>OZ014523.1:338002063-339329761 GCA_963966055.1 Lathyrus aphaca | reverse complement strand
AGCCAATCATACCTCTGTACATCTTCTGATCTACTTTCTTACTTACCTCTTCCTTCTCCAGAATACACGTGGGATGCATAGGAGTCTTAAAGATCTTACTTTCTGATAAGTCAAATTTCTTCAGAAGTTCTTTGACATATTTGCTTTGATGGATAAAGGTTCCTTCTGATGTTTGATTGATTTGGATTCCCAGAAAGAACTTTAGTTCTCCCATCATGCTCATCTCATATTCTGCCTGCATAGACTCAACAAATTCCTTTCCCAAAGCACTTTTAGTAGAACCAAATATAATGTCATCTACATAAATTTGGCATATCAAAATATCATTTTTAATGTTTTTTTTTAAAAGAGTTGTATCCACTTTCCCTCTGATGAAGTTATTTTCCAGAAGAAAATTACTTAGTCTTTCATACCAAGCTTTGGGAGCTTGTTTCAGACCATATAAGGATTTTTTAAGTTTAAAGACATGTTCTGGAAAATTTGTATTTTCAAAACCAGGGGGTTGGTGCACATACACTTCTTCCTCAATATAACATTTAGAAATGCATTCTTGACATCCATTTGATATAGAGTGATATTATGATTAACAACAAATGAAATTAGAAGTCTAATTGATTCTAACCTGGCGACTGGTGCATAGGTTTCTATATAGTATATTCCTTTTTGTTGACTATAAACTTGTGCAACCAGCCGTGCCTTGTTTCTGACAACTTCTCCTTGTTCATTAAGCTTGTTTCTGAATACCCACTTGGTTCCAATAATGTTGAATCCTCTAGGTCTAGGTACTAAGTCCCACACATCATTTCTAGTGAATTGATTGAGTTCATCTTGCATTGCAAGTATCCAATCATTTTCTGAGAGAGCTTCTTCTACAGAGGTTGGTTCAATCAGAGAGACTAGTCCCATTTGAGATTCTTCAGGATTTCTGAAAGATGACCTTGTTCTAATTGGATCATCCTTCTTTCCCAAGATTTTATCTTCTGGATGATTCAATGTGCTTCTGGATTGTTTCTTCTGAGTGGGTTCTTCAGAAATTGTTGGAGTGATTGTCTTGTCTTGTTCTGTAGATAGTTGTTCTTCAGATGTTCTGTTTGTAGTGATTTCAACTTCTATATATGCAAGAGATTCATTCTAATTTGGTTTTTCAGAACCAAGTTTATCATCAAATCTGACATAGATAGATTCTATGACAATTTGTGTTTCTGTATTGTATACTCTGTATCCTTTTGAACATTAAGAGTATCCTAACATATAACACTTTTGTGCCTTAGAATCAAACTTATTCAGAGGATCATTAGTATTCAGAATAAAGCAAGTGCATCCAAAGGGATGAAAATATGAAATGTTGGGCTTTCTGTTCTTCTACAATTCATAAGGAGTCTTTTCCAGATTAGGTCTTATAGATATTCTATTCTGAATGTAGCATGATGTCTTTTCCAAAATTGTTTAGCCATGTTAGTCTCATTGATCATGGTTCTGGCCATCTCTTGCAATGTTATGTTCTTACGTTCTACAACTCCATTTTGTTGTGGAGTTATAGGGCAAGAGAAATTGTGAGAGATGCCATTTTCATTAAAAAATGATTCTAATTTTTTGTTTTCAAATTCTCCACTATGATCACTTCTGATTTTAACAATTCTAAACTCGTTTTCATTTTGAACTTGTTTGCAGAAGTTAGGAAATACATCAATTGACTCATCCTTGTGTCTAAGGAACTTTACCCATGTCCATCTGTTATAATCATCTACGATCACTAATCCATACTTCTTGCCACTGACTGAAGCAGTTTTCACTGGTCCAAACAAGTCAATGTGCAGAAGTTCTAATGGTCTAGAGGAAGATACAACATTTTTAACTTTAAAAGCAGGTTTTGCAAATTTTCCTTTCTGACATGCTTCACACAGAGCTTCTGAGTTGAACTTCAAATTTGGAAGTCCTCTGACCAGATTGAGTTTGTTAATTTGAGATAATCTTCTCATATTAACATGTCCCAATCTTCTGTGCCAGACCCATTGCTCAGTTTCCACAGACATTAGACATTTTACATTCTGACTTTTCAGTTCATAAAGTTTTATTTTATATATGTTGTTCTTTCTCTTTCCACTAAAGAGGATTGTTCCATCTTTCTGACTAACAGCTTTACAGAATTTTTGATTGAAGATTATGTCATAGCCATTATCACTTAATTGAATTATGGATAATAGATTATGCATTAATCCTTGTACTAATAGATCATTAGAGATAGAGGGAAGAGTGTCATTACCAACAGTTCCAGAGCCAATAATTTTTCCTTTTTGGTTGCCTCCAAAACCTACATAGCCTCCAGCTTTCAACTCAAGACTTTGGAACATATGCTTTCTTCCCGTCATGTGTTGTGAGCATCCAGTGTCCAGGTACCAAGATTGGTGTTTCAGTTTGGTTGTTAAAGACATCTGCAACATACACAATTTTATCTTTGGGTACCCATATCTTTCTGGGTCCTTGTTTGTTAGTTTTTACAAACTTCTGATTGATCTTACATTTCATATCAGAACTTGTAGAACAAGATGACTCACTAGTGTATATTAGATCATGATTATGACCATATGTAAAATGAGAACTTAAAGGAGTATTAGCTTTTATGACAATGTCATCAATCTTTTTAAACTTCAGAGTTTCCTCTCCTTTGGTTTTCACATACCATACGCCTCTTCTACCATTTATGTTAACTCTATAGATCATAGAGGCAATTTTGCTTCTGTCTATGTTTTTAGCTAGAAATTTTTGAAAACTGTAATCATATTGCTTTATGGTACTATCAGAATTAAGCAGAACTTTTGATTCAGATTCCTTCTGAGCTTTAAGTTTTTCAAAAGAATTTTTACATTCAAAAATATTTTCTTTTAGCTCAGAGTTTTCTGATTTTAGTTTTCTAACTTCTTCTGACTCAGATACTAGACTTTGTTTCATGTATTTGTATTTGAATTGAAACTTCTGATATTTTTCAAGAATTTCTGAGAGGCTATCTTCTAATTGAGATCTAGAAAATTTAGAGAATACCTCTTCTGTGTCAGAATCTGACTCTGATTCTGATACTTGAGTATCTTCTGGTATTTTTGCCATTAGAGCAATGTTTGTATGTTCATCTTTTGAGTCTGAATCAGCTTCAGATGATTCTGAATCATCCCATGTTGCCATGAGACTCTTTTTCTTTTCTTTGTTGAATTTCTTTCTGGGTTTCTCTTTCTGGAGTTTTGGATATTCGCTCTTGTAGTGTCCAGGTTCTTTGCATTCATAGCATACTACTTCTTTGCTTCTGGGTTTTCTGTGACCAGAGGATGCTTCAGAGTGATTGCTAGATCTTCTGGTATTTCTAAACGTTTTCTGACGATGCTTCCAGAGTTGTTGAACCCTTCTGGATAGGAGAGATAATTTATCTTCTTCTGATGAGCCTCCAGAGCTTTCTTCTTCTTCTGCCTGCAATGCCTTAGAATCAGATTTGTTAGATTTAAGAGCAACAATCTTACCTTTCTTCTGGGGTTCATCTTCTTCTAGTTTTATCTCATGACTTCTCAAGGAGCTAATCAGTTCTTCTAAGGATATCTCATTCAGATTTTTGATAGCTTTAAAGCAGTGACCATGGGTCTCCAAGCCTTTGGCAAGCTTCTGATAATCTTCTTCACATGTTCTGCTATTGAGTAGCCTTTGTCCAGAACTTTCAGTCCAACAACCAGAATTTGAAACCTTGAGAACATCTTCTCAATTATTTCATCCTCTTCCATCTTGAATGCTTCATATTTCTGGATGAGAGCCAGAGCTTTTGTCTCCTTGACTTGAGTGTTGCCTTCATGTGTTATCCTTAGGGAGTCAAACATATGTTTGGCTGAATCTCTGTTAGTGATCTTCTCATATTTTGTGTATGAAATAACACTCAGAAGTATGGTTCTAGCTTTGTGATGATTTCTGAATTCCTTCTTCTGTTGAGCTGTCATGTTCTTTCTTTCAATCTTCTGACCATCTGCTCCAACAGGATGAATGTATCCATCTGTCACCATATCCAAAAGATCTCCATATAGAGCCAAAAAGAAACTGTCATAAACATCCTTCATGTAATCAAAGTTGTCACCATTGAACACTGGAGGTTTTGCACTGATCTTGTCATTTTGGTAGTCATTGTTGTTGTTGCCATCGTCTGCCATGTGTTTTAACTTCTGGATCTTTTACAGACACGGTTAAGTGTATATCTCAGAACCTAGCGCTCTGATTCCAATTGAAGGGGCGTAAAACACAAGGAATGGGGGTTGGAATTGGGTTTTCAATAACTAATAAAAAATGACTTAAATAACACTTTAATTTATCCTGGTTCGTTTGAACTCAAACTACATCCAGTCCACCTGCCAAGGTGATTTTTCCTCTATCAATGAGGTCTTAATCCATTATTCAATATATGAATACACACACTGACCTACAGTCAATGTCCTCTTGAGTCTTCTGACTGAAACTAGTCACTCAAGGGATTTAACTTATCTTTTAAAATTAAAACAAATAGTAACTAGGTTGCTTCTAATAAAGCTACAATCACAATGTGATTTGTTACAAAAGTGTACAACGCAATATGAACAAAATAAATTGTATCTCGTAGAAGCCAGAGCTTCAAATCTTCAACTTGATTTCTTTATATAATGCTTGAGTGATAAGGCCGTTGGGGACATCTTGAGCCAATTATGGATATTAGTTAATACCATAAAAACCTTCCATAACCAAAGATATTTGTTCCCAGCGTTAATTCAGATATACTTTAATTAAGACTTTAATGAAGGAATCACCATCTTCTAGACAACAATCAGAGTGAATTATCTTGGTACGCAACTTTTAATAATGCCTTTAATGAGAGATTCTCTTTAACATATATAACTTCTATTTGATAGCGCAAGTCTTCTTCTATTGAAGCAAGCCTTCTTTTCAATAACTTCCTTTTTAAGAACTTCTACAATACATAAATAAGTAAGTTATTCTCAACATGTATTAGAACTTCTATTCTTGCATGATAATAATTGTTATCATCAAAAATCTCAGAGGATTAGAATCAAAATTGTTCTAACAAATATACTATTTCACTAAGTGGATAAAAGTTATAACTTTAGTAAATGTAGACCAGGAAACGGTCATCAAATTCATTCGACGACATATAATCTACAAGTTTGGAATTCTAGAAACAATAACCATAGATCAGGTATCGGTGTTTACTGGAAAGAATATGCAAGCGTTTGAAAAAGAAGTAGGATTCAAACTCCTAACTTCGACACCGTATTATGCTCAAGCAAATGGACAAGTTGAAGCGGCTAACAAAGTGGTGAATAACTTGATTAAAAAGCATGTGGGTAAGAAACCTAAGAATTGGCATAAGACTCTGGATCAAGTGCTATGGGCATGTCGAACATCTCCTAAAGATGCTACAAACTCGACCCCATTTAGATTAACTTATGGTCATGATGCAGTTTTGCCAGTTGAAGTTCATTTACAGTCAGTACGAATTCATAGGCATCATGAGATTCCATCAGACTTATATTGGAACATGATGATGGACGAATTAATTGACTTAGATGAAGAAAGACTACGTGCGTTAGATTTGTTAAAAAGACAAAAAGAAAGAGTTGAAAAGTTTTATAATAAGAAAGTAAAACATAAAACTTTTTATGTAGGTGATCTGGTTTGGAAGGTGATTCTTCCCATGGATCGAAAAAATAGAATTTTGGGAAAATGGTCCCCCAAGTGGGAAGGACCTTTCCAGGTTTTAAAAATCTCTTCGAATGGCGCATATGAAATTGAAGAAATAGGGAGAGACGAACGAATATTTAAGATAAATGGAAAGTACTTAAAAAAGTATAAACCAATATTGCAAGAAGTAAAAATAGCCAAAGAGTAAAAATTGCATATAAATGAAAAGATATTATGCGTTTCCAGAACAAATGGCATTAGATTCAGTACAAACAGCCTATTGGTGAAGTAACTTAAGCAAAAAGAAAACTAGTACAAAGAAATTATCCCTATTACAATTGAATGCTAGCAAAAGATTCCCTCAGGTCATCAAATTTTCTCTTCTGAATCTAAAGTCGACGCTCACATAAACTCTTGTTGGTCGAAAGGCTTTCGATTTCTTGAGAAAGGATCTGGGCCCTTTCGGCATGATGAACGCCTACCTTCAACTCTTCATCAAGTGCCTTTTGGTTGGGTGGTAGAAGATATTATTTAAGCCTTTTTTCCTAAGAAATCTTATTTTGAAGAAGGGCTATCTGCTTCTCGGACTTTGAAATTTTTTCATCACAATCGGCATTTTGTTAAGTGTAAGTTTCAGAGAGTTGGTTCAGCTCCATGATTTTGTTGTTCGAAACAGCTGCAGCGTCCAATTCGGCAAGATGGGTATCTGTCTTCTCATAGATTTGCCTTGTAAAACCTTGAAGCTGGTTTAGGTCAGCAGTCACCAAATCAACCAGGGAAGTTACGTCCATGACGAAACTTCTCACTTCTGCAGGCGATTCCAAGACATCCACCTGCTTCAAGAGTTTCTCCAGGTCGAAAATGGAAGTTGGATGGTCTTCAAGCATTTTGAACAAGTCCACGTCAAGAATTTTCGTCTTGATCTCAGCTAGTATGGCATCAAGAGGAGTTGTGTTGGAAGTGGCCCTCGAGGCATATGAAGTACTTTGAGAAGAGTCCTGAAAATTATAGTGGGTACTGAGTACAGCTTGAAAATACTCCAAAGGCCTTTGCACCTTAAGATTCTCGATTTCCTCACGAGTAAGGCTAGTCGAGCCAATTGATATGGAACCTCCCTTTGGGGATCAACATTAGGTTGGCTGCCTTGTCCTTTCGTTAGCTCTATCATTGGCTGTTTCGACTAGTCGTTGCCATCAATGTTTCCTTCTTTCTTATCATCCTCAGGGGTGACATTGGCTTCACCTTCGTCAGCAACATTTTATTGAGGAGAAGGATGAGGAGAAGAATCGTTGTCAGAATGTTGGGAAGCTTCAGGAGAATGATCATCCATTATGGTTGTTTCTTTCATCAAGTTCTTTGGACAAAGAGGTGTCGGACTAACGACTTGTTGATTGGGTTCATGAGGTTTCGTAGGAGTGTCTTCTTTTGTTGGTTGTTTTTCATTCTCTTATGTCGAAGGGTTTTCAGACATGTTTTCCTGCAAAAAAGCATTTCAAGTATCAGGAAAAGAAATGTAATAAGAAGAAAATATTCATGGTCGAAAGTTTACCTGAGCAAACTGGGTATGAAAACTAGAGTTTCCACTCTCTGCATCTTTCACTTGAACAACTTTGAGTGGACTATTTGGGGGAGTGGGCTTCGGTGTCTTTACTTTGGGTTTTGGAAGAGGAGCTTTCGTAACTTTCTTCTTTTTTATGGGTTGATTGGGTTCTGGTGACTTATCGCCTGATTCTTCACTAGAGACCTTCTATTCTTGCTTTCTCTTTAGAGTGGGAGGTGGTTTTCGACCAACCTGTAGGTTTGGATAAAACATGTAAGTTATAAGGAACTTGAAGGGAACCATTAGTCCTTGAAAAGAAGTTATACTTTTGTCACAATATTCTTGGTGATAGTAGGACGATCTTCATCCATAGCGTCGGAAGTGTTTTTGACAACATCCTTCTTGGGAGTCATCCTCTTAGCTAAGAAAACAAAAAATGAAGTCAGATAAAGTGAAAAGCATACAAGTTAAAAAATAAGGCGAAATAAGAAAATGTTTCGTAAACACCTTCAAGAATTGGAGTTTCCACATGAACGTGTTCTATTCCAATATGAAGGTGTCTTCTATAGTCATCCAGAGTATACTTAGTAGGAACCACGCGTTCAACATGTTTTTTAGATTGTTGGCAAAGAATTTTCAAAGAATCCCCACAGACAAACCAATCTTGAAATGAAGGGCTCAACGCCATGCCAAAATCAGCAGAAGGTAGAGGGGAAAATTTTGGTGGATAAAGGTTGAAGGCTACCTCATATTTTAGTTCTGGTCGAACATATGAAGGCAGTTTCAACTTATCCATTTTTTCTGTGAACTTGTGTTTCAAAGTCATTGTTGCTTCACTGATGGTTCGACTAAGTTCTTCTGGCCTATAGATGGTTTCAAAGTAATTTTGAAACTTTTGTATCTCTTTGATATGTTGTGCTTTACCTTTCTTCGTTTTGTCCTGCACAAGAGCAAAGGCATTGGTCATCAGAGTTGTGAATGTTTCCACGCCATAGAACTTGTGAAGATAATACTCTTTCCACCAAGTGTCGAATTCAAGGGTGCACAGGAAAGAAGGTCGAAAGACCGTTGGATGAATTTCCAGGGAATCGTCAGCTAGTTGTCTTATGAATTTTTGACTCTCTTCTTCAGTGTGTAGGGAGTTGTACCAAATGATGGAGCTTTTCTTGGGATAAATGGGCTTTGGTTTCAGCTGAACCAACCCAAATTTCCTAGCAACTAAGTTAGGTTGATACGCAAGGAGGGCAATCTTGGTCTTAGTCGAATTTTGGTGAGAAGTAAGGAGTTTGGGTGTCAGGAAGGATTCCCAAATGTCAAGGAATTGATTTTCATCCTCTTGTATTTCCATGGGTGGTTGTTTACTGAACCATTCAGGGCCAACATTCCTGTTGGCGAAAGGGTCCATAGGAGGAGTGAAATTGTACCTCTTGGAAAACATCAAGACGAAACTGGTGAAGGAGTGACAAAGACTAAGTCCCTCTTCAGACGGAGTCAGTTGCATTAAACAAGGCTATTTGACAGACTTGTCCTTCACATTGTCTTCATCAACATTGGCTTTGATGGGGAGTGAGGCTTCAAAAGTGGCGTTAAGCCATAATTGTAGGAGCTAGATTGGCCCTAATACACTCAGATTTCCCTTGTCTTTCACTGTCTTCAAGAAACCGACACTGTCACTCAAGGATTCATAGAGACTTGCCAATATCATTTCACTTAAACGCAGCTTCGTACCATGGTGAAGTTGATTCGCTAAGGTGATACAATTTTTAGCTACTTGAAGCGATTGAGAACAGAAAACAAATCTCGACAGCCATAAGGTCAAGAAGGCTATATGTTCCTTGTCAGACACAATTTTGGTTTTCTTATCGTGATATTCTTTTATAAACCCAGAGTAGGAGGCTTTGCTGGTGTCAAAACTTATGGTATCTTGATTCAAGGTATTTGGGTCGAAAGTTACCCCTAATGGACTTAGTCCAGCAATAGCAGCTATGTCAAATAAGGTAGGGGTGATCATTCCACATGGAAGGTGAAAAGTGTTGTAAGTTCTATCCCAAAAGTAAAAGGATGACAAAAACATGTTTGGACAAATATTAAGACCTACTTTCGACATTTGGATTAAGTCGAAAATACCTAATTCTTTCCATAATGGGGCTTTAACCTTTTCTACTTTGTTCACCCAGGCAAGGTATTCAGAGATGTCTTTCGACTTGGGAGAAGCCCTAAATATCCTAGGTTTATGGTTGCTTCGTCACTAGGTTCTACGTCTTTAGGTTCTTTGAGGGAAATATGTGGTTTAGCCCCATCACCTATGGGTTTGAGACGTTGATAAGAGGGGAAATATTCTTTTAACTTATCTAAGTTTTTGTTTGTGCTAAGGAAAGGACCTAACATTGCATAGCATGAGCCAGAAACAAGGATAGGAATCAATACCTGAGACTTGTAGATATTGGCCTTCTCCTTCTCATTAGGAGGTTCTGGAATGTACCGTTGATTCCCCACCATGTCTGGTCCGGTCAATCGATGAGCATAAGCGAGAGGCGTCAGAATTTTGTTCTTCTTGCTGGTAGTCGCTTTGGATGAAGACATTGTTGAGAAGATTGAGGTTTCTGAGAATTTTTAGAAAGGAATAGGTTTTCTGCTCTAAAAGGTGATGAAGAAGAAGAAGACTGTCTAAAAAGTTTTTGAAGCTAGGAACTCAGTAGTATTTATAAGGGAAAGGTGAGGATTGAAACGGTTAAAATTGTTATTTCATGGACCACGTGGCAGAAAAGTTGGTGGGAGCAGTTTTAAAAAGGAAAAGCTAGTCATCCCCTAGTTTTTAGGAAATGATGGGCTAGTGTCTGGACGTGGGTTGAAATGTGACGTTTCTGATCTTTGTAATAATCATTTTGTTGGGATTTACAAAATCTATTCTTGGAAATGACAAAGCAATAAAGACCATGAAGTGTCGAAAATACTTATTTGACAGCAAACGGTTTTTTTCCAAGAGTGAGTAAAAAAACTCTTTGCTGGGGGGAAATTTGTAGACACTGATTTTCAACGATACCTATATAAAAAGGAAAATGTTGATGGAAGCGAGATTTCGACACGGACAACAAGAAAGGACGTTTTTACGTCTTTCGACAAAGGAGAATAAAAGTTTATGTTTCAATAACATGACATGATTAGTCAATCGAAGTAGTTTGTTTGTGATAGTTTCGACAGATGTTGAATGAAAGACATCAATTCAAATTGAAAGAATAAATTCAAATTGTGAAGTCGCAATGTTTGGCAAAAGGACGCGTGGAAGCATCTAGAGGAACAAAGGCATGCCGAAAGGCCAAGCGTCAAGTTATTAGAATTTTCCCGTTAGTGGAAGTTAGTTTAGTTTCCTATATATATAGGATAATTGTTGTTAGTTTATGTGTGTGAAATATTTGTACAAATTCCTATTGAACTCAAAGTACCCGTGTGAGAGAAAAGAGTGTGATTCTGGAAAATGTACGTGTGAAAAACACCATCTTTACTTTCTTTAAGTTTCAATAAATTCCAAGTTTATTTAAATTCCTTTACCATTTCATAGTTTTAGTTAATTTATAAATCCCTCATTTTGACGCATTACATTATTTGTTTTCAGTTACTTTAAAACATTCCCAGAAGTTACTTCTTTAAATTATGTCAAGTTTATTCTACTCTTGTTTTTTAGTCTTATGAATCATACAAATGTACTCAAGAAAATTGAATGAAAGTGAAATCATTAAGAATTATACAATCAATACATTCGACTAGATAAAACACACACTTATGCCCTAGGATTTGTATGGTTGATCCTGCAACTTAACTAATTTAAGCATTGAATTAGAAACCAGCGGTTGTTCGTCGGAAAACACCAGCGAACACATACCTACAAAACAAAATCAAGTTTTGTTAGGTACCCAAATTTCTTTGGGTCCTTGATAGTTAGTACCCTTTTCAACCCACACATAATGCCCTTTTGCAATACCAATATTGCGCACATAACAAGCATTTGGTGTGTGGCCTTTGATTCCACAATAAAAGCAAGTAAGTTGGAAATGACTTCTATATCTAGGAACATAAACATTTTTATTAACAACCTTTTTCTTTTTATGATTTTGATGCACATTTTTAGAAGTGTTTACTTTCTCTTTAACAATTTGTTCACTCGCTTTAACAAAAATGGTCTCATTTGTGCTTGGTTTAGAAAACTTAGAATATCCTAATCCACTTTTATCATTAGAATATCTTTGGTGCCTAAGAATTTTCTCCAAGCCAATTTGACCTTTTTCATATCTTTCAATAATTCTTTTAAGTTGAACAATTTGGAAAGATAAAGATTTACAATTCTTACATACAAGATTTTGTTTTTCATCCATCAATTTTTGTTTTTCACTTTCAACATATTTTTCCAAAGCCATATTCTTTTCTTTTAGGGATGAAATTAATTTCTTTTGAGATGAAATCTTTTTAATACAAAGTCTTGCATTCTCTTAATAGTTCATATATAACATCTTGTGCATCATTATCACAACAAAAACGTTGCTACTAACCTCATATTTTTCGTCATCGGAGTGATGTGAAGCCATTAGAGGCATGTTTGAACATTCATCGCTTTTCGATTCCGACGAGGAACTTATCTCATTATCGTCCCAAGAAACATACACCTTCTTGTTCTTGATCTCCTTCTTGCCTTTGAATCCTCCTTTATTTACAAGTTTCGGGAAATCTGACTTTATGTGACCTTGCTTTCCACATTCATAACAAGTGATGTCTTGCATTGATGTGGATCCTTCCTTTTTCCTGAAATGTCTATTCTTTTTAGCATAAAAGGAATTTTTATTTTTATTAAAAAACTTACCAAGCTTCTTTACAAGAAGCATAAAGTTCTCATCTTCGGATGTCTCATCATCTTTATCGTCTTTTGATTCAACCTTCAAGGTAATTCCTTTGGACTTATTTTCTTGACTTTCGTGTTTCTCGAGCCTTCCAAGTTCCAATTCGTGTTATTGAAGTTTGCCAAATAGAGATGCGGATGTCATCATTGAGAGACTCTTCTTTTCCGAAATAGCGGTCACTTTCGGTTGTCATTCTCTTGTTAAGGATCTTAGGACTTTGAGGTTGAGATCATCATTTGTAAATTTTTTTCCGAGAGCAATCAAATGGTTTGTTAGATGGATGAATCTCTTCTGTAAGGCAACTATAGATTCACCAGGCTGCATGCGGAACATCTCATACTCTGACTTAGTGTGTTTAGCCTTGATCTCTTCACTTCGGCGGTTCCTTCATGTGTTTCTACCAAGGTGTCCGAAATCTCCTTTGTCGATTTACATTGAGATATTCAGAAGAACTCATCCATACTAAGAGCACTTTGTAGAATGTTGATTGCCTTCTTCTCATTTAAAATATTTTTCTTATCGTCTTCGTCATACATATTTTTCAACTTTGAGGTTCCAACGCCATTAATAACATCCATCGGATTATGTGGACCGTTTTCAATTTCTTCCCATATACCTTTTCCTTGGGCTACAAGATGTGCCTTCATTATGATTTTCTAGAAATCTAAATATTCTCTGGAGAAGAGTGGGGGCTTGTTGCTACTTCCACCATCCTTGAAAACCGAATTTGTGCTTGTGGAAGCCATGTTGGATCACTAGGAACAAGTTACCTATAACCAGGTTCTGATACCAAATGTAATATCAGAAAGAGCCTAAGAGGGGGGTGAATTAGGTTCTTAGAAATTTTTCCGGAGTTTTATCGGTGATTGAATTTTTTGCTTAAGGTTCTAAGTTGTAAAGATGGTAAAAGCGGAAAAGTAAAAGACACCAGGATTTATACTGGTTCCCCTCTCAGATCGAGAGTACTCCAGTACCCTTACGACTCGTAAGAGATTTTATTATAGTATTAGAACTGTACAGCCTATCACACCAAAACCTGGTGAAGCCTACTTTCTAACAACTATACAAAAACATGTGTTGAAGAACACTCCTCTTAACATCACAAACCCTTGTGTCCAACAATCCTGGATCACAAGTCAACAAATGGAAATAATTCTTTTTGATACAATTTGATAGTAAGATGAAAGATGTAATATCAATATTCGATTGATCTTCTCCTTGAATCAAAGTCACTCAAGAATTTTGTACAAGTGTTTAAGTTTGAAAAATGAAATGATATGAACAAGTGTGAACACTTTTGAAAATATTTGAATTATGTGAGAGTGATTGAATATAATTTTTTATGAAAATTTTAGGAGGTGTTTATCATTTTGAAATTTTCAGAATATATAAGTTTTAAAACACCCATTCAAAGAGGTATAAATTATTCATGAAAAGTATTTGAAAAGGTATAACATTTTTATAAATAATTCAAATGAAAAGTGGTCCATTTTTACAAAAACGTACAGTGTTAACCGATTAACCAAATGGGTTAAGCGGTAAACGCTTAAAAGCCTTAACTTTAGAATTCAAAAAATGGGTCCGTTAACCGGTTAATCCATTTGGTTAACCGGTTAACACTGTTAGTAAACCAGAAAATAATTCATTTTAAAGTGTTAAACCAGTTCAAAAATTATTCCAATGGGTATATGCAATATGCTAACATAAAATGTGATAATTGAACACTTGTATATCGATTCAAAGGTGAGTTTTGATATACTTCAAACTCATGTCCAATTCTTGAGTCTTTATGAAAGTGCACATGAAGCTTGATTCACATAAAGCTGTTGCGCTTGATAATACATGTCCCCGTGCTTGATATCATTGAAAGCTTATGAATTTTTGCAATTATGGAATCTATCGAAGTTTGTTGTCTTCATGAAAATCTTGAGGTTAAAGCATGCTTCTACATTGAAGGTTAAATGATGCTATAACGAAGTAAATAGAAGTTGTGAATAATTGATGTTTATATTAAATAATTGACGAACATGTTGATGAGATGAATTATGATGATTGAGTGTAAAATGGATTTATGATGCTACCTTATGATGATTATGATTGCTATGTGATGATGAATGTATGTTGATAGATTACATGATTGATGTATAAATGTCTTATGAAGAGTATGATGAAATATTTACATGAATGATGATGCAATTGTTGATTATGACGATTATGTTGATGTTGTTGCATCGTTGCATTCATGGCATTCCCTATGTTTATTTGAGGCTTCAATCCCATTGTGTAGATTGAGGTGTTGTTGATTATATTGTGCTCTCTTGTGGATGGTAGATGGCCAGTGTCCATCACATGTTAAAACCGGTACCACATGCATTATGATGTTGCAATTCATTTTATGTGGCATAGCATGATGCATACGTGTTGATAGATGTTTGTCGAGTTTTTATGATATGATGAGTGATGATTTATTTTGTATTGCTATTAATATATGTTGCATGATTATCTTTATGATATGTTGATTATATTGATTTGTGATTACTCACTGTGTCTGCTTTTGGTGATGGTCTATTATGGCATCCTGCAGATACTCAAGAATAGGTTGGTGTTGGGATGTAGCTGGAAGTATTTTGTATGCGTCGCTTATTTAGCAATATGGTGTCTTGCTCTGATAGATGTAACATCGGGCGGGTCACGCTTGAGTGAATAATATATTGTCTGTTATGATGATTTTCTTGAGTTAATAGAAGCTAGTTGTATTTATTGATGATATTTTGACATGACCTAAGGTCTTAGTATTTTGATGAAATAAAAGAAGTTTTATGTTTATAAATCCGCTGCATACTTTTTTTATTATTGACTCATGAAAGAAAAATGAATATAATAAATGTTTTGAAAAACCCGTTTGACGGTGTAATAATGTTGTTAAGACGTTTATGAAGAAAATATGGCACCTTTCTGAGAAGCACTCTGATTATTTAAGTAATTGTTGCATTTTATTCTGTGGGGTTTGAAGGGTGTTACATTAGTCCCATAACATATATTTTATTATCAATTTTAGTCCATTTCATTGATTGTTGTGTTTTACCGTTTGTTTTTGCCACAGTGGCATGCTATATGGTCAATGTGTTATCCCATGTGTAAAATATGACTTTATTTAATTGATGTGCTGACTGACTCATCCAATATTTTTCCAGTGTTTTTTTCAAGTTCTCTCCTTCATCTCCTCTAGGGTTCCATTGTCTTAGTCATACCTCTCCTTCATCTCTGTAAACATTTTTCTTTCTTCACAATCCTTCTCCGTCGTACTTCTACCAAGTCGTTATCTTCAATGTCTCAATTTTCAAATAATGCTTCTATTTGATCATCCGCGTCGGTTATTCAGAGAAACAAGAGGAGGGGATGTCTTTGCTAAGAAGAATATGTGCTTCGTACAGTGGGCGACATGAATAGTGTAATTTTGGGGAAAAGTTTTGGGGGTGCAGAAATTTCAGAAATCATGTCAATAAGGGGTGTAATTTCTTCAAATGGTTTGAAGATGACATTATTGATGAAAGGGACGTGAAGATCCAGAGGCAGAAGAAGAAGTTAAACAAATTGAAGTATGAGATCATCAAGAGAAATGGATGGTTGAAATTGGTTGTAATCATATGAATATTTAGCTTAGTGTTTAATGTTATTTTTGTAAAAATCATGTTTTAGGTTGGTTAAAAGCAGATGCATTTGATGACAAGTTGAAGAGGGGTTACTGTTGTTTGTTTATGAATGAAAATTTTTGTTTGATTATGAATGAAAGTGAAAATTGTTGTTTGATTATGAATGAAAGGAAATTATAACATAACAGTAATATACGCCTCAATTAAAAATTGTTTTTTCACATAAATTGAAACTTTTATAACATAACAATAATATTTCATAGTTTGCTTTGATCCAAAGTAGTACATAACAACAATATTTCATAAGTAATTCATAGTTTGCTTTGATCCAAAATGGGCATAACAGTAGTACACAAAAGTAGTACATAACAGTAATACACAAAAGTGGCATTATAAGCCATTGTCAAATATTCTACAAAATGGTCATTATATGCCTTAGTCATAAAGTATATTAGCAAGCAAACATAAATATCATGGTTGGCTCAGAACTTGTTTTGGACCTTTCTGAAGCCTCTTTCTCTTTTTGGCAACTTGTTGTGTTAAGCTTCCTTCTAGTGTAGTAGAAGATGCCTGAGTTCATGTTGCAGTTTGAACCTGAGTTGGTGTTACAATTTGAACTTGAGTTGGTGTTGTAGTAGGTGCTTGAGTTTCTGGTGCATCAGTTGCTTGAGTTGGTGTAGGAAGCTTGCAGGTGGCCTTATTGTGGCCATCCTTATGGCACCTACTGCACTTGATGCCAAATTTGGCCCTTTTGAGCTGAGTCTCATTTCTAACTTGTTCCCCAGCCTTTTTGTTCCTCTTCTTCTTTGGTTGACCAGGTTGCCTTTTGATAGGTGCTGGTTGCAAATTAACATCATTTGTTTTGGTCCAAAGAGCTGCCCCGTTGACTAGGTAGATGGCAGATGAATAGAAATCTGCATAACATTCCTTTTTGTAATATTCCGGAACAAAATCATCCATCATTAAGTGTTGATCCTTCATACAAGCAAGTGAATAATAACATGGTAGCCCAGTCAACATCCATCTTCTACAAGAACATTCTTTCTTTGATAGATTTACAGAATGTTTCTCTTCAAAGAGGGATGTATGCCTTACCTCATAGTCCACCTCACCTGCATGCATGTATCTAGTATATAAATTTATATTTAGCAAACAATTTGAACAAGTATATAAATTCATATTTAGCAAACATTACCGAACAATCCAATGGTTGGTTCTTTGAGATTCTTTTTCCAACTTCTTTCTTATATTTGGTAGAACAGTGTCTGCATATTTAGAAATCTTTTGTCTGTTAGACTCCCACCTCTGCATGAGGTAGATTCTAATCTCTTCAAGCATGGTGACAATGGGCTTGGCCCTTGTAGCTACAAACACGGATTTAAAGGCTGCTGACATATTATTAACCAAATTGTCACACCTTGGACCATTCTTAAAACCTAGATTTGCTCCAAAACCTAGGTGCGATCTTCCAAAGGTGCTTAAATGCTTCTTCATTAACCTCTTTCATTTCACGCATAATTTTATCCCAAGCATTTAGATAACTTGCATTAGCAGCCTTCCACATCAACTCTTTCAATTTGACACCAGGAAACCTCTTCCTGAAATTGCTATACAAGTGCCTAGAAATAACACAAACACAGAAAACAAAACTCAAGCAAACACCAGCTACAAAACACAAGTAATAATGAATTACCTAACACAAAACCTTTTATTAACTTCTGGTAACAACTCATCAAGTGTAGGTAATAGACCCTATTACAACAGAAAATAAAGGTGTCAAAAAATAACATAAACATTACATATCATATATAATGGTATCATAAAACAAACTTAAAGATAACAACATTTTGTTGGTCACTTATAAATGTATATGTCTTGAAACTTCTGACCCCTCCCAAATAAGTTGTCAAAAGATCCAAAAACCAACTCCTTGAATCCTTGTTTTCTCCCTCAACTACAACAAATGCTATTGGTAGAATTTGGTCATTAGGATCCCTACCAATTGCTGCAAGAATTTGTCCACCATAATAGCCTGTCAAAAAACACCCATCCAAACCTATGATGGGTATGTGTAAACACCCCAAATTTTCCCTCACTCATATCACACCATGGCTTATGATCTTTCATTTTTGCATAAGCATAAGCATACCACCTCATATTGCATTTTTGTTTCATATGCATAGTTCAAGTTCATCTGCATCTAGGGTTTGTGATCTGAGGAATCCAAGATTCCATCTGAGCCATCCCAAAGGCCTCAAAGCTTTTCAACAGGGTCCATGTGTGTTATATCATCATATTATGTCCCTCAAAGTTCATGGAAGTCAAGAAATCACAAGAACTAGCAAGGCATGGGAGCAGAGCTAGGGTTTTCACTACACAGATGACCAAAATTAGGGTTTTGGTTTCAGAGGCCTTAACTCCAAATTTTTGGGTCATTATTGTTTCTAATGTTCTTAAGATGTTATAAGGATCATGTGTACCAAGTTGGATGAAGAAATTCATTGTGGAAGTCATCTGTTCACTAGGTAACTTCTTGAGCAAGTTAAGTCAAAATCAGGGCATCTGAGGCCCCCAACAATGGAACCAAAGGGTTATTTTCATCAAATTGAAGTTATATGATCTTTATTTGATCTTAGAAGAGGTTGGAAGTTCACAAGATTGAAGAATTTTGAGCCATTTACAAACTTGCCAAAAATGGAAATGACTTGTAATGGAAACTTTCCATTTTGGGAAAGTTTTTCAACCTCCTCTTTCTCAACCAAAAATGCTTCAAATGAAAAATTATTGGTCATGAAAGTTGTAGATTAGGTATTTCCCTTTTCAAAACGTAAGAGAACATGTCTTGATTCATCCTAGAACTCAAGATATGGCCTTTCAAAGTTGGCAAAAATCCTAAAAATTCAAGTTTCATGTCAAAGAGGGATTTTGCAAATTGGCATATTCAAGCTTTCTAATGACTTCAAATGTGTACAAACACTTCATAATATGCATATGTGACTTCAAAAAATCAGAATTGGCCCATGGTTAGAGGAATTTCATGGCTTGTGATCCAAGAAACTTCAAAGAGGGAATTTTGCAAAACCTATGGTATCTCTTCATCCAAGTGATCCAGCTGCATAAAAATGATCTAAGGGCCCTCCATAAAGTATGCTGAAGCAAGACATGCCATGGAACCACTCCTGCCATGACCCATGCTCATAGTACAACCAATGTTGAGTTTTTGCAAAAACAACCATACCAATCAAGCTGAGCCATAACAACTCTCTGAACCAATTGCAATTGTTTATACTAACCTAAAGCAATCCAAAAAACACCACACACAAGCTCAGAACCTCCCACAAGCCAGGATTGAAAAAATCACCAAAGACCTTCCTCTCTTCGAATCTGCAAAACCAGCCACTCAAACTCAAATATTTTTCCACCATTCACCTCACCACCACCTAAGGATCATTTCCCACCCTTCATTTTAGCAAAACACCCACTCAAATCAAAACACGATTTCCACTTCTCCAAAATTGAACTTCAAAAAGAGGCCAAATAAACTCACTCCTGCATCAAAGCATTCTTAGGGAGCTCATTGGAGTTGATTTTCACCAAAGAAAGTTGCATAAAGCTCAAGAACTGAAAGCTCAACCTCAGGTAACCTCACGAACTTTTTTTCTAGAAATGCGTTTTCATGTTATAGAATGATTCCTCATGCTTCACTGATCATGCTAATGCCTTTATTTTTGAAAATGGTTGAGTTTTAAGCATTTCATGATGTTCTGAAATTTTTGTCGTTTTGATGTTTTGATTCGAATCTTGATGATGATGAATGATAAATGATTTTTGAGGCTGGATTATTGTTTAGGGTAGTTAGTTGATCATTTCTGGAGATTTTGGGGGCTTGGGGTGATGATTTGAGCAAGGTCAGGTGAGGAGCTGGCCGGAGAAGATGACCGGAGGTCTTCTCCGGCCACCTGAAAGTCATTAGGGCTAATCCACGTTTTAATTCCCAGTTTGAATCTTGGTCGTTAGATGAGGATTAGGGTTAGCGCATGAGTGGCCAGGATTAGTTCATTAAGTTAATTTCAAATTAACTAAAATAAAACTCAATTAATTAGTCACGCGTGATCCCAGCTATTGATTCACGCGCGCAATCAACATCCCCCTCCTAGGTTTGAATCTGGACCACTGGATGCGTTTACTTTCTCATTTAATTCAGTTTATTTTATTTTCTTTTCATTTCTTTTGCACAATTTATTAAAAATAGCTAAAATCATTCAAAAAATATTTCCTTTTGCTTTTCTCAACCTGAAAATGATTTTTATTTTATTTTTTTGCATTAAAAAAGTATTTTTAAAATATTTAAATGTTATTTTTTAATTAATTAAAGTCTTTTAATTAATTAAAAATACATTTAAGTTTCTAAAAATCACCAAAAAAATCATGAATCATCCCAATGCATTTAGAAACATTTTCAAACTCTTCACACAAATTTATTTTTAGGTTTGATCATAGTTTGCGAATTTTCTTTGAATTAAGGGTCATTAAATTTAATTTTTTTGAACCCTAACATAAAAAAATCATTTTTGCCTAACTAGAAGAGTTTGAGAATGATTCTTTTTGCATTGTTTTGCATATGGCATGTAGTTTATAGGTCTTTTACCTCATGAATTTATCTTGCATTTTTGAATTGATTTGCATTTTTCCCTTTGAACCACCCAAAAAACCCTAGAAACTTAGGAAATTCATAACTTTTGAATGGTAAGGCTTCTGACCTTCTCCTTTAGGGTGTAACTTAGTGTGGGATTAGGGTTTGTTTGAGTGTAATTTCCAATTTTTATCATGTCATATGCTTCTGTTTTGATCATGTGCATCTCATACTTCCATATAACCCTAAGTTTACATGTTCATTTGCATTCATCTTGCATATGCATCCATACATGAACTTTCCATGACATTTCTTGCACTCATATGTCATCTTAGACATATTAGGACATGTTAGAATCATGTTTGTTCATTTCTTCATTCATTTGCCATTTTTTGCATTCATTTCATTTCATTAACTTTCATGTGTTTTTAAACTTCAAAGCATGCTTCCATTTGCATCTCATCTTTGTATGATCATACATATGCATCTTGTATGCCTTTGCATAATCTCACATGACATTAACATTGCATAAACACTTCTGACTTTGGTCATTTCATCCCATTACATCTCATTTCATTTCATTTCTTTATGCTTTGTACTTTATGCATTCACACTAACATTTTCAGGTGGTAAGTTACTTTGAGAAGTGGATTTGCCTTCACTTCTCATTTCTCTTTATCTCTTTTATATGCATATTGATGGTTTCTTTGAAGTGAACTTGTTCATTTGTGTTCATCTCTCACTTTCTTTCTTTAAGTTACTTATCTTCTTCATTGAAGTAAGTAACGTATTCTTCTTCCTCTTCCTCCTTTCATCTGCTTCTTCCATTGGTGGATTCCTTGAAGATCTTTCTTAAGCCTTACAAACCATAAGAACATCCAAGCATGATAATAATTAGGGTTGTTATTAGCCCCCCATAGTTTTTACCTTTGAGTCTCCTTGAGTCTCTCTTCTCATCTCCATAATCAGAGACTAAACTCTTAAAGTTTTAGGACTTTGGAATTAGGGTTATGCATGTATCCTTCTATTAGGATGGAGTGTATGACTTTAATCCTAAGTGTTAAACCTTTAATGTGTTTAAACCTCTTAATCAAATCATCTTAATAATCGCTAAGACTTCATCTTGTAACTTGGGCCTTACATTAGGGTTCTAATTCTTCCTTTATGGTTAAGAAGGACTAACCCTAGTGTTTAATGGACAAGTCCCCCTCAAGATGTCTTACAAACCATAAAATCCATTTCTTAATCTCATCCCTTAATTAAAATCCACTTAATAAAGGCTTTGTTATATAATGAATTTAATCCCTAACCATGGATTAAGTTGAGGTATCTTCCTCAGCTTAAGTGTTCTCATCTATCATCCTTCTATTAGGATGGTGTAATGAGTTCACTAATCTGTGATTAGAGATTAAAATCATTACTTAACACTACACAAAAACCCAAAAAACATCTAAATAATCACAAGTAGGTTACTGATTTTAATCCTACATCATCAAGGTAATTAAGTTGTGGTGCTTACCTCACACTTAAGTATTCTCATTATCCCTAATCAGGGAGGATATAATGAGTTTACAAGCCCTTGATTTAGGCTTAAGCTCATCAACTTATGCAAAATACCAAAAGCAATAACAAAACTGAAAACAAAAAAAACAAGCAATAATCGTCTCCTTCGGGATTCTTTTCTCATCACACTCATTCATAAACGAGAACTTGCTTCTTCCGTCTAATGCAAGACAGTTAGCACTCGAGCCAGACGATTCATACACTTGAGCATAGACAAGCAGGCAATTCACAGTTAATTCATTCTTTCAGTCTCTTTGAGTCGAACTACGGTGTTCTGACTTCCTCATTGCACGAGAGGATACGTAGGCATAACTTAACAGTTATCGAACAAAAGTCTTTGTGTCTTCCCCCTCTTTCAGCAATCTTCTAAAAGCCTCAATCTTGAGCAATTCATTTTCTTGCACTAACACTTGTATATTTCTCTTCCAGCTTTTGCACACAGATAACACATACACCTACCCCTTTAAACCCAATCTTTTAAGCGTGGATCACGTTGAGTACGACGGAAAATATGGGTGCTAATACCTTCCCATGTTGTAATCAACCCCCTTTCTCAGTTTCTCTGGTTCGCAACCGTCTTATCCATCTTTTTCTAGGTTTATGCAGCATTACCTTTCCTTTGGGATAAAAATGCCTAGCTGGCAACTCTATTCATCTTCACCTTCATTTTCTCTTTTCGCTGACCGTTCGCGTCTGTACCTTGGGACCTAGTGTCTTTTTGGGGGAGCGAGAATATGCACTTAAAAAAACTATCTTTTCAAGCCTTGAGACAAATATAAATCCTCTGGAAATGTGGATTTAAATTCTCACTATTTTCCTCTCCACCTTCACTAGGCTGACTTGGTTGACTAGTAATTTTCACAGTTGAACTATGGTTTGCTTTTAACAGCTCATGTCCATAATCATGGATCCTTGTGCATTTCTCTCTAAATGATCCATCAACAATGTCAATAGCAAATGATTTAGCTCTGTATGCAAGTGTCTTATTGATTCCAACATTCCACTTTTGTTTGGCTTTATCCATTATGCCACTTAACTTCAAATTGGGATTCTCTCTGACATTAGTTTGAATTTTATTACCCAACCATTTGGAATTAAGAAACCTTACCTTATACTTCCTGTTGCATGTATGCTTGTCCACAATCTTTCTCAACTGCTATGTTTTCTTATCTTGTAGTACTACACAGTAGGTTTCTCATGGATAACCTTTCTTACAAATTATTTTCATCCTCTTTTTATCATTTTTCTTAAATTGGAGGTTTCTACCAGCATGAATTACATAAGTTCTAATTCCTTCTTTAACTCCTCCTTAGAACCAAAATAAGTTCCTAATTCCCACTTATAGTCATCCATTATTTTTGGCAGCTTCAAAGTTGGAAAATCATCTTTTATACTCTCATCATCTTCACTATCATAATCATGAGGAATATCATTATTATCATTCTCCTCAACATCACTCAAACCTCTTAACGTTTACTTGGTAGCCTCATCTTCAGTATCATCTTCAAATACACCACTGCATTCACCTGTTTCTTTCTCCACCTTCTTCTTCCTTGGGCTCCCCTTACCTTTCCTTTTAAATTTTTCTTTACCCTTGCCCTTCCCCTTAACTTTTTCTTTACCCTTGCCTTTCCCCTTTTCTTTACCTTCATCTTTGTCAACAACACCTTCATCTATGTCAATAGATATTCCATCATCACCTGAATCCTCAAATACGATTCTGAAAATACTATCATCTTCACTACTCTTAGAATTTTTTTTGTTACATCCCTTTTCTTCCTTGTTACAGTCAGGTCCTTCAACACCTTATTGGTTACATATGAGTCCCTCAACAATATTATCAGTTTGAACACTTACCAAGTAAGGTGTGCCATAAATTATGTCATCTTATTCATACACTATAATTTCAATGGTCCCATCTAAATTTATATCCACTTGTGGTTCCTCAGTCACACTATCCCCCTCAAAGTTAACATTCTCAGTGGTCCCATCCACATTAATATCCTCAAAAGATCCTTCATGGTCAACTTCGGTAGTCCCTCCTTCATCAAATTTTGTACCTAGATTATTCAATTCTTCTATGGTCCCCAAATCATCAAAAGTTCCTATTACATGTCCTTCTTCTAAGTTGTCTTCTTCTACCACAGTAGGACTTACATTGTTTTCAGCAATATTTGTTCTTCCCCAAACACTGGATGTATTACAAATAGATGCACATTCCCATTGATAAGTGCAATGTTTCTCATTCTATATGTTCCTCTGTTGTCTTGCAACATTACTAATTCATTATCATCCATTGCATCATAATACCATAAGCTCTCTACTTTTGGGTAACCCAGATCTTTTAACCCACCCAGAATCTCAAAATAACTCCAAAAGTCAGGGTTCACTTGCCAAGTCTCCTCTAACCCATTGTAACCTAACCTGTTAAACTCACCAAAGACACCCCCGTGATGGATAAGACACTCAAACCTATCACTCATGACCTAAATAAAACCAGTAAGAAAGAAATGAGACAATGCATATTAAGAGCAGATGAAAATGGATGAAAATAATCACCTCATACATACATGTACCATATGTCGCTCCCCGGACATGCGTCCCGGTACAAACGCGAACCGTCGGTGATGTTGGAGGTTGAGGTTGAATTGAATAGAGTCGCCAGCTAGGCATTTTTATCCCGAAGGAAAGGTGATGCTGCATAAACCTGGAAAAAAGGGGATAAGACGGTTGCTAACCAGAGAGACTGAGTAAGGGGGTTGGTTACAACCTGGGAAGGTATTAGCACCCAGATCGTCCGTCAAACTCGACGGGATCCACGCTTACAAGATTGTGCTTAAAGGGGTAGGTGTATGTGCTATCTGTGTGCAAAATCCAGGGAAAGAAAGTACAGGTGTCAGTGCAAAAGAAAGTGAGTTGCTCAAGAACTGAGGCTTAGGAAAGTATGCTGGAAGGAGAGAGGGGGAAGACAAAGAGACTTTTGTTCGATAACTGTTAAGTTATGCCTACGTATCCTCTCGTGCAATGAGGAAGTCAAAACACCGTAGTTCGACTCAAAGAGACTGAATGATTTGTTTTGAACTGTTTGCCTATTTATGCTCAAGTGTATGACTCGTCTGGCTCGAGTGCTAACTGTCTTGCATTAGACGGAAGAAGCGAGTTCTCGTTTGTGAATGAGTGTGGTGAGAAAAGAATCCCGGAGGAGACGATTATTGTTTGTTTTTGTGTTTTCAGTTTTTTATTGTTTTTGGTGTTTTGCATAGGATTATGAGCTTAAGCCTAAATCAAGGGCTTGTAAACTCATTATATCCTCCCTGATTAGGGATAATGAGCCTACTTAAGTATGAGATAAGCATCTTAACTTAATTACCATGATGATGTAGGATTAAGATCATTAACCTACTTGTGATTATTTAGATGTTTTTGGGTTTTTGTTTAGTGTTAAGTAATGAGTTTAATCTCTAATCACAGATTAGTGAACTCATTACACCATCCTAATAGAAGGATGATAGATGAGAGCACTTAAGCTGAGGAAGATTCCCCAACTTAATCCATGGTTAGGGACTAAATTCATTATATAACAAGCCTTTATTAAATGGATTTTAATTAAAGGATGAGATTAAGAAGTGAGTTTTAAGGTTTGTAAGACAACTTGAGGGGGACTTGTCCATTAAACACTAGGGTTAGTCCCTCTTGACCATAAGGAAGAGATAAAACCCTAATGTAAGGCCCAAGTTACAAGATGAAGTCTTAGTAATTATTAAGTGTTTTGATTAGGAGGTGTAAACAAATTAAAGGTTTAACACTAAGGATTAAAGTTATACACTTCATCCTAAGATAAGGATGCAGGCATAACCCTAATTCCAAAATCCTAAAACTTTAAGAGTTTAGTCTCTGATTATTGAGTGAGAAGAGAGATTCAAGGAGACTCAGAGGTAAGAAGCTAGGGGGGACTATATACAAAGCTAAAATTATCATGCTTGGATATCCTATGGTTTGTGAGGCTTGAGAAAGATCTTCAAGGAGGCCACTAATGGAAGAAGCAGATGAAAAGAGAAGGAGAGAAAGAATAAGTTACTTATTTCCTGAAGAAGGTAAGCAACTTAGAAGAAAGAGAGTGAGAAGTAGGGAGCAAAAATAAATTGGATTCACTTCAATGACATGTAAGAATGCATATGAATAATGAGAAGAGGTGGGAGGTGAAGGCAAATCCACCTCCCAGATTACTTACCCAAAAGTTCCTGAAATGTTAGTGTGAATGCATAAGACATAAGGCAAAAGGAAATGAGATGAAATGAGATGTAAAGACCAAGGTCAGAAGTGAATATGTAATTTAAATTCCATATGAGATGATGCAAAGTCATACAATATGCATATGAATGATCATACAAAGATGAGATGCAAAGGAGGCATGTTTAGAAGCATGAGAACACATGGATGTTCATAAAATGTAAGGGATGAAAAGCATAGCAAATGAATGAAGAAATGATCAAGCAATGTTCAAGCATGACCTAAGATGTCTAATATATCATACAAATACTTGAAATGTCATGGCAAGTTCATATGATGATGATATGCAAAGGAGAATGCAAATGAAGATGCAAAACTTAGGGTTTTAAGACAATATGAGATGCATATGACCAAGGCAGAAGCAATCAACATGATAAAAAATTGAAATCAAACTCAAACAAACCCTAAACCTATACAAGATCATACCCCAAAGGAGAAGGTCAGAAGCTAATCCTAGTGGAAGTTATGAAATTCCTAAGTATGCTAGGGTTTTTGGGTGCTTCTAAAGGGAAAATGCAAATCAAATTGAAAATGCAAGATAAAATCATGAGATAAATAACCTAGAAACTAGATGCAATATTTGAATCAATGCAAAAAGAACCAAGTTCAAACTCAACATGGTTAGGCAGAAATGAATTTTTCAAATTAGCGTTAGAAAAATGTGATTTTTAAGAACCCTAATTCAAAGAAAATTGTGAAATTATGATCAAAACTAAAAATAAATTTGCATTATGAGTTTGAAAATGTTTCTAAATGTATTGGAATGGTTCATCATTTTTTTGGTGATTTTTAGAAACCTAAATGCATATTTAATTAATTAAAATCAATTAATTAATTAAATAAAACATTTAAATATTTTAAAAATAATTTTTTAATTCAAAAAATAAAATAAAAATCATTTTCAGGTTGAGAAAAATATTTGGATCAGAAATGCAAGAAATCATATTTTTTGAAGGTCTTTTGGTATTTTAAATAAATTATGGAAACAAAATGCAAAGAAAATGAAATAAAAATAAAATAAATGAGAAGTAAACATGATCCATGGCCCAGATTCAAACATGAGAAAAGAGGGTTGACTACGCGCGCTTATGGAGGGTCCAGATCAAATTTGGCTAAATGACTTTTATTAAATTAATTAATCAGAAATTAATCTTAATGAGCTAATCTGAGCCGTTCGTACCTTAAGCTAATCACGCATCTAAGGGCCTACATTCAAACTGGGCAGCTAAACCCTAATTAGGGTTAATCACTTTCAGGTGACCGGAGGGGAGCTCCAGTCATCTTCTCCGGTGACACCAAAAACCTAAGTCTCTCTATAGGCCACCCCACCCCAAATTAGTTGCCCAGAAATGATCCTCTACTCTCACTAAACTCAAATCATCCCTCAAACATGATTTATAACACAAAAACATGGAGAAACGGAGAAGAACAAAAATCTGGACAAAATTTTAGAAGCTCGTAACATGCTTATTTCTTGACTATTTTCAATTCTAAAAGCATCAGTGTGATCCCCATGACATATATTTTCATTTTATAATAAGAAATTTAAGCTCTGAAAGATTTTGTTCTTGAGGTTACCTGAGCTGATGAACTGTAAATGTGAGGTTTCAGGGCCTTCCCTTTGTGAAAAAAGCTTCCTTTGATCCTCCTGATGCTAGTGGAATGCTTGAAAAGCTTTGAGAGTGGCTAGTTTGTGTGGTCCAGCTCTTATATAGCAGAAATGGAGGTTTGTGTGTGGGGTGTTTCAGGCCATTTCAGTGGTTGGTTTGTGTTCTATAAGCTATGTAGAGATGATTGGTGGCAAAAGATTTGAGTTTTGATGGTTGTGTTGTGCAATTCGAAGAGGGGAAGTGTTATGGCAATTTTTGGGAATTATGAGTGTGTTGTGATTTAGGCTTGTGTATTGTGTCTTGTGTGTTTTTGTGTTGCTTGAGGCTTGCATAAACCAATAGGCTTGAAAGTTGGAAAATCAT
This sequence comes from Lathyrus aphaca, assembly GCA_963966055.1. Taxonomy (NCBI): domain Eukaryota; kingdom Viridiplantae; phylum Streptophyta; class Magnoliopsida; order Fabales; family Fabaceae; genus Lathyrus; species Lathyrus aphaca. The sequence continues at coordinate 339,301,523 of OZ014523.1, read as the reverse complement.
CTTTTATAATCTCATCATCTTCACTATCATAATCATGAGGAATCTCATTATTATCATACTCCTCAACATCACTCAAACCTCTTAACGTTTCCTTGGTAGCCTCATCTTCAGTATCATCTTCAAATACACCACTGCATTCACCTGTTTCTTTCTCCACCTTCTTCTTCCTTGGTCTCCCCTTACCTTTCCTTTTAAATTTTTTTGTACCCTTGCCTTTCCCCTTAACTTTTTCTTTACCCTTGCCTTTCCCCTTTTCTTGACCTTCATCTTTGTCAACAACACCTTCATCTATGTCAATAGATATTCCATCATCACCTGAATCCTCAAATAAGATTCTGAAAATACTATCATCTTCACTATTCTTAGAAATTTTTTTGTTACATCCCTTTTCTTCCTTGTTACAGTCAGGTCCTTCAACACCTTATTGGTTACATATGAGTCCCTCAATAATATTATCAGTCTGAACACTTACCAAGTAAGGTGTGCCATAAATTATGTCATCTTATTCATACACTATAATTTCAATGGTCCCATCTAAATTTATATCCACTTGTGGTTCCTCAGTCACACTGCCCCCTAAAAGTTAACATTCTCAGTGGTCCCATCCACATTAATATCCTCAAAAGATCCTTCATGGTCAACTTCGGTGGTCCCTCCTTCATCAAATTTTGTACCTAGATTATTCAATTCTTCTATGGTCCCCAAATCATCAAAAGTTCCTATTACATGTCCTTCTTCTAAGTTGTCTTCTTCTACCACAGTAGGACTTACATTGTTTTCAGCAATATTTGTTCTTCCCCAAACACTGGATGTATTACAAATAGATGCACATTCCCATTGATAAGTGCAATGTTTCTCATTCTATATGTTCCTCTGTTGTCTTGCAACATTACTAATTCATTATCATCCATTGCATCATAATACCATAAGCTCTCTACTTTTGGGTAACCCAGATCTTTTAACCCACCCAGAATCTCAAAAAAACTCCAAAAGTCAGGGTCCACTTGCCAAGTCTCCTCTAACCCATTGTAACCTAACCTGTTAAACTCACCAAAGACACCCCCGTGATGGATAAGACACTCAAACCTATCACTCATGACCTAAATAAAACCAGTAAGAAAGAAATGAGACAATGCATATTAAGAGCAGATGAAAATGGATGAAAATAATCACCTCATACATACATGTACCATATGTCGCTCCCCGGACATGCGTCCCGGTACAAACGCGAACCGTCGGTGATGTTGGAGGTTGAGGTTGAATTGAATAGAGTCGCCAGCTAGGCATTTTTATCCCGAAGGAAAGGTGATGCTGCATAAACCTGGAAAAAAGGGGATAAGACGGTTGCTAACCAGAGAGACTGAGTAAGGGGGTTGGTTACAACCTGGGAAGGTATTAGCACCCAGATCGTCCGTCAAACTCGACGGGATCCACGCTTACAAGATTGTGCTTAAAGGGGTAGGTGTATGTGCTATCTGTGTGCAAAATCCAGGGAAAGAAAGTACAGGTGTCAGTGCAAAAGAAAGTGAGTTGCTCAAGAACTGAGGCTTAGGAAAGTATGCTGGAAGGAGAGAGGGGGAAGACAAAGAGACTTTTGTTCGATAACTGTTAAGTTATGCCTACGTATCGTCTCGTGCAATGAGGAAGTCAAAACACCGTAGTTCGACTCAAAGAGACTGAATGATTTGTTTTGAACTGTTTGCCTATTTATGCTCAAGTGCTAACTGTCTTGCATTAGACGGAAGAAGCGAGTTCTCGTTTGTGAATGAGTGTGGTGAGAAAAGAATCCCGGAGGAGACGATTATTGTTTGTTTTTGTGTTTTCAGTTTTTTTATTATTTTTGGTGTTTTGCATAGGATTATGAGCTTAAGCCTAAATCAAGGGCTTGTAAACTCATTATATCCTCCCTGATTAGGGATAATGAGCCTACTTAAGTATGAGATAAGCATCTCAACTTAATTACCATGATGATGTAGGATTAAGATCATTAACTTACTTGTGATTATTTAGATGTTTTTGGGTTTTTGTTTAGTGTTAAGTAATGAGTTTAATCTCTAATCACAAATTAGTGAACTCATTACACCATCCTAATAGAAGGATGATAGATGAGAGCACTTAAGCTGAGGAAGATTCCCCAACTTAATCCATGGTTAGGGACTAAATTCATTATATAACAAGCCTTAAATGGATTTTAATTAAAGGATGAGATTAAGAAGTGAGTTTTAAGGTTTGTTAGACAACTTGAGGGGGACTTGTCCATTAAACACTAGGGTTAGTCCCTCTTAACCATAAGGAAGAGATAGAACCCTAATGTAAGGCCTAAGTTACAAGATGAAGTCTTAGTAATTATTAAGTGTTTTGATTAGGAGGTGTAAACAAATTAAAGGTTTAACACTAAGGATTAAAGTTATACACTTCATCCTAAGATAAGGATGCAGGCATAACCCTAATTCCAAAATCCTAAAACTTTAAGAGTTTAGTCTCTGATTATTGAGATGAGAAGAGAGACTCAAGGAGACTCAAAGGTAAAAAGCTAGGGGGGACTATATACAAAGCTAAAATTATCATGCTTGGATGTCCTATGGTTTGTGAGGCTTGAGAAAGATCTTCAAGGAGGCCACCAATGGAAGAAGCAGATGAAAAGAGAAGGAGAGAAAGAATAAGTTACTTACTTCCTGAAGAAGGTAAGCAACTTAGAAGAAAGAAAGTGAGAAGTAGGGAGCACAAATGAATTGGATTCACTTCAAAGACATGTAATAATGCATATAAATAATGAGAAGAGGTGGGAGGTGAAGGCAAATCCACCTCCCAGATTACTTACCCAAAAGTTCCTGAAATGTTAGTGTGAATGCATAAGACATAAGGCAAAAGGAAATGATATGAAATGAGATGTAAAGACCAAGGTCAGAAGTGAATATGTAATTTAAATTCCATATGAGATGATGCAAAGTCATACAATATGCATATGAATGATCATACAAAGATGAGATGCAAAGGAGGCATGTTTAGAAGCATGAGAACACATGGATGTTCATGAAATGTAAGGGATGCAAAGCATAGCAAATGAATGAAGAAATTATCAAGCAATGTTCAAGCATGACCTAAGATGTCTAATATATCATACAAATACTTGAAATGTCATGGCAGGTTCATATGATGATGATATGCAAAGGAGAATGCAAATGAAGATGCAAAACTTAGGGTTTTAAGACAACATGAGATGCATATGACCAAGGCAGAAGCAATCAACATGATAAAAAATTGAAATCAAACTTAAACAAACCCTAAACCTATACAAGATCATACCCCAAAGGAGAAGGTCAGAAGCTAATCCTAGTGGAAGTTATGAAATTCCTAAGTTTGCTAGGGATTTTGGGTGCTTCTAAAGGGAAAATGCAAATCAAATTGAAAATGCAAGATAAAATCATGAGATAAATAACCTAGAAACTAGATGCAATATTTGAATCAATGCAAAAAGAACCAAATTCAAACTCACCATGGTTAGGCAGAAATGAATTTTTCAAATTAGCGTTAGAAAAATGTGATTTTTAAGAACCCTAATTCAAAGAAAATTGTGAAATTATGATCAAACCTAAAAATAAATTTGCATTATGAGTTTGAAAATGTTTCTAACTGTATTGAAATGGTTCATCATTTTTTTGGTGATTTTTAGAAACCTAAATGCATATTTAATTAATTAAAATCAATTAATTAATTAAATAAAACATTTAAATATTTTAAAAATACTATTTTTAATTCAAAAAATAAAATAAAAATCATTTTCAGGTTGAGAAAAATATTTGGATAAGAAATGCAAGAAATCATATTTTTTGAAGGTCTTTTGGTATTTTAAATAAATTATGGAAACAAAATGCAAAGAAAATGAAATAAAAATAAAATAAATGAGAAGTAAACATGATCCATGGCCCAGATTCAAACATGAGAAAAGAGGGTTGACTACGCGCGCTTATGGAGGGTTCAGATCAAATTTGGCTAAATGACTTTTATTAAATTAATTAATCAGAAATTAATCTTAATGAGCTAATCTGAGCCGTTCGTACCTTAAGCTAATCACGCATCTAAGGGCCTACATTCAAACTGGGGAGATAAACCCTAATTAGGGTTAATCACTTTCAGGTGACCGGAGGGGAGCTCCAGTCATCTTCTCCGGTGACACCAAAAACCTAAGTCTCTCTATAGGCCACCCCACCCCAAATTAGTTGCCCAGAAATGATCCTCTACTCTCACTAAACTCAAATCATCCCTCAAACATGATTTATAACACACAAACATGGAGAAACGAAGAAGAACAAAAATCTGGACAAAATTTCAGAAGCTCGTAACATGCTTATTTCTTGACTATTTTCAATTCTAAAAGCATCAGTGTGATCCCCATGACATATATTTTCATTTTATAATAAGAAATTTAAGCTCTGAAAGATTTTGTTCTTGAGGTTACCTGAGCTGATGAATTGTAAATGTGAGGTTTCAGGGCCTTCCCTTTGTGCAAAAAGCTTCCTTTGATCCTCCTGATGCTAGTGGATTGCTTGAAAAGCTTTGAGAGTGGCTAGTTTGTGTGGTCCAGCTCTGATATAGCAGAAATGGAGGTTTGTGTGTGGGGTGTTTCAGGCCATTTCAATGGTTGGTTTGTGTTCTATAGGCTATATGGAGATGATTGGTGGCAAAAGATTTGAGTTTTGATGGTTGTGTTGTGCAATTCGAAGAGGGGAAGTGTTATGGCAATTTTTGGGAATTCTGAGTGTGTTGTGTTTTAGGCTTGTGTATTGTGTGTTGTGTGTTTTTGTGTTGCTTGAGGCTTGCATAAACCAATAGGAGTGATCAGAAGAGTATGTGTGGCATAGTGTGATTGGTATGGGCAAGTTGCAAAAAAGTCAACAACTTTGTACTTCAAGCATGGGCCATGGCATGAGCTGTTTCAAGGGGTTTCTGGCCTCAGCCTGATTCATGGAGGGCCATAGGATTGATTTTATGCAGCTGGCTCAAGTGGATGGAGAGTTCCAAGAGGTTTTGCAAAGTTTGTGCATTTTGGCCATTTTGAGATTTCTTAAGGATCAAGCCATGAAAACTATGCAATCTTGGGCCAATTCTAATCTTTGGAAGTTGCCTTGACATGTTATGGTGCATAGAAGTTGATTAGAGGTCTTGGAATGGCTTATCAAGTGAAATTGCAAAATTCCCTCTTTGGTGCACACTTGAAAATCATAGGATTTTTGCCAACTTTGAAAGGCCATATCTTGAGTTCTAGGATGAATCAAGACATGTTCTTGTACTTTTTGAAAACGGGAGGACATAATCTACAACTTTCATGCCCAAGAATTTTTCATTTGAAGCATTTTTGGTCATGAAAGAATAGGTTGAAAATCTTTCCCAAAATGGAACGTTTCCATTACAAAGATCAAATAAAGATCATAGAGACTCAAAATGATGATGAGGACCCTTTGGTGCCCTTGATGGAGGCCTCGGATGCCTTGATTTTGACTTTACTTGCTCAAGATGTTACCCAGTGATCAGATGACTTCCACAGTGAATTTCTTCATCATATTTGGTACACACGATCCTTATAACATATTAAGACCATTAGAAACAAGAATGACCAAAAAGTTTGGGATTAAGGCCTCTGAAACCAAAACCCTAATTTTAGGTCATCTGTGCAGGAAATCTCTAGCTCTTCCTGGACTTCTGTGCAATTTTTGACATTTTGTGACTTCAAAGACTTCTTGGGGATATAATAAGACCATAGACCCCTCATGGACACTCTTGGAATGCTTCAAGGCCTTTGGGATGGCTCACATGACTTCTTGGATTACTCAGATCACAAACCCTAGATGCAGATGAAATGGAACTATGTAGTGAAACAAATATGCAATATGAGATGGTATGCCTATGCTTATGCAAAAATGAAAGATCACAAGCCATGGTGTGATAAAAAGTGAGGGGAAATTTGGGGTGTTTACACCTTAGCGTAGCCCGATTGTTCTTCGCAACGTTATTCTTCGCAGCTTCGACCACCACAAGACTGTTCTTTGCAAGAGTTAGGTTTGTGTTTTGTTCTTCGCACACTATGAAAAATCTGAACAACTAGGGATGAAATGTAAGACCAATAGTGCTTCACTTATGTTACTAAAAGAAAACAACAAACTATAACAATGCCACGTAAATTATTTGTATACTGAAAAATATATCAAATTATTATAACAAATGCCACATCATTTTAATACAATGCCATATCATCCATTGTTAACGTTTTTTTACTTAAACTTAGCATAAAGGATCAAATACTCTAACGAAGGTTAAATAAAAGGACTACAATGTAACATTTTTGAATTGTGGGACTAAATAGAAACAACAAGTTAAGTTAAGGGACAAAAAGATGAATTAATCCTTTTTTTATATGTCACGTGGTATTTCTTGATTTCATGTGGATAAATCTTATATTTTTTATGTTTTTAATATATTATTTATTTTATTTTTAATCATGATGGAGATGACGTGGCTAACAACCTTTTCTCATTAATCTATCTTATAAGAAAATTAGGGGTTCTTAAAAACCCCTGATTGCCCTTTTAATCCCAAAACATGGCAAGTGGCTATCTCTATGAATATCTCTACTTTTTTAAACATAAATTAATATTTAAGTGTTATTAATTCAATAATTTATTTTATTTTAACTTTTTTCTTTATAATTTGCGGTTTCATATTTATTAATTTTTTAAATGACCTATGTATCTTCTATCATTCCTACTACTATTTATCAATTTTTGAAATGACTTATGTAACTTCTCTCATCCCCACTACTATTTATTGGCATATGTTGAATCTAAGATGATACTGAGATTGACTCTGAAGAGGAAGTCATACAGAGTGCCACAATCTGAACTTGTCAGCATCAATGAGGATCTCAAGAAGAAGGTGTGGTGAACACCATGAAGGAAGAACTTGATGTCATTGAAAGAAACAAGAAACATATGGGATTCAAGAAATGTGAAATGGAGTATGATATGTATATGTAACATACCTCTGAAGGCAATGTGATTATGATGTGTCTTGATGTAGGTGACATACTTCTGACAGGGAGTTTTGCTTCTGAGATAAACAAGTTCAAAAAGGTGATGATGAATCCATTTGATATGTGTGATCTTGGAAATATGGTATATTTTCTAGGTATGCAGATTTTACATTCTGAAAACATAATCATTATGCATTAACTAAATTATGAACTTGAGCTTCTGAAGAGATTTGAGCTGAAGAATTGTAAGTCAGCAACCACACTTGCTAAAACAAATCATAAGTTTAATTTTGATGTGATGGTGGGTTTGTAAATGATACAACCTTCAAATAGTTGGTTGGTGGTTGTATGAGATATCTATGTAAGACCAGGCCAGACATATATTATACAATTGGATTGGTAAGTAGATTTATGAGTAAAACAGAGTGGTCAGATTACTAAGCTGCAATCAGGATTCTGAGGTATGTAAAAAGGACTCAAAGGCATGTAATTTTGTTTCCATCTAGAGTATCAAATGATGCTAAGTTGATATGTTATTCAGATCTGAATGGTGTGGGGATAAAGTAATCATAAGAAATACTACATGATACATGTTTATGTATTTAAGATCTCCCATTTCTTGGAGATCTAAGAACCTACCAATGGTTTCTCTATCAACTTGTGAAGCATAATACTTTGCTTGTGCATTGTCAGCATGTCAAGTTGTTTGGCTGATGAATTTCTTGCAGGAACTGAAGTTCAAGGTAAGTAAACCAGGAATGTTGATGATAGATAAAAAATTATCCATAAGTCTTACCAAGAATCCAATGATGCATTAAAGAAGCAAGCACATTGATACAAAGTATCATTTTTAGCGTAATCAAGTTCAGAATGGAGTGCTTGAGGTTATTCATGTCAGCACTCAGAAGCAACTTGTATATGTGATCACCAAGGCGATCAAAATTGAACACTTCATAATCTATTTTGCCATATAATTAAAATGATATGGTGTTATAATGCAAAATAACTCATTCATTTTTTATCAATGCCATTAAAATACAATTCTCATTAAATATTAAAACTCATATAAATAAAATCTCGTTATTATAACATTTACGATATCATATGAATAAATCTCCCACTAATACTATTTTCTTATATAACCTTACATTTTATTTCACATAAAAATTATATCGTTGTTTAAAATTGTAGCACTTATAATTATGGTTAGCTACTCCTTACTGAGGTTCGTGAAGCTTTTAAACAAGGTATACATTTTAGACAATGTCCTACTCATATTTTTTTGGAAGGAAAAAAGCAATGATTAAATATATATATATATATATATATATATATATATATATATATATATATTAAAATTGATCACAACAGAGGGTTATAAACGAATGTGAAAATAACTACGCTATTACGTAAAAGATTAAAAGATAACAAGTTACCCACAAAGAGGTGAAATGTGTCAAAATGCTATGTGAGTATTAACATACGAACTGGCCTAACTCATCTTGAAAGTAGTATGAATCAAGAACAAGACGCCACGTGATTATTATCACCCTAAGAGGCCACATTTTTTGGACATTCATTGAAGGATTCTTTCCGCCCTAAGAGGAAACTTTGTTGGACCTTCACTGAGATCATTTCCACCCTAAGAGGAAATATTGTTAATGGACCTTCGTTGAAGGATACTTGTGGTCTAAGAGGCAATATGATTGTTAGAACTTAACTAAAATGCAATATGATTGTTGGAACTTAACTAAAGGATTATTGTCCCTTAAAGGGAAATATGATTGTCGGGCCTTCACTAAAGGATCATTTCCCCCTAATGGAAAATATGATTGTTGGAGCTTTATTGAAGATCCTTGCCATTCTAAGAGGAAGTTCTATTGTTGGACCTTCACTAAAAGCTTTGCATCTCTAAGAGTGAATATGATTGTTGGATCTTCACTGACGAATCCTTTCCTCCCTGAGAGGAAATATTATTATCGGTCATTAACTGAAGGATCCTTTCTGCCTTATCCAATTACTTACTACTATAATTCTAACCAAAGAAGTCTGGAGTCGCCTATAAGCAACGCTTAAGGGACTCACCTCATTCAATGCTTTAGGGACCCACCCCATGAAGGAAATATACTAAGTTAAGGAACGTAAAGGAATACACCTCAAAACTAATTAAAATTATTGATCGAACCTGGAGATCAAACTCCTCTGGCTGCTGACATGGACTTCTAACCTGCTCATGAGATATGGAAGGTGGGGGGTGTACCTGCAAGTTACTCTGATGCCAAAGTAAGTATTGGCACAAGAGCAAACAAGTATGAGTATATTCGGGGAGAAGATTGAATACCTGACCCTCTTAACTATGAGGATTTATTTAGAGGACCCCTAGCACATGGCTAATGGTTCTTATTTGGGTCTGGATCATGGATCTGCCTAAATAAGTAATTGCCATAACCCAAACGTCGGACGAGGATCCATATCGTGACGATATGTCGGGCATAGAGCATCACGAACAAGATCTGTCCTGGTCGGATCTGGGTGGTTCATGCCATGTGTGCGAAGGAACCATAAACGAGGAGGAATCTCAACTGACCATGTAACACCCACTTTTCCCACAGAATTATTTATATAAATCTTTAATAAAATCAGAGTTACTTGTCCAAAGTGAGATGTTACATCATCATCATTCATCAATATCGTTAATAAAAGAAAACAACGGAATTCAAATCTCTAACGTCAATAGCTCAAAGGCTTAACAAATCATACATAATAAAGTTCTTCAATTCAAGTTTAATTATAAAAATAATTTTTTCTAAACATTATAAGTAAATGTGGAAAAGATCCCCGTTCCCGTTACATATCAGAGCTGCTAGGACACGGACATCATACCAACGTACTTCTCAAGTACCTGAATTGTCTGCACTTCCAAAGAAGCACAAACGCAACAAAACAAACAGAGGGGTGAGAAATAGATTCATAATATAACGGCACATACGACATATATGAAGAAGTAATTCACCCCTAATCATACAAAATTATCAATCATATTATTCAATCAATCATGATGCAATGTGACTCAAATGCACAATGCAAATGCGGTACCGACTCACAATAACGGTTCATCAATAGAACCCCGAATGCATTGTTAACGTCTCCAATAAGACACGATCATCCCTGCAACCACGATTCTTAATGAATCCCGAATAATCACATCCACGACATGATTATTCCATCAAATATATGCGCATGCAGACACAACAACGCATACCATATCACAATACACATGAACCCATCATGATTTACGATCATCATGATCTCATCAACCAACCATCAGTGCATCTTATTCACACACAAAGCATACACATATCTCATGTTGTTCACAATTATAACAATCTACATATTCATATAATTCAATTAAGCACTTAGGATTTCTTATGCGACTAATCATCAAGTCCTATATTCACTATTAGAACATCCTCAAAGTCTTATTTCACTAATATAATCCTACATATAAGCATGAGTCAAATCCACCTTAAAACGGACGAAAAATTACATTTACAGGGGCCTGACACGGCCTCCCGTGTCCCCTGACACGGCCCGTGTCAGGTGGCCTGGGACACGCCCCTCAAAATCATCAAAAAAAAACACATTTCCCGAAGCCTGACACGGCCACCCGTGTCATGGCACCTGAGTCCCAAATTCTGATTTTTTTTGTGTTTTTCCCATTATCTTCCTCCTTTCTCACCTGTACGAACCCCAGTCATTATAAGTCGAATTTAGCACTCAAAACCAACCAATTTACATGTTTATTATCCATTTATACATATAACATCCACTAGTTTTATTAATAAACTTTCCTAGATCAAATTAGGGAATCAATGAGGTTTAATCCTCTTCTCTGTTTATCATATCCTCCATAACCTTCATATGCCATTCTTCCCAATACCAAACACACAACACCAAATATATTTTCAAAATACATCGTATAATCATATTCATCAACAGTTTCACAATATTGCATCAATTCAATCATTATTATCATAATCTCTTAATATACCTAAGGGAGGAAGGAACTCCCAATTACCCTTCTATGTCCTATCACCAATTATAAACCTTTTTCTCCCCCTTACCTTAAAATCGAAGCTTTCCTTCACAACTTTTGGTCTTGGTGATCTACGATCCTTGACCTTGCCTTTCTTCTCCTCTTTCTCCAGACCTCTCTGTTCTTCGTCAAAATACGATGAATTAGGTTTGTTTCCCTAATTCCTCTTTTTATGAAACAACAATTCCACCTTTGCCCCTTAAATCTCTAACTAACCCTTTTATTTTATTTTATTTAAATAATAACAACATTATAATAATACACCTTATATTATTATTATTATTCTCATAAAATACTCTCTTCACCAATTAATTCAATTATGCCATTAAAATATTAATATTTATTTTACAAAAATAAATATAAAAATTAAGGCGTTACAACTCTCCGCCACTTAATTATTTTCGTCCTCGAAAATGTACCTGAATGGAATAACTCTGGATATGATTCCCGCATCTTTCTCTCCAGTTCCCAAGTAACACTTCCACCAGCAGCTCCTCCCCAAGCTACTCTCACAAGAGGTATCTCTTTGCCTCGAAGTTGCTTCATCTTACGATCTTCAATCCTCAATGGTAAAGTCTCCCCCGTAAGATTGTCACGGATTTGCACTTCATCTCTCTGAATTACATGTGACGGATCAGACACATATTTCCTGAGTTGCGATACATGAAACACTTCGTGCAAATTCGAAAGTTCTGGCGGTAATGCCACTTTGTAAGCAACCTTGCCTACTCTCTGCATAATCTGATACGGTCCAATGAACTTAGGGTCCAACTTCTTAGACTTCAACGCACGTCCAACACCGGTCATCAGGTTGACTCTCAAAAATACATGGTCACCCTCACTGAACTCTAAGTCTTTCCTTCTATTATCATGGTAACTTTTCTGTCGACTCTGAGACGCTTTCATTTTCTCCTTGATCATCTGAATAGTTTCAGTAGTCTGCTGAATAATCTCAGGCCCAAGCATAACATTTTCACCTGTCTCATACCAACGCAAAGGTGTTCTACATCTTCTACCATAAAGAGCTTCAAACGACGCCATTCCAATACTTGAATGATAACTATTATTATAAGTAAATTCAATCAGTGCCAAATGTGTATCCCACGCACCACCTTTTTCTAACACACAGGTTCTCAACAAATCTTCTAATGACTGAATAGTCCTCTCGGATTGTCCATCTGTCTGTGGGTGGTAAGCCGAGCTCAATTTCAACTTAGAACCCAAAGCCTCGTGCAAACTTTTCCAAAACTCAGAGGTAAATCACGGATCTCTATCTGATACTATACTTGACGGTACACCATGCAATTTCACAACAACTCGGATATAGATCTCCGCCAACTTAGTTAACGGGTAACTGATGTTAATCAGAATAAAATGCGCGGACTTAGTCAACCGGTCCACCACTACCCAAATAGTATCCAGTCCTCTCGCAGTATTCGGAAAATCTGTCACAAAATCCATAACAATTATATCTCACTTCCATTCTGGGATCTCTAAAGGTTGCATCAGCCCCGAAGGCTTCTGATGTTCTACTTTTGATTTCTGACATACTAAACAAGCATAAACAAAGTGTGCAATATCTCGTTTCATACCGTGCCACCAAAATAATTTCTTTAAGTCATGGTACATCTTTGTAGCTCCCGGGTGAATACTTAAACTACTCCGATGACTCTCTTCCAGAATTGCTTTCCTTAGTTCAACACTATCGGGTATACAAATTCTCTCCCGAAATCTCAAAATACCATTATTATCCAAACTAAAATCATCGCCTTGATCATTTCCCTTGGTAGGCATTAAGTCCACCAATTTCACATCTTGTCGTTGGCCTTCCTTAATTGCATCAAGAAATTCATTATTTATTCGTATCATGCCCAACTTGACACTTCCAGGTGTCATCTCACACACCATACTTAAGTCTCTAAATTGTTCAATTAAATCCATCTCTTTCATCATCATAGTCGACATATGAACTATTTTTCGGCTTAATGCGTCCGCTACTACATTTTCCTTTCCCGGATGGTAACTTAAATTAAAATCATAATCTTTCAAAAATTCTAACCATCTCCTCTGCCTCATATTAAGTTCCTTCTGATCAAATAAGTATTTTAGACTCTTATGGTCACTAAAGACTTCAAATCGCGACCCATAGAGATAATGCCTCCAAATTTTCAACACAAATACCACTGCAGCCAATTCTAAATCATGAGTAGGATAATTCCTCTCGTGTATCCTCAACTGTCTTGAAGCATAAGCTACTACTTTACCAACCTGCATTAACACACCACCTAAACCCATTTTAGATGCATCACAATACACAACAAAAGCTTCATTCGGGTTCGGTAAAATCAATACTGGTGCTGAAGTCAATTTCTTTTTCAATTCTTCAAAGCTTCTCTCACAAGCTACATCCTAAATAAAGGCTTGACTCTTCCGGGTCAATTGAGTCAATGGCAACGCCAAATTAGAAAATCCTTCTATAAACCTTCGATAATAACCATCTAAACCAAGAAAACTTCTAATTTCTGTTACCGTCTTTGGAGGTTCCCAATCAAGCACAACACTAACCTTCGAAGGGTCTACTGCTATACCTTCACCAGATATTACATGTCCTAAAAAGCTCACTTTCTTCAACCAGAATTCACACTTGGAAAATTTAGCAAACAATTTGTTATCTTTTAACACTTGCAGTGCAATTCTCAAATGTTTCTCATGCTCTTCTTCAGACTTCGAGTATATTAATATATCATCAATAAATACTACGACGAATTGATCCAAGTAAGAATGGAATATCCGGTTCATATATTCCATAAACACACCCGACGCATTAGACACTCCGAAAGGCATCACTGCATATTCGTAATGACCATATCGAGTTCTAAATGCCGTCTTCTGGATATCTTCCTCTTTCACTCTGATTTGATGATATCCTGACCTCAAATAAATCTTGCTAAAAACACAAGCTCCCACAAGTTGGTCCATCAAGTCATCGATCCTTGGAAGTGGATACTTGTTCTTAATAGTAACCTTATTCAGCTGTCGGTAGTCAATGCACAAGCGCATACTACCATCCTTCTTTTTAACTAATAACACTAGAGCACCCCATGGCGATACACTGGGTCGAATGAACTTCTTATCAAGTAAATCACCAATCTGTGATTTCAATTCAGCTAACTCGGTAGCAGACATCCTGTACGGTGCCATAGAAATAGGCCTGGTACCAGGAATCAAGTCAATAGTAAACTCCACTTCACGCGTCGGAGGTAACTCTGTAACATCATTGGGAAATACTTAAGGAAATTCATTCACCACTGGTAACTCTTCAACAGCGACCTTTTCCTCCATAGATAATGAAGCAAACACAACAAACATTTTCGCTTCGTCTTCTAATAAGGTCCTCGGCTCTTTAGTAGAAACTGAACTGGCCAAAATTTCCTCTTCTGGAGTTAGGAATAACAATCTCTTCCTAAAGCAATCAATATAAACTCGGTTGGATTCCAACCAGTTCATACCCAAGATTATATCAAGATTACTAAGTGGTAGACATATGAGATCCACTCTAAACTCTTTATCAGAAATAGCCAAAACACAATCACGACATAGCAAGGTAGTAGTCACAGACCCTATATATGGTGTATCAATAACCATTCCTCGACTTAAATGAGAAGGTTCCAATCCTAACTTTTTCACACATTCCAAAGAAATAAACGAGTGTGTTGCACCCGTATCAATAATCACAAATAAAGGAATATTATTGATAAAGCAAGTACCTTTGACCAATCGATCTTCACTAGTAGGATGAGTTCCCACTAATGCAAATACTTTCCCATCGGATTTCTCCTTCTTTGGTTTTGGGTAATTAGTGCTAATGTGCCCCTGTTCTCCACAATTATAGCAAATAGGCACATTCCCTCTGCAATTGGCTATCACATGACCCGCCTTTCCACACTTAAAACACTTCTTTTCTTCAGTAGGACAATTATTGGCACGATGTCCCGTGCCGTGACATCTGTAGCATTTGAGCACACCAGGAGTACTCCCTCCCCCACTTGGTTTCTTCTCATTACCAGCTTTTTGCTTCCCTTTGTCAGCTGGAGCACTATAACGAGTACCACCAAATCTCTGCTTCCCTTTCTTATCATTCACAACTTTGTAGTGTGCAATCCGCGCCCTGTTGTCATTATCATAAATCCTGCTTCTACTTACCAGCTTTGGATAATTCCTAATCTTCTGGCAAGCAATACCCAACTTAATCTCAGGATGCAGTCCATTCTCATACTTCAGACATTTGGAAGTCATTGCCTCTTCAGTATTGTATTGCGTACAGTATTGCACTAGTTCTTCAAACTTGGCAACATACTCCGCCACCACCATATTACCTTGCTTGAGTTCCAAGAACTCAACCTCCTTAGAACTACGAATGTCTTCCGGGAAATACTTTTCCAAGAATTCTCTGCGAAATACCGCCCAAGTGATAGCCGTACCCGCGTCCTCCATCCTTTGGCGACTGTTGTCCCACCAGACTTCAGCTTCACCCACCAGCATGTGAATACCAAATCTCACCTTTTGATCATCAGAGCATCCCATGGTTCTGAAGATCTTCTCAATAGCTTTCAACCACTTCTGCGCAGCCTCTGGATCCAGAATTCCACCTTCATACGTCGGCGACTTGTTATTCCGGAACTGCTCCAATGCACGAGACTGAGCATTTCCTCCACCCTGAACAACCTGAACAACATTCTCAACTGTCTACGCCATGGCTTGCATAGCCGCAACAAGAGCATCATCATTCCTTCCTGCCATACTGATACAACAAATAACTCAAGTTAGGAAACACACGACTCTTATTCTAAGGACTGACTCAATCTGGCCGGTTGGACCGACCTTCTCTGATACCAATTGTAACACCCACTTTTCCCACAGAATTATTTATATAAATCTTTAATAAAATCAGAGTTACTTGTCCAAAGTGAGATGTTACATCATCATCATTCATCAATATCGTTAATAAAAGAAAACAACGGAATTCAAATCTCTAACGTCAATAGCTCAAAGGCTTAACAAATCATACATAATAAAGTTCTTCAATTGTAGTTTAATTATAAAAATAAGTTTTTCTAAACATTATAAGTAAATGTGGAAAATATCCCCGTTCCCGTTACATATCAGAGTTCCTAGGACACGAACATCATACCAACGTACTTCTCAAGTACCTGAATTGTCTGCACTTCCGAAGAAGCACAGACGCAACAAAACAAACAGAGGGATGAGAAATAGATTCATAATATAACGGCACATACGACATATATGAAGAAGTAATTCACCCCTAATCATACAAAATTATCAATCATATTATTCAATCAATCATAATGCAATGTGACTCAAATGCACAATGCAAATGCGGTACCGACTCACAATAACAATTCATCAATAGAACCCCGAATGCATCGTTAACGTCTCCAACAAGACACGATCATCCCTGCAACCACGATTCTCAACGAATCCCGAATAATCACATCCACGACATGATTATTCCATCAAATGTATGTGCATGCAGACACAACAATGCATACCATATCACAATACACATGAACCCATCATGCTTTACGATCATCATGATCTCATCAACCAACCATCAGTGCATCTTATTCACACACAAAGCATACACATATATCATGTTCACAATTATAACAATCTAAATATTCATATAATTCAATTAAGCACTTAGGATTTCTTATGCGACTAATCATCAAGTCCTATATTCACTATTAGAACATCCTCAAAGTCTTATTTCACTAATATAATCCTACATTAGAAGAATGATTCAAATCCACCTTAAAACGGAAGAAAAATTACATTTATAGGGGCCTGACATGGCCTCCCGTGTCCCCTGACACAGCCCGTGTTAGGTGGCCCTGGACACGCCCCTCAAAATCATAAAAAAACACATTTCCCGAAGCCTGACACAGCCACCCGTTTCATGGGACACGGCCCGTGTCAGGGCACCTGAGTCCCAAATTCTGATTTTTTTGTGTTTTTCCCATTATCTTCCTCCTTTCTCACCTGTACGAACCCCAATCATTCTAAGTCGAATTTAGCACTCAAAACCAACCAATCTGCATGTTTATTATCCATTTATACATATAACATCCACTAGTTTTATTAATAAACTTTCCTAGATCAAATTAGGGAATCAATGAGGTTTAATCCTCTTCTCTGTTTATCATATCCTCCATAACCTTCATATGCCATTCTTCCCAATACCAAACACACAACACCAAATATATTTTCAAAATACATCATATAATCATATTCATCAACAATTTCACAATATTGCATCAATTCAATCATTATTATCATAATCTCTTAATATACCTAAGGAAGGAAGGACCTCCCAATTACCCTTCTATGTCCTATCACCAATTATAAACCCTTTTCTCCCCCTTACCTTAAAATCGAAGCTTTCCTGCACAACTTTTGGTCTTGGTTATCTAAGATCCTTAACATTGCCTTTCTTCTCCTCTTTCTCCAGACCTATCTGTTCTTCATCAAAATACGATGGATGAGGTTTGTTTCCCTAATTCCTCTTTTTATGAAACAACAATTCCACCTTTGCCCCTTAAACCTCTAACTAACCCTTTTCTTTTATTTTATTTAAATAATAACAACATTATAATAATACACCTTATATTATTATTATTATTCTAATAAAATACTCTCTTCACCAATTAATTCAATTATGCCATTAAAATATTAATATTTATTTCACAAAAATAAATATAAAAATTAAGGCGTTACAGACCACAAAGAGAAGGCCGCCATCATGGATCCCTTTGGTCTTGGGTTATTGGGTCGTTTTGTAGACTGAGAGGATTGGGCCCAATCTAGTCGTTGGTCTAGTCCAGAACAGGATCCCCCCAAGTTGTTGCTTCTGGTCGAAGAAGCGATGACTTAAGGGTGTCTCCCCATCGTTGTTTTGTAACCGTGGTTGCTAATGGAATCGGTTACGGGATCTTGACCATTGTGAACGAGGATCCCAAACGCTTGGAGTGATTGAAGTGACGCGCGTGTGTCTTAGAAATTTTATGCATTTAATGCATAATGATGGCTAACATACGGTCGTCCCTAGGCAATGAGTGTGTCGTCCTTAGGTTTGCAGACTGCATGTTCTCATGCACGTGTTGGAGAGGCTTATAAATAGGGCGCCTGGCCTCATTTCCACACTTTTCGCTCTCCTACTTTCTGTTTCTTTAAGCCAGCAGCTCGCTTCCGCTGTTACTCAGTCGTCAGCCGCCGCTACCACCGAGCACGATCAACGACCACAGAAAAAGCTCCCAATCAGTAAGTTTTTATGCTTCTTCAGCTTGATTTAGCTTCCGATTTTTTATAAATAGAGTAGTAACATGTGGTTAGGGTTGCCTTTGGTGCTACATTGATGATTTAGATGAAAAAATAGGGTTCCAGCACGGTGTCCGTCGCCTCTGTGGGTGGTGGCCGACAGTGAAATAGTCACGGATATGGCGTTTTAAGGTTATCCGGTGTCGTGCGTGACAGCTCTGTTCGTCTTCTCCGGTTGAACTTCAACTGGAGTTCTGGGTGACATTGTGCTCGTCTCATGAAGTCTTTGTGATGGCTTGAGTTTAGTTTCACCCTTATGACTACCTGATCGTGGTTCTCTTTAAGGTTAAGGGCTTTGGCCGAGGACAACATCCTCGCCCCCTAGCGTGCCTTTTCACTTGTTAAGCGGTGGAAGGGTGGATTTGATTCTGTCATCGAATTCACGTTTGCTTTCACTACTTTTCAGGTGTAACCATGTCCAACGACGAGCATATCAACATGGAAACTGAGGATCTGTCCAGCGAGTCTGGTTCTTCTCTAGTGGAAATCGAGCAAAGTTCGCCTTTAGGGAGGGGTTCAGAATCGTCCTCAGACTCCGAAGAAACTACTTTGGCTAAAGTTGATATGGCTGAGTCTGAGGAAAAGGACGAAGAGTAAGAGGAAGATGTTCCTGTAAGCGAGTGGGATGTTGCCGAGCCACTGACCATAATCTCGCAGTATGCTGAGGAAGCAGTAGGACCTCCTCCTACGGTCGAGAATCCTATTGACTGGATAGTGAGGCACCCTACTGTAGACGACCGAATTTGCACCAACTTCGGAATGGACATGTTTCTGTTGTATGAGATCTTTTTCAAAGACATGAAGTTTAGGCTCCCCTTTACTGACTTCCAGCAGAGCGTGTTTGTCCATCTAGAGCTCACACCCTTGCAGATCCATCTGAACTCATTTGCCTTCATATGGGCATTTGAAAAGACCTGTGCATATTTACAAATAGGGGCAACGCTTCCTCTATTTTTCCATGTCTTCCACCTGCAACGGCAGGTCGTGAACGGTAAGTTCAGATGGGTGTCTTTAAAGCAGAAAGGGAAGATCTTCAAGGCCTTCTCGAAGTTAATAAGGGACTTCAAAGACCATTATTTTCTGGTCGAACCTCTTTCTGAGCGAGCTTTGAATTCCTGTAAATTTTGGGGGGTGGACGTCGACGACCAAGGACATGTTGTGTTGGACAAGGAAGGGAAGGAAGTCCCTTGGTTGTTATTGTAGTTTCTCTTTTCCTAGTCTAGAGACCATTTTTCTCGAGGAAATGATGAGTATTTGGAAATCGGTTCCACTCGGGACGACAATGATCAGGCCAGCTACGAGGCGTTAATGAGTTATGTCTCCAAGATAACGATGAAGGTGCACGTGGACAAACACGGCCACGCTCTTCTGGATAAGGATGGGGGTGCCAAAGTTACTCCCCAGTTTATTGAGGTATCCAAGCTTCTAGCTTGTGCGATGGACGGGGATGTCCGTGAATATCTTGGTAGACTTATAGTTTATAATTTCTTATGCTCATTTGTTATTTGCTTGTTTCTGACCGTTTTTCTTGTGTTCGTTTCAAATTCAATGGTGAACCCTCAAGACAAACTGATGTCCAACATGGCTAGGAAACGAGGGGCTAAAAAACTGACCCAAACCCGTTTGAGCGACAAGGCGGTCCCAGGTTCGGGCACTTCTTCACCTGACAGTCATAGTTCTCTCGGGGGAACCTCTAGAATGGTTAAAAGACCCAGGCCCAACAACATTGTCAACCTGGACGGTGCCTCCCCAAAGAGATCTTTCGAGCTTCCATATTGCTTCTTCAAGCCGAGTTTCTTCGAGGAGAACTCCCTCCAAGTCCAACGAGCAGAGACCCTTAGCCCAGAGAGGATCAGTCGGCCGGACAGACAGGCCTGGTTGGCTCGAGATGCCAGTTCTGTTGTTCGAGTCCTGGAGATGGCTTCTATGTTCATCGAGGGAACCGCCACTCAAGAGGAGGAGATCAACAAGTTGAAAGCTCAGCTAGCGACCTTGAAGAACTGTACAGGGAGCGGGAGAATCTCTGGTTAAAGCTTCCCAACGGGTAAAGGTGTTGGAGGAGTCTGTGGCTTCATCCAAGAAGGCTTCCTCATAAGAGATTGCTCGTTTAAAGGCTGATCTGGCCCCGCCTGAAGATGAGCCTGAGGATATCAAGTCCTTAAAGACTCGTGCTGAGCTGGTGGCCAAGATCGAGGAAGGGTACATCGAGAAGTTGAAGATATTCAATCCCGACTTGACGTTTAAAGAGGAAGGCATTAGTTTTATGTATAAAGTTGAGGACAGTGTCATCCACATTCCTGACTTTCTCAAGGAGCCCGAGCAGTCCCCTCTGATGGATGAAGGCCTTGGAAATACTGTTGGAGGACAACCAAAGGCTGACGAGGGAGCTTAAATTGTATTTTCTTTTGTAGGTTTTTTTTGTTGGCTTGCCTGCACGCCATTGCCTATTGTCTTTGGCGGGGGAGTATGTTCCCCCTTTGATGTAACCTTGGAACAAGTCGGTCTTTTTGGCCGCATTTTGAATCATTTTATTTACGACCTTGGTGGTCGATTTTTATGTATTATCTCTTCATAACAATGCGTCCGTCGGAGGACATATTTATTTTTTATTTCTACTAAGTGTTTATGTTTTAGGAGAGTAATGCTCAATTTTAATGTCTGTCCATTTGGGGTACTAGGCAGAATGCCACTTACAAGGTTGGTCGGGAAACGATGCTCGGAACATCATGATGATCCGTGCTTCGTGGCGTGAACGTCCCATCGCGAGCTGGGTGTTCTACCTGGTCGTGGTACTCAGACGATGATGGACTCATTTGAGGATCCGATCGTGTGGGGATGACCATCCTCGTTCATGGGAAGGTCTCTCCGAATTGAATATATGGTATGCAATACTTGTACCTAGGTATGCATGTTAGGTGGGCCCGATGCCGGCTAGTATTTTAACTATAATAGTTTTTCGGCGTTCCAAGGACGAGCAAGTTCTTCTCCTTGTAAATTTTCTAAGTAATATGCCCCATTGTCCGTTTTTGCTCGGACTCGATAGGGTCCCTCCAGTTAGCGGCCAGTTTTCCTTCTTTGGAATCTTTATGATCTCTCTTGAGGACAAGGATACCCACTGTGAATGCTCGTTTGATGACTTTAGCATCGTGTCTTATAGCGATATTTTGTTTGAGGGATGCTTCGCGTAGAGCTGCTCACGATCTAACCTCCTCGACCAAATCGAGCTCTTCGTGTAATATTTCGTTGTTAGTGTCTTTGTCCATCGAAGCTTCTGTCCGTCTCGATTAGACATGGATCTCTATTGGAATGACGACCTCAGTTCCGTATGCTAAACGAAAAGGGGTTTCCCCTGTGGTTGAATGCAGAGTAGTTATGTAGGCCTATAAAATATAGTGCAACTCTTCGACCCAGCGTCTTTTGATCTCATCCAATCTTCACTTAAGGCCTCGAAGGATGACCCTGTTTGCTGCTTTTGCCTGCCCATTTGTTTGTGGATGCTCTACAGATGCAAAATGTTGTTTAGTTCTGATGCTGGCCATGAGTTCTTGGAAGTTCTTGTCCGTGAACTGAGTGCCATTGTCGGTGACAATCGCCCGGGGGATCCCGAAACGAGCGAGGATGTTTCTCTTGAAGAAGCGTAGTATATTGAGGGTCGTGATCTTAGCCAGGGGTTCAGCTCCGATCCACTTCATGAAATAATCGACCCCGACAATTAGGTATTTATTTTGGTTCGTACCGACGACGAAGGGGCCGAGGATGTCCAGGCCCCACCAGGCGAATGGCCATGGGGAGGATATTGTTTTTATATCGTTGGGTGGAGCGAGATATATGTCTCCATGTCGTTGGCATTTGTCACATTTTTTCACATGTTCTTTTGTGTCATTCTGTATTGTCGGCCAATAATACCCTGCCCGGAGAGCTTTCCTCGCGATGGATCGTCCGCCCAGGTGTTGGGAATTAATTCCTTCATGGATCTCTCGCAATACGTGGAGGACTAATTCCACCTCGACGCATTTAAGAAGGGGTACGGAAAACCCTCGTCGATAGAGTTTTCCTTCGACCAGGACATACGAACATGCTCGTCTTTTTGTTACACTGACCTGTTTTAGATCCTCTGGTAGCTCTTCGTTGGTCAGATATTTATACATTGGAGTCATCCAGCAATTGACTTCGCCTATGACGTTGACATCTAAAGTCTTCTTCGATCTTCCAATGCTGGGTTGTGGAAGGATTTCTTGAATTACGGATTTGTTTCCGCCTTTTTTCTTGGTGCTCGCGAGTTTAGACAGTATGTCTGCTCGAACATTATCTTCGCGCGACACATGTTTCACCTCTACGGAGGAGAATTTAACCATTTTTTCTTTTACCAAGGTCAAGTATTCTGACAAGATATCGTTTTTGACTTGGTATTCTCCCCTGACTTGCATGGCTACTAACTGAGAATTTGTGCAAATGATAATGTCCTTGGCCCCTAAATCATCGGCCAGCCTTAAGCCTGCAAGGAATGCTTCTTATTCTACTTGGTTATTAGAAGCGGGGAACGATAACGTGAGAGATACTTCGAACAAAATTCCCACTTCATTTTCCAACATGATTCCCGCTCCGATTCCAACTGAGCTCAATGCACCATCGATATTAATGGTCCATCTTTTAGATGGGAAGGTGGGACCTTCTAGGCAGACCATTTAAGCTTCAAAATATGCGAGAGCTTGTGCCTTGATGGCTTCTCATCCTTTGTATTGGATATCAAACTCGGATAACTCTAATGACCACTTCAACATTCTGCCGGCCATGTCTGGTCGTCCCAGAAGTTGTTTTATGGGTTGGTCGGTGCGCACTATAATCATATGCGCGAGAAAATAGTTTTGCAACCTTCTTGTCGCGTGGAGGAGGGCTAAGGCCACTTTTTTGATTTGTTGGTACCTAAGTTCAGGTCCCTGGAAGGCTTTGATCGTAAAATAGATTGGCTTTTGTCCTTCGGGCATTTCTTGTACGAGCGCAACGCTTATGGCTTCATTGGCGACCGCGAGTTAAAGATAGAGGACTTCGCTTGCTTCCTGTCGGGATAAGACTGTGGGTTCTGACAAAGCCTTTTTGAGGTGCGTCAAAGCCTGCTCGCATTCCTCAGTCCATTCAAAGGTCGCTTCCTTGCGTAGGAGTTTGTAAAACGGGAGCGCGTGTTGAGCTGATTTTGCTATGAATCGTGACAACGATGCTAGGACTCCGTTTAAAGATTGGATGGATTTCTTGGATGTTGGTGTGGGTGTTTCAGCGAATGCTCGACATTTGTTGGGGTTGGCTTCTATTCCTCTTTTTGTTAGATAAAATCTGAGGCATTTGCCTGCGTGCACGCCAAACGTGCACTTGTCTGGATTGAAATGCATCTTGCACTTTCGTGCTTGGTCGAAGATTTTCTTCAGGTGGAGAGCGTGATTGGTTTCCTCGTTGGATTTAAAGATCATGTCATCCATGTATACTTCGAGCATGTCCCCGATTTCTGCTTGAAAGACTTTGTTCATCATGCGTTGGTATGTGGCGTTGTCGCTCCCGGGATTTTCATCCTAGTACAAACGCGAAAGTGGCGCGGAAAAGGTAGAGTCGCCAGTCAGGCATTTTTATCCCGAAGGAACGAGAAAGGTAATGTTGCACAAACCTAAGAGAAAGGAAAGGACGAGGCCTTGCGAACCAAAGATCTGGGTTCGGGAGTCAGTTACGACCTAGGAAGGTATTAGCACCCCAGACCGTCTGCCGTTCCCGACGGGATCCACGCTTGTTTGCTTGTTTCAAAGGGTGAGAAATAAAATACTGCTGAACAAAAGAATTGCTAAGTGGAATGTAAGTGAGAAAGAGAACTGGAAAAAGAGAATGAAACGAAAAGCGGAAATGTAGGGAAAATAAAGAATGTGCTCGAACGGGCCCTACCCCGCTGCCTACGTACCTCATCGGGAAAATGAGCATCAGAGTTGACGTAGTTCGCCTAACTAAGGCGGGAACAAGCCCTACCCCGCTGCCTACGTACCTCATCTTCCCCCTACAAAACAAATATTAGCCTGATGAAGTAATATGAAAAATTATGAGATGGCAAACTTCAATAAACAACTCACACTAGCTAAGGAAAGATGTTAGAGAACTTCTAAGGTTAATACCTAAGTCTAAGGTATCCTATAAGGTAACACACTTAAGAAGTCAGTAGCTAAATCAATTCAAAAGTATCTAAAGGGATTAAGTGAACTAAGGTCAAACTATGCCCTAAAGTACTACTAAACCCTAAGGATGAAGTTAACATGATAACCTAAGTGTTTAGCAAACCAAAAACTCCTAAAATCAAAGGTAAGTGAAAAATCCAGAACTTAACACTATATGGAAGTGAAGGAAATGAATAGATCAAATGAGAAAGAAGGGATTCAAGTCAAAGGTATTTAAACATGAGGTTGAAAGATGGGAGAATGCATATGGAAACATGGTTCTAATGATGAAACAAAATGACTTAGAAGAAAGTTCAAAAATGACCAAAAAGACTTGAATTTTCCATACAAAAACTAGGGGCTTGACAACAAATTAGAATGGAAATTAGATTTGGAAAATATTCACAAATGATGTGGTAAGAGGTATCCTAAGGCTAGATGTCCAAATTAGGGGTTTTAAGGTCCTTTTAAATGGAAAATGAAGTTCAAAAAAATGAAAAAGGTTCTACAATTGAGATGAACATGTGAGAATGACCACAAAACAATTATGAGACACAAAACAAAGATAAAATGAAGTTACCTTATTTACAAATTGAATTTGAGATGTTTAAGATGGGAGGAGAAGTGAAATTAGGTTAAAATGGAGTATAGGTTAGGACTCAAGACAAACTTAAAAATCAAAGGTGAAGACCCAAGGATTGTACTTAACACTTAAATACATCCTATAGGACCTAATAGACTAAAAATTAAGACCTCGAAGTAATGGCATGAATGCCTTATGCTAATGGGACCAAAGAAGGGAAGTAAATGAACAAAAATGGGACTTATGAACCAAGCAACTTGGAAAAATACTAAATGGTCTTGAAAAATTATGAAACTTGACACTTGAAAACAAAATCCAGAGGGTGACTTGCATACAAAAATTCTCACAAAAAATCTCATTTTTGAGTGTTCAAAGGAAGTGTGGAAGTGGATTAGGGTTCATATGCACATGTGTGAAAGAGTGAGACCAAAACTTGACTTATAGTGAATTAAAAATCAAATAAAAAATATGTTGAGGAAATTCAATGAGTCTTCTGACTAATGCAAAAAGAATGAATCATTTAGCTCTTGTGGTTTGGGAGAAAGAAAATAGACAAGAATATTGGTCAAAAAATGAGAAAATAGAAATTAATTCCTTGGGAAATTAATTCTGGTTAAAATATAAAAGAAAAAAATGACCAAAAATTATAGAAAATTAGGGAAAATTGCAAGAATCTCACATGAATTAATTTGGAATTTTTTATGTGGTTTTGGTGTTTTTAAATATCTGAAACGAAAATGGAATAAAAGATGAAAAGAAATAAGAAAATGAAGTGGACTGAATTATTTGGATAAGGCCTGGGGGGCGCATTCAACAACAAAAACAACTAGTTTGGGCCTTGACTACATGCGTGGGGGGTTTCAAAAGGAAGCTGAGAATTTGCTTCACAAAGTTGTCACGTGAGACTCATGCTTCTCATTTATATGATGGCGTAATCAGAGCCTTAGGATGGAATTGATATAGTGTTCACGTTATAAAGTTGAAGAGGAATTAGGGCACTGTTCAGGTCACCGGAGAAGGATTCTGGTCACCTTCTCCGGTGACCTCTAGTTAGGGCATTCCACCAATCTTCCCTAAAACAAAATCTAAGACCATAGTCTTGCTCGTCTTTTCACCCTGAATCCATATCTAGCCTTAGTTTTAGCATATGGTTCTTAGATTGTGCAAATCGAAGCAAACATCATCCAACCTAAAAACTGCATCTAAACACCTATAGTGTCTATAAACTAGCCATGTATCACACGGCTCCAATTGAGCTCAATACATCACAAAACTAGCAAGAAATGAAGGAAACAAGCAACTAGGATTCATGATGGAACCTGAATTGCATAAATTTCAAAAGCTGAGGAAAACCAGAGATTAGAATCCTATGCTTTGCTTGGACTTTGATCTTGAACACTGAGAGTGAAATAAACACTCTGTGACTTAGAAATCTTGAGGAATTGGATCTGATGCAGTGCAGTGAAAGATTATGCAGTAGTGGATCTTTGATGCTTCAAGTTGTGAGTTCCATGGAGATCATGCAAAACTTGATGATGAAGATGATTGGATGAAGTTCAGCCTTGAATTGATTAAGTTTGAGGGGGATTCGATTCAAAATGCAGTGCAATATTAAGAAGATGCCATGGCTGATCCTTGGAGAATCAAGCTATGAAATCCATGGAGATTGTGTCTATGATGATGATGATGATGATGATGATGATGATCTGAGGAATAATGAGCTATGTCAATGGCAATTGAAGCTGGTTCGAAGAAAAATGCAGAAGAATTTCAGAGAAAATTTTATGAATGTAATGTGAAATTTCAGAGCAAAGATGAAATGTCTGAGTTCAGCTATGGTTGATTCCTTATATAGCCATGGTTAAGCTCTTAACTAACTCAGTTAACAGTTGGAAGTGTAGTTAACTGAGTCAAGTTAGTTTGGAGTTTTTTATGGTGAGTTAAGCAATGGTGAATGAAGTTAGTTGAAGCTCGAGTTGAAGCTGGCTGGATTCAATCAAGTGCAGTGAAGCTCATGCTTGCTATGGTGAGGCTTAATGCAATGTGATTGCAGCATGAAGCTTATTGAATCAAAGTTGCAGCATGCAGTGTAATGTTTGAAAGCTTCACTTGGCTTAAATTGCAAAAAGAGGTGCATGGCATGTGATGTGAACCAGCATCCATGAGATCAAATTCCCTCTAAGGCAATGCATTGTGGCCATGACTTGTTGAATGGTGTAAAAATGGAAAAGATGATTTGAAGTTTTCTACATAATGCAATGCCTTATCACACAAGCAACATCAGTTTGAAGCCATGCTTTTCCGTTGAAGCTTTCTTCATGACCAAGGCATCATTTGATGTGTTTCTTGGACTCAAATTGAAGAAGATGTTTCCTATAGTAAGTTTATAGTTCAAACCATCATGGAATATGGACTCTAGATACCTCAAATATCTCCTTGAACATCACACTCCAATGCTGCATTATGGGCCTGCGTGGCCTGCCCCTGGCTTGGCAAGATGCCCTGCAAGTTTTCAGTTTGAACATCCTCTTTTTGCCTTCCCATAGCTCTCAATCCTTTGATCAGATGAAAAATCCTTGAACATCAAAGTTGTTGGAAACATGGCAATTAACAACTTTGTAGTTCAAAGAAATTTCATTTGATGCCTCTAACATGGAGAAAAATTGCTTGCATTATGACCCACCACCTGTTTGATGGAATGCCTTGCCTGGCACGCGCGCAGGGTGCAAGGCCTCCCTTGGTTTTGCCCAAGTTTGCCTTGATTTGTTCAAACTTTGCAAGATCATAACTCTCTCAATTTTGATGCTATGAATCAGTTCCACCTATGGATTTGAAGCATAATATGTCCTATTTTATTGGCTCAAAGTAGAATTTTGATATCCCTCATATTTTGGGAGAAGTCCTCTCTTGGAGTTGCTGCAAAAGTGGCCAAAACTTGCCATTTTTGGAAACCCTAATTTTCCAAAAATGGTAAATTTTGGTTTTCTTGATTTCTCTTGATTCCTCCATCATTTCTTGATCAAATTTAAACTATAGGATCCTTGTAACCCTAATTTCATGATTTTGATCTCAAAAAGTCAGTAGTTGAGTTTTTCCTCAGCATGGTTGACTTTTCCCCAATTCCCTGATTCTCAGTCATCTGGCCAATTGAACCTCTTCCAAAATGTTTCTATGGATGAAATTTGAACCCTGGGCACTTGACATCATATATAAGACAATGGAATCCACTTTGGATCAAAATTTCATTGAGAAGCCCAGTAAACATGAAACCCTAATTTGGCCCCTTTTCATCAGGAGATGTTGCATTGCTTGCCTCCTTTGATCAATTCAATTCTTTTCATGACTTGTGGCTTCAAGTGAAGACTTGTGGGATGTTATGGACCCTTTACACAAGGTTGAGAAGCTTTGTGGATCTTTGGTTGCCTTTGTATAGCCTTCAATTGCTCCAATCAATGATCACATGCCCATGCTTCAACTATGATACACATGATGCAATGTTTTTGGTTATTTCATGAATTTGTTTATGCTAAATGCGATGCAAAATGTTGAGGAAATGAGAGGGAAAATTTTGAGGTATTACAGCTGCCCCTATTCAATCATCTGCAAGCTTGAATGAATAATTGCAACGACTTTTAGACGTTCAAGGTATGGAGTGATTGAATACTCGAATAAAACCTGGAAATTTGAACTCTGTGGATGAGAAAAATGTCATCTTCTTTTATTTATTATTGTTTTTTCTCTTCTTCTCTTTTTTTTTTGACCTCTGAATAGGTAGCGAAAATAGAATAAGGTGGAGAGGGATCGTTGTACATAAACGAGAGCCCAGGCAGACAGGACCGTTGTACAAAACGAGAACCTGCGACGCGACTGTTGTGCGAAACAAGTCGTGGAATGGGGGCCTGTTGTACAAGACAGGACTTGAAAACGAGACCATTGTACAACGAGAGCCCAGGCAAACAGGATTGTTGTACAAACGAGAACCTGCGACGCGACTCTTGTACGAAACAAGACGCGGAATAGGGGCCTGTTGTACCTAACAGGGCTTGAAAACGAGACCATTGTACAAAATGGAACTCGATGATGGAACGGGATTGTTGTACATAAACGAGAGCCAGACAGACAGGACCGTTGTACAAAACGAGAACCTGCGACGCGACTGTTGTACAAAAAAAGACGTGGAATGGGGGCCTGTTGTACCAAACAGGGCTTGAAAACGAGACCATTGTACAAAACGGAACTCGGTGATGGAACATGATCGTTATACATAAACGAGAGCCCAGACAGACAGGACCGTTGTACAAAACGAGAACCTGCGACATGACTGTTGTACAAAACAAGACGCGGAATAGGGGCCTTTGTACCAAACAGGGCTTGAAAACGAGACCATTGTACAAAACGGAACTTGGTGATGGAACGGGATCGTTGTACATAAACGAGAGCCCAGACAAACAGGACCGTTGTACACAACAAGAACCTGCGACACGACTGTTGTACAAAACAAGACGCGGAATGGGGGGACAAACATTGACTTGAAAAGACAAGGATGTTTGGTAAATAAAATTGGTATCCTTTGTGGGGAGTACTTCAGGTTGAGAAGATGTTATGGATCTTACATAATATACCTCAAAACTGGCCCATGCTGGCATGTACATGTTGGAATTTATGGCGTAATGCTCCATGATTATGGAAATTTTATGCGTTTGAGGATGCAAATGCAATGGTGATTATGCACATGCAAATGCGAAGAGATCTCCTGATAAGGAGATAACAGGTATCCCAGGTAGCTCGACTGGGGAGAAATGATGATCACTGCATTGATCTGGTTGATCCTTGTGAGGAGAAAACAACTTTGCGGTGGATATTGTTAATGATACGCCGACTCTGAACTACCGCCATTGCCAAAAATAAATTGGACTTTGAGTTAATGAATAATGTTGATCCTGTTGGAGACAGACTTTTCTTGCTAGGTACGCTACCCATTGAACTCCGTTGGGGAAGTGGAAACCTTCTGACTTGGCTGGGGAATCAGATGTATGGCACTGTTGAGGAAGCAACCTGTTGGGGAGGAAAGACACTCCTTGTACTGCTGTGGTTTTCCCCTGTATTGAAGGAAAGTCTCTGCTTGGGGAGAACACCAATCTTCTGTCATTACTGCTGGGTAGGAATTTAAACTTTCACCTCTACTAGGGATAACATGAGACACACGGGAAGACACATGTTTTGGTTCAAGCATATGGTTGAGATATTCCTCCTGGAAGTTCACTTTAGCTTCACTAGTAATGTTTGTACCTGTACCTGCAAAAACACAACTAATAGTGCCTGCAACATGGAGAGTTAATTTGGACCTGTATGCCCCAGGCTTATGGTATTAATCACCATCCCGACCACTTAACACTTTTTTAGAGTTGTATTAGATGTTTTTGTCCTCCTACATGAGTTAGAAAGCATTCGAATGTTCACAACACAATAATAAATCACAATTTGTTGGACGTTTTTGAATTCAATCAATGTTAGATGAAAAACAAAAAAAACAAAAGCAAATAGTCACAAGTTGACTGAAATTGAATTTTATTAATTTGGAAAATAACCATGAATAGGAATTACATCCGGAAGCAATTCCCTGGAAAGAGGAAATCTCCCAAAAGGAAAACAAATTATCCTATTGGTAATGTGAAAAATGAATCTCATTGAGTTTCGACCCGGCTATGACTTGTATATCTTCAAGACTATCCGCTTGCTTTGCCCCTGAGAAATGTGATTGGACTGGTCTTCAACCCTTGGAATAACCTTAGTTGCAGATGAATCACAAATCTCGTAGATCGCAGTCGTTCGTGTTAGTCCCTCTTTTGTGTGGATCGCCCTTTCGGGTTTTCAATCCACCAGGATACCCTTTTTTGCCTGAGCTGTCCGATGTGGCTTTTCAACTCAGCGGGTGTACATTTTTCAATATTTCCCTAATTTTTTCCCGAGCCTTTTATTCTGTTTTTGGCTCGCTGGGATGCCCATTTTTTCCTGGATCTTTATTCTATTTTTATCCAGCGGGTCTTTTTACACGAAGTATTTTCTTACTGCGTCTGTGTTGACAGGGGAATTGAAGTCTTCTCAATCCATGGTTGTTAGAATCAAGGCTCCGCCTGAGAAGACCTTTTGAACCACGAATGGTCATTCATAATTGGGTGTCCACTTGCCCCTGTGATCATTGAGAGGAGCAAGAATCCTTTTCAGCACCAGGTCACCGGGTATGTACCGTTGAGGCCGTACTTTCTTGTTGAAAGCCTGTTTCATTTGTTGCTGGTACAACTGTCCCTGTCATACAACTGTTAGGCGTTTCTCTTCAATGAGGCTCAGTTGATTGTACCTGGATCGGAGCCATTCAACTTCATCTAACTTAACGTCCATCATTAACCTCAAAGTGGGGATCCCAACTTCAACTGGTAGGACTGCCTCCATACCATATACCAATGAGAATAGGGTTACCCTTGTTGAGGTATGCACAGACGTTCGGTACCCATGTAGCGCAAACGGTAGCATCTCATGCCAATCTTTATATGTCACAACCATCTTCTGCACTATTTTCTTGATGTTATTGTTGGTCGCCTCGACGACGCCATTCATTTTCGGGCAATATGGTGAAGAGTTGTGATGCTATATTTTGAAATCCCGACATAAGTCAACCATCATCTTGTTGTTGAGGTTAGAACCATTATCAGTAATGATTCTTTCGGGAATTCCATACCGGCAAATGATATCTCTCTTGATAAACCGGGCTACCACTTTCTTTGTAATGTTGGCATAAGATGTCGCTTCGACCCACTTTGTGAAATAGTCTATAGCAACCAGGATGAAGCGATTACCGTTGAAAGCTGTTGGCTCAATCTTGCCAATCATATCAATGCCCCACATGGAGAACGACCAAGGTGAAAACATGACACTCAATGGATTCGGAGGTACATGGACCTTATTAGCATAAATCTGGCACTTGTGACATTTGCGGGAATAATTACAGCAATCGGATTCCATGGTGATCCAATAATATCCTGATCTCAACAGTTTCTTCGCCATAGCATGCCCTCCAGCGTGGGTACCGAAAGAGCCTTCATGAACCTCTTGCATCAAAGAGTCTGCTTCGTATCTATCCACGCATCTGAGCAGAACCATGTCAAAATTTCTCTTGTATAGCACATCATCTTGATTCAAGAAGAATCCTCCTGGTAGCCTTCTGAGAGTCTTTTTGTCTTTACTGGACGCCCTAGCCGGGTACTCTTGAGACTTCAAGAATTGCTTGATATCATGATACCAAGGTTTATTATCTTCACCATTGTCAACTTCAAAGACATAGGCAGATCTTTCGAGACGAGAGACCATGATTCGAGGTACGTAATTCTCTTGACAAACTTTAATCATGGATGACAAAGTTGCTAGAGCATCAGCGAACTGATTTTCATCTCGAGGAATGTAACTCAGTTTGACCTTAGTTGAGAAAGTTAGTAACCTCCTGGTATAATCCCTGTAAGGAATCAGGTGAGGTTGATGAACCAACCACTTTCCATTAACTTGGTTCACCACCAGAGCAGAATCTCCGAAGATCTCGAGGTTCTTGATTCGCAAGTTAATTGCTTCCTCAACCCCCATGATGCAAGCTTCATATTCAGCCTCATTGTTAGTGCATTCGAAAGCCAGCCGAGTGGGAAAAGGCATATGGACACCTTCTGGTGAGATAATGACAACACCTACTCCGCTTTCGTTTACATTCACAGCTTCGTCAAACATCAACTTCCATTTGGATTCGGGGTCTGGTCCCTCCTCCGGGAGTGGTTCCTCAAAGTATTGCAACTTGAGGAATATGATGTCTTCATTCGGAAATTTGAATCTCATGGGATGATAATCATCAATTGGTTGTTGAGCCAGGTATTCAGATAACACACTCCCCTTGATTGCTTTTTGCGAAGTGTACTGGATATCATATTCCGTTAGAATCATCTGCCATCAGACTACCCTTCCAGTTAGAGTCGGCTTCTCGAAGATATATTTCACAAGATCCATCTTGGAAATCAGGAAAGTGGTGTGAGTCAACATGTATTGTCTTAGTCGGCGAGCAATCCATGCAAAAGCACAGCAAGTTTTCTCGAGTAGTGAGTAGCGTGTCTCACAATTGGTAAACTTTTTGCTAAGGTAATAAATGGCATGCTCTTTTTGACCAGACTCGTCCTGCTGACCCAGCACACATCCCATCGATCTTTCAAGCACGGTAAGGTACATGATCAAGGGTCTCCCTGGCACTGGAGGCATGAGAATCGGAGCTTATAGCAAGTACTCCTTGATTCGATCGAAGGCTTGTTGTCAGTCTTCATTCCACTTGATAGCCTGATTCTTCCTCAGAAGCTTGAAAATAGGCTCACACGTGGTTGTTAGGTGTGAGATAAATCGTGAAATGTAGTTTAGTCTCCCTAAGAAACAACGTACTTGCTTCTCAGTTTTTGGTTCAGGCATCTCCTGGATGGCTTTTACTTTGGTTGGATCAACCTCAATTCCCCGCTCACTAACAATGAAAACCAGTAGTTTACCAGAACGTACTGTCGCTCCCACCAAATGACACCTGGCCAAGAGGGGTACAGACGCGAACGGTCGGCGAAAGAGAGAATGAAGATGAACTGAAAACAGTCGCCAGCTAGGCATTTTTATCCCGAAGGAAAGGTAATGCTGCATAAACCTAGAAAGAAATGGATAAGACGGTCGCGAACCAGAGAAACTGAGAAAGGGGGTTGGTTACAACCTGGGAAGGTGTTAGCACCCAGATTGTCCGTCGTACTCGACGGGATCCACGCTTGAAAGTTTATGTTTAAAGGGGTAGTGTCAGTGCTATTTTGTGTGCAAAAGCTGGAAAAGAATGCAAGTGTCAGTGTAAAAGAAATGAGAAGTGAAATAAGGAGTGTTAGTGTAAGGAGAGAGTGCAAAACTCAAGACTATGAGACTTAAAAGAATAAACCTGGAAGAGGGGGAAATATACAGAGACTTTTGTTCGATAACTGTTAAGTTATGCTTACGTATCCTCTCGTGCAATGAGGAAGTCAGAACACCGTAGTTCGACTCAAAGAGACTGAAAGATAAATTGACTTGTGAACTGCTTGCTTGTCAATGCTCAAGTGTATGACCAGTCTGGCTCAGGTGCAAATTGTCTTGCATTAGACGGAAGAAGCAAGTTCTCGTTTGTGAGTGAATGAGATGAGAAAAGAATCCCGGAGGAGACGATTATTGTTTTTTTTGGTATTTTCAATCTTTGATTGCTTTTTTTGAATTTGTCATAAGAAAATGAGCTTAAGCCTAAACCAAGGGTTAGTAAACTCATCACATCCTCCCTCTGATTAGGGGTAATGAGAATACCTTAAGTGTGAAGTAAGCACCTCACACTTAATCACCATGATGTAGGATTAAGATCATTAACCTATTTGTAATTATTTTGATGTTTTTTTTGGAGTTTTTGTTTAGTGTTAAGTAATGAGTTTAAGGCATAATCAAGGATTTAATGGACCCATTACACCATCCTAATAGAAGGATAATAGATGAGAACATTTAAGCTGAGGAAGGCTCCTCAACTTAATCCATGATTAGGGATTAACCTCATGACAAAAAAAACCTTTATTAGAGTGGATTTTAGTTAATGGTAGGATTAAGAAGTGGATTTTATGGTTTGTAAGACAACTTGAGGGGGACTTGTCCATTAACACTAGGGTTAGTCCTTCTTAACCAATTAAGGAAGAATTAGAACCCTAATGCAAGGCCCAAGTTACAAGCTTGATGTCTTAGTGATTATTATATGAGTTGATTAAAGGATTTAAACACATTAAGGGTTTGACACTTAGGATTAAAGTTATACACTCCATCCTAATAGAAGGATGCATGCATAAGCTTAATCACAAAGTCTTAAAACCTTAAGGGTTTAGTCCCTGATTATGAGGTGAGAAGAGAAGACACAAAAGATGACTCAAAGGTAAAACTAATGGGGGACTAATCAAACCCTAATTTTTTTCATGCTTGGGTATTCCTAGGGTTTATGAAGCTTGCAGGAGATCTTCAAGAAGAACCACCAAGGAAGAAGCAAAGATGGAAGGAAGAGAAGCAGAAGAAGCAAGTCAACTTACTTCACTTAAGAAGATAAGTTGCTTGAAGAAAGAAAGTGAGGAGGGAACATGAATGAGCAAGCTTACTCTAATACACATACAAAATTCAACAATGAATGCATAAGAGAGATGAGAAGAGATTGTTACAAGTGAAGGCAAATTCACTTCTCAAACACTTACCACCTGAAAAGTTAGCAAGAGGAAATGACAATGAAATGAAAATGAAATGAATGCAAGGATGCAAACCAAAACCAGAAGCATGTTCATGATGCAAATGATGCAAAGAGATGATGCAAATGTATGTCAAGAGATGTGAATGATCATACAAGTAATGAGGATGCAAATGAAGCATAAAGGAAGCATGAAAGTTCATGAATGCATATGAAATGAAATGGATACATAACATGGCAAATGGATGATGCAATGATCAAAAATGATTCTAATGTATCCTAAGATGTCTTATATGTCATGTGGATGCATAAAATGTCATGGAAAGTTCATGAATGCAAGCTTATGCAAGAGGGATGTTAATGAAGATACAAAATTAGGGTTATATGAACATGTGAGATGCAAAACTCAAAACCAGAAGCAAATCATAATATAAAAAATTGAAAATGCACTCAAAGGAACCCTAAACCTATACTAGGTCACCATCCAAAGGTGGAGGTCAGAAGCTAAACCTAAAGGAAGTTATGAATTTCCTAAGTTTCTAGGGTTTTAAGGGTGATCCTCAAGGTAAAATGCCAAAACAAATTGAAAATGAAAGATAAAAATGAAACAAAAATGTTTTTAGAAACTAGAAGTCATGCATAGAACAATGCAAAAAGAATCATTCACAAACTCAACTTGGTTTAAAAGTTATGAATTTTTAAAGTTAGGGTTAAAAATGTATAAATTTAAGAACCCTAATTCATTGAAAAAATATCAAAGTGTGATCAAAACCAAAAAGAAATTTATGTGGTGAGTTTGTAAATGCTTCTAAATGTTCAAAGATGTTCTCTGATTTTTTTTGTGATTTTTAAATACTTAAACGTATTTTTAATTAATTAAAATTAATTAACTAATTAAAAATAACATTTAAATGATTTAAAAATATTTTTTCAATGCAAAAAATAAAAATAAAAATATATTTGGGTTCCGAAAATTAATAAAAGGTTTGATAAAAGATTTAAGAATTTTTTGACTATTTTTACTATTTTTAAAAATTCGTACAAAAGAAAATAAGAAAAATGCAATAAAAATTAAATAAATGGAAAGTATGCAAGATGGATGGTGGGGATTGATTCTGGGCTTGGGACTGGTTGACTGGGCGCGCATCTGGACGACCCACATTTAAACTCAGCTAAACCTAATTAAAAAATTAATTAAACCTGATTAAACATTAATGACTTGATCCTAGCCCTACACTGCACGCGGGAAAGCTTGATCTAACGGCCCACATTTAAAAATTTCCCTAACCCTAATTAATTAAACTAATGACTTTCAGGTGGCCGGAAATGACCTCCGGTCATCTTCTCCGGCCACACCTCCCCTGAAAATTTTCTATCTCACTCCCTAGGCCATAAAAACGTGCCAAAATCTCCAGAACTCAACCTCTAACATCAAACAACAAGAATCCAGCAACATAAACAACTTATTTCACTCACACAAAGAGAATCGAAGAAGACCAAGTTTAGGGCAAAAGTTTCAGAGCAACATAAAATGCTTGTTTCTGGCTCATTTTCGAAAATAAACACATCCCCATGATCAGGGAAACACATAGAACACCATTTTAACAAGAAAACAAGGTTCTGGAAAAATTGTTCATCATGTTACCTGAGGTTGAGCTTTCGAATTCTGGGCTTTCTGGCCTTCTTCCTTGTGCTTTTCCACTCTAATGAACCCTTTGATGCTTCTGGTAAACTTGAAACAAGTTTGTATGGAGTGTTTTGAAGGTTTCAGTTCAGAGGTGGTGAAGATCGTATTTTGGTTTGAGGTGGTTTCAGGCTATTTTGATGGGTGGGAAATTATCAGTGATGAATTTGGAGATGAATGGTGGAAGAAGTTTGAAGTTTTGATGTTTGTGCTGAGTGTTTCGAAGGAAAATGCAAGAGAGGGAGTTTTTGTGAACTATGGAAATGTTGAAGTATTAGGCTTGGTTCTTGTGTGAAATGGCTTGCATAAAGCATGTATGTGAAGCTGTGATAGGTCAGAATAGTTGGTGTGGGCTATGCTGATTGGTATGGTGCAAAATGCAAAAAGCCAACATTGGTTGTACTTTGAGGTATGGGCTGGTTTAGGTCAAGTATAAAGGGGTGTCTGGTGCAGCAAGATTCAAGGATAGCCATGGAAATCTCTTTGAGGCAAATCAGCAAGTTGTGACAAAGTTATGGGAGGTTTTGCAAATACATGAACCTTTGGCCCTTTTGAGATTTCTTTATGTGTAAGTCATGGAATTTGGAAATTCTTGGGCCAATTCTGAGTTTTAGGCAATTTTTTATGTTTTTATGATGATTAGAAGTCAATTTGAGGTCACAAAATGGCTTGGTAAGAGGTTTTGCAAAAATCCCTCTTTGGCATGAAACATGAAATTATGTGATTTTTGCCAACTTTGGAAAGCCATAACTTGAGTTCCAAAATGAATTAGATCTTGTTCTTGTACTTTTTGAAAAGGGAATGATCCAATCTACAACTTTCATGACCAACAATTTTTCATTTGAAGCATTTTTGGTTGAGAAAGAGGAGGTTGAAAAACTTTCCCAAAATGGAAAGTTTACATTACAAGTCATTTCCATTTTTGGCAACTTTTGGTTTTGCTCATTTTTCTTCAAATTTGTGAACTTCTAAACACTTCAATGATCAAATAAAGACCATATAACTTCAATTTGATGAAAATCCACTTTGGGTCCATTGATGGGGGCCTCAGATGCCCTGATTTGGCTCTGACTTGCTCAAGAAGTTACCCAGTGATCAGATGACTTCCACAATGAATTTCTTCATAAAACTTGGTATGTATGATACTTATAACATATTGAGACCGATAGAAACAATAATGACCAAAACATTTGGAGTTATGGCCTCTGAAACCAAAACCCTAATTTCAGGTCATTTGTGCAGTCAAACCCTAGCTCAGCTTCCATTCTTTGCCAGTTCTTGTGATTCTTTGGCTTCCTTGGTCTTTGGAGGATGAAATATGATGCTTGAACATACATGGACCCTCTTGAGATGATTGAAGACCTTTGGAGTGGCTCAGAAAGATCTTGGACTGCTCATTTCACAAACCCTAGATGCAGATGAACTTGAACTAATGCAGATGCAACAAAAATTCCATATGATATGATATGCTTATACTAATGCAAATGAAAAGATCATAAGCCATGGTGTGAACTTAGTGAGGGCAAATTTGGGGTGTTTACACGTACCCCGAAGGTGCATTTGTTCGGATTCAACCTTAGTCTGAATTTCTAGAGTCTGTCAAACAACTTTGCTAGATTAACCAGATGCTCCTCTTCTGTCTGGGACTTTGCTATCATGTCATCAACATAGACCTCAATCTCGTGATGAATCATGTCGTGAAATAGCGTCACCATTTCTCGTTGGTAAGTGGCTCCAGCATTTTTAAGACCAAATGACATGACCTTATAATAGAAAGTGCCCCAAGGCGTAATGAAGGTAGTCTTTTCCATATCACCAGGAGACATTTTAATCTGGTTATACCCTGAAAACCCGTCCATGAAAGAGAACATGGAAAACTGAGCAGTATTGTCAACAAGCGCATCTATATGAGACAGAGGGAAATCATCTTTAGGGCTGGCCCGATTCAAATCCCTGTAGTCTACGCACATTCTGACTTTACCGTCTTTTTTAGGGACCGACACAATATTGGCAACCCATGGGGGGTAACTAGTCACAGCTAAGAATCCAA
The DNA here is from genome assembly GCA_963966055.1 of Lathyrus aphaca. Taxonomy (NCBI): domain Eukaryota; kingdom Viridiplantae; phylum Streptophyta; class Magnoliopsida; order Fabales; family Fabaceae; genus Lathyrus; species Lathyrus aphaca. Next base: position 339,262,215 of record OZ014523.1, on the reverse strand, counting down.
CATCAAACTATTTTTGTACTTCCTCTTTGATCTTGATTTCCATATCAGCGCATGTGCGTCTCAACTTTTTCTTCACTGGCGGACACTCTTCTCTCAAAGGCAGCTTGTGTACCACAATATCTGTATCCAAACCCGACATGTTCTGATAAGACCAGGCGAAGACATTAACATATTCTCGCAGCATGGCAATTAAACGAGTCTTGATAGATTCTTCTAATGCAGCCCCGATCTTTACCTCTTTCTTGTCTTCTTTGGTACCCAAGTTTATTACTTTGATAGCCTCTTCATGTGGCTGAATCATCTTTTCTTCCTGTTTAAGCAGTCTGGCCAACTCTTCAGGTAGTTCGCAATCTTCTTCACCTTCCTCATCGGCTTGGTAAATCGGATTGTCAAAGTCATACTTAGCCATACCAGAGTCGTCATTGATAAGACTTGGTGAAGAGCACCTGCATGAATGATGATTCATGCAAGGCTTTAGAAAGAGTTTAAGAAAATGAAAACATTGCCATTTTTTTCAAAACTTTTCTTTCTCTTTTTTTTGAAAAACAAAGACAAAAATGAAAGACAAGGAACAACATGAATGAATGCAAAACGTCCACTTTATTAATGATCATGGTATTGTGTTATGAACAATGGAACCCTTACAATGAGTTATTATGCCCGAGCAAGGCATAACGCTTGAATATAGGAAAGACAAAAACAAAAACCATTACTCTTCAAAGGAAGTGACTGAAATGAGCCTTTCAGATGACCAATTGTTGAGCTGAGTTTCTGGAGCACAAGGTCTAATCCACTCGTCCAAGTCACAATCACTATCAACTATGTCATCTTGCACTGCACTGATACTCCCATAATCAACCCATCCTACACTTGTAAAGGTAATAGGGCCTTGTCGACCTCTGGCGCTCTGTTCAGATGATGACTTCCCAGGCTGGTAGCCAACACCAAACATGTCCTTCTTTTCTGATACTTCCACAGGCTTGCCCCAAACTTCTCGCATTCCTGACTCCACAATCTTTAGAGCCTGCTTGTAAGAGGTTATGGAAACCCCTTTCTTTGATTCTTCGGAAGAAGCTACTGATGAAGTTGCCAATTCAGTTTTCAAGGGTTCAAAAGCTTGACACAGAGTCTCAACTATCTCACCGTCCATCCATACATATTTAAATGAAGCCAGATGACTGATGCAAATATCCTCCTCTCTGCAGACCGTTATGATTTGCTCTTCCCAGACAAATTTCAACTTCTGATGAAGCATAGACGATATTGCCCCAGCCGAATAGATCCAGGGCCTCCCCAGTAAACAACTATACGCAGGCTGGATATCCATTACATAGAATGTGGTATTGAAGACTTGTGTCCCTACCTTGATTGGCAAGTCCACTTCCCCAAACACTGATCTTCTCGATCCATCAAATGTTCGAACCACCAAGTCATTGGGCTTCAGAATAACTCCGTCATAATCCAACTTCATTAATGCCTTCTTGGGAAGAACATTCAGAGATGACCTTGTGTCTACCAACACATGGGATAACATTGCACCTTTACACTCCAAAGAAATATGCAGTGCTCGATTGTGGGAATGACCCTCAGATGTCAGATCCAAGTCAGTAAAGCCCAACCCATGATTGGCGTTCACACTGGACATCATAATTTCTAATTTGTTCACTGAGATATCCTGAGGTACGTAAGCTATGTTCAGGATGTTCAAGAGAGATTTTTTGTGAGAGTCAGAACACATTAACAGAGACAAGATGGAGATCTTTGATGGAGTCTATTGCAAATGGTCCATGATTTTATAATCTCTCTTCTTGATGATTCTTAAAAACTCTTCAGCTTCTTTGTCAAATGTAATGTCAGGGTCGACCATAGGTGTGGTATCATTGGTAGTTAATGGTTGCTTGCCCTTAGCCTTAGCTTGGGCCTCAACAGTATCTCTGGGTGGCACTACACTATTTCTTAGTGTCTCCGGCGCAAACAATCTTCCACTCCTAGTAAAACCTCCTACCCCAACATTCTCTACTTGAGTTGGAGATATATTATGTGTGGCCAAGTCCTGCTTCTGGCCATTGCAATACACTTCACCTCTGTAATGCCATGGGATGGCCTTAATACTTTGGTACATCACTGGTCCTGCAGTAGTGATAGTTATTGGTGCCACTCTGGCTTGAGGAGGAGCTTGTGATGGATCATAGAAAATGGTCACCGTAGAAACTTCTTTCTCTTTTGCAACTCTATCAAACTGCAGGATCCCTTCATCAATCATGCTTTGTACCCCTGTCCTCAGTTTCTCACAACCATCAGAAGCTTCAGCACAATCTGGACAATCATTCTCACAACCTGGAAAGATACCCTTCTGGACCAAACAAGCTTTGACAGTACCCAACGGAGTTTGCAGGTCATTGACATCACGCACCAAATTCAGATTCTCTCCATCATCCATTGCCCCAACTGTACCCCCATGAGGAGGCATGGGGTTTTGTATCACATTCGGAGTGGGAGCGAAATTAATCGCTTTGTAATCTAACAAGTCTTGAACGATGTGCTTCAGGGCTTTACAGTTTTCTGTTGTATGACCAGGGGCTCCGGAATGCAATTCGCACCGGGGGTTTGCATAATAACCTTCGGGGATTTGCCCTAGTCTCGGAGGTTGTAAAGTTCTAAGCTGGACCATTTGGAGCTGGAGAAGATTCTTCAAGAGCTGTGAGTAAGACATGGGTGGAGTTTCAAGATGCCTTTCTCTATTCTTTTGAGGATAATTGGGACGTGGATGCCTCCGTTGCGAATAACCTTATTGGCACTGCTGTTGCGGTTGTTGAACCTGCTGTTGATTTGGCTGAGCTGAAATAGTAACAGGAGCCACCTACTGATAAACACCTCTATTACCTCCGCTTCGTTTTGCATACACCGCCCTAGTCTCTCCTTCCCTCTTCTTAATGAAAGGTTTCTTGACACCGGAAGCTGAAGCACCACCATTCTGGATTTTTCCCTGCTTAATCTAGCTCTCTATCCTCTCACCAGTCAAGATAATATCTGAAAAACTGCTTGAGGAACATCCAGCCAATCTTTCCATGAAATGCCCAGGAAGGGTGTCCATGAAAAGGTCTACCATTTCTCTTTCTAGCAGAGGGGGTTGCACCCTGGCGGCCACTTCACGACATCTATGTGCATAATCTTTGAAGCTCTCTGAATTTTTCTGTGTCAAACTTTGGAGCTGGGTGCGACTAGGCGTCATAACAATGTTATACTGATATTATTTAAGAAAAGCTTCTCCCAACTCTTTCCAGCTTCGAACCGAGCTTCTCTCCAACTTCATATACCATTCCAAGGAACCTCCAGAGAGACTATCCTGGAAATAGTACATCCAGAGTTTCTCGTCCCTAGTATGGGCAACAATCTTTCGGTAAAACGCCTGCAGGTGAGTTTTGGGGAAGGAGTTACCGGTATACTTATCAAAAGTAGGGGGCCTGAACTTGTGAGGGATGACCACTCCAGGGACCAAGCCCATGTCAGATACATCTATCCCATGAGTGTCTCTACACTCGAGGGCTTTAACCTTTTCAGACAGCAGCAAAAACGTCTTGAAAATTTCCTTTCGCGCCAAATCCCATATCATTGTTGAGAGGAGGGGACTGATCCTCTTGTCGGTCCATCACAGGAACGAGGGTTGGTGTGCCAGTTTCTGGAACTGGAGTTCCACCTGCTCCATTGTTGTTTTTAGGGGGATTCACATGAACCTCTGGGGTGACTACAGGATGGTCAGTCTGAGGGGGATTGAGCCCCTGAATTGCATTCCTTAACTCCTGTTGTCCTTGGGCCATTCCTTGCATCATAACCATAAATTCTCCCATCCTGGTGCGGAATTCATTGAGCTCAATTTGCATAGCATCCATGATAGTCCTTTGGTTGTTGCGTATTGCATACCGATGAGGAATATTTTGTCTGAAGTGTCGGGTCTCGGCATCTCTCGCAATCGTTTCCTGAAATGCAGATAAGTTAAGTAACTTGGAAAAACCTGCAAAAGAAAAATTCAAATGACATGTATGCAATGCAATGTGTTCCTCTTATCCTCAAGGTTTTTTTTACTTTCCCATTCCGGTATTAAGAAAATAGCCTTTGCAAGAAGACCTTGTGTGACATTCAAATGTGAAGTAGTAGTATTTAATATCTTGTGTCCGTGCAACATATAACAACCAGAAACTTCAGGTAAATCAAAAGAAAACTAGAATAGAAAAGCCCCTGTAAGGTACAAGTTCATACATCAAAGGGAAAAAGTACATCAAGAGGGAGGACTCCCACAACAAGCATGTGGGTAATCCAAATCAATATGAATACAAGAATAAAGCTTAGTAAGATCTACATCCTGCAACCTCCAACTAAGGCGTTTGACACCTTGCAGCAACTGGGCTATATCTGGATGTGTAGGTTCCTGTATAAGCTTTTGAATCAGGAGATCCCTAATGTCAAAGGAGGCATGCAACTCCTCAATTTGTTGCAGGAATACCTATTCACTCTCCTTATTTGCAATTGACTCAGTCTTGGTCTTCTTGACATCAGCTCTCAGCTTCAATTCTTCTATCTCTTTCTGAGCATCCTTCACTGCCTGTTTACTCTCTGCTATATCTTGAAGATGACTCTTCTCTTGGTGGTGGGCCTTCTGAAGAAGCTCTCCCTATTCAGACAAAGAATCTTGAAGACCTTTGATCTCTAACTTGTACCTGACTTCCAGCTCTTTCTGCCTCTTCAAGTTGTCTTCCCATTTCTCTTGCCATAAGGTGATAGTTTCATTAGCTTCATTCAACTCTTTCTTATCTTTTCGGCGCTGGACCTCCTTGTGAGTTTCATCAAATCCCCTCTTCTTGAAATAGAGCTCTCTCTCCTGAAAGTCTTGCTGCTTGAGCCTGACCATTTCTTCAGCTTTGTGAGCCCTTTCTTCTAATTTATGGTTTTAGATTTTCAGCTTCTGGCATGAGTTATTGACCTCTTGATTCTCCAACCTGAGTTGTTTAACCAAGGCCTCCAATTTCTAATACTCCTGAAGAGGAACTGGAGCTATGGGGGCCAATTCCTTAGGGTGGAGAGGTGGTTCCCTAGAGAATGGGAGCAACAAAGTCTCTACACGATCTTCCAACCAGGTGGCAAAAGGATCATAAGTCTTGGGATCTACTCTCCCAAAGTTTTTCTTCCCCTTCATCACTCTAACCTCCCAAGCTTGGGATGCTAGTATGCTCATCTTCAAGTTGCCTTCTGCTGGAAAGTATAGTGACTCACTCATCTCCTCAATCAATGGTACAACTCTCAAAGGATAACCAAATTGCTTTCTGGACAAGATAGGATTGTAGTTGATTCCACCTTTCCTTCCTATCAAGGGTACACTTGGGAAGCTACCACAACTGACCAAGATTTCTTTGCCTACAAGATCCCTGTTGCATCCCCAAGCAATGTCATCTGAGGTTAAGATCATCAATCTTTTGGACCACTTCCAGGATTGTTTAAAATCTTGGAAAGGCCCTGATTTTGGGAGTTGCCTTACAAACCAGTCAGCAAACAAGGGAGCACAACAGTTCACATGTCCCTTCCTCTTTTCATTCATGTGGTGAACCCCATAGTAAAAGTCACCCAGCAAGGTAGGCACTAGGTTTCTTCTGACAAAAATGGTGATGGCCTCCATGCTGATTAATCATTTCTCTCCTGGGAATAGGCTTATCCCATATACCATCAAAGTCAGCAATGTACTGAACTTAGACCATTTGTTTTCAGAGGCTAGATCCTGAGCTTCCTTGATAAGAGAATCCAAGAGAAGTCATATACCTTTACTGACGTCCAGCCCTCTACTGACTTTGGACAAATCCAAATGAAAAGAGTTAGCTATGTCTCTACACAAAGGTATTTTCTCTAAGCCATAGTAAGGAGCACCATTATTTATGGGATTCCTAAGGATGTTGGAGATCTCTTCCAATGTAGGTTCCAAGATGTAACATGGAAAAACAAAGACTCGTAGTTGTGGATCACAGAATTGCAACAGGGAATGCAGGCTATCCCTCTGATCAACTGTTGGCTTGTTCACATAATCCAGAATCCTTCTAAACTCCCTTTTGAAGTCATCAAGAACTTTGTCACCCATCAAGCTAATCAACTTCTGAATACCCTCTGTCTCTGGTTGTGGGAAAGTATAGTGGACATTCTTCTTCCTTGGAATCTCCATCTTGAAGCAACAATATGACCGGGAATAGGAAGTAATATCAACCCTGAGAATAAAAAGAACACAAATAATTAATGATGTTATAATGCTTATGCAAGGCAAGGCATGTGATCAGTGATGTGTCTGTGTAGTGTCAATCATATAATCAAGTGTATATGCAGGGTCACAACATTATCACAGGTATCTCTCTGATCAGAGGTTCAGATCTCAGAATCCATATGTAACAAAATAAGTTCACAACACTAAAGCATGCTGGTGCAGTGGGTATGTTGAAGGTTAAGGTTCCTGCAATCCTGTAAACCCCTCCCTATCTCACGGGTGTGTTACTCGGGTCAACATCACGGACTCTCAAAGCTGAATAGTAATAATACGTTCACCGTCTCCGAGAAATGGCTCATGACCAAATCAGGGAATCGGTTTGGCATTATGTACTACTTAGGGAGGTCTCAGCTGAGTCCAAGTAAACAAGCATCCCTCATAAGTCCCCAGTTTCAAGCACTGAATCGAGAAACAATAGTACATTCATCCTGAAGGGTACAGTACTATCGTCATACGAACAGTTCAATTTAACTGGATTCCTATGAGAGAACAAGGCCATCCTATGCGAGTTCCTAGTGGGCCCTCGGATGCGAGTGGGTTTGCCAAAAAATGTGGTATGCCACTGTCATCATTGGAGAGGGATGTTTCCACAAAGGTTCTCAATGATCGGTCCCCTGACTGCACATAACTATCAAGGTTGTGTATTGCCCCAGAAAGATTCTGGCGTCAATACATTTCCGAGAAGGTCGCAAGTTAAGGCGTGGAACTCACTAATACCAACATGGCAAGATACCATGAAGCCAAAGTGGAACCACTCTAAATCCTAGGTGCACTCAAGCCGGGTATTTGGCTTATCTCACAGTAACAAATCCCATCCCACAGAAAAAATGAAAACAGCAAAATCCAGTATATAATGCATGTGAAAATAAATACTGAAAGCAGTAAATAAATGTTGTAAAGTAAATTGTAAATGAAAACTGTAAATAAACACACAACATCACACATATAAACACTCAAAGAAACAAAAACAAACAGGCGCTAGGATTGACTCTACAAGGGAAACCAGAGATTCTGGGTTCGATCCCCAGCAGAGTCGCTAGTTGTCGCTCCCGGGATTTTCATCCTAGTACAAATGCGAAAGTGGCACGGAAAAGGTAGAGTCGCCAGCCAGGCATTTTTATCCCAAAGGAACGAAAAAGGTAATGTTGCACAAACCTAAGAGAAAGGAAAGGACGAGGCCTTGCGAACCAAAGATTTGGGTTCGGGAGTCGATTACGACCTGGGAAGGTATTAGCACCCCAGACTGTCTATCGTACCCGACAGGATCCACGCTTGTTTGCTTGTTTCAAAGGGTGAGAAATAAAATGTTGCTGAACAAAAGAACTGCTAAGTGGAATGGAAGTGAGAAAGAGAACTGGAAAAAGAGAATGAAATGAAAAGGGGAAATGTAGGGAAAATAAAGAATGTGCTCGAACGGGCCCTATCCCACTGCCTACGTACCTCATCGGTAAAATGAGGATCAGAATCGACGTAGTTCGCCTAACTAAGGCGGGAACGAGTGCGTTTACCGTCTTGCATGCGAGACAAGTCGTTGCAGGTTCGCTTTTAGAGTGAATGAGGTGATAAGAGAAGTTCCCGCAGGAAAGTCGCTTATTGTTTGTTGTTTGCTTTTTAAGAGTTTTGTATGAATTTGGCACAAGGAAGTGAATTCAAATTCTTTTCCATGGAATGTGTACTTGCTAATACATTCCAAGATGGAATAATATAACAAGCACACCAAGCAAGGAGAATTTATCCAAGACTTGTTTCCAAGGATTATGGTCTAAGTTCACTAGATTGCTGAACTTATTACTTGTTTTTGTAGCTTCTGTGAAGAAGTGTCTTTTATGTTTTCTTTGTGAAATAACCTCTTGATCAGACTTGTACATCATGCTAGACAAGCCTACACTATTCCAAGATGGAATGAATGTAAGTGCCCCATGGAATAAGGCTATTCACAAGAGATTATTTCATGCATTTATTAAGTCTTTTTGGTTCTATTTGAAGATGAGAAAAGAAGACTCAAAAGGAAAAAAGGTAAAAGCTAAAGGGGGACTAAGACACAACCCTATGTTATCTTATTATGTACAAAAGGTGATCCTATGGTTAATTAGGTATTCTAAACCTAAGGAAGAGGAAAGCAAGTTATAGTTCAACTTACATCCTAAGGAAGTTAAGTTGAATCTAAAGAACAAAATGGGGTCCTATGAACAAAGCACCAAGTAATAAGGCAAACACATTTAATTGCATAAGAAAGGAATGAAGAATGATTATCTCATCTTCCCCCTACAAAACAAATATTATCTTGATGAAGTAATATGAACAATTATGACATGGCAAACTTAAATAAACAACTCACACTAGCTAAGGAAAGATGTTAGTGAACTTCTAAGGTTAATACCTAAGTCTAAGGAATCCTATAAGGTAATACACTTAAGAAGTCAGTAGCTAAATCATTTCAAAATTATCTAAAGGGATTAAGTGAACTAAGGTCAAACTATGCCCCAAAGTACTACTAAACCCTAAGGATGAAGTTAACATGATAACCTAAGTGTTTAGCAAACCAAAAACTCCTAAAATCAAAGGTAAGTGAAAAATCCAAGACTTAACACTATATGGAAGTGAAGGAAATGAATAGATCAAATGAGAAAGAAGGGATTCAAATCAAAGGTATTTAAACATGAGGTTGAAAGATGGGAGAATGCATATGGAAACATGGTTCTAAAGATGAAACAAAATAACTTAGAAGAAAGTTCAAAAATGACCAAAAAGACTTGACTTTTCCATACAAAAACCAGGGGCTTGACAACAAATTAGAATGGAAATTAGATTTGGAAAATATTCACAAATGATGTGGTAAGAGGTATCCTAAGGCTAGATGTCCAAATTAGGGTTTTTAAGGTCCTTTTAAATGGAAAATGAGGTTCAAAAAAATGAAAAAGGTTCAACAATTGAGATGAACATGTTAGAATGACCACAAAAAAATTATGAGTCACAAAACAAAGATAAAATGAAGTTACCTTATGTACAAATTGAATTTGAGATGTTTAAGATGGGAGGAGAAGTGAGATTAGGTTAAAATGGAGTATAGGTTAGGACTCAAGACAAACTTAAAAATCAAAGGTGAAGACCCAAGGATTGTACTTAACACTTAAAGACATCCTATAGGACCTAATAGACTCAAAATTAAGACCTCAAAGTAATGGCATGAATGCCTTATGCTAATGGGACCAAAGAAGGGAAGTAAATGAACAAAAATGGGACTTATGAACCAAGAAACTTGGAAAAATACTAAATGGTCATGAAAAATTATGAAAATTGACACTTGAATACAAAATCCAGAGGGTGACTTTCATACAAAAACTCTCACAAAAAATATCATTTTTGAGTTTTCAAAGGAAGTGAGGAAGTGGATTAGGGTTCATATGCACATGTGTGAAAGAGTGAGACCAAAACTTGACTTATAGTGACCTAAAAATCAAAACAAAAATATGTTGAGGAAATTCAATGAGTCTTCTGACTAATTCAAAAAGAATGATTCATTTAGCTTTTGTGGTTTGGGAGAAAGAAAATAGACAAGAAGATTGGTAAAAAAAATGAGAAAATAGAAATTAATTCCTTGGGAAATTAATTCTGGTTAAAATATAAAAGAAAAATATGAACAAAAATTATAGAAAATTAGGGAAAATGCAAAAATCTCACATGAATTAATTTGGAATTTTTTATGTGGTTTTGGTATTTATAAAAATCAAAAACAAAAATGGAATAAAAGATGAAAAAAAGAAAAGAAAATGAAGTGGACTGAATTATTTGGATTGGGCCTAAGGGGCGCATTCAGCAACAAAAACAACTAGTTTGGGCCTTAACTCAAGCGTGGGGGTGTCAAAAGGAAGCTGAGAATTTGCTTCACAAAGTTGTCACGTGAGACTCATGCTTCTCATTTATGTGCTGGCGTAATCAGAGCCTTAGGATGGAATTGATCTAATGGTCACATTATAAAGTTGAAGAGGAATTAGGGCACTGTTCAGGTCACCGGAAAAAGATTCTGGTCACCTTCCCCGGTGACCTTTGGTTAGGGCATTCCACCAATCTTCCCTAAAACAAAATCTAAGACCACAGTCTTGCTCGTCTCTTCACCCTGAATCCATATATAGCCTTAGTTTTAGCCTATGGTTCTTAGATTGTGCAAATCGAATCAAACATCATCCAACCTAAAAACTTCATCTAAACACCTATAGTGTCTATCAACTAGCCAGGTATCACACTGCTCCTATTGAGCTCAATACATCACAAAACTAGCAAGAAATGAAGGAAACAAGCAAGTAGGATTCATGATGGAACCTGAATTGTAGAAATATCAAAAGCTGAGGAAAACCAGAGATGAGAATCTTATGGTTTGCTTGGACTTTGATCTTGAACACTGAGAGTGAAATAAACACTTTGTGACTTAGAAATCTTGAGGAATTGGATCTGATGCAGTGCAGTGTAAGATTATGCAGTTGTGGATCTTTGATGCTTCAAGCTGTGAGTTCCATGGAAATCGTGCAGAACTTGATGATGAAGATGATTGGATGAAGTTCAGCCTTGAATTGATGAAGTTTGAGGGGATTCGATTTAAAATGCAGTGCAATATCAAGAAGATGCCATGGCTGATCCTTGGAGAATCAAGCTATGAAATCCATGGAGATTGTGTCTAAGATGATGATGATGATGATGATCTGAGAAATAATAAGCTATGTCAATGGAAATTGAAGCCGGTTCGAAGCAAAATGCAGAAGAATTTCATAGAGAATTTTATGAATGTAATGTGAAATTTCAGAGCAAAGATGAAGTGCTGAGTTCAGCTATGGTTGATTCCTTATATAGCCATGGTTAAGCTCTTAACTAACTCAGTTAACAGTTGGAAGTGTAGTTAACTGAGTCAAGTTAGTTTGGAGTTCGTTATGGTGAGTTGAGCAATGGTGAGTGAAGTTAGTTGGAGCTCGAGTTAAAGCTGGTTGGATTCAATCAAGTGCAATGAAGCTCATGCTTGTTATGGTAAGGCTTAATGCAATGTGATTGCAGCATGAAGCTTATTGAATCAAAGTTGCAGCATGCAGTGTAATGTTTGAAAGCTTCACTTGGCTTAAATTGCAAAAAGAGGTGCATGGCATGTGATGTGAACCAGCATCCATGAGATCAAATTCCCTCTAAGGCAATGCATTGTGGCCATGACTTGTTGAATGGTGTAAAAATGGAAAAGGTGATTTGAAGTTTGCTGCATAATGCAATGCCTTATCACACAAGCAACATCAGTTTGAACCCATGCTTTTCCATGGAAGCTTTCTTCATGACCAAGGCATCATTTGATGTGTTTCTTGGACTCAAATTGAAGAAGATGTTTCCTATAGTAAGTTTGTAGTTCAAACCATCATGGAATATGGACTCTAGATACCTAAAATATCTCCTTGAACATCACACTCCAATGCTGCATTATGGGCCTGCGTGGCCTACCCTTGGCTTGGCAAGATGCCCTGCAAGTTTTCAGTTTGAACATCCTCTTTTTGCCTTCCCATAGCTCTTAATCCTTTGATCAGATGAAAAATTCTTGAACATCAAAGTTGTTGGAAACATGGCAATAAACAATTTTGTAGTTCAAAGAAATTTCATTTGAGGCCTCTAACATGGAGAAAACTAGCTTGTATTATGATGCACCACCTGTTTGATGGAATGCCTTGCCTGGCACGAGCGCAGGGTGCAAGGCCTGCCTCGGTTTTGCCCTAGTTTGCCTTGATTTGTTCAAACTTTGCAAGATCATAACTCTCTCAATTTTGATGCTATGAATGAGTTCCACCTATGGATTTGAAGCTTAAGATGTCCTATTTGATTATCTCAAGGTAGAATTTTGATAGCCCTTATATTTTGGGAGAAGGCCTCTCTTGAAGTTGCTGCAAAAATGGCCAAAACTTGCCATTTTTGGAAACCCTAATTTTCCAAAAATGGTAAGTTTTGGTTTTCTTGATTTTTCTTGATCCTTTCATCATTTCTTAATAAAATTTGAAGTATAGGTTCCTTGTAACCCTAATTTCATGATATTGATCTCAAAAAGTCAGGAGTTGACTTTTTCCTCAGCATGGTTGACTTTTCCCCAATTCCCTGATTTTTAGTCATCTGGCCAATTGAACCTCTTCCAAAATGTTTTTATGGATGAAATTTTAACCCTAGGCACTTGACATCATATATAAGATAATGGAATCCACTTTGGATCAAAATTTAATTGAGAAGCCTAGTAAACATGAAACCCTAATTTGGCCCCTTTTCATCAGGAGATGTTGCACTGCTTGCCTCCTTTGATCAATTCAATTTTTTTCATGACTTGTGGCTTCAAGTGGAGACTTGTGGGATGTTGTGGACCCTTTACACAAGGTTGAGAAGCTTTGTGGCTATTTGGTTGCCTTTGTATAGCCTTCAATTGCTTCAATCAATGATCACATGCCTATGCTTCAACTATGATACACATGATGCAATGTTTTTGGTTATTTCATGAATTTGTTTATGCTAAATGCTATGCAAAATGTTGAGGAAATGAGAGGGAAAATTTTGAGGTATTACAGGCGCCCGCGTTTTTCAGACCGAAGGGCATTACGTTTTAGTAATAATTGCCCGATTCGGTCATGAATGTGGTGTACTTCTTGTCGGTCACGACCATAGGTATCTGATTGTACCCAAAATAGGCGTCGAGGAACGATAAGAGCTTGAAACCTGTAGAATTATCTACCAACTTATCTATGTTAGGTAATGGGTAAGCGTCCTTCGGGAAAGCCCGGTTAAGATCAGTATAATCAACGCATATTCTCCATTTTCGATTATTTCTTGACAAGTACAACGTTTGAGAGCCAGGTGGTATACCTGGCCTCTGTTACAAATTTGGCCTCTAAGAGGTCTTTTACATCTTGTTCGGCCATTGTTACATTCCCCACAGATTGCTTCCTTCGTTTTTGTGCGACTGCTTGAACGGCAGGATCTATGGCTAGATCATGGCATGCGACCTCAGGGTCCAAGTCGGGTATCTCTGAAGCGCTCCACGCAAATAGGTCAACATTTTCCTTTAGGCCGGCTTTCAGTTGTCTCTAGGCGAGCTCAGAGAAGTCGGCTCCAATTTTGACTCCCTTGGAAGGATCCGCGCCCAGTGCTACTAGCTCGAAATTTCCATCAGGTACAGGACGAGAAGAAGATGAGAGCTTTGCTACTACCTGCGATCGTTCTTCTTCCTCGGAGAATCTGTTGTCGATGTCGATAGAGTCTACACGGGCTAAGACCTTTTGTTCCTCTGACGTGTATGGGGGAAGGATCTTGACGGGCTTTGGTTTCGCCGTGATAGATTTAAGACCTTTAGAAGCGGCCTCATAGCATCTGCGGGATGTTTCGATGTCCCCATGTAGGGTAGCCACTTATCCTAGCGAGGTATAGTACTTCATCTTTAGGTGCACCGGGGAAGGGACAACCAAGAGGTCGGCTAACGTCGGTCGACCTAATATGCATTGGTATAAAGACGGGAAATCTATGACCAGAAATTGCACTTTAATGGATCTTGTTGTTTCCCATGCTCTGAAGATGACGATCAGATCGACGTAACCCCATGTTCGTGATACCGTACCATTGAAGCCTTGCAAATCAGATCCGACATATGATGTCAGATGTGTCTCGTTCAGCTGTAGGTGTAAGCACCCCAAATTTTCCCTCACTAAGTTCACACCATGGCTTGTGGTATTTCATATTTGCATTAGTTTAATCATATCATATCATATTGCATTTTTGTTTCACTGCATTAGTTCAAGTTCATCTGCATCTAGGGTTTGTGATTTGAGCCATCCAAGATCCCTTTGAGCCACTCCAAAGGTCATCAATCATTCCAAGAGGGTCCATGTATGTTAAATCATCATATTATATCCTCCAAATATCAAGGAAGTCAAAGAATCACAAGAACTGGCAAAGCATGGAAGCTGAGCTAGGGTTTGACTGCACAAATGACCTAAAATTAGGGTTTTGGTTTCAGAGGCCATAACTCCAAATTTTTTGATCATTCTTGTTTCTATTGGTCTCAATATGATATAAGGATCATGCATACCAAGTTTTATGAAGAAATTCATTGTGGAAGTCATCTGATCACTGGGTAACTTCTTGAGCAAGTCAGAGCAAAATCAGGGCATCTGAGGCCCCCCAACATGAAACCAAAGTGGATTTTTTCATCAAATTGAAGTTATATGATCTTTATTTGATCATTTAAGTGCTTAGAAGTTCACAAATTTAAAGAAAAGTGAGCAAAACCAAAAGTTGCCAAAAATGGAAATGACTTGTAATGTAAACTTTCCATTTTGGGAAAGTTTTTCAACCTCCACTTTCTTAACCAAAAATGCTTCAAATGAAAAATTGTTGGTCATGAAAGTTGTAGATTGGATCATTCCCTTTTCAAAAAGTACAAGAACAAGATCTAATTCATTTTGGAACTCAACTTATGGCTTTCCAAAGTTGGAAAAAATCACATAATTTCAAGTTTCATGCCAAAGAGGGATTTTTGCAAATTCAAGTTCTAAACACTTTCAAGACCTCTAAATGAATTCTATGCATCATTAAAACATATTGCAACTTGCCAAAATCAGAATTGCACAAAATTCACAAAGTTTCATGCCTTGGATCACAAGCTTCCATAAGCCATTTTTCATAAATTCTCAAAAGAGGGATTCTTGCAAGAATGATTCCTAAGGGTTGGTTTGGTTTCTAAATGATCTCAAAGCATCACAATAACATCATGTAACACTTCATGACCTGAATTTAGCTTGGAATGAGACATGTCCTTGACCATAAATCTCAAAGTGCAACAAGTTGTGAAAATGCAAAACATGTGACATCTCACCATCCATCCACTTCTGATCACTCTAAATCATCCCATGACCATCCTTGAAGACAGTCGAACTCAGAGCAACCCTAAGATAGCTTCTGTCATGGCCCATGCTTGAAGTACACCAACTATTGACTTTTTGGCCAATTGCTCCATACCATTCCCACAGTGCATGTCAACTCTTCTGACCCATTCCAATAGTTTAGGGATTGTATAAGGATCATAAAAACAAGCCTCACACAAGCTCAGAATACATATACAATCAGATTGCACAAAACTTGCAAAAACCTTCCCTTCTTCGATTCTCTCAAACCATCCATCAAACTTCAGAAATTCTTTCACCATCCATTCAGAAATCACCTATAGAACACAAACCAACCCTTGAAACAGCCTGAATCACCACACACACAAACCTCCATTTCTGCTAAACCAGAACCACATAACACAAACCAGCCACTCTCAAAGATTTTTAAGATTCACATCATCCTCAGGGGGTTCATTGGAGCTGGCTTGCACAAAGGAGAGGCCCTGAAAGCTCAGAATCTCAAAGCTTCAACTCAGGTAGCCATCTCAAACTTTTTTTCCAGAAACTCCATTTTAAGTTCTTGAATGATTCTATGTGCTCCCCTGATCATGCGGATGTGATTATTTTTGAAAATGGTTGAGAAACCAGGATGTATACTTGCTCTGAAATTTTGACCTAAAAACATTTTTCTTCGATTCACCACTTTGATGCAATATAAATGAGTTTTATGGCCTGATTCTTGTTTAGAATGGTTTGGGGAATATTTCTGGAGAATTTGGGGGTCTGGGGTAGCCTAGGGAAGATTCTGTTCTTGAGTGCTCGCCGGAGAAGATGATCGGAACACTGTTCCGGTCACCTGAAAAATATTAGGGTTTAATCCTGTAGTTAATGAACTTTGAATAATGGCCCTTAGATCTTAGGTTTACCGCGTGTACGAATGGCTCAGATTTGTCCATTAACCCTAATCCAATTTTAATTAATTTAATTAGGATTAATTAGTTTAATTTAATCAGAAGCAATCCAGGCCTTTAAAAAACGCGCCTAGTCAACTCCCGCCCCCCAGTTTTGAATCCTATCCCTTAGATCATCATACCTCCATTTAATTCAGTTTAAATTTTATTTTTTGTCATTTATTTTGCACATTTTATTTAAAATACTTAGAAAACCCTAAAAATATTTTTATTCAGCATTTTGATTCCAAATAATTTTCTCAACCCAAAAATATTTTTATTTTTATTTTTTGCATTAAAAAAATCATTTTTTTAGACATTTAATTGTTTATTTTAATTAATTAATGAAAATTAATTAATTAAAATGTCATTTAGGTTTCTAAAAAATCCCAAAAAAATTCATGTTGTATCTTTAAACATTTAGAGACATTGTCATACCATCCACACAAATTTCTTTTTGGTTTTGATCATGCTTTGACATTTTTCAATGAATTAGGGTTCTTAAAATTGTTCATTTTCTAACCTTAACTTCAAAAATTCATAACTTTTAAACCAAGTTGAGTTTGTGAATGGTTCTTTTTGAATTGTTCTATGCATGGCTTCTAGCATCCAAAAACATTTTTGTTTCATTTGTATCTTTCATTTTCAATTTGTTTGGAATTTTACATTGAGGATCACCCAAAAAACCCTAGAAACTTAGGAAATTCATAGCTCCTTCTAGGTTTAGCTTCTGACTTCCCCCTTTGGATGGTAACCTAGTATAGGTTTAGGATTCCTTGGAGTGCATTTTCAATTTTTTATCATGTCATTTGCTTCTGTCTTTGCCATTTGCATCTCATCCTTTCATAAAACCCTAACTTCTCATCTTCATTTACATACCTCTTGCATATGCTTGCATTCATGAACTTACCTTGACATTTTATGCATTCACATGACATGTAAGACATCTTAGGACACATTAGAATCATGTTTGATCATTGCATCATCCATTTACCATGTTATGCATTCATTTCATTTCATGTGCATTCATGAACTTTCATGCTTTTTTCATGCTTCCTTTGCATTCTCATCTCTTGTATGATCATTCACATCTCTTGACATGCATTTGTATCATCTCATAACATCATTTGCATCATGAACATGCTTCTGGTTTTGGCTTGCATCCTTGCATTCATTTCATTTTCTTTTCATTTCATTTCCTTTTGCTAACTTTTCAGGTGGTAAGTGCTTTGAGAAGTGAATTTGCCTTCACTTCTCACAATCTCTTATCATCTCTCTTATGCATCCATTGCTGCATTTTGTATTTGTATTAGAGTGAGCTTGCTCATTCATGTTCCATCTTCACCTTCTTTCTTCAAGCAACTTATCTTCTTAAGTGAAGTAAGTTGACTTGTTTCTTCTGCTTCTCCTCCTTTCACATGTTTCTTACTTGGTGGCTCTTCTTGAAGATCTCTTGCAAGCCTCATAAACCCTAGGAATACCCAAGCATGTTCACAATTAGGGTTTTATTAGTCCCCCCATTAGTTTTACCTTTGTGTCATCTTTTGTGTCTTCTCTTCTCATCTCATAATCAGGGACTAAACCTTTAACGTTTTTAGGCTTTGTGATTAAGGTTATGCCTGCATCCTTCTCTTAGGATGGAGTGTATAACTTTAATCCTAAGTGTTAAACCGTTAATGTGTTTAAATCTCTTAATCAATCCATTTAATAATCACTTATACATGAAGCTTGTAAATTGGGACTTGCATTAGGGTTTCAATTCTTCCTTAATTGGTTAAGAAGGACTAACCCTAGTGTTAATGGACAAGTCCTCCTCAAGTTGTCTTACAAATCATAAAATTCACTTCTTAATCTTATGATTAACTAAAATCCACTTTAATAAAGGCTTTGTTTTGTCATGAGGTTAATCCATAATCATGGATTAAGTTGAGGAGCCTTCCTCAGCTTAAATGTTCTCATCTATTATCCTTCTATTAGGATGGTGTAATGGGTCCATTAAATCCTTGATTATGGCTTAAACTCATTACTTAACACTAAAAATAAAATACCAAAAACATCTAAATAAATGAAAGTAGGTTAATGATCTTAATCCTACATCATGGTGATTAAGTGTGAGGTGTTTACTCCATACTTAAGGTATTCTCATTACCCCTTATCAGAGGGAGGATGTGATGAGTTTACTAACCCTTAGTTTAGGCTTAAGCTCATTAACTTATGACAAACACAAAAAGCAATAAAAGACTGAAAACACAAAAACAAACAATAATCGTCTCCTTCGGGATTCTTTTCTCATCACACTCACTCAGAAATGAGAACTCGCTTCTTCCGTCTAATGCAAGACAGTTTGCACCTGAGCCAGACAGGTCATACACTTGAGCATAGACAAGTAAGCAGTTCACAAGTCAATTTATCTTTCAGTCTCTTTGAGTCGAACTACGGTGTTCTGACTTCCTCATTGCACGAGAGGATACGTAGGCATAACTTAACAGTTATCAAACAAAAGTCTCTGTATATTCCCCCTCTTCCAGCATTATTATTTTAAGCCTCATTCTTGAGCATTTTCACTTCACTTTCTTACACTGACACTTGTACATTCTTTTCTAGATTTTGCGCACAGATAGCATTGACACTACCCCTTTAAACACAAACTTTCAAGCATGGATCCCGTCGAGTACGAAGGACAATCTGGGTGCTAATACCTTCCCAGGTTGTAACCAACCCCCTTTCTCAGTTTCTCTGGTTCGCGACCGTCTTATCCATATCTTTCTAGGTTTATGCCGCATTACCTTTCCTTCGGGATAAAAATGCCTAGTTGGCGACTCTTTTCAGTTCATCTTCATGTTCTCTCTTTCGCCGACCGTTCGCGTCTGTACCCCTCTTGGCCCGGTGTCATTTGGTGGGAGCGACAGCTTGGCGACTCTACTGGGGACCCTTATAATGCAACCAGGGCTTCTGGTTCTTTTTGTGGGTTCCTCCTAGCGCTTGTTTGATTTGTGTTTACCGAGGTGTTATGTGCTAATTGTGCTTATTTATTTGCTTTATTTATTGCTTTATGTACAACTTTATTTATTGGTTTCTTTACAGTCTTATACATCATATTGTCATTATCATTGCTGGATCTGGTTTCTGTTTTGGTGGGTGGGGTTCCACTGAGTGATTAAGGTCCTATACCTGGGACCTGAGTGAGACCTAGGCTAGAGTGGTTCATATTCTTTCCCATTCCATTTCGGTCTGGTGCGGGAATATGAAACACCGTTCACATGTGGGTTTCTTCTTGAGAACTCTGTGCTACAGATTTCCTTTAGTGCTAGGGCTATCTAGGAAGCCTGCTAAGTCTAGATGACCTTTATTTTGACCTCCAGAATCTGGGGTGAATTAGAGGAGGATCTTGTATGGTTATTGTAAACACTGTACCTCCGGGTTAGAATTGTTTACACTTCTCATAACTAATCCAAGTCTGAGGATCCTTGTTCTAGAACATTACATGTGAGGGGGTTGGGTTGTTTACACGTTTGCAAGAACCCTTGACCACATCATACCCTGTTACTGTATTGTTTAAGAATACTTCACTTTGGACAGTTCTTGTGATTAACCCTGGACATGTGACTCTTTATTTGAGTCCCCCACCCTGGTTACTGGATTTCTGAGCCTCCATCCGGACCTTTGAACATACATGGACCTTATATCAAGACAGATAATCAGATCCAGCTCTTAATCACAAACCCTTGCATATCATTTGCATATGTCATCGTTGCATCATTTAACATTTGTTTATTTGTTTTTCAGGGTATCCATCACATCATATTTGGTTTGGTTTTGACCCCTTCTACTACTTAGACCTTTTCTTCAGTTATCTTCTTCAGCATTTGCTTCAGCTATCTCCTTCAGCACCTGCATCAGTCTGTCAGAGACTCGCCTGCATCAATCTGTCAGAGACTTACCTTTAGCTTATCAGTCTGTGATCTTCATTAGCATTTGTCTTCAGCTTTTTCATCAGCACTCATGGATATTCCAAGGAAAAACAACATATCTTATCACTTCTTTGAGCCCATATTGACTGGTATCAGGTAGGTCCAGTCACTTATCACACCTGACCACATCCCACTGTTTAGAGAGCACTATAGGGGTATTTTGGACATGGTCATGGATCTTGATTCTTCTCAGAGAAGCATGATCCACACATGCTTGCAGTTTTATGACCCCCCACTTAGATGCTTCACCTTTCCTGACTTCCAGATGGGGCCTCTGTTGGAAGAGTTTTCTTTGTTGATTGGAGTGCCTATCAGAAGGGGGATCCCCTTCAACCCAGAGATGACTGCTCCCAGAAGTGAAGAGATAGCAAGGGCATTGTACCTGGAGCCTGCCCTTATTGAGCAAAACATGACAACAAAAGCTGGGATTTCTGGTATACATCTGGACTTCTTGACTTCTCAGGCCATCCTGAAGGCTACATTGGGAGAATGGAGGGCAGTCTGTGCACTTTTAGCCCTCAGCATATATAGGGCTATATTATTTGTAGATGAGCCCAAATTTGTAAGTAAGAATGCCATCCACTTGTTCCTGCTGAAGAACCCATTACCTACATTGCTAGGGGATTTTTACTACTCCATCCATCAGAGAAATGAAAAACAAAGGGGGAAGTTGGTCAGATGTTATGCTCCCTTGTTCTACTCTTGGCTACTCGGACACCTACCTAAATCAGATGCCTTCTTGAACCCACACCAGCAGAAGAATTTGGCCAAAAGGTTCATTGCCTTAACATCAGATGATATCAGATGGTGCACCCAGAGCACCAAAGGCAAGGAGATTATTATCAGTTGTGGGCAATACCCTAATGTGCCTCTAATAGGAGTAAAAGGTTGCATCAACTACAACCCTTTGTTGTTTAAGAGACAATTGGGATATGCCTTAGTTCACCCTCCCAGAGGACAGGATTTAGCTGAGACCCTATACTGTAAAGTGCAACCTAATTCAGCTGTTGTCAAGCAAGTTGTCTGGGCTTGGGACAACATCCAGACCAAAGGGACAGCCATCCTTGGAAGGTGTAACAATGTTGCTTCAGCTCAGTACTCTGACTAGTCCCGTACTAGAGCTCAGATCACCAGGATGCCTTTCACCTTGGAAGACACACCAGAACCATCTACAGTACAGCCTGCAGTAACTGTTAGCCTGGAGGAATTTGAAAAGCTGGAAGAGAGGAATAATCAGCTATCTGAGGCCCTGAAGAAGACTCTTTGGGAAAGGAATGATGGTCGCTTGGACATTGAGAGATTGGAAAGACTCGAGACTGAGCATCTTACCAAGATTGAAAGGACAGATGACTACATAATGAAAGCAAGAGCCGGGGAACAGATATTGAAGAATGCCTGCAAGGAGGCCAAGATTCAGAAAGCTAGGACTGATCATTACCTGGAGGAAAGCTAGGCTAGGTGGATCAGGATCACCGAAGCCCGTGCACAAGAAGACCAGAGGACTCAGTCCAAGATTGAGCAGCTGAAGGCCAATAAGAAGAAGTAGCAGGAAGCTTTGATGGCAGCTCAGAAGGAGATATCAAAATTGAAGCTCCGGGCGGGGTTAAAGAGATCAAAAGAGCAAGACAAGCATAAAAAGCTGACTAATGCCATTGCTACCAGGAACCTCCTCATTAGGACCATTACAAAGCACCCAGCTCGTCCGGTGACTGAGGCACTCCTGAAGGAGGTCAGGGAAGATGACTATGGACTGGATGTCTAATTCCTTTTGCTTGTATTTCCTTTCTTTTGATGTAATTTTCCTTTTTGTTGTATTTTTGACCCACCATGGGCATGTATTGTAAACAGACTATGTATTTTCATTATTTGTAGTATATCAGTTTGTTTTATTTTGGTGGGCTTTCTCTCAAACATCATCAAGCATCTCCTCGAGGTCTGGAAAGGTCAAAACCAAGAACCAAACCGGATACCTTGGAAAATAAATAAGCATATTGCATTGCATACTAACACTTTCTTTGTTTTGTAGGTTTTTGTTTATTATTTGTTTCTCACTTTGTTGTGGTTTCAGGAAACATTGCTCGTCGCTGAGTGTTCCCTGTCAACCGCACACACCGGTACCCAACGCTTAACAACCTTCCAGGCATTCAGATGGAGCAGGTGCAGCAGGACCTGAATGAAGTAAGAAATCAAATGGCAAACGAAAGGGTCGAGATGAGAAACCAAATGTCCCAGTTTATGGCTGTGATGACTGGCTTAGCCCGGAGCCAAGAGAGGTTGAGAGAGCTGGTAGAAAGGCAGACACCCGAAGAGCCCCATCTTGGAACAGGGGGAACCAACAATAATGAACGAGGGCAGCCCCGTATTGACCCACCTGAGTTTGGGCCCTATTTGAATCCAGATGTTAATGGCACAAGGAATGTTCAAGGTAATACTGCTGGGGCAGAATCCTGCAAGAGGATCCCCAAGAAGAACAATTCACTGTTATTGCGGCTGGGGATGAAGTGTATGACAGAAGGCTGGATGGGATTGCTGAAAAACTAAGGTCTTTGGAATCCCAGAATTCTTTAGGCTTTGACGTAATGGATATGGGGCTGGTAGATGGGGTGAGGATTCCCCACAAATTCAAACCCCCTTGCTTTGAGAAATATAGTGGTACCTCATACCCGCGTACTCATCTGCAATCCTTCCTAGGGAGACTCAAGGCTTATACCATGGATGAGAAGTTATGGATGTTCTATTTTGAGGACAGCCTGACTGGAGCATCAAGAGAATGGTATTCGCATCTGACAAGGGACACTATAAGATGTTGGAAAGACTTGGCTGAAGCCTTCATCTGACAATACCAGTACAACCTAGACATGGCCCCTAATAGAACTCTCCTAATGGGCATGTCTCAGTCTTCAAGGGAAAGCTTTCGGGATTATGCTCAAAGGTGGAGACAGCTTGCTGCTGCTGTCCAGCCACCCATGTCAGAAAGAGAGATGGCTGACATGTTTATGAACACCTTGCAGGGAACTTATATTGACAGGCTTGCTGCTTTCTCTTCCACCAGTTTTGCCGATGTAGTTATAGCTGGTGAGAGAATTGAAAGTCTTTTGAAGATGGGCAAAATCTCTGACAATGGTGCAAGTTCCTCTAACAACCCCAGAAAACCTTTTGCAGGACCCCGAAGGGCGGGTGAAACAAATGCCATCCATGCAAGCAGGGGCAGACCCCAATATTCTCACAGATGAATAGCAGGCGTAACCATCCCGGCTCCAGTTCCACAACAACCATTATATCCTCAACAACAACAACAACACTATCAACAGCAGTCTCATTTTCCGCAACAAAGAACTTACAGCAATAACAACAACAACCAGCAGCAGCGCCCCTTTCAACAGAGGCCATCTCAAGCAAATAGGGTGATTGACCTCATTCCTATGCCTTACGCTACTTTACTACCATAACTCCTGAAACTTAACCTGGTTGAGTTAAGGACGTTGACCCCACCGGATCCTCTTAATCTCCCGAAGAATTATGATGCCAATGCCAGGTGTGCCTTTCACTCCAACGCACCTGGTCACAATACTGAGAAGTGTAGAGCCTTGCAAATGAAGGTTCAGGATTTGGTCGATTCCAAAGTTCTCAATTTTGCACCTTCTCCGAATGTTAACAGAAACCCTATGCCTAATCATGGTGGGCCTAGGATTAATGCCATAGAAGAGGATCAACCATCTGCATTAATTGATAATGTTGCACAGATTCAAACACCATTGGCAGAAGTCAAAACTCAACTCTTAAGATGCCAAGTGTTCCCGGGCTGTGGGGCCTGCTGCGAATCGTGCAAAACTGCTATTAATGGTTGTGAGAAGCTAATGTTTGGCATAGATGGCCTCATCAGAGATGGAATTTTGCAGATTACCACAACGGCTCCTTCAATAACTCTTCCTTGAACAGCAATGGATTCTCCTACAACATCAACAACTCTTCCTTCAGCAACAACAGATCCTCCTACAACTGCAACAACTATCATTCCCACTGATTCATCCACAACTCCAGCAATCACTCCGTCCATTATTTCAACAAACCAAAGTTCAGTTACGCTTACTTCTACAACATCAACACCCATCTTATCAACGGAAACATCTACAACACCAGCAAACGCTAATGAAGATGTCTCAATGGTCACGATCTATTATGACCCGACAAATGCTCATCCCAACAACAATTTCCAACAACAAACTGCTACACCTCCTGTCAGATCTCCAGTCACAATCTACTATGATCTGCATACCATCACAGTTCCTTCCGCTGTGGAAATCAGTCCGGTTAACATTACGGTGCCTGGACATGTTCCTTATGAAAGCAGTAATGCCATACCTTGGCACTATGGCTCTGATCTCTACTGCGACGGAAAGAAAATCACGCTAGATTCATCAACCTCTTCACCACAAGTTGACAATGTTGGGGGAGGCGGAGGCTTCACCAGAAGCGGACGCCTTTTTGCCTCACAAACACCAAGACCCAATGCTGAAGCAGAAGCTTCTGCTAAGGCAAACGGAAAGAATGTGGTACTTGAAGAGCCAACTGTCAAAGAAACTCCGAAGACGTCTTTTGAACAAGAAGTGGACGAGTTCATGAGAATAATCAAAAAGAGTGATTACAAAGTGGTGGACCAGCTTCATCAGACACCCTCCAAAATCTCTATATTATCACTATTAATGTGTTCCGAAGCCCATAGGAATGAACTGTTGAGAGTCTTGCACGCAGCATACGTGTCGGAAGAGATTACGGTTAATCAGCTGGAAACGGTGGTTGCAAATGTTAACACCAGTCATGGATTGGGCTTTACAAATGCTGATTTAACGACGGAGGGACGCAATCATAACAAGGCTTTATACATCACCTTAGAGTGCAAAGGTGTTGTTCTTTCTCATGTACTGGTAGACACTGGGTCTTCACTCAATGTCCTCCCAAAGAAAGCCTTGGTGAAGCTGGAGTATGATGGTTTGGCTTTACGTCCAAGTAACTTGGTGGTGAGAGCATTTGATGGCTCTAAGAGATCAGTGCTTGGAGAGATTGATCTACCTGGGTTGATTGGCCCACAGACCTTTAAAACTACCTTCTTCGTGATGGACATACAGCTGGCCTACAGCTGTCTGTTGGGTAGACCCTGGATTCACGCCGCTGGCGCTGTTACATCTACCCTTCACCAGAAGTTAAAATTTGAGTGGGAAGGCCAGATCATCACAATCTGCGGAGAGGAAGACATTTTTGTTAGCCAGCTGGCTACTTACAAATATATAGAAATGGATGGGGAGATCCATGAGACTATGAGTCAGGGGTTTGAGGCCCTTAACATCAATGAAGCAACTGTTGTATCTGGGACTTCCATCACTTCATATCAACAAGCCCGAAAGGTTGTTGAAGAGGGTACCGCTCAAGGCTGGGGCAAGCTGCTGCCAGTAGAAAAGAAAGAAGACAGATTCGGGTTGGGTTACAGACCAACTCGACAAGATCAACCAAAGGCTGCAACAGAGCCCAAATTTGTCAGCGAGGGAATGCTAACCTCGGATGTTGTTAACAGTTTGGAAGGCGAGGAAGAAGACGAACGCAACCTGGAAAGCTGGATACGTCCAAGGATCCCGGGGAACCAAGTCTCAAACTGGTCTTCCCATGAAATTATAAGAGTTACTCCTGCAGAGTAATTATTATTTCCTGTCTTTAAGCATGAATCAAGTCCTACATCTTTCCCAAGATGTCAGGGCTCATTTTGTAATCGGGCCATCTTGTATTTTGTGCAAACGATCAATTAATGAATATCAGGACATCTTTTGCAAATAAGTATCTTTTTTTCCCACTCATTGTTTTTCATTTTTCATTTTTTGTACAAAAATAAAATGGCAATGTTTTTCAAAATAATAACTTCATTTTCACTTTTTCTAAACAAGATAAAACTGATCACTAAAATGAACAAATCTAAACCCTTGCAGAGAGTGCCCTCCAGACTGCACCGACAACGACACTGCTATGACTTCGTATGACTTCGACAATCCGATTAATCAAGCCGATGAAGGGGTTGAAGAAGATTATGAGCTACCTGAAGAGCTAGCCAGATTGTTAAGGCAAGAGGAGAAGGTTGTCACTCCTCATCAGGAGGAAGTTGAGACAGTTAATCTCGGTACCGAAGAAGATCTGAAAGAAGTAAAGATCGGGGCCCGCCTGCAAGATTCAGTGAAGGAACAACTTATTGACATGCTTCGAGAGTATGTTGATGTTTTTGCTTGGTCTTATAAAGATATGTCAGGTCTGGATACCGACATTGTTATGCACAAGCTGCCTCTAAAAGAAGATTGTCCTCCAGTAAAACAGAAGTTGCGCCGTACTCGTCCGGATATGGCCATGAAGATAAAAGAAGAGGTACAAAAACAGTGGGACGCCGGTTTGCTTGCTGTGACTAGTTACCCGCCGTGGGTCGCTAACATTGTACCTGTGCCTAAGAAGGAAGGAAAAGTATGGATGTGTGTGGATTACCGGGATCTGAACAGAGCTAGCCCGAAGGATGATTTCCCTTTACCTCACATTGATGTATTTGTCGACAATACGGCTCAGTTCTCGGTGTTCTCCTTCATGGATGGATTTTCAGGATATAATCAGATCAAGATGTCACCTGAAGACATGGAGAAGACAACTTTCATCACACCCTGGGGCACATTCTGTTATAAGGTAATGTCGTTCGGACTGAAGAATGCTGGTGCCACTTATCAACGGGCTATGGTAACATTATTCCACGACATGATCCACAGAGAAATTGAATGTTATGTGGATGACATGATTGCCAAGTCCCTCACTGAAGAAGACCACCTGGTAAATCTGTTGAAGCTATTCAAGCGTCTGAGAAAGTATCAGCTGAAGCTAAACCCCAACAAATGCACATTCGGGGTACGGTCCGGTAAACTGCTGGGATTTATTGTAAGTGAAAAGGGGATTGAAGTTGACCCTGACAAAGTCAAAGCCATTCAATAAATGCATGCACCGAAGACTAAGAAAGAAGTTCGGGGGTTCTTAGGTAGATTGAACTACATTTCAAGGTTCATATCTCATCTTACTGCAACCTGTGAACCCTTGTTCAAGTTGTTAAGAAAAGAGAAAATGGTCAGGTGGAATGAGCACTGCCAGAAGGCTTTTGACAAAATCAAGGAGTACTTACAAGAGCCTCCAATTCTTATGCCTCCAGTTGAAGGAAGACCTCTGATAATGTACTTGACAGTATTAGAAGAGTCAATGGGGTGTATGTTGGGCCAACATGACGAGTATGGTCGAAAAGAGTATGCAATATACTACCTAAGCAAAAAGTTTACCGACTGTGAACAACATTATTCACTGCTCGAGAAAACTTGTTGGGCTTTAGCGTGGGCTGCTCGCCGACTAAGGCAGTATATGTTGACCCACACTACCTTGTTGATCTCCAAGATGGATCCAGTCAAATACATATTCGAGAAGCCAACACTTACCAGATGGGTTGCAAGATGGCAAATGATTCTCACAGAATATGACATTCAGTACACATCTCAAAAGGCCATCAAAGGCAGTGTACTGTCTGACTATCTGGCTGAGCAACCCATTGATGATTACCAGCCTATGAGATTTGACTTCCCTGATGAAGACATCATGTTCCTAAAAGCAAAAGATCATGAAGAGCCTATTCACACTGAAGGGCCTGACCCAGAAGAAGAATGGACAATGATGTTTGATGGGGCTGTTAACATGAATGGTCGAGGAGTTGGTGCAGTACTCATTACACCTAAGGGAGTTCACATGCCTTTCTCGGCTAAACTCACCTTTAACTGCACTAACAACGAAGCTGAATACGAAGCCTGTATCATGGGTCTTGAGGAAGCCATTGACCTCAGGATCAAGACTTTAACTGTATTCGGAGATTCAGCTCTGGTAATCAATCAAACCAACGGTAAATGGTACACTCACCAGGAGCATCTGATTCCATACCGGGATTATACGAGGAGATTACTGACTTTCTTCACCACAGTCAAACTTGAGTATATCCCTCGAGATGAAAATCAGTTTGCAGATGCTCTGGCTACCATTTCTTCCATGATCAAAGTTCAAGCTGCCAACTTTGTGCCTCGGATTTCAGTATCCAGACTTGACAGACCGACATACATATTCTCCGTGGACATTGCTAAAGATGACAAGCCTTGGTTCCATGACATCAAATGCTTCTTAGAGGATTAAACATACCCACCTGGGGCATCATCCAATGATAAGAAGACATTAAGAAGGCTAGCTGGTAGTTTCTTCCTGAATACTGATGGTTCCTTGTACAAGAGAAACTTTGACATGGTGCTTCTCAGATGTGTTGATAAGAAAGAGGCATACTTGCTGATGCACGAGGTGCACGAAGGATCTTTTGGTACCCATGCTGGAGGGTATGCAATGGCTAAGAAATTGCTAAGATCAGGTTACTACTGGATCACAATGGATGCAGACTGTTGTGCCTATGCTAGAAAGTGCCACAAATGCCAGATTTATGCAGACAAAGAGCATGTGCCTCCAAATCCGTTGAATGTAATGTCTTCACCTTGGCCCTTTTCCATGTGGGGCATTGATATGATTGGAAAGATCGAGCTGACTGCTTCAAATGGCCACAGATTCATCCTGGTAGCCATTGACTATTTTACCAAGTGGGTTGAAGCAGCTTCGTATGCAAATGTCACCAGGCAGGTGGTAGCCCGATTCCTAAAGAGAGACATCATCTGTTGATATGGGGTGCCCGAGCGAATCATTACTGATAATGGTTCCAACTTGAACAACAAAATGATGGCAGAACTGTGCCAGGACATCAAGATTCAACATCACAACTCTTCTCCTTACAGACCAAAGATGAATGGCGTTGTTGAGGCGGCTAACAAGAATATCAAGAAGATTGTGCAGAAGATGGTGGTCACTTACAAAGACTGGCATGAAATGTTACCATTTGCCTTGCATGGGTATCGCACCTCAATCAGAACATCCACTGGGGCAACACCGTATCAACTTGTGTATTGTGTGGAGGCAGTCCTACCTATTGAAGTTGAATTACCCTCCTTACGGGTACTGATGGATGTCAAGTTGAATGAAGCAGAATGGGTCCGTTCTCGGTACGATCAACTGAATCTGATCGAAGAAAAGAGATTAGCTACAATCTGTCATGGGCAGTTATACCAGAAAAGAATGAAGAAAGCCTTCGATCAGAAAGTCAGGCTTCGGGAATACTAAGTAGGAGATCTTGTGCTGAAAAGACTCCTCCCTCCTCATACAGACCACAGGGGCAAGTGGACTCCTAACTACGACGGTCCATTCATAGTAAAGAAAGTTTTCTCTGGTGGAGCACTGATGCTCACTACTATGGATGGTGAAGATTTCTTATCCCCTGTGAATTCAGATGCAGTTAAAAAATACTTCGCATAAAATGACCCGCTGGACATAAAAACAGAATGTAAGTCCATGAAAAAATAGGGCATCCCGGCGAGTCAAAAACAGAATAAAAGACTCGGGCAAAAATAAGGGGAAAATGTAAAAAATATACACCCGCTGAGTTGAAAAGCCGCATTGGACAGCTCAGGCAAAAATGGGTATCCCGGTGGATTGAAAACCCGAAAGGGCGATCCACGCAAAATAAGGGAATAAGCGAACAACTGCATTCTGAATTCGTCTGTATCTCTCACAACATGGCAAGCTTTGAAAGGTTAAAGCATCGGTCAGAATCAACCTTCTTCAGAAAGCAAGATAAGAAGAACGTCAAGGTCATACGAGTCATAGCAAAAGGGAAGCTCACTAAAGCGTCGTCCACATTGCCAGCACCTTTTTGTTTCTCAATTTTGTAATAATCTCCTCATTTCAGGGGATCTGTTTCTTTGACTGTATTTGCCAATTCAGGGCGCCCGAATTAATAAAACCATAATTTTCAGTCACATCTCGTCTTGTACATTTTTATCTTGTTTGCAAAAATGTCTGATATCCTTGATATAATGTTTGCATAAAAATAGACGTGCCTTTCTAATCATATGCTTGCAGGAAATATATTTTTACTCCCAGGAGTGTTTAGACTCCTATGATGGAATCCAGTAAGGGATGCCTCGGGGTACTTGTGCGTTTCTTTGTCATAACAGGATTGCAGGTATTCAAAGCACAACATGGGACATGAAATGTTTTCCCCAGCAAAGTTTCCAAATCATTATTTCCTCAGCACGTCATCCAAACAGCACCAGAAGTGCTTTCTCCCCATCAGAGCTGCCAGGCATCACTTCTCCAGCACATCTTCAAGCAGCATCAGAAAATTCTCAGTTCCCCAGCTGAGTTGTCAAATTTCCTCATCCTCAGCAGGATCCCCACAGAAATCTCTAGGAAGATCGTCCAGTGATCTTTTCTTCCCCAACAGAGTACTAGACAGGGAACTATCTCCCCACAAAGCTTCAGCCTCTTCCAGAAGAGCAATGTCTGAATTTCCCACACAACAAAGTGACGGAAGCTTCTTCATCCCCAGCTGGGCTCCTCATTACAAAGATAGGTCAATCAGTGACCTATTTCCCCAAGCAGAGTCATACATCTTATTAGATCTACCAATGATCTCATCCCCAGCTGGGATATTCTTTCAAGAAGATCAGTCAGAGCCCTTCACAGCAGCGGGATCTGAATCCCGAATCGGTATCTTTTTGCATAATCATAGCATTTACATCATAACTCCCCTCAGAGCGTAGCATTCCGTCTAATACGGAGCATTACGGAAAAAATCAAACATATTGCATAATCACAAGTCAGGCTTTGAATCAGTCACCTGTAAATATCAACAATACCTCTTCAGTAATATACAAAATACATCTCAATTTCCCCAACAGAAAGCCAAAGCGTCCCTTTGCACTCTTAAAATACAGATACATGCTCCTTTTGACACTCGTCTGTGCCATCATCCCTCAGTAAAGTCACCAGAACACTTTCTGCAAACAAAAACCTATACACTCTCTGGACACCCGTCCGTGTCACCACTCCCCAACATGGTTATTCAAACACTTATTATAATACACTCTCATTGACACCCGTCCGTGTCATCCTATCCCCACAGATCACTAGAATACCTTTTACACTCAGGTTCATAATTTGTACATTTTCTCTTTTTGACACTCGTCCGTGTCACTCTCCCCAGCAAGTTGAACACTCGTTTGTGTCTCACCAATGCTAATCTTTACTCATACAGATACTCGTTCGTATCTTATATACACCACTCATCTCCCCTTAGATTCAACACTCGTCCGTGTTCTTTGTTAACCAGTTGGTACTCGTCCGTATCATCATCTCTGAACATGCGTCAACGTTGTTTCTACTAATACTTGTCCGTATCGTAGTCTTAAGGATGCTCGTCCGCATCTTTAATCTATACACGATGTCAAACACTTATACCTTTCATTTCTTGGATGTAAACACTCGTCCGTGTTTACTATTCCCCACCAAATTTCCAGCAAAACTTCTTTTCTATCTGACATTCGTCCTATGTCATGATACTTTCGGCAGCCGTACCCTGCCAGGTAATCGTCCTTCACCTTTTGATGACCGTCCCTCATCATTCCCCCAGCGGAGTCTCCATTATTGGAACCCTTTTCTATCCGGCATTCATCCTATGTCGTGATATTTAGCAGCCGTCCCTTGCTAGGTGATCGTGTTTCACCTTCTTGATGATCGTCCTTCATCATTTTATCCGATGGTCGTCCCCATCGTTGATCTTGTTATCTGACATTCATCCTATGTCACGATAAACCCCGAGAGCAGCCGTACCCTGCTAGGTGATCTTCCTTCACCTCTTGATGATCGTCCCTCATCATGCTTATCTGATGGTCGTCCCCATCGTCGACCTTTTCTATCTGGCATTTGTCCTATGTTGAGATATTTTCGACAGTCGTACCCTGCCAGGTGATCGTCTTTCACCTTGGATGACTGTCCCTCATCCTTATCCCCAACAGAGCAGCCGTCCCCTGCTAGGTGATCGTCCTTCACCTTTGATGACCATCCCTCATCATTTATTTCTTTAAACCGATGGCCGTCCCCGTCGTTGTTTACATTACTTTACAGACCTGATGGTCGTCCCCATCATTGCCTTTATCTTTAATCCCCATAGAATCTTATTTCTTTACTTGATGGCCGTCCCTGTCATGACCTCTTTATTTCCCCAGCATGTCGGCCGTACCCATCACCGCTTTATCCCCAGCAGTCGTGCTCTGCTTGATGGTCGTCCTCTATCGCCCGCATTTTACAAACATACTATACTTTCTTTTACAATCTATATCCCTTTTCTTCTTCTCCCTAGTGAGTGCAAATTTTGGAATGTCTTTGGTATTTGACCACAAGTTATCTTGTTTGTATGTTAAGCCTGTCGCTTACATCCTGCACAGCTAACTCATGTTTGAATAGGGGCAGCTGTAAACACCCCAAATTTTCCCTCACTAAGTTCACACCATGGCTTATGGTCTTTCATATTTGCATTAGTTTAATCATATCATATCATATTGCATTTTTGTTTCACTGCATTAGTTCAAGTTCATCTGCATCTAGGGTTTGTGATTTGAGCCATCCAGGATCCATTTGAGCCACTCCAAAGGTCATCAATCATTCCAAGAGGGTCCATGTATGTTCAATCATCATATTATATCCTTCAAAGATCAAGGAAGTCAAAGAATCACAAGAACTGGCAAAACATGGAAGCTGAGCTAGGGTTTGACTGCACAGATGACCTAAAATTAGGGTTTTGGTTTCAGAGGCCATAACTCCAGATTTTTTTTATCATTCTTGTTTCTATTGGTCTCAATATGATATAAGGATCATGCATACCAAGTTTGATTAAGAAATTCATTGTGGAAGTCATCTGATCACTGGGTAACTTCTTGAGCAAGTCAGAGCAAAATCAGGGCATCTGAGGCCCCCCAACATGAAACCAAAGTGGATTTTTTCATCAAATTAAAGTTATATGGTCTTTATTTGATCATTGAAGTGCTTATAAGTTCACAAATTTAAAGAAAAGTGAGCAAAACCAAAAGTTGCCAAAAATGGAAATGACTTGTAATGTAAACTTTCCATTTTGGGAAAGTTTTTCAACCTCCACTTTCTTAACCAAAAATGCTTCAAATGAAAAATTGTTGGTCATGAAAGTTGTAGATTGGATCATTCCCTTTTCAAAAAGTACAAGAACAAGATCTAATTCATTTTGGAACTCAACTTATGGCTTGCCAAAGTTGGAAAAAATCACATAATTTCAAGTTTCATGCCAAAGAGGGATTTTTGCAAATTCAAGTTCTAAACACTTTCAAGACCTCTAAATGACTTCTATGCATCATTAAAACATATTGCAACTTTCCAAAATCATAATTGCACAAAATTCACAAAGTTTCATGCCTTGGATCACAAGCTTCCATAAGCCATTTTTCATAAATTCTCAAAAGAGGGATTCTTGCAAGAATGATTCCTAAGGGTTGGTTTGGTTTCTAAATGATCTCAAAGCATCACAATAACATCATGTAACACTTCATGACCTGAATTCAGCTTGGAATGAGACATGTCCATGACCAAAAATCTCAAAGTGCAACAAGTTGTGAAAATACAAAACATGTGACATCTCACCATCCATCCACTTCTGATCACTCTAAATCATCCCATGGCCATCCTTGAAGACAGCTGAACTCAGAGCAGCCCTAAGATAGCTTCTGTCATGGCCCATGCTTGAAGTACACCAACTATTAACTTTTTGGCCAATTGCTCCATACCATTCCCACAGTGCATGTCAAGTCTTCTGACCCATTCCAATAGTTTATGGATTGTATAAGGGTCATAAAAACAAGCCTCACACAAGCTCAGAACACATATACAATCAAATTGCACAAAACTTGAAAAAACCTTCCCTTCTTCGATTCTCTCAAACCATCCATCAAACTTCAGAAATTCTTTCACCATCCATTCAGAAATCACCTATAGAACACAAACCAACCCTTGAAACAGTCTGAATCACCACACACACAAACCTCCATTTCTGCTAAACCAGAACCACATAACAAAAACCAGCCACTCTCAAAGATTTTTAAGCTTCAGATCATCCTCAGGGGGTTCATTGGAGCTGGCTTGCACAAAGGAGAGGCCCTGAAAGCTCAGAATCTCAAAGCTTCAACTCAGGTAGCCATCTCAAACTTTTTTTTCCAGAAACTCCATTTTAAGTTCTGGAATGATTCTATGTGCTCCCCTGATCATGGGGATGTGATTATTTTTGAAAATGGTTGAGAAACCAGGATGTATGCTTGCTCTGAAATTTTTGACCTAAAAACATTTTTCTTCGATTCACCACTTCGATGCAATATATATGAGTTTTATGGCCTGATTCTTGTTTAGAATGGTTTGGGGAATGTTTCTGGA
Organism: Lathyrus aphaca; assembly: GCA_963966055.1. Classification (NCBI taxonomy): domain Eukaryota; kingdom Viridiplantae; phylum Streptophyta; class Magnoliopsida; order Fabales; family Fabaceae; genus Lathyrus; species Lathyrus aphaca. Next base: position 339,227,687 of record OZ014523.1, on the reverse strand, counting down.
GAATTTGGGGGTCTGGGGTAGCCTAGGGAAGATTCTGTTCTTGAGTGCTCGCCGAAGAAGATGACCGGAACACTGTTCCGGTCACCTGAAAAAGATTAGGGTTTAATCCTGTAGTTAATGAACTTTGAATAATGGCCCTTAGATCTTAGGTTTACCGCGCGTACGAATGGCTCAGATTTGTCCATTAACCCTAATCCAATTTTAATTAATTTAATTAGGATTAATTAGTTTAATTTAATCAGAAGCAATCCAGGCCTTTAAAAAACACGCCTAGTTAACTCCCGCCCCCCCCCAGTTTTGAATCCTGTCCCTTAGATCATCATACCTCCATTTAATTCAGTTTTAATTTTATTTTTTGTCATTTATTTTGCACATTTTATTTAAAATACTTAGAAAACCCTAAAAATATTTTTATTCAGCATTTTAATTCTAAATAATTTTCTCATCCCAAAAATATTTTTATTTTTATTTTTTGCATTAAAAAACATTTTTTAGACATTTAATTGTTTATTTTAATTAATTAATGAAAATTAATTAATTAAAATATCATTTAGGTTTCTAAAAAATCCCAAAACATTCATGTTGCATCTTTAAACATTTAGAGACATTGTCATACCATCCACACAAATTTCTTTTTGGTTTTGATCATGCTTTGACATTTTTCAATGAATTAGGGTTCTTAAAATTGTTCATTTTCTAACCTTAACTTCAAAAATTCATAACTTTTAAACCAAGTTGAGTTTGTGAATGGTTCTTTTTGAATTGTTCTATGCATGGCTTCTAGCATCCAAAAACATTTTTGTTTCATTTTTATCTTTCATTTTCATTTTTGTTTGGCATTTTACATTGAGGATCACCTAAAAAACCCTAGAAACTTAGGAAATTCATAACTCCTTCTAGGTTTGGCTTCTGACTTCCCCCTTTGGATGGTAACCTAGTATAGGTTTAGGGTTCCTTAGAGTGAATTTTCAATTTTTTATCATGTCATTTGCTTCTGTCTTTGCCATTTGCACCTCATCCTTTCATAAAACCCTAATTTCTCATCTTCATTTACATACCTCTTGCATATGCTTGCATTCATGACCTTACCTTGACATTTTATGCATTCACATGACATGTAAGACATCTTAGGACACATTATAATCATGTTTGATCATTTCATCATCCATTTACCATGTTATGCATTCATTTCATTTCATGTGCATTCATGAACTTTCATGCTCTTTTCATGCTTCCTTTGCATTCTCATCTCTTGTATGATCATTCACATCTCTTGACATGCATTTGTATCATCTCATAACATCATTTGCATCATGAACATGCTTCTAGTTTTGGCTTGCATCCTTGCATTCATTTCATCTTCTTTTCATTTCATTTCCTTTTGCTAACTTTTCAGGTGGTAAGTGCTTTGAGAAGTGAATTTGCCTTCACTTCTCACAATCTCTTCTCATCTCTCTTATGCATCCATTGCTGCATTTTGTATTTGTATTAGAGTTAGCTTGCTCATTCATGTTCCATCTCCACCTTCTTTCTTCAAGCAACTTATCTTCTTAAGTGAAGTAAGTTGACTTGTTTCTTCTGCTTCTCCTCCTTTCACCTGTTTCTTCCTTGGTGGCTCTTCTTGAAGATCTCTTGCAAGCCTCATAAACCCTAGGAATACCCAAGCATGTTCACAATTAGGGTTTGATTAGTCCCCCCCATTAGTTTTACATTTGTGTCATCTTTTGTGTCTTCTCTTCTCATCTCATAATCAGGGACTAAACCTTTAAGGTTTTTAGGCTTTGTGATTAAGGTTATGCCTGCATCCTTCTCTTAGGATGGAGTGTATAACTTTAATCCTAAGTGTTAAACCCTTAATGTGTTTAAATATCTTAATCAATCCATTTAATAATCACTAAGACATCAAGCTTGTAACTTGGGCCTTGCATTAGGGTTCCAATTCTTCCTTAATTAGTTAAGAAGGACTAACCCTAGTGTTAATGGACAAGTCCTCCTCAAGTTGTCTTACAAATCATAAAATTCACTTCTTAATCTTATCATTAACTAAAATCCACTTTAATAAAGGCTTTGTTTTGTCATGAGGTTAATCCCTAATCATGGATTAAGTTGAGGATCCTTCCTCAGCTTAAATGTTCTCATCTATTATCCTTCTATTAGGATGGTGTAATGGGTCCATTAAATCCTTGATTATGGCTTAAACTCATTACTTAACACTAAAACAAAAATACCAAAAACATTTAAATAAATGCAAGTAGGTTAATGATCTTAATCCTACATCATGGTGATTAAGTGTGAGGTGTTTACTCCATACTTAAGGTATTCTCATTACCCCTAATCAGAGGGAGGATGTGATGAGTTTACTAACCCTTGGTTTAGGCTTAAGCTCATTAACTTATGACAAACACAAAAAGCAATAAAAGACTGAAAACACAAAAACAAACAATAATCGTCTCCTTCGGGATTCTTTTCTCATCACACTCACTCAGAAACGAGAACTCGCTTCTTCCGTCTAATGCAAGACAGTTTGCACCTGAGCCAGACAGGTCATACACTTAAGCATAGACAAGTAAGCAGTTCACAAGTCAATTTATCTTTCAGTCTCTTTGAGTCGAACTACGGTGTTCTGACTTCCTCATTGCACGAGAGGATACGTAGGCATAACTTAACAGTTATCGAACAAAAGTCTCTGTATATTCCCCCTCTTCCAGCATTATTCGTTTAAGCCTCATTCCTGAGCATTTTCACTTCACTTTCTTACACTGACACCTGTACATTCTTTTCCAGCTTTTACGCACAGATAGCATTGACACTACCCCTTTAAACACAAACTTTCAAGCGTGGATCCCGTCGAGTACGACGGAAAATCTGGGTGCTAATACGTTCCCAGGTTGTTACCAACCCCCTTTCTCAGTTTCTCTGGTTCGAGACCGTCTTATCCATATCTTTCTAGGTTTATGCAGCATTACCTTTCCATCGGGATTAAAATACCTAGCTGGCGACTCTTTTCAGTTCATCTTCATGTTCTCTCTTTCGCCAACAGTTCGCGTCTGTACCCCTCTTGGCCCGGTGTCATTTGGTGGGAGCGACAGTAGGGTCGCAAATAGTTGGGAGTGCATGATGTCGACTGAGCTGCCTTGGTCGACAATAATTCTTCGTACATCAAAGTTCTCCATCTATGCACAAACGAGGAGAGGTATGCTGACATTGGGCGCCCCTCATAAGAGGTCCTCGTAGAAGGAAATAGGAGCGAATCCTCCACGGGGAGGGTCGAGAGTCGAATTCTGATTCGAGCTGGTGCTGATTAGTTGCTCGAATCGTCGCTTGACGGATCCGACCGTGATTTTGTTTGGTACTCCCCGGATATGACCATCGTCGAAGGAAACGATTCCCGTAGGCTATAAGCAGATAAGTACATTGGCCCGGTGTACGGTTCAGGAACGTAGAAATCTTCTGGTCGTGTTATGCTCAGGGAGGCCTGAAGATTCATTTCAGCTACCGGCGGGGTTGCTTCTTTTGCCTTACGGGTTTCCTGGACTTCTTGCTTTGGAGCGTCCTTATTTTTGGCGAACTGTTTGAGGTGACCATCCCTGATCAGTATCTTGATAGCATCCTTCAGGCGGATACAAACCTCAGTATTGTGCCCGTGAGACCTGTGGAAACAACAATACTTGGTCTTATCCATGCCCAGTTTATTTGGCAACTGCTTCGGGAATTTGACCCCGGCCTGTTTGAATTCAGAGTTCACGCATTCGGAGAGGATTTTCTCTCGCGTCACTGAGAGGGGAGTGTAGTCACGTAACAGTCCTGCAGGACCCTTGTGCTCCCGCGGTTCACGGGAGCATTCTTCCTTTCTTTTGTCGCCTCCCTGACGCGAGGTCGAGGGATCGTCATATTTGTAGGATTTGGCGTCGTCGTTCCTCCTTGTATCTCGGGAAGTGTTGGCCGCTTCCTTCTCTTTATATTGAATATAGGCCTGGGCCTTGAGGAGCAAAGCGTCGAGTGTGGCTAGGGTTTCTATTCCGACAGCCTTGCAGAAGTCGCTTTGTGGCCATAGTCCTTGTTCTAGGAGGTATTTTTTCATATCGTCCGTGGTTGAAACCTGATATGTTTCTTTGTTGAACCACTCGATGTATGCCCGAAGGGGTTCCTCATTCCCCTCGACTATTGCTTCCAAGGATGCCTCAGTCTTAGGGTGGCGTCTGGACGCTGTAAAGTGTCGGGAAAAGGTCCTCCCCAGTTGTCTCCACGATGTAATGGAATCATAAGGAAGGCTCTTGTACCATGCCATGGCACCCTTACGCAGTGTTATGGGAAAGAGATGGCATTTGATGGCTCCTCGCACACCTCGATAATCCAGCAGAGCGTCTATGTTTTTTATATGCTCGTCGGGGTCAGTCATACCATCGTATGTTCCCAACAAGGGAGGTTTCTCCAGACCCTTCGGGAGTTTAGTTAACATGATTTCCTCGGAAAGAGGGACATGAGGCTCGTCTTCGTCACTGGAGAACAAAGTCAAGGAACAGGTCCGGTTGTCGCGAGGGGGAGACCTCGGCCGACGCCTCAGACCATCGGGGGATGGTCGAGTCTCTTGCTAAATGTTTCTCTGTGTCTTCTTGGTTTGTCGAGACTTGTTTCGTCGAGGAGATGAATGAGTCCTCTTCCTGATGGAACCAGAGGCTTCTGACTGTTGATTTCTTCCCCGTCTAGGTGAACTGCTCCGAGATCGGTGATGCCTCCTCGTCTGAGGTGGGGACCTAGAACGTATTGAGTTTTCAAGAACGTCCAGCATTTTGCTTTGTCGCAGGAGGAGGAAGTTAATGGCGTTGGTAGCCTTGACCAAAGCTGCTAGAGTTGGAGTTGATCCCTCAGGGACGGGGAACAAAGTGAGGTCATCGGGAGTGACTTCGGGTTGGTGAGACGGCTCGAGTGATGGAGTGGTTGTCTGTCCATCTTGAAAGTGATCTGGCTCCCCGAGGGGAGGGTTGTTAACATCTCTGTCTCGCTGCTTGATGAGGACGTTGCTGGTAGCATGGAAAATGATGAAATTCTCTTAGCTAGCCATTTTAGGGAGTATTGAGAAGGGAAGTTTCAATTTTCACGAATTTGGGAAGTGAAAACGGGAAAAAGATTCCCACAAACGGCGCCCTGATCGTACCTGGAGATCAGACTCCTCTGGCTGCTGACGTGGACTTCTAACCTTCTCGTGCGATATGGAAGGTATGGGGTGTACCTGCAAGGTACTCCAATGCCAAAGTAAGTATGAGCACAAGAGCAAACAAGTACGAGTATATTCGGAGAGAAGATTTAATACCTGACCCTCTTAACTAAGAGGATTTATATAGAGGACCCTCAGCGCATTGCCAATGGTTCTTATTTGGGCCTGGATCATGGATCTGTCCAAATAAGTAACTGCCATAACCCAATCGTCGGATGAGGATCCAGATCGTGACGATATGTCGGGTATAGAGCATCACAAACAGGATTTGTCCTGGTCGAATCTGGGTGGTTCCTGCCAAGTGTGGGCAGGAACCATAAACGAGGAGGAACCTCAACCGACCACAGAGAGAAGACCGCCATCATGGATCCCTTTGGTCTTGGGTTATTGGGCCGTCTTGTAGACTGAGAGGATTGGGCTCAATCTAGTCGTTGGTTCAGTCCAGAACAATTAAGAAGAAAGAAATCCAACTAAGATAAGGAAAATTGTCACAAGATTCAAATGTTTTCATTTTTAAGACCCTAATGGGAAATGTTATAGAACCCTCACACATGGAAAAAAAACCCACTACTAGAAAAATCACATTTAACCTCGGACGCAAAATGCATTTAACCTAGGCTACATAGGCGGGGTAACAAATGACATCAAGAAAAGTGCACACTTTACCTCTCAGTTTTAAAAAACTCGACGGTTAAGTGAAAACGTCATGCTTTAGATCCCCATGGATATCATTGGAATTCTAAAATGGTTAAAACACATGTCCCATCAGTTTTGTAATTTCACCGACGAGTATACCACATTTTCACCTCAGTTATCTTATAAAATCGATGGGTAAAAAAAGTTTGAGTTTATTAAATCTAATATGAATTGCTCATTTCACTAAACCCTATTTTGAACATAAGACTTCTAAAAATTGGTTAGAAAAATAATTATATGAACAATTGTGTTATATTCGAAACACAACTTACATTGATTATAATTTTGAAGCATCCTACATCACATCATTCTTCTCACGTTGTTTTATGGTTAAAATATCTCTAATGTTTCAAGTTCTTTGTTCAACACTTCCTTTTCTACTAATTCATTCTTGAAAGCATAAAATTTGATGCTTTGAAAAATGAACAAATATGGAATAAAGTTGAACGGAAACTAGAAGTGTTGGAGAGATTTTAACAATACAATTTGATGCTTTGAAAAATGAATAAATGGGGTTCTATTTGTGTTGTTTAGACAAATAAAACTAAATGCTACAAGCTAAGGCTATATATATATATATATATATATATATATATATCAGAGAAACATATTCACCTCGGTTGGTAAGAAACCTGAGGTGAAAAGTAGCATACTTTTAAATTAAAAATAAAATATTAAAAAATATGTCACTTTTAATAAGATAAAAACATAAACTGAGACTTCTTGGATTCAAAACATTTACACTGAATAGGTTTAACCCTCGATTTTAGAAATAATCCATAAAATATATTATATATTTTAAAAAAAAGGTGTGTCCAGGTATTTGAACTCAGTTTTTCAATACGTGAGATGACATTGTCGTCATGAAATGTATTATTTGTAGTAGTGACAATCGTACCCCAATCTTGGGATAGGGAAAGGGATCACGAAATTCCCTAAAAATACACATAGGAGCTCTCCATAATCGTACGTGGATGAGCTCCCACCACACTCTAAAACCCTAAAACCCTCATATAATCCTTAGTATTATATATGATTGACAATATTTTATAAGAAACATGTGAAGCAAAATGTTTTGTAAAGTTGTGAGACATCCCACAGTTTAGTGGAAAACAACGTGTTAAGAAAAATGACCTGCATTACGTGAGACATCCTATCTCACTCATTTTTCATAACGCGCAAGGATAGTTTTAATATTTCTTGCGCTTTTGGATATTTGTTTTTCCTTTTATGTCCAATCAAATATTTTATTGTTTACGCGCATTTTATTTTAAAAAAGATTTCATCTGAATCTGTTTTAGCAAGATTATTTTTCATATTTCCAAGAAATTCAAATCCATTCATGATTTGGTTCAATCAAGATTCATGATCAACATTATGAAGATTGATCTTATGCACTTTTGGAAGTTCAGTCACATTCAAACCAAAAACCTTACTACGCCTTCAAGTTTGACTTGTATTTCTATATATGGAGTCCTTCTCCTGTGTGAATATTCAAACATGGTACTATTAAGCATGGTGTATTTTATTATTATTGAGTCTTTGTTTGTTTTTTTATACCTATTACTAGGTCATATTTATAAGTTAGGTGAATAAAGTATTTGAATTGTATTATTGTTTCATCTATCATATAACTTTGTAATCGTAGAAACACTTGGGAAAGTGTTTGAGTGAAAGTGAGAAGGGTCTAAAATTCAAGGGAATCCTTGATCAAAATTAATAGGTAGTATTAGGAAAATAGACGGTGAATTGGGCGAATTCAAATAAGACTAATTTGTACTTCTTAATATTAAGAGTGAATTTCTTTCATTGGTTTAATACCCTCCCAATGTAGGTAATTTTGCACCAAACTAGGTTACCAATTTCAGTGTCATTTATATTATGCTTTTATTCTTTCTATTACACATACTCATTGTCATGCACATTGTTTCAACATTGTGTCTGACATCTTGTCATAAGTAGAACAAAGTTTCAATTGACAATAGAGCGGACACCCTATTCTAGTTGGGTGAGCTCCAAGGTTTCTCTATATTCTGATTAATGGAAAATGCTAAAGAAGGAGAATCTGTGAATCGACCACCTATCCTTTATGGTACAAAATATGATTATTGGAAGGCTCGAACAATTACCTTTCTCAAGTCTATGGATAATAAGACTTGTAAATAAGATAGACATGGATGGACCATTCCAAAGGTTATAGCTGAAGACAACACTAAAACATTGAAGCATGAGAAGGACTGGTCAAAAGAAGAATATGAATAAGTAATTGGTAACTCTCGTGCCCTCAATGACATTTACAATGGAGTTGATAAGAATATCTTTAGAATCATCAACACCTGCACCAACGCAAAAAAAAAGCTTGGGAAATTCTCCAAACGGCTCATGAAGGCACCTTCAAGGTTCATATTTCGATATTTAAATCCTTACAAAAAAATTTAAAAATCTAAAGATGAATGAGGATGACACCATTGTTGAATTTAATGTCCCTCTTCGTGACATTGCAAACAACTCTTTTTCCCTTAGTGAAAAAAATCGGAAGAAAAGATGGCCAGGAAAATCCTTAGATCTCTTCCTAAGAGATTTGATATGAAAGTTACAATCATTGAAGAAGTAAAAGATACTAGTACTATCAAAGTTGATGAGTTTATCGATTATGTTTTCACCTTTGAAATGGTAATTAAAGACAAATCCAAGAAAAAGAACAAGAGTGTGGCTTTCAAAGCTGGTGTTGAAAAAGATGAAGATCAAATCCAAGAAAAAGAACAAATCCAAGAAAAAGAACAAGAGTGTGGTTTTTAAAGACAAATACACCAATGTTCTTAGAAAACAAAATAAGGGATGCAATGCTATTTTTTAAGATGATGAATCATATGAAGAAAGTGAAAGTGATCAAGCCAACAATATGGTTTTATTCGTAGCATGCATAAGATATGAATCTACTATTCATAATGGTGGTGATTTAAGTGATGAGGAACTATTTTATAATGCACTAGTTGAAGCCTACACGATATGGTTGTCGCTCCCACCAAATGACACCTGGTCAAACGGGGTACAGACGCGAACGGTCGGCGAAAGGAAAGAAAGAAAAGAGTCGCCAGTTGGGCATTTTTATCCCGAAGGAAAGGTAATGCTGCATAAACCTAGAAAGATATGGATAAGACGGTTGCGAACCAGAGAGACTGAGAAAGGGGGTTGGTTACAACCTGGGAAGGTATTAACACCCAGATTGTCCGTCGTACTCGACGGGATCCACGCTTAAAAGATTTGTGTTTTAAAGGGGTAGTGTCAGTGCAATCTGTGTATCAAAGCTGGAAAAGAATGCAAGTGTCAGTGCAAAAGAAATGTGAAATTAAATAAAGAAGTGTCAGTGTAAGGAAAGAATGTGAAGCTCAAGACTATGAGGCTTAAAGAATAATGCTGGAAGGAGGGGGGAATATACAGAGACTTTTGTTCGATAACTGTTAAGTTATGCCTACGTATCCTCTCGTGCAATGAGGAAGTCAGAACACCGTAGTTCGACTCAAAGGGACTGAAAAAGAATTGACTGATGAACTGCTTGCTTGTCTATGCTCAAGTGTATGACCTGTCTGGCTCAGGTGCTAACTGTCTTGCGTTATACGGAAGAAGCGAGTTCTCGTTTGTGAGTGAATGAGGTAAGAAAAGAATCCCGGAGGAGACGATTATTGTTTGTTTTTGTGTTTTCAGTCTTTTATTGCTTTTGAAAGTTTGTCATAAGTTAATGAGCTTAAGCCTAAACCAATGGGTTAGTAAACTCATCACATCCTCCTTCTGATTAGGGGTAATGAGAATACCTTAAGTGTGAAGTCAGCATCTCACACTTAATCACCCTGATGTAGGATTAAGATCATTAACCTACTTGTGATTAGTTAGATGTTTTTGTTGTTTTTGTTCAGTGTTAAGTAATGAGTTTAAGCCATAATCAGGGATTAAACAGACTCATTACACCATCCTAATAGAAGGATAATAGATGAGAATGTTTAAGCTGAGGAAAACTCCTCAACTTAATCCATGATTAGGGATTAACCTCATGACAAAACAAAGCCTTTATTAGATGGATTTTAGTTAATGATAAGATGAAGAAGTGAGTTTTATGGTTTGTAAGACAACTTGAGGGGGACTTGTCCATTAACACTAGGGTTAGTCCTTCTTAACCAATTAAGGAAGAATTAGAACCCTAATGCAAGGCCCAAGTTACAAGCTTGAAGTCTTGATGATTATTATGTGAATTGATTAAAGGATTTAAACAACATTAAGGGTTTAATACTTAGGATTAAAGTTAAACACTCCATCCTAATAAAAGGATGCAGGCATAAGCTTAATCACAAAGCCTTAAAGCCTTTAGGGTTTAGTCCCTGATTATGAGATGAGAAGAGAAGACTCAAAGAGACACAAAGGTAAAAGCTAAGTGGGGGACTAATCAAACCCTAATTGTTATCATGCTTGGTCATTCCTAGGGTTAATGAGGCTTAAGAGAGAAAGGTCTTCAGAGAAGCCACCAGGAAAGGGATAGATGAAAGGAGCAAGAAGCAAAGAGAAGCAAAACAACTTGCTTCATTTAAGAAGACAAGTTGCTTGAGGAAAGAAGGTAAGGTGAACATGAATGAGAAAGCTCACTCCAAAGCACAAGATAAAATGCAGCAATGATGTATAAGAGAGATGAAAAGATATTGTGAGAAGTGAAGGCAAATTCACTTCTCAATACAACTTACCACCTGAAAAGTTAGCAAAAGAAATGAAATGCAATGCAAAATGAGATGCAATGTCATGATGCAAACCAAAACCAGAAGCATAAGTATGATGTTAATGATGCTAAGAGATGATGCAAACATGAAACAAGGCATGAGGATGATCATACAAACATATGGATGCAAGAGAAGCATGTTTTGAACCATGGATGTTCATGAAAAGTTATGGAATGCAAAAGACATATAACATAGCAAATGAAAGATGCAATGATCTAACATGATTCTAATATGTCTTAAGATGTATTATGAATCAAATGGATGCACAAAATGTCATGGAAAGTCATGGTATGCAAGCAAATGGAAGATGGATGCAAAGGAAGGCATAAATTAGGGTTTATGATCAACACACAAAGCAAAAACCAAAACCAGAAGCAAATGACATGATAAAAATTTGAAAATGCAATAAAAGGAACCCTAAACCTATACAAACTCATTGCCCAAAGGAGGGGATCCAACTCTTAACCTAGTGAGAGTTATGAATTTTCTAAGATTTGCTAGGGTTTTGAGGTACTTTGTCAAGAAAAATGAAAAACAAATTGAAAATGCAAGATCAATTAAAACCAAATTTAACCTATAAACTACATATTATTCAAGATACAATGCCAAAAGAATCATCATCCAACTCTTAATGGTTAGGCAGAAATGAATTTTTGAAGTTTGAAACAAAATATTGCCTTGAAATGAAATTAATTCCAAAGAAAATTATCAAAAGACATCAAGATCAAAAAAGAAATTTGGTTTGAGAGTTGGACAATGTTTCTAAATGTTTTTAAATGCTACATGAATTTTTTTGTGATTTTTAAATACCTAAATGTATTTTTAATTAATTAATTCTCATTAATTAATTAATAATAAACATTTAAATGATTTAAAAATAATTTTTAATGCAAAAAAATAAAAATAAAAATCTTTTTGTGTTCTGAAAAATAATGAAAACCTTGACAAAAATTTTCATAATTTTTAAACATTTTTTGCTATTTTAAATTAAATGTGAAAGATAAAACAATTTAAATGAAATAATAAATAAAAGAAAATGAAAGTATGTGCAAGGGATGGCCAGGATTTGATCTGGGCTTGGACTGGTTGACTGCGCGCCAGATCCTAGGGCCCAGATTCAAATCTGGCTAATTCAACTTCAACAGGTAGGACTGCCTCCATACCATACACAAGTTGATACGGTGTTGCCCCAGTAGATGTTCTGATTGACGTGCGGTACCCATGCAAGGCAAACGGTAGCATTTCATGCCAGTCTTTGTAGGTGACTACCATCTTCTGCACAATCTTCTTGATATTCTTATTAGCTGCCTCAACAGCGCCATTCATCTTTGGCCTGTAAGGAGAAGAATTGTGGTGTTGGATCTTGAAGTCCCGGCATAGTTCTGCCATCATTTTGTTGTTTAAGTTGGAACCATTGTCAGTAATGATTCGCTCGGGAACTCCATACCGACAGATGATGTCTCTCTTTAGAAATCGGGCTACCACTTGCCTTGTAACATTTGCATAGGAAGCTGCTTCGACCCATTTGGTAAAATAGTCAATGGCTACCAGGATGAATCTGTGGCCATTTGAAGCAGTCGGTTCAATCTTGCCAATCATATCAATACCCCACATGGCGAAGGGCCAGGGTGAAGACATCACAGTCAGGGGATTTTGAGGCACATGCACTTTATCCGCATAAATCTGGCATTTATGGCATTTTCTGGCATAGGCACAACAGTCAGCATCCATTGTGATCTAGTAATAACCTGATCTTAGCAACTTCTTGGCCATGGCATGTCCTCCAGCATGGGTACCAAAGGATCCTTCGTGCACTTCGTGCATCAACGAGTCTGCTTCTGCTCTATCAACGCACCTGAGAAGTACCATATCAAAGTTTCTTTTGTACAGGGAACCATCAGTGTTCAGAAAGAAACTACCAGCAAGCCTCCTTAATGTCTTCTTATCATTGGAAGATGCCCCAGGTGGGTATGCTTGATCCTCCAAGAAGCATTTAATGTCATGGAACCAAGGCTTATCATCTTTAACAACATCTGCTGCAAATACATACGCTGGTCTGTCCAGTCTGGACAATGAAATCTGAGGCACAAAGTTGGCAGCTTGAACTTTGATCATTGATGAAATGGTAGCTAGAGCATCTGCAAACTGATTCTCGTCCCGAGAGATATACTCAAGCTTGACCGTTGTGAAGAAAGTCAATAACCTCCTTGTATAATCCCTGTAAGGTATCAGATGATCCTGGTGGGTGTACCATTTGCCGTTGGTTTGATTAACTACCAGAGCTGAATCCCCGAATACAGTCAATGTTTTGATCCTGAGGTCAATGGCTTCCTCAAGACCCATAATACAAGCTTTGTATTCAGCTTCGTTGTTAGTGCAGTTAAAGGTGAGCTTTGCCGAGAAAGGCATGTGAACTCCCTTGGGCGTAATGAGTACTGCACCAACACCACGACCATTCATATTAACAGCCCCATCAAACATCATAGTCCATTCTTCTTCTGGGTCGGGCCCTTCAGTGTGAACAGGCTCCTCATGATCTTTTGCTTTTATGAACATGATGTCTTCATCAGGGAAGTCAAATCTCATAGGCTGGTAATCATCAATAGGTTGCTCAGCAAGATAATCAGACAATACACTGCCCTTGATGGCTTTCTGAGATGTGTACTGGATGTCATATTCTGTGATGATCATTTGCCATCTTGCAACCCGTCCGGTAAGTGCTGGCTTCTCAAAAATGTACTTAACTGGATCCATCATAGAAATCAACAAAGTAGTGTGGCTCAACATATATTGTCTCAGTCGGCGAGCAGCCCACGCTAAAGCACAGCAAGTTTTCTCGAGCAGTGAATAACGTTGTTCACAGTCGGTAAACTTTTTGCTCAGGTAGTATATTGCATACTCTTTTCGACCAGACTCGTCATGCTGGCCCATCACACACCCCATTGACTCTTCTAATACCGTCAAGTACATTATCAGAGGTCTTCCTTCAACTGGAGGCATAAGGATTGGAGGCTCTTATAAGTATTCTTTGATCTTGTCAAAAGCCCTCTGGCAGTCTTCGTTCCACCTGACCGTTTGTTCTTTTCTTAAAAGCTTGAACAAGGGTTCACAGGTTGCTGTAAGGTGAGATATGAACCGTGAAATGTAGTTCAATCTACCTAGAAACCCCCGAACCTCTTTTTCAGTTTTTGGTGCAGGCATTTCTTGAATGGCTTTAACTTTATCAGGGTCAACTTCAATCCCTTTCTCGCTCACAATAAATCCCAACAGCTTACCAGATTGCACCCCGAATGTGCATTTGTTGGGGTTTAACTTCAATTGGTACTTCCTCAGACGCTTGAATAATTTCAACAGATTCACCAGGTGGTCTTCTTCTGTGAGGGACTTGGCAATCATGTCATCCACATAACATTCGATTTCTTTATGGATCATGTCGTGGAATAATGTTACCATAGCCCGTTGATAAGTTGCACCGGCATTCTTCAGTCCGAATGGCATCACCTTGTAACAGAACGTGCCCCAGGGTGTGATGAAAGTAAACTTCTCCATGTCTTTAGGTGACATCTTGATCTGATTGTATCCTGAAAACCCGTCCATGAAGGAGAATACCGAGAACTGAGCCGTATTATCAACCAATACATCAATGTGAGGTAAAGGGAAATCATCTTTCGGGCTGGCTCTGTTCAGATCCCGGTAATCCACACACATCCTCACCTTACCATCTTTCTTAGGCACAGGTACAATATTAGCAACCCACGGCGGATAACTAGTCACAGCAAGGAACCCGGCGTCCCACTACTTTTGCACCTCTTCTTTGATCTTCATTGCCATATCTGGGCGAGTACGGCGCAGTTTCTGTTTAACCGGTGGGCAATCTTCTCTTAAAGGCAGCTTTTGCATGACAATATCGGTGTCCAATCCTGGCATATCCTGATAAGACCAAGCAAAGACATCCACATACTCCCGAAGCATATCAATCAGTTGCTCTTTCACTGAGTCTTGTAAGCAGGCCCCGATCTTAACTTCTTTCACATCTTCTTCCGAACCAAGATTAACCGTTTCAACCTCCTCCTGATGAGGGGTGATAACCTTCTTCTCTTGCCTTAACAACCTGGCTAGCTCTTCAGGAAGCTCATAATCTTCTTCAACCCCTTCATCAGCTTGGTTGATTGGATTGTCAAAGTCATACGAAGTCATAGCTGTGTTGTTGTCGGTGCAGTCTGAAAGGCACTCTCTGCAAGGGTTTAGATTGTTCATTTTAGTGATTGATTTTAATCTTGTTTAGAAAAAAGTGAAATGATGTTTATCATTTTGGAAAACATTGCCATTTTATTTTTTGTACAAAAAGAAAAAATGAAAAACAGTGAGCGGAAAAGGAAAAGACTCATTTGTAAAAGATGTCCGATATTCATTGATTGATCTGTTTGCACAAAATTACAAGATGGCCCAATTACAAAATGAGTCTTGTCATCTTGGGCAAGATGCAAGACTTGATGCATGCTTAAAAATACAGGAAATAATAATTACTCTGCAGGAGTAACCCTTATAATTTCCTGGGAAGACCAGTTAAGGACTTGGCTCCACGGGAACCTTGGACGTATCCAGCTCTCCAGGTTGCGGTCGCTTTCATCCTCGTCTTCCAAGTTGTTCACAGCATCCGGGGTGAGCATTCCCCCGCTGACAAAACTGGGCTTCTTGGCAGCCTCTGATTGATCTTGTTGAGTTGGTTTGTAACCCAACCCAAATCTGTCCTCCTTCTTCTCTACGGGCAGCAGCTTGCCCCAGCCTTGGGCAGTCCCCTCTTCAACAACCTTCCTGGCTTGCTGATAAGATGTCATGGAGGTCCCCAATACAGCAGATGCTTCATTAATGTTCAGGGCCTCAAATCCCTGGCTCATAGTTTCATGGATTTCTCCATCCATCTCAATGTACTTGTATGTAGCCAGATGGCTAACAAAGATATCTTCTTCACCACAGATGGTGATGATCTGGCCTTCCCACTCAAATTTCAGCTTCTGGTGAAGGGTAGACGTAACAACGCCAGCGGCATGGATCCAAGGTCTACCCAACAAACAGCTGTAGACCGGCTGAATGTCCATCACATAGAAGGTAATTTTAAAAGTCTGCGGGCCAATCATCACAGGCAGATCAATCTCCCCAAGCACTGATCTTTTAGAGCCATCAAATGCTCTCACCACCAAATTACTTGGATGCAATGCCAAGCCGTCGTACTCCAGCTTCACCAAGGCTTTCTTTGGTAGAACATTGAGTGAAGACCCAGTGTCCACCAGTACATGGGATAGAACAGCACCCTTGCATTCTAGAGTGATGTGCAAAGCCTTGTTGTGGTTACGTCCCTCAGTTGTTAAGTCAGCATTGGTGAAGCCTAGTCCATGACTGGTATTGACATTTGCCACCACAGTCTCTAGCTGATTAACAGTGATCTCCTCTGGCACGTATGTTGCGTGCAAGACTTTCAATAATGCATTCCTGTGAGCTTCGGAACACATCAACAGGGATAATATGGAGATCTTTGAGGGAGTTTGGTGAAGCTGATCCACCACTTTGTAATCACTTCTCTTTATAATCCTCATAAACTCGTCTACATCTTGCTCAAAAGATGTCTTCTGAGTTTCTTTGAGAACTGGTTCTTCAGGCACCACACTCTTTCCTTTTGCTTTGGCAGCAGCTTCTGCTTCGGAATTAGGTCTTTGTAATTGTGAGGCAAAAAGGCGTCCGCTTCTGGTGAAGCCTCCGCCTCCCCCAACATTATCAATTTGTGGAGAAGAGGTTGAAGAATCCAAAGTGATTTTCTCCCCGTTGCAGTAGAGGTCAGAGCCATAATGCCAAGGTATGGCATTGCTGCTTTCATATGGAACCGGTCCAGGTACCGTGATAGTAACTGGACTGACTGCTACAGAGGAGGGTACTGAAATGCTGTGCGGATCGTAGTAAATGGTGACCGGTGATCTGGCAGGAGGTGCCACTGCTTGTTGCTGAAAGTTGTTGCTTGGAGGAACATCTGATGGATCATAGTAAATGGTGACTGCTGAGATATCTTCATTAATTTATGTTGGCGTTGTAGAAGATTCTGCTGAATAAATAGATGCTGATGTTGTAGAAGAAAGGGTTGTTGACATCTGATTTGCTGAAGTGATGGATGAAGCCACTGTTGATGATATTGATGAATTGGTTGGAATGATTGTTGTTGTAGCTGTAGAAGAGTCGGGAATTGTTGTTAAAGGGATTGCTGGATTTGTAGGCGCCGTTGTTGTGATCTGAAGTATACCGCTTTTGATAAGACCGTCTATGCCGCTTCTCAAATTATCACACCCGTTGACCGAAATGTTACAATAACCACAACCGAGCTCACACCCGGGGAACATCTGGCATTCTAGGAGTTGAGCTTTAATTTCTACCAGAGGTGTCTGAATCTGCCCAACACTGGTGATTAAGAAAGATGGCTTGTCTTCCTCAATGGCATTAATTCTTGGTCCTCCATGATTGGGCATGGGATTCTTGGTGACACTTGGAGGGGGTGCAAAGTTGAGAGCTTTAGAATCCACCAGGTCTTGTACCTTCATTTGTAAAGCCCTGCATTTCTCCGTATTGTGGCCAGGTGCATTGGAATGGAAAGCACATCTGGCGTTGACATCATAATTTCTTGGAAGATTGGAGGGATCTGGTGGTGCCAATGTCCTTAATTCAACCAAGTTGAGTTTCAGGAGTTGTGGCAATAAAGCGGCATAAGGCATGGGGATAGGGTCAATCACCCTATTTTCCAGTGATGGTCTTTGCTGGAAAGGTCTTTGCTGTTGATTGTTGTTATTGTTGTTGTAGGTCCTTTGTGGCGGATACTGAACTTGTTGTTGGTAATGAGGTTGTTTTTGTTGTGGTTGATATGCTGGTTGCTGAGGAATCGGAGCTGGAATAGTGACAGCTGCCACTGACCTGTGAACATACTGAGGTCTGCCCCTGCTGGCATGAATGGCATTTGTCTCACCGGTTCTTCTAGGTCCCACAAAAGGCTTCCTGGGGTTACTGGATGAACTTGCACCATTATCAGAAATCTTGCCCATCTTCAGAAGGCTTTCAATTCTTTCTCCAGCTATGACTACGTCAGCGAAGCTGGTGGAAGAAAAGGCAGCTAGCCTATCAATATATGTCCCTTGCAGAGTATTCATAAACATGTCGGCCATTTCTCTTTCCGACATGGGTGGCTGGACAGCAGCAGCGAGCTGTCTCCACCTCTGGGCATATTCCCTGAAGCTTTCCCTGGAGGATTGAGACATTCCCATCAGAAGGGTTCTGTTAGGGGCCATGTCCAGATTGTATTGGTATTGCTTGATGAAAGCTTCAGCTAGGTCCTTCCAGCATCTGACAGTAGCTCTGGTCAAGTGAGAGTACCACTCCCTTGAAGCCCCAGTCAAACTGTCTTCAAAGTAAAACATCCACAGTTTTTCATCCATGGTGTATGCTTTAAGTCTTCCCAGAAAAGACTGTAAGTGAGTTCGTGGACAGGAAGTTCCGTTGTACTTCTCGAAGCACGGGGGTTTAAACTTATGGGGAATCCTTACCCCATCCACTAACCCCATATCCATGACATCAAAACCCAAGGAATTTTGAGACTCCAGAGATCTCAACTTCTCAGCAATTTCATCAAGCCTTCTATCATAAACTTCATCCCCAGCTCCCATTACAGTGAACTGCTCCTCTTGAGGATCTTCTTGCAAGATCCTGCCTGTAGTAGTATTTCCTTGCATGTTACCCGGGATGTTGACTTCAGGATGTAGATGAGGCCCATATACTAGTGGGTTAACATGAGGCTGACTCCTTTCATTGTTACTTGTTCCTCCAGTTCCCAAATGGGGTTCTTCCGGGGTTTGTCTTTCTACCAATGCCCTCAACCTTTCTTGACTTTGGGCCAAGCCATTCATTACTTCCATGAATTGGGTCATTTGGTTTCTCATCTCCAGCCTTTCATTAGCCATCTGGGTTCTGACCTCTGTCAGATCTTGCTGTACTTGGTCCATTTGGATACCAGGAAGATTGTTGCGAGTAGGATACCTGTGCGGACGGTTGAGAGGGAACACCCGACGGCGAGCAATAATTCCTGAACCACAACAGAGTTAGAAACAAAATAAAGTAATGACAAAACCTACAAAACAAAACAAAAGTCAGTATGCAATGCAGTATGCTTATTTGTTTCCAAGGTATCCGGCTTGGCATTTGGTTTTGACCTTTCCAGACCCTGAGGAAGATGCTTTGATGTTGCTTGAGAGAAAAAGAACTCAGTGGAACAAACTAACAAATATATTACAAATGGTGGATCATACATAGTCTGCTTTTACAACATATGCCCCTGAAGGGTCAGAAATACAACATAAAAGAAAAGTACATGAAATGGAAATAACAACAAGCAAAGTAGTTAGACATCTAAGCCAAACTCATCCTCCTTAACCTCCTTCAAAAGTGCTTCAGTTACAGGACCATCCGGATGCTCTGTAATGTTTCTGATAAGAAGGTTTCTGGTGGCAATAGCAGTGGTCAGCTTCTTGTACCTGTCCTGGTCCTTTGACCTCTTCACACCAGCCCTAAGCTTCAATTCTGAAATCTCCTTCTGGGCTGCTAGCAGAGCCTCCTGTTGTTTCTTTTCATTGGCCTCCAACTGCTCAATCCTGTCCTGAGTTCTCTTATCTTCTTGAGTACGAGCTTCAGTGATCCTGACCCACCTAGCTTGACTTTCTTTCAGATAGAGATCAGTCCTAGCCTTCTGAAACTGGGCCTCGTTACAGGCATTCTTCAAAATCTGCTCTCCAGCTCTCGATTTCTTGATGTAGTCCTCTGATTTCTCAATCCTGGCTAGATGCTCCACCTTAAGCTTTTCCAACCTTTCAATGTCTAGACGACCATCACTCCTCTCCCAGAGGGTCCTCTTTAGAGCTTGAGACAAATTCTCATTCCTCTCCTTCAGTTTCTCAAATTCTTCCAGGCTGACAGTGGCTGGAGGTGGTACTGTGGATGGTCCAGGTGTATCCTCAATGGTGAAAGGCATCCCAGAAATCTGAGCCCTAGCATGAGACCAATCATAATACTGAGCTGAAGCCACATTATTGCATCTCCCAAGAATGGCCATCCCTTTGGTCTGGATGTTGTCCCAAGCCCAGGATGCTTGCCTGACAACAGCTAGATTAGGTTTTATCTCACAATATAGGGTTTCAGCCAAGTCTTGCACTCTAGGAGGGTGAACCAAAGCATAGCCTAATTGTCTCTTAAATAGCACAGGATTGTAGTTGATGCAACCCTTCACTCCTACCAGAGGTACATTGGGGAACTGTCCACAGCTAGTAATTATGTCTCTGCCCTTGGTGCTTTGGGTGCACCATCTGATGTCATCTGAAGTCAAAGCAATAAGTCTTTTAGCCCAATTCTTCTGTTGGTGAGGATTCAGGAAGGCATCAGTCCTGGGTAAGTGTTTAAGCAGCCAAGTGTGAAACAGGGGAGCACAGCATCTCACCAATCTTCCTCTCTGCTTCTCATTTCTCTGGTGAACAGAATAATAGAAATCTCCCAGTAATGTGGGCACTGGGTTCCTCAGAAGGAAAAGATGAATGGCATTCTTGCTGATAAACTTGGGCTCATCTGCAAATAATATCACCCCATAAATGCTGAAGGCTAACAATGCACAAACTGCCCTCCATTCTCCCAAAGAGGCCTTCAGGATGGCCTGAGAAGTCAGAAAGTCCAAGTGTAGGCCAGGGATCCCAGCCTTTGTTGTCATGTTCTGCTCAATCAGAATAGGCTCCATGTACAGTGCTTTTGCCACTTCTTCATTGCTGGGAAAAGCCATCTCAGGGTTGAAGGGGACACCACCCCTGACAAGTACTCCAATCAATGATGAGAACTCCTCCAGCAAAGGTCCTAGCTGAAAGTTCTGGAAAGTGAAACATCTCAAAGGAGGGTCATAAAACTGTAGGCAGGTGTGAATCAAACTCCTCTGAGAAGGGTCCAAGTCCATAACCATATCAAGGATGCCTCCATAATGCTCTCTGAATAATGGGATGTGGTCTGGAGTGATAAGTGCCTGGACCTGCCTGATGCCAGTCAGCACAGGCTCAAAGAAATGGTATGAAATGTTGCTCTTCTTAGGTGCCATGACTGCTGATGAAGAGCTGAAAACAAGTGCTGAAGATGAAGGCTGATACTGGAGGTGAAACACTGATGGGCTGAGGCTGGTGATGAAAGTAGCTGAAGCAGACAACTGATGCAGATAGTTGAAGCAGATAGCTGATGAACAGGGGTCTATGCAGATGAAGGGGTTAAAACCAAGCCAAATATGATGTGGATACCCTGAAAAACAAATAAACAAATGTTAAATGATGCAATGATGATGTATGCAAATGATATGCAAGGGTCTGTGATCAAGCTGGATCTGGTTACTGCCTTGATATAAGTCCATGTATGTCTAAGAAGTCCAGATGGAGGTTCAAAAGTCCAGTAACCAAGGTGGGGGACTCAAATAAAGAGTCACATGTCCATGGTTTAAATCACAAGAATTGTCCAAAGTGAGGTACTCTTAATCAAAACAAGATAACTGGGTATGATGTGGCCAATGGTACCTGCAAACCTTTAAACAGCCCAACCCCCTCACAGGTGGTGTTCTAAAACAAGGATCCTCAGACTTGGATCAGTTATGAGAAGTGTAAACACTTCTAACCTGGAGGTACAGTGTTTACAATAACCATAAAAGATCCTCCTCTAATTCACCTCAGTTTCTGAAGGTCATAATAAAGGTCATCCAGACTTAGCAGGCTTCCCAGATAGCCCTAGCACTACAGGAAATCTGTAGCACAGAGTTCTCAAGAAGAAACCCACATCTGAACCGTGTTTCATATTCCCGCACCAGACCGAAATGGAATGGGAAAGAACATGAACCACTCTAGCCTAAGTGTCACTCAGGTCCCAGGTATAGGACCTTAAACTCTCAGAAGAACCCCACCCATCAAAACAAAACCCAGATCCAGCCAGATGACAATATGACAGTATGATATATAAAGCTGTAAAGAAAGCAGTAAATAACTGTACATAAAGCAATAAATAAAGCAAATATACAAACACAAATAGCACATAACACCCCAGTAAACACAAATCAAACAAGCGCTAGGAGGAACCCACAAAAAGAACCAGAATCCCTGGTTACAGTATAAGGATCCCCAGCAGAGTCGCCAAGCTGTCGCTCCCACCAAATGACACCTGGTCAAACGGGGTACATACGCGAACGGTCGGCGAAAGGAAAGAAAGAAAAGAGTCGCCAGCTGGGCATTTTTATCCCGAAGGAAAGGTAATGCTGCATAAACCTAGAAAGATATGGATAAGACGGTTGCGAACCAGAGAGACTAAGAAAGGGGGTTGGTTACAACCTGGGAAGGTATTAGCACCCAGATTGTCCGTCGTACTCGACGGGATCCACGCTTAAAAGATTTGTGTTTTAAAGGGGTAGTGTCAGTGCAATCTGTGTATCAAAGCTAGAAAAGAATGCAAGTGTCAGTGCAAAAGAAATGTGAAATTAAATAAAGAAGTGTCAGTGTAAGGAAAGAATGTGAAGCTCAAGACTATGAGGCTTAAAGAATAATGCTGGAAGGAGGGGGGAATATACAGAGACTTTTGTTCGATAACTGTTAAGTTATGCCTACGTATCCTCTCGTGCAATGAGGAAGTCAGAACACCGTAGTTCGACTCAAAGGGACTGAAAAAGAATTGACTGATGAACTGCTTGCTTGTCTATGCTCAAGTGTATGACCTGTCTGGCTCAGGTGCTAACTGTCTTGCGTTAGACGGAAGAAGCGAGTTCTCGTTTGTGAGTGAATGAGGTAAGAAAAGAATCCCGGAGGAGACGATTATTGTTTGTTTTTGTGTTTTCAGTCTTTTACTGCTTTTGAAAGTTTGTCATAAGTTAATGAGCTTAAGCCTAAACCAATGGGTTAGTAAACTCATCACATCCTCCCTCTGATTAGGGGTAATGAGAATACCTTAAGTGTGAAGTCAGCATCTCACACTTAATCACCCTGATGTAGGATTAAGATCATTAACCTACTTGTGATTAGTTAGATGTTTTTGTTGTTTTTGTTCAGTGTTAAGTAATGAGTTTAAGCCATAATCAGGGATTAAACAGACTCATTACACCATCCTAATAGAAGGATAATAGATGAGAATGTTTAAGCTGAGGAAAACTCCTCAACTTAATCCATGATTAGGGATTAACCTCATGACAAAACAAAGCCTTTATTAGATGGATTTTAGTTAATGATAAGATGAAGAAGTGAGTTTTATGGTTTGTAAGACAACTTGAGGGGGACTTGTCCATTAACACTAGGGTTAGTCCTTCTTAACCAATTAAGGAAGAATTAGAACCCTAATGCAAGGCCCAAGTTACAAGCTTGAAGTCTTGATGATTATTATGTGAATTGATTAAAGGATTTAAACAACATTAAGGGTTTAACACTTAGGATTAAAGTTAAACACTCCATCCTAATAAAAGGATGCAGGCATAAGCTTAATCACAAAGCCTTAAAGCCTTTAGGGTTTAGTCCCTGATTATGAGATGAGAAGAGAAGACTCAAAGAGACACAAAGGTAAAAGCTAAGTGGGGGACTAATCAAACCCTAATTCTTATCATGCTTGGTCATTCCTAGGGTTAATGAGGCTTAAGAGAGAAATGTCTTCAGAGAAGCCACCAGGAAAGGGACAGATGAAAGGAGCAAGAAGCAAAGAGAAGCAAAACAACTTGCTTCATTTAAGAAGACAAGTTGCTTGAGGAAAGAAGGTAAGGTGAACATGAATGAGAAAGCTCACTCCAAAGCACAAGATAAAATGCAGCAATGATGTATAAGAGAGATGAAAAGAGATTGTGAGAAGTGAAGGCAAATTCACTTCTCAATACAACTTACCACCTGAAAAGTTAGCAAAAGAAATGAAATGAAATGCAAAATGAGATGCAATGTCATGATGCAAACCAAAACCAGAAGCATAAGTATGATGTTAATGATGCTAAGAGATGATGCAAACATGAAACAAGGCATGAGGATGATCATACAAACATATGGATGCAAGAGAAGCATGTTTTGAACCATGGATGTTCATGAAAAGTTATGGAATGCAAAAGACATATAACATAGCAAATGAAAGATGCAATGATCAAACATGATTCTAATATGTCTTAAGATGTATTATGAATCAAATGGATGCACAAAATGTCATGGCAAGTCATGGTATGCAAGCAAATGGAAGATGGATGCAAAGGAAGGCATAAATTAGGGTTTATGATCAACACACAAAGCAAAATCCAAAACCAGAAGCAAATGACATGATAAAAATTTGAAAATTCAATCAAAGGAACCCTAAACCTATACAAACTCACTGCCCAAAGGAGGGGATCCAACTCTTAACCTAGTGAGAGTTATGAATTTTCTAAGATTTGCTAGGGTTTTGAGGTACTTTGTCAAGAAAAATGCAAAACAAATTGAAAATTCAAGATCAATTCAAACCAAATTTAACCTATAAACTACATGCTATTCAAGATACAATGCCAAAAGAATCATCATCCAACTCTTAATGGTTAGGCAGAAATGAATTTTTGAAGTTTGAAACAAAATATTGCCTTGAAATGAAATTAATTCCAAAGAAAATTATCAAAAGACATCAAGATCAAAAAAGAAATTTGGTTTGAGAGTTGGACAATGTTTCTAAATGTTTTTAAATGCTACATGAATTATTTTGTGATTTTTAAATACCTAAATGTATTTTTAATTAATTAATTCTCATTAATTAATTAAAAATAAACATTTAAATGATTTAAAAATAATTTTTAATGCAAAAAAATAAAAATAAAAATCTTTTTGTGTTCTGAAAAATAATGAAAACCTTGACAAAAATTTTCATAATTTTTAAACATTTTTTGCTATTTTAAATTAAATGTGAAAGATAAAACAATTTAAATGAAATAATAAATAAAAGAAAATGAAAGTATGCGCAAGGGATGGCCAGGATTTGATCTGGGCTTGGACTGGTTGACTGCGCGCCAGATCCAAGGGCCCAGATTCAAATCTGGCTAAAATGGTTTATGAATTAATTAAACTGAATTTTAATAAATTAATCAAGGTTAGGGTTTCTAATGATGCATCCTGGCCACACATTCACGCGCGAGTCAACCAAAGTCAAACCAACCTACGCTCCACATTCAAACTCTCATTAATGATGTAATTAGGGCTTAATGAGTTTCAGGTGGCCGGAGAAGACTTTCGGTCGTCTTCTCCGGCGAGACCTCCAACCTAACTCTCTCAAAACCTCACTAAATCATGCCAAAACCTCCAGATCAACTCAACTAAACATCCTAAACAACAATCCAGCAACAAAATTCATTTCTTTTTCATGAATCATGAAGAACAAACAGAAATCAAATTTACGGGAAAAGTTTCAGACAAACAATACATCCTCATTTCTGCATCATTTTCAAAAATTCAAAGCTCATTGCATTCAGGGAAGCATGTAGATCATTTTAGAAACAAGAAATAAGAGTTCTGGAAAAATGAATTTCCATGGCTACCTGAATCGAAGCTTTCAACCCAAGAGCTTCTGGACCAGTTTCTTGCTTCCAATCAAACCCACTGACCTCCCTCAAGTGTTTGCAAAGCTTATCTGGAGTTTATTTGGGCTAGTTTGAGAGATTGCTTGAGTTCTGTTCAAAGAGGGGAAGAAATCGTATTTGGTTTATGTGAGGTTTCAGGCTGTTTCAATGGTTGGTTTGTGATCAGTGGAACATTTTGAGATCAATGGTGAAGTTTGTTTTTGTGTTTGATGCTTGTGCTGTGTGATTCGAAGCAAAATGCATAAGGGGAGGTTTTTGGGAATGCTGGCTTGTGTGTGTATTCAGGCCCCAAGATCATATGAAATGGCTTGCTTTTGGTGTGTTTGTAAAGTCTTGGTTGGTCAGAATAGTTGTTGTGTCACTGTAGGATTGGTATGGGGGTTTTTGCAAAAAGTCAAGTCTAGGTGTACTTGAGGTATGGGCAAGTGTGAGGTTGTGATAGGGGCATGGTTGAGTTCAGCAGAGATCATGGAGTTCATATGGATCAGATTCTATGAGCTGTAACAAGTAGAGGCATGGCTTCATGAGTTTTTGCAAGTTGGTACATGTTTGCCCCCTTTGGAAATTCATGAAGTTCAAGGCACCAAAATGCAATATTCTTGGGCCAATTCTGACTTTTAGAAGTCACATGATCATATTGTGAAGAGTTTGTGCACATTTGAAGTCTTTAGAATGCTTGATCATACCACTTTGCAAAATGCCTCTTTGGTACAAAACTTGAATTTATGTGATTTTTCCCAACTTTGACAAGCCATAACTTTTGATCCAAAATGAATTAGAATGAGTTCTTGTACTTTTTGAAAAGGGAATGATCCATTCTACAACTTTCATGACCAAAGTTTTCCCATTTGAAGCATTTTTGAATCAAAAAGCAAGGGTTGAAAAATTTTCCCAAAATGGCAAGTTTCCATTACAAGTCATTTTCCCAAAAAGTCAACTTTGCAAATGGCTTGAAATTCTTCAATTTTGTGAACTTCTAACATCTTCTATGATCAAATAAAGATCATACACCATCAAAATGATGAAGAACAACCTTTGGTTGGGTCATTGGGGGCCTCAGATGCCCTGATTTTGCACTGACTTGCTCAAGAAGTCAACTCTTGATTAGATGCTTTCCCCATGGAATTTCTTCATGAAAATTGATATTCATTATCCTTATGACATATAAAGACCAATAGAAACAAGAATGACCAAAAAAATTGGAGTTATGGCCCTTGAAACCAAAACCCTAATTTTAGGTCATCTGTGCAGTTAAACCTGGCTCTGCTTCCATGCCTTTCTCAGTTCTTGTGATTTTCTGACTTCCTTGATCTTGGGAGGATATAATATGATGCTTGAACATACATGGACCCCTTTGAAGTGATTGATGACCTTTGGAGTGGCTCAACTGGCTCAGGGATGGCTCAGATCACAAACCCTAGATGCAGATGACTTTGAAGCAATGCAGTGAAGCAAATATGCAATATGAGATGATGTGATTGAACTTATGCATATGAAGAGATCACAGGCCATGGTGTGAATGGGTGAGGGAAAATTTGGGGGTGTTTACAGCTGCCCCTATTCAAACATGAGTTAGCTGTGCAGGATGTAAGCAACGGCTTGACAGGCAAACAAGATAACTTGTGGTTGAATACCAAAGACAGTCCAAAATTTGCACTCACAGAATGAAGAAGAAAAGGGATATAGATTGTAAAGGAAAATAAAGTATATTATAAAGTGCGGGCGACGGAGGACGACCGTCGAGCAGAGGACGACTGCTGGGGAAAGAGCAATGACGGGGACAACCGACATGCTGGGGATATAAGAGATTATGATGGGGACAACCATCAAGTAAGATTATCTGGGGGTTACAGGTGAATGAAATAAATGATGAGGTACGGTCATCAAAGGTGAAGGAAGGTCACCTAGCAGGGGACAGCTGCTCTGTTGGGGATAAGATGAGGGACGGTCATCTAAGGTGAAGGACGATCACCGGGCAAGGTACGGTTGCCAAAAGTATCGCGACATAGGACGAATGCCGGATAAAAAAGGTAGACGATGGGGACGGCCGTCGGATAAGCATGATGAAGGACGATTATAAAGAGGTGAAGGACGATCACCTAGCAGGGTACGGCTGCTCTTGGGGTTTATCATGACATAGGACGAATGCCGGATAGAAAAGGGTTCCAATAATGGAGACTCCGCTGGGGAAAGGATGAGGGACGGTCATCCAAAGGTGAAGGACGATCACCTGGCAGGGTACGGCTGCCGAAAAGGGGTATCATGACATAGGACGAATGTCAGATAGAAAGGAAATAGTTCACTGGAATTTGCTGTGATAAGTAAACACGGACGAGTGTCTGTGTCCAAGAAATGAGAGGCATTAGTGTTTGGGTACGGTGTATAGATTAAAGATGCTGACGAGCATCCCTAAGACTATGATAAGGACGAGTATCAGGTAGAAACGAATACTGACACATGTTCGGAGATGATGATACGGACGAGTATCAACTAGTTAACAAAGAACACGGACGAGTGTTGATTCTGTGGGGACTCCCCTGGGGAAAAGTAGACACAGACAAGTGTCTAAATTCAAGAAGACATAAGTGTTTGACACGTGTATGGATTAAAGATGCGGACGAGCATCCTTAAGACTATGATACGGACGAGTATCAGGTAGAAACAAACACTGACGCGTGTTCTGAAATGATGATACGGATGAGTATCAACTGGTTAACAAAGAACACGGACGAATGTTGAATCTGAGGAGGTATAAGTGGTGTATACAAGATACGAACGAGTATCTGTATGAGTGAAGCAGGAATAATAAGTATGAGTGAAACAACGACAAGTGTCTAACTTGCTGGGGAGGGTGACACGGACGAGTGTCAAAAGGTATATTATAAATATATGCTTTACAAAGTCTTCAGGTAGTTATGTTGGGAAAGGTGACACGGACGGGTGTCAGGGAATCCGTATGGATATATATATATCTGTGAGTGAAAAGAGGACGCTTTGGCTTTCTACTGGGGATATGACACGGACGGGTGTCAAGAAGTATCTGTAACATATAAATGTCTGTTCGTAAAGAATGCTCGGGCGACTTTACTGGGGAATGATGACACGGACGGGTGTCAAAAGGAGTGTGCATTGGTATTTATGAGCGTAGGGCAAATTCCTTGGCTTTCTGCCGGGGAATTTGGAGAGTTTCTCTGTATATCTTCGACGGATTGTCGGTACTTACAAGTGTTTGATTCAGAACATGGCTTATGATTATGCAATATGTTTGATTTTTGCCGTAATGCTCCGTATTAGACGGAATGCTACGCTCTGTGGGGAGAATATGATGCGAATGCTATGATTATGCAAAGGTACTGATCCGGGATTCGGGTCCCGTTGCTGAGGAGATCTCCGACTGATCTGTTTGAAGTGAACATCCCAGCTGGGGATGAGATCATTGGTAGATCTGACATATGGGACTCTGCTTGGGGATATAGGTCACTGATAGACCTATTCCATTAATGAGGGACCCAACTGAGGTTTGTAGAAGCCTTCTTCACTCTGTTGTGAGATCTTCAGGTATTGCTTTTCTGGATGGAGGCTGAAACTCTGTGGGGAGATGGTTCCCTGACTTTTGTACTTGGCTGAGGAGGAAATAACAAATGGCAACACAGCTGGGGAAAGGGCACCTCCGGTGCTAAGATTGAGTAGATGGTGATTTGCCAGACTGCTGGGATGAAGTTTTCATGCCCCATGTTATGCTTTGAACACCTGCAATCCTGAAAAGACAGAGAACGTACAAGCATTCCGAGATATTCCTCATTGGATTCCGTCATAGGAGTTTAGACACTCCCGGGAGTAAGTAATATTTCCTGCGAGCACGTATTTTTAGAAGAAAAGCATCTGTATTTATGCAATCAGTATCTTAAAGACATCGGACATTTTCGCAAATGAAAATAAAATATACAAGACGGAACGTGACTGAAAATCTGATTTTATTAATTCGTGTGCCCTGAATTGGCAAGATACAGTCATAGAAACAAATCCCCTATAATGAGGAGATTGTTACAAATTGAGAAACAAAAGATATTGGCAATGTTGATGACGCTTCAAGGAGCTTCCCTTTTGCTATGACTCGTATGACATTTGATGTTCTTCTCGTCTTGCTTGCTGAAGAAGGCTGATTCTGAAAGAAGCTTGATCCTTTCGAAGCTTACCAAGTTGTAAGTGATGCAGACGAATTCAGAATGCAGTTGTTCGCTTATTCCCTTATTTTGCATGGATCGCCCTTTCGGGTTTTCGATCCATCGGGATACCCATTTTTGCCTGAGTTGTCCAATGCGGCTTTTCAACTCAGCGGGTGTACATTTTTTATTTATTTCCCTTATTTTTGCCCGAGTCTTTTATTCTGTTTTTGACTCGCCGGGATGCCCTATTTTTGCCTGGACTTACATTCTGTTTTTATGTCCAGCGGGTCATTTTTATGCGAAGTATTTTTTAACTGCATCTGAATTCACAGGGGACGGGAAGTCTTCACCATCCATAGTGCTGAGCATCAGTGCTCCACCAGAGAAAACTTTCTTTACTACGAATGGTCCTTCATAGTTCGGAGTCCACTTTCCCCTGTGGTCTGTATGAGGAGGGAGGAGTCTTTTCAGCACAAGATCCCCTACTTGGTATTCTCGGAGCCTGACTTTCTGATCGAAGGCTTTCTTCATTCTTTTCTGATACAGCTGCCCATGACAGATTGCAGCTAATCTCTTCTCTTCAATCAGACTCAATTGTTCGTATCGGGATTGGACCCATTCTGCTTCATTCAACTTAACATCCATCAGTACCCGTAAAGAGGGTAATTCAACTTCAACGGGTAGGACTGCCTCCATACCATACACAAGTTGATACGGTGTTGCCCCAGTAGATGTTCTGATTGACGTGCGGTACCCATGCAAGGCAAACGGTAGCATTTCATGCCAGTCTTTGTAGGTGACTACCATCTTCTGCACAATCTTCTTGATATTCTTATTAGCTGCCTCAACAGCGCCATTCATCTTTGGCCTGTAAGGAGAAGAATTGTGGTGTTGGATCTTGAAGTCCCGACATAGTTCTGCCATCATTTTGTTGTTTAAGTTGGAACCATTGTCAGTAATGATTCGCTCGGGAACTCCATACCGACAGAT
Source organism: Lathyrus aphaca (assembly GCA_963966055.1). Lineage (NCBI taxonomy): Eukaryota > Viridiplantae > Streptophyta > Magnoliopsida > Fabales > Fabaceae > Lathyrus > Lathyrus aphaca. The sequence goes on along the minus strand of OZ014523.1, from coordinate 339,197,213 downwards.
GATGTCTCTCTTTAGAAATAGGGCTACCACTTGCCTTGTAACATTTGCATAGGAAGCTGCTTCGACCCATTTGGTAAAATAGTCAATGGCTACCAGGATGAATCTGTGGCCATTTGAAGCAGTCGGTTCAATCTTGCCAATCATATCAATACCCCACATGGCGAAGGGCCAGGGTGAAGACATCACATTCAGGGGATTTGGAGGCACATGCACTTTATCCGCATAAATCTGGCATTTATGGCATTTTCTGGCATAGGCACAACAGTCAGCATCCATTGTGATCCAGTAATAACCTGATCTTAGCGACTTCTTGGCCATGGCATGTCCTCCAGCATGGGTACCAAAGGATCCTTCGTGCACTTCGTGCATCAACGAGTCTGCTTCTGCTCTATCAACGCACCGGAGAAGTACCATATCAAAGTTTCTTTTGTACAGGGAACCATCAGTGTTCAGAAAGAAACTACCAGCAAGCCTCCTTAATGTCTTCTTATCATTGGAAGATGCCCCAGGTGGGTATGCTTGATCCTCCAAGAAGCATTTAATGTCATGGAACCAAGGCTTATCATCTTTAACAACATCTGCTGCAAATACATACGCTGGTCTGTCCAGTCTGGACAATGAAATTCGAGGCACAAAGTTGGCAGCTTGAACTTTGATCATTGATGAAATGGTAGCTAGAGCATCTGCAAACTGATTCTCGTCCCGAGGGATATACTCAAGCTTGACCGTTGTGAAGAAAGTCAATAACCTCCTTGTATAATCCCTGTAAGGTATCAGATGATCCTGGTGGGTGTACCATTTGCCGTTGGTTTGATTAACTACCAGAGCTGAATCCCCGAATACAGTCAATGTTTTGATCCTGAGGTCAATGGCTTCCTCAAGACCCATAATACAAGCTTCGTATTCAGCTTCGTTGTTAGTGCAGTTAAAGGTGAGCTTTGCCGAGAAAGGCATGTGAACTCCCTTGGGCGTAATGAGTACTGCACCAACACCACGACCATTCATATTAACAGCCCCATCAAACATCATAGTCCATTCTTCTTCTGGGTCAGGCCCTTCAGTGTGAACAGGCTCCTCATGATCTTTTGCTTTTATGAACATGATGTCTTCATCAGGGAAGTCAAATCTCATAGGCTGGTAATCATCAATAGGTTGCTCAGCAAGATAATCAAATAATACACTGCCCTTGATGGCTTTCTGAGATGTGTACTGGATGTCATATTCTGTGAGGATCATTTGCCATCTTGCAACCCGTCCGGTAAGTGCTGGCTTCTCAAAAATGTACTTAACTGGATCCATCTTTGAAATCAACAAAGTAGTGTGGGTCAACATATACTGTCTCAGTCGGCGAGCAGCCCACGCTAAAGCACAACAAGTTTTCTCGAGCAGTGAATAACGTTGTTCACAGTCGGTAAACTTTTTGCTCAGGTAGTATATTGCATACTCTTTTCGACCAGACTCGTCATGCTGGCCCAGCACACACCCCATTGACTCTTTTAATACCGTCAAGTACATTATCAGAGGTCTTCCTTCAACTGGAGGCATAAGGATTGGAGGCTCTTGTAAGTATTCTTTGATCTTGTCAAAAGCCCTCTGGCAGTCTTCGTTCCACCTGACCGTTTGTTCTTTTCTTAAAAGCTTGAACAAGGGTTCACAGGTTGCTGTAAGGTGAGATATGAACCGTGAAATGTAGTTCAATCTACCTAGAAACCCCTAAACCTCTTTTTCAGTTTTTGGTGCAGGCATTTCTTGAATGGCTTTAACTTTATCAGGGTCAACTTCAATCCCTTTCTCGCTCACAATAAATCCCAACAGCTTACCATATCGCACCTTGAATGTGCATTTGTTGGGGTTTAACTTCAATTGGTACTTCCTCAGACGCTTGAATAATTTCAACAGATTCACCAGGTGGTCTTCTTCTGTGAGGGACTTGGCAATCATGTCATCCACATAACATTCGATTTCTTTATGGATCATGTCGTGGAATAATGTTACCATAGCCCGTTGATAAGTTGCACCGGCATTCTTCAGTCCGAATGGCATCACCTTGTAACAGAACGTGCCCCAGGGTGTGATGAAAGTAGTCTTCTCCATGTCTTCAGGTGACATCTTGATCTGATTGTATCCTGAAAACCCGTCCATGAAGGAGAATACCGAGAACTGAGCCGTATTATCAACCAATACATCAATGTGAGGTAAAGGGAAATCATCTTTCGGGCTGGCTCTGTTCAGATCCCGGTAATCCACACACATCCTCACCTTACCATCTTTCTTAGGCACAGGTACAATATTAGCAACCCACGGCGGATAACTAGTCACAGCAAGGAACCCGGCGTCCCACTGCTTTTGCACCTCTTCTTTGATCTTCATTGCCATATCTGGGCGAGTACGGCGCAGTTTCTGTTTAACCGGTGGGCAATCTTCTCTTAAAGGCAGCTTGTGCATGACAATATCGGTGTCCAATCCTGGCATATCCTGATAAGACCAAGCAAAGACATCCACATACTCCCGAAGCATATCAATCAGTTGCTCTTTCACTGAGTCTTGTAAGCAGGCCCCGATCTTAACTTCTTTCACATCTTCTTCCGAACCAAGATTAACCGTTTCAACCTCCTCCTGATGAGGGGTGATAACCTTCTCCTCTTGCCTTAACAACCTGGCTAGCTCTTCAGGAAGCTCATAATCTTCTTCAACCCCTTCATCAGCTTGGTTGATTGGATTGTCAAAGTCATACGAAGTCATAGCTGTGTTGTTGTCGGTGCAGTCTGAAAGGCACTCTCTGCAAGGGTTTAGATTGTTCATTTTAGTGATTGATTTTAATCTTGTTTAGAAAAAAGTGAAATGAAGTTTATCATTTTGGAAAACATTGCCATTTTATTTTTTGTACAAAAAGAAAAAATGAAAAACAGTGAGCGGAAAAGGAAAAGACTCATTTGCAAAAGATGTCCGATATTCATTGATTGATCTGTTTGCACAAAATTACAAGATGGCCCGATTACAAAATGAGTCTTGTCATCTTGGGCAAGATGCAAGACTTGATGCATGCTTAAAAATACAGGAAATAATAATTACTCTGCAGGAGTAACCCTTATAATTTCCTGGGAAGACCAGTTAAGGACTTGGCTCCCCGGGAACCTTGGACGTATCCAACTCTCCAGGTTGCGGTCGCTTTCATCCTCGTCTTCCAAGTTGTTCACAGCATCCGGGGTGAGCATTCCCCCGCTGACAAAACTGGGCTTCTTGGCAGCCTCTGATTGATCTTGTTGAGTTGGTTTGTAACCCAACCCAAATCTGTCCTCCTTCTTCTCTACGGGCAGCAGCTTGCCCCAGCCTTGGGCAGTCCCCTCTTCAACAACCTTCCTGGCTTGCTGATAAGATGTCATGGAGGTCCCCAATACAACAGATGCTTCATTAATGTTCAGGGCCTCAAATCCCTGGCTCATAGTTTCATGGATTTCTCCATCCATCTCAATGTACTTGTACGTAGCCAGATGGCTAACAAAGATATCTTCTTCACCACAGATGGTGATGATCTGGCCTTCCCACTCAAATTTCAGCTTCTGGTGAAGGGTAGACGTAACAGCGCCAGCGGCATGGATCCAAGGTCTACCCAACAAACAGCTGTAGGCCGGCTGAATGTCCATCACATAGAAGGTAATTTTAAAAGTCTGCGGGCCAATCATCACAGGCAGATCAATCTCCCCAAGCACTGATCTTTTAGAGCCATCAAATGCTCTCACCACCAAATTACTTGGACGCAATGCCAAGCCGTCGTACTCCAGCTTCACCAAGGCTTTCTTTGGTAGAACATTGAGTGAAGACCCAGTGTCCACCAGTACATGGGATAGAACAGCACCCTTGCATTCTAGAGTGATGTGCAAAGCCTTGTTGTGGTTACGTCCCTCAGTTGTTAAGTCAGCATTGGTGAAGCCCAGTCCATGACTGGTATTGACATTTGCCACCACAGTCTCTAGCTGATTAACAGTGATCTCCTCTGGCACATATGCTGCGTGCAAGACTTTCAATAATGCATTCCTGTGAGCTTCGGAACACATCAACAGGGATAATATGGAGATCTTTGAGGGAGTTTGGTGAAGCTGATCCACCACTTTGTAATCACTTCTCTTTATAATCCTCATAAACTCGTCTACATCTTGCTCAAAAGATGTCTTCTGAGTTTCTTTGAGAACTGGTTCTTCAGGCACCACACTCTTTCCTTTTGCTTTGGCAGCAGCTTCTGCTTCAGCATTAGGTCTTTGTAATTGTGAGGCAAAAAGGCGTCCGCTTCTGGTGAAGCCTCCGCCTCCCCCAACATTATCAATTTGTGGAGAAGAGGTTGAAGAATCCAAAGTGATTTTCTCCCCGTTGCAGTAGAGGTCAGAGCCATAATGCCAAGGTATGGCATTGCTGCTTTCATATGGAACCGGTCCAGGCACCGTGATAGTAACTGGACTGACTGCTGCAGAGGAGGGTACTGAAATGGTGTGCGGATCGTAGTAAATGGTGACCGGTGATCTGGCAGGAGGTGCCACTGTTTGTTGCTGAAAGTTGTTGTTTGGAGGAACATCTGATGGATCATAGTAAATGGTGACTGCTGAGATATCTTCATTAATTTATGTTGGCATTGTAGAAGATTCTGCTGAATAAATAGATGCTGATGTTGTAGAAGAAAGGGTTGTTGACATCTGATTTGCTGAAGTGATGGATGAAGCCACTGTTGATGATATTGATGAATTGGTTGGAATGATTGTTGTTGTAGCTGTAGAAGAGTCGGGAATTGTTGTCAAAGGGATTGCTGGATTTGTAGGCGCCGTTGTTGTGATCTGAAGTATACCGCTTTTGATAAGACCGTCTATGCCGCTTCTCAAATTATCACACCCGTTGACCGAAATGTTACAATAACCACAACCGAGCTCACACCCGGGGAACATCTGGCATTCTAGGAGCTGAGCTTTAATTTCTACCAGAGGTGTCAGAATCTGCCCAACACTGGTGATTAAGAAAGATGGCTTGTCTTCCTCAATGGCATTAATTCTTGGTCCTCCATGATTGGGCATGGGATTCTTGGTGACACTTGGAGGGGGTGCAAAGTTGAGAGCTTTAGAATCCACCAGGTCTTGTACCTTCATTTGTAAAGCCCTGCATTTCTCTGTATTGTGGCCAGGTGCATTGGAATGGAAAGCACATCTGGCGTTGACATCATAATTTCTTGGAAGATTGGAGGGATCTGGTGGTGCCAATGTCCTTAATTCAACCAAGTTGAGTTTCAGGAGTTGTGGCAATAAAGCGGCATAAGGCATGGGGATAGGGTCAATCACCCTATTTGCCTGTGATGGTCTTTGCTGGAAAGGTCTTTGCTGTTGATTGTTGTTATTGTTGTTGTAGGTCCTTTGTGGCAGATACTGAACTTGTTGTTGGTAATGAGGTTGTTGTTGTTGTGGTTGATATGCTGGTTGCTGAGGAATCGGAGCTGGAATAGTGACAGCTGCCACTGACCTGTGAACATACTGAGGTCTGCCCCTGCTGGCATGAATGGCATTTGTCTCACCGGTTCTTCTAGGTCCCACAAAAGGCTTCCTGGGGTTACTGGATGAACTTGCACCATTATCATAAATCTTGCCCATCTTCAGAAGGCTTTCAATTCTTTCTCCAGCTATGACTACGTCAGCGAAGCTGGTGGAAGAAAAGGCAGCTAGCCTATCAATATATGTCCCTTGCAGAGTATTCATAAACATGTCGGCCATTTCTCTTTCCGACATGGGTGGCTGGACAGCAGCAGCGAGCTGTCTCCACCTCTGGGCATATTCCCTGAAGCTTTCCCTAGAGGATTGAGACATTCCCATCAGAAGGGTTCTGTTAGGGGCCATGTCCAGATTGTATTGGTATTGCTTGATGAAAGCTTCAGCTAGGTCCTTCCAGCATCTGACAGTAGCTCTGGTCAAGTGAGAGTACCACTCCCTTGAAGCCCCAGTCAAACTGTCTTCAAAGTAAAACATCCACAGTTTTTCATCCATGGTGTATGCTTTAAGTCTTCCCAGAAAAGACTGTAAGTGAGTTCGTGGACAAGAAGTTCCGTTGTACGGGGGTTTAAACTTATGGGGAATCCTTACCCCATCCACTAACCCCATATCCATGACATCAAAACCCAAGGAATTTTGAGACTCCAGAGATCTCAACTTCTCAGCAATTTCATCAAGCCTTCTATCATAAACTTCATCCCCAGCTCCCATTACAGTGAACTGCTCCTCTTGAGGATCTTCTTGCAAGATCCTGCCTGTAGTAGTATTTCCTTGCACGTTACCCGGGATGTTGACTTCAGGATGTAGATGAGGCCCATATATTGGTGGGTTAACATGAGGCTGACCCCTTTCATTGTTACTTGTTCCTCTAGTTCCCAGATGGGGTTCTTCCGGGGTTTGTCTTTCTACCAATGCCCTCAACCTTTCTTGACTTTAGGCCAAGCCATTCATTACTTCCATGAATTGGGTCATTTGGTTTCTCATCTCCAGCCTTTCATTAGCCATCTGGGTTCTGACCTCTGTCAGATCTTGCTGTACTTGGTCCATTTGGATACCAGGAAGATTGTTGCGAGTAGGATACCTGTGCGGACGGTTGAGAGGGAACACCCGACGGCGAGCAATAATTCCTGAACCACAACAGAGTTAGAAACAAAATAAAGTAATGACAAAACCTACAAAACAAAACAAAAGTCAGTATGCAATGCAGTATGCTTATTTGTTTCCAAGGTATCCGGCTTGGCATTTGGTTTTGACCTTTCCAGACCCTGAGGAAGATGCTTTGATGTTGCTTGAGAGAAAAAGAACTCAGTGGAACAAACTAACAAATATATTACAAATGGTGGATCATACATAGTCTGCTTTTACAACATATGCCCCTGAAGGGTCAGAAATACAACATAAAAGAAAAGTACATGAAATGGAAATAACAACAAGCAAAGTAGTTAGACATCTAAGCCAAACTCATCCTCCTTAACCTCCTTCAAAAGTGCTTCAGTTACAGGACCAGCCGGATGCTCTGTAATGTTTCTGATAAGAAGGTTTCTGGTGGCAATAGCAGTGGTCAGCTTCTTGTACCTGTCCTGGTCCATTGACCTCTTCACACCAGCCCTAAGCTTCAATTCTGAAATCTCCTTCTGGGCTGCTAGCAGAGCCTCCTGTTGTTTCTTTTCATTGGCCTCCAACTGCTCAATCCTGTCCTGAGTTCTCTTATCTTCTTGAGTACGAGCTTCAGTGATCCTGACCCACCTAGCTTGACTTTCTTTCAGATAGAGATCAGTCCTAGCCTTCTGAAATTGGGCCTCTTTACAGGCATTCTTCAAAATCTGCTCTCCAGCTCTCGATTTCTTGATGTAGTCCTCTGATTTCTCAATCCTGGCTAGATGCTCCACCTTAAGCTTTTCCAACCTTTCAATGTCTAGACGACCATCACTCCTCTCCCAGAGGGTCCTCTTTAGAGCTTGAGACAAATTCTCATTCCTCTCCTTCAGTTTCTCAAATTCTTCCAGGCTGACAGTGGCTGGAGGTGGTACTGTGTATGGTCCAGGTGCATCCTCAATGGTGAAAGGCATCCCAGAAATCTGAGCTCTAGCATGATACCAATCATAATACTGAGCTGAAGCCACATTATTGCATCTCCCAAGAATGGCCATCCCTTTGGTCTGGATGTTGTCCCAAGCCCAGGATGCTTGCCTGACAATAGCTAGATTAGGTTTTATCTCACAATACAAGGTTTCAGCCAAGTCTTGCACTCTAGGAGGGTGAACCAAAGCATAGCCTAATTGTCTCTTAAATAGCACAGGATTGAAGTTGATGCAACCCCCTCACTCCTACCAAAGGTACATTGGGGAACTGTCCACAGCTAGTAATTATGTCTCTGCCCTTGGTGCTTTGGGTGCACCATCTGATGTCATCTGAAGTCAAAGCAATAAGTCTTTTAGCCCAATTCTTCTGTTGGTGAGGATTCAGGAAGGCATCAGTCTTGGGTAAGTGTTTAAGCAGCCAAGTGTGAAACAGGGGAGCACAGCATCTCACCAATCTTCCTCTCTCTTCTCATTTCTCTGGTGAACAGAATAATAGAAATCTCCCAGTAATGTGGGCACTGGGTTCCTCAGAAGGAAAAGATGAATGGCATTCTTGCTGATAAACTTGGGCTCATCTGCAAATAATATCACCCCATAAATGCTAAGGGCTAACAATGCACAAACTGCCCTCCATTCTCCCAAAGAGGCCTTCAGGATGGCCTGAGAAGTCAGAAAGTCCAAGTGTAGGCCAGGGATCCCAGCCTTTGTTGTCATGTTCTGCTCAATCAGAATAGGCTCCATGTACAGTGCTTTTTCCACTTCTTCATTGCTGGGAAAAGCCATCTCAGGGTTGAAGGGGACACCACCCCTGACAGGTACTCCAATCAATGATGAGAACTCCTCCAGCAAAGGTCCTAGCTGAAAGTTCTGGAAAGTGAAACATCTCAAAGGAGGGTCATAAAACTGTAGGCAGGTGTGAATCAAACTCCTCTGAGAAGGGTCCAAGTCCATAACCATATCAAGGATGCCTCCATAATGCTCTCTGAATAATGGGATGTGTTCTGGAGTGATAAGTGCCTGGACCTGCCTGATGCCAGTCAGCACAGGCTCAAAGAAATGGTATGAAATGTTGCTCTTCTTGGGTGCCATGACTGCTGATGAAGAGCTGAAAACAAGTGCTGAAGATGAAGGCTGATACTGGAGGTGAAACACTGATGGGCTGAGGCTGGTGATGAAAGTAGCTGAAGCAGACAACTGATGCAGATAGTTGAAGCAGATAACTGATGAACAGGGGTCTATGCAGATGAAGGGGTCAAAACCAAGCCAAATATAATGTAGATACCCTGAAAAACAAATAAACAAATGTTAAATGATGCAATGATGATGTATGCAAATGATATGCAAGGGTCTGTGATCAAGCTGGATCTGGTTACTGCCTTGATATAAGTCCATGTATGTCTAAGAAGTCCAGATGGAGGTTCAAAAGTCCAGTAACCAAGGTGGGGGACTCAAATAAAGAGTCACATGTCCATGGTTTAAATCACAAGAACTGTCCAAAGTGAGGTACTCTTAATCAAAACAAGATAACTTGGTATGATGTGGCCAATGGTACCTGCAAACCTGTAAACAGCCCAACCCCCTCACAGGTGGTGTTCTAAAACAAGGATCCTCAGACTTGGATCAGTTATGAGAAGTGTAAACACTTCTAACCTGGAGGTACAGTGTTTACAATAACCATAAAAGATCCTCCTCTAATTCACCTCAGTTTCTGAAGGTCATAATAAAGGTCATCCAGACTTAGCAGGCTTCCCAGATAGCCCTAACACTACAGGAAATCTGTAGCACAGAGTTCTCAAGAAGAAACCCACATCTGAACCGTGTTTCATATTCCCGCACCAGACCGAAATGGAATGGGAAAGAACATGAACCACTCTAGCCTAAGTGTCACTCAGGTCCCAGGTATAGGACCTTAAACTCTCAGAAGAACCCCACCCATCAAAACAAAACCCAGATCCAGCCAGATGACAATATGACAGTATGATATATAAAGCTGTAAAGAAAGTAGTAAATAACTGTACATAAAGCAATAAATAAAGCAAATATACAAACACAAATAGCACATAACACCCCAGTAAACACAAATCAAACAAGCGCTAGGAGGAACCCACAAAAAGAACCAGAATCCCTGGTTACAGTATAAGGATCCCCAGCAGAGTCGCCAAGCTGTCGCTCCCACCAAATGACACCTGGTCAAACGGGGTACAGACGCGAACGGTCGGTGAAAGGAAAGAAAGAAAAGAGTCTCCAGCTGGGCATTTTTATCCCGAAGGAAAGGTAATGCTGCATAAACCTAGAAAGATATGGATAAGACGGTTGCGAACCAGAGAGACTGAGAAAGGGGGTTGGTTACAACCTGGGAAGGTATTAGCACCCAGATTGTCCGTCGTACTCGACGGGATCCACGCTTAAAAGATTTGTGTTTTAAAGGGGTAGTGTCAGTGCAATCTGTGTATCAAAGCTGGAAAAGAATGCAAGTGTCAGTGCAAAAGAAATGTGAAATTAAATAAAGAAGTGTCAGTTTAAGGAAAGAATGTGAAGCTCAAGACTATGAGGCTTAAAGAATAATCATGGAAGGAGGGGGGAATATACAGAGACTTTTGTTCGATAACTGTTAAGTTATGCCTACGTATCCTCTCGTGCAATGAGGAAGTCAGAACACCGTAGTTCGACTCAAAGGGACTGAAAAAGAATTGACTGATGAACTGCTTGCTTGTCTATGCTCAAGTGTATGACCTGTCTGGCTCAGGTGCTAACTGTCTTGCGTTATACGGAAGAAGCGAGTTCTCGTTTGTGAGTGAATGAGGTAAGAAAAGAATCCCGGAGGAGACGATTATTGTTTGTTTTTGTGTTTTCAGTCTTTTATTGCTTTTGAAAGTTTGTCATAAGTTAATGAGCTTAAGCCTAAACCAATGGGTTAGTAAACTCATCACATCCTCCCTCTGATTAGGGGTAATGAGAATACCTTAAGTGTGAAGTCAGCATCTCACACTTAATCACCCTGATGTAGGATTAAGATCATTAACCTACTTGTGATTAGTTAGATGTTTTTGTTGTTTTTGTTCAGTGTTAAGTAATGAGTTTAAGCCATAATCAGGGATTAAACAGACTCATTACACCATCCTAATAGAAGGATAATAGATGAGAATGTTTAAGCTGAGGAAAACTCCTCAACTTAATCCATGATTAGGGATTAACCTCATGAAAAAACAAAGCCTTTATTAGATGGATTTTAGTTAATGATAAGATGAAGAAGTGATTTTTATGGTTTGTAAGACAACTTGAGGGGGACTTGTCCATTAACACTAGGGTTAGTCCTTCTTAACCAATTAAGGAAGAATTAGAACCCTAATGCAAGGCCCAAGTTACAAGCTTGAAGTCTTGATGATTATTATGTGAATTGATTAAAGGATTTAAACAATATTAAGGGTTTAACACTTAGGATTAAAGTTAAACACTCCATCCTAATAAAAGGATGTAGGCATAAGCTTAATCACAAAGCCTTAAAGCCTTTAGGGTTTAGTCCCTGATTATGAGATGAGAAGAGAAGACTCAAAGAGACACAAAGGTAAAAGCTAAGTGGGGGACTAATCAAACCCTAATTGTTATCATGCTTAGTCATTCCTAGGGTTAATGAGGCTTAAGAGAGAAAGGTCTTCAGAGAAGCCACCAGGAAAGGGACAGATGAAAGGAGCAAGAAGCAAAGAGAAGCAAAACAACTTGCTTCATTTAAGAAGACAAATTGCTTGAGGAAAGAAGGTAAGGTGAACATGAATGAGAAATCTCACTCCAAAGCACAAGATAAAATGCAGCAATGATGTATAAGAGAGATGAAAAGAGATTGTGAGAAGTGAAGGCAAATTCACTTCTCAATACAACTTACCACCTGAAAAGTTAGCAAAAGAAATGAAATGCAATGCAAAATGAGATGCAATGTCATGATGCAAACCAAAACCAGAAGCATAAGTATGATGTTAATGATGCTAAGAGATGATGCAAACATGAAACAAGGCATGAGGATGATCATACAAACATATGGATGCAAGAGAAGCATGTTTTGAACCATGGATGTTCATGAAAAGTTATGGAATGCAAAAGACATATAACATAGCAAATGAAAGATGCAATGATCAAACATGATTCTAATATGTCTTAAGATGTATTATGAATCAAATGGATGCACAAAATGTCATGGCAAGTCATGGTATGCAAGCAAATGGAAGATGGATGCAAAGGAAGGCATAAATTAGGGTTTATGATCAACACACAAAGCAAAATCCAAAACCAGAAGCAAATGACATGATAAAAATTTGAAAATGCAATCAAAGGAACCCTAAACCTATACAAACTCACTGCCCAAAGGAGGGGATCCAACTCTTAACCTAGTGAGAGTTATGAATTTTCTAAGATTTGCTAGGGTTTTGAGGTACTTTGTCAAGAAAAATGCAAAACAAATTGAAAATGCAAGATCAATTCAAACCAAATTTAACCTATAAACTACATGCTATGCAAGATACAATGCCAAAAGAATCATCATCCAACTCTTAATTGTTAGGCAGAAATGAATTTTTGAAGTTTGAAACAAAATATTGCCTTGAAATGAAATTAATTCCAAATAAAATTATCAAAAGACATCAAGATCAAAAAAGAAATTTGGTTTGAGAGTTGTACAATGTTTCTAAATGTTTTTAAATGCTACATGAATTTTTTTGTGATTTTTAAATACCTAAATGTAGTTTTAATTAATTAATTCTCATTAATTAATTAAAAATAAACATTTAAATGATTTAAAAATAATTTTTAATGCAAAAAAATAAAAATAAAAATCTTTTTGTGTTCTGAAAAATAATGAAAACCTTGACAAAAATTTTCATAATTTTTAAACATTTTTTGCTATTTTAAATTAAATGTGAAAGATAAAACAATTTAAATGAAATAATAAATAAAAGAAAATGAAAGTATGCGCAAGGGATGGCCAGGATTTGATCTGGGCTTGGACTGGTTGACTGCGCGCCAGATCCAAGGGCCCAGATTCAAATCTGGCTAAAATGGTTTATGAATTAATTAAACTGAATTTTAATAAATTAATCAAGGTTAGGGTTTCTAATGATGCATCCTGGCCACACATTCACACGCGAGTCAACCAAAGTCAAACCAATCTACGCTCCACATTCAAACTCTCATTAATGATGTAATTAGGGCTTAATGAGTTTCAGGTGGCCGGAGAAGACTTTCGGTCGTCTTCTCCGGCGAGACCTCCAACCTAACTCTCTCAAAACCTCACTAAATCATGCCAAAACCTCCAGATCAACTCAACTAAACATCCTAAACAACAATCCAGCAACAAAATTCATTTCTTTTTCATGAATCATGAAGAACAAACAGAAATCAAATTTACGGGCAAAGTTTCAGACAAACAATACATCCTCATTTCTGCATCATTTTCAAAAATTCAAAGCTCATTGCATTCAGGGAAGCATGTAGATCATTTTAGAAACAAGAAATAAGAGTTCTGGAAAAATGAATTTCCATGGCTACTTGAATCGAAGCTTTCAACCCAAGAGCTTCTGGACCAGTTTCTTGCTTCCAATCAAACCCACTGACCTCCCTCAAGTGTTTGCAAAGCTTATCTGGAGTTTATTTGGGCTAGTTTGAGAGATTGCTTGAGTTCTGTTCAAAGAGGGGAAGAAATCGTATTTGGTTTATGTGAGGTTTCAGGCTGTTTCAATGGTTGGTTTGTGATCAGTGGAACATTTTGAGATCAATGGTGAAGTTTGTTTTTGTGTTTGATGCTTGTGCTGTGTGATTCGAAGAAAAATGCATAAGGGGAGGTTTTTGGGAATGCTGGCTTGTGTGTGTGTATTCAGGCCCCAAGATCATATGAAATGGCTTGCTTTTGGTGTGTTTGTAAAGTCTTGGTTGGTCAGAATAGTTGTTGTGTCACTATGGGATTGGTATGGGGGTTTTTGCAAAAAGTCAAGTCTAGGTGTACTTGAGGTATGGGCAAGTGTGAGGTTGTGATAGGGGCATGGTTGAGTTCAGCAGAGATCATGGAGTTCATATGGATCAGATTCTATGAGCTGTAACAAGTAGAGGCATGGCTTCATGAGTTTTTGCAAGTTGGTACATGTTTGCCCCCTTTGGAAATTCATGAAGTTCAAGGCACCAAAATGCAATATTCTTAGGCCAATTCTGACTTTTAGAAGTCACATGATCATATTGTGAAGAGTTTGTGCACATTTGAAGTCTTTAGAATGCTTGATCATACCACTTTGCAAAATGCCTCTTTGGTACAAAACTTGAATTTATGTGATTTTTCCCAACTTTGACAAGCCATAACTTTTGATCCAAAATGAATTAGAATGAGTTCTTGTACTTTTTGAAAAGGGAATGATCCATTCTACAACTTTCATGACCAAAGTTTTCCCATTTGAAGCATTTTTGAATCAAAAAGCAAGGGTTGAAAAAGTTTCCCAAAATGGCAAGTTTCCATTACAAGTCATTTTCCCAAAAAGTCAACTTTGCAAATGGCTTGAAATTCTTCAATTTTGTGAACTTCTAACATCTTCTATGATCAAATAAAGATCATACACCATCAAAATGATGAAGAACACCCTTTGGTTGGGTCATTGGGGGCCTCAGATGCCCTGATTTTGCACTGACTTGCTCAAGAAGTCAACTCTTGATTAGATGCTTTCCCCATGGAATTTATTCATGAAAATTGATATGCATTATCCTTATGACATATAAAGACCAATAGAAACAAGAATGACCAAAAAAATTGGAGTTATGGCCCTTGAAACCAAAACCCTAATTTTAGGTCATCTGTGCAGTTAAACCTGGCTCTGCTTCCATGCCTTTCTCAGTTCTTGTGATTTTCTGACTTCCTTGATCTTGGGAGGATATAATATGATGCTTGAACATACATGGACCCCTTTGAAGTGATTGATGACCTTTGGAGTGGCTCAACTGGCTCAGGGATGGCTCAGATCACAAACCCTAGATGCAGATGACTTTGAAGCAATGCAGTGAAGCAAATATGCAATATGAGATGATGTGATTGAACTTATGCATATGAAGAGATCACAAGCCATGGTGTGAATGGGTGAGGGCAAATTTGGGGGTGTTTACAATGGTATCTTAAGAGGAATGGATAATGCAAAGTCAGTTTAAAATAGAGAAAATTGATGTTTTGCTACAAGACAAATCGCTTTTTTCGACTTAAAGAAAGAAGTCGATAATTTAAACTCCAAACTTGAATTTATGACCAAAAATATTCGCAAGTCAAATTATGGTTCTAAAACCCTTGATGAAATTCTAGGGGTAGGAAAGATGACAAGAGATATGAAAGGAGTTGGATTCAACTATGATTCATTAAACTCTAAATCTAAGTTTGTTCCTCCTATCAAGAAGATTGAATTCATCATGTAAAACTAGAAACATCAACAACATATTCAACATCATAACCAACACTCTAATGTCTATGTAAGAGCTTTGTGGGTGTGTCATTAATGTGGTCGAAAAGATCATATAAGACATTTCTTCTACAAGTTGTATGGTAGATCGTACTACCACTATCAATCTCACCTTACCTAGAATACTACAAATGAATTGTGCACTTAATAAATGTGGAAAGCTAAAGAGGAAACTATAAGTCAGATAGCCTACACTTCCTTAAGAGATTTCTCACATGAGGACTAATATTTTGATAATGGCTACTCTAGAGACATTACACGAGAAAAGAACTATTTGAATGATTTAAAGTCTTACTCCAACAACTATTTTACTTTTGGTAATGGACCTAAAGGTAAAATCATTGGAAAAGGAAAATTGGACTACCCATGGGTCTCCCATGTTTGAATTGTGAAGATCTCACTACTAGTCTCATCAACATTAATCAAATATGTGATCAAGATTTTTGTGTCAATTTCAACTGATCTGAATGCACAATCACTAACAAACATTAGGAATGATTAATGAAAAACTCCAAATCGTCTGGCAACTGTTATAAGAGTACCTCAAAAAAAACTATATAAATATAAAAACCTTTTCAGGCTAACGCAGAGAGTTGAGAAATGGAACATGCCAAATATGAAACACCAAAGACTTTAATTGTATAAACTACCACCTAAATCGTTTTGTTATCTTGTTGTTTACAATAATTTTGAAAACTATATAAATGTTTCTAGTTATGCCATTCCTAAACAAGAAATAACCAACATATGCTTTTGGACACATTCCCTTCACTAGTTGACACTACAAAAATAATTGAAAGAATGGATCACTTTAACAAGATTCCACTTGACCTAAAAAATGCAAATGATGCTAATAATGATAGAAAAATGTGGCACACTAAAAGTGATTTTACTCAACTTCTAGACAGGAACAGCTTTTTGGTTCACGGATCAATCTAGAAATTTGAAGCTGAATTATAAAAGGCTATACGTGTATTCACAGCAAGCAATGCAGATTCCATATCATGGCTTCTTGTGCATGTCAACTTTACAATTATTTTTTTCTTATCATGATATTTGACCAGTAATCTCTACCATTATTTTTGTCGATGGATTTTGAATCTATAATATAAAAAAATAAGTGTGTTTGTCCTCATCTTTATGTCTTGTGAACATAACTTTCTTACAGAAAGACATGTTATGTTAGCAATATAGATTGATTCACGGATCAGTTTTTTGAGCCCCTAAATCATTTTCATTCTTTGGTGAAGAGACCCTTATCCCACGGCAAACATTTACAATGAGACAATAACTTCATTTTGGCTATGAGTAGGTAGTGTGTAACATACATACCCATGTGACCTTTTTTGGTTTCTGTCACTATGGAATGTTCATTGTGTCTTTTAGATTAGAGCTGCATGCCAAATAAGTACTATAATACAAGTACTACTAAATTTATGACAGGATAAAAAGGATGTTGTACAATATTGTTAATTTTGTTTTTAATTTATGTAATTGATTTACATGGATTAGATTAATGTCTAAGATTTACATCAATTCCATGACATTAAAGTTTCTTCGTTTAAGATTTTTTGGTTGGAAAATGTCTTTTATTTTGGTTGGGAGTTCGAACGTAGAATGTTATGAAAAATATGTCATTTCTCACCCTGGATCACTTTTCGAGGCGAAAAAGTGAAAAGCATGTCATTTTCCCTATGGTTGAGATGTTAACCGGAAAAAAAAAATCACTTATTTGTCTCATTGATTGGATTGTGAACCGAGGAAAAATCTCTCACTCCTCTCATCGGGTGGTGTGTTAACCGAGGTAAAATCATTCATATTTTTATTCGGTTGGAACGGTTAACTAGTGATATAAGAGGTAGGATGTCACTTTTTACATCAATTGTAATACTAACTGATGAGAATTCTCTTGTTTTTAAATTTTTTATTTTACATATTTTTTATTTTTTAATCGGGAATATATTTTTTGTTATAACTTGTATTTTTAGTTAAACAAAATTCGAATGACACATTTGGTACCATATATTTAATGGTTACAAGGGCAAAACAAAAACAATACATATTTACATCAAAATCAAAATAGTACATTGTCGCATCTCGAAAAATACGATCCTTCGTAGAGCGTATTGCACTCGCAAAAAAATGATATCAAACAGAGTCGTTATCGAACTTCGTATATTACAAAGAAGGAAAAGGAAAATATCGATAAAACCATTTAATCAAAAAGGAAGATGGTTGTTGTACCCCAAATTTTCCCTCACGTATTCAAGATAATGTGTCTCAAGAGGTCTCCTAATGGTCACAAGATTCTCAATTGCTCAAAGGGATTCAAGGTTTCATCGGACACAGCCTCCTCCTAAGCAATGAATCTTAAATTAGGGTTTTGATTTTCTCAAGTTAAATTGGACTTCTAAAGCCTCAAGTGGAATTCATGACATCCCACATACTTCAAATAATTCTCATGTCAAGTTTCAAGACTTTCCCCACAAGTTTGGTTAGTCAGATGCTCAGATAATCAAAAATCAGTTAACTTGGTCAAAAAGTTAACTGTGGTCAACATAAAGTCAAACTTTAAGATTTTTGGTCAACATCAATATTATGAGGTTAAATTCATCATTTGATCAAGTTTTGATCATGATTCATCAAGGGAGCCTCAGAATCATCAAGAATCATGAGTTACTAAATTAGGGTTTTGTGCAGGAAAAGTCAATTATACTTTGACCAGCCATAACTTTCACATGCTTCGTCATAAATTTCCCATCCAAAGCTAATTTTGAAGGAAATTCAATTCTCTACAACTTTGTGTCTCACAAGCCAAGGCCAAAAATGCTTCATTTGAGAGATATGAGCCAAGACATTACAGGTCCTTTTAAAAGTCAACAAAAAGTCAACTTTTTCAAAAGCTCATAACTTGAAAATGGAAGATCAAATGGACATGGGACTAAAAGGAGAAGTTATAGGACACTCTAAGCTTTCTAAAAAGTCCCATAACACATTAATGGGATACAAATTGAGGGAGATGTATTGTTGAAGTTGGGCAATTTTGAGGAGTTGTATGAAGCAAAAAAGGCCAAAACTCAAGTTTCTTCCAAATGGGCCTATATTTTTTTCAACCCAAACTCAATTATAAGATCATTCACGACCCATGGATTATATTATCTGATTTTTTATATTTATTTTATATTATATTGGATTTAATTCATTTAAATTCAATTTTAATTAAGATAAATAATAATAAAAAAACCAAATATTTGGTCTTAGGTCTATTTTGAGATCAAATATTTGATGATTATGATGATTGAAAGTGTCCAAATTCGTGCAAAACCAAAAGGGTATGATTTCATCTAATTTTTGGACCAAAATAAAAATCACCTTTCTTCACCTTCAAGCAATCTCAAATTCATCCACAAAGGCCCAAATTTTTGACCTATTTCATGCATTTATAAGTACACAACAAGAATACAAGGCAAGGGACGAATTTTCTGGGCAAAAGAACACCTACCATACTTCAAAATTTTCAAAAAAAAACTCAAAATCGATTTTACACTTCCAGCCAATTTCCAAAGGTTTTGAAGGTTCTATTGTGTTCTTTGAAGCATTCTGAACACATATAAATCATCACCATCATCAAAACATCACAAAATCATCTAACCCGAATCCACTTTTGTCATGTTTCTTGATTTTTTTCTATTTACATGTTTTGTGCTTCATAAATTAATTTTGATTGTTTAATGTTTGTCGCTCCCAGGATTTTCATCGTAGTACAAACGCGAAAGTGGCACGGAAAAGGTAGAGTCGCCAGCCAGACATTTTTATCCTGAATGAATGTGAAAGATAATTCTGCACAAACCGAAGAGAAAAGGAAAGGACAGGGTCCTGCGAACCAAAGATCGGGGTTCGGGAGTCGGTTATGACCTGGGAAGGTATTAGCACCTCAGACCGTCTATTGTACCCGACGGGATCCACGCTTGTTTGTCTATTTCAAAGGGTGTGAAAGAATAAAGTTACTGAGCTAATGAACTGCTAACTGGAACTGGAATTAGAGAGAGGATGGGAAAAGAGAACGAAAAGAAATGGGGAAAATGTAGGGAAAATAAAGAATGTGCTCGATCGGGCCCTACCCCGCTGCCTACGTACCTCATCGGGAAAATGAGGATCAGAGTCGACGTAGTTCACCTAACTAAGGCGGAAACTATTTATGAGTTTTTTAGAGCTGAACTGCGTATTTTTATGCTCAGGTGTTGCAGGCTCGTCTAGTACAAATGCGTTATCGTCTTGCAAATGAGACAAGTTGTCGAAGGTTTGCGTTGAGAGTAAGTGAGGTGAGAAAAGAATTCCCGAAGGAAAAAACGATTCTTCTTTGTTGTTTTATCTTTTAGAGAAGTGTTTTGATTTATTGTTTGCGAACCTTCTCATACTAAGACTTGTTCATCATGGTAGATGACTTACACCTCGCCCCGAAACAGGACGTGCATAAGTAACCCACGGCAAAGTCTCGTGTCGTACGAGAAAGTCAACCTTTATTAGGTGTTTTTTTACTTTTCTTTGAGATGAGAAAGAAAGCAAAGCGAACCAAAAGGGAAGAAGTCTAATGGGAAGACTAAAATCCTAGTGTTGTCATGCATGGATGAACCTAGGTTAGTGAGGTTTCTAATCCTAATGCGAGAAGGAAAAGAAGAAGGGAAATAGAATACAACTTACTTCTCAATGAAGCTAAGTTGATTCTAAAGAGGAATTAGCATGAAGTTGTGTGAAACAAGGCAAAATGCTAAAACAAATACATCTTGAAAGCATAAAGGAATGTAAAAGGATTAAGTTGTGTGAACTTACCATTACCTCCCTACAAAACAAGGTTAGCATGGTAAACATGAATAAGAAATGAGGTAAACAAATACCAAATAATTCCTAAGGGATCTAGGACCTAAACTAGACACAATCCTTAGTTTGAGGGACCTAAGAAGATGAAAAGAAAAAATCCAACAACCTATTACAGCTCCTAAATGCACAAACAACGATGAAATGCAATGCACAATGCACACAACTTTCTACAGCTATCAAACAACATGCAAAACAGGTGTAAAAAGTCAAAAATAACATGAATACAATGTGTTTTTACAGCCTCTATCTCAAAATGCAGCCATGAAAAGAGAGACAGATTTGGGTTCTTTTTCAATTATGCACAAAATGAGATTTGATGTACAAAGTGGAATGCAAATAATGCAATATTTATACAATAAAATGCAATGAGTTATTATCAACGGAATGCCAAAATAATTATGCAATTGAATGATGCAAACTAAGTGATTTTGTGGTTTTTTTACATCATGCAAAGCGTCAAACATGCACATGATTTAACAAAATGCAAATGCCTCATAATACAATGCAAAATACAGAGATGTGTCATTTATCTTGATGCAAGGAATGATTCAAAGCAATGCAAACAATGATCACTAACATACTATGAACATATATGCAACTTTTATGCACAAGAACGGAAACTAACGAACACGTGTAGAAAGCTATCCAAAATACAGAATCATGCACCTAAAATGATCCTAATAATTCCCTAAAATCATGATCTAACAATGTGTGAAGATTAAAGGAATGATGCAATGCAAATGAGTCATGAAACAAACAAATTTTTTGAGTTCAAACAGCATTAACCGGTTAACGGTATTGGTTAACCGGTTAACGCCCTTAAATTTTCAAATCCAGGGGCAGTTTACAACGTGTTAACCGGTTAACCATATGCGTTAACCGGATAACACTAAATAGGATGCAAAAATTCAGCAATGCAGAAGCACTTTTGATCTCAAACCTACTTCTAACAATCCCTAACACACTCATGAACATGCTAGCACGAATTTGTAGCTTAACTAAGGTATTCCAATGTAACACCCATATAATATATATCTAGAATGATATCATAGAGTGTTAAATTTTGGTACTGACACCATCATAAATACCTACTAGTATAATTCACATTCTTGTCCAAAATATAAAACTATAAAAACTATGGCATAAGACATGGGAATAATACTAAAAAGAATAAAATCTAAGAACAATACAATATCTATTATTGTACAAAGATACAGAAATACACAACAGAAGACTAAAATATATGCTTCACTTGAAACATCCTGAGCATAACTCCACTTGTAAATCAAACCTGCAAAAGGAACCTGAAAAGCAACAACAATAGTGGGGTGAGATATCAACATCTCAGTGGGTTCTCTATCTTAGAGTTCTCTCGGCTCTAAAAGGTTCTATCAAACCTAACTCAAGCCCTTGGTCACTTCTCAAAAGGATCCGGTATGAGATAGAACAACGGTTCATACAACATTCACGCCACTAAACGAGTGAAACATCTACCTCAAGCCTTTACGGATGCTTCTCATTGGACTAAAGATAACCCAAATCGAGACTTACTCAGGACTATTATGGAGGATTCGATATAACACTAATCTCAATCTTTACGGATGTTTCACGTGGGATTAAAGGAAACCCACCTCAAGACTTACTCAATATGATAGTCTAAACAGTGTAGCACTTGCCTCGAGTCTTTACGGATGCTTCACGTGGAACTAAAGTAACCCACCTCAAGGCTTACTCGAGACCTTATGGAGGATTCGTGACCTACACGCCTCAACCAAAATACTCGCATTTACACAACCGGTACCTCAATATTTACAGATGCTCTAGTGAAACACAAGGTAACCACACTGAGACTTATACAAGACTTTACGGAGGACACCGTGTAATACACACCTCTAGCCTTTACGGATGCTTCCCGTGGGACTCAACATCACCCACCTCAAGACTTACACAAGACTATTACGAAGGGTCTCGTAATATACACACCTCAAATATTTACGGATGCTTCCCGTGGGACTCAACATCACCCACCTCAAGACTTACACAAGACTATTATGGAGGGTCTAGTGTATAGCACGCTAACGGTTCATAACAACCTAGGTAAAACTAGGCATCTCACAAGTTATACCACCCAACAATCCTAGTTGCACTACTAGGCCACACTATTTGTTTATGGCAAGATTTCCTCCCTCTTTCTCAATTCTTGATACTTTTAAATTATAGTTTGTAAACATATAATCCTAACATTTTAGTCTAGTTATCTCCAATAAACAATTCTCACAATGATCTCATGTATCTACTCTCAATCAATCCTCATGATTAGGCATACCTTCCAAAATTCCCTAACTAACATAATTACGGTTAATCGTAAAAGTCGGATAAAAGTAGGGTAAACATAATATCTCTTAGTGCCATCAATTATTAAACATTCTCAGCTTCGAAACGATATGTGAAACACTAAAATCGGATACCCAGATCACAAGTTACGATTTAAAAACACAAAACAGAACTCCCAGGTCTCGCTGAGCAAGGGCCAGCTCGCTGAGCGAGGAACTTCCTGCATTTCTCGCTGAGTGAGCTATACCAGATCAACAGTTCTTCTGCATAATTTCATACGCTCGCTGAGCGAGCTCTGCGATTCTAGAATTTCCAGGCTTACGGGAAACATCATTTCCATGTCCAAATCAACTCAAACTCCAACAAAACAAAAGAATCTAACACTAAACATAAACATTATCATACATTAGTCATTATACTTCCATTTAACCGAGTTTTTAACTGTTTAATCTATCAATTTCTAAGATTTCTACAAAACCCTAAAAACTATAAATTCAACCAAAACTTAAAAGAAAAGTTTATAACTAAGAACCCACCTTGCCAATGAAGAGGAGGTTGGTGAAGATGAAGATTTGGTGGAGAAATGGTGATGGTCCAAGCATTTCCTCCTTATGGTTTTTCTTCCTCTTCTTCTCTTCTCCCTTTCTTTCTTTCCTTTTTCCTTCTTTCTCTTTTCTAACACATAACTTGTTTCACTTTCTCTTAAAAACCAAACAATGCATATTATACAAATATACGATAGCTAGTATACTAATGGGTCCAATTTGAGAATAACCAGAAAATATCTTTGAGTCAGATAATACTAATTTATCCTAATTAATATTATCCAGGGTGTTTAATTAAATACGGGGTATTACATTCTCCCCCTTGAATTGAAATTCGTCCTCGAATTTCCTTTACTCACTCCCACGACAGTTTACAACATTGTCTTAGATTCATACTTATCCTTAACTCCGTTACATATCCTTACGTACTCAAATTTCCAGTCTGACTTTGTAGCTCAAAGTCCTCGTTTCACAACGAAACAAACTTCGCGTCCATGTTCACACGCTTGTTTCCAACTTACTACTTTCGCAATTTATCTGTTGCTTTATACTTAATCATTTAGTATCATCCTCCCGTCGAAGAAACATGCCACGTTAAAACCTTCCATTGATTCTCAATACGAGACAAAATAC
Source organism: Lathyrus aphaca (assembly GCA_963966055.1). Lineage (NCBI taxonomy): Eukaryota > Viridiplantae > Streptophyta > Magnoliopsida > Fabales > Fabaceae > Lathyrus > Lathyrus aphaca. The sequence goes on along the minus strand of OZ014523.1, from coordinate 339,173,751 downwards.
TCCAGTTAACCTTGACAAGGTTCCATAAGGCATCTTGGTGAGATCCCTTCCTTGTACAATTTCCCAACAAAAGCATCTTACTAAGATCCTCCAATCACTAACGCCATATCAAAAGTTGTCAAACGACTTCCTTTACCAATTCCATTTAGTCTCACATCAAAATTGTAACCATTTACGCCGGATCCTTCACTCTCTCAGTATCCCACCATAGACAACCCACTTAGAGATAAAATTCTCCTTTGATCCTCAACAATCTAACTGAATTCTTTCATCTGTCTCCTTCCACTATGCTTTCAAAGCCTAACAACGGAGATACCACAATTCTCAAACAATACTAAGAAGCTGATAGTCTGCGGAGAAAAATACTTATCCATCGGAGCACTCACCAACCAATATGATAAGAACTTGCGACATGCAACGATAGAACAATTTGTTTTGTCAACTACAAGTCCATGACATCGGTCCACACTCTCCAACGACTAAGATATCGGGGTTGTATTGCTGCAATCATAACCGATACAATTCCAATCCCAATCTAAACTCAAAACAAATTATCCAATTAGGTTTAACCAATCTGACCATGTTACTATGTTTCATAACAATTCTTTTTATAAAACCTCATTCACTCAAGACTTCTGTTGGCACAAGGTCTCTATTAACAACAATGCAGTAACGCCACAGACTTACAACAACCAGTGAGTCACTAATACCAAACTCAAATCATCCTCGGTACACTTGTGGGTTTCCATAATGCTTGCTCTTGAAGACCAGATCCAACTTCCCGTTCAATCCATTTCTCTCAGGGGTTTCGTTCCTCGAACGGTCCAATTTGCACTTATGACTTCGAAACATTCATTTCTCACCCTTACTCAGAAGACGACTTAACATCCTTATCTCTGGGTACGACTCAACCGCACGCCATTGGTATTACCTTTTTGGTTTTCTTGGCTTAAAGTTAGGAATTAACGATACAAAACTGACCAACCGATCTTCTCTTATCCACATAATAATTCAAATACCAAAACAAATCCGAAGAGATCGATACTTCATGACTCTCGTATAATCTCACAACTCAAATTCTTCAATAGTCGTAACGACGACACCAATTATCCAAATCATTTACCGTCCACCAAGACATGCTCAAAGGAAAGTTCAACACTTTACCCGCTGACATTCCGAACGGAAACCAAAACAGACTTATAGTTTAGAAGGTACAATTCACTAAAGTCTTCCACAAGAGTCATGTGTCAATAGATTACCTATCCGAGGCTAAACGGTCGAACACAACTAAACTTGCTTCTCCTTATTAACAACAATCAGACTCAAAGTTACTAATTCAGTCCACGCCATCTTGCAAGATGATTCTCACCCTCGATGTTGAGACATGAGCACAAACGCTCGTCGTTCACCACTCGAGATAGCACAAACGGGCACAACACGCAGATCACAACTCCAACCAGTGAAGAAGTAGAACTACCATTCTTTCACGGTCACCATACAGACACACAACGAAATGGCTCGATTCCACTTGCACAATTACATTATGAACAAGGGTTTAGTCACAAGCTAACACTTAGTCTATCCATGAATGAATCCAACACAGAACTCTTATCGGGAAGAAAAAAAACAAAACATTGAACATCTCATCTCTAGTATATAACTATGTCCTCTCTCTTTAATTCCTTGGTGAGAAAATAAAACAACGACAACCTTCTCAACCCCACTAGAGATAAAACCCAATTACTTCGATTATTCCTTACGCTTGAAAACTGAGGTAATGTACTCCTCTAACGAAATTTTGATGCCTCCACTTACATATAATCTGGGGTTCCCTTACCCATTACTAATCGTCTCATATAATATTTCCACATTTTCCTATTGTTACTAATAGCGCTTCAATCGGGTACCCAAAAACAGTTGCATACATCTTAGCGAAATCCAACTTTCAAAATTTGACAACGGCGACCAGCCACTAACAGTAGAGTAAACGATTACTCAATGCAAAAGAAACTTCCTATCTTCATTGTTACCTAAGCCTCACTGATCATTCCCTTCGCAACCACAAGTTACAACCATCACCAACAGATGATTCCAACCGACTACAACTGAAAGACAACAACGGACGAGTTACGATTAAAGGACTCATCCTCATCAATCTAAGCAATAGGTTGCTGCAAACTAGATTTCAAATTCATGTGATACATGAGAAAAAGTTCAGTGCAAGGTGATGACCATTTAACTCGACCTCCACAACTTCTTTCGTTACATCAAAATCTTTCTTAACCAAGTCAACAATATCTCTAGTAAAATTCCTTCCATCCACCATTCTCGTAGACCAACAAACGTTCAGGATGTTCACTTCTTCCAACAATTCGTATAATACCGAAATAACGACTATCCAAGCCAAGTCTCTGAATGTGTAGCCTTGCCTTATACTTATTCAATCCCATTCATTGACAATCCTGTCCTTGGTGATACTAGTGATGCCCATGGAGGTAACATTGATCGTAGAGCTCCATTTGGACATGTAGTATAGCAAGAAACACGCACCCGCTTCAGATGAGCACAGACCATCCAATGCCTTCTCGTATCGCACGGTCAATGTCGTCTCCATACCGTATTAACTTCATGTTCTGCGGTAATCTTCTCGCACTCAAACACGAGCCATCATACTAGAACTTCTTCCAAGTCCAATGTGTTTACGCTAACATTTAACACAGCTTCATCAAGTCCATACCTCATATACCTCATATCGCAAAATAGAGCTTTTTCTATCCTTCGCCCGGGGTGTACATGTCTCACTTGAAATTTGTAATCACCTCCTTGTGTTCCTTTTCACGTTTCACCACAACTTTTGGTTCCCAAAAGAAGTGAACATTCTTAACTGGTAACTTCAATCCATCTGGGAGGTATTATCCGAATACATCCCTTAAGGTGCTCTTGTTCATTCATGATGCCACCGCGTCCTTATAATTGAAACACTTACAAGAATTACTCACTCTTGAACTTACGCTACACATTCCACAAGTACTCTCTCTTCGCGGAATGAGGCTTCTCAACACTCTTGATTATACCAGTGACTATTACCGATCCACCAATGACTTTAATCATTCCCTGATACGCTGACCATTATCCCGTAGATATCTTTACCCTTAGGGTCCTATCCATTCCAAAGGATTCCTCAACCCACACACTTCTCGATAACCCCACATCACAGGAAGTAAAATTCTTAAGAAGACTCCAATTGAGCTGACCAAAGCTCCTTCTTCTAACTCTTGGATTGAGCCCACTCTCACAGCACAAGTTGCATCAACACTACGGAATCCTCATGGTCACACAACCATGATCCTACCTACTACATACATAGCACTAGGCTGATCAGACCATTACTACATAGTGTGATATTAAGAATCATGTCGGCCAGACACACTTAAGAGGCAAGAAAGATTTACTTATGATGTTTCAAGGCTAGGTCGAGGATACAACCTGCTCTGATACCAACTGTAACACCCATATAATATATATCTAGAATGATATCATACAGTGTTAAATTTTGGTACTGACACCATCATAAATACTTACTAGTATAATTCACATTCTTGTCCAAAATCTAAAACTATACAAACTATGGCACAAGACTTGGGAATCATACTAAAAAGAATAAAAGCTAAGAACAATACAATATCCATTATTGTAAAAAGATACAAAAATACACAACGGAAGACTAAAATCTATGCTTCACTTAAAACATCTCGAGCATAACTCCACTTGTAAATCAAACCTGCAAAAGGAACCTGAAAAGAAACAACAATATTGGGGTGAGATAACAACATCTCAGTGGGTTCTTTATCTTAGAGTTCTCTCGGCTCTACAAGGTTCTATTAAACCTAACTCAAGCCCTTGGTCACTTCTCAAAAGGATCGGGTACAAGATAGAATAATGGTTCATACAGGGTTCAAACCACTAAACGAGTGAAACATCTACATTAAGCCTTTACAGATGCTTCTCATGGGACTAAAGATAACCCAACTCGAGACTTACTCAGGACAATTACGAAGGATTCGATATAACACTAATCTCAATCTTTACGGATGTTTCACGTGGGACAAAAGGCAACCCACCTTAAGACTTACTCAAGATCATAGTCTAAACAGTGTAGCACTTGCCTTGAATCTTTACGGATGCTTCACGTGGGACTAAAGTAACCCACCTCAAGGCTTACTCGAGACCTTACGGAGGATTTGTGACCTACACGCGTCAACCAAAATACCCGCATCTATACAACTGGTACCTCAATATTTATGGATGCTCTAGTGAAATACAAGGTAACCACACTGAGACTTATACAAGACTTTACGGAGGACACTGAGTAATACACACCTTTAGCCTTTACGGATGCTTCCCATGGGACTCAACATCACTCACCTCAAGACTTACACAAGACTATTACAGAGGGCCTCGTAATATACACACCTCAAATCTTTAAAGATGCTTCCCGTGGGACTCAACATCACCCACCTCAAGACTTACACAAGACTATTATGGAGGGTTTAGTGTATAGCACGCTAACGGTTCACAACAACCTAGGTAAAACTAGGCATCTCACAAGTTATACCACCCAACAATCCTAGTTGCACTACTAGGCCACACTATTTGTTTATGGCAAGATTTCCTCACTCTTTCTCCATTCTTGATACTTGTAAATTATAGCTCGTAAACATATAATCCTAACATTTTAGTCTAGTTATCTCCAATAAACAATTCTCACAATGATCTCATGTATCTACTCTCAATCAATCCTCATGATTAGGCATACCTTCCAAAAATCCCTAACTAACATAATTACGGTTAATCGGAAAAGTCGGATAAAAGTCGGGTAAACGTAATATCTCTTAGCGCCATCAATTATTAAATATTCTCAGCTTCGAAACGATATGCAGAACACTAAAATCGGATACCCGGATCACAAGTTACGATTTAAAAACAGAAAATTAAACTCCCAGGTCTCGCTGAGCAAGGAACTTTCTGCATTTCTCGCTGAGCGAGCTATTCCAGATCAACAGTTCTTCTGCAGAATTTCATACGCTCCCTGAGCGAACTCTACGATTCCAGAATTTCCAGGCTTACGGGAAATATCATTTCCATGCCCATATCAACTCAAACTCCAACAACACAGTAGAATCTAACACTAAACATGAACCCTATCATACATTAGTCATTATACTTCCATTTAACCGAGTTTTTAACCGTTTAATCTAACAACTTCTAAGATTTCTACAAAACTCTAAAAACTATAAATTCAACCAAAACTTAAAAGAAAACTTTTTAACTAAGAATCCACCTTGCCAATGAAGAGGAGGTTGGTGAAGATGAAGATTTGGTGGAGAAATGGTGATGATCCAAGTATTTCCTCCTTAGGGTTTTTCTTCCTCTTCTTCTCTTCTCCCTTTCTTTCTTTCCTTTTTCCTTCTTTCTCTTTTATAACACATAACTTGTTTCACTTTCTCTTAAAAACCAAACAATGCATATTATACCAATATACGATAGCTAGTATACTAATGGGTCCAATTTGAGAATAACCATTAAATATCTTTGAGTCAGATAATACTAATTTATCCTAATTAATATTATCCAGGTTGTTTAATTAAATATGGTGTATTACATCCAACACCTATTAGCACCTAGAATGAGCTATGATTCTAACTACTAACAAACAAAATTAGCAACACACAATCAAATCGTAATCAAACGTAAAACAATCAAAACCGCAAGCACACAATCGCATAATCAAAGAATGTCATATGGCGAGATGAAGAGAATAAGTTAAAAGCGAAGCGATTTCGAATTACCAACCTAAAAAGCGGAGGATTGTTTTGTTAAGTGTTGCGGTGTAGATCGAGACGCAAGTGAAGAAGAAAACCGAATATCCGTGAATGCGCAAAATAAATGTGGTTGATGATGCTTCTTGATGAACCCTTGCACAATCACTTCCAATAAGCTAAAATCAATCAAAAAACAGAAGCACTTCTTCAAAAAGCTTCCAAAATTGATGATTGATGAAGGTTTAGCTTCAAGTTCTTCAAGTTTCAATGAAAAAACTTGAAGAACTTCTATGGAGAATCTTTGAAGGATTTGGAAATGGAGGAGAAATGAGAGAGAAATAAGAGATTTGAGAAATGAAAATGAAGTTGGAAAATGAAGAATGAGGTTCGAACCATTTTCTTTGGAGTGATTAGGGCTTATATAGAGTGTAGGCTTAGCATGAGGCTTGGGCATGGAGCTTGGCTTGGATCCTAAGCTAAGGGTAGGAGTTAGTTATAGTTGGTTAGGGCTTAGGGAATATTCCTTAGAATATTCCTTAGAAGACTGTGGAAGGATCTAGAATGTGGTAGACATTTCTAGTGAATGAAGTGTAATTGCAATGTGAAGCTAAGTAAAAAAAGAAAAAAAAGAAAAAGTGGAGGGAATTGTGGAAGCAACCAAAATTTGAAGTATTTGCCCAAAATCCACACCTATTAACCGGTTAACCATATGCGTTAACCAGTTAACAACATGAAAATTTCAAATTTTCTTTTTCCTTGTGGATCAACTTGGAAATGCCTTGGATTTTTTTTGTTGCATTATTTCTTCTCTTGAGCTCCAATGATTGATAAGACTTACCCGATCACATGCCTCATGCATATGCAAATGATCATGATTTATTTATTTTTGTTATTATTTTTGAATGCGATGCGATGCTTGGATGATCATGCAGGATGACGAAGCATAAACCACTTGAGGTTGGCAATAAATCAAGAGGGCAAATTTTAGGGTATTACAGCTGCCCCTATTCAATCATTTGTAGACCTGAATGGATGATGGCAACGACTTTCAGACTTTCAAGGTATAGAGTGATTGAATACCCAAATAAACCGGAAAATTTGCACTTTGTGAGAAATGAAATGAGTTGGGAACAAGTGCCACTCTCGGATGACATCTTGAAACATGTCACTGACCTAGGATAGGAAAAAAGGGAACGAGTTCATTGTACTTAAATGACGCTCGAAAGTAACGAAACCATCGTACTTAGATGGGATCAGAAGGATGTGAGACCATTGTACTAATGGAACCACGAAAGGAACGGGATCATTATATTTAAATGATTACCCAACGCGCGACCGTTGTACTGAAATGGAAACGAGGCAAGTGAGCCTTTCGTACTTAAACAAGACTCAAAACAAGACCATTGTACTTAAATGGAGACTCGAAAGAAACGGGATCGTTGTACTTAAATGATAACCTGTGATGCGACCTTTGTACTTAAACGGAGACGCGAAAAGAATGAGATTGTTATACTTAAACAAGACTCAAAGACGAAGTCATTGTACTTAAATGGAATCGAAGAATTGAAATCATCGTACTAAGATGAGTCAAGGAAACGGGATCATTGTACTTAAATGATCACCCGCGACGCGACCGTTGTACTTAAACGGAGACGCGAAAAGAATGAGACTGTTGTACTTAAACAAGACTCAATTGGGGAACCATTGTACTTAAATGGAAACCCGAAAGGAACAGGATCGTTATACTTAAACAAGATCCCGATACGCGACCGTTGTACTGAAACGGAGACGCGAAAAGAATGAGCATGTTGTACTGAAACGGGACTCGACTGGGGAACCATTGTACTTAAATGAAAACCCGAAAGGAACGGGATCGTTGTACTTAAACGAGAGCCTGAGACGCGATCGTTGTACTGAAACGGAGACACAAAAATAATGAGCCTGTTGTACTGAAACGGGACTCGACTGGGGAACCATTGTACTTAAATGGAAACCCGAAAGGAACAGGATCGTTGTACTTTAACGAGAGCCCGAGACGCGACCGCTGTACTAAAACAGAGACGTGAAAAGAATGAGCCTGTTGTATTGAAACGGGACTCGACTGGGGATGTCAAATAAGACTTTATAGAAATAATCACACTTGGAAATAAACTCGACATTCTGTGGGGAATACTTTGGCCTGATTGAATAACTGATGTTTCAGGCTTCTATGCAATGTACCAAAACTGGTTTATGCTTCGTATGCACATATTTGAATTTTTCCATGGCGTAATGCTCTATAACGATGGAAATACTACGCTTTTTGAGGATGCAAATGTAATGATGATTACTAAATGCAAATGCAAGGAATCTCCTAATGATGAGACAACAGATATCCTTGACAACTCCGCTGGGGAAGAACCAATTTCTGCACTGATAGCGATTAATCTGTGTGGGGAATAAGCAACTATGTGGGGAGATAGTGTTAATGATACACCACTCCGAACTTCCGTCCCTGCCAAAAATAAATTGAACTTTGAGATTGGAGAGCCAAGACTCTGTTGAGGATGAACTTGACTTGAGAGGTATGCTACCCACCGAACTTTGTTGGGGAAGTGATACTCCTCAGACCCGGGTGGGGAATTCAGACGCGTTGATACTCTGCTGAGGAAGAGACCTGCTGGGGGAATCCCTTAGATGCACCCTTCTTCTTGGGGAAGATCTGATGGGGAATCCGTCCAATGCATAATCTTATACTTGGGGAAGAGATACCAATAAGGACTGGACTCCATTTGGCGAACCCGCTGGGGAAGATGGTGGACACTACTAGGTAGAGAAGAGAATTCGAGCTCTTCTGTATCTTCATCTCTGCTGGGGAATGATGAATTATCCCGTGCTGTTGAGGATAAGAAGACTCTGATGGGGAATATTTCTTCTCTAGAAGACGGCTCTCTGCTTGGGGAGAATGCTTGCCTTTTTCCAATTTTGAACTCTACTGGGGATAACAGAGAATACCCTGGGAGGGCCATTTCCTGTTGAAGCTGAGAGTCTTGAATCGTCTCTGGATGGAGATGGAGGATTACGACACTCTTCTGCTCGAGAGGTACCTTTCCCTTCGGCTGCTTTGCTGGAGAAAACTTCCATTTCCGATCCTGCTGGAGGATGGAGAACTCAGCTGGGGATAATTCTTGCTGGAAATAAGAGTTTGATTACCTCTTGCTGGGAGTGAGAGGTAGGATGTGTATCATGTTGGAGATGAGAAGCGGTGGGCGTCTTCCGCTGGGCATAAGAGATAACTATACCCATATGCTCAGGTAGTATTATTCACTTTTATGTTGCTCTACTGGAGAGACGGTGATCTGATGAGACTTACTGAGGAGTCATGCTTCACGATCTGATGAGGAAGAGCTTCCTGAAGTTTTGTGATGACGATGGATTTGTTGGCAATGTCTGTACCTACATGTTAATGAACACAACTGATAGTACATGAGAAAATAGAGAGTTAGTTTGGCCTGCATGCCATGGGCTCATGGTCTGAATCCATCCCAGTCATTCAACACATCAGATGTGTGTCAAATGTTTTTACTCTCATGTACGGGTTATAAGGAATTCATGCATTCACAAAGCAATATTATCATAATTTGTTTTACATTTTTGCAATCAATCATTAGAAGATTAAAAATGAAAGCTCACGGAAAAAAATTTGACTGAAATTGGTTTTTTATTGAGGAAGAAAGGCCATGAATAGGTATTACATCAGGAAGCAATTCCTGGAAAGAGGAAACTGCACGAAAGGAAATTAAACTATCCTAATGGCAATGTGAAAAACAAAGTCTCATCAAGCTCCGCCCCGGCTATGACTTGTATGTCCTCACGACTCTCCGCTCGCTTCACTTGGGGGAAGGCGATTGAATTGATCTTCAACCTTCGGATTGTCCTTGATTGCCGACGACGCATCATAGATCTTGTAGACCGCAGTGGTTTGTTTTAGTCTCTCTTTTGCATGGATCGCCCTTTCGGGGTTTCAATCCACCGGGATACCCTTTTTTGCCTGAGCTGTCCAGTGTGGCTTTTCAGCTCAGCGGGTATACATCTTTTCAGATATTTCCCTAACTTTTGCCCGAGCCTTTTATTCTGTTTTTGGCTCGCCGGGAGGCCCATTTTTTCCTGGACCTTCATTCTGTTTTTTGTCCAATGGCTCTTTTACACGAAGTATTTTCTCACTGCGTCTGCGTTGACAGGGGAATGGAAGTCCTCGCCATTCATGGTTGTTAGCATCAAGGCTCTGCCTGAGAAGACCTTTTTAACCACGAATGAACCTTCATAGTTGGGTGTCCACTTGCCCTTATGGTCATTGTTAGGAGGAAGAATCCTTTTCGGCAACAGGTCCCCTGGTATGTACCGTTGAGGCTGCACTTTTAGGTCGAAAGCCTGTTTCATCCATCGTTGATACAATTGTCCATGGCATACAGCTGCTAGGCGTTTCTCTTCAATGAGGCTCAGTTGATTGTACTTGGATCAGAGCCACTCAACTTCGTCAAGCTTGACGTCCATCATTATTCTCAGTGGGGGGATCTCAACTTCAACCGGTAGGACTGCCTCCATATCGTACACCGGTGAGAATGGGGTTTCCCCGGTTGAGGTACGCACCGACGTTCGGTACCCATGCAATGCAAACGGTAGCATATCATGCCAATCTTTGTATGTCACAACCATCTACTGTACAATCTTCTTTATGTTCTTATTGGCTGCCTCGACGGTGCCATTCATCTTTGGACGATACGGCGAAGAGTTGTGATGTTCAATTTTGAAATCCCGACACAAGTCTTCCATCATCTTATTGTTGAGATTAGAACCATTGTCACTAATGATTCTTTCGAGAATTCCATATCGGCAGATGATATCCCTTTTGATGAATCGGGCTACCACCTGTTTCGTGACGTTGGCATAAGATGCCGCTTCAACCCACTTCGTAAAGTAGTTTATTGCAACTAGGATGAAGCGGTGACTGTTAGAAGCTGTTGGCTCAATCTTGCCTATCATATCAATGCCCCACATGGCGAAGGGCTAAGGCGAAGACATGATACTCAGTGAATTTGGAGGTACATGAACCTTATCAGCATAGATTTGGCACTTGTGGCATTTGCGGGAGTATTTACAGCAATCAGATTCCATGGTGATCCAATAATACCCTGATCTAAGAAGTTTCTTTGCCATAGTATGTTCTCCGGCATGGGTACCAAAGGAGCCTTCGTGCATCAACAAGTCTGCTTCGTGTCTATCCACGCATCTGAGTAAGACCGTCTGGAAGTTCCATTTGTATAGCACATCATCTTGATTTAAGAAGAACTCGTCTGCCAGCCTCCTAAGGGTCTTCTTGTCTTTGCTTGATGCCCTTGTCGGGTATTCCTGAGACTTCAGGAATTGCTTGATGTCGTGATACCAGGGTTTGCTATCGTCAGTAATGTCAACTGCAAACATGTATGTCGGCCTTTCGAGACGAGAGACATCGATTCGAGGCGCATAGTTCTTCTGATGAACCTTGATCATGGAGGATAAGGTTACCAAGGCATCTGCGAACTGATTCTCATCCCGAGGTATGTAGTTCAACTTGACCTTGGTGAAGAAAGTCAGCAACCTTCTGGTATAGTCCCTGTAAGGAGTCAAATGAGGTTGATGAACCATCCATTTGTCATTGACTTGATTTATAACTAAAGTAGAATCGCCGAAGATCTTGAGGTTCTTGATTCTCAAGTTGATTGCTTCCTCGATCCCCATTATGCAGGCTTCATACTCTGGTTCATTATTAATGCATTCAAAAGTCAATCGGGGCAGTGAAAGGCATATGGATCCCTTCCGGCAAGATAATGACAACACCAACTCCGCTGTCGTTCACGTTCATGGCTCCGTCAATGATCAAACTCCATTTGGATTCGGGGTCTGGCCCCTCCTCCGGGAGTGGTTCTTCGCAGTCCTTCGACTTGAGGAACATGATGTCCTCATCTAGAAACTCGAACTTCATCGTCTGGTAATCATCAATAGGTTGTTGGACCAGGTAATCTGACAATACACTTCCTTTGATAACTTTTGGTGAAGTGTACTAGATATCATATTCCATCAGAATCATTTGCCATCAGGATACTCTTCTGGTTAGAGCTGGCTTTTCAAAGATGTACTTTACAGGGTCCATCTTTGAAATCAACAGAGTGGTGTGAGTTAGCATTTAATGTCTTAGTCGGCGAGCATCCCATGCCAAAGCGCAACAATTTTTCTCGAGCAGTGAGTAGCAAGTCTCACAGTTGGTAAACATTTTGCTAAGGTAATAGATTGCATGCTCTTTTCAACCAGATTTGTCCTGCTGACCCAACACACACCCCATTGATCCTTTGAGTACTGTGAGGTACATGATTAGAGGTCTCCCTGGAACTGGAGGCATAAGAATCGGAGGTTCTTGCAAGTACTCCTTAATTCTATCGAATGCTTGTTGGCAGTCATCATTCCATGAGATGGCCTGATTCTTCCTCAGAAGTTTGAAAATAGGCTCACACGTGGCCGTTAGGTGAGATATAAACCTTGCAATGTAGTTCAACCTCCCTAAGAAGCCATGCACCTCTTTCTCGGTTTTTGGCTCAAGCATCTTCTGAATTGATTTTACTTTTGCAAGGTTGGCCTTAATCCCCCTTTCACTGACGATAAAGCCCAGGAGCTTTCCGGAACGCACCCCAAATGTGCATTTGTTCGGATTCAACCTTAGTCTGGACTTCTGAAGCATGTCAAATAGCTTAGCTAAGTTGGCTAGATGCTCTTCTTCTGTCTGTGACTTCGCAATCATGTCATCGACGTAGACCTCAATCTCGTGATGAATCATGTCATGGAATAGAGTGACCATTGCACGTTGGTATGTAGCTCCATCATTTTTCAAACCAAACGGCATGACCTTATAATAGAAGGTTCCCCATGGGGTAATAAACGTAGTTTTCTCCATGTCATCTGGCGACATTTTGATTTGATTGTAGCCTGAAAAACCACCCATGAAGGAAAACACAGAATTGGCCAATGTTGTCAACTAGCACGTCAATATACGGCAACGAGAAGTCATCTTTGGGGCTTGCCCGATTCAAATCCCGATAATCCATGCACATCCTAACTTTTCCATCCTTCTTAGGGACTGGCACAATATTCGCGGCCCATGGAGGATAGCTCGTTACGGCCAAGAATCCAGCGTCAAACTGTTTTTGCACCTCTTCTTTGATTTTGATGGCAATATCAGGGCGTGTTCGTCTCAGTTTCTGCTTTACTGGCGGGGAGTCTTCTCTGAGAGGTAGCTTATGCACCACAATATCGGTATCCAACCCTGGCATGTCCTGGTAAGACCAAGCAAAGACGTCGATGTACTCTCGGAGCATGGAGATCAAACGACTTTTGACAGGTTCTTCCAACGCGACCCCGATATTGACCTATTTTCTGTCTTCCTCTGTTCCCAGGTTTACCACCTCAACGGCTTCCTCGTGTGGCTGAATCATCCTCTCCTCTTGCTTGAGCAATCTGATTAGCTCTTCGGGTAGTTCACAATCTTCTTCACCTTCCTCGTTGGCTAATAAAATTGGATTGTCGAAGTCATACTGAGCCATAGCAAGGTCGTCACTGATGAGACCCGATGAGGAACATCTGCATGAATGATGATTCATGCTAGATTTTAGAAAAAGTGGGAGACGTGAAAAACATTGACATTTATTTTTGAAAAAAAAACTGAAAATGAAAGACAGGGAACATCATGATTGAATGCAAAAACGTCCATTTTATTGATGATTATGATATTGTAATATGAGCAATGAGCCCTTACAATGAGCTTCTATGCCCTGGGCAAGGCATAAAGCTTGAATACAGGAAAATAGAAACATAAAACCATTACTCTTATGGATGAGTGACGAAGATGATCGCTTTGACCGACCAGTTTCTGAGTTGCATCCCCGGAGCAGAGGGCCTTATCCACTGATCCAGTTCGCAATCACTATCAACCACTTATTCCTGCACTGAACAGACGTTGTTGTGATCAAACCATCCCGCACTGGTGAAGGTAATTGGGCCTTTCCGACCTCTAGCACTCTGCTCTAATGTTGACTGACCAAGCTGGTAGCCAACTCCTAACATATCCTTCTTTTTTGGGACTTCGACCAGCTTGTCCCAGCCCTCGGTGGTACCTGACTCTACAACTTTTAAGGCTTGCCTGTAGGAGGTTATGGACGCTCCTTTCTTTGGGTCCTCTGATAAAGCAGCTGACGATGATGCACTCGTAGTATTGATGGGCTCAAAGGCTTGGCAAAGGGTTTCTATAATCTCCTAATCCATCTCTACGTACTTGAACGAGGCCAGGTGGCTGACGAAGATATCTTCTTCCCCACACACCGTCACAATATGTCTTTCACAGACAAATTTAAGCTTTTGATGAAGGGTAGAAGACACTGCGCCTACCACGTGTATCTAAGGTCGTCCTAACAAACAGTTGTAGGCCGATTGGATATCCATGACGTGAAAGGTAGCGTTGAAGATATGTGGTCCTATCTTGACTGGCAGTTCCACCTCTCCAAATAATGACCTTTTCGAACCTTCGAAAGCTCGGACGACCAAGTCATTTGGCCTAAGCATAACCTTGTCGTATTCCAACTTTATCGGTGCTTTCTTGGGAAGTACGTTCAATGACGACCCTGTGTCTACTAGCACATGAGAGAGTATAGCCCCCTTGTATTCCATGGAGATGTGCAAGGCGCGGTTGTGGTTGCGTCCCTCATATGTAAGGTCCATATTGTCGCTCCCCGGACTCTCGTCCCTGTGAAGACGCGGACGGTCGGTGATGTTGGAGGTTTTGGTTGAAATAGAGTCGCCATCTAGGCATTTTTATCCCGAAGGAAAGGTAATGCTGCATAAACCTGGAAGGGTGTGGATAAGACGGTTGCGAACCAAAGAAAACTGAGTAAGGGGCTTGATTACGACCTGGGAAGGTATTAGCACCCAGATCGTCCGTCGTACTCGACAGGATCCACGCTTACTTGGTTGTGTTTAAAAGGGGTAGTGTATGTGCTGACTGTGCATAAAAATCTAGGGATGAATGTACAGTGTGTCAGTTCAAAAAGAGAGGTGAGTGCTCAAGGACTGAGGCTTAGAAAAAAAGAGCTGGAAGGAGAGAGGGGGAGACAAAGAGACTTTTGTTCGATAACTGTTAAGTTATGCCTACGTATCCTCTCGTGCAATGAGGAAGTCAGAACACTGTAGTTCGACTCAATGAGACTGGATGATTTGTGTTGTGAACTGCTTACTTGTCTAGGCTCAAGTGTATGACTCGTCTGGCTCGAGTGCTAACTGTCTTGCATTTAGACGGGAGAAGCGAGTTCTCGTTTTTAGTGTGAGTGTGATGAGAAAAGAATCCCGGGGGAGAAGATTATTGTTTGTTTTTGTGTTTTTAGTTTTTTATTGTTTTTGGTGGTTTGCATAAGTTAATGAGCTTAAGCTTAAATCAAAGGTTGTAAACTCATTATATCCTCCCTGATTAGGGATAATGAGCCTACTTAAGTGTGAGATAAGCATCTCAACTTAATTACCATGATGATATAGGATTAAGATCATTAACCTACTTGTGATTATTAAGTGTTTTTGGGATTTTGTTTAGTGTTAAGTAATGAGTTTAATCTCTAATCAGGGATTAGTGAACTCATTACACCATCCTAAGAGAAGGATGATAGATGAGAACACTTAAGCTGAGGAAGACTCCTCAAATTAATCCATGGTTAGGGACTAAATTCATTAGATAATTGGCCTTTATTAGAGTGGATTTTAATTAAAGCTGGAATTAAGAAGTGTTTTTTATGTTTGTAAGACTAGCTTGAGGGGGACTTGTCCATTAAACACTAGGGTTAGTCCCTCTTAACCAAAAGGAAGAGATAGAACCCTAACATAAGGCCCAAGTTACAAGCTTAAGTCTTGATAATTATTAGGTGTTTTGATTAAGAGGTGTAAACAAGTTAAAGGTTTAACACTAAGGATTAAAGTTATACATTCCATCCTAAGATAAGGATGCAGTCATAACCCTAATTCAAAGTTCTAAAGCTTTAAGTGTTTAGCCTCTGATTATGAGATGAGAAGAGAGACTCAAGGAGACTCAAAGGTAAAAAACTAGGGGAGACTATATACAACCCTAAATTATCATGCTTGGATGTTCCTATGGTTTGTGAGGCTTAAAGAGAAGATCTTCAGGAAGGCCACCAAGGAAGAGAAGCAGATGAAAAGAGAAGAGAAATGAGAATACGTTACTTAATTCCTAAAGAAGATATGTAACCTAAAAGAAAGAGTGGGAGCAAGAGAACAAGTGAAGAAGGTTCACTTCAAAGACAAGTAAATATGCAAATGAAAAGAAGAGAAGAGGTGGGATGTGAAGGCAAATCCACATCCCAAACAACTTACCATAAGCCCCTGAAAGTTTAGTATGAGATGCATAAGGAAAGAAATGAAATGAAATGCAACAAGTAATGATGCAATGACCAAGACCAGAAGAAATTATTCAATGAAAATGTGTTATTCAATGATGCAAAGACATGTGAGATGCTTATGAATGATCATACAAGGGATGAGATGCAAAGATGGCATGTTAGAAGCTTGAAAACACATGGGTGAACATGAAATGTAATGAATGCAAAGCATACTAAATGAGTGAAGAAATGATCAACCAATGTTCTAACATGTCCTAAGATGTCTAAGATGACATACTAATGAATGAAATGTCATGGAAAGTTCATATGATGATGATATGCAAAGATGAATGCAAATGAACATGAGAAATTAGGGTTTTATGAATGTATGAGATGCACATGATCACAATAGAAGCATACATCATGATAAAAAATTTAAAATGAACTCAAACAAACCCTAAACATATACAAGATCACTACCCAAAGATGAAGGTCAGAAGCTAAACCTAGAGAAAGTTATGAATTTCCTAAGTTAACTAGGGTTTTTGGATGGTTCTAAAGGAAAAATGCAAATCAATTTAAAAATGCAATACAAAATTATGGGTTAAATAACCTAGATACTAGATGCAATGTGTGAAAGAATGCTACAAGAACCAAGTTCAAACTCATCATGGTTGATCAGAAATGATTTTTTCAAGTTAGGGTTAGAAAAATGGAATTTTATGAACCCTAATTCAAAGAAAATTGTGAAAACATGATCAAACCCAAAAATAAATTTGTATGGTGAGTTTGTAAATTGTTCTAAATTCCTTAGAATTCTTCATGAATTTTTTTGTGATTTTTAGATACCTAAATGTATTCTTAATTAATTGAAATCAATTAATTAATTAAATAAAACATTTAAATGATTTAAAAATACTTTTTAAATGCAAAAATTAAAAATAAAAATATTTTTGAGTTTAGAAAAATATTTGAAATGAAAATGCAAAGTTTCATGATTTTAGAATTTTTTTTGATATTTTAAATAAATAGAATAAAAGAAATGCAAATAAAATAAAAGAAAATGCAAAGTAATCCAATCTGATGGTCCAGATGCAATGGAAGCAAGATCAAGGGTGGGGAATGGAAGTCAGCGTGACTTGTGGTAATCTGATCCTAGAGCCATGATTCAAACTTACTAATTAAATTAGATCCAATGGTCACATTTTAAACTGACTTAATTTAAATTAATTAATCTAAGTAATTAGGTTTAGGGTTTTAATGATCAATCATGGCCATCCAAAACGCGCGGAAAACACAGATCCAAGGGCTATTATTCAAACTGGCTAATTAAATGAAATTAGGGCTAATCACTCTCAGGCGACCGGAGAAGAGCTCCGGTCGTCTTCTCCGGCAAGCTTAAACCTTAAGTCTCTCTACAGGCCACCCCACCTCAAATTAATTGCCCAGAAATGTTCCTCTACTCACACGAAACTCAAATCAACCAATAAGCATCATTTATGCTTCACAAACATGGAGAATCGAAGGAAAATAAAAATCTGGACAAACTTTCAGAAGCTCATGAAATGGTCATTTCTCCACCATTTTCGATTTTAAAGACATCATGATAAACCCCATAACAATTATTTTCACCTCAGATGCCCTGATTCTGACTTTTCTTGCATAATAAGTTACCAGTTGATCAGATGACTTCCACAATGAATTTCTTCATCAAATTTGGTACACATGCTATTTATAACATATTAAGACCATTAGAATCAAGAATGACCAAACAATTTGAGGTTAAGAGCCTCAAACCCAAAACCCTAATTTTAGGTCATCTGTGCAGTAAATCTTTAGTCTGCCTCTATGCCTTTGCAATGCTTTGTGATCTCTTGACTTTTAAGAATCCTAGGGAGCATATGATGATCATGGAACACACATAGACCATCTTGATAAGCTTCAAGGCCCTTGAGATGGCTCAGATCATTTCTTCGATTCTCCTGATCACAAACCCTAGCTATGCAACTTATGCAGTGAAATAAATATGTAATGTGAGATGGTATGATTATGCAAATGCTATATGGAAAGATCACAAGCCATAGTGTGAGAAAAATTGAGGGAAAATTTGGGGTGTTTACAGCTGCCCCTATTCAAGCATGAGTTAGCTGTACAGGGTGTAAGCGCCTGGCTCAACAGACAAACAAGATAACTTGTGGTTGAATACCAAAGACAGTCCGAAATTTGCACTCACTGGGTAGAAGAAGAAAAGGGATATAAATTGTAACAGGCAATATAGTATGAGTATCAAATGAAAGAAATGAAGGATGACCATCGAGTAGAGGACGATTGTTGGGGATAACGCGGTAAGCAAAGCAATGACGGGGACGACCATCATGCTGGGAAATAAAGAGACCACGATGGGGACAGCCATCGGGTAAAAAAATAAAAATCTCTGGGGATTAAAGAAATGAGGAAAGCACTGGCGGGGACGGCCATCAGGTTTTAAAGGGTAAATAAACCGCGACGGGGACGGCCATCGGGTGAAAGAATAAATGAAATAATGATGAGGGACGGTCATCAAAAGGTGAAGGACGATCACCTAGCAGGGGACGGCTGCTGAAAATATCACGACATAGGACGAATGCCGGATAGAAAAGATCAACGATGGGGACGGCCATCGGATAAGCATGATGAAGGACAATCATCAAGAGGTGAAGGACGATCACCTAGCAGGGTACGGCTGCTCTATTGGGGATTATCTCGGCATAGGACGGATGTCGGAAAAAAGGATCAACGATGGGGACGGCCATCGGATAAATGATGAGGGACGGTCATCAAAAGGTGAAGGACGATCACCTAGCAAGGGACGGCTGCTGAAAAGATATCGCGACATAGGATGAATTCCGGATAGAAAGTTCCAACAATGGGGATTCCACTGGGGATAGGATGAGGGACGGTCATCCAAAGGTGAAGGACGATCATCTAGCAGGGGACGGCTGCTGAAAATATCACGACATAGGACGAATGTCGGATAGAAAAGATCAACGATAGGGACGGCCGTTGGATAAGCATGATGAAGGACGATCATCATAAGGTGAAGGACGATCACCTGGCAGGGGACGGCTGCCTAAAATACCACGACATAGGACGAATGTGGGATAGAAAGGTTGTTTTGTTGGTGACTTACTGGGGAATGGTAAACACGGACGAGTGCTTACGCTTTGAAATAAAAGGTATAGGTGTTTTGACAGTGTGTATAGACTAAAGATGCGGACGAGCATCCTTAGGACTACGATACGGATGAGTATCGATAGAAACAAACGCTGACACATGTTTAAGGATGATGATACGGACGAGTATCAATCGGTTAAGCAAGGAACACGGACGAGTGTTGATCTGCCGGGGAGGTGATATATACAAGATACAGACGAGTATCAGAGGATTGTGTATAAGTATGTACAAGTGTTTGCCCTGCTGGGGAAATATGTGCAAGACACGGACGAGTGTCAAAAAGATTAAACAAGGGACACAAATGAGTGTTTGACTTACTGGGGAAGTATGACATGGGCGAGTGTCAAAAGAATATTCACAAATATGAACAAGTATCTGTATTGAGAGTGCAAAAATTATTATGGCTTTGTCTGCGAGGGATAAATCTGTATATTACTGGTGAAGTGAATCTGATGTTTGCAGGTGAATGGCTTGAACCTGGCTCATGATCATGAAAATGTTTGATTTTTGTCGTAATGCTCCGTATTAGACGGAATGCTACGCTTTGTTTGGTGAATATGATGTGAATGAAATGATTATGCAAAATGAGAGAACCGATCCGAGATCCGGATCCTGCGAGGAAAAAGATCTATGGGCGATTTGTCTGGAGGGAGAACTCCGCTGGGGAAAAAGATCATTGGCCGATCTGTGGGGAGAAAGGATCACTGTGCGATCTTCCTAGAGAATTTTGTGGGGATCTCAGCTAGGGAAGCTTATGTTGAAGAGACTCATGCTGTGGATGAGGAGGCTTTGACAAACCGCTGGGGAACAGAAAACCCTGGCAACTCTACTGGGGAGAAACTGGAAACTCTGTGGGAAAGCGATTCTGCCGGCTCTGCTGAGGATGAGAAAATCCTGGCAACTCTGATGGGGAACAGAAAGTACTGGCGATTAGCTGAGGAAAGGGAAAACTCTGGCAATTTGCTGGAGATGATAGGATCTTGGCAACTCAGCTGAGGAAAACTCTGGCGACCTTTCTAGGGAAAAGAAGACTCTGACAACTCCTTGGGGAAAAAGAAGTTCCTGGAGACTTTGGGGAAAAAGAAGTTCCTGGCGACTTTGCTAGGGAGAAGGAGTTCCTGGCAACTTCGCTGGGGAAGAGCAGTTCAGGCATTTCTCGGGAAATCCTGCTTGCGGAGAAGAGAACTTCTGGGAAGTAATCTGTTGTAACTCCTTCGTCCAAGCGACACGCCGGGGATTTAGTGAGTTTTCCGAAGGATCCTCTGAGGGGGTGACAACTTCGTGGGGGAAAACTCCTGTCAAGTAACCCTGCTGATGAGGTGATTGCTGACTTGGCTGGAGATACGAGGTTTGATATATCCCATGCTGTGAGATTATTTGTCTTGAATACCTGCAACCTGTTAAAACGAAACGCACAAGTGTCTCGAGGTGTCCTCAACCGGATTCCGTCATAGGAGTTAGATTTGCTCAAGAGTGCATATTTCCTGCACGCATATATTGAAAATGGCTTATATGTTTTCATGCAAGTGTTGTATTATGAACTTTGGACATTTTGCAAACGAAACAAAAATGTACAAAACAAAGCATGACTGAATATTCTGATTTTATTGATTTGTATGCCCTGAATGGTTAAGTACAGTGAAGAAGCGAATCTCTGAAAGGAGGAGATTGCTGTAAATTGAGAAAATAAAGGTGTTGGCAATGTTGAAGTTGACGCTCCAGTGAGCTTCCTTTGCTATGACCTGTATGAACTTGACGTTCTTCTTATCTAGCTTTCTGAAGAAGGTTGATTATGACCGACGATTTATCCTTTCGAAGTTTGCCATGTTGTGAGTGATACAGACGAATTCAGAATGCAGTTGTTCGCTTTTTCCAAGATTTTGCATGGATCGCCCTTTCGGGTTTTCAATCTACCGGGATACCCATTTTTGCCTGAGCTGTCCGATGTGGCTTTTCAACTCAGCGGGTGTACACATTTATTTTTCAATTTTCCCTTATTTTTGCCCGAGTCTTTTATTCTATTTTTGACTCGCCGTGATGCCCTATTCTTGCCTGGACTTACATTCTGTGTTTATGTCCAACGGGTCTTTTATGCGAAGTATTTTTTAACTACATCTGAATTCACATGAGATAAGAAATCCTCGCCATCCATAGTAGTGAGCATCAGTGCCCCACCAGAGAAAACTTTCTTTACTATGAATGGGCCTTCGTAGTTCGGCGTCCATTTTCCCCTGTGGTTTGTATAAGGAGGAAGAAGTCTTTTCAGAACATGCTCTCCCACTTGGTATTCCCGAGGTCTGACTTTCTAATCGAAGGCTTTCTTCATTCGCTTTTGATATAACTGCCCATGACAGATGGCTGCTAATCTCTTTTCTTCAATCAGACTCAGTTGATTATATCGAGATCGGACCCATTCTGCTTCATCCAGTTTCACATCCATCATTACCCGTAAGGAGGGTAGTTCAACTTCAACAGGTAGGACAACTTCCATACCATACACAAGCTGATAAGGTGTTGCCCCAGTAGATGTTCTGATAGAGGTTCGGTACCCATGCAAGGCAAATGGTAGCATTTCGTGCCAGTCTTTGTAGGTAACTACCATCTCTTGCACAATCTTCTTAATATTCTTGTTAGCGGCCTCAACAGCGCCATTCATCTTTGGCCTGTAAGGAGAATAGTTGTGATGTTGAATTTTGAAGTCCCGGCAAAGTTCTGCCATCATCTTGTTGTTCAAATTAGAACCATTATCAGTAATGATTCGCTCGGGAACTCCATATCGACAGATGATATCCCTTTTCAAAAATCAAGCTACCACTTGCCTGGTGACATTTGCATACGAAGCTGCTTCAACCCATTTGGTGAAGTAATCAATGGCTACCAGGATGAATCTGTGACCATTTAAAGCAGTCGGTTCAATCTTTCCAATCATATCAATGCCCCACATGGCGAAGGGTCAAGGTGAAGACATTACATTCAAAGGATTCGAAGGCACATGCACTTTATCTGCGTAAATATGGCATTTGTGGCATTTTCTGGCATAGGCATAACAGTCTGCATCCATTGTGATCCAGTAGTAACCCAATCTTAATAACTTCTTTGCCATTGCATGTCCTCTGGCATGGGTACCAAAAGAACCTTCATGTACTTCGTGAATCAGTAGGTCTGCTTCCTTCTTGTCAACACATCTGAGCAAGACCATGTCGAAGTTTCGCTTGTACAAAGAACCATCAGTATTGAGGAAGAAACTGTTGGCTAGCCTTCTTAATGTCTTCTTATCGTTTGATGATGCCCTAGGTGGGTATGTTTGAGTTTCCAAGAAGCATTTGATGTCATGGTACCAAGGCTTGTTATCAGTGACAATGTCTACAGAGAATACATATGTCGGTCTGTCCAATCTGGATACCAAAATTTGAGGTACATAATTGGCGACCTGTACTTTAATCATGAATGAAATGGTAGCCAAAGCCTCTACCAACTGATTCTCATCTCAAGGGATGTATTCAAGCTTAACTGTAGTGAAGAAGGTCAACAATCTCCTCGTATAGTCATGGTAGGGAATCAGATGTTCCTGATGAGTGTACCACTTGTCGTTGGTCTGGTTGATTACCAAAGCTGAATCTCCGAATACATTCAACGTTTTGATTCTGAGGTCAATGGCTTCCTCAAAACCCATGATACAAGCTTCGTATTCTGCTTCGTTGTTAGTGCAGGAAAAGGTGAGCCTTGCTGAGAAAGGCATATGAACCCCTTTAGGTGTAATGAGTACTGCACCAACCCTACGACCGTTACAATTAACTGCCCCGTCAAACATCTTAGTCCTACTTCTTCCGGGTCAGGCCCTTTAGTGTGAATAGGCTCTTCACAATCTTTTGCTTTTAAGAACATGATGTCTTCATCAGGGAAGTCAAATCTCATAGGATGGTAATCATCAATGGGTTGCTCAGCTAGATAGTCAGACAATACACTACCCTTGATGGCTTTCTGAGAGGTGTATTGAATGTCATATTCTGTTAAAATCATTTTCCACCTTGCAACCCTTCCGGTAACTGTTGGCTTCTCAAATATGTACTTGACTGGATCCATCTTTGAGATTAATAAGGTAGTATGAGTCAACATATACTGTCTTAGTCGGCGAGCAGCCCACGCTAAAGCACAGCAAGTTTTCTCGAGCAGTGAATAACGTTGTTCACAGTCGGTAAATGTTTTGCTTAGGTAGTATATTGCATACTCTTTTCGACCAGACTCGTCATGTTGGCCCAACACACACCCCATCGACTCTTCTAATGTTGTCAGGTACATGATTAGAGGTCTTCCTTCGAATGGAGGCATGAGAATTGGAGGTTCTTGCAGATATTCTTTGATCTTGTCAAAAGCTCTCTGACAATCATCGTTCCACCTGACTGTTTTCTTTTTTCTTAACAACTTGAACAAGGGTTCGCAGGTTGTAGTGAGATGAGATATGAACCTTGAGATGTAGTTCAATCTACCTAAGAACCCTCGAACTTCTTTCTCAGTCTTAGGTGCAGGAAATTCCTGAATAGCTTTGACTTTATCGGGATAAACCTCAATTCCTTTTTCACTTACAATAAAACCCAGTAGCTTACCAGAACATACCCCAAATGTGCATTTGTTGGGGTTCAACCTTAACTGATATTTCCTCAGACGCTTGAACAGTTTTAGCAAATTCACCAAATGATCTTCTTCTGTGAGGGACTTGGAAATCATATCATCCACATAGCACTCAATTTATTTATGGATCATGTCGTGGAATAACGTTACCATAGCCCGTTGATATGTTGCACCGGCGTTCTTCAGACCAAACAGCATTACCTTGTAGCAGAACGTGCCCCAAGGTGTGATGAAGGTTGTCTTCTCCATGTCTTCAGGTGACATCTTAATCTGATTGTATCCAAAAAATCCGTCCATGAAGGAAAATACCGAGAACTGAGTTGTGTTGTCCACCAATACATCAATGTGAGGTAATTGGAAGTCATCATTCGGGCTTGCTCTGTTCAGATCCTGGTAATCAACACACATACGCACTTTGCCATCTTTCTTAGGTACGGGTACAATGTTAGAAACCCACGGCGGGTAACTAGTTACAGCAAGAAAATCGGCGTCCCACTGTTTTTGTACTTCCTCTTTGATTTTCATGGCCATGTCTGGGCGAGTACGGCACAACTTCAGTTTAACTGGCGGATAATCCTCCTTCAATGGCAGCTTGTGCATGACAATATATGTATCCAAACCCGACATATCTTGATAGGACTAAGCGAAGACATCGACATATTCTCGGAGCATACTGATGAGTTGTTCTTTCAATGGAGCTTGCAGACTAGCCCCGATCTTCACCTCTTTCACATCTTCCTCGGTACCAAGATTGATAGTCTCAACCTCCTCCTGATGAGGAGCAATCGCCTTTTCCTCTTGTCTCAACAACCTGGCTAACTCTTCAGGAAAATCATAGTCTTCATCAAACCCTTCATCTGCTTGATTAATTGGATTGTCGAAGTCATATGAGGTCATAGCAGTGTTGTTGTCGGTGTAATCTGGAAGGCTATCTCTACAAGGGTTGAGAGTTGTTCACTTTAGTGATTGATTTTATCTTATTTAGAAAAATGTGAATGAAGTTTATTAAGAAAACATTGCCATTTATTATTTTGTGCGAAAATAACAAAAATGAAAAGACAGTGAGCGAAAAAAGATCATTTGCAAAAGACGTCCATTGTTCATTAATTTCCATTTGCACAAAATACATATATGGCCCTATTACAAAATGAGTCCTGACATCTTGGGCAAGATGCAGGACTTGATGCATGCTTAAACAGGAAATAATAATTACTCTGCAACAGTAACCCTTATAATTTCCTGGGAAGACCAGTTGAGGACTTGTTGGCCCGGGACTCTTGGACGAATCCAGCTTTCCAGGTTGTAGTCGCTTTCAGCCTCGTCTTCCACATTGTTGACAGCATCCGGGGTAAACATTACCCCGCTCACAAACTTGGGAGCTTCAACAGCCTCCTCTGGCATTTGTCGGGATGGTCGGTAACCCAAACCGAACTTGTCTTCCTTTATCTGAACTTGCAGCAGCTTGCCCCAGCCTTGGGCGTTCCCGTCTTCAACAACCTTCTGAGCTTGTTTGTAAGAAGAAATTGAAGTACCAGACACTTCAACTATTGCTTCATTGACATTGAGAGCTTCAAAAACCTGACTCATTGTCTCATGGATTTCCTCGTCCATCTCTATGTACTTGTAAGTAGCCAAATGACTGACAAAGATGTCCTTCTCTCCACAGATGGTGATAATTTGGCCCTCCCACTCATATTTTAACTTCTGGTGAAGGGTCGATGTTACTGCGCCAGCGGCATGAATCCAAGGTCGACCCAACAAACAGTTGTAGGCAGGCTGAATGTCCATCACATAGAAGGTAGTTTTGAAACTCTGTGGGCCAATTACCACAGGCAGCTCTATTTTTCCGAGAACCGATCTCTTAGAACCATCGAAGGCTCTCACAACTAGGTTACTCGGGCGGAGTGCTAGACCATCATACTCCAGCTTGACCAAGGCTTTCTTTGGAAGGACATTGAGAGATGACCCGATGTCAACCAAAACATGAGAAAGTACAACACCTTTACACTCTAAGGTGATATGAAAAGCCATATTGTGATTACGGCCCTCCATCGTCAGATCAGCATTGGTGAACCCTAGTCCATGACTAGTATTGACATTTGAAACCACCGTTTCTAGCTGATTAACTGTGATCTCCTCAGGCACATAAGCTGCGTGCAGGACTTTGAGAAGTGCATTCCGGTGAGCTTCGGAACACGTGAGCAGTGATAGAATAAAGATCTTGGAGGGTGTTTGGTGGAGCTGATCCACAACCTTGTAGTCACTTCTCTTGATAATCCTCATAAACTCGTCTACATCCTGATCAAAGGGTGTCTTCTGAGTCTCTTTGGAAATTGGTTCTTCTGGCACCACATTCTTTCCTTTTGCTTTAGCAGCAGCTTCTACTTCAGCATTAACTCTGGGAAATTGTAACGCGAAGAGACGTCCGCTTCGAGTGAAGCCTCCGCCTCTCCCGACATTATCAATTTGTGGTATAGAAGTTTAAGAGTCAAGAGTGACTTTCTTTCCGTTGCAATAAAGATCTGAGCTGTAATGCCAAGGTACGGCACGGCTGCTGTCATATGGAACTGGTCCAGGTACCGTGATGGTGACCGGACTGATTGCTGCGGAAGAAGGAGTTGTGACAGTCTGAGGATCATAGTAGATTGTGACAGGAGGTCTGATTGGAGACGATACAGGTGCAGGGAGTTGTTGATGTTGCTTAAAGTTGTTGTTGAGAGAATCCGGAACATGAATGGTTATTGGGTCATAATAAATGGTGACCGTTGAGATGTCTTCATTGATAATTAATGTTGTTGTAGTGGACTCCGTTGGAAAGATGTTTTCTGAATTTGTAGGAGATTCCTTTGAAATGGTGTTTGTTGATGTTGTAGGAGAGATGTTTGTTGCAGTTGTAGAAGTGGGAATTGTTGAAGTGATTTGTAGGATGCCTTCTCTGATAAGATTGTTGATACCCTTTCTCAGATTTGCACAACCATTGGTAGAAACTTTGCAAGCTTCACAACCTAGAAACACTTGGCACTTCAATAACTGAGCTTTCACTTTGTTCAGTGGTGTTTGAATGTTTGCAATGTCATCAATCAGAACAGATGGTTGGTCCTCTTCAATGGCATTAATCCTCGGTCCACCGTGATTCGGTATTGGATTCTTTGTGAGATTAGAAGGAGGTGCAAAATTCAGAGCTTTGGAATCAACTAAGTCCTGGACTTTCATGTGCAAAGCCCTACATTTCTCTGTTGTATGGCCAGGTGCATTGGAGTGGAAGGCACATCTGGCATTGACATCATAGTTCCTTGGGAGATTCAAAGGATCTGGTGGAGTCATGGTTCTCAATTCAATCAGGTTGAGCTTCAATAACTGTGGAAGTAGAGTTGCATAGGGCATCAGGATAGGATCAATAACCCTGTTGATTTGAGAGGGCCTTTGTTGGAAAGGACGTTGTTGTTGGTTGTTGTTGTTGTTGCTATAAGATCTATGTTGTTGCGTAAACTGTTGTTGTTGTGGGAAGTGTTGTGGTTAGGGTGCTAGAGTAGGGATGGTGACTGCGGCCACTGATCTTTGCATATACTGGGGCCTACCTCTGCCCATATGCACTGAGTTGGTTTCACCTATCCTACGAGGTCCTGAGAAAGGTTTCCTTGCATTGCTAGAACTAGCATCGTTGTCAGAGATCTTACCCATCTTCAAAAGACTTTCAATTCTCTCACCTGCTATGACCATGTTAGCAAAACTGGTAGAAGAGAAAGCAGCAAACCGATCAATGTAGGTTCCTTGTAATGTATTCATAAACATATCAGCCATTTCCCTTTCAGACATAGGTGGCTGGACAGCAGCAACAAGTTATCTCCACCTTTGAGCATACTCACGGAAACTTTCTCTTGAAGATTGAGACATACCCATCAGGAGGGTCCTATTGGGAGTCATATCCAAGTTGTACTGATACTGGCGTATAAAGGCCTCGGTTAAGTCCTTCCAATTTCTGATAGTAGCCCTTGATAGGTGTGAATACCATTCTCTGGATGCCCCGGTTAAACTGTCTTCAAAGTAAAACATCAACAGTTTCTCATCCATGGTGTAAGCTTTCAATCTCCCCATAAAAGATAGTAAATGGGTACGAGGATAGGAGGTACCATTGTACTTCTCAAAGCAAGGAGGTTTGAACTTGTGAGGAATCCTTACCCTTCAACTAAACCCATATCCATCACATTAAATCCCAAAGAGTTCTGGGATTCCAAGGATCTTAGCTTCTCTGATATCTCGTCCAGACGACGATCATAAGCTTCATCTGCCCCAGCACCCAACACTGTAAACTGCTCATCTTGAGGGTCCTCTTGTAGGATACGATCTCCATTGCCCCTTTGGCCATCCCCAAGGATATTAACTTCAGGATTGTTATTGGGTCCAAACACCGGTGGATTTGTTTGTGGTTGTCCGTGATCGTTGTTACTAGTACCTCCTGTGCCTGCATGGTTATCCTCTAGAATCTGCCGCTCGACTAACTCCCTCAATCTTTCTTGGGTCTGTGTCATCCCATTCACTACAGCCATAAATTGGTTCATCTGAGTCCTCATCTCTGTCCTCACATCAGTCATCTGAGTCCTTACATCTGTCAGTTCTTGATGTAATTGATCCATTTGTAGACTCGGAAGGTTGTTACGGGTTGGATATCTATGGACGCGATTGACGGGAAAGACCCTCCTGCGAGCAATATTTCCTGAAACAAGCAGCAAAGTGAGAAAAACAACAAAAATCTTTCAACACAAAGAATATGAAGTTAGCATGCAATGCAATATGTCTATTTGTCTTCAGAGGGTATCCGGTTTGGTTCTTTGGTTTTGACCTTCCAGACCTCTAGGAATGATGAAGATGTTGAAGCAAACGAAGCTTAAAAGAAGATCCAGGTAATACATAAACCATAACATTACAAAATGCCAAAATACATAGTTTATGATTACATCAAGCTCCCATGGTGGGTCAGAATATAATCAAGAATACAAACAAAATCACCATGGAGAATTAAAATACAACCAAAATAAAATACAAGTAAAAGAGAAATCAAACATCCAGCCCAAAGTCATCCTCTTTGACTTCTTTCAGGAGAGCATCAGTCACTGGTCCAACTGGATGCTCTGTGATGGTCCTCATAAGAAGGTTCCTGGTTGCAATGGCACTTCTCATCTTCTGGTACTTGTCTTGTTCTTTTGATCTCTTCAACCTCGCCCGGAGTTTCAGCTCGGAGATTTCCTTTTGTGCTTCTAATAAGGCTTCCTGACTCTTCTTCTCATTGGCTTCCAGCTGCTCCATCTTAGCCTGGGTCTTTTGATCTTCTTTCAAACGAGCTTCAGTGATCCTGATCCACCTATACTGACTCTCCTCTAGGTATTGTTCAGCTCTGGATTTCTGAATCTTGGCTTCTTTGCAAGCATTCTTCAATACCAACTCCCCTGCTCGGGCTTTTCTGATGAAATCCTTTATCTTTTCTATCTTGGTTATATGCTCGACTCGGAGCTTCTCTAACCTCTCATTGTCCAGACGACTATCATTCCTTTCCCAAAGGGTCTTCTTCAGAGCTTCAGCTAACTGGGCATTTCTTTCTTTCAACTTCTCAAATTCCTCCAGGCTCACTGTAGCTATAGGCTCAACTGCTGATGGCCCTGGTACATCCTCCAGGGTGAATGGCATGCGAGTAATTTGTCCTTTGATGCGAGACCATTCAGTGTACTGAGCAGAAGCTATGTTATTGCACTTCCCCAAAATGGCAGTTCCTTTAGTCTGTATGTTGTCCCAAGCCCCGACTGCTTGTCGGACAATGGCATGATTGTTCTGAAAGGCACAATAAAGAGACTCCGCTAAGTCCTGCTCCCTTGGTGGATGTATCAATGCATATCCCAATTGTCTTTTGAAAAGTAAAGGATTGTAGTTGATGCAACCCTTTACTCCAATAAGAGGCACATTAGGATATTGTCCACAGCTTGTAATTATGTTCCTGCCCTTGGTGTTCTGAGTACACCACCTGATGTCTTCTGATGTAAGGGCAATCATTCTCTTTGCTCAGTTCCTTGTCAGATGAGGATTCAAGAAAGCTTCCGTCTTCGGCATATGTCTTATCAACCAACTGTAGAAAAGAGGTGCACAACATCTCACCATTCTCCCCCTCTATTTCTCTTTTATCGATGCTTTCTTGGGTAGTACGTTCAATGACGACCCCGTGTCTACTAGCACATGAGAGAGTATAGCCCCCTTGTATTCCATGGAGATGTGCAAGGCGCGGTTGTGGCTTTGTCCCTCATATGTAAGGTCCATATTGTCGCTCCCCAAACTCTCGTCCCGGTGCAGACGCAGATGGTTGGCGATGTTGGAGATTGCGGTTGAAATAGAGTCGCCAGCTAGGCATTTTTATCCCGAAGGAAAGGTAATGCTGCATAAACCTGGAAGGGTATGGATAAGACGGTTACGAACCAAAGAAAAATGAGTAAGGGGTTGGTTAAGACCTGGGAAGGTATTAGAACCCAGATCGTCCATCGTACTCGACGGGATCCACGCTTACTTGGTTGTGTTTAAAAGGGGTAGTGTATGTGCTGACTGTGCATAAAAAGCTAGGGATGAATGTACAGTGTGTCAGTACAAAAAGAGAGGTGAGTGCTCAAGGACTGAGGCTTAGAAAAAAAATCTGGAAGGAGAGAGGGGGAGACAAAGAGACTTTTGTTCGATAACTGTTAAGTTATGCCTACGTATCCTCTCGTGCAATGAGGAAGTCAGAACATCGTAGTTCGACTCAATGAGACTGGATGATTTGTGTTGTGAACTAATTACTTATCTATGCTCAAGTGTATGACTCATCTGGCTCGAGTGCTAATTGTCTTGCATTTAGACGGGAGAAGCGAGTTATCGTTTTCAGAGTGAGTGTGATGAGAAAAGAATCCCGGAGGAGACAATTATTGTTTGTTTTTGTGTTTTCAGTTTTTTATTGTTTTTGGTGGTTTGCATAAGTTAATGAGCTTAAGCTTAAACCAAAGGTTGTAAACTCATTATATCGTCCCTGATTAGGGATAATGAGCCTACTTAAGTGTGAGATAAGCATCTCAACTTAATTACCATGATGATATAGGATTAAGATCATTAACCTACTTGTGATTATTTAGATGTTTTTTGGTTTTTGTTTAGTGTTAAGTAATGAGTTTAATCTCTAATCAGGGATTAGTGAACTCATTACACCATCCTAAGAGAAGGATGATAGATGAGAACACTTGAGCTGAG
The DNA here is from genome assembly GCA_963966055.1 of Lathyrus aphaca. Classification (NCBI taxonomy): domain Eukaryota; kingdom Viridiplantae; phylum Streptophyta; class Magnoliopsida; order Fabales; family Fabaceae; genus Lathyrus; species Lathyrus aphaca. The sequence goes on along the minus strand of OZ014523.1, from coordinate 339,142,391 downwards.
GAAGACTCCTCAACTTAATCCATGGTTAGGGACTAAATTCATTAGATAACAAGCCTTTATTAGAGTGGATTTTAATTAAAGGTGGGATTAAGAAGTGTTTTTTATGTTTGTAAGACTAGCTTGAGGGGGACTTGTCCATTAAACACTAGGGTTAGTCCCTCTTAACCAAAAGGAAGAGATAGTGTCGTACCTCGAAAAATACGATCCCTCGCGAACGCGGTCGCGGCTGGGCTGACTTGAGAGTCGCCACCTAATTTCATTTATTCCCGAAGAGGGAAATGGTAAATATAGATAAAACCACTGAGAAAGGATAAAACAAGGTCATTGCAAACCATTGTCGGGGTTCGGAAGTCGGTTATGTAGAAGGAAGGTATTAGCACCTCCTACATCCATCGTACTCGATGGGAACCATCTAGATTGTCACACGCGAAGGGATGTTTATACTTATGATTACTTGTTGAACTAAAGGGTTTATTGATCCTAGGGGCTCGGCAAGGATTGAGATCCTCGTGCCTACGTATTCCCTTGTGCAATGGGAAAGTCAGAGCTTCGTAGTTCGGCCTGATACAGGTATTGGTGTTTGTTTTTATTACCTTTCTTCGATGAAAGGATTTAAGAATCCATTTGCACTAAAGACTATGGATAGTTTATTTCGTCCAACAAGACGAATGTCTTGTGCCGAAATAATCGGAGCGAGTAACGAGAGCTCGTTATCCTCCTTTCTATCGCTTAAGGCTCGTGGCGTGCAATTTTCCTCGTATTTATTGAAGTGTTTTGTTTCCTAAGACCGCTTGATGTTGGATCAAGGGTTTGGATCTAAAAAGTAACATTTCGGTTTTTGAAGTTTAAGGTGAATGCAAGTGGAGGTTTTATTTGTTGGTTTTGTTAGCGAGGCACAATGTGCTCGACTCACAAAGTTGAGGAAATAAGCTAAAGACTAGCTATGGAAAACAAGCGCAATGCGTTGATTCGTTAAGTTAGAAAATGTTGCTAAAAGTGTAAGGTGCAAAGTTCGTGCAGATGGCGATCGAGGAACGATCGACTTACATGTGTGTATGAAGTGAAGTGCATATGGATGTCTATTTGGCATTGGACCAAAGATTTCGTTTATCTTTGAAATGACTAATCTTAATGTGCGTTCGTTTTTTTTACTTAGCAATTTATCGTCAAAAATGCAAAAGTAATCACACAAGTAAGCATTGTATCATGTCACAAGCAAATAGAAATCGAGCATACGCAAAACTCATATCACACACATAATCGAGCAAAGGAGAAAAGTTAATTAATTAAATAGCCATATTTAATTAGATTAACTACCAAATTCATTAATCTAATTGAACAAAAAAACTATTTAATTAATCTATGCATTTTGGTTTTTTTCTTTTTTTTAATATTGAGAAAAATAATTAACTTAAACAAAGTTATTTAATTAAATTAATTAGAAAACTAAAAAAAGTAGTTAAATAAAATAGTTTAGAATCTAATTATTTCTCTTGTTTCTAATTGATGCCTTTTTAAAAAAAAAAAAAAAACTAAGTAGAGAGAATAAAAGAAACGGGAAGCTGACAGACACATGGCGTAACAGCCATTGAACCACACAAATTCAGACTATGGAAAAAAAACAAAATAATTAAATATGCTTGACCTGGTTTCAAGACCTACATGAAAAAGAGAAAAACGACGGAAATGCTATGAGTGAAGCGGAATTCAAAAATCTCAGCCTATTCCCTTTTCCATAAACAACAATCGGTCTCTAACTCAGCTCGATTTGAATCTCTTTAGAGATATCAAATCTTCATCGCTTCATTGTTACCAATATCTTCACTCAAACAAATCAAAACATCAAACCCTAAAGCCCCCCCCCCTAAATCTTCTTCAACCTCGCAATCGATTCAACTCCGCGGTGTTTCTCCTCACGGGAAACACCAGCATCATAGCATCATCACCATCGTTATCACATTTTGGCCGAACAAATCAAACACACAACCCTAATCCCAATTGAAACCTAAACCCCCATTTTCACTATACTCAATTGATTTGCATCGTAACAGGCAAGTTTCAGGAAGGAATAGAAGAAAGTGAAAACTACCTCAACTGAAAAAATCGTGATTCAAGTATGCTTTAAGGTATGGTCTCGCTTCTTTTCGGCTTTGATCTTCTTCTTCTCTTCTCTTTCGCGAATCCTGATATGTGTGGTTTAGCTCTTCAAACTATGAATTTCAGTGTGAAAATCATAGTTGAAATGTACCGAACTTGAGCTCTTAGTAATTAGGGCTTTTTGAGGATTAACTTTTTGACAGCGTTTTCGTTTTCAGGTCGTGGTGTCCTCAATCATTTCCAATGATTGGGCTTCTTATAGGAAGGATTGAGAGGATCTGATACGTGAGAGTTTTTGTGCGAAAATCGTGTGAAGTGAGCTGGCTTTTTCCGTTAGCAAGATCTCTTGAGTGGGATTCTACGTATTGGTTTGAAGGATCCGCGAGAGACGATCCTGAGTTGGATTTTTTAGGATACGTTTTCCTCTGAGTGAAATAGTGTGGGGACCACGGGATTATTTGCAATTTTGTCTGTAGTGTGAGCTGGTATTTTAGAGAGGATGTGGTCCCATGTGAATCTGCTTGATTCAAAATTAGTTTTCACCGCCATAAACCCTGGTATTTACCGCTGCTGGTCTTAACTATGTTGGCCTGATTCATGTACATTTGATTAGCTGACAAAGCTTTTCTCTCTTTTTGTTGTATGGTGCGCATGATATGAACTGAGGTAGCCCTTGAACATGATAGAATTGGTATGAAGAAAAAGCTTTGATCATGATATGAATTTTGAATTTAATGACCGGTTCGTGATGCTCTTAGAAACTCATCGTTGCACTTGAATCTGATGTTGCAGGCCTAAAAGCTAGCTAATGGTTTTCGGCTAACCATTTCATGTCTTGAATGACCACACACGGATTCTGGTGAATGCCAAAGGAAAAGCCTTGCTAGGATGTTCCAGGAAATCACGATTTGGAGGTAATGCACTAAGTTCTGAATTTTCGTATCCGTGCTGGATGACCCTACTGCTCGTACTGGTTTTATTGATCACAAAGTACTATTTCCAGGCTGCAGCAAAAGCATATAATTAAGGTCTTGATTTCTTTTGCTGCAGTGACTTTTGACAGGTCTCGGTATAGTCGTATGATCAGCGCTTTAGCGGAACTAATGTGGATCTCCTAGCAGGTTGATGGTTTGTGCCAAACGTCAGGTGGTGGAGAGATCTATTAGGAAACTGCAACCCTTTCGCATACTGCGGCTCTTGTTCCCACTGGATGCTGCAAGATGAAACATCAATTGGTCCCATTCTTTCTTCGAGTCTTGCTATTAATCTGACTGCACAATTTCAAATCGTGATGACTTGAATTTACTCGATGTTTACCGCAGGTCATTATTGCGAAGATGGCAACTAGTTTGGAATGGTGATGGTAACCAAGTTGTAGCTTGGCACTATGGGAGAAAAACAAAAACTCAACCTTGATGCGAAGGAAACAAACAAAACATGAGGCAATATGAAAACCTGAGATGGGCTGAACTTGGTGAGGATTCTAGTTTTCTTTGTGATATTTCTTCATAGGCACTTGAACTTTATTCACATTGATTCATGTTCATGACTTTCAATTGTTTGCTCTTTACTTTGTTTCCTATAATTCATTTAGGTCAGCCGACATGTAGCTAGCTTTTATCGGATTGGATTCATCATAACACATGTTCTTATCAGCTGCAAGCTGATCCATGCCAGTCTGAGTCTTGCTAGAAACTTTGCACTGATGTTGTGATCTGGTTCTAATACGCCCTGCGGTCATCGTGAACTCCTTCCCACAGGATAGTACTGCATTAAGAAAGGCTGCCTTCTCCGCATCCGTCCAATCAATAGGATTAACTCCGTTGCAACTCCCGTCGGGACAAGTTTTATGATCAGCAATTTCTGGCGTTGGAGGTGGTGACGGTTTGCATAGATGCCTTGCCCTCACACACTTCCTGATCTTTTTTGTTTTTTTCAAGAAAAATGACTGAACTAATTATGCAGGAGCTTGTTGCTTTCGGTGAAACAGGACCATATATATTTGTCAACTCATCAACTGCAACACTCTATTTTTCACCATGCAGAACTCCAAAGCCTTTCAGCCTGGAAGCCGTGTTATATCCTTTCCCAAGAGAACGCCCAGAACGTACCCTCAGGTTTCTTGTAGTGTTGCCTGCCATCACTGAAGTTGCGCTCAAGGTATCAAGTGAAGAAGGATTTGGTACGGTGATTCGATTTGTCGCAGAAAAAATCAATGATTGCTCCTGACTGACATTTTAATGATAGGTACTTGTACTTTTGCTTGTTAACTCGACACATCCCTTTTGCTCATGTGTGCTTCTCTTTTGACCCTGCATTGTTTTTTATTTGATTCCTGCTAACTTCTTCCTCTTGTTAATGTTCAACTCTTTCCTTTCCTTTCATGTATCCAACCTTTGATATGAGGGACTTCGGTAAATTGGTGGGGACTTACGAGTTGGCATGGAAAAGATGAATCAAGCCATGGAGACTTGATTGTGTTGCTTTAACTGTAAGTCTGATGGATATCGTTTGTATTATTTTGGCTCTGATCGTATTGTGACCTGCGACTCACTTGTATTGCTTGTTGCAACATTTCAAAATTGCCTTGAAAAATATTTTGTGTGCATTGCCTACTCTATCATGATGACATGTTAATCATTAAGTACACCAGTGTGAACTTTGAACTTTGAGTCTTGAGCTTGTGTCTTTCTAATGCTTACTCTTCTCCCTTTTCATGTAACTCTCGGAGTATGGCACGGATTTTTGAAGGTTTGAAGGAGACTTGACATGAGGGAAACTAGGATAATGTCGAAATAATGAGAAACCGCTCGAGTTTGAAACTCCGGCATAAAGGCCTCAAGGCTTAGAAGTTTTGGCAGGAAGATTTAGCACCAAAGTGATGGCCTGATGATCAGGTAACAATACCAAAATGACAAGCTTGTGGCATTTGTACAACCATGAATTGTATGGTTTCTTGACATGTCCATTGAAATTTGCATTCTAGGATTTTCATGTTGTGAACTTTATGCATTGCTATCATACTGCAGCTACCTCTGGATTATTGTAGAGCTTTTGAAATATGATATGATCTTGCTTTAAATGTCCTTTCTCGTTGTCTTTCATAGATAGCTGCACATTGTTTCTTTTGTAATTATCACAATGTCATCCTATGGTTACTAATTGTGCAATACAACAATTTTGTTCTTGCAGATAAGAATTAGTTCCAACATGTAGGAGTTGTACCGTTGACGAACATGGCAACTTTGGAAGTTCACAAGTCTTGGTATGATTTGTTCTCATCATCATCATCATCATATTTTCTTACTAAGAATTCCACTCTGAATTCTCCCCCTGTTGATCGAAATTCTGGCTGCATTGTTTCTGTGTTATAATTCGGCAATTATGCAACTTTTGTTTTGTTTTTTTTATAGGTAGAAACAATAATGAAACTTTGCATCATCTTGAAGCTTGAGTGAAACATGACGAAACGGTTCCAACTTGATGATGGAGAAATGATGTTTTAAGTTTAGGCATAAGGAAATTCCGTGGACATCCTTGTTTGCGACCTGTTGATGCTTTGCTTGTTTGTAAAAATGGAGATTCATGGAGTGTCACATAGTCTATGGAAAGCTGAAGCGGAAATTTCGAAGCTTGTGAGAAGTGAAGAAGCCGAAGCTTAGTGTAGCAAAGATAATTGATGTTCATTCTCTTTAAAGTGGTAGGATTAGGACGTTTGTAACATTCTTGCAACAATTCAAATTCAACAATTTTCATTATTTGTAATTCATTTGAATTTTGAAACTTGTAGATGTTGGACTTATCTGAACAATATATTCTTGGCATCCCATAGGCCAATTTCCTGCAACCGAAACTTTCCTTTGCTAATTTGAAGAATATAATGGCTTTTGAGATCAAATGATCCATTAATTTCTTTAATCTTCAATATTTCCATGATAGAAAAACAAAGCGCAGTGTTTCTTGACACGTTGGTTGGTCTTTAGACATTGTATGGGTTTGTATAAAGATGAACAAGGCTTCAATAGTAAAGTGATGAATAAATTGGAACCAAGTCCACACCTTCACATCTTGAATCAATCTAAATGCTGTTTTGACATTTCTACCCATGACTTGCAATTAAATATTATTGATTACAGAAACCCAAGACTTGGCTAATTTGATCCCAAGGATTAAACCAAATGGAAATGATAGCTAGAACCAACTCACAACATTACTTGCAAATGAATGAAGTTTTAACAAATGAGTGATTATAACTCGAGCTCCTAGGCATATCCATAGTGCAAATTGACTCCCGAATTCAGACTATTCACAACTTGTAGAATAAAAACTTGACCATTTGAACGCATAGCATGATTAAAAAGCGTTTTGATACATCCTCCGTTTACGGTACCATTCAATTTGAAGCTTGAGAAATGAGTAAAAGTTTGGGAATTATCTTGAAACCAAATGACCAACTTTTTACACCATTAGCATCTTACCTTAACACAAACAAGAATTTCATGATTTGAAAATCATGGTCGGAAGCCAAATGATGATTCACAGCAACATTTTCACCAATTTACCAAACATCATGCGAAGTTGAGAAGGTAGGACGAATTTGGGGTATGACAGATGCCCCTATCTAATTGCCTTGAGCCCGAAGGAGTGAACTGCTGCATGGAGTTCAATCTTTTTAGGGTAGAAGTCAATTAGATATAAAAAGACCCCGAAATTTGTCCGACAAGAGAGAAAATGCGACACCACTGAAAGGGATATGAAGATAAGATTGGAAAATTGTACAAAATGTCTGAGATTCTTCGTACCAACAAAGCAGTATCCCAATTTGATGAATAAACCTCTCCAAGTCGTACAAGGCAGTCCCTTATGAATTAAGATTTCTTCGGGGACAAGATCTTAACAAAACGTGTGATTCCTCGGGTCATGCGAAGCAGTTCCTTAACAATAAAGGCTCTTCGGAGAATGCCCAAATCGATATCTTAATTAATGATGTTCTCTAATCCAATCAAAGCAGCTCCTCGCACTCAAGGCTCTCCATTGATACTTGAAGCAACATCTCGAACAATGGCATGATATTTTCTAGATCATGCGAAGCAGTTCCTTTTAGTCAAGGCTTTTCGGTGATACTAGAACAATGTCTTAACAAACTTTAGATTCTTTAATCCGAGCAAAGTAGTACCTTACCAATGAAGGCTCTTTAGGGATACTTAGAGCATTATCTCGAACAAATGGTATAAGATTTTCTAGGTCAAGCGAAACAGTTCCTTTCAGTCAAGGTTCTTCAATGACTTTAGAACAAATTTCTTAACAAGCATGAGATTCTTTAGTCCATCAAAGTAGTATCTTACCAATGAAGGCTCTTTTGTGGACGCTAGAACAATATCTCGAATAAATAGTGCAAGATTTTCTAGATCATGTGAAGCAGTTCCCTATATTTAAGGATCTTCAGTGATACTAGAACAGTATCTTAAACACAACATGAGATTCTTCGGGTCTTGCGAAGCAGTATCTCGAATAAAATGATATAAGATTTTCCAGATCATGCGAAGCAGTTCCTTATATTTAAGGATCTTCAATGACACTAGAACAGTACCTTTACCAAATGATGCAAGATTTTCTAGATCATGCGAAGCAGTTCCTTATATTTTAGGATCTTCAATGATACTAGAACAGTATCTTAAACACGACATGAGCTTTTCCGAGCCTTGTGAAGCAGTACCTTTTCGATTAAGGTTCTTCAGAGGATTCCAAAGCAGTATTTGATCCAATGAGATTCTCTAATCCAGGCAAAGCAGTGCCTTAACAATAAAGGCTCTTTGGGGATATTTTGAGGAATATATCAAACCATGGCATGATATTTTCTAGATTATGCGAAGCAGTTCCCTATATTTAAGGATCTTCAATGATACTAGAACAGTATCTCCATCACAATATGAGCTTTTCCGAGTCTTGCGAAGTAGTACCTTTTCGATTAAGGTTCTTCGGAGGATTCCAAAGCAGTATTTGATCCAATGAGATTCTCTAATCCAGGCAAAGCAGTACCTTAACAATAAAGGCTCTTTGGGGATATTTAGAGAAATACATCAAACAATGGCATGATATTTTCTAGATCATGCGAAGTAGTTCCCTATATTTAAGGATCTTCAATGATACTAGAACAGTATCTTTACCAAACATGAGACTCTTCGGGTCTTACGAAGCAGTACCTTTTGATCAAGGTTCTTCGGAGGATTCCAAAACAGTATCTCAATAAAATGTGATTCTCTAATCCAAACAAAACAGTACCTTAACCATAAAGGCTCTTTGGGGATATTTTAGAGCAATATCTCTCCCCCATGGCATGAGACTTTCTAGGTCATGCGAAGCAGTTCCTTACAATCAAGGCTCTTCGGTGATGCTAGAACAGTATCTCTACCATAACATGAGATTCTTTAGATCTTGCGAAGCAGGACCCTTTCGATTAAGGTTCTTCGGAGGACTCAAAAGCAATATCTCAATCAAATCTTTCAGGATGCTCTCTGCTTGGAGAGCAATGAAGATGGTGGACAACATCATCATCAACTATAAAATTTGAAGAATGATTTGCTGGGGAAAATAAATCTGCAAGCGTATGCGGGATATCAGCTCCTCTCAGAGGAATACCATCAACTTTGAGAGAGGAAACTCCTGGATGCATGTCCTGGATCCTACTGTGCTATTCAGCTGTGCCCTCGTACATTGCATGATGCATGATGATTCTTATGAAAATGCAATTACAAATGATTCTAATGCAAATGCTTTGTTATATGCTAATGATTAACATGATCGTGTTTGATGGCATTCTTGTTTTTGGACAAAAATACTATGCATGCCATGCTTGTGACAATGCAAATGGTTGCGTACGTTGGAAATACGTTTGGAAAATTGCCAAGAGTATTGGGCTTTGGGAGGTGTGTGCCAAATATGGTTGGGCTTTTGGCTTTCTGGTAGTTGGCTACCATAGTGGACTTTTGTGAATCATGCGGGTGCCAATAGAATTGGGCTTTAGCTTTTAGTAGTTGCCAAGGAAATTGGACTTTTAGGTTTTATGAAGGATGCCAGCATGGTGGACTTTGAGCGTTTTGGTGGTTGCCAATGGATATTGGACTTTCAAAGGTTTTGGAGGATTTTAGATTTTCCATGCTTAGTACGTGAGACCTTGATAAAAGTCGTGAGCAACAAAGAGAGAGACATGAGTGCCCCTGGTAAAGTTTCGACTAAAGTTTAACATTCGTCAATGGGATATGTTGTCTGTGCGGAAACGATCACCATGACTGGCAATGATATTAGCTAACGGGAGAACTGTCACGTTCCTTTTATCATCCAAAAAGATAATCGTACCACTTTTCAAACATTTGTTTATTATTTTTTACCAAAATTTTAAAACAGAGTTTATCAATAATAAACATTTTGCAAACAAACAGATAAAATAAAAACGATTGAGCACAATTTTGATGAGAAATTTCTCTTTTTATTGCCAAAACCCGCAAAAGGGTATAAATGTACATACAGATGCAATTCCTTAATGAGGTAATTGTTGTGCAAGAAAAGTACAATGACAATGATAATAAATGAAGCCATTGAATTTCGACATTGCTACGGTCCCTATATCTCTGAAAATCTCATCAGTTAAACTTTGTAGGAAGACGATTGGATGGATCCTTTTCTTTCGTAGTTCCCCAGGATCAAATGAATGTACAGAATATAATATTTTGCCTTGGAATTAGTCCCTAACTTTTGCCTGGATCGCCCTTTCGGGTTTTCGATCCACCGGGACACCCTTTTTTGCCTGAGCCACCCTTTCGGGTTTTCAACTCAGCGGGCTATTTTTATTTTTATCCCTAATTTTTGCCTGGACCGCCCTTTCGGGTTTTCAGTCCACCGGGATAGCCTATTTTTGCCTAAGTCGCCTTTTCAGGTTTTCGACTTAGCGGCTTTTATTCCAATTTTTTAGGCATAATATCTTTTAACTGCATCCGCATTCACGGGGGTAGAAAGCTCTTCACCGTCCATTCTTGCAAGAATTAAGGCACCTCCGGAGAAAGCTCTCACCACCACAAACGGTCCTTCATAATTAGGCGCCCACTTGCCCCTGGGCTCTCTGTGCATGGTAGTGATTCGTTTGAGCACCAAATCACCTTCCTGGTAAGTCTGAGGACGTACTTTCTTGTCAAAAGCTTTCTTCATACGTCTCTGGTAAAGTTGTCCATGACATAGCGCCGTCATACGCTTTTCTTCAACAAGATTGAGCTCATCAAACCTCGTTTGGACCCACTCAGCTTCATCTAATTTGGCTTCCATCAAGACTCTCATCGAAGGAATTTCAACCTCTATCGGGAGGACAACTTCCATGCCATATACCAAAGAAAAAGGGGTTGCCCCTGTCGAAGTACGTACTGAAGTACGGTAACCGTGCAATGCGAAAGGCAACATCTCATGCCAATCTTTATACGTGATCACCATTTTCTGAATGATCTTCTTGATATTCTTGTTTGCAGCTTCGACGGCTCCATTCATCTTGGGTCTGTATGGTGTTGAATTATGATGCTCAATTTTGAAACTGGTACATAACTCTTCAATTGTCTTGTTATTGAGATTCAACCCGTTGTCGGTAATGATCCGGTGAGGAACCCCATACCTACATATGATGTTATTCTTCAGGAAGCGAGCAACCACTTGCTTGGTAACATTAGCATAAGAGGCAGCCTCGACCCATTTCGTGAAGTAATCTATGGCAACAAGTATAAACCTATGCCCATTTGAAGCCTTTGGTTCAATCATCCCGATCATGTCTATTCCCCACATGGAGAAAGGCCATGGTGAAGTCAAGACGTTCAACGGAGTGGGAGGTACGTGTACCCTGTCAGCATAAATTTGGCATTTGTGGCACGTTCGAACATGAGAATAACAATCAGCCTCCATCGTTAGCCAATAGTACCCTGCTCTAAGGATTTTCTTTTCCATTGTATGCCCACTCATATGGGTACCAAACAGTCCTTCGTGTATCTCTTTTATGATTCGCTCGGCCTCCTGTTCATCTACACATCGGAGCAGGATCATGTCATGATTTCTCTTGTACAACACCTCCCCATTCAGAAAGAAATTTGAGGCCAATCTTCTTAGTGTTCTTTTATCCATACTCAAAGCGCCTTCCGGGTATTCTTTCTTCTCCAAGTAGCGCTTGATATCATAGAACCAAGGCTTGGCGCTTGATTCTTCTTCAGCACTTAGACAATAAGCAGGTTCTTCAAAGCGCTTGAGATCAATGGAAGGCCGATGATTGGGCCAAATCAACTGGTACATAGACGCCAGTGTTGCCAGAGCGTCAGCCATTTGGTTTGCACTACGAGGCACATGAGTGAAAGTAATGTCATCAAATCTGGGGAGTAACTTTAACACATAATCCCGATATGGAATCAGATGGTCACATCTTACTTCCCAATCTCCTGTAGTTTGATAGATCACTAGAGCTGAGTCACCATATACATCGAGTGTTTTAATCCTCAGATCAATGGCTTCCTCTAGTCCCATAATGCATGCTTCATATTCAGCCACATTGTTCGTACACGGAAAACACAACTTAACTGTAAAAGGTACATGGAAATCCTTAGGAGATGTCAGCACTGTCCCAATTCCACAACCTCGATCATTGGCCGCACCATCGAACATGAGAGTCCATCGCTCTCTTGGTTCAGGCCCTTCGTCAGGTCCAGGCTCTTCATAATCTTTAATTAACATGATATCCTCGTCTGGAAAGTCAAACTTCAAAGGTTGGTAATCTTCCACAGGCTGGTGAGCAAGATGATCTGCTAGTATGCTGCCTTTGATAGCCTTTTGAGTGACACACTGAATATCGTACTCGGACAAAAGCATTTGCCATCTGGCGATCCTACCAGTGAGAGCTGGTTTCTCAAATATATATTTAAGAGGATCCATCTTAGAAATCAAATATGTTGTATGGGTCAACATGTATTGTCGGAGACGCTTGGCAGCCCATGCAAGAGCACAACAAGTCTTCTCAAGTGCTGAATACCTTGTTTCACAATCGTTGAACTTCTTGCTCAAGTAGTAGATGGCATGCTCCTTCTTGCCAGTCTCATCTTGCTTCCCTAGCACACAGCCCATGGATTCATCAAGAACTGTCATATACATGATGAGAGGTCTTCCAGGAACGGGAGGCACCAAGATTGGTGGTTCTTGCAAATATTCCTTAACTCTATCAAAAGTTGTTTGACATTCATCATCCCATTCAATTGCTTGATCTTTTCTTAAAAGCTTGAAGATTGGTTTGCAAGTAGCAGTGAGATGCGAAATAAATCTGGCAATGTAGTTCAACCTTCCAAGGAAACCTCTGACTTCCTTTTCAGTTCTTGGCGTAGGCATGCTCTGAATAGCCCTGACTTTGTCAGGATCGACCTCAATCCCCTTCTGGCTCACAATGAATCCTAGCAACTTTCCGGATCGAACCCCAAAGGTGCACTTATTCGGGTTAAGTCTGAGCTTGAAATCTCTTAATCGTACAAACAATTTTTGCAGATTAACAATGTGTTCTTCCACTGTTTGGGATTTTGCAATCATATCATCGACGTACACTTCAATCTCTTTATGAATCATGTCATGAAAGAGAGTTACCATCCCACATTGATATGTTGCTCCGGCATTTTTGAGTCCGAATGGCATTACTTTGTAGCAAAAAGTTCCCCACGGCGTAATGAACGTGGTCTTCTCCATGTCTTCTGGATCCATTTTGATTTGGTTATATCCGGAGAAGCCGTCCATAAAGGAAAACACTGAAAACTGAGCTGTATTATCCACCAATACATCGATATGAGGTAGTGGGAAATCGTCTTTGGGACTAGCTCTGTTCAAGTCTCGGTAGTCGACACACATGCGGACCTTTCCATCTTTCTTTGGAACGGGCACGATGTTGGCGATCCACTGTGGGTATTTAGCTACTGCTAGAAATCCGGCGTCAAATTGCTTTCTTACTTCCTCCCGAATCTTGAGGGCCATGTCTGGGCGAGTCCTTCTCAACTTCTGCTTGACTGCTGGACATTCTTCTTTGAGTGGCAACTTGTGCACGACGATATCAGTATTTAGCCCAGGCATATCCTGATATGACCATGCGAACACGTCGGCGTACTCGTGGAGAAGCTCTATCAATTTTGCCTTCACTTCGATCTGCAAAGAAGCACCTATCTTCACTTCACGCTTATCCTCCTCTGATCCCAGGTTGATGACTTCAATGTCCTCTTGGTGAGGCTGGATGACCTTCTCTTCTTGCTTGATTAGTCGGGCTAACTCTTCAGGAAGTTCGCAGTCTTCCTCGCCTTCTTCCTCTGCTTGGTTGATCGGATAATCAAAGTTATACGGGACCATAGCAGCGTCGTCATCAAGGACTTCGGTAGTGTCTCTGCATGTTTATGATTTATGCATTTATTTTAGAAAGTGATGTGCATTAAAACATTGTCATTTTATTATAAAAGAGAAAAATGAAAGAAAAAGAACAAATATTGAATGCAAACTGCTGATTTATTATATTGATAATCAAAGTTTTAAGACATTGGTGGCCCGATAACATCCCAATATGCCTTGGGCAGGGCATATGGTTTTGACAAAAAGAAGTAGAATTACTTTTTAGGGTAAATAAACTGAGGAATCTCGACAGTTCTCCAGTTCTCTAATTCATCCCATGGACTGGCTTGACGAACCCAATTACAAGTCACTTCATGGTGGTGGTCTTCGTCTGAGATCATTGCAGCATGATCCTCAAAGATGTATCCAGCGCTCATAAATGTATCACTCACTCGAGGAAATTGACCATTTTGTTCATATGCCGAGATCGTTGTTGTACTGGAAGATGGCTGGTAGCCAATGCCATACATGTCTCTCTTATCTTGCATCTCAACAACTTTGCCCCAGCCCTGCGTGTTCCCGGTCTCCAAGACAGCCAACGCTTCCTTCAGTGATGTCATTGACATTGATGGCTGTGGGCGCTCAGATTCTCGTTGAACTGCCAGCATACTCACTATTTCAAAAGATTGAAACGGTGTTTCGACAGTCTCGCCTTCCACATCAATATACCGAAAAGAGGTCAAATGACTCACTAAGATATCTTCCTCACCTCCAATCACCACTATTCGGGTCTACATAGAGAATTTTAATTTCTGATGGAGAGTGGATGTAACGGCCCCTGCGTTATGAATCCATGGTCTTCCTAGAAGACAGCTGTACCCTGGATGGATATCCATTACTTGGAAAGTAATGGTGAACAAAGCAGGTCCTATCTTAATCGGGAGATCCACCTCTCCTATGACCGCACGCCTGGAACCATCGAAAGCTTTTACTATCAATGCACTTGGCTTCATCACCACTCCTTGTACAGGCATTCTTTCCAACGTCGCTTTTGGCATCACATTTAGGGAGGAACCAGTATCCACCAACACCCTCGATAGCAACGTATCCTCACATCTTATGGAGATGTGCAAAGCTTTATTATGATTCTTCTTATCAACAGTGAGCTCTTCATCATTGAAACCAAGGAAGTTACCAGTGGTAACGCTGGCTATGACATCATCGAACTGGGCCACAGTGATATCTTTGGTAATGTGGGCCGCACTTAGCACTTTCAGCAAAGAAGATCTATGTGCTTCAGAACTAAGTAATAAAGCTAACATAGATATTTTTGCGGGAGTTTGGTTTAGCTGATCGACCACCTTGTAGTCGCTTTTCTTGATAATCCTCAAGAACTCTTCTGCTTCTTTCTGGGTGAAGGCAGCTTTGGGCGATGACGGTTCTTCTGGTGACCCCTGAGGAATAGGAGTAACAACCGGTGCAGCAGTCGTCTTTTGCTTTTGATGGGATGACGACCCCACTGGTCTTGGTGCAAATAATCTTCCACTGCGAGTCATACCACTTGGCCCGACAATGGCTGTGACAACGGGAAATTCAAGATTAATAGGCTGCCTTCTCCGGCCTTGTCTAGCGTTTGCTGGTTCGTAACTCCATGGTACAGCTTGATTATTTTCCCCAGTGTAGGGAGCTGGGTACTCTATAACCATAGGAGTACCATTGTTTGGAGTTTGAGGCGCGTCATAAAACATCTCTGTTGCAGCCACCATTCTTTTCTCCTTGCCACGCCTTTCGATCTGTATCAGACCTTGATCAAGGAGCTTTTGCAAGCACTCCCTGATATTCTCTTCGGAATGATCAACCCCCTCATCCCTTGCCAGCATCAAACCTGATTTCTCCAACTGTTCGCCAATCAAAGCCAATGGTGTCTGAACGTCTTCTTCCTTTAAAATTAACTCACAATCGTCCTCTTCCTCCACGGCATTAACATTTGCTCCCCCATGAGGCGGCAATGGGTTGTTTTTGACATTTGGCCCTCTTGGAGTAAATGTTACATCCTTCGACTCCACCAAATCCTGCACATGATTTTGAAATGCATAGCATTTGTCAATAGCGTGCCCCGGCGCGCCTTTGTGAAATTCGCAAGTGGCATTGGCATCGTAATTTGGGGGATACGGGAAAGTGGTTGGCCTTAGATCCCTCAGAATCAGTTGCCCGCGTTGGTTCAACTGATTAAAGATATCCCTGTAAGGCATGGGGACCGGATCAATGTGCCTTTTTGGCCTAGGCTGCCTTTGCACCGGACCAGTTCGTCTATATTGTTGATTGGGCTACTGTGCAGGAGCCTACTGATATTGTTGGTGTTGTGGAGCCTGTGGTTGATACGGAGCTGGCGCAACATTAGCTACATGCCCATAAGGCATGTTATACGGTAAGTTAGCCATTCCTCTCATAATAGCGTTGGCCTCTCCTTCCCTTTTCTTTTGGAAATTAGAAAAAGGTTTCTTGCCAGTATTTGCAGAAGTAGCTGCTCCTTTGCCCTTTTTCAGCTGGCTCTCGATTCTTTCCCCTACGGACACGATTTCAGAGAAACTAGGAAAACTAGCTCCCATCATTCTGTCCATATACTTGTCCTCCAGCGTATTTAAGAACATGTCCGTTAACTCTTTAGGAAGCAATGGCGGCTGAACCCGTGCAGCGAGTCCTCTCCACCGTTGTGCATACTCTTTGAACGATTCATTGCTACGTTGTGTCATGTCTTGCAATTGAGTACGATTAGGTGCAAGATCAACATTGTATTGATAATGTTCAAGGAATGCACGGGAGAGGTCATTCCACGTTTTGATTCGGCCTCTTTCCAGCTGGGCATACCACTCCAAAGATGCCCCGGACAGGCTGTCCTGGAAGCAATGAATCAGGAGCTGGTCGTTCCTAGCATACAGAGCCATCTTTCAGCAGTATGCCCGAAGATGGGTGTGAGGACAACTGTTCCCTTTATATTTATCGGGAAAGTCCGGAGCCTTGAACTTATGTGGGACTACAAGTCCTGGCACCAGACACATTTCCTCAGCATCTATACCTGGAATGGTGTTGATGTCCATTGCCTTAAGCTTTTCCTCCATTGAGTGCAATCTTTCGGCTACTGGCTCCAGAAGCGTTTCGGTGCGGTGAACCGGTGGATCCGCATAAAAGACATCAGACTGTTCATCCATGTCCTTAAACGACCCGTTGTGAACTGCTAAAGATGGTACATTGGGTGGATTCACCCCAGCAAGAACGAAGTTATCTTTGGCAGTCCCCGAAGCGCCGGCTTGCCTGGTGAGTTTCTCAGCTTCCTCTTCCCTCTTAGCCATAGTGATGACCTCGAGGATTTGGTCCAGCTTTCCCTTGAGTGAATCAATATCAGCTCTCATGGCGTTCTGCTCTTCTTGAATTTGCTCCAACGTCATTTTGTAAATTTTTCTGGTCTCGTACCTTCGTCGGAAAATCCGGAAAGTCAGCTTTTCTGGAGAGGGAAGGTAAAGTGTATGAGTTTGTGTTTTTGTTTGGTTGTAAAGATGAGCGTATGAATGCATATGTTTGATTACAAAGCTCTCAGTCATCTTATCGATTTATTACCAGAGATATTTAACGTATTTATCATTGCAAATAAGACAAGATTTAAAATCCAAAAGCAACAATTTTCATTCATCTAAATCAAACAAGTACATTAGAGATTCCACGAGTTTTCATATTACAACGCAAAAGATAACAACAACTTTCTTGAACATAAACTATGGTGCAACCCTGAAAACGACCCCTTGAGCTTTGCGGACTGCTACTAGATTTGTGGTGAGCTCCTTGATGGTTCTCTTGCAGACTTTCACACACCTGTAGACTTCTTCAGGCGTGTTTTCTGGGCACATGACACGATCTGCATCTTCAAGCTTCTCAGGGAGGTCTTGACTTGCCATGTTCAACATGCTAGCCAGGTTTACAAACTTTTGCTTCCACTCTTCGTACAAACCTTGGAGATTTGCAATTACCACATCTCTTCCGCCTATGGCTTCTTCAGCATCTTGACACTTGTTCATCCACCGGATGCAAGTATCCTCCAGGTCTTGATAAGCTTTCTGAGATCTCAGGTAATCAATTTGTTCCACAGCTTACTCATGTTGAAATTTCTCACGGTCGTACTTTCGCTGACAACTGTCCTTTTCCAACTTTTCCGCTGCTAGCTTGTCCTCTTCTCTCTTGAGAGAATCCTCTAAGCTCTTGATCTTTGCTTCTAAATTGATTCTATCATCCTTCTTGTTCTTAAGACACACCTCCATGTCCTTCTGTAAATTGATAATTCGAACTTCAGCCCTTCTTAATTGGTCGTTACGATGATCCAGATCCATGCTAGCTCCATAAAGAGCACCTAGCCATTGTTCTCTCTTATCCTCTTCCATTCTGCATCTTTTGTTACTGCTTTCCACTCTTTCCGTCATCTTTTTACTTTTCTCCTCCCATACTTCTTGTTTTCCTTTGGTTCGAAGGAGTTCGATCCGCATGCGTTCGTTCTCCAATTCTAAACCTTTAATCCTTTCGTTGAGCTCATCTATGTCTTCAGGTAGTAATGGTGTTTTCTCAGGAAGGGGTGGGAAAGCTATTGGATCGAGGAAGAATGGAATCTTAACGATACGAGCTCTTTCTTTTACCCACAAGACATAAGGTTCCTTCACAGCGATATTCTTGCGGACACTAGGGTCACTTGTAACGATCTTCTTCCAAGCCGCCTTGAATTTCTTCAACTCTTCTTTAGATGGGTTATCAACAACAAAAGGTACCAAATGCCTTTCTTCAGGAGGAGCTTCCATAGGGAGCCCAAGTTGTCTCTTAAGCAGCACCGGGTTTTAATTTATGCAACCATGATTTCCTATCAGAGGGACATTAAGGAAACTTCCACATCTAAGCACAATACCCCCAATCTTCCAATCTCTTGAGTACCATGTGATGTCATTAGCCCTGAGCGAAGCAAATCTGTGAGGCCACGACAAATGCCTAGACACAAAGTAACCCTCCTTAGGCATGTGCATTTTCATCCACATGTGTAGCAACGAAGCGCAGCAAAGGAATACACCTCCTCTCTTTGTATGTCGGGTATGGAAAGTATGATAAAAATCTGCCAATAAGAACGGAACTGGATTTCCTGTCATGAAAATCTCTATAGCAGCACGGTCAACAAACTTATCTGACTTTGGGAACAACACGATCCCATACACAAGAAGATCTAGGATGGCTCCGCAGGAGGACCAGTTTCCTTTCTCAGCGCATTGCCAAGCTTGTTTCTCCAAGAACAGTCTCGTGAATCCTTCCTTATCTGACTTGTTGTCTACTAACAAACTTGCAGGAAGTCCCAACACAGTAGCCAACTTAGTCATAGTGACTTCTTCTTCTAGCTTTGGGAACGGATTGCGGTCTCTAATACGAAGGCCCACAAGCAACTCGAATTCTTCCAAAGTAGGAGCAATCTGGAAGTCTGGGAAAATGAAGCACCGTAGCTGAATGTCGTAATACTCAGCAAGAGCACTAAGAGCATCAATATTTGCTGTCTCATCCAGTATACTCAGGATTCTTCCGAAGCGAGCCTGAAAGTTGTTGTGTTTGATAGGAGTGATCTTAGCTCTCAAGGCCAGTAGCGAGTCAACCTTTGGTTCCAAGAACTTGAAATTGTACGTGCTTTTCTTGGAAATTTGATTCATCTTGATTGCTTTGACAAATACTTCAAATCTGCAATAAATATAAGTAACTGAGAGCTCCGTATCATTTTTATGAATGAATGTATGCAACAATGAATGAGTAAACCCAAAATGCAATGTTCCAGAAACAACTAGCACGGATGGAAGATACTTTGATCGCTCTCCTCACAAGGACCTCACTGGGTGACCTCTACAGTTTTAGGGATCCCAAAGTTAATAACTCATATGGATGTTCATTACACGCGCCATTAACATGACGGTTAATTGACTCCACCATATGAATTTCGTTTGGGTGATATCTTCGTATCGAGCCACATAAGAGATAAATCTCCTGGTACCCCATACTACGTGATCGTCGACACGAGGTTTAAAACAAAGTCCTGGAGTTATGGAACTTTCTCAAATGTTTGATGCACGTGTCAATTTTATATATTCTTGACAGTCAATCAACTCCATTGAGTAAGTCTATTCCAAGTGAGGTTTTCGTATCGAGCCACGCGAGGGCGAACCCTGGTGCCCTAATACTACGCAACCATCAACCGATGTTTTAACCAAAAGGTTCTAAAGGTCCTCAGAGTCGACGACTTTAATGAAAACAACTGAGCACACACGCCAAGAGCTTGACGGTTGTCAGTATTTCCATTAAAATCTACTCCGAGTGAGGTTTTCATATCGACAACCCACGAGAGAGGTTCCCTCGGGAGCCCATACTACATAACCTCGCTAACTTATGTTTACACTCATAGACCCGGGTATAGAGCCTTTCCCTCAAGTTGTTTCGATCAAAGTATCAATTCGGTACAAAAGATCCACAATAAGGATATAAAATGTAAAGCAATAAAGAAAGTGATAAATAAGTAACACATAAGCAAACATCCAAACAAACTTGGAGACCTAGACTAGGCTCGACTTGCATAGGGGTGAACCAGTCCCCAACAGAGTCGCCAGCTGTCGTACCTCCAAAAATACGATCCCTCGCGAACGCGGTCGCGGCTGGGCTGACTTGAGAGTCGCCACCTAATTTTATTTATTCCCGAAGAGGGAAATGGTAAATATAGATAAAACCACTGAGAAAGGATAAAACAAGGTCATTGCAAACCATTGTCGGGGTTCGGAAGTCGGTTATGTAGAAGGAAGGTATTAGCACCTCCTACATCCATCGTACTCGATGGGAACCATCTAGATTGTCACACGCGAAGGGATGTTTATACTTATGATTACTTGTTGAACTAAAGGGTTTATTGATCCTAGGGGCTCGGCAAGGATTGAGATCCTCGTGCCTACGTATTCCCTTGTGCAATGGGAAAGTCAGAGCTTCGTAGTTCGGCCTGATACAGGTATTGGTGTTCGTTTTTATTACCTTTCTTCGATGAAAGGATTTAAGAATCCATTTGCACTAAAGACTATGGATAGTTTATTTCGTCCAACAAGACGAATGTCTTGCGCCGAAATAATCGGAGCGAGTAACGAGAGCTCGTTATCCTCCTTTCTATTGCTTAAGGCTCGTGGCGTGCAATTTTCCTCATATTTATTGAAGTGTTTTGTTTCCTAAGACCGCTTGATGTTGGATCAAGGGTTTGGATCTAAAAATTAACATTTCGGTTTTTGAAATTTAAGGTGAATGCAAGTGGAGGTTTTATTTGTTGGTTTTGTTAGTGAGGCACAATGTGCTCGACTCGCAAAGTTGAGGAAATAAGCTAAAGACTAGCTATGGAAAACAAGCGCAATGCGTTGATTCGTTAAGTTAGAAAATGTTGCTAAAAGTGTAAGGTGCAAAGTTCGTGCAGATGGCGATCGAGGAACGATCGACTTACGTGTGTGTATAAAGTGAAGTGCATATGGATGTCTATTTGGCATTGGACCAAAGATTTCGTTTATCTTTGAAATGACTAATCTTAATGTGCGTTCGTTTTTTTTTACTTAGCAATTTATCGTCAAAAATGCAAAAGTAATCACACAAGTAAGCATTGTATCATGTTACAAGCAAATAGAAATCGAGCATACGCAAAACTCATATCACACACATAATCGAGCAAAGGAGAAAAGTTAATTAATTAAATAGCCATATTTAATTAGATTAACTACCAAATTCATTAATCTAATTGAACAAAAAAACTATTTAATTAATCTATGCATTTTGGTTTTTTTCTTTTTTTTAATATTGAGAAAAATAATTAACTTAAACAAAGTTATTTAATTAAATTAATTAGAAAACTAAAAAAAGTAGTTAAATAAAATAGTTTAGAATCTAATTATTTCTCTTGTTTCTAATTGATGCCTTTTAAAAAAAAAAGAAACTAAGTAGAGAGAAGAAAAGAAACGGGAAGCTGACAGACACATGGCGTAACAGCCATTGAACCACACAAATTCAGACTATGGAGAAAAAACAAAATAATTAAATATGCTTGACCTGGTTTCAAGACCTACATGAAAAAGAGAAAAACGACGGAAATGCTATGAGTGAAGCGGAATTCAAAAATCTCAGCCTATTCCCTTTTCCATAAACAACAATCGGTCTCTAACTCAGCTCGATTTGAATCTCTTTAGAGATATCAAATCTTCATCGCTTCATTGTTACCAATATCTTCACTCAAACAAATCAAAACATCAAACCCTAAAGCCCCCCCCCCCCTAAATCTTCTTCAACCTCGCAATCGATTCAACTCCGCGGTGTTTCTCCTCACGGGAAACACCAGCATCATAGCATCATCACCATCGTTATCACATTTTGGCCGAACAAATCAAACACACAACCCTAATCCCAATTGAAACCTAAACCCCCATTTTCACTATACTCAATTGATTTGCATCGTAACAGGCAAGTTTCAGGAAGGAATAGAAGAAAGTGAAAACTACCTCAACCGAAAAAATCATGATTCAAGTATGCTTTAAGGTATGGTCTCGCTTCTTTTCGGCTTTGATCTTCTTCTTCTCTTCTCTTTCGCGAATCCTGATATGTGTGGTTTAGCTCTTCAAACTATGAATTTCAGTGTGAAAATCATAGTTGAAATGTACCGAACTTGAGCTCTTAGTAATTAGGGCTTTTTGAGGATTAACTTTTTGACAGCGTTTTCGTTTTCAGGTCGTGGTGTCCTCAATCATTGCCAATGATTGGGCTTCTTATAGGAAGGATTGAGAGGATCTGATACGTGAGAGTTTTTGTGCGAAAATCGTGTGAAGTGAGCTGGCTTTTTCCGTTAGCAAGATCTCTTGAGTGGGATTCTACGTATTGGTTTGAAGGATCCGCGAGAGACGATCCTGAGTTGGATTTTTTAGGATACGTTTTCCTCTGAGTGAAATAGTGTGGGGACCACGGGATTATTTGCAATTTTGTCTGTAGTGTGAGCTGGTATTTTAGAGAGGATGTGGTCCCATGTGAATCTGCTTGATTCAAAATTAGTTTTCACCGCCATAAACCCTGGTATTTACCGTTGCCGGTCTTAATTATGCTGGCCTGATTCATGTACATTTGATTAGCTGACAAAGCTTTTCTCTCTTTTTGTTGTATGGTGCGCATGATATGAACTGAGGTAGCCCTTGAACATGATAGAATTGGTATGAAGAAAAAGCTTTGATCATGATATGAATTTTGAATTTAATGACCGGTTCGTGATGCTCTTAGAAACTCATCGTTGCACTTGAATCTGATGTTGCAGGCCTAAAAGCTAGCTAATGGTTTTCGGCTAACCATTTCAAGTCTTCAATGACCACACACGGATTCTGGTGAATGCCAAAGGAAAAGCCTTGCTAGGATGTTCCAGGAAATCACGATTTGGAGGTAATGCACTAAGTTCTGAATTTTCGTATCCGTGTTGGATGACCCTACTGCTCGTACTGGTTTTATTGATCACAAAGTACTATTTCCAGGCTGCAGCAAAAGCATATAATTAAGGTCTTGATTTCTTTTGCTGCAGTGACTTTTGACAGGTCTCGGTATAGTCGTATGATCAGCGCTTTGGCGGAACTAATGTGGATCTCCTAGCAGGTTAATGGTTTATGCCAAACGCCAGGTGGTGGAGAGATCTATTAGGCAACTGCAGCCCTTTCGCATACTGCGGCTCTTGTTCCCACTGGATGTTGCAAGATGAAACATCAATTGGTCCCATTCTTTCTTCGAGTCTTGCTATTAATCTGACTGCACAATTTCAAATCGTGATGACTTGAATTTACTCGATGTTTACCGCAGGTCATTATTGCGATGATGGCAACTAGTTTGGAATGGTGATGGTTACCAAGTTGTAGCTTGGCACTATGGGCGAAAAACAAAAACTCAACCTTGATACGAAGGAAACAAACAAAACATGAGGCAATATGAAAACCTGAGATGGGCTGAACTTGGTGAGGATTCTAGTTTTCTTTGTGATATTTCTTCATAGGCACTTGAACTTTATTCACATTGATTCATGTTCATGACTTTCAATTGTTTGCTCTTTACTTTGTTTCCTATAATTCATTTAGGTCAGCCGACACGTAGCTAGCTTTTATGGGATTGGATTCATCATAACACATGTTCTTATCAGCTGCAAGCTGATCCACGCCAGTCTGAGTCTTGCTAGAAACTTTGCACTGATGTTGTGATCTGGTTCTAATACGCCCTGCGGTCATCGTGAACTCCTTCCCACAGGATAGTACTGCATTAAGAAAGGCTGCCTTCTCCGCATCCGTCCAATCAATAGGATTAAATCCGCTGCAACTCCCGTCGGGACAAGTTTTATGATCAGCAATTTCTGGCGTTGGAGGTGGTGACGGTTTGCATAGATGCCTTGCCCTCACACACTTCCTGATCTTTTTTGTTTTTTTCAAGAAAAATGACTGAACTAATTATGCAGGAGCTTGTTTCTTTCGGTGAAACAGGACCATATATATTTGTCAACTCATCAACTGCAACACTCTATTTTTCACCATGCAGAACTCCAAAGCCTTTCAGCTTGGAAGCCGTGTTATATCCTTTCCCAAGAGCACGCCCAGAACGTACCCTCGGGTTTCTTGTAGTGTTGCCTGCCATCACTGAAGTTGCGCTCAAGGTATCAAGTGAAGAAGGATTTGGTACGGTGATTCGATTTGTCGCAGAAAAAATCAATGATTGCTCCTGACTGACATTTTAATGATAGGTACTTGTACTTTTGCTTGTTAACTCGACACATCCCTTTTTCTCATGTGTGCTTCTCTTTTGACCCTGCATTGTTTTTTATTTGATTCCTGCTAACTTCTTCCTCTCGTTAATGTTCAACTCTTTCCTTTCCTTTCATGTATCCAACCTTTGATATGAGGGACTTCGGTAAATTGGTGGGGACTTACGAGTTGGCATGGAAAAGATGAATCAAGCCATGGAGACTTGATTGTGTTGCTTTAACTGTAAGTCTGATGGATACCGTTTGTATTATTTTGGCTCTGATCGTATTGTGACCTGCGACTCACTTGTATTGCTTGTTGCAACATTTCAAAATTGCCTTGAAAAATATTTTTTGTGCATTGCCTACTCTATCATGATGACATGTTAATCATTAAGTACACCAGTGTGAACTTTGAACTTTGAGTCTTGAGCTTGTGTCTTTCTAATGCTTACTCTTCTCCCTTTTCATGTAACTCTCGGAGTATGGCACGGATTTTTGAAGGTTTGAAGGAGACTTGGCATGAGGGAAACTAGGATAATGTCGAAATGATGAGAAACCGCTCGAGTTTGAAACTCCGGCATAAAGGCCTCAAGGCTTAGAAGTTTTGGCAGGAAGATTTAGCACCAAAGTGATGGCCTGATGATCAGGTAACAATACCAAAATGACAAGCTTGTGGCATTTGTACAACCATGAATTGTATGGTTTCTTGACATGTCCATTGAAATTTGCATTCTAGGCTTTTCATGTTGTGAACTTTATGCATTGCTATCATACTGCAGCTGCCTCTGGATTATTTTAGAGCTTTTGAAATATGATATGATCTTGCTTTAAATGTCCTTTCTCGTTGTCTTTCATAGATAGCTGCACATTGTTTCTTTTGTAATTATCACAATGTCATCCTATGGTTACTAATTGTGCAATACAACAATTTTGTTCTTGCAGATAAGAATTAGTTCCAACATGTAGGAGTTGTACCGTTGACGAACATGGCAACTTTGGAAGTTCACAAGTCTTGGTATGATTTGTTCTCATCATCATCATCATCATCATATTTTCTTACTAAGAATTCCACTCTGAATTCTCCCCCTGTTGATCGAAATTCCGGCTGCACTGTTTCTGTGTTATAATTCGGCAATTATGCAACTTTTGTTTTGTTTTTTTTTTATAGGTAGAAACAATAATGAAACTTTGCATCATCTTGAAGCTTGAGTGAAACATGATGAAACTGTTCCAACTTGATGATGGAGAAATGATGTTTTAAGTTTAGGCATAAGGAAATTCCGTGGACATCCTTGTTTGCGACCTGTTGATGCTTTGCTTGTTTGTAAAAATGGAGATTCATGGAGTGTCACATAGTCTATGGAAAGCTGAAGCGGAAATTTCGAAGCTTGTGAGAAGTGAAGAAGCCGAAGCTTAGTGTAGCAAAGATAATTGATGTTCATTCTCCTTAAAGTGGTAGGATTAGGACGTTTGTAACATTCTTGCAACAATTAAAATTCCACAATTTTCATTATTTGTAATTCATTTGAATTTTGAAACTTGTAGATGTTGGACTTATCTGAACAATATATTCTTGGCATCCCATAGGCCAATTTCCTGCAACCGAAACTTGCCTTTGATAATTTGAAGAATATAATGGCTTTTGAGATCAAATGATCCATTAATTTCTTTAATCTTCAATATTTCCATGATAGAAAAACAAAGCGCAGTGTTTCTTGACACGTTGGTTGGTCTTTAGACATTGTATGGGTTTGTATAAAGATGAACAAGGCTTCAATAGTAAAGTGATGAATAAATTGGAACCAAGTCCACACCTTCACATCTTGAATCAATCTAAATGCAGTTTTGACATTTCTACCCATGACTTGCAATTAAATATTATTGATTACGGAAACCCAAGACTTGGCTAATTTGATCCCAAGGATTAAACCAAATGGAAATGATAGCTAGAACCAACTCACAACATTACTTGCAAATGAATGAAGTTTTAACAAATGAGTGATTATAACTCGAGCTCCTAGGCATATCCATAGTGCAAATTGACTCCCGAATTCAGACTATTCACAACTTCTAGAATAAAAACTTGACCATTTGAACGCATAGCATGATTAAAAAGCGTTTTGATACATCCTCCGCTTACGGTACCATTCAATTTGAAGCTTGAGAAATGAGTAAAAGTTTGGGAATTATCTTGAAACCAAATGACCAACTTTTTACACCATTCGCATCTTACCTTAACACAAACAAGAATTTCATGATTTGAAAATCATGGTCGGAAGCCAAATGATGATTCACAGCAACATTTTCACCAATTTACCAAACATCATGCAAAGTTGAGAAGGTAGGACGAATTTGGGGTATGACAGATAGAACCCTAACATAAGGCCCAAGTTACAAGCTTAAGTCTTGATAATTATTAGGTGTTTTGATTAAGAGGTGTAAACAAGTTAAAGGTTTAACACTAAGGATTAAAGTTATACACTCCATCCTAAGATAAGGATGCAGGCATAACCCTAATTCAAAGTCCTAAAGCTTTAAATGTTTAGCCTCTGATTATGAGATGAGAAGAGAGACTCAAGGAGACTCAAAGGTAAAACACTAGGGGAGACTATATACAACCCTAAATTATCATGCTTGGATGTTCCTATGGTTTGTGAGGCTTAAAGAGAAGATATTCAGGAAGGCCACCAAGGAAGAGAACTAGATGAAAAGAGAAGAGAAAGGAGAATAGGTTACTTACTTCCTGAAGAAGATAAGTAACCTAAAAGAAAGAGATGGGAGCAAGAGCACAAGTGAAGCAAGTTCACTTCAAAGACAAGTAAATATGAAAATGAAAAGAATAGAAGAGGTGGGATGTGAAGGCAAATCCACATCCCAAACAACTTACCATAAGCCCCTGAAAGGTTAGTATGAGATTCATAAGGAAAGAAATGAAATGAAATGCAACAAGTAATGATGCAATGACCAAGACCAGAAGAAATTATGCAATGTAAATGTGTTATGCAATGATGCAAAGACATGTGAGATGCTTATGAATGATCATACAAGGGATGAGATGCAAAGATGGCATGTTAGAAGCTTGAAAACACATGGGTGAACATGAAATGTAATGAATGCAAAGCATACCATATGAGTAAAGAAATGATCAACCAATGTTCTAACATGTCCTAAGATGTCTAAGATGACATACAAATGAATGAAATGTCATGGCAAGTTCATATGATGATGATATGCAAAGATGAATGCAAATGAACATGAGAAATTAGGGTTTTATGAATGTATGAGATGCACATGATCAAAACAGAAGCATACATCATGATAAAAATTTGAAAATGAACTCAAACAAACCCTAAACACATACAAGATCACTACCCAAAGATGAAGGTCAGAAGCTAAACCTAGAGGAAGTTATGAATTTCCTAAGTTAACTAGGGTTTTTGGATGGTTCTAAAGGAAAAATGCAAATCAATTTAAAAACTTAATGCAAAATTATGGGTTAAATAAACTAGATACTAGATGCAATGTGTGAAAGAATGCAACAAGAACTAAGTTCAAACTCATCATGGTTGATGAGAAATGATTTTTTCAAGTTAGGGTTAGAAAAATTGAATTTAATGAACCCTAATTCAAAGAAAATTGTGAAAACATGATCAAACCTAAAAAGAAATTTGTATGGTGAGTTTGTAAATTGTTCTAAATGCCTTAGAATGCTTCATGAATTGTTTTGTGATTTTTAGATACCTAAATGTATTTTTAATTAATTGAAATCAATTAATTAATTAAATAAAACATTAAAATGATTTAAAAATACTTTTTAAATGCAAAAATTAAAAATAAAAATATTTTTGAGTTTAGAAAAATATTTGAAATGAAAATGCAAAGTTTCATGATTTTAGAAATTTATTTTATATTTTAAATAAATAGAACAAAAGAAATGCAAATAAAATAAAAGAAAATGCAAAGTAATCCAATCTGATGGTCCAGATGCAAAGGAAGCAAGATCAAGGGTGGGGAATGGAAGTCAACGTGACTTGTGGTAATCTGATCCTAGGGCCATGATTCAAAATTACTAATTAAATTAGATCCAATGGTCACATTTTAAACTGACTTAATTTAAATTAATTAATCTAATTAATTAGGTTTAGGGTTTTAATGATCAATCCTGGCAATCCAAAACACGCGGCAAACACAGATCCAAGGGCTATTATTCAAACTGGCTAATTAAATGAAATTAGGGCTAATCACTCTCAGGCGACCGGAGAAGAGCTCCGGTCGTCTTCTCCGACAAGCTTAAACCCTAAGTCTCTCTACAGACCACCCCACCTCAAATTAATTGCCCAGAAATGTTCCTCTACTCACACGAAACTCAAATCAACCAACAAGCATCATTTATGCTTCACAAACATGGAGAATCAAGGAAAATAAAAATCTAGACAAACTTTCAGAAGCTCATGAAATGGTCATTTCTCCACCATTTTCGATTTTAAAGACATCATGATAAACCCCATAACATGTATTTTCATCTAATAACAAAAATACAAGGTTCTGAAAGATTTTGTTCTTGAGGTTACCTGAGTTGGTGAACTGCAAATATGAACTTTCAGTGCTCCCCCCTCGTGCAAAAAGCTTCCTTTGGTCCTTCCAGTGCTAATGGAATGCTTCAAAGACTTTTAAAATGGCTATTTTGTGAGTTTTGGTTCTGGTGTAGCAGAAATGATGCTTTTGGTTTGTGGTGTTTCAGGTCATTTTGAGGGTGTTTTGTGTTCCTCAGGTCATGAGTGATTGAATGGTGAAGAAAGTTTTAAGTTTGAGTGGTTGTGGTGTGAGTTTCGAAGGAATGAATATTTTTTAGGTTTTTGGCAATCTGAGTGTGTGAGAGCTTGCAGGCTTCAATGTTGTATGAAATGAGTTGCTTGATGTTTGCATAAGAGGTTGTGATTGGTCGAAAAGTTGGTGGTGGCATAGTGTGATTGGTATGGGCCATTTTGCAAAAAAGTCAATGAAGGTGTACCTCAAGCATGGCACAGGTCAGAGGTGGTTTGAAGTGTTGTCTTGCCTCAGCCAGGTTTATGGAGAACCCTTGGATTGGATTTGAGGATCTGGATGGCTTGATTCATGTGATAGCATGGATTTTGCAAATTTCCCTCTTTGAAATTTCTTGAAGTGCAAGGCATGAAAACTTGTGATTCTTGGAACAATTCTGACAAGGCAAGTTATTTGGTGTTGTTATGATGCTTAGAGATCAATTAGAGGTCACAAGAGTGCTTAAAACTTGGTTTTGCAAAAAAAAACCTTTGGCATGAACTTGAAAATTATAAGATTTTTGCCAACTTTGAAACATCATATCTTGAGTTCTAGGATGAACCAATATGAGTTCTTGTAATTTTTAAAAATGGGAAGATCCAATCTACAACTTTCATGTTTGAAGATTTTTCATTTGAAGCATTTTTTATCAAGAAAGAGGAGGTTGAAAATCTGTCCCAAAATGGAAAGTTTTCATTACAAGTCATGTCCAAAAATGGAAAGTTTGCAAATGGCTTAAAATTATTCAATCTTGTGAACTTCTAACCACTTATAAGATCAAATAAAGATCATAGAACCTTAAAATGATGAAAATGACCCTTTTGTACCATTGGTGGGGGCCTTAGATGCCTTGATTCTAACTTTTCTTGCACAATAAGTTACCAGTTGATCAGATGACTTCCACAACGAATTTCTTCATCAAATTTGGTACACATGCTCTTTATAACATATTAAGACCATTAGAATTAAGAATGACCATAAAAGTTTAGGTTAAGGGCCTCAAACCCAAAACCCTAATTTTAGGTCATTTGTTGATAACACTAAATTTCACCGTATTTCTGACTCCGGTTTCGCATGCATTCTTAGTTTTTATTGCTATTTTTTTATGTTATTACTATTTTTTTCTTTTTTTTCAGGTTTTTTATGTAATCGGGGCCTAAATCGAGAAAAGGAGCGAAAAAGGAGCTGAAACGGACAAAAATCAAGAAATTCAGCTTTTTACACTTACGGCATCCACCATGGCTGGCGCCATGGGGTCAGCCATGACATGGCCACGTCTCAAGACCACTCCACAACTGCCAAGAGCCCACGATCCCCACTTTCTCCACCAAAATACACCTATGGTGGGCGCTATAGGCCTGTGGCGGGCGCCACAAGGCAAAACGTTTTCCCTCCACTTTTTAGTGGAGGGGGGCATCCTAGTCTTTTCTTACTATTTGTTTTCCTATAAATAGGGCCTTAGATTTTCGTTTTCAATCATCCAAACTTAGTATCTCTTAGGCATATATCAGTTTTAAAGTAGTAATCGCTTCACATCGGGGTGTTACTACAATCGAGTGATCGAGTCTGTATACGTCTGTGTGATCGAGTTTTGGAGCACTCTGGGAGGAAGTTAATCCTGCCGCCATTTTAATTCCAGTTCGTATTTTATTTTTCCGCATTCGCTTTATTTTACTTACTTTCCGCATTGCTTTACTTTTATTTATTTCCCGCACTCGCTTTACTTTATTTATTTCTCGCACTCGCACTACTTTCGTTTATTTTCCGCACTTGCTTTACTTTCTTTATTATCCGCACTCGCACTACTTTTATTTACTTTCCGCACTTGCACTACTTTTATTTACTTTCCGCATTCGCACTAAAATACTTTTATGAAAAATAATAAAAAGAACTTTTACTTTACTATGTCTAACTAAATCCATAAAGGTTAGAATGTAAGGATCGTAATTGAACCAGTAATCCGTACAACTGTTCGTAGAAACACTTAAGGGCTATTTTAACTTTCAAATTAAGTTTAATTGTTTTTAACTATTTCAAAAACAGCCAAAAGCGCTTTGTCTAGTTCATTAGGAGTTTTTAGATTAAAAAGAAAAGAGATTTTAAAACCATTTTCGGACGCGTTAAGAAGTTTAGATTCTGGTTTGTGAGAACCTCTTTTTGCTAAGAAATCCAGGTTAAAATACTTTTCAACTTAGTTAAGATACTATATTTCTTAAAAATAGGTTTAGTACTCTAACGCAGTACGCACCTTTTTATCCGTGACAATAGGAGGGGTTGATTAGAGAGTACAACTCGGTTCTGAATACGCGAAAGCGACAGTTCCTGTTAAATTAGTTCTTTTCAAAGTAGAAAACATTGCTCATAAGTAGTTCTATTAACAAGTACCTGATTATCAATCGATTATGTGAATTACATTCAAGCCTGTCTTCATTAATTGTTTAAAATTACTATTTTATTTACCATTGCGCACTCTTTAAAACCATTATATTCAATTGCCTTAGATACACACCATAACAACAGGTGCGATAGATTGACACTTGGTCTCTGTGGATTCGACAATCTTTTATATTACCATGGCGTGTTCGTACACTTGTGAAAAACACGCATCAAGTTTTTGGCACCAATTTCGTCAAATTTCATACCCTGTAGTTATACCATTTAAACTAAGGTTGTTACCTGTCGGTCAATGCGAAAGACTCGCAGTGCCGGAAGCTTAGTAGACCCTCTAACTGAACCTAAACGTTACGCTCGCGCACGTTTATTTTTCCATAGGATTAGGAGAGCTATGGATGAAGATCAAAACCGAAGACCTCTTAAGGACTTCGCCCAACCATCAAACGAGGAACCTAGTTCCAGTATAGTAAACCCTGTTATCCCAGCCAATACTTTTGAACTTAAACCATCCCTGCTGCAATTAGTGCATCAGAGATAATTCGCAGGTCTTGCTACCGAGAACCTAAACCAACATTTAAAAAACTTTCTCCAGTTAGAAGACACCTTTAAAACCAATGGAGCTCCTCCTGAGGCAATCCGCTTAAGATTATTCCCTTTTTCCTCAGAGATAAAGCTCTATCATGGTTAGATTCCCTTCCACCCAATTCCATAACAACTTGGGAAGACCTTAGAAAAGTATTCCTTGCTAGATATTTTCCCCCGAGTAAGACTGTTGTTCTTCGAAACCTAATAACCAAATTTACCCAAAACCAAGGAGAATCGTTGTTCGAAGCCTATGAGAGATATAAAGAGCTATTAAGAGCATGCCCACATCATGGCTTAGAGAATTGTCTAATCATTCAAACCTTCTATAATGGACTTCATTATAACACTAAGATGACCATCGACGCTGCCGCTGGTGGCGCATTGATGAACAAACCCTACCCTGAAGCTAGTGCCCTTATCGAAGATATGGCCCAAAACCATCAATCATGGGGAGTAGAAAGAGCGACAGTGGAAAAGAAGGAAGCCCAAGGAGGAATACATGAGCTAAGCTCTATATACATGATGCAAGCTAAAATGGACGTGTTGGCCCTTAGAGTCAAACATATGTGTACAACCCCGAATACTGTAGCTGCAGTTTCGTCGAATTGTGAGATATGTGGGACTTAAGGACACCAATCCGCCGAATTCAATTTGTTAAATGAGACCAACCCTGAGCAAGTGAACTACACCCAAGGGAACCCATTTTCAAACACATACAACCCTGGATAGAGGAATCACCCAAACTTCTCCTATAAAAATAATAACCCTATCCAAAATACCGCACCTCCAAGACAACAAGGTTACCAAGCCCCAAGAACAAATCAACCTATGCAACCTGTACCACCAAATCCGAGCCTTGAGAAAATTATGGAAAATTTTATCACCGTTCAAACACAACAAAACAAAGATTTCATGAACTAAAACGTCCATGTTAACAAACTAATTACCCAGTTAGGAACCAAGGTTGACCAAATTATTACTCACAACAAGATGCTTGAAACCCAGATCTCTCAGGTAGCTTTAAACCAAGCCCCTCAGACTACACCTGGAGGACAGTTCCCTGGACAACCTCAACAAAACCCGAAAGGGCAAGCAAATGCCATTACTCTATGAAGTGGAACCACTTATAAGGAACCTTCTAACCCTAGATTAAGTAAGCCTAAAACTTCTGAGAGAAATGAAGAGAAGGAACCAGAGGAATCTGAAAACCCAAAAAGTCAAGAAAAAGGAGAAGAACCTAAAAACAAATCCTATGTACCACCACCGCCATACAAACCACCAATATCATACCCTCAAAGACTAAAGCAAACCCAGATCAATAATCACTATCAAAAATTTGTTAAGATTATAGAAAAACTTCACGTAGAAATCCCCTTTACAGAAGTCGTCACCCAAATACCTTCTTATGCAAAGTTTCTCAAAGACATACTTACAACTAAACGTAGACTTGAAGATCTGAAACCCGTGGAATGTAATTCTATTTCTGAAAATAGGTTAGCAAAGAAAGATAAAAACCCCGAAAATTTTTCCATTCCTTGTATTTTGGGGAATCATGTCATTGAAAAAGCTTTTCTAGACTTAGGAGCTAGTGTGAGCTTAATGTCTTTAGCAGTTTGTGAAAGGTTAAACTTAGGAGAATTACAACCTACTAAGATGTCACTTCAATTAGCCGATAGATCCGTTAAATACCCTATAGTCATACTTGAAGACGCCCCTGTTAGGATAGGTCAGCTGTTTATCCCCACTGATTTTGTTGTCATGGACATTAAAGAAGATGACGACATACCAATCCTCCTTGGTAGACCGTTCTTATCAACCGCTGTAGCCATAATAGATGTTAAAAAAGGGAAACTAACCTTTGAGGTAGGTGACAAGAAGATAGAATTTGTACTCTCGAAATTTCTTATGGCACCTGTAATAGGAGATGCTTGTTATGCCTAAGATATCATTGATGAATGCATTAGGGAATTAGAACAAGAAGAAGAAACTGAATCTATAAAATTGCCATCAACCCTTATTTGGGAAGATGACGGTTATAAAAAACCCTACATTGATAATAACCTTCACGAATGTTTATCCCTTACCCCATATCCTATGCCTTGCCCTATGAAACCAACCGTAAAACTTAAGGAACTGCCTAAGAACCTGAGATATGAATTTCTTGATGAAGAAATGGACCGTCCAGTTATAGTCAGTGCTACCTTAAACCAAGAAGAAACAAACCAATTGTTAGATGTTTTACAAAGGTACCCCTCAGCCTTAGGATATAAGATCTCAGATCTAAAAGGAATAAGCCCATCCGTATGCATGCATCGGATTTTGCTTGAAGAAGATTCAAAACCCTCCAGAGAACACCAACGAAGAATAAATCCTATGATGAGTGAAGTAGTTAAGACTGAAGTTCTTAAGTTACTAGAGGCAGGTATAATATATCAGATCTTGGACAGTAAATGGGTAAGTCATGTGCATGTAGTACCTAAAAAGGGAGGCATCACAGTCGTGCAAAACGAGAAGGGCGAACCTGTAGCAAAAAGAACTGATGGAGGTTGGCGTATGTGCATAGACTATAGAAAATTAAATAAAGCAACTAGGAAGGACCATTTCCCATTACCATTCATAGACCAAATGTTGGAGCACCTAACCCGTACACTCTTACTTTTGTTACCTATATGGATATTCAGGATTCTTCCAAATACCTATTCACCCCGAAGATCAAGAAAAAACTACCTTTACATGCCCTGTTGGAACTTTTGCCTACAGAAGAATGCCTTTTGGACTCTGTAATGCCCCTGCCACTTTCCAACGCTGCATGATGTCTATCTTTGCAGACTATTTAGATGGAATCATGGAAGTATTTATGGACGATTTCTCAGTTTGTGGATCTGATTTCAAAAATTGTCTTATTAACCTTGAGAAAATCCTGGAAAGATGTGTGGAGGTAAACCTTGTGCTAAATTGGGAAAAGTGTCATTTCATGGTCACCGAAGGGATTGTTTTAGGACATATAGTTTCCGAAAAAGGTATAGAGGTAGACAAAGCTAAAATAGAAGTCATAGAGAATCTAAAACTGCCCAAGACTATCAGGGAGATAAGAAGTTTTCTTGGACATGTCGGATTTTACCGACGTTTTATCAAGGACTTCTCCAAAATAACAAAGCCCTTAACTGGTCTTTTAATGAAAGATGTTGAATTCATCTTTGATGAAAAATGTACTTAAGCATTTAATCTATTGAAGCAAGCTCTGATTTCGGCACCTATAATGAAACCCCATGATTGGTCAGAACCGTTTGAGATAATGTGTGACGCTAGTGACTATGTTGTTGGAGTCGTTCTAGGTCAGAGAAAAGATAAAAAGTTACACGTAATTTATTATGCCAGTAGAACCCTAGACGCTACACAGCTCAACTACGCAACAACCGAAAAAGAGCTCCTAGCTGTAGTTTTCGCCATAGACAAATTTAGATCTTATCTAGTAGGAGCCAAAATTATAGTTTACTTACTAAGTAAAAAGGATGCCAAACCTAGGTTACTTCGATGAATTCTATTACTGTAAGAGTTTGATTTAGATATATGTGATAAGAAAGGAGCAAATAATGTAGTAGCTGATCACCTTTCTAGGCTAGAATACCTGAAACCTGACTCAGTGCCCATAAATGACGATTTTGCCTATGATAGACTGATAGCCCAACTAGAAACTATTGAAGATGATAACCCAGACCCACATGAGCATTCTCAAAAATATTTAGCTATAAGTAATGTACCTTGGTATGCAGACTTTGTTAATTACCTAGCCGCTGACATCATACCCCCCGATCTAAATTACCACTGGAAGAAGAAGTTCTACAGTGATGTGAGAAACTTCTATTGGGACGAACCATTTCTTTTCAAGAGAGGTAAAGATGGCATTTTCCGCCGTTGCATTCCAGAAGAGGAGGTACATAATATAATTGAGCATTGTCACTCTACACCCTATGGTGGACATGCAAGCACATCTAAGACCTACGCCAAGATTCTTCAAGCTGGCCTATTTTGTCCTACCATGTGGTGTGATGTCCATGCTTTCATTGTCAAATGTGATAGATGCCAACGTACAGGAAATATTTCAAGACGTAATGAAATGCCTCTAAGAAATATCCAAGAAGTAGAACTCTTCGACGTATGGGGTATAGACTTTATGGGACCGTTCCCACCATCTTTAGGAAACCAGTATATCATAGTAGCTGTTGACTACGTGTCTAAATGGATTGAAGCTATTTCCGCACCCACGAATGACACCAGAGTAGTCATCAAATTATTTAAAAATTATATATTTCCCAGGTTTGGAACACCCCGTTTATTCATAAGTGATGGAGGATCACACTTCATATCGAGAATATTTGATAAACTTTTAAGCAAGTATGGAATTAAGCATAGAGTAGAAACACCATACCACCCATAGACTAATGGACAAGTGGAAGTATCTAATAGGGAGATCAAACAAATTCTTGAGAAGACTGTCTCTATATCTAGAAAAGATTGGTCGCAGAAACTTCAAGAAGCGTTATGGGCCTATAGAACCGCTTTCAAAACCCCTATAGGAACAACCCCTTATCAACTGGTCTATGGAAAATCATGTCACTTACCTTTTGAGTTGGAGCATAAGGCATATTGGGCCATTAAAACTTTGAATTTGGATTACCTAACTGCTGGTGAAAAACGTATCCTTGATATCCACAAATTAGAAGAGCTTAGACAATCTGCCTATGAAAATGCCATCATATACAAAGAAAGAAAAAAGCTTGGCATGACAAAAGAATCATAAGAAGAGACTTCAAAATAGGCGATCTTGTTCTCCTGTTCGATTCTAGGTTACGACTTTTTCCAGGGAAGCTTCATTCGAGATGGACTGGCCCTTTCGAAGTATCTAAGATTCGAAGATCTGGTGCTATTAAGATTAAGAACCAAACATGTAAATCGTTCATCGTCAATGGACAAAGACTGAAGCCCTACGAAGGAGGTGACATCCCAACAACATACTCTAGCCATACTCTGAGTGATCCACCAAATCCTTCGAATGATGTATAAAATCCGGTCGTCGAGCTAATGACGTTAAACAAGCGCTGCATGGGAGGCAACCCATGGTTTTTCTTATCTTACTTACTTTTTATTTATTTTTACTTTATTTTAATTTGTTTACTTTATTATTCTGTCAGTACTAACGATTGAATGTCTTATGTGATTTCAGGACCCTTGCTTGCTAACCTTGTGCAGAATGCAGAACCCCGACGACATGAACATGTCCTTCAGAGACGACGCACAGAGAGAGTGTTACTATGTCCACATGAGACGCCCTATGGCACCTAAACGGTACCCAGACCAAGATTGCATGGATGCCTTGGGGATAGAGCTAAGCGTCAGATTCTTATGTCACCAACTCTAGTGGAACCAATTCGACGATATGAACAACACTTACAGGAACTTGACTCTAGAGTTCCTCAGCTCGCTTGATTATGATCCTTGGGCTGGACCCGGTGGACATGTTGTTTTCAGGTTGTTCGGGACTGATTAATCTTTCTCTCACAAAGAGTTTGGTGACTTACTAGGTTTTCAGACTACTCCTGATGTTATTCCAGAGACACCGATGGGGTATTTTATGAGCAGAGAAGTGGAGAAATTTTGGAGTAACATCTCAGGTGGAGGCAGCCAAGATCCTTCCACTCAGTTTTCTCAGGTAATCCACAACCCTGCATTAAGGTACTTCTAGATGATTCTAGCACACTCTTTTCTCGGTTCGCCAGATACATAGACTCTGCTGAGTGAGGAGGAGATTTTCCTACTGTTTTGTGTGACTCAGTCACGCCCAGTTGCTTGTGGCAACTTTCTGTTGAAGAGCCTTGTCGGTGTCGCCGGGTCATCTGTAGGCATTATACACGTCGGTGGGATTGTTACACAGATTGCTACCGCATTGGGTTTTTCTCGCAAATTATTGCACCTCAGGACCTTCTGTTACTACACCACCCTGGATTTTGACTTTTGTCTTGACAGAGGATTTATGAGGAGGGCCTCTTTTGAGCCCAACACGTTTAGATTACCTGACCCGCTGATGACCAGTGTCCACGACCCTGCTAATTGGAGTTATGCTTTAGAGGGTTATGGAGAGACTATCGAAGAGCCAAAATCACCTCTCGCCGCTGAGTACACTCATACACCTCTTTCTCCCCGAATCATTGTTATGTCTACAAATATGTCTTTGTAGCCGCCTGATCTACAGACCCAGATTTACGAGCTCCGCAAGGAGACTGCCCTGCTTAAGCAGGAAGTAGAGGACTTGGTATTACAGATCGAGATATCTGATCTCACTCATGCCTCAGAGGCCGACGCTCTATATCAGGAGATTGGAGAGCTTCGGAGGGAGATAGCTGAGATTCGTGGATCGAACCAGGCAGAGAAGCCTACCACATGATCGTTTTACACTGACATTATTACTCTAGTATTTAATATTTCATGCCTTATTTTATTTCTCGCATCTCCAGACATATTTTATATTATCGCATATATTACATTTTCCATATATTTTGATTTTTATCTTATATATTATTTCGTGCACTAATACTCATTTTTTTCTTTTTCTTTCATTTTATTTTATTTTATGTCGAATAATGAAAAAAAGAACAAAAATATTTTTATTTTTGCCTTCATAAAAAATATGCAAGCTTTGTGCCTTAGAAGAAAGAAGAAAACGCTATCCGGACCCCCCGAAGACCAAAGGTATGCGAAGCCCACAAGGGGAATTAAAATATTTTTGGCCCAAAGGCAAAATGGCCTTGTGGCGCCCGCCATAGCCCTATGGCGCCCGCCACGCCGTTCCACCTTATTTCGGGGCAGATTCATCCCCCCCACCATTTTCACACCTTCAAACTTCCAAAACCCATTTTTCCAACTTCTATAAACCCCATTAAAGCTCCCACCTTTCTATACATTCACCATCTATAAAACCCATCCAAAATCAATTTTTATTTTCATCCACCACAAACCATAAAAATCCAACCTTTACCATTTCCTACATAAACCACTCTTCACCATATTCAACTTCTCAAGGAGCAACAACAATGGAGTTCAACGGATATCTTCTTCGCGATGGAAGACCGGAGATATGCAAAGGAAAATCATTCAAAGGCTTCAGAGTCGAGAAATTCTCTCGACTAGGTACGTAGATGATAATTGTCTTTACTATTTGGTTCTATATTATAGTGTTTTTCATTTATTAGATTTTCTAGGCTTGCATAATATTTTTGTAAATCAGGAACCTACCTATGAGAGGTTGACAGTTGAGTTTTTGAGTTCGTTAATATACACTGTCAGTCCTAACACTGCTAGCACAGTCGGTACTGTTAATTTTAGACTGTTTGGAATTGAATATGAATACAGTACCGACGAACTAACAGGCTTGTTAGGAATCCCTCATAGGGAAGGTGCTATATGTGAGGAACCTTTGGATTCGGAATGGTCGGCCGAAGTATTTTCCTTCTGGCAGAGGCTGTCAAGTACTTCAATAAATTCTTTTGAAGGAATACTTGCGTCGACCATCCATAACCCGACCATAAGAGTTTTCAGATATCTTTTGGCATGTACTATTTTTGGTCGGGAGAGTCCAAATAAGGTAAACACTAAAGAGCTCCTATTTTTGCAAGGATGCCTCACTAATACTCATATCAATCCGGTCCCGTTTATGCTTGCACACATGGCTTTAACTGTTAATAAAACAAGACCGATTGTTATTGGAGGACTTGTTACGTCTATTGCTCGGGCTCTTGACTTGAACAATGAGATAGCTACACTTGAACCCCTACCTCCTCGCACAATTAATTTAAAATTTCTGAAAGACATGAAATTGTGCCGAACGAGGAAAGTAGGTGGTTATTAGTTGATGGTTCATGGGGTAGCTATCCCATCTATTGCTTTACCTTGCAGTACACGTACCGATGTACGTAATGAAAGGAACTGCACCTATAATCTGAATGCTCCGCCTGTTTTGGGTCCACTTCCTCCTAATATTCCTGATGGGGAGGCACATGACACTGATGAAGAATATGATCGGAGAGAACATTCTCTCGTACCTCACGTGTCCTCCCATTATCCATCACAGTCACATACCGCACCATCTTCCTCTAACCCTGTTGCAGGTGCTACTCCTGGATTTTATATCACTGATGAGATGTGGCGTGATATGACGGCTAGAGAGGAAAGGCGAGACGACCTACTCTCTACCATTTCACAACAATTGACGGACAACATTAGCTTCATGCAACAATCGCGATTGGTTTCGGTTCGTGCCTACGGGAACGTTTGTCGCACCTTGACCGATATCACATCAGAGCAGGCCCGTCAGCGAGAAGTCAACCGCCGGCACCACCAGCTTATGGAGGCCACTCAGGGTTCCATCCTTTGTAACCTTCGAGAGTTCTGGAATGCCCAGGCTGCCTTATCAGCACGACTTGACCGGAGGGACCAGCAGCGCAGTAGATCTCGTTGTTCCAGACCATCACAGCAGGACGGCGAGGGCACCAGTGCTCCTCCGCAGTAGTTTTCCAGGTTACTCTCCTTATCTTATTTCGAAACATTGGGGACAATGTTCGATTTAAGTGTGGGAGGGGATTTTATTGCTTTCTGTTATTTCCCTTCTTAGTTATTTATTTTCTTTCTGTTATTTTCTTTTTCAGTTAGTTATTTAGTTTAAGTTTTCTTAGATAATGCATGAGTTTGACGAGTCACCAGTATAGTGTATCTTTAGTACACCCTCATTTTTCCCATTTCCTTAGCCTTACCAAAAAAAATTTAAAAGAAAACAATGTTGTTTCACATGTTTTTTGGGCTTTGAGACAGGTTTGGATTAGGATGTGGTGACTTAGGTAAACTTTTTGAAACATCAATATCATTTTAGCATCATAGACTTCTTGAATATAGGAATCACTCCTAAGCCCCGCACACCATGGCCTTTATTATCATTCAAAATATTGTCCTAAGTAGTTTATTCTAGCAGTCAGCTCCGGCCTAAGCATGCTCTACATAGGGGGGCGATGAACATAAGTGAATGATCCAGTGCTAATAAAAAAGAAAAAGGCAAAACTCTGGGATAGGTGACCCTCACAAAGTCATTTAAACCGAAACTACATTTAGGTCAAATAAAACGGTTTTACACATGCTTATGTGCCAGAAACCCTATGTTTTGGATCAGAATCACTAACCGGTCACTCTACTATGAAGCATGTACGGATAACGGGCTTAATGTGATTGCGCCTGAATGAAAAGGACCCAAAAAGAGATGAGAAGATAGGCCTATGTATTGTGGGATGACATGGGTTGGTTAATATAGGATTGAAGTTTATGTCCGTGTTATTATGATACCCTTGGTTCACTTAGTTAGTACCTGTCACTGCATCCTGACTTGAACTTAGAAGCCTTTTTAGCCCAAATCACGTGTTGACACTAGTTTTCTTCATTTTGAGCTTTAAATGTTTGCTTGAGGACAAGCAAAGGTCTAAGTGTGGGAGGATTTGATAACACTAAATTTCACCGTATTTCTGACTCTGATTTCGCATGCATTCTTAGTTTTTATTCCTATTTTGTTATGTTATTACTTTGTTTTTCTTTATTTTCAGGTTTTTTATGTAATCGGGGCCTAAATCGAGAAAAGGAGCGAAAAAGGAGCTGAAACGGACAAAAATCAAGAAATTCAGCTTTTTACACTTACGGCATCCACCATGGCTGGCGCCATGGGGTCAGCCATGACGTGACCACGTCTCAAGACCACTCCACAACTGCCAAGAGCCCACGATCCCCATTTTCTCCACCAAAATACACCTATGGCGGGCGCCATTGGCCTGTGGCGGGCGCCACAAGGCAAAACGTTTTCCCTCCACTTTTTAGTGGAGGGGGCATCCTGGTCTTTTCTTACTATTTGTTTTCCTATAAATAGGGCCTTAGATTTTTGTTTTCAATCATCCAAACTTAGTATCTCTTAGGCATATATCAGTTTTAAAGTAGTAATCACTTCACATTGGGGTGTTACTACAATCGAGTGATCGAGTCTGTATATGTCTGTGTGATCGAGTTTTGGAGCACTCTGGGAGGAAGTTAATCCTGCCGCCATTTTAATTCTAGTTCGTATTTTATTTTTCCGCATTCGCTTTATTTTATTTACTTTCCGCATTGCTTTACTTTTATTTATTTCCAGCACTCGCTTTACTTTATTTGTTTCTCGCACTTGCACAACTTTCGTTTATTTTCCGCACTCGCTTTACTTTCTTTATTATCCGCACTCGCACTACTTTTATTTACTTTCCGCACTTGCACTACTTTTATTTACTTTCTGCATTCGCACTAAATACTTTTATGAAAAATAATAAAAAGAACTTTTACTTTACTATGTCTAACTAAATCCATAAAGGTTAGAATGTAAGGATCATAATTGAACCAGTAATCCGTATAACTGTTCGTAGAAACACTTAAGGGCTATTTTAACTTTCAAATTAAGTTTAATTGTTTTTAACTATTTCAAAAACAGCCAAAAGCGCTTTGTCTAGTTCATTAGGAGTTTTTAGATTAAAAAGAAAAGAGATTTTAAAACCATTTTCGGACGCGTTAAGAAGTTTAGAGTCTGGTTCGTGAGAACCTCTTTTTGCTAAGAAATCCAGGTTAAAATACTTTTCAACTTAGTTAAGATACTATATTTCTTAAAATAGGTTTACTACTCTAACGCAATACGCACCTTTTTATCCGTGACAATAGGAGGGGTTGATTAGAGAGTACAACTCAGTTCTGAATACGCGAAAGCGACAGTTCCTGTTAAATTAGTTCTTTTCAAAGTAGAAAACATTGTTCATAAGTAGTTCTATTAACAAGTATCGGATTATCAATTGATTATGTGAATTACATTCAAGCTTGTCTTTATTAATTGTTTAAAATTACTATTTTATTTACCATTGCGCACTCTTTAAAACCATTATATTCAATTGCCTTAGATACACACCATAACAACATGTATGATAGATTGACACTTGGTCTCTGTGGATTCGATAATCGATTATATTACTCTTACGTGTTCGTACACTTGCGAAAAACATATATCATCTGTGCAGGAAATCTTCATTCTGCCTCTATGCCTTTGCACTGCTTTGTGATCTCTTGACCTTTAAGAACCCTGGGGAGCATATGATGATCATGGAACACACATAGACCCTCTTGATAAGCTTCAAGGCCCTTGAGATGGCTCATATCACTTCTTGGATTATCCTGATCACAAACCCTAGCTATGCAACTTATGCAGTGAAATAAATATGCAATGTGAGATGGTATGATTATGCAAATGCTATATGGAAAGATCACAAGCCATGGTGTGAGAAAAAGTGAGGGAAAATTTGGGGTGTTTACACATATCCGTAAATCCCAACCCGTTGCTAGAATTCACACTTGACACTATAGTCTCCAACTGATTCACGGATATGTATTGCGACACATATGCATTGTTTAAGATCTTCAATAGAGCCTTCCGATGCGATTCTGAACATATCAACAGGGATAAGATCGAAATCTAAGAAGGAGTCTGTTGTAAGTGATCAACAATTTTGTAATCATTTTTCTTGATTATTCTCAGGAACTCTTCCGCATCCTTATCAAAGGTGATGTCAGGCTCTGTCATAGGCACGGGCACATCATTGGTCACATGTTGCTTGCCTCTGGCTCTGGCTTGAGCTTCAGCATTGTCTTTCGGTGGTAACACGTTGTTTCTCAATGTTTCTGGTGCAAACAGTCTGCCACTTCTAGTGAATCCTCCGACCCCAACATTCTCAACCAGGTGCATTGATGAACTGGATGCGGCTATACTCTGCTTCTGACCATTGTAATAAACTTCTCCCCCATAGTTCCATGGGATAGATTTATCACTTTGTTACGGAACTGGTCCAAAAGTAGTAATGGTTACCGGTGCCACCCTTGCTGGTGTAGAAACTTGTGTCGGATTGTAGAAAATCATAACAGTTGATACCTTGTCCTCTTTCACGATCTTGTCAAACTGTATACTCCCTTCGTCCATCATTCTCTGTATTCCCGACCTCAATCGGAAACATCCATCGACGGAATTGACACAGTCTGAGCAACCTTCTCCATAACCTGGAAATATGTTCTTTTTAGCCAGACAAGCTTTTACAACCAACAATGAAGTTTTCAGGTCATTAACATCAGATATCAGGTTCAAACGTTCCCCACTATCAACGGCTCCTACGGCCCTTCCATGGTCGGGCATGGGGTTCTGTAGCACATTTGGAGTTGGAGGAAAGTTGATCGCTTTGGAATCTATCAAATCCTGCACCTTGTGCTTAAGAGCTTTGAAATTTTTAGTACTATGGCCCGGAGCCCCGAAGTGAAACTCACAGTGAGCGTTGGCGTCATAGCCCTCAGGGATTTTCCCCGGCCTTGGAGGCTGCAAAGTTCTTAATTGGACCATCTGAAGTTGAAGAAGATTTTGTAGCAACTAAGAGTAGGACATCGGAGGCTTCTCGAGATTCCTATCCTTCAACCTGGAAGGGTAGTACGGACGAGGAGCCCTCTGTCGTTGGTAATTCTGTTGGTGCTGCTGTTGAGGTTGCTGAACCTGTTGCTAGTTAGCTGGAGCAGAAATGGTGACGGGTGCTACATAAGCATTACGACTCCCC
The DNA here is from genome assembly GCA_963966055.1 of Lathyrus aphaca. Classification (NCBI taxonomy): domain Eukaryota; kingdom Viridiplantae; phylum Streptophyta; class Magnoliopsida; order Fabales; family Fabaceae; genus Lathyrus; species Lathyrus aphaca. The sequence goes on along the minus strand of OZ014523.1, from coordinate 339,097,619 downwards.
CTCTTCTTCTGAGTATATACGACCCCAGCTTCTCCTTCCTTGCGCTTGACGAAAGGCTTCTTAACCCCGGAGGTTGATGCTCCGCCGCTCTGAATCTTACCTTGTTTCATCCAACTCTCGATTCTTTCGCCCGTCAGAATGATGTCAGAAAAACCACTGGAGGAACAGCCAGCCAACCTCTCCATGAAATGCCCCGGAAGGGTATCCATGAAGAGATCGACCATTTCCCTTTCCAGCAATGGGGGTTGAACTCTGGCAGCCACCTCGCGCCATCTTTGCGTATAGTCTTTGAAACTCTCTGAATTCTTATGAGACAGCCTTTGAAGTTGAGTTCAGTTGAGATCCATGTCGATGTTGTATTGGTATTTCTTAAGGAAGGCTTCCCCAAGATCCTTCCAATTACGGACATAATTCTTCTCCAGCTTCATGTACCACTCCAGCGAGCCCCCAGACAAACTGTCTTGGAAGTAATACATCCAATGCTTCTCGTCTTTGGTATGTGCAACGATCTTGCGATAAAAGTCCTGCAAGTGAGTCTTAGGGCAAGAATTGCCATTGTATTTTTTGAAAGTTGGAGGTCTGAACTTTGGAGGGATAACCATCCCTGACACCAAGCCCATATCAGAAACGTCGATACCAAGAGTATCTTTGCATTCCAGAGCGTGCACCTTCTCTGCCAGCATTTGGAAATCCTTATTATTGGCTCCAGTACCAAACCCCATATCTTCATTGACCAAAGTGAACTGATCCTCCTATCGATCTACCACGTGAACAGGAATTGGGCCAACAGCCTCTGGAGTTGGTTGTCTGTTTACCACAGGTGGAATAAGAGTGTCGTTAACCAGATTTCCTTGGGCGTCCAAGGTAACCACCGGAGGATCAGTTTGCGGGGGATTAAGCCTTTGCATAGCAGCCCTCATCTCTTGTTGCCCCAGCGCTATTCCCTGCATCATTGTCATGAATTCCCCCATCCGGGTGTGAAGCTCGTTCAGTTCTGTCTGCACGGTATCCATGAAATTCCTCTGATTTCGACGGGTAGTGTACCAGTGCGATGGTATATCGTGCCTGAGAAGACGAGTCTTGGTGGCTCTCGCAATCCTTCCTGAAAGTGCACATAAGTTAAGAACCCTGGAAAACCTGCAAAAGAAAAAATGCAAATGATATGCATGCAATGTTGTGTTCATTTTATTCTCAAGGGTTTTTTACGTTCCCGTTCCGGTATTCGAGAATTCAGCTAGCCTTTTCAGATTTAGAGAAGAAGACTTTGCATGATGCTCAGATAAGATGACGATCATGGAGAATTGGTGCTTATTACCCTGTGTCAGTGCAAGCGATAACAACCTGAGATTCAAACCAAATCACAGATATCATAAACTGGGATCTGCATATAACAATTTCCCCGAAGGGTGCCAATTCATACATCAAAGAGTAGCAAAGCAAAGTAAAGAGGAATCCCACAGCAGGCCTGTGGGCAATCCAGATACAAGAGTATCATACTAAACCCTAGGAAGCTCCATGTCTTGCAGCCTCCAACTAAGACGCTTGACGGCCTGGAACAGTTGGGCAATTCCTGGATGATTCGGCTCCTGGATGAGCTTTTAGATAAGAAGACCCCTTAGATCAAAGGAAGCGTGCAACTCGTTGATTTGTTGTAAGAATACCTCCTCCTTCTCCTTGTTAGGACTCGACTCAGTCTTGACCTTCTTGATATCAGCTCGAAGCTTCAACTATTCTACCTCCTTCTGGACGTTGGCCATCTTTTGAAGGTGGTCTCTTCGTTGCTGGTGGGCTTTGTGGAGCAGTTCTCCTTGCTCGTTCAGAGTCTCTTAAAGGCCTTTGATCTTGAGCTTGTACTCGATCTCTTCCTCTTTCTGCTTTCTCAGATGGTCTTCCCACTTCTCTTGCCAAAGGGTCACATTTTCGTTAGCCCATCTAAGGCTTTATTATCTTTTTGGAACTGACATGCCATGTGGATCTCAGTTAAACCCCTCTTCTTGAAGTAGAGCTCTCGTTCTTCGAAGTCCTGTTGCATCAGCCTGACTGACTCTTCAGCTTGATAAGCTCTCTCTTCTAGCTTATGGTTCTGAATCTTCAACTTCTAACAGGAATTGTTGGCCTCCTGATTTTCAGCCCTGATTTGTTTGACCAAAGCCTCCAGTTTCTGGTAGTCCTCCAATGACACAGTTGCAGAAGGTAGAACAGGTGTAGAGAAAGGGATCAGGGACACCTAAGCTTTCTCCCTTATCCAGACTTCGAATTCAGGGAACATATGATTGTTGCTCCTACCCAAGCATGATATTCCCTTCCTTCTAATCAACTTCCAAGAGCCTGCAACCTTCCTGACCAACGAAAGATTGTCCTTTGCAGATAAATAGAAGGCTGGAACAACTCCAATTCATCGGGGATCTCTTTGAGAGAGTACCCCAACTATCTTCTCAAGAGAATGGGGTTGTAGTTGATACCCCCTGATACTCCTAACGAAGGCACGTTGAGATAGTTTCCGCAACTGGCAATGAAGTTTTTCCCCTTCATCCTCAAAGTGAACAATCTGATGTCTCTGGCCGACAGCGTTCTCAGCTTCTGGGCCCAAACAATATTGGTATCAGTGAATACCTCAGTGGTAGGTAGGTGCCTCATGAACCATCTATAAAAGAGAGGAGCACAACACTTAACCAAGACACCCTGTCTTTTCTCGTTCTTGTAATGCACTGAATAATAAAGATCACCCAGGATGGTGGGCACCGGATTCTTCACTATGAATAGATGAATGTTGTTTATGTCCACGAACTTATCCATATCAGCGAAGATGATGATCCCATATACGGACAAGTCAAGGATGGCACAAACCAAATCCCACTGATTTGTCGCAGCAAGCTCTCCAGCTCTTCTAACCATAAACTCTAAGAGAAACCAAGCACCCCCGCTTTGGTAGAAATCAAATTGTCAGACACTTTAGATGAGCTCAAATAAAGAGCTTTGGCGATGTTAGAATGAGTCGGTCTGGTCATCTCCAAGTTGAAGGGAATCTGATCTTTGAGAGGCACCCCCAAAATCTCAGAATACTCCTTAAGCAGTGGGCTTAACTGAAAGTCGTGAAAGGTGAAACACCTGAGCCGTGGGTCATAGTACTGCAACAAAGTATGAATGGCGCTCCTTTGAGAACTATCCATATCAACTACCAAATACAGAATATCACCATATTTCTCCTTGAAGTATCCCAGCTGACCCGGGGTAATAAAAGACATCATCTGGTTAATCAGATCCACTTTGGTATCAAAGAATTTGTAGTGCACAATTCTCTTTCTGACGTCTTCCATTCTGAAGCATAAGTATGACCAGGAATCGGGAGTAGTATGAACCCTGAGAATGAAAAAGAACACAATGATTAATGATGTCATGATGCTTATACAATGCAAGGCATGTGATCGGTGACGTGTTTGTGGTGCGCCAAGCATATATTCATATGTTTGTGCAGGGTCACAACATCATCATAACAGTTTCTCTAAATAGGAATCCAAAATCTCAGAACCAAGGAACCAAAGAACCAAATCACAATACTGAACAATACTGGAAAATTGGGTGTGTTGGAAGTTTTAGGGTTCCTGCAAACCTGTAAACCCCTCCCATCTCACGGGTGTGCTACTCGGGTCAACATCACGGACTCTCAAAGTCGAGCAGCAATAATACGTTCACCATCTCCGAGAAATGGCACATGACCAAATCATGGAATCGGTTAGGCATTATGTACTACTCAGGGAGGTCTCAACTGAGTCCAAGGAAACAAGCATCCCTCATAAGTCCCCAGATTCAAGCACTTAATCAAGAAACAATAGTACATTCATCCCAAAGGGTATAATACTATTGTTATACGAACAGTTTGCTTTAACTGAGTTCCTATGAGAGAACCAGGCCATCCTATGTGAGTCCCTAGTGGACCCTCGGATACAATGGGTTTGCCAACAAATGTGGTCTACCACTGTCATCACTGGAGAGCGGTGTTTCCACTAAGGTCCTCGAAGATCGATCACCATATGCACATAACTATCGAGGTCGTATCCTGAAGTGGGGCAAAACCCCCACACAGAATAGTCCCAAGACGGTCGCAATCTGGGTGTGGAACACATCGCCACTCATCATGTAACCATGCGAGTACAATGTTTGTCCATGCTAATCCTATGGTGCAATTAAGCCGGGTAGTTGGCTTATCTAAAAGTAACTCCCATCCCACACAAAAAATGTAAACCAGCACAATCAGACAATCCAGTATATATGATGCATGAAAATAAATACTGAAAGCGGTAAATAAAATGTTGTAAAGTAAAACTGTAAATGAAACAATAAATAAACACACAGCAGCACACAGATAAACACCCAAAGAAATAGAAACAAACAAGTTCTAGGATTGAATCTCAAAGGGAAACCAAAGATTTTGGGTTCATCCCCAGCAGAGTCGCCAGCTGTTACTCCCGGGATTTTCATCCTAGTATAAACGCGAAAGTGGCGCGGAAAAGGTAGAGTCGCCAGCCAGACATTTTTATCCTGAATGAATGGGAAAGGTAATGCTGCACAAACCGAAGAGAAAAGGAAATGACAAGGTCCTACGAACCAAAGATCGGGGTTCGGGAGTCGGTTACGACCTGGGAAGGTATTAGCACCCCATACCGTCTGTCGTACCCGACGGGATCCACGCTTGTTTGTCTGTTTCAAAGGGTGTGAAAGAATAAAGTTGCTAAAAAATGAACTGCTAACTAGAACTGGAATGAGAGAGAGGATGGGAAAAGAGAACGAAAAGAAGGGGGAAAATGTAGGGAAAATAAAGAATATGCTCGAACGGGACCTACCCCGCTTCCTACGTACCTCATCGAGAAAATGAGGATCAGAGTTGACATAGTTCACCTAACTAAGGCGGAAACTATTTATGAGTTTTTTAGAGCTGAACTGTGTATGTCTATGCTCAGGTGTTGCAGGCTTGTCTGGTACAAGTGCGTTACCGTCTTAAAAATGAGACAAGTCATCGCAAGTTCACGTTGAGAGTGAGTGAGGTGAGAAAAGAATTCCCGAAGGAAAAGACGATTCTTCTTTGCTATTTTTTCTTTTAGAGAAGTGTTTTGATTTATTGTTTGCGAACCTTCTCATACTAAGACTTGTTCATCATGGTAGATGACTTACACCTCGCCCTGAAACAGGACGTGCATAAGTAACCCACAAAAAAGTCTCGTGTCGTATGAGAAAGTCAACCTTTATTAGTGTTTTTTACTTTTCTTTGAGATGAGAAAGAAAGCAAAGCGAACCAAAAGGGAAGAAGTCTAATGGGAAGACTAAAATCCTAGTGTTGTCATGCATGGATGAACCTAGGTTAGTGTGGTTTCTAATCCTAATGTGAGAAGGAAAAGAAGAAGGGTAATAGAATATAACTTACTTCTCAATGAAGCTATGTTGATTCTAAAGGGGAATTAGCATGAAGTTGTGTGAAACAAGGAAAAATGCTAAAATAAATACATCTTGAAAGCATAAAGGAATGTAAAAGGATTAAGTTGTGTGAACTTACCTTTACCTCCCTACAAAACAAGGGTTAGCATGGTAAACATGAATAAGAAATGAGGTAAACAAATACCAAATAATTCCTAAGGGATCTAGGACCTAAACTAGACTTAATCCTAAGTTTGAGGGACCTAAGAAGATGCAAAGCAAAAATCCAGCAACATATTACAACTCCTAAATGCACAAACAGTAATGAAATGCAATGCATAATGCACACATCTTTCTACAGCTATCAAACAGCATGCAAAACAGGTGTAAAAAGTCAAAAACAACATGAATACAATGTGTTTTTACAACCTCTATCTCAAAATTCAGCCATGAAAAGTGAGACAGATTTGGGTTTATTTTTAATTATACACAAAATGAGATTTGATGCACAAAGTGGAATGCATATAATGCAAGATTTATACAATAAAATGCAATGAGTTATTGTCAACAAAATGCAAAATCATTATGCAATTGAATGATGAAAACTAAGTGATTTTGTGGTTTTTTTACATCATGCAAAGCGTCAAACATGCACATGATATAACAAAATGAAAATGCCTCATAATACAATGCAAAATACAGAGATATTCCATTTATCATGATGCTAGGAATGATGCAAAGCAATGCAAACAATGATCACTAACATACTATGAACATATATGCAACTTTTATGCACAAAAACAGAAACTAACGAACGCGTGTCGAAAGCTATCCAAAATACAGAATCATGCACCTAAAATGATCCTAATAATTCCCTAAAATCATGATCTAACAATGTGTGAAGATTAAAAGAATGATGCAATGCAAATGAGTCATGAAACAAACACATTTTTTGAGTTCAAACAGCGTTAACCGGTTAACGATATTGGTTAACCGATTAACGCCCTTAAATTTTCAAATCCAGGGGTAGTTTACAACGTGTTAATCGGTTAACCATATGCGTTAACCGGTTAACACTGAACAAAATGCAAAAATTCAGCAATGCAGAAGCACTTTTGGTCTCAAACCTACTTCTAACAATTCCTAACAAACTCATGAACATGTTAGCACGTATTTGTAGCTTAACTACGGTATTCCAACACCTATTAGCACCTAGAATGAGCTATGATTCTAACTACTAACAATCAAAATTAGCAACACGCAATCAAATCGTAATCAAACGTAAAACAATTAAAAATGCAAGCACATAATTGCATAATCAAAGAATGTCATACGGCGTGATGAATAGAATAAGTTAAACGCGAAGCGGTTTCGAATTACCAACCTACAAAGTGGAGGATTGCTTTGGTAAGTGTTGCAGTGTAGATCGAGATGCAAGTGAAGAAGAAAATCGTATATCGGCGAACACGCAAAATAGATGCGGTTGATGATGCTTCTTGATGAACACTTGCACAATCACTTCCAATAAGGCAAAATCAATCCAAAAACAAGAGCACTTCTTCAACAAGCTTCCAAAATTGATGATTGATGAAGGTTTAGCTTCAAATTCTTCAAGTTTCAATGAAAAAAACTTGAAGAACTTCTATGGAGAAGCTTTGAAGTATTTGGAAATGGAGGAGAATTGAGAGAGAAATGAGAGATTTGAGAAATGAAAATGAAGTTGGAAAATGAAAAATAAGGTTGGAACCCTTTGCTTTGGAGTGATTAGGACTTATATAGAGCGTATGCTTGGCATGAGGCTTGGGCATAGAGCTTGGCTTGGATCCTAAGCTAAGGGTAGGAGTTAGTTATAGTTGGTTAGGGCTTAGGGTATATTCCTTGGAATATTCCTTGGAAGAGTGTGGAAGGATCTAGAATGTGGTAGACATTTCTAGTGAATGGAGTGTAATTGAAATGTGAAGCAAAGTGAAAAAAGGAAAAAAGAAAAAGTGGAGAGAATTGTGGAAGCAACCAAAATTTGAAGTATTTTCCCAAAATTCGCACCTGTTAACCGGTTAACCATATGTGTTAACCGGTTAACAACATGAAATTTTCAAATTTTCTTTTGCCTTGTGGATCAACTTGGAAATGCCTTGGATTATTTTTGTTGCATTATTTCTTCTCTTGAGCTCCAATGATTGATAAGCCTTACCCGATCACATGCCTCATGCGTATTCAAATGATCATGATTTGTTTATTTTTGTTATTATTTTTGAATGTGATGCGATGCTTGGATGATCATGCAGGATGACGAAGCATAAACCGCTTGAGGTTGGCAATAAATCAAGAAGGGAAATTTTAGGGTATTACAATGTTTGTATTGATGTGTAGATGCTTTCTGGACAAATTAATTTGAGGTTTGATGCAGATTCAGCAAACCACCATAGTTAGGGTTCTTGAGGTCGAATTTGGGAATTCATGGATATAAGCGATTTAGCATGAAATTGATGGATCAATTGGACTCATAGGACTGCTATTGACTGATTTGTGCCATTAGAATGTATTTATTTTATGTATTATGATTTTTTCAATTTGCAGGACCTGTAGTGACAAACAAAAATCGTCACTACAAGCTTTAGCTACGGACGGCCGTAGGTAAAAGTCAAACCAGACGGACAGAGGAAGAAGACGATCACGCGCGCGTTTTTCAAAATTCAAAAACGCGTTTTATTTTATATTAATTCTATTTCGTTTGTTTGCACACGCATGTGCTTGGCCCAGTGGTTGGAAGTATGCTTGGGGAAGCCAAAGACCTAGGATCGATACAGGTTTCCCATTTCTTTTTGTTGCCTATTTTCTTTATTTGTTTTCTTATATTTTCTTAGTTAATTTACTAATTATAATTAACTAATTAATTAACTTAATTAACTATTTTTACTTTTAAACAATTTCATAAATTTCCTTTTAATCATTTTCTTTAAATAATATTTTTTTTTTATAAATAAAAATTTAGTTCTTAGGTTTTTTGTTAATTTTTTAATTAATTCATAATTAACTTAATAATTAGGGTTTAATCGATTTTAACTTTAATCTTGATTTTTCTAACCCTACAAAATGATTAATTTTTCTTAACCTAAATTTATTTAAATTTCTTTATTTACTTTCTTATTTAGGAAAAATTGTATATGATGTACGATCTTATGTAACTTTATTTTTCTCGCTTTTCCGATTATGTAATTGCTTCCTGGTTTTTAATAGTTAATTAGGTTTTAATTTTTCGCACTTTATTTTCTACAATCCCCTAAAGAAAAATGTACCCCCTTCCCATGATGTAATAGTCTAGGACCTTTATTTTCTGCTTTTAATTTCTACAAAAATATAAATTGTGTGGTTAGTAAACTAGGGCGTGGAAAGAATGTATGCTGAATTAATTAGACTTAGCCCATTAAATATCCAAGATAAATATCTGAAATTAATATTCATACACGTAAATCGGTCATTATACAATTGCCATCTGCCCTCCCTTAGGGTTTCTCCTATTGGTTTCCTTACAATAATATGGTCAAGTCTCTCGAACGTGGGGGTATCTTAGTAAAGCTTCCTATGAACAAAATCATCAAGTCCCTTCAAAAAGATCATAGTCCCTTCGATTTTCCTACGAACAAATGATCTCGTCCCTCGATGATCCTACGAAAATAATGATTGTCCCTTCGAATTACTAAGATACCCCTACAAGGTTGCCTTCTATGACCATACGATGACCCTACGTCCGTCCCTTTAAACATCCAAGGTTAAGACTACTTACTTACTAATAGTAAGGGCAGTCCTACCCCTAAAGGAAAGAAATAACAAGAAAGACCTTACAAACTTAGGGTAAGTAGTTCTTAAGTACTTGCTCACTCTTTCAAAATACTCTTTACACCCCACTTTTCAAACATTTTCAAAACTAAACACTTTGAATACATTCGTACGAGAATCATTACAAAGTATTTATGAAAATATTTTCTAAACACACACTACACTATTTTTCAAACAAAAGTAAAGTGAGCTAAGTAGTTAAGAGCCCATGGGTAACCATGGATACAAAGGGTGCTAACACCTTCCCTTTGTATAACCTACCCCCTGAACTCAAATCTTTTTTTTAAAAAAGGTATTTCTTGTTCTTTTATTCCTTTTCTTTATTGGATAAAATAAAATTCGATGGTGACTCTTGCTATCCGCAACATAGTTTTTGGAAACAAAAATGCCCAAGTCAGTTCTCCCACCGTATTACAATGGTCGTCGCAACCATCTTTTGGTTCGGGAATCGATTACGCAATGGGGATGTATTAACATCTCTCACTTCAGTTGTACTCAATGGGAACCTTTTAGTTAAACTTGCGATTGAATGTTAACTTATGTTAATTGTTATAAGAATGCAAAAGCAAAATAAAAATGGTTGCAAAAAGGTTATTATTAGGGTGCTTGATGAGAATGTGTGTAACACTCCATTTCTACCCGATAATTAATAACAAAATCAAAGTACAAAATTCCAACAATTCAAATGAGATGATACATCTTCAACTTTAAAAACAACATTCAACACCTTATTAGTCTTTAAAACCAAATACTTTATTATTATGCAGTGGATTCATAAACGTCAACATAAAATAACACGACTTGTATTCAACATCAAAACAACTTAAAAACAACAATCTTTAATGTAACAACTTTAAAATTCAGTAACTTAATAAAATCCAACGTCAATGGAAAACATGCATTATCCCCCCGAGTGCTATGTATTAGAGCGACAACACTGACTCGGATCTACTAAGGTACTTAGCTCTACTATGGATTACCTGCACGTTACCAACAAAGGGAAACATTCAAACAGAAGGGGTGAGATATCGAACTATATAATCAAGCATATGATAAATACATATTAAATCAGAATATATAAACTACCACTTCACAATTCACAAACAACATAAGCAACACAAGATACAACTCAACAACATACTTATGCAACTCAAAGATGCAACTTAGACAAATGCAATGTATGTGGTACCATTAGAGCAAAACTCTCAACTTATAAACTTGTCAATTAATAGAGGCATCAACAACAAGGCATAAGCCTTCAACTTTATTTTTCCAATCCAGGCCAACTTACCGAGCAACAGCTCTAACTTAAATAATGTTATGTTATGCGACTCAATATGAATGACATACAATAACAATTATAGCAACATAGCAACACAACAACAACATTCAAATTTGGCCAAAGACCTGCAACTCATAATCTTACCATTTATAAGGTACTGCAACATAAAACAACAACCAACAACTTTACAACTTACAACAAAGCAACACAACACAAGAGCAACCAATTATACAACATTCCTATTCACCCTAAGTTTCGACTACCGATTAATTAAATTATTTCTTACACTTTGTTATTGCTACTTATTACTAGTTTATTACTATGCTTCTATTAAATCCATGACAACAACCAACATACCAAACGTGCTACTAATGTTACTCCATTGTTATCTAATTTTCTTCTACTAATTCATCACAACATTACTTATTAACTCTCTATCAAATGATTATTATAATCACTGTAACTTCAAATAGTATTCTTCAACTTAATTATGTCACTGGAAATAAATTATGATAGACCAATCTTGCAGACACAGAACACAGAAACAAAACAAAAAATTTTCCCATACACCGTGTGATCATCGTCACACTTGGGTAACCCTTGTCACACTTGTGATGATCGTCCTAGGGAAGTGACGAACGTCACTCATCCTAGACGGATGTTTAGCAAATGGGACGGTTATCCCCAAAGCCAAACCTGCAACTTCTCTCTGTTTCTCTCATTCGTCTGTGTAGCTCCTTCTCAGACCAATCTCCAATTAACCCAGTACGAAAAAATCAACAACAACACCCCAGATTCATACACGACATCACTACCTAATTAATTTATGATTAATCCAATAACTCAATTTAATTTTGTTATTCAACCAAAACAACTTATCAAAACCAAAACAGCTTATTCAACCAAACAACTTATGAAACCCAACAATACAACAACGTACAACAACAATTCATGTACCCAATCCCATATATATTCATCATACAATCCCAATTATAGATTTAGAACTCCACCCTTACCTTGGATTAAAGGCGACTCTAACACTTTGATCAGAACCCTAACTTTTCCTTCTTTTAAGCACTTCACACTACCTCTTTTTCTCTACTTCTTGTTTTCCTTACTGATAACCTATTTTCCCTAATTCTAATTAACTTATGGTTTTTCTTAATTTTAATAATTTCTATTGGGCCTAACCATACACCTCCCACAATACTAATCCAACTCACCAAACAAGCCCATTTATAAAAAATAGCATAAGTCTATTAATAAATCCACAACTTAATCAACTTAATTAACTTAGTAACTCAATGCAAAACAACACCAATCATACGACAATATTTAATTAAATAAATAATTAAATAAACAAGATGTTACAACTCTCCTCCACTTAGGATATTTCCGTCCTCAAAAATCTTATCTTGTTTAAACAACTCGGGATAAGACTCCCGCATCTTGCTTTCCAACTCCCACGACATACTCTCTCCGGCTGCTCCCAACCATACTACTTTCACCAACACAATCTCTTTGTCTCTTAGAGTCTTCATTTCACAATCCGTGATCCATACAGGCATTGTCTCAATAGTAAGATTATCTTGTACTTACACATCATCCATACTAATCACATGAGATGGATTTGAAATGTACTTTCGAAGTTGCTACACGTGAAACACATCATGCAAATTTGAAAGATTAGGGGGTAAATTCATTCTATAAGCAACATTTCCCACTAAGTTTGAAATCTGATATGGGCCAATAAAATGAGGATTTAGCTTCTTAGACTTCAATGCACGCCCAACACTAGTTACAGGTGTAACTCTCAAAAATACATGATCACCAGCTTGAAATTTCAAGTCTTTCCTTCGATTATCATGATAACTCTTTTGCCTACTTTGGAAAGTTTTCATCTTTTCTCAAATTAACTTCACCTTCTCAGTATTCTATCGAACAATCTCAGGTCCAAGCACTACACTTTCTCTTGATTCATGCCAACACAAAGGAGTCATACATCTCTGACCATACAACACCTCGAAAGGTGCCATTCCATTACTATAATGGTAATTGTTATTTTAAGTGAATTCTATCAACAGAAGATAAGTATCCCACGAACCTCCTTGCTCAAGAACACACGCTCTCAATAAATCCTCTAAGTCTGACCATTTGTCTGAGGATGATACGCGGAACTCAACCTCAACTTAGAACCCATAGACTTTTGCAAACTCTTCCAAAAATCAGAACTAAACCTTGGATCTCTATTCGACATAATACACAAAGGAACACCATGCAACTTTACAATCACACTAGTATAAATCTCGACCAACATAGATACTAGAAAATTGCTATTAATATGAATGAAATAAGCCGACTTCGTAATCCTATCAACAATCACCCAAATCGAATCATGCCCTCTTAAAGTATTAGGAAATCCCGACATAAAGCCCATTGAAATGTTATCTCATTTCCATTCTTGAACTTCTAATGGTTGCATCAACCCTGTAGGCTTCTGATGTTTAACTTTCGACCTTTGACAAGTTAAACATATATACACGAAACACGCTACATCGTTCTTCATACCAGGCCACCAAAACAAACTCTTCAGATCTTGATACATCTTTGTAGCTCCCGGATGAATACTCAACTTACTTTTATGACTCTCTTCCAGAATCGCTTTCTTCATCTTTGTATCATCAGAAATAAATATTCGATCACGGAATCTCAACACACCTTATGCATCTAATTTGAAATCATTATTCTTAGACTAATCGATTCCTAACATCGAATCTACCAACTTCACATCTAACTTCTGAGCCTCTCTGATATTGTCTAGAAAATCATTATTAATCTTCAACATTCCTAACATAACACTCTTCGGTGTCACTTCGCAAACTAAACTCATATCCCTAAATTGTTCAATTAGTTCCAACTATTTAACCATCATCACCGACATATGCAACATTTTTCGACTTAAGGTATCAGCTACAATATTAGCTTTACCTAGATGATAGTTCAAACCAAAATCATAGTCCTTTAATAACTCCAACCACCTTCGCTGCCTCATATTCAATTCCTTCTGGTCAAACAATTACTTTAAAATCTTATGGTCACTAAACACTTCGAATCTAGAACCATAAAGATAATGTCTCCAAGTCTTCAGCACAAAAACAACTGCAGCAAGTTCTTAATCATGCGTAGGATAGTTCATTTCATGAGTTCTCAACTACCTTGACGCATAAGAAACCACCTTATGATTCTGCATAAGCACACCTCCTAAATCTATCATAGAAGCTCCACAATATACCATAAACGGTTCTCCTGAATTCGGTAATTTCAAAACCGAGGTCGGCGTCGACCTCTTCTTCAATTCCGTAAATCTTGCTTCGCACTAGACGTCCCACACAAAATATCTACTCTTACAAGTCATCTTAGTCAACGAAAGTTTCAACTTAGAAAAACCTTCGATAAATCTTGGATAATAACCAGCTAGACCCAAAAGGCTTCTAATCTCAATAACTAACTTTGGAGTTTCCCACTGCAACACAACATCTACTTTAGATGGATCCACTGTAATGCCACTTCCTGAAATGATATGCCTAACCAAAACTCGCACTTAGACAACTTCACATTGAACTTCTTCTCTTTTAAAACTTGCTATACTAGTTTCAAATGTTTTGTATGCTCTTCTTTCGACTTAGAGTAAATCAAAATATCATCAATGAACACCACCAAAAAACAATCCAAATAGGTGTGAAAGATACTATGTATTCCTTAAATACTCTGGCGCATTAGTAACACCAAAAGGCACCACATAATACTTGTAATGTCAATAACGTGTTCTGAACGCCATCTTCTGAATATCCTCGTCTTTCACCTTAATTTGATGATAACCCGATCTCAAATCGATCTTTCTAAACACACAAGCATTTACCAAGTGATCCATCAAATCATTTATTCTCAGAAGTGGATACTTGTTCTTAATCTTCAATTTATTCAATTGTCTATAATCAACACAAAGTCTCATACTTCCATCTTTCTTCTTTACTAACAACACTGGAGCTCCCTACGATGATATACTTGGTCTCACAAACTTATTCTCAAGTAGCTTCTCCAATTACTTCTTCAGTTCCAACAATTCAGATGTCGACATCTTGTACGGTGCCATAGACACAGGTCTAGTACCAGGTACAGGATCAATCGTAAGTTTGACTTCTCTCTCTTGCGGTACATCAGGAATTTCATCAGGGAAAACTTCAGGAAATTCACTTGCAACTCCTTAATCTTAGCTTTGCTCTCAATAGGCAACGTCGCCATCAACAAAAACATCTGAGCTTCTTCTTTCATTAACTGTTGCAACTCTCTAAAAGACAACAAACCAAATCCCTCCTCTTCAGGAGTACAAAACCTCACTGACTTACTATAACAATTGATATGAACATAGTTAAACTATAACCAGTTTATTCCTAAAATCACATCCATTTCGATTAACGGCAAACACACCAAATTAATAGCACAGTCTCTACCGAAGATAGATAGAGGACACTTTAAACACATAAGAAAAGTAGTTACTGATCCCTTAGCCGGAATCTCGACGACCAATTCTCCATTCATAGCAGACAATTTAAGACCCAATCTTTTAACACATTATGCAACAATAAAATAATGTGTAGAACCAGTATCAATAATAGTAATTAAAGGAGTACTATTAATGAAACATGTACCTCAGATGAGTTTGTCCTCATTAGTTGTCTGAGTCCCAACCAACGCAAACACCTTTCTAGTCCGCGCCTTTTTTGGTTTCTCACACTGGCTACCAATGTGTCCGTCTTCACCATAGTTGAAGAAAATCATCTCTTTATGCTTGCATTCAGATATTTCATGCCCAAACTTACCACAATGGAAACACCTCTTCACCTCAGTAGTACACACATTACTCTTATGACCAGGTTTCCCACATTTGAAACAAACGATACTAGTAAGAGCATCTCCCCCACTAGTTCTCTTACTATCAACCATTCTCTGTTTATCCTTCCCAGCTTGAGCATCATAAGTCTTTCCATGACTTTGTTGGTGTTTGCCCTTCCTCTCATTAATAATCTTGTAATGAGCATTGTTATCCTCTTCATAAATCCTACAGATGTCAACCAAATCAGCGAAGACACAAATCTTCTAATATCCAACAACCTTCTTAATCTTCGAATGCAACCATTTCCCAAACTTGATGCACTTTGAAAATTCAGCATTCACCTCATTATAGTGCGATTAAAACTTAGCCAACTCGACAAACTTCGCAGCATAATCAGTAACCGGCATGTTACCTTGCTTCAGCTCGAGAAACTCAATCTCCTTATTTCCATTGACATCCTCTGGATAATACTTCCTTAGAAATTCCCTACGGAACACAACCCAAGTGATCTCTTTACCTATAGCATCCAATCTCTGAGCAGTCTCTAGCCACCAGTTATCAGCCTCGACTGCTAGCATATGAGTCCCATACCGAACCTTATGCGTTGCAGTGCAATCCATCATACGAAAGATTCTCTCAATCTCTTTCAACCAAGCCAATACCGCATCAGGATCATACTTACCCTTGAAGGTAGGCGGATTTTCCCTCTGAAACATTCCCAAACTACGAGATCCAGCATCTTCGCCATCGTTCGTAAAATTCTGCATAGCCTGACCCATTACTTGCATAGCAGCAGCCATCGCAACATCGTTCCTTCCATCCATCTCAACTTAATCACTATAACACAAAAAAAGATAGAACTAGCTAATAATACTTGATTGTCAAACGACTACGACTCGATAACTTGGTCGGGCGAACCGACCTGCTCTAATACCACCAATGTAACACCATATTTCTACCCGATAATTAATAACAAAATTAGAGTAAAAAAATCCAACACTTCAAATGTGATGATACATTTTCAACTTTAAAAACAACATTCAATACCTGATTAGTCTTTAAAACCAAATACTTTATTATTATGCAGCGGATTCATAAACGTCAACATAAAATAGCACGACTTGTATTCAGCATCAAAACAACTTAAAAACAACAATCTTTAATGGAAACAACTTTAAAATTCAGCAACTTAATAAAATCCAAAGTCGACAAAAAACATGCATTATCCCCCCCCCCCCGAGTGCTACGTATTAGAGCGACAACACCGACTCGAATCTACTAAGGTACTCAAATCTACTATGTATTACATGCACGTTACCAACAAAGGGCAACATTCAAATAGATAGGGTGAGATATTGAACTATATAATCAACCATATGATAAATACATATTAAATCAGATTATATAAACTACCACTTCACAATTCACGAACAACTTAAACAGCACAAGATACAACTCAACAACATACTTATGCAACTCGAAGATGCAAGTTAGACAAATGCAATGCATGTGGTACCATTGGAGCAGAACTCCAAACTTATAAACTTGCCAATTAATAGAGGCATCTATAACAAGGCATAAGCCTTCAACTTTATTTTGCCAATCCAGGCCAACTTACCGAGCAACAGCTCCAACTTAAATAATGCTATGTTATGCGACTCAATATGAATGACATACAATACAAATTATAGCAACATAGCAAGACAACAACAATATTCAACTTTGGCCAAAGGCCTGCAACTCATAATCTTGCCTTTCATAAGGCAGTGCAACATAAAACAACAACCAGCAACTTTACAACTTACAACAAAGCAACACAACACAAGAACAACCAATTATACCGCATTCCTATTCACTCAAGTTTTTACTACCAATTAATTAAATTATTTTTTACGCTCTGTTATTGCTACTTATTACTAGTTTATTACTATGCTTCTATTAAATCCATGACATCAACCAACATGCCAAACTTGCTTTTAATTCTACTCCATTGTTATCTAATTTTCTTCTAATAATTCATCACAACATTACTTATTAACTCTATATCAAGTGATTATTATGATCATTGCTACTTCAAATAGTATTCTTCAACTTAATTATGTCACTGGAAATAAATTATGATAGACCAATCTTGCAGATACAGAACACGGAAACAAAACAACAAATTTTCCAGAAACCGTGTGACCATCGTCACACTTGGGTGACCCTCATCACACTTGTGGAGGTTGTCCTAGGGAGGTGATAGATGCCACTCATCCCAGACAGATGTCTGGAAAATGGGACGGTCGTCCCCAAAGCCAAACCTGCAACTTTTCTCTGTTTCTCTCCTTCGTCTCTGTAACTCCTTTTTAGATCAATCTCCAATTAACCCAATACGACAAAATCAACAACAACACCCCAGATTCATACACGACATCACTACCTAATCAATTTATGATTAATCCGACAACTCAATTTAATTCTTTTATTCAACCAAAACAATTTATCAAAACCAAAACAGCTTATTCAACCAAACAACTTATGCAACCCAATAATACAACAACTGACAGCAACAATCCATATACCCAATCCCACATATATTCATCATACAATCCCGATTATAGAGTTAGAACCCCACCCTTACCTTGGATTGAAGGCGACTCTAACACTTTGATCAGAACCCTAGTTTTTCCTTCTCCTAAGCACTTTACATAACCTTCTTTTCTCAACTTCTTGTTTTCCTTAATGATAACCTATTTCCTCTAATTCTAATTAAGTTATGGGTTTTCTAAATTTTAATAATTTTTATTGGGCCTAACCAAACACCTCCCACATTACTAATCCTACTCACCAAACAAGCCCATTTATCAAAAATAACATAAGTCTACTAATAAACCTACAACTTAACTTAATTAACTTAGTAACTCAACGCAAAACAACACCAATCATACGACAAAATTTAATTGAATAAATAATTAAATAAACAGGGTGTTACAATGTGGGTCTCTCTCCTACGTATCCCCAAGTACAATGAGGAACTCAAAGCTCCTTATTTCTAGGGAAGACTGCAATTATTTGTTGGCGTGTTTAATAAACGTGTATTTAGATAACGTTTTAATAGTTAAACATCAGATTATTTGCTAACAACGAAGACTTAAGTAATAATTTGTGTACACATTAGAAAAGACTTAACAATGTTCTTTTGAAAAAGAGTTGTTGATCGCATAGGGGAGAGATGCTTATGTTTGATGTGTTGTATGTTTTTTAGGAGGACGATGAAAATCTGAGCAATATGGCGTGCATCAATCATTTGTTATTTGAGGAGTAGTAAGGTGTGTACCTCTCATTCCTTTTTTTTTTGTCTAATTTAATGTTTGGAAATTGTTTGTGGAAGTCGAATATTTGTTATTAGAGTATTTTAATTGGAAGACAAAAATTCAAGCAATATGGTGCACACTAATCGTTCAATTATTCGAGGAATAATGAGGCAAACGCCTCCCCTTCCCTTTTCATCCGATGTTTAATTAAGAAAAAAAGAAAAGAAGTATGCTGATTCGGAAAAAAAAGATTTGGATTTGAGTTGACGTGAATTGATCGAGTTTGAAAAGAAATCACATGACGTTTGATACGTGCTTTCCGCAAGTATACAGAGTATGTCAGAGTAATATAAAATATTATTGATCCCACAGAGACCAATGTCAATCTATTGAAAATAATTGTTACAGTGTTCATCTAAGGCTAATAAGACAGGTGTATAAAGTGCACAAGAAATAAAGAATGAAGAATAAATTCAAGGAAATGATACTGAAATGTAATTCACATCAATCAAACAATACTCTGATTGTTTCTAACTGGGGATACTTATGGGCCAATATTTTCTTCTTTGAAAAGTAGTTAATTAAAAAGGAAACATCGCGTTAGCGTAATCGGAACCAGACTTGACCTCTAATCTATAACAGCCGCTCACGCTACATTGGTCGCGTATTGCATTAAAGTGAAAAATCATTTTTATGTAACTACCTCTAAGCCTCACTTAAAAAGTGCTTTTGATTGGAAAGTTTTAACATCAAAGGGTTTTCGGCATATGCTCGGCCAACCAGATCCTAAACCTATGAACGCGTCTAAAAATAGTTTTAAAATCACTTTCTAATAACATTAAACTTTTCTACTTGATTAACAAAGTGCTTTCACGGTTTTTCCTAATCAAGAACTAACCAATTTTTATCTTTAATGTCAGACAGCTTTCGCTCTTACCCGACGTAATCATGAATGTACTTTCGTAGTATCCGATCAAATGAAACACAAAAGAATCGTATAAAAATCAAAACAGCCCCTGAAGCATTCCGACAGACACAACATATGGAGTACCGTCGGAACGATGGTCCTCACATTCCAGCACTAAGGATTTAGCTGGACATGACTACGGTAAACATATCATAAATTTTATTAACCAAATAAGTTATTTAGAGATAATACATGTTAAGTGTGGAACTAATTTTTGAAAGTAATAACGAGAATGATACGCTTAAGTTTGGTTTTGAAAACAAATATTTTTCACGATAAAGTAAATAAGACAAGTAATCATGCGAGAAAATAAACCAAGTAAAAACGATGCGATAATATAAATAAAGATAAAGTGATGTGAGAAATAAAATAAAGTAAAGCAGTTCGGGAAATAAATAAAGTAAAGGCAATGCGAGAAATAATAATAATGTGAATGGTATAAAAACATGCTCCAATCGGAGTCTTGAATCTAGTACAAGACTAGAATGTAAAATGACGACTGGATTACAATTCTATCTATGGTGCTCCACACTTGATTAAAACAATTGTGCAATAATCCCTCGATGTGACGAATTATCATTTTAACAAAATAAATCTATGGTCTATGTTGCAACTAAGAGTAGATGAATTGAAATGAAAATCTAAGGTATATGTATAATGTACTTAAGCCTTGGAAGTTACGTAGAACATTCAAAAATCATGTGGAGAGGTTTCCTCTAGTCATGGCCACTTCCTCCAACTGTCCTTGACTGGACGAGTTTTTGGAAGATGGTGTCTGCCATCTAGGCATGACATTTGCCATGTGTATAAGGAGGGGAAGACGTGGTCTTGTGACCATTGGAACATGGGAGAAGTCCTACATGTCATGGCTACCTTCATGGCCAACACCATGTGTGTATTTTCCATTGAAAACTTATGATTCTTGCTCTTTCCGCCTCATTTCTTCATGGAACGCTTTATTTAGGCATAGTACCTAAAAACAACACAAACATAATGCAAGAAAATAATAATTAAACGATAAGAAACATGTGCAATCCGAGCCAAACACGCAGTGCGTTTCAGTATTATCAAATTCTCTCACACTTAAACCTTTGATTGTCCTTAAAAAAACTCTCATAAGCACCAAAAAAGAAAAACAACAACACGCATGTATACAATTTAGGATAAAGACTTTTAGTTCAATCAAGGTTGTGTGGATAGGTACTAACTTGTGAATTAAGGATATCATTGTGGCACTTTTTGCGGGTTACGGTCATGAGTTTCTTTCTTATACAGACTAATTTGCGTCATGTTATCATACATAGGCCTAACTTACTCATCACTTTCTAATCCTTTTACATTCAAGTGCAATCACATTAAACTCGTTATCTTGTACTCGCATGGTGAAAAAACATGTTGGTGATTATGATCCGTATTTTTTTGTCAAAATTCAATGATTTGTTTCTTATTTTGTTTTTCAACAGACACATAAGCATAATTTTCAGAAGTTTCCTACCGTTGGGCTAAGTAATCGGGTGATGGTTACCTAACTTTGAAGGCGAATTCTCTTTCAAACTATTTTCTATTTATTTCACAATTATCTTATTTTAATTTCTTTTTACTAAATCATTCAGTTATTTGCATTAGTTTGTCCACTTATAGGTACTTTATATGGTGTTGACTGCTAAAATAAACTACTTAAGGATTAATCTTTGGGTAAGATTTTAAGGCCACGCCATAATAACTATCTGGATCGATCTCTAAAATTTAGAAACTTGCAGTGTAAAGACGATATCGATTTTTAAAAAGTTTTCTCAAGTCTCTAACAACCTAAATTTTAAAAATAAAAGTAGTTTTCTCATTCAACTTTTTTTATTATGGCTCAAGAAATGGGGGAAATAGACAAATTACACATACGACTTCATCAAGCACATGTAATTATTAAAAAAAAACTAAAAAAAGACTAAAAGTATGATAAAAAAAATAAACTAGAAAGCGTAAAGGAAAATGAAAACAATAAATATCTCCTCCCATACTTAAACCAAACATTATCCCCAACGTTTCGATAAAAGGTGAGAACAAATAGGTAGAACATGGACAACACTATTGCTGACCACTAGTACCCTCTCCTCCCTAGTCTGAACGTTGAGGATGACGACTCCTACTGCGGTGATGGACAGTCTGTGAAATCTCGAGTTGCTTAACTAGTGTTGTCAGTGCGGTGTTTGACTCTTGAAGTCTTATGATGTCTCCCAGAATAGAAGCTTGTTTCATCTCCACGAGGTTAAAATGACTGGTCAAATAAGCTTGTTGGCGTTGTTGTTGAGAGGCAATGGTGCAATGGGACTCTAGGATGGTCCGTATAGATCACTTATTATGTCTCTAAGACTCACGCATGAAGTCAATCACGTCTTGTCAATCCTCATACATGGAATATAACATACCATTTCATTCTTTTTCGCAATATCTTTGCTCTCTCCATATTTCTTCAGTGATATGGAAGCCAGAAGATATACCTGTAAAAGGGTTAGCATAAGGTGGAGTGTATGCAAGTGATAAATGAGGTGGAGGTACATGATGAATGAGAGGTTTTTTCCTCCACTCATATTAACCATCGGTTCCGTCACCTTCGTCCTCAAAGACATTTGGTGGTAACAGACTGACAAAAGGTGCAACTTGCAGGTCATAGGTCCAATTTATTTCAAATCTATGATGCAATTATACCAAACCTTTCCTAAATATCTTGTACTTTATGGAGAAAACCATATTACTTAACGGAAATTGCAAAAAATACGGGAAGTAGCAAAACTTCCAGTTTTTTTTAAAATTCAAGTATATTGGATTTTTAGTTTAGTGCAAAAAAAAATGGTAGTTCAATTCAGAATGCTTTATTTGTGCAGTCCAGATCCTGATGGTTCTTTTACATATTTTAAGTAATTCTTCACCATTGACGTTGTATGTTTTACGTGCATGTTTTGTTTTTAACTTGTTCAATATTTAATAGATTTTGGGTATCTCTGTTATTGATAATTCATTCTTTATATGTTATAAATGACAAATATTTCCCTATAGGGTTGACATGTTTGCATGGGGATAATCCATTGGTAAATAATATTGTATTATTATTTTTAATGTTCGTTTTGATATCAAAAATGGGATTGATCTTTCACCATTTCAACTAGTTTTTCGTCAATTATTCAGTATGAATCCGCGAAATCAGTAACACTTTGTTTTATATTTTCGTTGTTTTTCAAGTCAATTTTACTTGTCATATTTTATTCATGCATTTTATGATTTGTTGTTTTATTTCAATTATGTTGCATTTTATGCTTTGTTTTGGTAGTTTTCGATAGTTTTAGGTCTGAGTGGAAAAGCCCAAAGAACTCGTACGAAAATAATGGAAGTTCTGGGAATTCAAAAGAGTTTTTGGAAGGATGCATGGACCAAAAGAATCAACAAACATAAAATATATCGGTCAACCAATTCTCTTATATGTACTATATTATAGTTCTCTTCATTAGTTTTCTGACGCTTCAAACGAGGATCAATACAGACTTACGGGTCAAAAGTTATGATCGGAGCAAGTCCGATTGAAAATTCAATAGGGCTGACATTGGTGCCTGTGTCCCATGACACGGCCCGTGTCAGGAGGTCTGGCACTGAAAGTCAATTTTTATGATGGCAAAGGGCCAACACGGGTGCTCGTGTCCCATGACACGACCCGTGTTGGCAAAGGCACTAATACGGCTGATTTTGATGAGTTTTTTATGTTAAGTGACTCATGTGGGTATTCTGGGTATTTTCTACTGCTGTTAAGTGATCTAGAATTATTTAGGTTAGTTTTTGAGAAGTAAAGAAACACTTTTGAATTATGCATTGTTTGGATTGAATCGTATACTTTCACGAGTTTTTGGAGGACGACGATCTCTCAACCGCGGAAGCAATTGAAGATCGAAGGAATCCAATTATTAGTGTAATGGATTTTCCTTATTTTTATTTGTTTATTGCTTTTGTTATGAACATGAGAGTCTAAACCCCCTAATGCTAGGGGGTGTCCCTGATTTCTCTTTGTAATGATAATTTGATCATTTTCATAGTAAATTCACTGCTTTCTCATAATCAACCTGTTATATAATGTTCTTAATGCAAACCTATATTGTAAAACAAGGTTTAAATTTACGATTAACTTTAGGTCGGAAAACCATCGTTAATGCTTTTATATAACAATATTTTATTAGATATCATCGAGAAATTGGGATATCATATTTTAACTGTATTACTTTTGATAAAATAAAAATCTTGGTACTCATTCTATACATCCAAGGAATTGGGGTATAGAGGGAATACAAAAAGGTTTTCATTAAGGGAATTTAGGAAAACTACTCTAAAAAGATGGTGATGATTTAGCCTAGTGGTGATTTTGATAATGTTAGGGTTATTTGTTATTATAAGGGATTTCATACACCTTTCCTAGTATTATTCTCATATTTGTCAAAAACATCTTATTTTTGTATTAAGTGCTTTTTCTGGAAGTTATAATTTTTAAACCAATATTAAAACCACCTAGGAACTTTTGTTCAATTGAATTTGTTAAGAAAGTTATTTTTCTTGCGCAGTCCTTAAAAGATCGACACTGGGAAAATCCATTTTTATTACTACATCTATAAAATAATACACTGACTATTTTACCGATCATGTTTTTGGCGTTGTTGTTGGGGACTGGCAAACTATAAGTTCTTATTAATTCAATTGAAATTGTTTTGCTCTGCAACTAAAATTTCTAATTTCTAATTTTAATTTTTGCTATTTTTTTAATTTTTAATTGTAATTATCACTAATATTTTTCTAACTAGTGTATGCGAGGTAAGGCCTCGGCTGAATTTTCTTTTGATACAAAATTAGAGAGATCATTGCACATAGACGCCGTCGAGCCAAACTAGAAAGACTGGCATTGTCAAGTTCAACTCTGATTATTTCTGAGCAAGATAAAGAAGAGGCAATTTTAGTTCATTATGAACACACAAATTTCGGCACAGACTCAAAGTCGGAAACAATTATTATGGCTGACAATCCACAAGCAGAAAGACTTCTAGGTGACTATGGAAGAGCGAATACTCTAGCAGTTCGGTTCACAATAGTTAACCAACCCCTTACTGTGGTGCAATTCCAACTGTACCTATCCACTATTCAACAACTTCAAAGTAAGCCGTTTTCAGGAAAGATTAATGAGGATGCTAATAAGCATCTACAAATGTTCCTTACGATGAGCATGTCATTGAAGATTGATGGACATACTGAAGAAGCAAAGAAGTTGGTTATGTTTCCTTTCACATTATCTGATGGGGCCGAAGATTGGTTTTACTCTTTACCTAGAGGGAGTATCACCAGGTGGCAACAAATGGAGACAACATTTTTGAATGAATACTTTCCTTCTTCTGTTTACATCAGAAAAAGATATGACATTGTGAACTTTAAATAGAAGGACAGAGATTCGCTTGGAGATGCATATAATAGGTTCAAGAGATTGTTGGTTTCATGTCCTACTCATAACATGGATGCAACCGAATAGATGCAAAAAAATTTAAATGGTCTTAAGATGAAAACTAAGCAAGTCATCGATACAGCTGTCGGTGGCTCAACTAATTTTGCAACAGCCACTGGTGTAAAAAAAATCATTGAGGATATTGGGGCAAATGAGCATCTGGAGCTTTATGATCGGAGTGTGAGTCAACCTGAGGGAATAATAGACTTGAAGCTGGCTAATCAAGTGGTAAAAATGGAAGACCAGATAGCAGCTGAAGTCGAAAGAAGACTTAAGAAGATGAATATTGGGACTCAAAATGTGGCACGGGTTCAAGCGGTTAATTGTGAAATTTGTGGGGACCTCATTTTGATATGCATTGTGTTGCTATTACACAACAAGTTGAAGATGTTAACTTTCTAAAGCATAACAATCCCTACTCCAACACTTATAATCTGGGATGAAAAAATCATCCAAATTTCTCCTGGAAGGAGCAACAAGGGAATGATCCAAAGCAAGGATTCAAACACCATCAAAACAAACCAAAACAATAACAACATCATCAACCATATCCACAACAATTTCAACAAAAATTTCAACTACCTCATCAACAATTTCAGCAACACGTACCAAGAAAAGCGGAGTGGGAGATAGCCATTGAAAAGATGAAAAATTACAATATGCAATTTCAGGAAGAGACGAGAAACAATCTCAGGAACACTAAAACCTCTATCAAATATCTTGAGGTTCAGATGGGTCAATAGCGCAACAAATTACCAACATTCAAACACCAGGTGCCCTACCGAGTGCGACAATAACCAACCCAAGAGATCATTAGAATGTGAATGCTATTATAACTGGAAGTGGTGAATCAAGAGAGAATTCTGAAGAAGAAAGAAAAGAAGATGAAGGTTTGATTAAGGTGGACTTGGAAATCAAAAATCATCAGAAACCGCAGGAAGAAGTCATATCACCTGTAAATCCACCTGAAAAGAAGAATAAAAAGGAAGATAAACCGGAGATTAAGTTACACTACCCTTCGAGAGTGAGAAATAAAAATCCAGACAAAAAGGATTTTGAGAAGTTCAGCACAATGTACAAAAAATTAGAGATCAACATGTCATTCTTTGAAGCACTCGAGCAAATGCATCTGTACAAAATATTTATGAAGGAGGTAATTGGTAAAAAGAGACCTATTGAGGAGGAGATGAAAATGGTAAATGAGAAGTGCAGTAAAGAACCCCTGAATAGGAGAATCTCAGCCAAGCAGGAGGATCCTAGATTTTTTTTTCCATACCTTGCACCATAAAAGATAGGAGTTTCAAAAAGGTTCTGATTGATTTAGGTGCTAGTGTTAGTCTCATGCCACTATCCATTTACAAAAAAAATTGGAAATTAGAAGGGTGAGCGATGTGGAAACAAAGCTAAAGTTTTCAAACCACACAATTGAGATGTCCTATGGGCTCGCTGAAGATGTGTTGGTGACAGTCGATGACTTTGTCTTTCTAGTGGACTTTGAGATCATAGATATACTAGAAGTTGAAGAAATCCCTATCATCCTCGGTCTACCTTTCCTACTCGCTAGTAGGTGCAATGTGGATATTGAAAAAGTCACGGTCACAGTTAAATATTTTGAGGAGGAAATCATATTAAAAGTGGTGGATGTCAAGAAGAAAAGTAAAGAAAATGGTAAGCAAGGTTCACTTGGAATGGTCAAAATGGTGGAAAAAAGCATAAGTGCAAAACCAACTCCTTAAAAAATCTATGGCTTTATCTCTAAGGTTGAAGTCTTTTGTCCATCGAGTGCACATGTCAACACTTTAAAATCCATTCTTGAAATCAATAAAAGAAAGAAAAGGAAACAACGAAGGAAGGATACAGATGTTAAAGTTGATTTGAGGCAAGAAGTAGGTAGTATCTCTGAACCAGGTCGGGTCTCTATTATTGAAAAAGCAGGAAACAAGATATGGAAGCTGAAGTACCCCCCACAACTATGGGGAGTAAATCGTCGATCCATGCGACGTTAAACGAAGCGTTTCATGGGAGGCAACTCACGAGTTTTATTTATAACCATTTCTTTATTTTTTTTTAGGTACACACAGAGTCCTTCACAGGAGAGCGGAGGCATCTCACAACATGAACTATTTTAACAAGCATTCGTATAACATCTTTTGTCAGAGAAAAGGGTGGAAAAGACCGAAAACGATGAAAAATAGCTCTAACAGGGGCCTGACATGGCCGCCCGTGTCAGGCTATATATCATAGGAAGAACTTTGGTGAATAACTTGGATTTATCAATAGGCTAACACGGCCGCCCGTGTCAGTGCTACTTAAGGTGGATATTTTAAAATCAAATAAGTGTTGAGAACTAGAAGCCTGGCACAACCAGCCGTGTCACCGGACACAGACTGTGTCAGGACGCGCGAAAGATTTTATTTTTGAAGTTTTATACGTTCTTCTTTTTAGTGGTGGGTCCCATCCAAATTACTCCTCCGCAATGAGGCTTTGTGAGTTCCCCTCTATATATTGCTCTAAAACATTGAGGTCAATGTTTGGTTCAAGTATGGGGGGTTTTATTGGTTTCAGTATTTTTATTTATTTTATTCCATTTTAGTACCGTTTATTTTCACTTTGATTGGTGTGTTTTGTATTTCGTGTGTTACATAAGCACACTTGCTTCTTCAGCACGCTTACGACTAATGTTACACATAGTAACTTCACATAATAGCATTTGCATACTCGTTTATAATGTTTGTTTGATCTTAATATATAAAATATTCATGATTTGCACTTTAACAAACATCAGAACATAAAATGATTCTTTTATAAATACGCAATTGTTATCATCAAAACATAGAGATGAAATGCATAGACAACTTTTGTTCTTACAATCTCCCCCTTTTTGATGATGAAAAAACCATGTTTTTGATAGAAAATTTTATACAGGCAATCACCAAACTTAACAGGGTAATAACCGGGTAATCACCAGTGAGAATATATTCATATTTTTAGAGCAACAACTCCCCCTGAATGTGTTACCCCCAATATTTTATTAATACTTGATCAGAGTGTCCCCCTGATTCCAAGACTTACAAAATACAAATTTTGAGTTGTTCAAAACATATGATAGGGAAGGATTACTTCCCTATACTTATCAGAGTTTGAATAGAACACAAACCTTCATCTCAGAACCTTGTTACTATCAGAACTCTATGATTGTTCTTAGTCTGATACCAAATGCAATATCACTGCTTGGTCTATCAGAACTTCATCATAGTTCTTCAAGTATAAAACATTATACTTCTAGAGTATAAGAGTTTGTCTTGACAAAACTTCTTTCTTTGGATCTTTGCATCCAAATATTCTTTCTTGGATCTTATAACCTATTTCTAAGAATGCCTAGTGAGCTTGTTAAGTTCCTTGGATAAACATCAAACACCAAATGTTAGTGATAAATAGTTTATATCATTTGATTTGTTTTAGTTTGCATTCTTAAGGTTATTATTAAAATCATCTTTCTATTTCTCCTCCTTTTTGACATCATCAAAAAGTTAGAGCATATTAGCATTTTAAGGCATTATGGTTATGATTTTGATTAAATGCATATGTGTATGACAAATAAGATTATGAAGAGCACACACACACACACACATACAAAAAAGTAATAACATTTTCAAAAACTAAATTCATTCATAGAAGATCATCAAAACAAAAATGTAAAAACATTAAACTAAAACAGATTAAGCAAAATAAATCCTAAGGTTTACCTATTTATGCCTAAGGGTTTGGAGGATGTGGAATCCTTCTGAGTAGTTCTTCCATTCCCTCCTTGAGTTGTATTATAGCTGAGCTATTTTCACTCACAATTGCTTCCAATGAATCTTGTCTAGATTTCAGATCTTTGAAAAATTCCATAATAGACTTAAAACAAACAGAGCTTCCCTTTCTTTAGCTTCTTGAATAACTTTTATCTTGTCATCAGCATGTTGAATGGATGTCCATTTGAATTTAGATAATTCCTCAGAGATCCAGTTACAGAACTGATTCCAACGGTCTTCCAAGCCAATTGAATCAATACTGGATGTAGTTTCACTTGCTAACTTTTGAAATTCTTCATTTACTTCCTCTTTAAACAAGGTGAGAGCATCATCAGAGGTTACACATGAAGGTCTGATTGATTGATCTTCTTGAGAGGATGATGAGATTATTTGCAACATGTTTAATACTTCTTTGTCTTGAGTTAATGATATTTCAACTCCAATTACTTTTGTAGGATCAGAATCTCTGCCAGAGGTTCCTTCAAGAGGGATAGGTACCTTTGAAGATTTTTGAGTTAAAGGATTTTGATGAGGTAGAGGGGTCATGAATCCAAAAGATTAGGATTTAGGGATATGGGAATTAGATAAACTAGTATGAACCTTAGTATTTAAAATGACTTGAGGTTCACATCTAATCTTCTGAGGGTGACCAAAAATTGTCTTCTCAGAAGGTGTTGTTTTTGGGTTGTGTTTCTTAGAGGATGGTCCTTCGTCATCATCATTTTTTAGCTCAACTTTTCTTTTCTTAGAGAACAACACCTCTGAAATTCGATCAGGAATGTCTTTCATATTTATCCACTCTTCTACCTTTTTGTCTTTGAACTGTCCAAGGTATTTTTATAGATCCTTTGTTAGAAAT
This sequence comes from Lathyrus aphaca, assembly GCA_963966055.1. Taxonomy (NCBI): domain Eukaryota; kingdom Viridiplantae; phylum Streptophyta; class Magnoliopsida; order Fabales; family Fabaceae; genus Lathyrus; species Lathyrus aphaca. Next base: position 339,067,757 of record OZ014523.1, on the reverse strand, counting down.
TGTGAGACACTTAAATGAGGAATTCCAGTCACTATGATTTATCCATCAGCAACGCTTCTATCACAGTCCACCTTGATGAATTTTTCTTTCTTCAGTCTGAGCACTTTTCCATAAGCTTTTCTCAAGTTATCTTAATTTCCTTCAGCACAAATGATATCATCTACTACACCTATTTCAACTAGAATATCCGAAATGATTTTGCCATAAGGAATGTTCTTATGTTCAGTACCGCCTCTGGATTTTTTTGATAGAGTTCATTAAGAAATTGAACATATGGGTTGGAATATGAATCTTAATCCCTTTCATCAAGAAAAACATGACTATCTTCTGAATGATGTTAAGCTTATTTGGAGAGCACCAATGAAACATTGTTTCATTTAGAATGTTAAACCATCCTTGTAAGGATCCTTTTAATAGAGACGCTGAAAAGTCTTTAGGGTTTATCATCACTCAGTCTCATAGAATAGAACTCATGATAATTGTCTCTAGATGCTCATCTAGCTTAGAACCTTTGATTCTCATTCCATTTTTATCAAAGGAAATAATATATGAGAATGTTTTCTCAGAGATGGTAATGTTCCTTCCAAACACAGATGACTTGATAAGATTTTCTTCAATGGTTGCATGAATCCAAAAGTTTTTGACCAAGTTGAGATAGATAGGTCTAGATAATTTGTTGAAGTAATTTTTCCATCCTTGAAAATTTACTAAGTGTGTTAGATCACATCCATTCTTCTTCAAGTTGTTAAATTCCACAGATGTTTCGCATCTAATAAAAGGTTGTTCAACTGGAGTTTAAAGAGTGTTCGTGCAAGCATTTGAGTTAATTTGCTCTGGTTGTTGAGGCACATATGCCATGAAAGAACTTCAAAGAGATGTTAGGGTTTAGGGTTTCAGGCTTGCTAAGAAAACATTGTGTAATAGTGAGGTAATGTTGTGTGTAATGAGATAAAATATATATATATATATATATATATATATATATATATATATATTGAATACACAACTAATAATTAATATTCAATGCACGATTTTAAAAAAATGTACAGTTTTAACATTTACCAAAGCACTAAATTAAAACCAAAATGTGTCTTTTCCCAATATCGCATGTCTAGTGAGTGGGACAAGTGTCACAATCACGTTCACACGATCTCAGATGAAATGATCACATTTAATGCAGTGACTGTTCATTACTGAGAAATTAAATCAAAAGGTTTTACTCAAAGATTTACTTAGGGAATATGAATCGTTTTAATCATGACACTTTCACTTAATCAGAAAGTTTTGACTTAAACGTTTCACAATATTAAGACAACTAATGTTCTGACTAAAAACCACTTCTAACTCGCAAAAATATTTTTATCAGAATATCCTCCAAAATGCGTCAAAGATAAAAAAAACATACCTTAGCATTTCAGAACTTCTTCCTTGTTGGTTCTGATCCGCCTTTTAGGGATCCCATCAGGATAAAACTCATCTCAACTCACAACTAGACTGTTCAAGGATCCCATCATTATATAACGTCTACTTGAGGAGGAACCTACGCGGCGACCAGCCGTTATTAACTGCACAACACCAAGTGTCATGACTTCCTGCGCGGCCTACAGTCATGACTAACTGCACAACAATTATTGCAACTTCATGCTCCTGAACCAACCATTCTAAGCTGCACCAGAACCTTAGCCCCAAAACATATCATCACAACACATAGTTCTATGAATGTGTTGACCACTAATTTTCGTACCTTCCTAGATTTCTGACCTTCACCAGGTCCTTTAGGGAAAATGATGTTTAGAAATGTTGTGCTTCTTAATAAGTAGATTGTAAACTCTCTTAAGTACATCATAAGAACCTAATACACACTAAGAATATTACATTTTATTCTTGCTCTATTGTGCGGTCTTCCGCTTCTTCAAGTTGCTTTTTCTTTGAGCACTTGAAGGTTTGAGTCTTCTTCTTATTTAAAAGCTTTGCTAGCTTGATCTTTGTTGAGGCACAAGAAGGACTTCTCTGTCTTGATTCACATAAGAACATTTATGGACAACAACCCATGTTCTTCTTCAATCCAATGATCACTTCAATAGTTGATTTGTTGTTGAAGCTTCCATGATCATCTTGATTGTCTTCTACGACTTTGCAAGTCTTCTGCACCATTTGAAGTTAAGAATATTGTGAATTCAAGATCTCTCTGCTTTTAAAAGATTGTTGTCAAAGAGTAATCAGCTAGAAAAGCTGCATATTTAGGTAAACTCTTTGCAGCTTGTTCCAATGTTTTCTTTGTTTATCATCGACCTTATGTGTTGTATGACAACATCAAGAACATGGTTGTATGTGTGTTTAGAAACCTTTCGGTTATATCAATCAACATCTACACATAAACCAAAATTGGTGATATCCTTGATTACTTCATATAAAAGAATATTCAGTTTATGGATAATCAACCAGGTTGCGCTACAGCAAAACCAATAATGGTCGAGATGATAACATGACCTTCAACGGTTGGGTTCACTCGCACCAACAACATCACAAATCATGTGATGTTTTCCTTTAATAGCCAAACATAAAAGAGTTGTTACAGCCCAATTCGGCTACTAAGGAATCTGTCACACAAGGAATAAAATAGTACATAAACATATTGTCCTTATCCACAATTCAAAGATAGTTGAAAGGTAGTGGGATAAACCATTATTGTATTGTGTACTATCCTTTCTAACGATAACCTTGTCATCTGAACTTCAGAGGCTTCTGATCATAAATCAATGAATGAAGCATGAGTTAGGGACAATGAAACTTGGGTATTCAAAGAACCTAAGTCTTTATATTCAGAACTTATTCACATAGAACTACGTTCTTCAGGACTTCAACACTTGGCTTGAAATCCTTGGTCTTCAGAACTTCAAGTCTTAGAGTCTTCAGAACTTTGTTCATATAGAACATTGTCTTCAGAGTCTTTAGCACTTGGTTCTTCATAACTATTCTTCAGAACTTTAAGTCTTAGAATCTTCATAACTTTGTTCATAAAGAACATTGTCTTTAGAGTCTTCAGAACTTAGTTTTTTAGAATCTTAATCTTCAGAACTCGTAAGTCTTCAGAATCTTTCAGGCACTTGGTCTTCAGATGTTAAGTCTCCAGAACTTCAAGTCATCTGAGTCTTTAGAACTTAGTTATTTAAAATATTAATTTCAGAAGCTTCGCTTCGCTATCTGATCAAAACCATGCTCAGAACAACATCTACAAGAGCATTGCCAACGTAACATCCGCATCCTTGGATCTTTCCGATAGTGTTTAGATTAAGAAGCACACTTTCTTCTTCAAGACACTTGCGACTAATGTTACACATAGTAACTTCGTATAATAGCATTTGCATACTCATTTATAATGTTTGTTTGATCTTAATATATAAAATATTCACGATTTACACTTTAACAAACATCATAACATAAAATGGTTATCATCGAAACATAGAGATGGAATGCAGAGACAAATCTTATTCTTACAGGGTTGAGTATGCTCATTGGAGACTAAAAACCATGTTGACTACTAGTCAGAGAGATTTATGTAAAAGTTGGGATGTTGTGAACACTATGTTGAAGTTACAACTAGGTCCAATTAGAGTATCATTTCAAAAAAGTATTGCTAACATGAAGCATCAATATAACACTTCATTTTAATCCAGATTGCACGACTTCATTTCAAGACATTGTATATAACACATTGTAAAGGAGATGGAAAGGGTATAATTTATTGGTTATGACAAAGATGTATGTGGTTTCTTCATTTGAACAACACATGGGTTACCTTGTGCATGTCAACTTGTAGGTATTCAAATGCAAGGTAACATTGTTTCGTCAGAATCAATTCATGTGTTTTGGAAGAAATTAAACGTCAAAATGCATGAAGCACTCAAAAAGATAGTGGGACATAATTGGTTTTAGAAGAAGAGTGTGAAGAGTTGAAGAGATATTTTAGTACCTTGAATATTGTTGGCCAGAGGGTAATGAAGAAATTTGTTTGGGAACTAACACATCTATCCACAACTTCCATGTGTCCACCACCAGTGAAGTACAATCCAAAAAAGGGGAAATAAGAAAAGTAAAAAAGGGTCAAAAGAGTGATGTTCATCATGATCCTTCGCAGTGGGAATATACTGAGGGCTCGTAGGGAAGTCAAACTACGAAGATATTATGTACAAAACCAATTGTAAGGAAATCATCTATCCTATCTTCAAGACATCTTTACTAGTCTCAATTTTCCATTTTATTATATGACTACATTGATGACATTGTTGATGTGAAGCCTGATCAAAATTGTGGTTTTCATGCTATTGCAACTTTACTTGGATGGGGTGAAGAGTTATGACCTTTGGTTTAGACACAATTAGATGGTGAAGTTTATCAACACCATCAATTGTATTCTAATGTGTTTTATGACATAGTATCTGGAGTTAGAAGTTTGTTGTGAGTAGGTTTCTTGGGTGTTTATGTTTGTGACAAATAGATGACGATTCCTGATATGGATTACCCTATTACTTATAGATACAATGTGATATTAGTTTTGTTATCCATGAACCTTAACATCACTTTCTTCATACTAGTGGTATCTCTGTCTATGTCAACGAGTACATATAAGTTTATTGCAATTGATTTTATTAACAAGAGTCACGAGTTCAGGTGAAGTTGAAACCTGATTGTCCATTTCCTCTCGTCGTTAATCGTTGGAGATAAACTATAGTTAAGGTGCGAGAGCATGGGAAAAAGCATATGCAAGACATATAAGACACTGTGTGAGTCTACATATTTTATGTTGTATTCATATTGTTAATATTGTAGTATACTATCCATTATATGTATATATTTTATCGGCTTACTTATGAATGTACATATACTTTTGATAAATATTATATTATTTCAAATTGTTTTCTTAAAAATTTATTAAAAAAATAGTTTAAAAACAAAAACATTTAAAAAACACCACTGTCTATCGAATTTTCTAAAAATTCAGAAAATTTGATGTGGACCAAATTTTTCAATATATTTGATACCAAGTAGGGTACTAACATTTTTTTAAATTCGATATTTAAGAAAATAATTTTTTGCAAAACCTTTTTCCTACCCATGATTGTTTGGAAAAATTCGGTAAAATTGCATTGATTTTTGAAAAATCCAGTATTTCTTCATACATTTTTTTTAAAACAATACATTTTTATCGAGTTTTTTTCTTCGAAATAATCGGTAATTCTTCACAAAAACTCGTAAACCCCAATATTTTTTTTAATCAAAAGTCCAATATAAATTCATAAAAAAATCCCACGAAACTAAAATTTACGATATTATATGAAGAAATCCGGTAATATACAACAATTTTAAAAGTGGAAAAATTAAATAAGAGCATAACATTAATAACACAATTTTAGGGTGAAATTGAATATTTATTTCGAAGCCCAATAGGCGAGGAATCTACCTGACACCCCCACACTCATACCTAGAACCCCCAAATTTTCAAAATGACAAAAATGCCCCTAAAACTTTTACATACAATTTATCAAAACAAATTCCCGGTAGGCATAATGAAATTTTCGGTATGTGTTGAAATTCCTTGTAGTTCATTTGAAATTACCAGTATACTGATAATTTCAAATTCGCGAAATATTTCCAGAAAACCGAATTTTTGTAAAATTATAGTTTGATATTGGGAATTTCAAATCCTTTAAAATTCCTAGTAGGCATAATTTTAGGGTTTTTTTAGATTTTTTATTTAAACGGCCGAGATTTTGCCGTCAGTTTTGTATGGTTGTGATTGCACCAACATTTTGTGTGGTCCAAAATTGTTGCACGTTTGTATAAATATGGGTTAGGTCTTGTGGTTAAACATATATGAAAAATGACTATTCCAACATTTTTAATTAAGTGTAAACACCCCAAATTTGCCCTCACTCTTTATCACACCATGGCTTGTGATCTTCCATTTTTGTTTTAACATAAGCATCACATCTCATATTGCATATTTGCTTCACTGCATAGTTTAATTTCATCTGCATCTAGGGTTTGTGATCTGAGTAATCCAAGAATCCATCTGAGCCATCCCAAAGGTTTTAAAGCTTTCCAAGAGGGTCCATGTGTGTTCTATGATCATATTATGCTCCCCAAAGTTCATGAAAGTCAAGGGATCACAAGAATTGGCAAAGGCATGGAAGTAGAGCTAGGGTTTTCACTACACAGATGACCAAAATTAGGGTTTTAATTTCAGAGGCCTTAACTCTAATTTTTTTGGTCATTCTTGTTTCTAATGTTCTTATATGTTAAAAGGATCATGTGTACCAAGTTTGATGAAGAAATTCATTGTGGAAGTCATCTGATCATTGGGTAACTTCTTGAGCAAGTTATGTCAAAATCAGGGCATCTGAGGCCCCCAACAATGGAGCCAAAGGGTTATTTTCATCAAATTTAAGTTCTATGATCTTTATTTGATCTTAGAAGTGGTTGGAAGTTCACAAGATTGAAGAATTGTGAGCCAATTGCAAACTTGCCATTTTTGGAAATGACTTGAAATGCAAACTTTCCATTTTGGGAAAGATTTTCAACCTCCTCTTTCATGACCAAAAATGCTTCAAATGAAAATTTCTTGGGCATGAAAGTTGTAGATTAGGTCTTTCCCTTTTCAAAAAGTACAAGAACATGTCTTGATTCATCCTAGAACTCAAGATATGGCCTTTCAAAGTTGGCAAAAATCACATAATTTCAAGTTTCATGCCAAAGAGGGAATTTTGCAATTTCACTTGCCAAGCATTCTAATGACTTCTAATGTGCACAAATATGTTACAACATGTCAAGAGAGCATCCAAAGATCATAATTGGCCCAGGATTTGAAGCATTTCATGACTTGAATCACAAGAAATGTCAAAGAGGGAAATTTGCATAAACCATGAGAACTCTTCATCCAAGCCTTCCAGCTGTATAACATTGATCCAAAGGCCATCCTTGATGCAAGTTGAGGCCATACACCCCTTCAAACAAGATCTAACCTGTGCCATGCTTCAAGTACACATAAACCTTGACTTTTTGCAACTTGGCCCATACCAATCAAGGTGTGCCACCACCCACTTTCTGAGCAATCCCATTGGTTTATACAAACATCATGGATCACAAAACACAGAACACACAAGCCTGAATGGAACCCTAAGCTGAGAATCACAAAAATCACCTCACACCTTCCTCTCTTCGAATTTCATAACACAACCGTCAAAACTTCAAACTTCTTCCACCAATCAACTCAAAAACACTCAAGGTCATTTCCCAACCATTACAATGGCCTGAAACACCCCACATCACAAACAGGATTTCTGAGTTATCAGAACTAAATCACTCAAGCCATCTCATTTAAACTCCATCCAAGCCTTTGAGAAGCATCAGAGGGATCATTAGAGGCATTTTGCACAAAGGAAGAGGTCAGAGAGCTCTAGTTTGCAAAGCTTCAACTCAGGTAGTCACGAAGAACAATTTTTCCAGAACTCTTGTTTTAAGTTTCTAAATGATTCTACATGTTCTCTAGATCACTCTGATATGTTTTATTTTGAAAATGATTGAGAAATGAGCATGTATGGTTGTTCTGAAATTTTTAACCTAGAACTTGTTTGCTTCGATTCAGCCTTGTTATGCATGATAAATGATTTTTGTTTGTGGATTCGTGTTCTATGATGTTAGAGGATTGATTCTGGGCAAGAAATTAGGAGTTTTTATGCTTGTATGAGTTTCTGGATTTTTGCCTCGCCGGAGAAGATGACCGGAGCAAGCTCCGGTCACCTGAAAGTCATTAGGGTTAATTAATTAGGGTTTAGTCAGGTTTGAATGTCGGCCTTTAGATCTTAGGGTTAACGCGCAAATGAGTGGTCCAGATTGTGTCATTAATTATAAATCAGTTTAATTAGTTTAATTAGGATTAATTAAATTAATTTCCTCAGATTAAATCCTAGCCATTAAGATGCACGCGCAGTCAAGCCTCCCCCCAGTTCAAATCTCAACCATAGGATCTGCATACTTCTCATTTTAATCCATTTAATTTCATTTTATTTTCATTTCTTTTGTGCATTTATTTTAAATTAGCAAAACTTATCCAAAAAAATTGAAACTCTTCATTCTGACTTTAAATATTTTTCTTAACCCAAAAATAAATTTTATTTTATTTTTTGCATTCAAAAATTATTTTTAAATGTTATTTTTAATTAATTAAAGTATTTTAATTAATTAAAAATGCATTTAGGTCTCTAAAAATCACCCAAAAAATCATGAACCATTCCAATGCATTTAGAAACATTTTCAAACTCTTCATACAAATTTATTTTTAGGATTGATCATAGTTTCCCAATTTTCTTTGAATTAAGGGTCATTAAAATCACAATTTTTAACCCTAGCTTTGAAAAATCATTTCTTCCTAACCAAGAAGAGTTTGAACTTGATTCTTTTTGCATTGTTTCACATATTGCATGTAGTTTCTAGGCTATTTTCCTCATGAATATATCTTGCATTTCCAATTTGATTTGCATTTTTTCCTTTGAATCACCCAAAAACCCTAGAAAACTTAGGAAAATCATAACTTTCAATAGGTTAGGCTTCTAACCTTCTCCTTTGGGGTTTGACCTAATATGATATTAGGGTTTGTTTGAGCTTGATTTCAAATTTTTATCATGTTGCATGCTTCTGTTTTGTTCATTTGCATCTCACATGTCCATAAAACCCTATCTTCTCATGTTCATTTGCATTCACCTTGCATATTCATCATCACATGAACTTGCCATGACATTTAAAGCATTCATATGTCATCTTAGACATCTTAGGACATGTTAGAACCTTGCTTGATCATTTCTTCATTCATTTTCCATATGTTGCATTCATTTCATTTCATAAGCATCCATGTGTTTTCAAACTTCAAAGCTTGCTTTCATGGCATCTCATCTTTGTATGATCATTCATATGTACATTGTATAACATTGCATCATCTCATATGTCATTTGCATTGCATAATCACTTATGACTTTGGTATTTACATCTCATTTCAATTCATTTCTATATGCTTTATCCCTTATGCATTCATACTTACCATTTCAGGTACTTTTGGTAAGTTATTTGGGAGGTGGATTTACCTTCACCTCTCACTTCTTCTTATCTCTTTAATATGCATTTTAACTTGTCTTTGAAGTGAATTTGATTAACTTATGTTCCATCTCTCTCACTTTCTTCCTTTAAGTTACTTATCTTCTTAGGAAGTAAGTAACTTATTCTTCTGCTTCCTCCTCCTTTCATCTGCTTCTTCCATTGGTGGCTTCTTTGAAGATCTATTCTCTAAGCCTCACAAACCATAGGATATCCAAGCATGATAATAATTAGGTTTGTGATTAGTCCCCCTTAGCTTTTTACCTTTGAGTCTCCTTAAGTCTCTCTTCTCATCTCAATAATCAGAGACTAAACTCTTAAAGTTTTAGGACTTGGGAATTAAGGTTATGCCTGCATCCTTCTCTTAGGATGGAGTGTATAACTTTAATCCTAAGTGTTAAACCTTTAATTTGTTTAAACCTCTTAATCAAATCACACTAATGATCACTAAGACTTTATCTTGTAACTTGGGCCTTACATTAGGGTTCTAATTCTTCCCTATGGTTAAGAAGGACTAACCCTAGTGTTTAATGGACAAGTCCCCCTCTAGTTGTCTTACAAACTTAAAATCCATTTCTTAATCTCATTCCTTAATTAAAATCCATTTAATAAAGGCTTGTTATATAATGAATTTAATCCCTAACCATGGATTAAGTTGAGGTATCTTCCTCAGCTTAAGTGTTCTCATCTATCATCCTTCTATTAGGATGGTGTAATGAGTTCAATAATCTGTGATTAGAGATTAAACGCATTAATTAACACAAAACAAAAAACAAAAAACATCTAAATAATCACGAGTAGGTTAATGATCTTAATGCTACATCATCATGTTAATTAAGTTGAGATGCTTATCTCATACTTAAGTAGGCTCATTATCCCTAATCGGGGAGGATATAATGAGTTTACAACCCTTGATTTAGGCTTAAGCTCATTATCCTATGCAAAACACCAAAAACAATAAAAAACTGAAAACACAAAAACAAACAATAAACTTCTCCTCCGGGATTCTTTTCTCACCTCACTCCTTCATAAACGAGAACTTGCTTCTTCCGTCTAATGCAAGACAGTTAGCACTCGAGCTAGACAAGTCATACACTTGAGCATAGACAAGCAGGCAGTTCACAGTCAAATTCATTTTTCAGTATCTTTGAGTTGAACTACGGTGTTCTGACTTCCTCATTGCACGAAAGGATACGTAGGCATAACTTAACTGTTATCGAACAAAAGTCTCTTTGTCTTCCCCCTCTTTCAGCATTTTTTCTAAAGCCTCAGTTCCTGAGCAATTCACCCTTTTTGCACTGACATCTGTATATTCATTCTTAGCTTTTGCACACAGATAGCACATACCCCTTTTAAACACAATCTTCTAAGCATGGATCCCGTCGAGTACGACGGACAATCTGGGTGCTAATACCTTCCCAGGTTGTAACCAACCTCCTTTCTTAGTTTCTTTGGTTCGCAACCGTCTTATCCATCCTTTTCTAGGTTTATGCAGCATTACCTTTCCTTCGGGATAAAAATTACTAGCTGGCGACTCTATTCAGTTCATTTCCATTTTCTCTTTTCGCCGACCATTCGCGCTTGTACCGGGATGCAGATCTTTGGGAGCGACAACTTGGCGACTCTGCTAGGGATGTCTATCTTGCAACCAGGGCTTCTGGTTCTTTTTATGGGTTCCTCCTAGCGCTTGTTTGATTTGTGTTTATGGGGGTGTTATGTGCTACTTGTGCTTGTTGTTTATTGCTTTATGTATTACTTTCTGTACAACTTTATTTATTGCTTTCATTTACTGTTTATATGCCTTTCATATTGTTATCATCATATCATGTGTGCTAGATCTTCTGTTTGTTTTGGTGGGAGGGATACTCAGTGAGTAAGGTTCCATACAGGGAGCCTGAGTGACACATAGGATAGAGTGGCTTCATACTCTTTCCCATTCCATTTCGGTCTGGTGCGGGAATATGAAACACGGTTCAGACATGGGTTTCCTCTTGAGAACTCTGTGCTACGGATTTCCTGTAGTACTAGGGCTATCTGGGAAGCCTGCTAAGTCTGGATGACCTTTTTATGACCTTCAGCATTTGAGGTGAATTAGAGGAGGATCCTTTATGATTATTGTAAACATTGTACCTCCAGATAAGAAGTGTTTACACTTCTCATAACTGATCCAAGTCCGAGGATCCTTGTTCTAGAACAATACATGTGAGGGGGTTGGGATGTTTACAGGTTTGCAGGAACCCTTGGCCTCATCATACCCTGTTACTGATATTGTTAAGGTCACATCATTTTGGACTGTTCTTGTGAAACCCTGGACTTGTGACTCTTTATTTGAGTCCCCCACCTGGTTATTGGTTCTCTAAGCCTCCATCCGAACTTATGAACACACATGGACCTTATCAAGGAAGATAACAGATCCAACACTTGATCACAAACCTTGCATATCATTCTGCATACATCATTTTGCATCATTTTAACATTTGTCTATTTGTTTTACAGGGTATCTACATCCTGTTTGGTTTTGGTTTTGACTGTTCATTTTCATCAGATATTGTTCTCAGGGATCTTCTTCATCAGCCATTTTCATCAGAGATTTTCTTCAGCACCTTCATCAGTTGCCTTCATCAGTGTTTCTCCTCAGTCTTCTTCATCAGCATCCATTGTCAATATGGATACATCCAGGAAGAGCAACATCACATACCATTTCTTTGAGCCTTCCCTAGCAGGCATCAGGCAGATTCAGACACTCATCACTCCTGATCATGTCCCTTTATTCAGAGAACATTATGGTGGTATCATGGACATGATCATGGACTTGGATGCATCACAGAGGAGTATGATCCACACTTGCCTTCAGTTCTATGACCCTCCTCTCAGATGTTTCGCCTTTCTAGACTTTCAGTTGGGCCCTTTACTATAGGCGTTTTCCATGTTTTTGGGTGTCCCCATCAGGAGAGGGATTCCTTTCAACCCTGAGATGAATGCTCCCAGGAATGAGGACATAGCTAAGGCTCTATATTTGGAAACCACCATCATTGATCAGAATATGACCACCAAGGCTGGAATCCCAGGCCTCCATTTAGACTTCTTGATCACTCAGGCCACCAATCATGCTGCAACAGGGAAGTGGGAAACTGTTTGTGCTCTCCTGGCTCTTGGTATATATGGAATCATCTTGTTTGCAGACGAGCCTAAGTTTGTAAGCAAGAATGTTATCCATCTCTTCTTGCTGAAGAATCCAGTTCCTACCTTGCTAGGAGATTTCTATTACTCAGTGCACCAGAGAAATGAGAAGCAAAGGGGAAGATTAGTCAGATGTTGTGCACCTCTCTTCTACTGTTGGTTATTGAGACACTTGCTAAAGACGGAAGCTTTCTTGAACCCTCATCAGTCAAGAAACTGGGCTAAGAGAATGATTTCCCTTACATCAGAAGACATCAGGTGGTGCACTCAAAGCACCAAGGGTAGAGACATAATCACCAGCTGTGGACAGTATCCCAATGTACCTCTGATTGGAGTAAAGGGTTGCATCAACTACAACCCTTTGTTGTTCAAAAGGCAGCTAGGGTATGCCTTAGTGCATCCACCAAGAGAACAAGACTTATCAGAAACCCTTTACTCTGACATTCAGCATAACCATGCCATTGCCCGACAAGCAGCCTGGGCTTGGGATAATATTCAAACAAAAGGGACTGCCATTCTTGCCAAAGTGCAACAACATAGCTTCAGCTCAGTATATTGATTGGTCTCGTATCAGAGCACAGGTTACCCGCATGCCATTCACCTTAGAGGATGTGCCTGGACCATCAGCAGTAGAGCCTGTAGCTACAGTCAGTTTAGAAGAGTTTGAAAAGTTGAAGGAAAGGAATAATCAGCTTTTTGAAGCTCTAAAGAAGACCCTCTGGGGAGAGGAATGATAGTCGTCTGAACAATGAAAGGTTAGAGAAGCTTAGGATTGAGCATATGACCAAGATTGGGAAGACAAATGATTACATCAAAAGAGCTCGAGCAGGGGAGTTGGTATTGAATAATGCTTGCAAGGAAGCCAAGATTCAGAAAGCCAGAGCTGAGCACTACTTGGAAGAGAGTCAGGCTAGATGGATCAGAATTACTGAGGCTCGCCCACAGGAAGATCAAAAGACCCAGGCTAAGATAGAGCAACTGGAAGCTAATGAGAAGAAGAATCAGGAGGCCTTGTTAGTAGCACAGAAAGAAATCTCTGAGGTGAAACTCCGGGCGGGGTTGAAGAGATCAAAGGACAAAGACAAGTATAAGAAGTTGACAAATGCTATTGCCACCAGGAACCTTCTTATCAGGACCATCACAGAGCATCCAGTTGGACCAGTGACTGATGCTCTCCTGATGAAAGTCAAAGAGGATGACTTTGGGCTGGATGTTTGATTTCTTTGTATTTGTACTTCATTTTGTTTGTACTTTTGTTCATCTTGTTGTATTTTGACCGACCAGGGGGACTTGTTATAATCATGAACTATGTATCTTTACATTTTGTAATATATGGTTTGTGTATTATTCTGTGGGCTTCATCTCTCTTCATCATCATTCCTCGAGGTCTGGAAGGTCAAAACCAAAGAACCAAACCGGATACCTTTGGAAGACAAATAGACATCCTGCATTTCATACTAACCTCATTTCTTTGTTTTGTAGGTATTTGTTTTTGTTGTTTCTCACTTTGTGGTGGTTTCAGGAAACATTGCTCGTAGGAGAGTCTTCCCCATCAACAGAGTTCACCGGTATCCTACAAGAAACAACCTTCCGAGCTTATAGATGGACCAAGTTCAACAAGATCTGACTGATGTAAGAACCCAGATGGCTAATGAAAGAACTGAAATGAGGGCTCAGATGAACCAGTTCATGGCAGTAATGACTGGGTTAGCCCAAAGCCAAGAAAGATTAAGAGAGTTGGTCGAGCGGCAAACTCTTGAAGAAAACCACCCAGGTACAGGGGGTACCAGCAACAATGATCATGTACAGCCTCGTACTGATCCCCCGGAGTTTGGACCTCATCTTAACCCTGACATTAATGCTATCAGGAATACCCAGGGTAATACTGGAGGGTGTGCCTTGCAAGAGGACCCTCAGGAGGAACAATTCACTGTAGTTGGAGCAGGAGATAAATTCTATGATCGTCGGCTGGACGAGATAGTAGAAAGGCTGAGGTCTCTGGAGTCTCAAAACTCCTTAGGATTTGATGTTATGGATATGGGGATGGTGGAAGGAGTTAGAATTTCTCACAAATTCAAACCTCCCTGCTTTGAAAGATATAATGGAACATCTTGCCCTCACACCCACCTTCAATCTTTTCTGGGAAGGTTAAAGGCTCACACTATGGATGAAAAGCTATGGATGTTTTATTTTAAGGATAGCTTGACTGGGGCATCCCGTGAGTGGTACTCTCATATGACTAGGGCAACTATCAGAAATTGGAAAGATTTGGCCGAGGCTTTCATTCGCCAATATCAATACAATCTAGACATGGCTCCTAATAGAACCCTTCTAATGGGTATGTCACAGTCCTCTAGGGAAAGCTTCAGAGAGTATGCTTGGAGATGGAGGCAATTAGCTGCTGTCGTTCAATCTCCAATGTCAGAAAGAGAAATGGAAGATATGTTTATGAACACCCTCCAGGGGACATACATTGATAGGTTGGTTGCTTTCTCTTCCACTAGCTTTGACGACGTAGTCATAGCTGGAGAAAGGATTGAGAGCTTACTGAAAATGGGAAAGATTTCTGATAACGGCGCCAGTTCAAGCAGCACAAGGAAACCATTTGCAGGGCCTCGAAGGTCGGGTGAAACCAATTCTGTACACATGGGCAGAGGAAGACCCCAGTATATGCCAAGGTCAATTTCCGATGTCATAATTCCTACTCCACCTCCTCAACAACAATACACTCCGCAACCACAACATTTTCCTCAACAACAACATTTTCCTCAACAAAGGTCCTATAACAACAACAACAACCAACAACAACGTCCTTTCCAACAAAGGCCATCTCAAGTCAACAGGGTAATTGACCCTATACCAATGCCTTATGCCACTTTGTTGCCACAACTCCTGAAGCTTAATCTTGTTGAATTAAGGACTCTGGCTCCACCAGATCCTCAGAACCTTCCACGGAATTATGACGTCAATGCCAGATGTGCCTTCCATTCTAAAGCACCTGGTCACACCACAGAAAAGTGCAGAGCTTTGCACATGAAGGTCCAGGATCTGGTTGATTCATGGGCCCTAAATTTTGCACCACCTCCTAATGTCACAAAGAATCCTATGCCTAGCCACGGTGGGCCAAGGATAAATGCAATTGAGGAGGATCAACCCATGAACTTAATTGAAGATACTGCAAACATTCAAACACCTCTGGCAGAGGTTAAAGCTCAACTTTTAAAATGCCAGGTGTTTCCAGGTTGTGAGGCCTGCTGTGAATCTTGCAAAGTTTCCGTCAATGGGTGTGCAAGCTTAAGAAATGTAATTAATGACCTTATCAGAGAAGGTATCCTGCAGATAACATTAAGGGTTTCTACAACATCAGCAACTCCTCTTACAGCAACAATAGACACTCTTCCTACAACTTCAAAGACAATTGTTCCGACAGACTCGTCTACAAAATCAGCAATCATCTCTTCCATCAATTCAACAAATACTAGTTCAATCGCATCCTCTTCTACAACTACAACAACCATTAACAAAGACGTCTCCACAGTCACCATATACTACGACCCAACAATAGTCCCTGATTCCAACAATTTTCAGCAACAATCTCAATAACAACCCAGCTTCAGTCATTCACCACCATCACCAGTCAGAAATCCTCTCACCATATATTACAATCCACAGACAATAGCAGTTCCTACCTTCGCTGCAGTCAGTCTAGTCACCATCACGGTACCTGGACCCATTCCGTATGAAAAAGATAATGTTGTACCATGGCACTATGGTTCAGACCTCTACTGCAACGGGAAAAGAGTCCTTCTTGATTCTTCAGCTCATACACCACAGGTGGATGATGTCGGGGGAGGCAGAGGCTTCACCCGAAGCTGACGCCTCTTCGCGTCACAAGTCCCAAGAGTTAACACTGAGGCAGAGGCTGCTGCCAAAGCCAAAGGTAAAAATGTGGTGCCTAAGGAACTAGTACCAAAAGAAGCCCATAAAACATCCTTTGATCAAGATGTGGATGAATTTATGAGGATAATCAAGAGAAACGACTATAAGGTTGTGGATCAGCTCCACCAGACTCCTTCCAAGATCTCCATTTTATCATTGTTGTTGTGTTCCGAAGCTCGTCGGGATGCACTACTTAAAGTCCTGCACACAGCCTACGTGCCTGAGGAGATCACGGTAAACCAGCTAGAGACAGTGGTGTCCAATGTTAATACTAGCCATGCGCTAGGCTTCACCAACACTGATTTGACAACGGAAGGTCATCATCATAACAAAGCTTTACACATCACTCTGGAGTGTAAAGGGGCTGTGCTTTCACATGTTCTAGTTGACACTAGGTCTTCACTCAATGTCTTGCCAAAGAAAGCCCTTGTCAAGCTTGAGTATGATGGTATTGCTCTCCGACCAAGCAATCTGGTGGTTATAGCTTTTGATGATTCCAAGAGGTCTGTTCTTGGAGAGGTGGAGCTTCCTATGATAATTGGCCCGCAGGTCTTTCAAACTACTTTCTACGTGATGGACATTCAGTCGCCCTACAGCTGTTTGTTGGGTCGACCATGGATTCAAGCCGCTGGTGCAGTTACGTCGACCCTTCACCAGAAATTGAAATATGAGTGGGAATGGCATATTATCATGATCTGCGGTGAAGAGGATATTTTTGTTAGCCATCTGGCCACCTACAAATACATTGAGATGGATGGTGAAATACACGAGACCATGAGCCAAGGTTTCGAAGCTCTGAACGTCAATGAGGCGACAACTGAAGTATTTGCTGCATCCCAGGAAGATAGGATGGGTACTGTAACACCCCAAATTTGCCCTCTTCTTTTTAAGCATCATATCATATCATATTCATCATGAACATATCATGTTTTTTTAGCATCTTAGCATAGAAAGATGAGGCATAACATTCTCATGACCTAGCATTAGACATATGATCATCTGTGGAGGGTTTTGAAGCATCACAAGCTATGACAAGGGGCCCAATGGATTTGTTCAAGTCCTATGATGGGTCTATGTTGCATTCACAAGTTCAAGATCATTCACAAAAGCTCAGAAGGTTGGAAGATCATCAGGGAATCCAGGCTAGGGCAAAGCTCCTACACAGTGATCCCAAATTAGGGTTTGAGTTTCAAGCATGAAAACTTTAAGACTTTGGCCATTTCATTTGGGCAAAGTCTCTTACATGTTAATATGATCCTAGGGATGAAATTTGGTGAGAAAATTCCTTGTGGAAGTCAAGTATTTCTTCAGTTGCTTGTAAATGAAGAAATTGATCAACTGTGCCTTATAAAAGTCAACTGTGAGATTTCAAAGGGTCCAACCCAATTTTTCAGGCCAAGGGATGTTCTTATAACATTAGAGGAGGTTTGGCAAGATCAAGGATCAAGAATCATGAGGTTTTGAGGGGTTTTGCAAAATTGGTATAAGGTTGGTCATGGGAAATGCCATTTTTAGTAAGTTTTTGCCCTAATTTTCAAGTAAGCATAACTTGGTGAAAAAAGCTTCAAATGAACCAAAGCCAAACATGAAAGTTGAAGATTAAAGCCTCCCATTTTCAAAAAGTACAAGTACTTTTTCATAGCCTTTATGATTTAAGAGATGAGGCCCTCGAAAATTGCATGAAAACTAGGGCATGACATGAAATTTCAATTGTACACAAAGGCAAAAGGTCATGAAATTTATTTTTAAGTGTTGGTATGAACCAAATGAGGTCACAATGTTACAAAGAAATGCAAATAATCCATTTTTCTCCAAGAATAATACCAAATTCGTGCATGATGTGAGGGTTATTTCATAAGTGTAAAATTTGCATGATCATGAGAATTGTGTGATCCTTACATCCAAGGGCCAAGATAGTTGTTGTTTTGAATTAAGGGTGAGATCTTGAGAGCACATGGGAAAAGAGAGAGAGAGAAATGCACGAGTAGAATGCCTCATCACACCAAACTTGCAAATTTTGCAAATTCTCTCCCACACTCTCATCTCACGTGCCTTTGCTCTCATCTTTTCAGCATTGAACCTTGGCACCATATATAAGAAAATTAGGGTTTTAGTTTGCCTCAGATCCATCACATTTCTCTACTCTCAAGTTTTTGCTCATTCTGCAATTTCCTTCGAATCACTCTCTACACTTACTCATTGTCAAAACCATTGGCATATTCTTCATCCTTGAGGGTTCAGGATCACAAATCCATACTTTGTTCAAGATGATTCTCAAGATTCCACACCTTGCCATTTCAGTGCAGCAAGCTTCAAGCTCCTAGATCCAGCAGCTTCCAAGGCTCTAGTTGCATTTATTTTGCAACTAGAGT
Organism: Lathyrus aphaca; assembly: GCA_963966055.1. Lineage (NCBI taxonomy): Eukaryota > Viridiplantae > Streptophyta > Magnoliopsida > Fabales > Fabaceae > Lathyrus > Lathyrus aphaca. Next base: position 339,049,119 of record OZ014523.1, on the reverse strand, counting down.
GTATTTGGAGTGGACTTCAACTATTCTTGGCTTCTATCAAGCTATTTCCAGATCTGTAGCTCTCAGGTTAGCATCAAAATCTCAGATATAGAAATGAAATTGGTGGTGTTTTTTATGATCTACGTGTTTGGCTGATGATGTTGGCCTATTTAGAATGTAAAATAAGCATGAAATGAGCTTGTTCTGATGAATTGCAGTTTGATGTATGAAGTTTGTTGTCTTCGATTTGGTTTGTTCTTTGATCCTTTGTGAAATCTAAGTGCATATTCGGATTCAACTTGGTTTAATTACTCAATCTGGAGTGTTTAATGTATTTTCATTGATGTTTGTTCATAGTTCACATTTTCTGGTGCCGGAGCCCTAGCTCCGGTCACCGGATTCTGGGCTGGTGTTATTTAGGGTTTGAAGGAAGAAGATGATACCAGAGCCATTGGATCTCCAATCTGGACGCTCATAATGTTGCCAGCACATAAATGAGGACCATCTCCCTCACGTGTTTCATTTTCATATTTTTGAATCTGAATAATACGAAATGTTTCTCACCTCACCACATTAACATGCTCCCTCTCTCCATACCAATCATTTTGCTGACCCACTTAAATGAGTTGACTGATCTTGGCTTTCCATTTGATCCATTGGTTCATGTTTTTTCCAGATTTTCTGAATTTCCACCCCAATTATTGTAGGTTGCGCTGAGAATTGGGTGGGCTTGTGTTGATATCCGCACCCCCCTTTGCGTGAGGCCCAAACCAATTAAACTGATCATGCTTGCTATTCATACCCCCTGCCTAATTTCCTTTTATTTTCTTTTTCTTTTTATTTCATTTTAATATCAGTTTGGTTTTTAATTTTTAAAAATAGTTTTAGGTCATTAAAAATTCTAAAAAAATTCAAGAATGTTATTTGTAGTTTTCTTAAATTTTTGACATTTTTATTTTCCATTTATTTTATTTTGACACGTGTAAATTAATTGTTCACTTTAGTTAATTCATTTTTAAGCATGTTAACTTGTCCATTTTCTATCTTGATCATCATTTTGAGTTTTTGGTTGGTTCTTTTGGCTCTGGATTCATGATAGGATGTAGTTTATGTGTGATTTTTATCTTGATTTTTAGAATCTTGATTAATTGACTTTGGTCCTTGACTTGTGAGTGAAGTTTCTTAACCCTAGTTGATGTTTGACCCCTCATTTGACTTTATTGACTTCTAGATTTCTTCCTTTCCTTTTGGCATGTTGTTATGCTATGTTTGAGGATCTCTTGTCCTAGGTTGTGGAATTTTTGGGTGCATATTTGATTTAATTGGATTTTTTGTTCATGACTTGTCCCATTTTGTTTCTTTTGATCATAAGCTCTCTCCTTAGATTAGAAGGGCACTTGTGCCAAATTCTTCATCTTGTTTAGGGTCTCTTTAGGTCATTGGTACCTCTCTGATCTTGGGTTGGGGTTTGTGTTATGGAAATCTTGTAATTTGTCTGCCTTTGGAGTTCTTCCATTATCATGTACATCCACCTCACTTCCTTTGCTTCTTTCTTCCCTTAATGTGATTGCTTGACCATATGCCTCTCGTCTCTTCACCTCTCATGCTCTTTAGACATTTTTCTAACTTAATTAGGGTTCTGATCTTGTGCCTTGAGTTTATAATTTGCTTATTTTGCTTTACATCTTCTCAATTTTGCTTTGCTTTGTTATGTGATTCATGTTGCTTCATGTTGATTGGTGTGCTTCTTTTCTCATTCTTGTGACTTGTGTTTGCATTGAGCATTTATGTATATGACTTCACTTCTGTTTTTATGATGTTGGTATGGAATTATGTTCATTTTGTTTTGCTTGTATGCTTGTGTCACTAACCATTTCAGGGGCTATGGTAAGTGAGAGGTGTGGATGTGATTCCCACATTTCCAAATATCATCTCTTCTCTTCTTATTCTTATTTGTTCTAACCTTGTGATTGTTGGGCTTAGGCCTTACCTCCCCTCCTTTTCTTCTTCTTCTTTTTCTTCTTTTTTTCCTTTCCTTCTTCTTCCTTAGGATAGAATTCAAACCTCACTAACCTAGGTTCATCCATGCATGACAACATCTAGGATTCTAGTCTCCCTTAGATTTTTCACCTTTTGAGATCCTTTTGGTGCTCTCTCTCTTCTCATCTTCAAACTCAATTTTAATCCATTCTAATAAAGGTTGAGTCTTCTCATGTGACATGAGACTTTGCTATGAGATACTTGCATGTGTTCCGTTTCAGGGCGAGGTGTAAGTTATCCCTCGTGGCGGATAGGTCTTAGCATGAGATTACTTTACAAAGAAAAAGCATAAAAATCACTTCTTAATCAAAAAAATCACAAAGAAATACTTAATAAATGTTAATAGGTCAGTGTGTCTGAGCCTTCACTTGTGGGACTAGATTTGGGGATTTCCTCCATAGATAGGTGTGCCTCTTGCGCATTCCATTTCGGGATGATGTGAGATGTATACATCCCAATGAGTAAGACTTAGGTACACTTACCTATGCAAACTTCACTCATAAAAAGCTTCTAAACAACACAAACAAACAATAAGCGTCTTTCCTTCGGGAATTCTTTTCTCATCTCCTTCGCTTCGTACGCGAACTCGCTCCTACTTGTCATTTTGCAAGACGGTTACGCACTCGTCGTCTGAGCCTGCAACACCTGAGCATTAACATAGGCAGTTCAAGCCTTAAGACACAATCAATCTTTTCCACCCCTAGTTAGGGGAACTATGGCGTCTCTGATCCTCATTGTCCAGATGAGGTACGTAGGCAGCGGGGTAGGGCCCGTTCGAGCAGAATCTTTATTTTCCCTACATTTTTCCTTTTCATTTCTTTTTTTCATTTCTTTCTCAGTTCCTTTTCCAGTTCCGGTTCCTTTTCTTTTGCAGCAGCTTTCATTTCTTCACCCTTTGAAATAGTTTCTTTGCAAGCGTGGATCCCGTCGGGTACGGCAGACGATCTGGGTGCTAATACCTTCCCAGGTCGTAACCGACTCCCAAACTCAGTCTCTTTGGTTCGCAGGACCCGTGTCCTTCCTTTTCTTTTCTTCTGGTTTGTGCAACATTACCATTCCCGTTCCTTCGGGATAAAAATGCCTGGATGGCGACTCTAACCTTTTCCGCGCCACTTTCGCATTTGTACCAGGATGGAAATCCGAGGAGCGACAGGTACTTCAATTGTCTCCTATCAACAAGCTCGGAAGGTTGTTGAAGATGGAAGCGCCCAAGGTTGGGGCAAGCTGCTACCGGTGGAGAAGAAGGAGGACATATTCGGTTTGGGTTACAAACCATTGCGACAAGATCAAGCTGAGGTTTCTAAGGAGCCCAAGTTCATAAGTGGAGGGATGTTGACCCCAAATGCTGTCAATAACGTGGAAGACGAGGATGAAAGCGACCTCAACCTGGAGAGCTAGATTCATCCAAGGATCCCGGGCCAACAAGTCCTTAACTGGTCTTCCCAGGAAATTATAAGGGTTACTCCTGCAGAGTAATTATTATTTCCTGCTTAAGCATGCATCAAGTCCTACATCTTGCCCAAGGTGTCAAGACTCATTTTGTAATAGGGCCATATTTGTATTTTGTGCAAATAGAATATCAATGAATAATGGACATCTTTTGCAAACAATTTTCTTTTTTGCTCACTGTCTTTTCATTTTTTTTATTTTTCGCACAAAACCATAAAATGGCAATGTTTTCAAAATAATAACTTCATTTTTTCTAAACAAGATTAAAATTGATCACTAAAAAGAACAAATCTCTACCCTTGCAGAGATTGTCCTCCATATTGCACCGACAACAACACTATTATGACCTTGTATGACTTCGACAATCCAATTAATCAAGCAGATGAAGGGGTTGATGAAGACTACGAGTTGCCCGAAGAGTTAGCCAGGTTGTTCAGGCAAGAAGAGAAAGTGATTACTCCTCATTAGGAGGAGATTGAAACTGTTAATCTTGGTACCGAGGAGGATTTGAAAGAAGTGAAGATTGGGGCCAGCCTGCAAGCTCCAGTAAAAGAACAGCTTATCAACATGCTTCGGGAATACGTCGACATTTTTGCTTGGTCCTATCAAGACATGCCAGGTCTAGATACGGATATTGTTATGCACAGGCTACCCTTGAAAGAAGATTGCCCTCCAGTCAAGCAGAAGTTGCGTTGTACTCGCCCAGATATGGCCATGAAGATTAAGGAAGAAGTACAAAAGCAGTGGGACACCGGTTTCCTTGCTGTAACTAGTTACCCGTTGTGGGTCGCTAACATTGTACCCGTGCCTAAAAAGGAGGGCAAGGTGCGTATGTGTGTGGATTACCGGGACCTGAATAGAGCTAGCCCGAAGGATGATTTCCCATTACCTCACATTGACGTATTGGTCGACAACACAACTCAGTTCTCAGTATTTTCTTTCATGGATGGATTTTCTGGGTATAATCAGATCGAGATGTCACCCAAAGACATGGAGAAAACAACCTTCATCACACCTTGGGGCACATTTTGTTACAAGGTAATGCTGTTTGGACTAAAGAACACCGGTGCAACTTATCAACGGGCTATGGTAACATTATTCTACGATATGATCCACAAAGAAATTGAATGCTATATGGATAACATGATTGCCAAGTCCCTTACTAAAGAAGACCATCTGGTAAATCTGCTGAAGTTGCTCAAGCGTCTGAGGAAGTATTAGCTGAAGTTGAACCCCAATAAATGTACATTCGGGGTACGTTCTGGTAAGCTGCTGGGATTTATTGTAAGTGAAAAGGGAATTGAGGTTGATCCCGACAAAGTCAAAGCCATTCAGGAGATGCCTGCACCTAGGACTGAAAAAGAAGTTCGAAGGTTCTTAGGTAGATTGAACTACATATCAAGGTTCATATCTCACCTCACTGCAACCTGTGAACCCCTGTTCAAACTATTAAGAAAGGAACAAACAGTCAGGTGGAATGACGATTGTCAGAAAGCTTTTGACAAGATCAAGGAGTACTTGCAAGAACCTCCAATTCTCATGCCTCCAATTGAAGGAAGACCTCTGATAATGTACCTGACAGTATTAGAAGGGTCAATGGGGTGTGTGTTGGGGCAGCATGACGAGTCTAGTCGAAAAGAGTATGCAATATACTACCTAAGCAAAAAGTTTACCGACTGTGAACAACGTTATTCACTGCTCGAGAAAACTTGTTCTGCTTTAGCGTGGGCTGCTCGCCGACTAAGACAGTATATGTTGACTCACACTACTTTGTTGATCTCAAAAACGGACCCTGTCAAGTACATATTTGAGAAGCCCGCACTTACCGGAAGGGTTGCAAGATGGCAAATGATTCTGATAGAGTATGACATTCAGTACACCTCTCAAAAAGCCATCAAGGTAAGTGTACTGTCTGACTATCTGGCTGAGTAACCCATTGATGATTACCATCCCATAAGATTTGACTTCCCTGATGAAGACATCATGTACTTAAAAGCAAAATATTGTGAAGAGCCAGTTCACACTGAAGAGCCTGACCCAGAAGAAGAATGGACTATGATGTTTGACGGAGCTGTCAATATGAACGGTCGTGGAGTTGGTGTAGTGCTCATTACACCTAAAGGAGTTCATATGCCTTTCTCGGCAAAACTCACCTTTGCCTGCACTAACAACGAAGCAGAATACGAAGCATGTATCATGGGACTTGAGGAAACCATTGACCTCAAGATCAAAACATTGAATGTATTCAGAGATTCGACTTTGGTAATCAATCAGACCAACAACAAATGGTTCACTCATCAGGAGCATCTGATTCCATATCGGGACTATACGAGGAGATTATTGACTTTCTTCACAACAGTCAAACTTGAATACATCCCTCGAGACGAAAATCAGTTTGCAGATGCTTTAACTACCATTTCCTCCATGATCAAAGTTCAAACTGCCAATTATGTGCCTCGAATTCTGGTATCCAGACTAGACCGACCAGCATACGTATTCTCTATGGACACTGCTAGTGATGACAAGCCTTGGTTCCACGACATCAAATACTTCTTGGAGAATCAGACATACCCGCCTGGGGCATTATCCAACGATAAGAAGACATTGAGAATGTTGGCCGATAGTTTCTTCCTAAATGCTGATGGCTCATTATACAAGCGAAACTTCGACATGGTCTTGCTCAGATGTGTTGACAAGAAAGAAGCAGACCTGCTGATGCACGAGGTGCATGAAGGTTCTTTCGGTACCCATGCTGGAGGACATGCAATGGCAAAGAAATTATTAAGATCAGGTTACTACTGGATCACAATGGATGCAGACTGTTGTGCCTATGCCAGAAAGGGCCACAAATGCCAGATCTACGCGGACAAAGTGCATGTGCCCCTGAATCCTTTGAACGTAATGTCTTCACCTTGGCCCTTTTTCATGTGGGGCATTGACATGATTGGAAAGATTGAACCGACTGCTTCAAATGGTCACAGATTCATCTTAGTGGCCATTGATTACTTCACCAAATGGGTTGAAGCAGCTTCATATGCAAACGTCACCAGACAAGTGGTAGCCAGATTTCCTAAAAGAGACATCATCTGTCGATATGGAGTTCCCGAGCGAATCATTACTGATAATGGTTCCAATTTGAACAAAAAAATGATGGCAAAACTTTGACGAGACTTCAAAATCCAACATCACAACTCTTCTCCTTACAGGCCAAAGATGAACGACGCTGTTGAGACAGCCAACAAAAACATCAAGAAGATTGTGCAAAAGATGGTTGTTACTTACAAAGACTGGCATGAGATGCTACCATTTGCTTTGCATGGGTACCGAACCTCAATCAGAACGTCTACTGGGGCAACGCCTTATCAGCTTGTGTACGGCATGGAAGTTGTCCTACCTGTTGAAGTTGAGCTACCCTCCTTACGGGTAATGATGGATGTGAAGCTGGATGAAGCAGAATGGATCCGGTCTCGGTACAATTAATTGAATCTGATTGAAAAGAAAAGATTAGCAGCCATCTGTCATGGGCAGTTATATCAGAAACGAATGAAGAAAGCCTTCGATCAGAAAGTTAGACTTCGGGAATACCAAGTGGGAGAGCTTGTGCTGAAAAGACTTCTTCCTCCTCATACAGACCACAGGGGCAAATGGATGCCAAACTACGAGGGGCCATTCATAGTAAAGAAAGTTTTCTCTAGTGGAGCACTGATGCTCACTACTATGGATGGAGAGGATTTCTTATCCCCTGTGAATTCAGATGCAGTTAAAAAATACTTCGCATAAAATGACCCACTGGACATAAAAACAAAATGTAAGTCCAGGAAAAAATAGGGCATCCTGGCGAGTCAAAAACAAAATAAAAGACTCGGGCAAAAATAAGGAAAAAATTGAAAAAAATGTACACTCGCTGAGTTGAGAAGCCGCATTGGACGGCTCAGGCAAAAATGGGTATCCCGGTGGATTGAAAACCCGAAAGGGCGATCCACGCAAAATCAGGGAATAAGTGAACAACTGCATTCTGAATTCGTCTGTATCACTCACAACATGGCAAGCTTCGAAAGGATAAAGCGTCAGTCAGAATCAACCTTCTTCAGAAAGCAAGATAAGAAGAACGTCAAGGTCATGCAGGTCATAGCAAAGGAAGCTCACTGGAGCGTCGTCGCCAACATTGCCAACACTTTTATTTTCTCAATTTACAACAATCTCCTCCTTTCAGGGGATTCGCTTCTTTTGACTGTACTTGCCAATTCAGGGCACCCAAATTAATAAGATCAGAGTTTTCGGTCACACCTTGTTTTGAACATTTTTGTTTTGTTTGCAAAATGTCCAATGTTCATAATCCAACATTTGCATGAAAACATATAGGCTATTCTTAAAATAAAATGCTTGCAGGAAATGTTTTACTTTCAAATAAGTCTAACTCCTATGACGAAATCTGATTAGGGAAACCTCAGAATACTTGTGCGTTTTCCTTTGTCTTAACAGGTTGCAGGCAATCAAGACAGACAATCTTTCACAACATGGGGCATATCAAGCATTGAATCCCCAACATGCTACTTCCCAGAAGTTATCTCCTCCCCAAGTAGGATCTCTCGAGCAATGCCTGAACTGCTCTTCCCCAGCAAAGTTGCCAAAGCCTCCTCATCCCCAGCATAAGTCTATTCAACAGAGGCTTCCCCAGCCGAGATCCCCACAGAGTTCTCTAGAAAGATCGTTCAGTGATCTTTTATCCGCCCACCAGAATGCCAGATCTCTCTCATCCTCAGTAGAGTTGATGGAACTGATTCCCCACAGAGTTTCCATTCTCTCCCCAGTAGAGCAATACCTGAAACACATCCCCAACGGAGTGGCTAAAAATTCCTTCTCCCCAGCTGAGTTCTCCCTTCGGATAGATCCACCAATGATCTATTCCCCCAAGCTGAGTTCTCCCTCCAGACAGATCCATCAATGATCTCTACCCCCAGCCGGGTTATTCCTCCCAAACAGATCAGCCAGAGATCTTTATCCCCGCAGGATCCGAGTCCCGGATCATTTTCTCTTTTGCATAATCATAGCATTCGCATCATAAAATCACTGAAATAAGCGTAGCATTCTGTCTAATACGGAGCATTACGGCAAAAATCAAACATTTTCATGATCACAAGCCAGGTTTGAGCCAGTCACCTGCAATAACCATCAATATTTCATCAGCAATATACATAATACATCCCTTGCACATAAAAGCTAAAGCGTCGCCTTTTCACTTTCAAATACAGATACCTATACATGCTTTTTTTTAAAACTCGTCCGTGTCATTCTTCCCCAGTAAGGTCGCCAGAACACTTTCTGCCAGCAGATACTTGTCCATAACATGCTCTTCTCGACACTCGTCCGTGTCATCTTATCTCCCCACAGAAAGCCAAAGCATCTCCTTTGCACTCTCAAAACAGGTGTCTATTTATATTTATACATATTGGACACCCGTCCGAGTCATACTTCCCCAGCAAGTCAAAACACTCGTCCATGTCCCTTGCTTAATCTTTTTTACACTCGTCCGTGTTTTGCACATATTTCCTCAACATGTCAAATGCTTGTACATACTTATACACAATCCTCTGATACTCGTCTGTATCTTGTTTATATCACCTCCCCGGCAGATCGAACACTCGTATGTGTTCCTTGTTTAACCGATTGATACTCGTCCATATCATCATCCTTAAACACGTGTCAGCATTTTCTTCTATCGATACTCGTCCGTATCGTGGTCCTAAGGATACTCGTCCGCATCTTTATTCTATACACACTGTCAAACACTTATACCTTTTACTTTTGAAACCGTAAGCACTCGTCCGTGTTTAACACTCCCCAGTAAGTCACCAAAAAAACAACTTTCTTCTATCCGACATTCGTCTTATGTCGTGATACTTTCGGCAGCCGTACCCTGCCAGGTGATTGTCCTTCACCTTTGGATGACCGTCCCTCATCCTTCTCTCCAGTGGAATCTCCATCATTGGAACCTTCTATCCGACATTCGTCCTATGTCGTGATAAAGAGCAGTCGTCCCCTGCTAGGTGATCGTCCTTCACCTTTTATTGACCGTCCCTCATCATTTATCCGATGGCCGTCCCCATCGTTGATCTAATTATCCGACATTCGTCCTATGTCGTGATAAACCCCGAGAGCAGTCGTACCCTGCTAGGTGATTGTCCTTCACCTCTTGATGATCGTCCTTCATCATGCTTATCTTATGGTCGTCCCCATCGTTGATCTTTTTCTATCCGACATTCGTCCTATGTCGTGATATTTTCAGTAGTCGTCCCCTGCTAGGTGATCGTCCTTCACGTTTGATGACCGTCTCTCCTCATTATTTCATTTATTCTTTAAATCGATGGCCGTCCCCATCATTGCTTACTTTACTTTCCCTAAGCCTGGTGGCTGTCCCCATCATTGCTTTTCTCATTACTGTAACCCCCATAGAATCTTATTTCCTTACCCGATGGCCGTCCCCATCATGATCTCTTTATTTCCCCAGAATGTCGGTCGTCCCCGTCATTGCTTTACTTACCACTTTATCCCCAGCAGTCGTCCTCTGCTCGATGGTCGTCCTCCATCGCCTTCATTTGATAATCATATTATACCATCTTTTACAATTTATATCCCTTTTCTTCTTCTCCCCAACGAGTGCAAATTTCGGACTGTCTTTGGTATTTAACCACAAGTTATCTTGTTTGTCTGGTAAGACAAGCGCTTACATCCTGCACAGCTAACTCATGCTTGAATAGGGGCAGCTGTAAACACCCCAAATTTGCCCTCACTCTTTATCACACTGTGGCTTGTGATCTTCCATTTTTGTTTTAACATAAGCATCACATCCCATATTGCATATTTGCTTCACTGCATAGTTCAATTTCATCTGCATCTAGGGTTTGTGATCTGAGTAATCCAATAATCCATCTGAGCCATCCCAAAGGTTTTAAAGCTTTCCAAGAGGGTCCATGTGTGTTCTATGATCATATTATGCTCCCCAAAGTTCATGAAAGTCAAGGGATCACAAGAATTGGCAAAGGCATGGAAGCAGAGCTAGGGTTTTCACTGCACATATGACCAAAATTAGGGTTTTGATTTCAGAGGCCTTAACTCCAATTTTTTTGGTCATTATTGTTTCTAATGTTCTTAATATGTTAAAAGGATCATGTGTACCAAGTTTGATGAAGAAATGCATTGTGGAAGTCATCTGATCATTGGGTAACTTCTTGAGCAAGTTAAGTCAAAATCAGGGCATCTGAGGCCCCCAACAATGGAACCAAAGGGTTATTTTCATCAAATTGAAGTTCTATGATCTTTATTTGATCTTAGAAGTGGTCGGAAGTTCACAATATTGAAGAATTTTGAGCCAATTGCAAACTTGCCATTTTTGGAAATGACTTGAAATGCAAACTTTCCATTTTGGGAAATATTTTCAACCTCCTCTTTCATGACCAAAAATGCTTCAAATGAAAAATTCTTGGGCATGAAAGTTGTAGATTAGGTCTTTCCCTTTTCAAAAAGTACAAGAACATGTCTTGATTCATCCTAGAACTCAAGATATGGCCTTTCAAAGTTGGCAAAAATCACATAATTTCAAGTTTCATGCCAAAGAGGGAATTTTGCAATTTCACTTGCCAAGCATTCTAATGACTTCTAATGTGCACAAATATGTTACAACATGTCAAGGGAGCATCCAAAGATCAGAATTGGCCCAAGATTTGAAGCATTTCATGACTTGAATCACAAGAAACATCAAAGAGGGAAATTTGCATAAACCATGCGAACTCTTCATCCAAGCCTTCCAGCTGCATATAATTGATCCAAAGGCCATCCTTGATGCAAGCTGAGGCCAGACACCCCTTCAAACAAGCTCTAACCCGTGCCATGCTTCAAGTACACATAAACCTTGACTTTTTGCAACTTGGCCCATACCAATCAAGTTGTGCCACCACCCACTTTCTGAGCAATCCCATTGGTTTCTACAAACATCATGGATCACAAAACACAGAACACACAAGCCTGAATGGAACCCTAAGCTGAGAATCACAAAAATCACCTCACACCTTCCTCTCTTCGAATTTCATAACACAACCATCAAAACTTCAAACTTCTTCCACCAATCAACTCAAAAACACTCAAGGTCATTTCCCAACCATTACAATGGCCTGAAACACCCCACAACACAAACACGATTTCTGAGTTATCAGAACTAAATCACTCAAGCCATCTCATTTAAACTCCATCCAAGCCTTTGAGAAGCATCAGAGGGATCATTAGAGGCATTTTGCACAAAGGAAAAGGTCAGAAAGCTCCAGTTTGCAAAGCTTCAACTCAGGTAGTCACGAAGAACAATTTTTCCAGAACTCTTGCTTTAAGTTTCTAAATGATTCTACATGTTCTCTAGATCACTCTGATATGTTTTGTTTTGAAAATGATTGAGAAATGAGCATGTATGGTTTTTCTGAAATTTTTAACCTAGAACTTGTTTGCTTCGATTCAGCCTTGCTATGCATGATAAATGATTTTTGTTTGTGGATTCGTGTTCTATGATGTTAGAGGATTGATTCTGGGCAAGAAATTAGGAGTTTTGATGCTTGTATGAGTTTCTGGATTTTTGCCTCGCCGGAGAAGATGACCGGAGCAAGCTCTGGTCACCTGAAAGTCATTAGGGTTAATTAATTAGGGTTTAGTCAGGTTTGAATGTGGGTCTTTAGATCTTAGGGTTAGCGCGCAAATGAGTGGTCCAGATTGTGTCATTAATTATAAATCAGTTTAATTAGGATTAATTAAATTAATTTCCTCAGATTAAATCCTAGCCATTGAGATGCGCGCGCAGTCAAGCCTCCCCCCCAGTTCAAATCTCAGCCATAGGATCTGCATACTTCTCATTTTAATCCATTTAATTTCATTTTATTTTCATTTCTTTTGTGCATTTATTTTAAAATAGCAAAACTTATCCAAAAAAATTGAAACTTTTTATTCTGACTTTAAATATTTTTCTTAACCCAAAAATAATTTTTATTTTATTTTTTGCATTCAAAAAGTATTTTTAAATGTTATTTTTAATTAATTAAAGTATTTTAATTAATTAAAAATGCATTTAGGTCTCTAAAAATCACCAAAAAAATCATGAACCATTCCAATGCATTTAGAAACATTTTCAAACTCTTCATACAAATTTCTTTTTAGGATTGATCATATTTTCCCAATTTTCTTTGAATTAAGGGTCATTAAAATCACAATTTTTAACCCTAGCTTTGAAAAATCATTTATGCCTAACCAAGAAGAGTTTGAACTTGATTCTTTTTGCATTGTTTCACATATTGCATGTAGTTTCTAGGTTACTTTCCTCATGAATTTATCTTGCATTTTCAATTTGATTTGCATTTTTTCCTTTGAATCACCCAAAAACCCTAGAAAACTTAGGAAAATCATAACTTTCAATAGGTTAGGCTTCTGACCTTCTCCTTTGGGGTTTGACCTAATATGGTATTAGTGTTTATTTGAGCTTGATTTTAAATTTTTATCATGTTTCATGCTTCTGTTTTGTTCATTTGCATCTCACATGTCCATAAAACCCTATCTTCTCATGTACATCTGCATTCACCTTGCATATTCATCATCACATGAACTTGCCATGACATTTCAAGCATTCATATGTCATCTTAGACATCTTAGGACATGTTAGAACCTTTCTTGATTATTTCTTCATTCATTTGCCATATGTTGCATTCATTTCATTTCATAAGCATCCATGTGTTTTCAAACTTCAAAGCTTGCTTTCATGGCATCTCATCTTTGTATGATCATTCATATGTACATTGTATAACATTGCATCATCTCATATGTCATTTGAATTGCATAATCACTTATGACTTTGGTATTTACATCTCATTTCAATTCATTTCTGTATGCTTTATCCCTTATGCATTCATACTAACCATTTCAGGTACTTTTGGTAAGTTATTTGGGAGGTGGATTTGCCTTCACCTCTCACTTCTTCTTATCTCTTTAATATGAATTTTAACTTGTCTTTGAAGTGAATTTGATTCACTTATGTTCCATATCTCTCACTTTCTTCCTTTAAGTTACTTATCTTCTTAGGAAGTAAGTAACTTATTCTTCTGCTTCCTCCTCCTTTCATCTGCTTCTTCCATTGGTGGCTTCTTTGAAGATCTTTTATCTAAGCCTCACAAACAATAGGATATCCAAACATGATAATAATTAGGGTTTTGATTAGTCCCCCTTAGCTTTTTTACCTTTGAGTCTCCTTGAGTCTCTCTTCTCATCTCAATAATCAGAGACTAAACTCTTAAAGTTTTAGGACTTGGGAATTAAGGTTATGCATGCATCCTTCTCTTAGGATGGAGTGTATAACTTTAATCCTAAGTGTTAAACCTTTAATTTGTTTAAAACTCTTAATCAAATCACACTAATGATCACTAAGACTTTATCTTGTAACTTGGGCCTTACATTAGGGTTCTAATTCTTCCCTATGGTTAAGAAGGACTAACCCTAGTGTTTAATGGACAAGTCCCCCTCAAGTTGTCTTACAAACTTAAAATCCATTTCTTAATCTCATTCCTTAATTAAAATCCATTTAATAAAGGCTTGTTATATAATGAATTTAATCCCTAACCATGGATTAAGTTGAGGTATCTTCCTCAGCTTAAGTGTTCTCATCTATCATCCTTCTATTAGGATGGTGCAAAGAGTTCACTAATCTGTGATTAGAGATTAAACTCATTACTTAACACTAAACAAAAAACCAAAAACATCTAAATAATCACGAGTAGGTTAATGATCTTAATCCTACATCATCATGGTAATTAAGTTGAGATGCTTATCTCATACTTAAGTAGGCTCATTATCCCTAATCGGGGAGGATATAATGAGTTTACAACCCTTGATTTAGGCTTAAGCTCATTATCCTATGCAAAACACCAAAAACAATAAAAAACTGAAAACACAAAAACAAACAATAAACGTCTCCTCCGGGATTCTTTTCTCACCACACTCATTCATAAACGAGAACTTGCTTCTTCCGTCTAATGCAAGACAGTTAGCACTCGAGCCAGACGAGTCATACACTTGAGCATAGACAAATAGGCAGTACATAGTCAAATTCATTTTTCAGTCTCTTTGAGTTGAACTACGGTGTTCTGACTTCCTCATTGCACGAGAGGATACATAGGCATAACTTAACTGTTATCGAACAAAATTCTCTTTGTCTTCCCCCTCTTTCAGCATTCTTTCTAAAGCCTCAGTTCCTGAGCAATTCACCCTTTTTGCAATGACACCTGTATATTCATTCTTAGCTTTTGCACACAGATAACACATACCCCTTTTAAACACAATCTTGTAAGCGTGGATCACGTCGAGTACGACGGACAATCTGGGTGCTAATACCTTCCCAGGTTGTAACCAACCCCCTTTCTCAGTTTCTTTGGTTCGCAATCGTCTTATCCATCCTTTTCTAGGTTTATGCAGCATTACCTTTCCTTCGGGATAAAAATGCCTAGCTGGCGACTCTATTCAGTTCATTTCCATTTTCTCTTTTCACCGACCGTTCGCGCTTGTACCGGGATGCAGATCTTTGGGAGCGACATTAAGGCAGAAGTTTACTTCAAGAGAGGTTCTCAACCTGTTGAATTCATGCTCCCGGATGACACAATCTCCTTTGTCGGTCTGACTTCGAAGTTGAAGGAATTATTGCCTGATGGTGAGAATAGAAAGATGTTGAAGATTGAGTTTCTAGAGGATTGGGGGATGGTAGTGTGCAATATAATCCAATTGAGCTAAAAATCGATGAAGACGTCAACAAAATGTGGAGATTATTTCACCGTAGGCTAACAAGAGGTCCACTTACATTAGATGTGGAACTGGCAAGATCAGTTAATGAAATAATGACGATGTTGAAACGCCCTGAAGTATCTGGCAGTGTTTAGGTTTTTAATATCGATTAATCATGTTGTAATGTTAGTTTTTTTATTTGTTTAAGTTTTTTAATCAATATATCTGCAGTGTAAGGGAATAAATGAAGACATAATAATAATATATAGTTCTACCATAATACATATAATACAACAATATACAAATCATCTAAAAATAAAAATAACACCAAATAGGCCCCCACGAGCTAAGTATGCAATCCTAGCTAATCCAACAGTAATACTACAATCAGGGTCTACCAAGTGTGTGAGCTCATCATCCAGCACTGCTATCATCATAAATCATTGCGTATCCTCATGGTGATGTGCTGGAACAGGAGGAGGAGAAGGAGGTGTGTCACCAATAGGCTCTTGGCCACATAAGGTACATTCTCTGAAGGTGCTTCCTCAGCCGCCAGTGGAGTGATGCATGGATGGGATACACTGAGATACCACTCCAAGTAGGCATCCTCACACTGCGAGGGATACTGCACAGGTGCAGATCTAGTAACAATGCTGCGAGCAGAACTGATGAAATGCGTTTGAAACCACCTATCAATACCCTCAGAGGGTGTATCCGAAACTGTTGGTGGTATAGTCTAAATATACCCAAACTGACGCAAACATCTCTTTGGCAGGTGCCTGACAATCAAAGTTTCCCACCGCATATAACCAGAGTATAATGACAACTCCTCAAACGCATGTGCAACTCTATGCTCATCGTAGGGTGTCCAAATGGCATCCTCTACGGCCAACTCATCCAATCTCCTCATGTACACAAGTATGCCTCCAGGGTGTTTCTGCCTCGCCTTCTATCTCTTCGCCCGTGGCTCCCTTGGTGTATAGGGCTGGATCCTCCTATCCCATATCTGCAGAAAATGCTCATAGATCCAACACTGAGATCACAATTAATAGTATATTAGAATTAATAATATTAAAAAATATAACAAAAAGTAAGTTCGACAATGAATTAAGATATACCTGTAACAAACTAAGATACCTAGCTAGCTGCTTCGTATCAAATCGGGTCGCCTCCCCTAGCGCATGATACAACTGAGTCAGGGTTGCACAACCCCAAGCCCAGTTGTGCGACTCCATATCGCTGAAAAGGCACAAATAGCAAGCATCCACATATGTACCAAACTTGTCCACAAAGAGAGTACATGCTATTACATGTAACACGTACACCCTAGCGGTAACCTGATACCTACCAGCAACAGCGAGCTCGTCATACCTATCCGCAACCACCATATCCGAAGGTGAGCACCTCGTGTATCAGCAAACTCTTATGCCACCATTGCCTCAGGCAAATAAAGATCATGAACTACCAGCTCATGTGTCTGGGACACACTCAATAAAGGAGCCGCCCAGAATCTGCCACCGATAGGGAGATGGAACAACAAAGAGACATCGTCTAAAGTCACAGTCATCTCTCCAAATGGGAGATGAGATAACAATATCCCTAACAACAACCTCCTCCGGAACATCTCTCTCAATAACATCTACTGGCTGAGGCTGAATAACTGGGACGTCCTCAGGTGTGACCTGCTGTGAAGAAAGACCTCCATGTCTCTTAACGATGCGAGGTGCATGGAAATTTCCCCGCTACTCGGTCATCCTCTTCCGGTGTGAACCAGTTGAGATCACCCGTCCAACCCGTACATGGGCAGACTCAGCATCTGGAGTGGTTGTACCCCTATCCTACCAGCTACAGCCAAATCACACGCCCTCCCACTGATGCTACCATCAGTACCTCTAGTTTTCACTGCAAAAGAAAAAAACACAAATTAAACAAAAAATTAGCAAAAAAAGATTAAACTACCGGGAATTTGAAATTCCCGGAAAAAACAAAAAAATTAAAACTACCGGTAATTTTCAAACTACCGGTAGAAAAAGCATAAAAATGAACTACCGGAAATTTCAAATCTTCGGAAATATTTACCGGTAATTTTGGAATTTCAGGTAAATATTATCAGATTTTTTAAAATTTCCAGTAATTCTCACCAGTAATTTAGAAAACACTGGTAAAACTTACTTGTGAAAAATCAAATATCCGGTAGTGCAACGAAATTCCCGGTATTGTCACAATTTTTGAAAATCCAAAAATATGTGAAATATGATAATGTCTTTCGGGATAAATTTCGTCTTTTCATTGGATGTACGGGGTGCCGGGTATCAATGGAAGGTGGGCAAGTAGATTTCTCCCAATAGGCAATCATAAACTTTTTTAAGCCCAACCCATTTATTAAAACACAGACTTTTCCATCTAAATATTTAAGGGCTTCAATACTTTTTCCACACTGTATCATATAGCAAAACCCTGAAGATTAGCGCGAGCATAGAGAAACACACAGAAGAAGATGATTATTCCCGTTCGTTGTTTCACCTGCGGAAAGGTTTCTTCTCATCTCAGCACTCTCTTCCTTCCTCTTTTTCTCGCATCTCATAGAAGTCCTTAAGTTTGGACCTTTTCAACGATTTTAAAATTTAGGGTTTTGGTTAATTCTTGCTAAATTCGTTTTGTTTCTTCTCATTAGGTCATTGGAAACAAATGGGATTCATATCTCGACTTTCTCCAAGCTGATTACACTGAAGGGTCGGTACCCTACTCCTCTTTTCCTATTTGCGTGTCTAGGGTTTTTTCATTTGTTGAGTAATCTTTTTTGTGTATCTATCTGAATAAGGTATTGTAGTGACAGTAATTTTAGGGTTTTTTCTTGTTTATTATTTTCTGAATTGCTTTTTCTTTATAGGAAATTGATTATGTTACTTGGAAGCTTTTTGTGTGGTTTCTGTTTGAGAGGGATTGTTCCTTTTGAAAATTTTCATTAGACTTGGGTCCTATTTGGGTAAACAGTTCAGTTAAGCTTATCATATAAGGGCTTATATTAACTATAAATTATTTTAGGGTTTAGCTCTTATAGTATAAGAGCTTATCATTTAAGGGTTTATATAAGCTATAAGTAATTTTTGTAAGGTATTCTGGAGTGTTTATGGTAATGAGCTGAAAACAGAACTTAAAAACATGTTATTTTTATAGAATCTCTCAAACAGTCTCGCAAGTGCTTATGCTTGTAGAATCTCCCTTAGTTCCACAATGTTTTTGGCTGCCATTTAGCATGCTTTAGCTGTGAACATAATTTTGTATCTAATTCTTGTCTCCTTCTGTAGTATAGCATGATTACTAGTATCTTCTGTTTCAAAGTTGTTGGTATGAACACATAATCAATTGACGTGTTTCCTTATAGTTGCACTTTGTGTAATAGATTTTAAGGACAAGCACGGTAACTTGTAAATTGTATTTTTTTTTAACTTATTGAAAAGGTGAGGGTAAACCAATCTGTGCTTGTGATTCTCTTGTTCCGAAATTATTGGCTTGTCTTAGCTGTGGAATATTTGAAGTTGTAACTCAGTGGTCTCAAGTCATAATCCTAAGTGCTGGCTACTCTATTATTACCTTTTCAATAAAATTTTCAATATCGTGAACTCCACCACAAGAAAGAAAAAACCTTTTAGACAGTGGAAAAACTTGGTCTAGACTACTAGAATGTTAGTATTAACATAGTGTTGGATGGTTTGCAGAGATGCGCTAGATGCATTGGGGCTGGTTCGCTATTGTTGTAGGCGCATGCTTATGACCCATGTGGACCTTATTGAGAAGCTACTCAATTACAATAGTAAGTTCTGAACCCTATATTATTCTGTGTCAATTTTCAAATATCATTGTGTTCTTACTGATCACATGCATTCATTTGGTTGCAGCTATGGAAAAGCATGATGCCAATTAATGATTGTTACCGAGATGTGTCGGTTGCCCTGAAAGTTCTGTAGTCTTGTGTCAATGGATTTTTTGTCCTTAGTTTTTAAATTTAGTATGTTTGATGCAAAGCTCTGTTTCGGTGTTAATGGATATGCACTGCTATGATAGACTGAAACTGTAAATGGGATTTTATGGATATGGGATTTAGTATGTCAGAGTTTAACCCATAAAAAATTAGTGTCGTTAAGGCTGTTTAGTTCTTTCATTATCTACAAATACACTCATATTTGTCTATTGCACTATTCTCCCACGCCTTATGAATATTCAAAATCAATGTAAATCATTACCTCTTTCAATTTTTGTTACAACATTCATACCTCCTTTGAACATCCGAGCATTAAAGAGGTCTTTTGAAACAAACTATATGATAACTGATTTTAAGGAACGATTCAAGTCAGACACATTTTTTAAAAGTTGATCCTTTTCAAAATGCTCTAAAAAAATCAGTATAAATCTATGTTACACCAGAGTTGTGTGCACGACACATGTTAGTTTACAACACAGACGATTTGTTGCTGTGATACATAAACTCTATTTCATACAGTTTAACAAATAGATTTAAAGTTTAATTGATATTATTTTTACTGATATAAGCTATTTTATATTTATGCTCCTTAAAATTGTTACCTAAACCTTAATATATACTATATTGCTCAAAATAATTAGTTGTTACACATCATTTCTTTTAAACACATAAATTTTGATATTTACTAGTTAGTTGTTGATGGCAAAGTTATCCCTACTCGCGGATATCTGTGTAATTTAACGGATATCCACGGATAAAATAAATCGACTCTGATTCTCATTTCCCGATGAGATACGTAGGCAGTGGGGTAGGGTTCATTCGAGAACTCTCTTTATATTCCCTACATTTTTCCCATACCTTTACTTTCTCTTTTTCAGTTCCATTTCAACAACAATTTTCCTTCACCCTTTGAAACAATAATAGTAAGCGTGGATCCCGTCAGGTACGACAAACGATCTGGGATGCTAATACCTTCCCAGTTTGTAACCGACTCCCTTACCCTTTTTCTTTGGTTCGCGAGACCCTGCTTTCTCATTTCTTTTCCAGTTTGTGCAACATTACCATTCCTTCGGGATAAAAATGTTTGGCTGACAACTCTTCCTTTTCCGTGCCATTTTCGCGTCTGTACCAGGATGGAAATCCCGGGAGCGACACCAAGCCAGGAGGAAATCCATTACAAGTAGTATTAATTCAGAGTTAAATCCAACAGTTTACACCCTTCACTTAATCCCTACTCAATGCAACTTCTTATCTAAGCAACACTCATATATGAGACACTTCTCACTCCCCCTCAATCACAATAGTGATAACAACAAAAAATAAGCAGTAGAAGACACACTTCAAAGACAAACCTTGACCTTGCTTAAAAGCTTCAGTTAAGAACAAATCACTATTGCTTAAAAGCTTTGAGTGGACAACTTACAACTCAACAAAACCTAGTCCAATACAATTATCAACATGACAATTGTTTAGCTCACAAGAAAACTAAGAACACTTAAAAACCCTAGCACAAGCAACACACTTCAACATTTTTTCTCTGTATCTTCAAATAAGGGTTCGTAGCCTTTAAATAGAAATAAGAATGAGGACATGGGCATGCTGCAGCTGAGAATAAGTTATAACCTAATAAAACTAATTCCCATAATTAAAGGAGCAAAAAACAAAACCATATAAAACAACCCTATATTAATAAACCCTGCTGAATAAAAACCTTCCAAATAGAGTGCCATATAAATCTCAACTAAAACACATAATCGAATCACTGAAAACATGCGCAAAAATAAATGAGCAAAACAGAACTAAAAACAGGACAGCGATGTCATGACATCAGTCTTGACATCTTGA
Source organism: Lathyrus aphaca (assembly GCA_963966055.1). Lineage (NCBI taxonomy): Eukaryota > Viridiplantae > Streptophyta > Magnoliopsida > Fabales > Fabaceae > Lathyrus > Lathyrus aphaca. The sequence goes on along the minus strand of OZ014523.1, from coordinate 339,028,028 downwards.
TAAAATAGAAGCACACTAAAACTTCACACCGGCAGATTTCTTAAACAGCATGTCATGACATCAATCATGACATTAGAAACATATAACTTATTTTACCAAAAATTGTTGCCAATCTACAACAATGATACAATCAAATATCCAACGAGAAAAACATTGATCCTAAGGTTACTGATCCTAGTACATCAATGGGGATTCCATATGATTACAATAGCTCTGAATAAAATCATTACACTGCTAAACCTCCTATATTCAGCGGTGACTCCACTGATTTTGAATGGTGGAAAAGCAAGATGTATACATATATCATTAGACTCTATGATGAGCTAAGGGATATTCTTGAAGATGGCATTGACATTACTGCGGACAATGTTGGTATGGCTGCTGACAGAAAAATTCCGAATTCTGCTCAAAAGGCTCAGACTGATCAAAATGCGACCGAATAACAATCGAAAAATTAAAATGAGCACACCAAGTTAAACTATGTGAAATATAGATTAATATAACTGATGTCCGCAAGCTCGATTTTGAAATTTTCCGTCCACTAATTACGCACAGTTGACCTTCAATATGACCGACTTGTCTGTAAATCCAACAAATTTATTCGGGCTGATAATTTGGGCATTATGCATGATGAAAGACACAATATGCTATGCAGATGATGCAAAGTTAAAATACAATCAGATGAATGAAAATATTAAAAATGTTTGGTAAAATATTTGGGTATGACACATCCATGTTGTGTAGTTTTGACATATTCCATCACACATAGGTGATGTAATATTTCTTCCTTTGATTGTTTTTTGACATCCTCGTAATTAACACAAGGACAATAAAAGACACAATAAAAGACACAATAAAAGACACAATCATACACCATACTTAACCTATCAACTTTCATTAAACTACGATCCATAACAAATTCTTGAATTTATATCAAAAGACTAATGTGAATGACACACTAATGCTACACACACAACATACTATGGTTATATGCATACTAAACATACTATGATATATGTTACAGAAAATGTAGCCTTATAAAAATAAAAACATCACAACGCAAAATCGGGACACATGACAAAATCACATAGCCTTATAACAACAAAAACATTACAAAATCTGAATAAAACCAGAACACAATTGCAACAAAACGGAAAATAAAGGAAAAAAACACCACAACGTGCAAGAGGGACCAAGAAATGAACAATTAACAATGAACAATGAACAATGATCAACAAACACATAAATGTAATATTCCATATTTCAAAGAGGAGGAAAAGATCAATAAATGTTTTTTGTTCCAAGAAATGAATGAAGATGGTGAAGATTGGACGTTCCAAGAAATGAATAAAGATGGTAAATATTTTGCTATTCATATCGTCTAGTTCGTTAGGGAACCCAAGAGCGTTATGAACAAAATAAATAACTTGTTATGTTTTAATTTGTAGGAAAGAGTTTCACAACGATTCCAAATACGAATCGTAGTTAAATATGGAACATTTAACTACAATTGTTTTTATTAACCGTGGTTAATGTTTTTTAAATTTTTACATAACAATGATTGTTAGGGGAAACACGCTTTTTATTATTAAAAAAAATAGAAAAATGTTGATGTTGTGATTCAAAGCTTGTAAGATTCCGATATAGCTAGAAGTAATTTTCGTCTTTGGGACAACATAGAATCTAATGTTGGGTTCAAATTATGGGAGGCTATTTCAAACTTAGGAGTGGTAGCACTTGATTCCAAGGACTATTTTAGGAGTTTAGAGGAGATGGATAAAAGAGATAAAAACAGAAAGTGGGGTGGGAAGGAGAAATTAAAAAATCAGACATGATTATTGGTTCCTTGAACATTAGAGGAGGGGGAAGTATTGCTAAGAGGAGGAGAATTAATCAAATTATTTTGAGAGGTAAGGCGGATATGTTCTTAATTCAAGAAACTAAATTAGAAAAGATTTCCATGTCGTTGGCTAAAAGCTTTTGGCAAAGAGATGGTATTGATTGGTCGTTTTCCAGATCTAATGGGGCAGCGGGAATGCTTTTGATTTTGTGGAAGGAAGATTGTGTCAATGTTATATTTAGCTTCAAAGGGGAGGGCTTCATTGGGGTTAAGGCCATGTGGAGGGAGAAAGTTTTTTACATTGTTAGTATTTACTCCTCTTGTGATTTGGGGTTGAAGAGAGTTCTTTGGAGGCTTATTTTAGATTTAAAATCTAAGTTTTCTGATGGTGATTGGTGTATAGCGATGGACTTTAACTATATTTCTTGCGCTATTGAACGAAAAGGTAGTGCGCGGTGGAATAGGAATTCGGAGATGAAGGAGTTTGTTGAGTTTATATCGGATAATGAGTTGATTGATGTTCCTTGTAAAGGAAGAAAGTTCTCGTGGATTAGTGGGGACGAATCTTCAATGAGTAGAATCGATCATTTTCTTATTTCAGAAGAAGCTATTGACAAATGGGGTATAGTAGGGCAATTCATAGGTAATAGAGATGTTTCAGATCTTTGCCCGATTTGGTTAGTGATGGATTCTTCGGATTGGGGACCCAAACCATTCAAATTCAACAATGATTGGTTCGATAACAAACTCTTCCTTCCTTTTGTAGAAAAAGAGTGGAAAGCTTTGCACATTCAAGGAAGAAGTGATTTTATACTTAAGGAGAAACTTATACTTCTTAAAGGAAGTCTAAGGAGGTGGAATTAGGAGGTTTTCGGGAAGTTTGATCTTGAGATTGATGAGTGCATAAATAAGATTAATGATGGGGATATCTTGGCCGATGTAAATTCTGGAACTTTATCGGAGGAGGAAATTAAGAATCGAAAGAAGTTAACAAGCCAATTTTGGTTGAACCTTAGGATTAAGGAGAATTTCCTTATTCAAAAGACTAGATTAAAATGGCTTAATGATGGTGATAATAATAGTAGATACTTTCACAACGTTATGAAGGAAAGGCGGAGACGCAACCACATTAGTGCTATCAATTCTAGTAAAGGAGTCTTGGTTTCGGTGGAGGATGTTAAGGAGGAAGTGAGGAGTCATTTTGATCTCAAGTTTGTGGAACCGAACATTCATAGACCTATCTTGGAAGGTTTGGATTTCAAGTTGCTATCCAACATGGACAAGTTATTTCTCGATGGTTCTTGTTTGGAAGAGGAGATTAAAGAGGCCATGTGGGGTTGTGATGGTAATAAGAGCCCGGGTCCGGATGAATATACTACGAGCTTCTTCAAAAAATGTTAGCATTTTATCAAAGAGGATCTTATTCGGTTCGTTCAAGATTTTTTTGATAAAGGTATTATTTCTAAGGCCATCGCTTCATCCTTCCTAACCTTAATTCCCAAGTGTGACTTCCCTTTGGAGTTGGAAGATTATAGACCAATTTGTCTAGTAGGATTCCTTTACAAAATTATAGCTAAGATTTTGGCGGCTAGAATAAAGGTTGTGCTTCATAATTTAATCTTGAAATGTCAAAGTTCTTTTGTGCCGGGAAGACAACTTCTTGACGGAGTTTTGATTGCAAATGAAATGGTGGATTATGCGAGTAAAGAGAAGAAAGTAGTGTCTCTCTTTAAGGTGGATTTTGAGAAAGCTTATGATAAGGTTAGTTGGAACTTCCTTCGCTTTTTAATGAAGACTATGGGATTCAGACCTAGGTGGATGCTTTGGATAGAAGCTTTGATTTTCAATAGCAAAATGTCTGTGTTGGTGAATAGGAGCCCGACAAAAGAATTCGTGGTGGAGAGAGGATTAAGACAAGGTGACCCTCTTTCTCCATTTCTCTTTGTGCTTGTTACAGAAGGTTTATCCATGATGGTTAGAAGATCGGTGTATATGGAAAATTTCGCGGGGATCAACGTGAACCAAGGCTGCTTTCTTGACATTCTTCAATTTTCGGATGACACCTTATTGATTGGAGATTGTAGTTGGAACCATTTATGGGCCATAAAAGTGGTGCTTGGAGGTTTTGATTTGGTATCGGGTCTAAGCATTAACTTCCTTAAAAGCAATTTGATTGGGATCAATTATCCGACATCGTTTTTGGAAGTGGCGGCGTTATTCCTATCTTGTAGGACAAAATCGAAATAATTTACTTTTCTTGGCATTCCGATCGGGTCCAATCTTAGGAGGATTTCAAATTGGAATTACCTCTTGCTAAAGATAAAGAAACGGTTGTCTTCTTGGCTTGGTAGATTCTTATCGCTAGGAGGAAGAATAACACTTCTAAAGTCGGTTTTAAGTACTTTACCAATCTTCTATTTGTCTTTCTACAAGGCCCTAGTGAAAGTGTGGAGGGAAATCAACAAAATGCAAAGTGGCTTTCTTTGGGGTAGCTCGAGTGTGAGGAGGAAGATTCATTGGGTCAATTGGGAATCGATTTGTTTCCCTTTTGATAGAGGCAAATTAAATATTAAAGACATTCATGTTTTTAATATTAGTCTTCTTCATAAATGAAGGTGGAAGATTTTGGTCGGATCCGACGATCTTTGGGTTCAAATTTTGAGAGCTAGATATGGCGATAATCGGTTACATGTTTCGGGGGGAGAGTGTAAAAGAGCCTCTTAGAATTCCTTTTCTACTTGGTGGAGTGATTTGATTTCTATTTCGAGTAATAAAGAAGAAGAGGTTTTTATGGAGAATTGCAATTATTCAATCGGTAACGGTTTTCATACTTCTTTTTGGAGGGGGGTTTGGGCGGGGGAGGTCAGTTTGAAGGAGCAGTATCCGACTTTGTTTTCTATCTCACCTCTTAAGGAGGTTTCAATGGCGGCAATGGGAGGATGGCATGATGGTGTTTGGAAGTGGGGAGATATTGGTTTAACTAAGGTGTTTAATTTTTTTGCAGGTTCTGGTCAGAATTTTATAGCATTAGACTTGTTGCATAGTAATAATCAGCCTAATTATTCTGTTATGATTTGAGTTGTTAGAAACGGGTCTCTTCACGGAAAATCTGAATAGTGAGACAGCCTATGTCCCATTAGTGAAATTCTAACAAAACTTTAAATATAAATACACAAAATTTGAAAATTTTACATAACAAGACTGAATTAATAAAAAAAACATATGCTCCAAATATATCTTACATAGAGTTTGACATTGTTAAGATTAATGGACTTGCCACATAGATAAAACTTAAACGAAAAGTACATAAAGGAAATCAAAAGAAAGCATAGTGAAAAGGACCTCTTACGCCCAACGAGACTAACACTTATACTGACTGTAATACTGATACGATAAGCGTTTGGACAAAATGCTAATAGACTCCAATCTTGATCTCATAGAAAATCCATATCCTCGTCACTTCATATTCTTCCCACTGGGACTACCGAGCTCGTCGTCTGATCGTCATAGATTAACCCAAAAATACAAGATAAAAAGGAGACATGGCTAAGATTCATGTACAAGTTTAAAAGTGGGAATGAGTGTGTAAAATAATAATATATATGACAATCACAATTACTTAAACAAGCGTATCCTCATCCCATAATTACATTCATTATATCTCTATTTATTATGATGCATCCTTGAACTATATGCTGACACAAGCCACTAAACGCTGTCAATAATATCTATCCCTTTTACCAAGATCGGATATCACCAGATCACATGCCACCAACATACTCCCAATTACCAAGAGCTACATCACCTAACTTCACATAGAGTCTAGGTGTTATAAGTTAATCGTCCCTGAGAATTCAGGCCAAGAACTTCGTCTTGCCTAGCATGCATAGATAATAATCCCTGTCGGGATTGTAGGTGACCGATCAACCTCGTACGTCCCATACCGCACGGCAGTGGACTTATACATTTCTCAATGCAAGTCTATATGATCACTCAATCATCTTATGGCAACTCTCAACCATAAGTGTTAAGATAATACTTGGGACATATCATATCATTCTTTTAGGTAATACTTATCATGCCAAATCCATCAAATGCTTACTCGTATTTTATCTTGGCATAATCCTTATCTTCATAAAATCAGTTCAGTTCATACAATGAATAAGGTATGATTGACTTCCCAGGTAAGAAAGGTGGATTGTAAAGGACATAGCCGACCAAGTCTTTCCTTAGCCAGAATCCAACCAAATCCAACTACTCAATGTATACAACTTCCCTTCATTTATTGGGGATATAACACTTAATATCTAACAATGTCGTTTCTCTCCTTAATAGATCATTTTTCTTAGTCTATCAATCACAATCATTCAAGTATAAATAAAATAACAATTAAACAATTAATCAAATAATACAATCACAATACCACTTCAATTTATCATATATTACTCCTATGATAAATAATTAAGGTCGACGTAACCTCGTTTAATGATCCGTGAAAATCATTATTCGAGAATAGGCTCTCCTTACTTATTTATCGCTAGTAGAGTATAGGTCACCACTACATATATATATATATATATATATATATATATATATATATATATATATATATATATATATATATATATATATATATATATATATATATATATATATAAAGCTATTTTACGCTAACCGTCCCAACGTATACAGAATCTTGCCCACACCTTTTGTTAATGAGCGTTGTTGAAAGTCCACAAGTGTTTTCTCCGATCTTTGCCAAGAACCTAATTTTCGATAATCGTTGAATTGTACGAAATTTACAAAATGGTTAGAATATAATTTTCGGTTAGTTAAACATAATCCTATTGCAATTTGAAATATTTATTAAAATATTTAATAATAGTCTCCACTATATTTAAAAGATTATTGAATTCAAATATAAATTAGACTATACTCTCGTTTGGATTTGTTCATTTTAGAAAATTATCAAGAGTATATTTCTACTAACATTTTAATTTTATAATAATACTTGGGCATTATAACGACTTAAAATGGTAATTTTATCCTGGACTTTATAAGTTCATTATATCGACGTCTAAACGAAATTTAAATAGAAATCTTTAAAATAAATTTTGTAAAAATAACTTAATTAAAATAAAATGGACATTATAACGACTCACAGGTTACTTATGAAAATGATTTGGGCAGAACTTTGACGTATTATACTCCTTTGAAAATTTCTAAGAACATTGATCCCAAAATAACTCTAAAAGTTACGAACCGACATCGTGAGAACCTCGATAACTAAAACTAATATTGCTATATGAAGAACTAGAGAAAGAAAGAAGTAGAGAGGTAAGAAAGATAATTTGTGAATGAGTGAATGAAAATGGGGTGAGAAAGACCCCTATTTATACTAGTTGTAAAATATTAAAATAACATAAATGCACCTTCTTTTACCCATACCTTCTAACTTTTCAACTCTTGCTAGTAAATATGTCTTATCAAAGATTTACAAGTCTTTCTTCAATAGTTTCATAAATGATCTAGTATGACTTTGTGAAAATAATTTGTAAGAAAGATATGGAAGCTTGATTTTATGATGTTTCATGACATAAGATCATGTAGGAAATTAATAGAAAATGGGATATACATTTCTTTTATGAAATGAAATGATAATAATGATAATAAAATAACTAGGATAATTATTCGGTATCTTTATTAACTTAAGATTGTTTTATTTACTAATTAATTTGTAGACTAAATTAGTGTTATTCCAATAAAATAAAATCCAATAATAATAATGAGAAAAACACCAACAATAATAATAATAAAAATAATATGGATAATTAATTAACTTACAATTAAGTATTTTAATACTAATTTCAAAATTTAGTTTATAAAATGAAACGATGATATTCAAATCGAATAGTAATATTAATAATAAAAATAAAGGGTGATTAATTGATAAATTAATTATTATAGGCACTAGTTTCAATGTTTAGTTTATAATATTTAGCGATGTTAAAATCTCAAATATAATCATATATATTAATTAATTAATGCATGGAAAATTATATTCTACGGAGTTTACCAAGATCTTTTGTCTGAAATTGATTCGAGAGATGTTGTTTTAACTGAGTGACGATAAAAAACCGAATGGTCAGCTTCACTACGGACCATACCAAACTGTTGGACTACATCGCTGAATCTGCCGAACCAAGCTCTCGGAGATTTCTTAAGACCATAAAGAGACCTGTGTAGCCTACACACCATATTCGATGACTCCCCCTGAGCAACAAACCCAGGTGGTTGCTCCATATATACTTCCTCTTCTAGATCACCAAGTAAAAAAGCATGTTTAATGTCAAGTTGATGAAGAGACCAATGTCGAATGGCTGCAATAGCTAGAAGAAGTCTAACAAATGCCATCTTGGCTACAGGTGAGAAGGTATCACTATAATCCAACCCAAAAATCTGAGTGTATCCTTTGGCTACCAAGCGGGCTTTAAATCGATCAATCTTACCATCTGGACCAACCTTCAATATATAAAGCCAATGACAACCTACTAAAGATTTCCCAGGGGGTAAAGGAACCAGTTCCCAAGTACCACTGCTTTCAAGAGCACACATTTCATCAATCATTGTTTGCCTCCATTCAAGATGAGATAATGCTTCACCTGGAGTATTAAGAATAGAAACAGAAGACAAAGAAGACAAACAAGTATACTGCAAAGGGGAAAGACGATGATAACATAAATCAATATAATATGGAGAAGGATTTCGTGTTTGACGTATACCTTTTCGAAGAGCAATAGGAAGATCGGACTCAGGTTGCAGGATCGGATCCGGTGATGGCGAGAGCGTCAGAGGAGAGTCTATAATGACCTCAGGGACAGGTGCGACCTCAGAAACAGGTACGGCCTCAGGAACAGGTGCGGCTTCAGGGACAGGTACGACAGACATTGGTTGACGACGCTGATATGTTTGAAGTGGGCGAGAAGTATGGGGGTTAACTGAAGGGGTATTTAGTGGACCAGGTTCCCTAGAATGATCGGGGACAATGACATATGGGACTTCCGGAAGAGGTGTGGGAATACGTCCCTGAAGGGGTTCCGAAGTTGCTTGGATGGACTCGAAATCTGGAACAGACTCGAAGAAGGTAACATCGACTGATATGAGATATCGTTGTAGAGTGTGTGAATAACAACGATAACCTTTTTGTGATCGATGATAACCAAGAAAGACACACTTTAGTGATCGAGCTGATAGTTTATCAAGACCAGGAGAGAGATTGTGTACAAAACATGTGGTCCCGAAGACTCGGGGAGGAATTGGGTGAAGTGGGGAATTGGGAAAAAGGATTGAATGAGGGATTTTATTGTTAAGGACAGATGAGGGCATGCGATTTATAAGGTAACATGTCGTTAGCACAGTATCCCCCCAAAACCGAAGTGGAACATTACCATGGAGAAGTAAGAAACCAGAGGTAGAGAGGGAAGAAAAAAGATTTTTATTACCGGTAACATGATCAGACGCACCAGAATCAAGGACCCATGGTATAAGAGAAGATGAGAGGCAAACAGATGAATTACCAGTGTGTGCTACCTTAGCAGTAGAATAATATGAGTTTTTATAATCCTGATACCACCTGAGAAAATCATCGTAGTTTGGCATAAATTTCTGAGGAGTAGCCATGAGTATCGGCGGAAAAAAAAACAGTCGGAATCAGCCGTCGGACGCGTTGGCACGAGCGGGGCAGCGGAGGCGCGGGTGGATGTGTGCGTGAGTTTCTGACGGCGGGAAAAAGTGCGACGGCTGGATCGGAGGGCAGAGAGTCAGATGGTGAGGTCAATTTTCCGGAACGTCGCCGGAAGTTTGTCGGAACAGTAACGGCGACAGTGGCGGCAGGGAGGTTACCGAAGAATTTTGAAAAGTGAGGCAAACCGGAGTGATAACACGGTTTGCAAAAAAAAATTCTCACCGGAAGACAGTGGGTCAATCGGGTAAAACACGGCGAAGAAAGAATTGTCTCTTAGCAGGCTCTAGATACCATGTTAAGAAAGTGTGATTGGGCCTAACTCAACCCTACAAAACCGGTTAGTAGAGTGAGGATTTTCCCCACTTATATACACAAGTTCAGGCCATATATTGTCCGATGTGGGACTCTTAATACACCCCCTCACGCCCAGGATTGGACATCTGGAGCGTGGAAATAAGTGGTGGGTGGCCTGATAGCGGAAACCATAGAAGGTGGCCCATCGGATCTTAAATGAGGCTCTGATACCATGTTGAAATAAGCGATAATAAGAGACATTTAGATTAAACCGTGTGTGTTGAAAAGCACTACGGAGACATTATTATATATAGAGAGATTACAACTAATTACATGATATAGTCGATGTGGGACTATTCTATATATAAATATTCTTAACACTATATATATTTACAAATATCAACAAGTATGATATGCAGAGGTAGAACTGCCCTCTGAATATCATATTTCAACCCGTCTTGATACTTTTCACACATCCATTCTTCCCTTGGATGCAAGCGGTAAAACTCAGAATACTTTAGCAAGGATTTAAACTTCCTTGTATACTCTCCAATTGTCATCACACCTTGACGCAGGCTCTGGAATTCTCTCTCCTTATCTTTCCTACATAACTTTGGAAAATACTCCCCCAAAAATTCTTCTCTGAATAAGATCCAATTGATCTCTCTTCCTTCCTCTTCCAACAATCTTTGTTTTCCTCTTCACCAGGCTTCAGCATCGCCTGTTAGCATGAATGTTGCGTAACCGACCCTTCTATTTTCTCTACAGTGAGTAAAAGAAAATATCTTCTCAATCTCTTGCAACCATTTCTCAGTACCATCTGGATTAAAGTCACCACCAAACTGTGGTGGTCTGCCCTTCAAAAACGAATTTAATCCCGCATCTTCATGCACTGTTTCCCTTTGTTGTTGCTGAAAAGTTGATGATCTCGAGTGATTTGCAGGATTTGAGCATTTTGTTGTGTTTGAACTAACACAGCTGTAGCAAGTTCACGAACATCTCGAGTGTCATCTTGAGAGTTCGTTCCAGTTTGGGAATGATCCTCTCGACCTATGGGAATGGTAGGTACTCCTTCTAGAGTAACTTCATCACTCACATTTCTACATACCCCTCTAGTAGTGCCTCTACCAGCACTCCTACCTCGCCTCGCGTTTCTGACGTTCTGAACCATAACTTCCTGAAAGGATAAGTTATTAGGTTCAATCACTCATAAGACATAAAGAACATAACAATTATGTATATTTATATCCCAATGAATGATTCATCGATAAGGATTTGTCATCTCTCACATGCAAGGGATAACTATGTCTAAAAGGTCAAATTAGGCATGATTATATCTATAATTCGGTCAAACTTAATCACGATTTAAAAAGAAATGTCAATTTATTCAATAACAATGATTACAAAAACCATGACCATGTTTCATTCAAAAACCACTATTCCAAAACCAAGCTAAAACTAGTAATGGTAAAACTATAATTATCATTATCGCTACGAAATCTTTACCTAATTCTTCATGCTTGGTAATACCAATAAGAAACAAGATAATGACAAGAAGAGTGATGAATCAAAGAAAACATTTAGCCATTTGAAAGGTATAGATAGATACTTTGAAATTGATATGAAAGTAATGAATGAGTATGAAGTATTTATAGAGATAATTTTGTGAGGTGTCCGTTACGTTACCGTTGGGTTTGTGACCGTTGGGGAGAAAAAAAAAGGTCAAGTGTGTTAAAGACGCTTCCTAGATTAATATATTTGAAGACTCTTGAGACGAAGACTCGACGCACAGAAGAAAAGCTATCATCCAGTTTGGAATCCAACTTAATACAGTCAGTATAACTCTAGACACTTACGGTCCGAGCTGAATCGACCAGCTCTGATACCATTTAATGAGACAACCTATGTCCCATTAGTGAAATTCTAACAAAACTTTAAATATAAATACACAAAATTTGAAAATTTTACATAACAAGACTGAATTAATAAAACATACATATGCTCCAAATATATCTTACATATAGTTTGACATTCTTAAGATTAATAGACTTGCCACATAGATAAAACTTAAAAGAAAAGTACAGAGAGGAAATCAAAAGAAAACATAGTGAAAAGGACCTCCTACGCTCAACGAGACTAACACTTATACTGACTGTAATACTGATACGATAAGCGTTTGGACAAAACGCTAATAGACTCCAATCTTGATGTCATAGAAAATCCATATCCTCGTCACTTCATATCCTTCCCACTGGGACTACCGAGCTCGTCGTCTGATCTTCATAGATTAACCTAAAAATACAAGACAAAAAGGACACATGGCTAAGATTCATGTACAAGTTTAAAAGTGGGAATGAGTATGTAAGATAATAATATATATGACAACCACAATTACTCAAACAAGCGTATCCTCAACCCATAATTACATTTATTATATCTCTATTTATTATAATTCATCCTTGAACTATATCCTGACACATGCCACTAAACACTGTCAATGATATCTATCCCTTTTACCAAGATCAGATATCACCATACCACATGCCACCAACGTACTCCCAATTACCAAGAGCTACATCACCTAACCTCACGTGGAATCTAGGTGTTATAAGTTGATTGTCCTTGAGAATTCAGGCCAAGAACTTCGTCTTGCCTAGCATGCATAGATAATAATCCCCGTCGGGATTGTAGGAGACTGATCAACCTCGTACGTCCCATACTGCACGACAGTTGACTTATACATTCCTTAATGCAAGTCTATATGATCACTCAATTATCTTGTGGCAACTCTCAACCATAAGTGTTAAGATAATACTTGGGACATATCATATCATTCTTTTAGGTAATACTTATTATGCCAAATCCATCAAATGCTTACTCGTATTTTATTTTGGCATAATCCTTATCTTCATAAAATCAGTTCAGTTCATACAATGAATAAGGTATGATTGACTTCCCAGGTAAGAGAGGGGGATTGTAAAGGACATAGCCGACCAAGTCTTTCCTTAGCCAGAATCCAACCAAATACAACTACTCAATGTATACAACTTCCCTTCATTTATTGGGGATCTAACACTTAATATCTAACAATGTCGTTTCTCTCCTTAATAGATCATTTTTCTTAGTCTATCAATCACAATCATTCAAGTATAAATAAAATAACAATTAAACAATTAATCAAATAATACAATCACAATACCACCTCAATTTATCATATATTACTCCTATGATAAATAATTAAGGTCGGCGTAACTTCGTTTAATGATTCGTGAAAATCATTATTCGAGAATAGGCTCTCCTTACTTATTTATCGCTAGTAGGGCTTAGGTCACCACTACATATATATATATATATATATATATATATATTAAGCTATTTTACGCTAACCGTCCCAACGTATACGGAATCTTGCCCCCACCTTTTGTTAATGAGCGTTGTTGAAAGTCCACGAGTGTTTTCTCCGATCTTTGCCAAGAACCTAATTTATGATAATCGTTGAATTGTACGAAATTTAGAAAATGATTAGAATATAATTTTCGGTTAGTTAAACATAATCCTATTGCAATTTGAAATATTTATTAAAATATTTAATAATAGTCTCCACTATATTTAAAAGATTATTGAATTCAAATATAAATTAGACTATACCCTCGTTTGGATTTGTTCATTTTAGAAAATTATCAAGAGTATATTTCTAATAACATTTTAGTTTTATACTAATACTTGGGCATTATAACGACTTAAAATGGTAATTTTATCCTAGACTTTATAAGTTCAGTATCTCGACGTCTAAACGAAATTTAAATAGAAATCTTTAAAATAACTTTTGTAAAAAAACTTAATTAAAATAAAATGGACATTATAACGACTCACCGATTACTTATGAAAATGATTTGGGCAAAACTTTGACGTATTAAACTCCTTTGAAAATTTCTAAGAACATTGACCGTAAAATAACTCTATAAGTTACGAACCAACATCGTGAGAACCTCGATAACTAAAACTAATATTGCTATATGAAGAACTAGAGAAAGAAAGAAGTAGAGAAGTAAGAAAGATAATTTGTGAATGCGTGAATGAAAATGGGGTGGGAAAGGCCCCTATTTATACTAGTTTTAAAATATTAAAATAACATAAATACACATTCTTTTGCTCATATCTTCTAACTTTTCAACTCTTGCTAGTAAATATGTCTTATCAAAGATTTACCGGTCTTTCTTCAATAGTTCCATAAATGATCTAGTATGACTTTGTGAAAATAATTTGTAAGAAAGATATGGAAGCTTGATTTTATGATGTTTCATGACATAAGATCATGTAGGAAATTAATAGAAAATGGAATATATATTTCTTTTATGAAATGAAATGATAATAAAATAACTAGGATAATTATTCGGTATCTTTATTAACTTAAGATTGTTTTATTTACTAATTAATTTGTAGACTAAATTTGTGTTATTCCAATAAAATAAAATCCAATAATAATAATGAGAAAAACACCACCACCAATAATAATAATAATAATAATAATAAAAATAATATGGATAATTAATTAACTTACAATTAAGTATTTTAATACTAATTTCAAAATTTAGTTTATAAAATGAAACGATGATATTCAATTCGAATAGTAATATTAATAATAAAAATAAAGGGTGATTAATTGATAAATTAATTATTATAGGCACTAGTTTCAATGTTTAGTTTGTAATATTTAGCGATGTTAAAATCTCAAATATAATCATATATATTAATTAATTAATGCATGGAAAATTAGGATGTTACAAATAGCTGTTGGAAACTCCTTCAACAGACCTATTTTCTGTTACTGTGTTGGTCCCTTCAGCAGACCTTCTTTCTGCTACTGCTTCGAATTCTTCAGCAGATCTTCTCTCTGCTACTGCTTCGGTTTCATCTGCTGAACTGTCTTCTGTGACAGGTATTGTTTCTTTTGGTGGATATTATGGCAGTGGGAATTTGCAGCAAGACTCCCCATCTTCAGTTCATGACAACGTTGAAAAGAACTCTCTAGCGAACCATTATGTCTCCAACAATGCGCTCATAGGCGGGGGGCATTATTTTGACGATGCAACCCGTGTGATCATCGTTAGAGCTGCGGAAGAACTGTCTCACCTCAGCACGCATCTGGCAGGCCTCAGTCCTAAGGGGAGGGAGATGATAAAGTTTCTTGGGCCTTGGAAGAAGGATTTTCCTTTTCGGTAAGCTCGTTATACATAAGTCTTTTCTTAAATCGTATCCCATTCGGTCCGTTTAACCGTAATGACAAAGCTTACTTATTATTATGGAAGGCGGATACCCCTTTAAACATAAAAGCTTTTTGGGTGGAAAGTGTTTTTGAATAGACCACCGACAAAAGATCTTCTCTCTTATAGAGGTATCACTATTTCCTCTCCGGCCGATTCTAAATGTGTCTTGTGCAATAATGTTTTGGAAACATCGGAACACATTTTTCGGGGTTGTTCGGTAGCAACCTTAGTTTGCTCCAAGGTAGCGGATTGGATAGGGATTCATGATGGGGGATGCCCCGAATGCTTGGAGTCTTTTTTATTCTGGTTTTCCGCTTGCAAAAGGAAGAAAATTAAGAAAGGAAGATAAGCTTTTGTGTGGTTAGCAACATGTTGCAGCTTATAGAGCATTATAAATGATATCATTTTCAAGAACAGAGATTGGAACTCAAATGATATTGTTTGGAAAGTCAAATTTATTTTGTGGAGGTGGTCTCTTTTAGGCAAAATTACTTATCCCAACTGTAATCTTTACGAGTTTAACAATATCCCTATGTTTTACTTGTCTTAGGTTCCTTTTGGTAGGTTTTTTTTTCCTTTTTTTGTCGAGCGTAGCCTCGTTCTTTTTTCTATCAAGAACGAGTACCTTTTGTACTCAATATCAATATATTTCTTGCTTACAAAAAAATAAAAAATAATCTATGACCATAGTTGTTATTAAGAACCGTAATGAAAAGTCTTTTAATAAAATAAAATAAAAAATAGGTATGTTAAAAATGATATATTACCACGGTTAACAAAAGGACCTTATTAATATAGTATTATCAAATATATATTTTGCTGTAGTGTTTGTTAAATGTTTGCGCACCACCATCGTCCATGTCAATTTTAATTTGTCCCATTTTAGTCATAGTACAAGCTTTATCATCACCTAGATAAACAAATTCAAAATTACCTAACCTGAATTTAGTGAACCATTCCTAGTGTGACGTCATGTGGTAAGAGCAACCAGAGTCAATAATCCACGCATATGTGCACTTGTTGGATGAAACACACAATATATCTGCTTCAATGCTAGAATCATCAGTTTGAACCACATTTGCAGAACTGGATGAACCTTACTTTTTGTTTGGATAATCCCTCTTCCAATGGTCAATTTGTTTGCAAGTATAACCCTAAACTATTTTTTGATTCCTATATTTATACCTCTTCTTTCTAGATTCTCCATTACCCTTGTTCCGCCCTAGATATCGATCCATTTTAACATATAATTCATCACCTTGAGTTCCACCTCTGCACCTTGTCTCTTTTGAGAATGAGAAAAAAGTTTACGGATAATCACATTAAGACTAATATTGTATTTCTCGTGGATAAGAGTAGTCACCAAGTGTTACAAAGTATATATATAATACTAGGGTTTAATTTTTGTCTGCCATTATAGAGTATCTATAGTTCTCTTAATTTTTGTCTTATGAATTTTATTTGGATTACACAAAAGCATATATATATATATATATATATATATATATATATATATATATATATATATATATATATATATATATATATATATATATATATATATATATATATATATATATAATACTAGGGTTTAATTTAGTTAAAACTATAATCCTCAATTTTCTTCGATAAATGATTATCTCTATTCATAATTATCTTAACAATGTGAGATATATATTCTCAATAATCTATAATTATCTCAACAATATGAATCTTATTCAACCATACTCTTTTATACGTAAATAATATATTATTTTTAAAAGTTCTTTTTTTGGAAGTATTTGTGAAAGAAGTTTGCATGTTATATCTTATAAATTGTTAATTGAAAACTTACACATCCTTAATTCTAAATGCAGAATATTTGGTTAATTATCAAATACAAATCTTGATTGAAATCCCTCATTATCATTGATAAATTATGTATAAACATTCTTTCTGTATTTAATTATTTTTAACAAATCTTGTTCAGATCAAACTCTTTCAACATTAGACACAGTCTTTAAACACACAAAGAAAACATTCTCATAATCCTGAATACTTTTAATAGATGGATATGTAGTAAACAGATCAAAGAAAGGTGTCAGATAAAAGTGTCAATTATTAATTAAACAAAGTGTCACAAATTGTCATCTCTCAATGAAACCTACTTAATTCTCTTTCATTACCAAGACAAGAGCATCTTTTTGTTTTTCTCTCTTTTTTTTCCAGAATGAAAATGACTTTCATTTGATGCATGCATTAAACAGCAAACAGTAGCAGCTTTCTTCCTTGTCATATATTCAGATGAGAGAGCTTTATTATTAATTCACTCAAATGGTGTCCTTTCCAAGATGGAATTTCTTGCTACCTTTCTTCCACGAAAACCTTGTTCTTCTTCAATATTCACCTGAAATCAAAGGTTTCACACATCAAATGATATGTTCTAACTTTTGCAAAATGCAATCAAAAAATGGCAATCAATAATAGAATATAGTTTCTTGAGAATATTCTAGAAAAAGTTTCTAAATAGGTGGATCAATGTCATGTTGATTGGAAACCAAAATGAGGATAAAGTCTTTGCCATTCAATGCATGAACTCTAACTTTAACTATTCACCAAGTGATATAAAGAAAGGGACAAGTAACACTATAAATGCACTTTGTGCCAAACCAAATAATTTACTACTTATAGCAACTTTTAATAAACTAAAACAGTTTGTTAATTTCAATTATAAGAATTAATTAGCTGTTAAATAAACAAAAAATTCTCAGTTAATCATAAATATTATTATTTTTCTTACCACAGCATCATTAGTGTCCACTTGAGAGTCAAGATCCACAAGCTGATCTGCCAAGTTACAACTCTCTTCATCTCCTTTGAACTGTATTTGAGGACAATTGGCCCACTAGAAATGAAAAAAAAAATTCAAAATTTTGATTAATTCATCAATGTTTCAAAAAATTCTATAGTTTGATTTGAAATGATAATATAAACTAATACTCTAATATGCAATTTTTTAAGTATGGTTTTAAATTGCAGTTCGCAACCAGTTTTAGAGGTCTCTGCAATATGCAATACGACCGTAATTTAAAACTAAGATTTTGAAAACGAGAACTAACATTTTTTGCAGCTGTGCTAAAAGCCTCCTTGTGAGCCATATCAGGGTGTTGAGATTTTAGCCTTCTAATCTCTTCTCTGCATTAAAATAACACTCACAATATTAGAATTCAAAATCCACAACTTTATATAATGATAATAAGTGTATGAATTTGTTTAGTGTATAAGTAACATTACTTGATGAACCGGTTATAAGCTGATGGTGTTCTTTGTCTCTTCTCTGGTGCTGCATAGAACAATGATTCATGATTCATCCATCAAATAAATACGGAAACAAACACTATATATAGATATTATTTTGCGACTCTTGTGGAAGAAATTTGAACTCTCGTATCACTTGAGTACATACGTTTATTGACTACATTGGTGATTGGAATTATATCATCGTCCTCGCAATCAGAATAAGTTATCAAACCCTTGTTTGCATCTTCATCTGGACTATTACTTTCTTTTGGCTGCAAGAAAAAAGTGAAAACGGTGGCAAATATGCTATTGGGATTCACTTGAAAAAAACTACAAGAAAATAAACACAAAGTAGTTTGAATTTGAATACCATGTCAAGATGAGTAAGAGATGCTAAAAGGTGGAAAGGGACGAAAGAAGCTTTCAGCATATTAACAGATAAGAGACTTGTGCAGTGACCACATCTTACTGTCACGACCATTGATAAACTGCTGCATGGAACACTAACCTGCAACAACTCAAAAATGAATTTAAAAAAAAAGTTGCAAATGAAAACTAAATGAGATGAGGTTAATTAATCATGAAGTGCAGTTAGAACTGATTACCATTAAAATGGTGTTGCAGAATCCGCATTGTACGTAACATATTTGTTCTGGAAGATCGAAAAGATGGTTTAGTGTTGACATGAGTGTGTGAGAATGTGAAGCTAGGTTAGTGTCTATGTGAAGTGAAAAGAAAAAGAAAGAGATATAAGATATAAGATATGAAGATGTAATGTAACTCTTTTGACACTATGAAGCATTTATAGTTGAAGTTGAACACTCATAATCAATCATCAATTCACTTTAATGATTTTGTTATCTAATGCTGATTTTCATTGCCTCAACCCACTCCAACATTCAACCTAAGAAAAAGGGTGTCTTTGAATTTTTATTTTATAATTTTCAGTTTCCACCATTTATATAATTAATACGAACTTTTATCTAACACACGTTTCGCACTTGGGTACAGACATGACCTGATAACAGACAATTCATCAGATTTTAGATAGACTTTAGTATCAAATTTTAATAAATATTAGGTGTAAAATTACAATTTAGACCCTTGAAAGAGTATATGATAATTTGACCTAATATAACTGGCAAACTTCTCCATTGGTTGCAGTGGCTCAAAGTTCTAAGTGAGTTTGCAGAATGAGTTAAAGTACTTGTTTGTTTCATGTGTTGTTTTCTCTTTTATTGACACTTATAACTCTGGAAGCCTTTTCTAAGTCCTAGATGAAAATGAAAGTGCAGAAATTTTGGCATGTGTCACTTCTCATCTATTTTTGTTTCAAATTGAGTTATAGGATTCTGCATTAAACCATGTATTATCCATTTCATTCAAAACCTTTTTCTGTTCTTTCCTTAACTCTCTCCCATGTGATTGCACATGAGTTAGATGGAAAAAAAAACACTGTTATAAAAAGTTTAGAATAAGGTTTAGCTTCAAATATCTTGGATTAGATTTTGTTTGATGAGGTCATTGCATTAACGAAGGGTAGGGTTTAATATGAAAATTGCCCTAGGTTCTTTAATGCAAACAACTAACAATGGCAACCCTATTGCTATAGGCCTATAGCTAATTTTATAGGGTGACTAGGACTAGATTTTTCTACAAAGAACTAGATTTGTGAAACTTCATTACATGTTATGATAAATAGATATGTCCCACAAACAAAATGAACGAAAGTTGTGAGGTAGGTAGGAATCAAGAACCGCAGATATACCTCTCTTATTGTTGCATTATTGTTTTTTAAGTCAGTTTTGGTACTCTATTATTATACTTATAGAGATAAAAATGTTCTTGGACTCTTGCAGTTATAATCATATTGTTTATATTTTGAACTTTTCTTTTGCGACGATTTTGTCGCAAACCCTAAAAGATTCTTTTACTTTAGAGCTTATTTATATCTTGTTAGAAGAGTTTGGGAAATCACTTTCGTAGAAATAGGAAAATCACCTAATAATAAAGTTCTTAGGAAGATTTCTTTGGTTCTGATATTCACACTAATATTTAAGGCATTCACACTACTATTTATATATATATTAGGGTGACTATGATTAGATTAGTCAAAATCAAAGTTATTTACGGATTTAGTTGGAATAAGGTTGTGATACTAAAGTCATAATTATCATGAAAGAAATTGTCTCATGAGTTTATGAGAATCGGTTTATGTACAGGATTCAGTAGAATTAATGAATGATCATGTGTCAATATAAACATGGATCTTGAATCGGACATGGCGGCCTAGGCCCATCAGAGCGACCAAGGATGTGCCCACCAAGTGTTTTTGTGATTAGTTGGGGTTGTTTTTGTCCTGAGTTGCTCCATTTTTTAAATCTAATAAAATTATCTCAGTTCACAGCTCCTCAAACACAAGATTTGGAAGAATGAAGAGATTAACCTAAAACAAACAACTTTCTCATTGACATGACTTCGAGAATCGCTTCAGGCTTAAGGATTAATTGATGCATGCGAAATGTTTAATGTTCTAGTGCACTGACTCTTTTCTCGAGAAGATAAAATTGTTGTGGATCGTAGATCATATGCATGCAGATGCAATCGTTGGTGTTTTCTCTTTCTACTTGCAGGGGTACTCTTACACTAGGTCAATGATGGTTTACTTGACCTAAGCAATTTTATCATTACTTACCTGAGTGAGACACTCCATTTTTATTCACTTTCTTTCAAATTCCTCACATTCTTC
Source organism: Lathyrus aphaca (assembly GCA_963966055.1). NCBI lineage: Eukaryota > Viridiplantae > Streptophyta > Magnoliopsida > Fabales > Fabaceae > Lathyrus > Lathyrus aphaca. Next base: position 339,006,855 of record OZ014523.1, on the reverse strand, counting down.
CCAATAAAAGCTCTCACTAGATATTTCTCCCAGACTTGATCGCGCCTTCATTATTTCTCTTTCATTCAAACTCAGGTATTACATTTTTTCCTTTTTATTTCATCCTCTTTTCCCTTTTCAGGTGAAAGTGGTAACATGGTCGAACCTTTTACTAGTAAAGATATTACAAACATGCGAGAATACTACATGAAAAACTCTATGCGTACTAACAGGACGAACAATTATAGATTTTTCAAAACATGGATGTTTAAGCGTTATGCGAGTACCTCTGATTGTGATAGTGATATTGATGATGACTCTTTTTTCCTCTATATTTTCTCAGGAACTTCAAGGTTATTCATGATGTTTTCTTATCCAAAATATTTGGAGTTAAATATTATTATACAATGTATACCAAGTAAGGGAAGGTTGACTTCTTCCCTGAGGGCTTGCACTTGTCTGACTCAAGGGATGATGAGGACATCCTTTTGGAGTCTTGTGCTAAAGATGTAAGGGTTGACATGACACCCTTTGATGACTCACATGGTGAATTCTTATATACATTATGCGATCCAGAATTCGGGGGTGCTAATCCGCTTCACCGTGTTTGAGTCAAAATTTCTCAAAACCAACAATGTCACCCCTAGAAAACTAACACCCAATGGAATGGCTTAAATATGGCATTTGAGATTATGTGTAGAAACCTATATATCTCCCCTACTATTGGGTTTCCATTTCCTATTATGGCACCAAGACGACTAGCAAGAGTGATTGGGTCACCTTGAGCGCCCTGCCTGAGAGAGTAATCATCTCCCTCCATTCAAACAATTATAAAAACTAGAAAGACATGTTCATTAGGGTGAAGGGGAAAAATAATTCTAGGGTAATGTTTCATGAGAATGGTGGTGACCAATTTCCGTTCTTTTGGACATAAAATCGTGTGGTGATTAACTGGTTCAACTACAAATTCCTTACTAAAATCGAGAAAGTGGTCCTTGACATATTTAACAAATTTCTCATCATGTGTTCTAGGAATATGGTGGTTTTGGAAAGAGAGATAATAATGACGAGGAAATTGGCGCATAGTTGTATTAGTCTAATCATTATTAGGGTGTTCCTCTAGAACCTGTAGTTTTGTACAAATATCATTTATTTTGTTTGCAAGATGTATGGATCCCCTAACTATTAAATATAAAATGGCTCTACACGTGAAAACAAAGGAAATCCACTAAGAAAGATGGTTCGAGGACCCCAAGAGCCATCCTCGCAGCCTATTAGGTAAATGAAAAAGTAAAACAGGTGATGGGGGAACCATCATTGTAACGCCCAAATATTTAAATGAATATTTAATTATTTATTTGTGTTTATTCTGTTGGTTTTGTGTTGTGGTTAATTAAGTTATTAAATCAGATTATTATGCCGGAAAGTTGTGGAAATAATATTAGAATTAATATTATTGTTGTTGGAGTGAGTTAGTTAGTGGGCTAGAATTCGTATTTGAGTTAGAAATTAGAGGGGGGTGCAATTGTTTAGGCCCATTAGTTTAGTTATTTGAATAATAGTATTATTTGATAAAAAGAAAAGAAAAGAATTAGAAGTTGGGGGTTTTTGTCAGAACGTGGAATTTAGAGGAAAACATAGCACGATCGTGAGAGAAGAAGCTGAGGGAGAAAATTTGCAATCGAAGCGATTTTTCCGGAATTCGATCGTGTAGGGCTGCCTTTAATCCAACCCAAGGTAAGGGTGGGTTTGATTTTTATAATCGGGTATGATAATTGATATTAGGGCTGGATAATTTTGGGTGTTGCTATGAAATGTTGACATTGTTGTGATGATATTTTCTTGTGTGATTGTTGAATTAGTCGAAAAAGGAGTTAATCTATGTTGTTTGATCATGATTTGTCGTGTTACTATTGTATTGTGTGGGTCTGAGATGAAAAAGAAGAAGAAAATTGGTGGAAGAGGAACTGATAAGAACAGAGTTGGAATTTTCTGTTCGCAACAGTTCGCTACGCAAAGTTTTGGTCGCTACGCGAACTCACTTCGCTACCTGTTCGCTATGCGAACTAGTCTGAGACATATTTTTTGAGAAATGATCTAGGAGGACAATTAGGGGACTAATAGCATATATTATACAATGGTATTACTAGAACAGTCCTAATAATATTAATGTAGAGTAGGAATTAGTAGAACAATAGTTATGCGGTTTAGTTGAGGTATAATTGGTTTGTTTCTTATGTTGTATTTCTTGTGTTAGGTTGTGAACTTGTTGGTTGTAAATGTTGTTGCAGTGCCTTATCAGTGGCAAGAATACAAGTTGCAGGCCCATGGTCAAAGTCGAATTGTTGTTGTGTTGCTATGTAATTATTATTGTTGTTGTTGTGTTGAAGGCCTTTGGCCAATGTTGATAAGTTGTATGTTGCTATGTTGTTAAGTTGTATTAGTTCCTGAAGTTGATGTTGCTTGTAATTGTAGTTATCGTTATTGTATGCCATTTGCATGCGTCACATACTTGCATATTTAAGTTGGCTTGGATTGGCACCACGTTGAAAGTTGAAGGCTTATGCATTGATGCCTCGGTAAATTGGCAAAATTATTAAGTTGAAGGCTCATGCCTTGCAAATACCTCGATAACCTGGTATATTCTAAGTTGAGAGTTTTACTCCGATGGTACCACATGCATATGCATAGTTGAGTCGCATATTGTCACTCCCCGGATTTCCATCCTGGTACAAACGCGAAAGTGGCGCGGAAAGAGGTAGAGTCGCCAGCCAGACATTTTTATCCCGAAGGAACTGGAATGGTAATGCTGCATAAACCAGAAGAAAAGAAAAGGAAGGACACGGATCTTGCGAACCAAAGAAACTGAGTTCGGGAGTCGGTTACGACCTGGGAAGGTATTAGCACCCCAGATCGTCCGCCGTACCCGACGGGATCCACGCTTGCAAAGAAATCTGTTTCAAAGGGTGAAGAAATAAAAGCTGCTGCAAAAGAAAAGGAAATGAACTGGATAAAAGAACGAAAGGGAAACTGAAAAAAGAAATGAAAAAGGAAAAATGTAGGGAAAATAAAGATTGTGCTCGAACGGGCCCTACCCCGCTGCCTACGTACCTCATCTGGACAATGAGGATCAGAGTCACCGTAGTTCCCCTAACTAGGGGTGGAAAGGATTGCTTGTGTATTAAGGCTTGAAATGCCTATGTCAATGCTCAAGTGTTGTAGGCTCGGACGACGAGTGCGTTACCGTCTTGCAAAATGACAAGTAGGAGCAAGTTCGCGGACAGAGCGAAGGAGATGAGAAAAGAATTCCCGAAGAAAAGACGCTTATTGTTTGTTTGAGTTTTTTAGAAGCTTTTAGGAGTGTGTCACAAGGAAGTGAACTCAAGCTCTTTTCCATGGAATGTGTACTTGTCACTACATTCCAAGATGGAATAATAGAACAAGCACACTCAAGTAAGGAGAAGATCCCCAAAAATTGAATCTAGAGATTAGGGCTTAGGCTCACTAACTCATTGAATTTATTAAGTATTTTTGTATTTTTTGATGAAGAAGTGTTTTTTATGATTTTCTTGGTGAAGATGGTATCCTGATAAGACTTGTGCATCACAAGACAAGCTTGTACTATCCCAAGATGGGAAAACTACAAGTGTTTCATGGAATAAGGCTATTGCACAGGAAACCACTTCAATCATTATTAAGTGTCTTTTATGATTTTGAGATGAGGAGAGAAGAGAAACAAAAGGATCTTAAAGGTAAAAGTCTAATGGGGGACTAATGAATCCTAATTGTTATCATGCAAAGGAAATCCTAGGTTAGTGAGGTTTACTATCCTAAAGAAGAAAGAAAGAAAAAGAGAAAGAGAAGAATGAAGAAAAGAAAAGAGAGGAAGAAAGGCCTAAGCCCCAACAATCACAAGTAAGATAATATCAATAAGGAAACAAGAAGAGATAAGAATTGGAGATGTGGGAATCACATCCACACCTCTCACTTACCAAAGCCCCTGAAATGGTTATTGACATAAGAATAAATGCAATACAAAATGAACATAAGATCAAACCAAAGCCACACAACCAGAAGTGAAGTATTAATCACAAATGCCAAATGCAAATTCAAAGCATAAGAGTGAGAAAAGGACTATACCACTCAACATGAAGCAACATGGATTATCATGACAACACAAAGTGAACATGAGATGAAACAAATCAAACTAGACAAAGCAACATCACAAAGTTCAAGACCAGAACCCTAACATGTTAAGAAAGTGCCTAAGGATCACATGAGATGAAGAGAAGAAACACACATACTCAAGTATTTACATCATGAGAAGTAAAGAAGCAAAAGAAGTGAGGTGAACATGAATAGAAGTGAATGGACTTCAAAAGCAAACAAAAACAAAATTTATCAAGGCACAAGCATCAAATCAAGACCATAGGGGTATTAACATCCTAATAAATCTCTAAACAACTTAAAGAAGTTGGCACAAGTGCCCTTCTAACCTAAGGATTGAACATATGACCAAAAGGAAACAAAAGAGGATAGGCAAAGAACAAAAATTCAAATCAATTCAAGTATACATCCAAATATTCTACAAATTTGCACAAAGACTCCTTAATCATACAATATTGACATGCCAAAAGAAGAGAATGAGAATCAGAAGCTTAGCAATTCAAATAAGGGCTCAAACATGGATTAGGGTTAGGAAACTTCATGCACAAGTTAGAGACCAAAATCAATTAGGCAAACTTCCAAAAATCAGAATAAAAATCATCAACAAACTACATCTCATCATGAATCCATAGCAAAAAGAATCAGTTCCAAATTCAAATTAATGATCAAGATAGAAAATATACAAGACAACATGCTTCAAAAGTGAAATAAAATCAATTAATTAAAGAGACAATTAATTCCCACGTGGCAAATAAAAATAAATGAAAAATAAAAATGCCAAAAATTAGAGAAAACTCAAAGGATCATTCATGAATTTTTTTTTAGAATTTTTAATGAACTATTTCTATTTTTAAAAATAAAAAATCAAACTGAAAAACAAAATAAAAATAAATAAAAGAGGCCAGGGGTGCAAATATCAAACAATCCAGTTCAATCTGAATAGGCTTACAAAGCAGGGGGGTGGGGATAACAAGGACATGCCCATTGGTTTCAGCGTAGCACACAACAATTATGGTGGAAATTCAGTTAATCAGGAAAAATCATGAACCATCAGATCAAACGCACGCATGAGATTCATTCAAGCAATAAACCAAGTCACCTCATTCATTGATCAGGGGTGTGAGTGCATGGCAATTATGGTGTGCGCAAAACAAAATGTTTAATTCAGATTTAAAATATGAAACACAAACACGTGAGGGAGAGGGTGGAAATTTAATGCGCTGTCACAATGTCATCCGTTCAGATCCAGGATCCAATGGTCATGCTTCATCTTCTTCAAACAAACAAACTCCAGAAGCCGGTGACCGGAGCCCTAGCTCAGGCACCGGAAAATTCAACAATATGAACAAACTTGCACAGAAATGATTCAAACTAACCAGATCAAACCATTAAACCAAGCTGAATCCAAATATGACAACAAAATTCACAATGGATCAAGGAGCAAGCCAGATCGAAGACAAAAAGTTTCATGTATCAAACTGCAATTCAACATAACAAGTTCATTTCGCACTCATTTTGCATTTTAAATAGATCAACAAAACTAGCAAAACATGTAGATCATAATGAGCACAATCAATTTCATTTCTAGATCTGAGAATTTGATGCTAACCTGAGATCTACAGATCTGGAAATAGCTTGAGAGAAGCCAAGAGGAGCTGCAGATCCACTCCAAATACACTCTAGTTGCAAAATAAATGCAACTGAAGCCTTGAAAATTGCTGGATCTAAGAACTCGAAGCTAGCTGCACTGAAATGGCAAGGTGTGAAATCCTGAGAATTAGCTTGAATAAGTGGTTGATTCTGACTCCTTACACTTCACTGATCAAGAATATGCCATTGGTTCTTGCAAAGAGTGAGTGTATGATGAAATTTGAAGAGAATTGAAAATGGAGCAAAAACTTGAGAGTGAACACATGTTATGGATCTGGGATGAAATGAAACCCTAATTAGCTTATAAAGGGTGCATGCTTTCAGTGTTTGAAATTTCAAGGAGAATGCACGTGGGAATCATGAGGGAGGATCAAATTGCAAAAAATGCAAGAGTGGTGAAATGAAGTCATTTGCTCGTGCTAACCCTTCTCTCCTTGCACATGTTCAAGTATAATCCAGCCCTTGATTCATAATTGGGAACATCCTGGCCCTTGGATGTGAGGGTCATGCATTTTGAATGATCATGCAATTTTGCATCTTGTGTAGTATACCTCACCTCATGCACGAATTTGATGATGTCTTTGGAGAAAAATGACATTTATGCATTGCCTTGTAATATTATGACCTTATTTTGTCCATGAAACAACTTAAAAATGACTTTCATGAGTTCTTGCATTTGGATGAAACTTGGAATTCAAGGCATGCCCTAAAAATCAAGTAATTTTCGAAGGCCCTATCTCATGATCCATGAGGGATATGAAAATATACTTATACTTTTTGAAAATGGGGGAGCCTAACCTTCAACTTTCATGTTTAATGGCAACTCATTTGAAGCTTTTTTCACCATGTTATAAGCCTTTGAAAATTAGGGCAAAAAGTTCCAAAAATGGAGAATTTCATGACAAACCACATGCCAAAAATGGAAACCTCCTCAAAACCCCTTGATCCTTGATCTTTGACCTTGCCAAACCTCTCCTAGGGTTATAAGAACATCCCTTGACTTGAAAAATGAGGTTGGACCCTTTGAAATCTCACAGTTGACTTCTAGAATGCACAGTTGACCAATTTCTTCTTTTACAAGCAACTGATGAAATAACTGACTTCCACAAAGAAGTTTCTCACCAAATTTAATCCCTAGGATACTATTATCATATGAGAGACTTTTCCTAGATGAAATGGCCAAAGTCACAAAGAAATCAAGCTTGAAAGTGAAACCCTAATTTGGGATCATTGTGTAGGAGCTTGCCCTAGTCTGAATTCACTGGTGATCTCTCAACCTCTTGAGCTTTTGTGACTGATCTTGAACTTGTGAATGCCATGTAGACTCCTCATGGGACTTGGACAAGTCCATTGGGCCTCTTGTTATAGATTGTGATGCTTCAAATCCCTCCACAGATGATCATATGCCTAATGCTAGGTCATGAGAATGTTATGCCTCATCTTTCCATGCAAAGATGCCAAGGATATGATATGCTTATGATGAATATGATATGATGATGATGCTTAAAAAGAAGAGGGCAAATTTTGGGTGTTACAGCTGCCCCTATTCAAACATCTGTTAATCTGAACAGGACGATAGCACGGGCTATCGACCGTTCAAGATAAACTGTGGTTGAATACCAAGAAAACCTGAAATCTGCACTCTGATGGAGAATGCAAGCAATGGGAAATAAACCCAACCAAATGAAGCTTTGGTGACTGAACTGGAGAGAAAGCAGATGAGCTCCTTCCAAGTTGAACTGATTACTTTAGATAGAAAAACCTTGACACACGAGTCTTCTTCGAACAAAACTGTTACGCCAGGTGCTGGACATACGAGCCCTCATACATTTTGCAATATATGACCTGAGACAGATGAATCTCCTTCGGATAAACCTGTTACGCCAGGACCAGTGATGCACTTAAGTCTGTGGGATAGACATGCATAGCCAGGATAGATGAACCCTCTTCATATATTCTCCGCAAATATATGGTGTATGAGACAGAAGAATCTCCTTCGAATAAACCTGTTACGCCAGGACCGGTAACCATTTTGACGTTTAATCCCACCGTCAGGACTTCAAACCTCTTCAACACAGACGAGCATTGGAGGGTCATCATGAGAAACACAGACGAGTGCCATAAGTCAATAATACAAACGAATATCAGACGATGATCTAAGAAACACAGACGAGTGCTTCAGGCGATGATACAGACGAATATCATCCACTGATACAGACGAATACCAAAAACCCAACACAGACGAGCATTTGGAGTAGCAATACAGACAAGTACCAGGAATGCAACACAGACGAGCATTTGGAGTAGCAATACAGACGAGTACCAGGATGATTATCAAATCAACACATGTGGACATGAGCTAACACAGACAAGTGTGAGGGATGATACAGACAAGTATCCAAACAATGTAGGCGAGCTTTAACCAGATAACAAACACAGACGAGTGCTGAGGGAATGCAGACGAGCAACAAGCAAACATCAAACACAAACGAGTGTTGGGAAGTGAAGACGAGCAACAAGCAAATATCAAACACAGACGAGTGTTGGGAAGTGCAGACGAGCAACAAGCAAATATCAAACACAGATGAGTGTTGGGAAGTGCAGACGAGCAACAACAATTATAACCATGGGTAACTACTGGGGAAGGCAAACGAGCAGTACCAAAGTGAGAACACAGACAAGTGTTGGGAAATGCAGACGAGTGTTGGGAAATGCAGACGAGCAACATCAAGGTGTAAACACGGACGAGTGCTGTGGAATATTTCAATGATGTTTGTATCTCAATCATGAAACTCTGCGGGAGAATGACGATCTTCCAACACGACTGGGGAGATGTTTCCTCAAATTTCCTTTGCTTGGAAGGGAATTATGACAACTCTGACTATGTGGGGAATTGAACCTCCCACTGTCTGCTGGGCATAGCCCACTTGTGGAAAAATAATCTGCTTAGGGATTCCACCTGCTCTGACTCAGCTGGGGAAAAAATCTGCTTGGGAGAATGTGACGCCATCCTGGAAAATCTGCAACAACAGAATACACATATGTGCCCCGGGGACTTGCGTGGTATGATCTGTTCATCCATCGTCACCCAACACTCAAAGAGGATTTCAAATGTTTCCCTGCAATGTCATTTCCTCTTTAGAAAACAAATCACCATGTTTTAAATGCAATATTATTTTTTTTTTGCCAAAAATTCAGGACATTTTTGCAAACAAAAATAAATACAACACAACTTTTTGACTGAATATTCTTTTATTGAAAGGCCTCTGAATAGGCAAAGTTTATACATCAGGAAGCAACCACCTGGAAAGAGGTAGCTACCATAAAATTGAGAAAATAAACTATCCTAATAGCAATGGGCACGACATCCCAATGAGTTTCCTTCTTGCTATGACCAACATGTCTTCAAAACATTCCATTCTTGCCTTCGCTTTCAGAGAAGATGAGGGGATTGATTCCTATCCTTCTGATATTTTCAGGCTGTACGAAACGATGATTTGGTTCAGATTACTCGGATCACAGTTGTTCGCTTATTCCCTTGTTTTGCGTGGATCGCCCTTTCGGGTTTTCAATCCACCGGGATACCCTTTTTTGCTTGAGCTGTCCGATGTGGCTTTTCAACTCAGCGGGTGTACATTTTTTTTTAATTTTCCCTAACTTTTGCCCGAGCTTTTTATTCTGTTTTTAGCTCGCTGGGATGCCCTTTTCTTGCCTGGACTTTTAATTCTGTTTTTGTGTCCAGCGGGTCTTTTTATGCGAAGTATTTTTTAACTGCGTCCGAGTTAACAGGGGATTGGAAATCTTCTCCATCCATAGTAGTGAGCATCAATGCTCCTCCCGAGAAAACTTTCTTCACTATGAATGGTCCTTCGTAGTTTGGGGTCCATTTGCCCCTGTGATCTGAACCTGGAGGAACGATCCTCTTGAGCACAAGCTCTCCTACTTGATACTCCTGAGTACGTACTCGTTGGTCGAATGCTCGCTTCATTCTCCTCTGATAAAGCTGACCATAACAGATAGCCGCTATTCTCTTTTCCTCAATTAGACATAACTGATTGTATCGAGCACGTACCCACTCAGCCTCATCAAGCCTCACATCCATCATCACCCGCAATGAAGGAATTTCTACCTCAACAGGCAAGACTGCCTCCATGCCATATACCAATGAGAAGGGAGTTGCCCCGGTTGACATCCTGACTGATGTTCGGTACCCATGCAGCGCAAATGGTAACATCTCATGCCAATCTTTGTAAGTGACAACCATTTTTTGCACAATCTTCTTGATATTCTTATTAGCTGCCTCTACCGTACCATTCATCTTTGGTTGGTAAGGAGAAGAATTGTGATGCTGAATCTTAAAGTCCCGACACAACTCTGCCATCATCTTGTTATTCAAATTGGAACCATTTTCAGTAATGATTCGCTCGGGAACTCCGTATCTGCAAATAATGTCTCTCTTCAAAAATCTGGCTACCACTTGACGAGTGACATTGGCATAAGACGTTGCTTCAACCCACTTAGTGAAGTAATCAATCGCGACCAAGATGAAACGATGACCATTTGAAGCAGTAGGCTCTATTTTCCCGATCATGTCAATGCCCCACATAGAAAAGGGCCAAGGAGATGACATGACGTTGAGCGGGCTTGGAGGAACATGCACCTTGTCTGCATAAATCTGGCACTTGTGGCACTTACGGGCGTACGAACAAAAGTCTGCATCCATTGTTATCCAATAGTACCCCGATCTCAACAACTTCTTGGCTATAAGATGCCCTCCTGCATGAGTACCGAAGGATCCCTCGTGGACTTCCTGCATTAACAGGCTTGCTTCGTGTCTATCCACGCATCTGAGCAAGACCAATCCAAAGTTCCTCTTATACAAAACCCCATTTGTATTCAAGAAGAAACTGGCAGCAAGTCGTCTCAAGGTCTTCTTGTCGTTAGATGATGCCCCAGCTGGGTATTCTTGTTTTTCCAGGAAGATCTTGATATCAAAGTACTAAGGTTTCTCATCAGACACTGCATCTACAGAGAAAGCATAAGCTGGTGCGTCAAGCCTGGAAATGTCAATCCTGGGCACATAATTCCAACACAAGACTTTGATGGACAAAGAAAGCGTAGCCAGTGCATCGGCAAATTGATTCTCATCTCGTGGTATATACTGAAGCTTAACTGTTGTGAAGAACGTCAACAGTCTCCTGGCATAATCCCTATAAGGAATTAAATGTTCTTGATTTGTATACCACTTGTCGCTCCCACCTGATGACTCAGGGCCAAGAGGGGTATATATGCGAACGGTCGGCGAAAGAGAGAACATGAAGATGAACTGAAAAGAGTCGCCAGCTAGGCATTTTTATCCCGAAGGAAAGGTAATGCTGCATAAACCTAGAAAGGAATGGATAAGACGGTCGCAAACCAGAGAAACTGAGAAAGGGGGTTGGTTACAACCTGGGAAGGTATTAGTACCCAGATTGTCCGTCGTACTCGACGGGATCCACGCTTGAAAGTTTGTGTTTAAAGGGGTAGTGTCAGTGCTATTTGTGTGCAAAAGCTGGAAAAAAGAATGCAAGTGTCAGTGTAAAAGAAATGTGAAGTGAAATAAAAAGGTGTCAGTGCAAGAACAGAGTGCAATGCTCAAGACAATGAGGCTTAAAGAATAATGCTGGAAGAGGGGGGGATGAGACTGAGACTTTTGTTCGATAACTGTTAGGTTATGCCTACGTATCCTCTCGTGCAATGAGGAAGTCAAAACACCGTAGTTTGACTCAAAGAGACTGAAAGATAAATTGAATTGTGAACTGCTTACTTGTCTATGCTCAAGTGTATGACCTGTCTGGCTCAGGTGCAAACTGTCTTGCATTAGACGGAAGAAGCAAGTTCTCGTTTATGAGTGAGTGTGATGAGAAAAGAATCCCGGAGGAGACGATTATTGTTTGTTTTTTGATGTTTTCAATCTTTTATTGCATTTTGAGTTTGTCGTAAGAAAATGAGCTTAAGCCTAAACCAAGAGTTAGTAAACTCATCACATCCTCCCTCTGATTAGGGGTAATGAGAATACCTTAAATGTGAAGTAAGCACCTCACACTTAATCACCATGATGTAAGATTAAGATCATTAACCTACTTGTAATTATTTAGATGTTTTTGGAGTTTTTGTTTGGTGTTAAGTAATGAGTTTAAGCCATAATCAAGGATTTAATGGACCCATTACACCATCCTAATAGAAGGATGATAGATGAGAACATTTAAGCCGAGGAAGGCTCCTCAACTTAATCCATGATTAGGGATTAACCTCATGACAAAACAAAGCCTTTATTAAAGTTGATTTTAGTTAATGGTAAGATTAAGAAGTGGATTTTATGGTTTGTAAGACAACTTGAGGGGGACTTGTCCATTAACACTAGGGTTAGTCCTTCTTAACCAATTAAGGAAGAATTAGAACCCTAATGCAAGGCCCAAGTTACAAGATTGATGTCTTAGTGATTATTAGGTGGATTGATTAAAGGATTTAAACACATTAAGGGTTTAACACTTAAGATTAAAGTTATACACTCCATCCTAATAGAAGGATGCAGGCATAAGCTTAATCACAAAGCCTTAAAACCTTTAAGGTTTAGTCCTTGATTAAGAGATGAGAAGAGAAGACACAAAGATGACACAAAGGTAAAACTAATGGGGGGACTAATCAAACCCTAATTGTTATCATGCTTGGGTATTCCTAGGGTTTTATGAGGCTTGCAAGAGATCTTCAAGGAAAAGCGACCAAGGAAGAAGCAGGATGGGAGGAGGAGAAGCAGAAAGAAGCAAGACAACTTAATTCACTTAAGAAGACAAGTTGCTTGAAGAAAGAAAGTGAGGAGGGAACATGAATGATCAAGCTCACTCTAATACAAAAGTAAAATGCAGCAATGAATGCATAAGAGAGATGAGAAGAGATTATGATAAGTGAAAGCAAATTCACTTCTCAAACACTTACCACCTGAAAAGTTAGCAAAAGGAAATGAAATGAAATGAAATGGAAAGATGGAAACCAAAATCAGAAGCATGTTAATGATGCTAATGATGCAAAGAGATGATATAAATGTATGTCATGATATGAAGATGATCATACCAAGGATGGGAATGCAAATGAAGCATATAAGAGGCATGAAAGCTCATGAATGCACATGGAATTCACATGGAATGTAATGAAAGCAAAACATGGCAAATGGATGATGCAATGATCAAACATGATTCTAATATGTCCTAAGATTTCTTATATGTCATGTGAATGCACAAAATGTCATGGCAAGTTTATGCATGCAAGCTTATACAAGATGGATGCAAATGAGATGCAAAATTAGGGTTATATGAACATATGAGATGCATAATTCAAAACCAGAAGCAAAACATGAGATAAAAAATTGAAAATGGACTTAAAGGAACCCTAAACCTACATTAAGTTACCATCCAAAGGGGGAGGTCAGAAGCTTAACCTAGAAGGACTTATGATTTTTCTAAGTTTCTAGGGTTTTAAGGGTGATACTAAAGGTAAAATGCCAAACAAATTGAAAATGCATTATAAAAATGAAACAAAAATGTTTTTAGATGCTTGAAACCATGCATAGCACAATGCAAAAATAATCATTCACAAACTCACTTTGGTTCAAAAGTTATGAATTTTTGAAGTTAGGGTTAAAAATATTCAAGTTTAAGAACCCTAATTCAATTGAAAATTGTCAAAGTAAGGTCAAAACCAAAAAGAAATTTGTGTGGTGAGTTTGTAAATGCTTCTAAATGTTTGAAAATGTTCTCTGCATTTTTTTTTGAGATTTTTAAATACCTAAATGTATTTTTAATTAATTAATTCTCATTAACTAATTAAAAATAACATTTAAATGATTTAAAAAATAATTTTTAATGCTAAAAATAAAAATAAAAATATTTTTGGGTTCTGAAAATTAATAAAAGGTTTAATAAAAAATTTCAGAATTTTTAGACTATTTTTGCTATTTTTAAAAATTCGTGCAAATTTTAATAAAGAAAATGAAATAAAAATTAATAAAATGGGAAGTATGCTGAATGGAGAGCCAAGATTCAATCTGGGCTTTGGGAGGGTTGACCTGACGCGTTATCTAACGGCCCACATTTAAATCACACTAAACCTAATTAATTAATTCATAATCCTATAATTAAAGCTAATCAAAAGATCCAGACCACACAATGCACGCGAGAAAGGATGATCAAACGGCTCAAATTCAAACAATGCCCTAAACCTGATTAAAAACCCTAATTACTTTCAGGTGGCCGGAAATGACCTCCGGTCATCTTCTCCGGCCACACCTCCCCTGAAAATTTCCCAAAATGCTCCCTAGGTCATTTCTGGAGCTCTAAAGCTCCAGATTGCTTCCTCTCACATTCCTAAGCTCAACCCTAACCTCAAACTCCATTTCTTTTCACTCACAAACAAGATTCGAATCAAAGTATAAAAATGGCAGAAATTTCAGAACAACCATACAACTTCATTTCTCAACCATTTTCAAAACCACAAAGCTCAGTGTACTCAGGGGATCACAAGGAACATTTCTATAACCTTAAAAAATATTTCTGGAAAAAAAGTTTGAGATAGCTACCTGAGATAGAGCTTTCAACCCTAGAGTTTTCAGGCTGCTTTCTTGCTTCAAAATGCCTCCAATGACCTCCCTGAAGAAGCTTTGATACTTGGTTGGAGTTTTTTGTGGCTGGTTTGTGAGTTTGATGAAGTTCAGTTCAAAGGGGGAGAAAATCGTGTTTTGTGTATGGTGGCTTTTAGGGCAAAATGAAGGGTGGGAAATGATCAGTGAGTGAAGCTGAGATGAATGGTGGAAGAAGTTTTAAGTTTTGTGGAGTATGCTGAGAGTTTCGAATGAAAATGCAAAGAGGGAGGTTTTTGTGTATGCTGACTTGTGGGAGAGTTCAGGCTATGTTCTTGTTGTGTTTGGCTTGCATTTGATTAGTATAAACAAATGTGATTGGTCAGAAAGTTGGAATGTCATAGTGTGATTGGCATGGCTTGTTTTGCAAAAAGTCAAGGTTATGTGTCCTTCGAGGTATGGGCAAGTTCAGGCCAAGGACAAGGGCATGTCTGGTGCAGCTGTGATCAAGGAGAACCATGGAAATGAGATTGAGGCAAATCAGCAAGTGGATGGAAGTTTATGTGTCATTTTGCAAATTCCATGAAGTTTGGCCCTTTTGTAATTTCTTCATGTGCAAGTCATGAAATTTGGAAATTCTTGGGCCAATTATGACTTTTAGGCATTGCACAAAGTTTGTATGATGATTAGAAGTCAATTTGAAGTCACAAATTTTCTTGGTATGAGGTTTTGCATAAATCCCTCTTTGGCATGAAACTTGAAATTATGTGATTTTTGCCAACTTTGGAAAGCCATAACTTGAGTTCAAAAATGAATTAGATCTTGTTCTTGTACTTTTTGAAAAGGGAATGATCCAATCTACAACTTTCATGACCAATAATTTTTCATTTGAAGCATTTTTGGTTGAGAAAGAGGAGGTTGAAAAACTTTCCCAAAATGGAAAGTTTACATTACAAGTTATTTCCATTTTTGGCAACTTTTGGTTTTGCTCACTTTTCTTCAAATTTGTGAACTTCAAAGCACTTCAATGATCAAATAAAGACCATATAACTTCATTTTTATGAAAAATCCATTTTGGTTCCATTGATGGGGGCCTCAGATGCCTTGATTTTGCTCTGACTTGCTCAGGAAGTTACCCAGTGATCAGATGACTTCCACAATGAATTTTTCCATCAAACTTTGTATGTATGATCCTTATAGCATATAGAGACCAATAGAAACAAAAATGACCAAAAACTTTGGGGTTATGGCCTCTGAAACCAAAACCCTAATTTTAGGTCATCTGTGTAGTTAAACTTGGCTCTGCTTCCATGCCTTGCAAGTTCTTGTGATTTTATGACTTTCTTGATATTGGGAGGATATAATATGATGTTTGAACATACATGGACCCTCTTGAGATGATTGAAGACCTTTGGAGTGGCTCAGAAGGCTCAGGAACAGCTCAAATCACAAACCCTAGATGCAGATGACTTTGAACCAATGCAGTGAAGCAAAAATGCAACATGATGTGATATGATTGAACTTATGCAAATGAAAAGATCACAAGCCATGGTGTGAACTTAGTGAAGGAAAATTTGGGGTGTTTACAGCTGCCCCTATTCAAACATGGGTTAGCTGTGCAGGATGTAAGCGACAGCTTAACAGGCAAACAAGATAACTTGTGGTTAAATACCAAAGACAGTCCAAAATTTGCACTCACTGGGTGAAGAAGAAAAGGGATATAGATTGTAGAAGGAAGTAAAGTATGATTATAAAGTGCGGGCAACGGAGGACGACCGTCGAGCAGAGGACGACTGCTGGGGATAAAGCAATTACGGGGACGGCCGACATGCCGGGGAAATGGAGGTTTCATGATGGGGACGACCATCAGGTAAAGAAACAAGATTCTATGGGAATTAAAGGTAAAGTCAATGATGGGGACAGTCATCAGGTTAATGAAATAAATGAATGATAAGGGACGGTCATCAAAGGTGAAGGACGATCACCTAGCAGGGGACGGCTGCTCTGTTGGGGATAAGGATGAGGGACGGTCATCCAAGGTGAAGGACGATCACCTGGCAAGGTACGGTTGCCGAAAGTATCACGACATAGGACGAATGTCGGATAGAAAAGGTTGACGATGGGGACGGCCATCGGATAAGCATGATGAAGGACGATCATCAAGAGGTGAAGGACGATCACCTAGCAGGGTACGGCTGCTCTCGGGGTTTATCATGACATATGACGAAATGTCAGATAACAGAATCAACGATGGGGACGACATCAGATAAAATGATGAAGGACGATCATCAAAAGGTGAAGGACGATCACCTAGCAGTGTACAGCTGCTAAAATATCACAACATAGGACGGATGTCGGATAGAAAAGGGTTCTAATAATGGAGACTCCGCTGGGGGAAGGGTGAGGGACAATCATCCAATGGTGAAGGACGATCACCTGGCAGGGTACGGCTGCCGAAAGTATCATGACATAGGACGAATGTCAGATAGAAAAGAAATTTCGCTTTTTACTAGGGATTTGCTGGGGACTCTTCTGGGGAATGGTAGACACAGACGAGTGTCTACATTCAAGAAAGGAAAGGTATAAGTGTTTGACGCTGTGTATAGATTAAAGATGCGGACGAGCATCCTTAAGACTATGATACAGACGAGTATCAGTAGAAACAAACACTGACGCATGTTCAGAGATGATGATACAGACGAGTACCAACTGGTTAACAAAGAACACGGACGAGTGTTGAATCTAAGGAGAGATAAGTGGTGTATACAAGATACGGACGAGTATCTGTATGAGTGAAAAATAAGCATGAGTGAGACACAGACGAGTGTTCAACTTGCTGGGGAGAGTATGACACGGACGAGTATTATAAGAAAAAATGTATAAGTTATTAACTTATGAGTGTAAAAGATAATCTAACGATCTGTGGGTATAAGAAGACACAGACGGGTGTCGAAAGAAGTGTATTATAAACAAGTGTTTGGTTTACAGATAAGTGTTCAGGCAACCATGCTGGGGAAAGGTGACACAGACAAGTGTCAAAGGAGTGTATAGATATCTGTTTGTGGTTTTTATCTGCAGGGGAGTATATGACACGAACGGGTGTCGGAAAGAGTGTATATTAATATGTATTAGTGAGTGCAAAGGGGACGCTTTGGCTTTCTGCCGGGACTGTGAGTCTTTGTTTACATTGTTGACAGAATGTAGGTATACACAGGTGTTTGATTCAAAACATGACTTGTGATTATGCAATATGTTTGATTTTTGCCGTAATGCTCCGTATTAGACGGAATGCTACGCTTTTGTGGTGATTTATGATGCGAATGCTATGATTATGCAAAAAAGAACACGATCCGGGACTCGGATCCCGCTGCTGTGAAGATCTCTGGCTGATCTGCTTGAAGGAATATCCTAGCTGGGGATGAGATCATTGGTAGATCTGATATAGATGATTTGCTTGGGGAAATAGGTCACTGATAGACCTATCTTGGTAATGAGGAGCCCAGCTGGGGGTTGTGGAAGCTTTCGTCACTTTGTTGTGAGATTTTTAGACATTACTCTTCTAGATAGAGGCTGGAGCTCTGTGGGGAAATGGTTCCCTGTCTAGCACTCGGCTGAGGAGGAGAAAGATCGCTGAACGATCTTCCTAGAGATTTATGTAGGGTCCTGCTGAGGATGGTAATATCTGACAACTCAGCTAGGGAACTGAACACCTTCTGATGCTGCTCTGACAGATGTGCTGGAGAAGTGATGCCTGATAGTTCTGATGGGGAGAGAGAGCTTCTCTGGCGCTGTTTGGAAGATGTGGTGAGGAAATAACGATTTAGAAACTTGCCGGGGAAAAGCTTTCATGCCCCATGTTGCGCTCTGAATACCTGCAATCCTGTTATGACAAAAGAAACGCACAAGTACTCCGAGGTATCCCTTACTGGATTCCATCATAGGAGTTTAGACACTCCCGGGAGTAATATATTTCCTGTAAGCATGTGTTTAGAAAAGGCACATCTGTATTTATGAAACCATTATATCAAGGATATCAGACATTTTTGCAAAGTGTGACTGCAAATTATGGTTTTATTAATTTGTGTGCCCTGAATTGGCAAGTACAGTCAAAGAAACAGATCCCCTGAAATGAGGAGATCGTTACAAATTGAGAAACAAAAGGGTGTTGGCAATGTTGACGACACTTTAGTGAGCTTCCCTTTTGCTATGACTCGTATGACATCGACGTTCTTCTCATCTTGCTTTATGAAGAAGGCTGATTCTGACCGATGCTCCAACCTTTTGAAGTTTGCCATGTTGTGAATGATACAGACGAATTCATAATGCAGTTGTTCGCTTATTCCCTTATTTTACGTGGATCTCCCCTTCGGGTTTTCAATCCACTGGGATACCCATTTTTGCCTGAGCTGTCCAATGCGGCTTTTCAACTCAGCGGGTGTACATTTTTTTGATTATTTTCCCTTATTTTTGCCCGAGTCTTTTATTCTGTTTTTGACTCGCCGGGATGCCCTATTTTTTCCTGGACTTACATTCTGTTTTTATGTCCAGCGGGTCATTTTATGCGAAGTATTTTTTAACTACATTTGAATTCACATGGGACAAGAAGTCTTCACCATCCATAGTAGTGAGCATCAGTGCTCCACCAGAGAAAACTTTCTTTACTATAAATGGACCATCGTAATTCGGAGTCCACTTGCCCCTGTGGTCTGTATAAGGAGGGAGGAGTCTTTTCAGCACAAGATC
Organism: Lathyrus aphaca; assembly: GCA_963966055.1. Classification (NCBI taxonomy): domain Eukaryota; kingdom Viridiplantae; phylum Streptophyta; class Magnoliopsida; order Fabales; family Fabaceae; genus Lathyrus; species Lathyrus aphaca. Next base: position 338,987,705 of record OZ014523.1, on the reverse strand, counting down.
TCCTACTTGGTATTCCCGAAGCCTGACTTTTTGATCGAAGGCTTTCTTCATTCTTTTCTGATATAACTGCCCATGACAGATTGCAGCTAACCTCTTTTTTTGATCAGATTCAGTTGTTCGTACCGGGATCGGACCCATTCTGCTTCATTCAACTTAACATCCATCAGTACCCGCAAGGAGGGTAATTCAACTTCAACATGTAGGACTGCTTCCATACCATATACCAGCTGATACGGTGTTGCCCCAGTGGATGTTCTGATTGATGTACGGTACCCATGCAAGGCAAATGGTAGCATTTCATGCCAATCTTTGTATGTGACCACCATCTTTTGCACAATCTTCTTGATATTCTTGCTAGCTGCCTCAACAACGCCATTCATCTTTGGCATGTAAGGAGAAGAATTGTGATGTTGGATTTTGAAGTCCCGACACAGTTCTGCCATCATTTTATTGTTCAAATTGGAACCATTATCAGTAATGATTCGCTCAGGCACTCCATACCGACAGATAATGTCTCTCTTCAGGAATCAGGCTACCACTTGCCTGGTGACATTTGCATATGATGCCGCTTCAACCCACTTGGTAAAATAGTCAATGGCTACCAGGATGAATCTATGGCCATTTGAAGCAGTCGGTTCAATCTTTCCAATCATATCAATGCCCTACATGGCAAAGGGCCAAGGTGAAGACATCACATTCAAAGGATTCGGACGCACATGCACTTTGTCTGCATAAATCTGGCATTTGTGGCACTTTCTGGCATAAGCACAACAATCTGCATCCATCGTGATCCAGTAGTAACCTGACCTTAGCAACTTCTTGGCCATTGCATGCCCTCCAGTATGGGTACCAAAAGATCCTTCATGCACCTCGTGCATCAGCAAGTCTGCTTCTTCCTTATCAACACATCTGAGAAGTACCATGTCAAAGTTTCTCTTGTACAAGGAACCATCAGCATTCAGGAAGAAACTACCAGCTAGCCTTCTTAATGTCTTCTTATCATTGGAAGATGCCCCAGGTGGGTATGTTTGATCCTCCAAGAAGCATTTGATGTCATAGAACCAAGGCTTATCATGTTTAGCAATGTCTACTGAGAATACGTATGCTGGTCTGTCAAGTCTAGATACTGAAATCCGAGGCACAAAGTTGGCAGCTTGAACTTTGATCATATATGAAATGGTAGCCAGAGCATCTGCAAACTGATTTTCATCTCGAGGGATATACTCAAGTTTGACTGTGGTGAAGAAAGTCAGTAATCTCCTCGTATAATCCCGGTATGGAATCAGATGCTCCTGGTGAGTGTACCATTTGTTGTTGGTTTGATTGATTACCAGAGCTGAATCTCCGAATACAGTTAAAGTTTTGATCCTGAGGTCAATGGCTTCCTTAAGACCCATGATACAAGCTCCGTATTCGGCTTCATTGTTAGTGCAGTTAAAGGTGAGTTTTGCCGAGAAAGGCATGTGAACTCCCTTAGGTGTAATGAGTACTGCACCAACACCATGACCATTCATATTAACAGCCCCATCAAACATCATTGTCCACTCTTCTTCTGGGTCAGGCCCTTCAGTGTGAATAGACTCTTCATAATCTTTTGCTTTTATGAACATGATGTCTTCATCAGGGAAGTCAAATCTCATAGACTGGTAATCATCAATGGGTTGCTCAGCAAGATAATCAGACAGCACACTGCCTTTGATGGCCTTTTGGGATGTGTACTGAATGTCATATTCTGTGAGAATCATTTGCCATCTTGCAACCCGTCCAGTAAGTGCTGGCTTCTCGAATATATACTTGGATCCATCTTTGAGATCAACAAGGTAGTGTGGGTCAACATATACTGCCTTAGTCGGCGAGCAGCCCACGCTAAAGCACAACAAGTTTTCTCGAGCAGTGAATAACGTTGTTCACAGTTGGTAAACTTTTTGCTTAGGTAGTATATTGCATACTCTTTTCGACCATACTCGTCATGTTGGCCCAACACACACCCCATTGACTCTTCTAATACTGTCAAGTACATTATTAGAGGTCTTCCTTCAACTGGAGGCATAAGGATTGGAGGCTCTTGTAAGTACTCCTTGATTTTGTCAAAAGCCCTTTGGCAGTGTTCATTCCACCTGACCATTTGTTCTTTCCTTAACAACTTGAACAAGGGCTCACAGGTAGTTGTAAGGTGAGATATGAACCTTGAAATGTAGTTCAATCTACCTAGAAACCCCCTAACTTCTTTTTTAGTCTTCGGTGCAGGCATCTCTTGGATGGCTTTGACTTTGTCAGGGTCAACTTCAATCCCTTTCTCACTTACAATAAATCCCAGCAGCTTACCAGATCGCACCCCGAATGTGCACTTGTTCGGGTTTAACTTCAATTGGTATTTCCTCATACGCTTGAACAGCTTCAACAGATTTACCAGGTGGTCTTCTTCTGTGAGGGACTTGGCAATCATGTCATCCACATAACATTCAATTTCTTTATGGATCATGTCATGGAATAATGTTACCATAGCCTGTTGATAGGTGGCACCAGCATTCTTCAGTCCGAACGGCATTACCTTATAACAGAATGTTCCCCAGGGTGTGATTAAAGTTGTATTCTCCATGTCTTCAGGTGACATCTTGATCTGATTATATCCTGAAAATCCATCTATGAAGGAGAACACCGAGAACTGAGCTGTATTATCGACCAATACATTAATGTGAGGTAATGGGAAGTCATCTTTCGGGATGGCTCTGTTCAAATCCCGGTAATCCACGCACATCCGTACCTTGCCATCCTTTTTAGGCACAAGTACAATGTTAGCAACCCACGACGGGTAACTAGTTACAACAAGGAAATTGGCGTCCCACTGTTTTTGTACCTCCTCTTTTATCTTCATGGCCATATCCGGACAAGTACAGCGCAACTTCTGTTTTACTGGAGGACAATCTTCCTTTAGAGGCAGCTTGTGCATAACAATGTCGGTATCTAGACCTGGCATATCCTGATAAGACCAGGCAAAAACATCCACATATTCCCGTAGCATGTTAACAAGTTGCTCTTTCACTGAATCTTGTAGACGGGCCCCGATTTTCACTTCTTTCAAATCTTCTTCTGTACCAAGATTAACCATCTCAACTTCCTCCTGATGAGGAGTGATAACCTTTTCCTCTTGTCTTAACAACCTGGCTAGTTCTTCAGGTAGCTCATAATCTCCTTCAACCCCTTCATCGGCTTGATTAATTGGATTATCAAAGTCATACGAAGTCATAGCGGTGTTGTTGTCGGTGCAGTCTGGAGGGCACTCTCTGCAATGGTTTAGATTTGTTCATTTTAGTGATCAATTTTATCTTGCTTAGAAAAAGTGAAAATGAAGTTATTATTTTTAAAGACATTGCCATTTTATCTTTGTACAAAAAATGAAAAATGAAAAACAGTGAGCGAGAAAAAAGAGACTCATTTGCAAAAGATGTCCTGATATTCATTAATTGATCGTTTGCACAAAATACAAGATGGCCCGATTACAAAATGAGCCCTGATATCTTGGGCAAGATGCAGGACTTGATGCATGCTTAAAGACAGGAAATAATAATTACTCTGCAGGAGTAACTCTTATAATTTCCTGGGAAGACCAGTTTGAGACTTGGTTCCCCGGGATCCTTGGACGTATCCAGTTTTCCAGGTTGCGCTCGTCTTCTGCCTCATCTTCCAAACTTTTCACAGCATCCGGGGTCAGCATTCCCCCGCTGACAAATTTGGGCTCCTTTGCAGCCTCTGGTTGATCTTGTCGAGTTGGTCTGTAATCCAACCCGAATCTGTCTTCTTTCTTTTCAACTGGCAGCAGATTGCCCCAGCCTTGAGCGGTACCCTCCTCAACAACCTTCCGGGCCTGTTGATATGATGTGATGGAAGTCCCAGACACAACAGATGCTTCATTGATATTAAGGGCGTCAAATCCCCGACTCATAGTCTCATGGATCTCCCCATCCATCACTATATACTTGAGTGAAGACCCAGTGTCCACCAGTACGTGAGACAGAACAACACCTTTGCATTCCAAGGTGATATGTAAAGCCTTGTTATGGTTGCGCCCCTCCGTTGTTAAATCAACATTTATAAAGCCCAGTCCATGACTGGTGTTGACATTTGCAACCACGGTCTCTAACTGATTAACAGTAATCTCCTTTGGCACGTATGCTGCGTGCAGGACCTTCAACAATGCATTCCTGTGAGCTTCAGAACACATTAACAGTGATAATATGGAGATTTTGGAGGGTGTTTGGTGAAGCTGGTCCACCACCTTGTAATCACTTCTTTTTATTATTCTCATGAACTCGTCTACATCTTGTTCAAAAGATGTCTTCTGAGTTTCTTTGGCAGATGGATCTTCAGATACCACGTTCTTTCCTTTTGCTTTAGCAGCAGCTTCTGCTTCAGTATTGGGCCTTGGTGTTTGTGAGGCAAAAAGGCGTCCGCTTCTGGTGAAGCCTCCGCCTCCCCCAACATTGTCAATTTGTGGTGAAGAGGTTGATGAATCCAGAGTGTTTTTCTCCCCATTGCAGTAGAGATCAGAGCCGTAGTGCCAAGGTATGACATTACTACTTTCATAAGGAACAGGCCCAGGTACCGTAATGGTAACTGGACTGATTGCTGTAGAGGAAGGTACTGTAATGGTGTGCGGATCATAGTAAATAGTGACCGGAGATCTGGAAGGAGGTGCCACAGTTTGGAAATTGTTGTTGTTGTGAACATTTGCTGGGTCATAGTAGATTGTGACCGTTGAGACATCTTCATTAATGTTCGTTGACGTTGTAGAAGATTCCGTTGGTAAAATGGGTGCTGACGTTGTAGAAGAAAAATTTGCTGAACTTTGACTTGTTGAAATAATGGACGGAGTGATTGCTGGTGTTGTTGATGAATCAGTAGGAATGATTGTTGTTGCGGTTGTAGGAGAAACTGTTGAAGGAAGAATTGTTGGTGTTGTAGGAGGATCCATTGTTGTTGAAACAAGAGTTACTGAAGGAGCTGTTGAAGTAATTTTCAAGATTCCATCTTTGATAAGGCCATCTATGCTAAACCTTAGCTTCTCACAACCATTACTAGCTATTTTGCACAATTTACAGCAGGCCCCACAGCCCGGGAACACTTGACATCTTAAAAGTTGAACTTTGACTTCCGCCAGTGGTGTTTGAATCTGTGCAACATTATCAATTAGTGCAGATGGTTAGTCCTCTTCAATGGCATTAATCCTAGGCCCACCATGATTAGGCATATGATTTCTGTTAACGTTCGGAGGAGGTGCGAAATTGAGAGCTTTGGAATCGACCAAATCTTGAACTTTCATCTGTAAGGCTCTACATTTCTCAGTATTGTGACCAGGTGCGTTGGAATGAAAGGCACACCTGGCATTGACATCATAATTCTTCAGGAGATTAAGAGGATCCGGTGGTGCCAACGTCCTTAACTCAACCAGGTTAAGCTTCAAGAGTTGTGGCAATAAAGCAGCATAAGGCATAGGGATAGGGTCAATCACCCTATTTGCCTGAGATGGCCTCTGTTGGAAGGGACGCTGCTGTTGGTTGCTATTGTTGTTGTTGTAGGTTCTTTGTTGCGGAAAATGAGATGGTTGCTAAAAGTGATGTTGTTGTTGTTGAGGATATAATGGTTGTTGTGGAACTGGAGTCGGGATGGTAACAACTGCTACTGACCTGTGAGAATACTGGGGCCTGCCCCTGCTTGTATGAATAGCATTTGTTTCACCCGCCCTTCGGGGTCCTGCAAAAGGTTTTCTGGGGTTGCTGGAGGAACTTGCACCGTTGTCGGAGATTTTGCCCATCTTCAAGAGACTTTCAATTCTCTCACCAGCTATAACTACATCAGCAAAACTAGTAGAGGAGAAAGCAGCCAGTCTATCAATATAAGTCCCTTGCAAGGTATTCATAAACATGTCAGCCATTTCCCTTTCTGACATGGGTGGCTGGACAGCAGCAGTAAGCTGTCTCCACCTCTGAGCATAATCCCGGAAGCTCTCCCTTGAAGACTGAGACATGCCCATTAGAAGGGTTCTATTGGGAGCCATGTCTAGGTTGTACTGATATTTCCGGATGAAAGCCTCGGCCAAGTCTTTCCAACACCTTATGGTGGCCCTTGTCAAATGCGAATACCATTCTCTTGAAGCTCCAGTCAGACTGTCCTCAAAGTAGAACATCCATAACTTCTCATCCATGGTATAAGCCTTGAGTCTTCCTAGGAAGGATTATAGATGAGTACGCGGGCAGGAGGTACCATTATACTTCTCAAAGAAAATGGGGTTTGAATTTGTGGGGAATCCTCACCCCATATACCAGTCCCATATCCATTACATCGAAGCCCAAAGAATTCTGGGATTCCAAAGATCTTAACTTTTCAGCGATCTCGTCCAATCTTCTATCATATACCTCATCTCCAGCTCCTATAACAGTAAATTGTTCTTCTTGGGGATCCTCTTGCAGGATTCTGCCCCCATCAGTATTACCTTGAACATTCCTCGGGATGTTAACATCTGGATTCAAATGGGGTCCATACTCTGGTGGGTCAATACGAGGCTTCCCCCGTTCATTATTGAAATTCTATGATCAGGTACGTGATGTCGAATGAGATGTTTAAACACTTGAAGACTTGAACAAAACTTAAAGTGCAGGAAAATTAAACAACACAGGAAATTGTTAACCCAGTTCAGTGTATAACCACACTTACATCTGGGGGCTACCAAGCCAGGAAGGAAATCCAATATAAGTAATATTAATTCTAGACTTAAACCACTCAGTTTAATCTTTCACTTAATATCTACCCAAGGCAATTTCTACCTAAGACACAACTTAGATATGAGTACCAACTCACTCCCCCTCAATCACACAGTGATATGTTTACAAGTTTAATAAAATTGAAGTCATACTTCAAACAAAACAGCTTGATCTTACTTCACAGTTTCAATCAAGACACAATACACTTTTGCTTAAAAGCTCATAAAGTGATACACATATACAACCTGCTATTAAAACACAAACACCCTATTTAGTCTTCTTAATTTCGTCCCCTATTCTGAGAGTTTCTGTTGCTTAAATAGATGCTTGGATTTTTGGGCTTTCTGTAGGTTATCCAATCCTGATACGCATGCTGCTAACACCTTGAATTAAGGTTTGTTACTTCCTTGATTCTAGGTGAGTCAGTTCTTCTGTTTATACTGAAATCATATAACCAATCTCCCTACAGATGCGCCTTCTTCTGTTTTATCCATCCATAATTAATTCCAGATAAATTCCCTGAATTTACTCAGTTCTGTTAAGCATTAATTAATTCTGATAGCAGGTTTGAGATGTCACAACATCTGGTGTGACATCCTGAAAACTGAACTTACTTCATTAACTGATACAATGTCACAACATCTGGTGTGACATCCTGAAAACTGAACTTACTTCATTAACTGATACAATGTCACAACATCTGGTGTGACATCCTGTAAACTGAACTTACTTCATTAACTGATACAATGTCACAACATCTGGTGTGACATCCTGAACTAAGTTTAACACTTCTTGTTGGTCAAAAATTCTGCCAATTCTAAACATCTACAAACTCCCCCTTTGGCTAATTTTTGGCTAACATAATCTTCTGGTTTATCAGAGTGCAGCAGAGTTTCTTTTATCAGAGTTCATCAGTTCTTTTCTGTTGAGTCATGTGTGAGTTTACTCCCCCTCAAACCTATATGTGTTCTGACTTGTTTCAACATAAATTTTCATTAAAAACAACTTAGTTCAGAAGCAAACAAAATGCATTTTTCATTAATCAGTAAGTTGCAGCAGACATTGTTGTTGTTGTTCAGTTCTCTTCTCCCCCTTGTTAGACATAAATTGGGGCCAAATTTTACATTGACAGAGAGAATGACAAAAATACAAAAAAAAAATGCTGAAGCAGACAGTACATATTCCTCACAAACATTTTTCACTCAGAATCTTCATATTCAGTGTCTTCCTCTTCTTCAGTTTCATCATCAGAATCAGCAGCCTTCTGAGCACTCTCTTCAATTTCCAGCCTTTGGATAATCTCCTCAAGCTTCTGCTTCCTGGCATCCAGCTCTTTGCAGGTGTTCTTCAGCTCAGCAATCAAAGCAGCTTTGGATATAGGAGACTTTGCCTTTGAAGGTCCAGCAGATGTCCCAGAGGGAGCTTCAACATCAGCTGCATGATGACTTAAGAACAACTTGTAGTGGAAGGCCAGAGGACTCTCTCTTTTGCAGATTGAATCCTTCTCAGTGAGGATACCTGGATACTGGCTAAGGATTATTCCACACAGCAAAGAAGGGAAGGCAATAGGCAGCTTTGTTGCAGATGTTCCAACATGCTTCAATGTCTGATAAAAAATGTAAGCCCCAAAGACCAGCTTTGTTTGGGTGCCCACAACATATATGAATCTGCCTAATCCAGTTGCTATTGAGGAGGTATGGTTGGTAGGGACCCAATTTGCAGTGCCAATCCTATGCAACATTGCATACTTCCTTGTCAGCAAGCTAACAGAAAGTTTGCCCTTGACTGGCCAAGCTTTGACTTGATTGGCAGTAATGACCTTGCACACCTGGTTGTCAGTCTTCCCCAACTCATTAGGTCCATCAGATTCTCTCCCTAGATAGTGGTTGATAACCCTAGGAGAGAATTCCACACATCTCCCTCTTACATACACCTTCCTGAATTCATCTGACTTACCATCAGCACAGTCCTCTTGAAGGTTGACAATAAATTCCTTGACTAGCAGCTCATAGCAAGGTGAGAAGTTTGACACTGTTTTGAATAAACCAGCAGAAGAAATGAGATCAATTACCTCAGTGCACTCAAGTGCATTGCTGCCCAGCTCTCTTTCAAGTGCTACCCTTCTTTGGTAGACACATTTCCATCTGCTCACACTTGATACATGATGAAAAGAAATATTATCCAGAGGAGCTTCTGGAACAGCAGAGGTGGACCTTGAAGGTGTTGGTCTCTTCTTTGGTTGGGATGTTGGGACATCCTCTTCAACATCTGAATCTGGAGGAGTGAAAGCTTTCCTCTTTTGCGTATTCACCTTGCTCCATTGTTTGGTAGGACCAAAAGCAACTTTAGCTTTGTCCTTCTTCGGTGTTGGCTGCTTCTTCTCAGGAGTTGCATGTCCTGCAGTCTTCTTTTCCTTCCTAGTCCTGAGCCTTTTGGCTATGCTAGGGTTCACAGAGGCAATAATCTCTGTGTCAGAATCATGCTCTATGTCTACAACAGGAGGAGGTTGTGTAGTCTCCTCTTCAGCAGGTGGATCAACAGAGGCTTGATCATCAGTGGAGGCCTTGTGCTGGTCCTCAGATGTTTCATCATTATCATCAGTGGATGCCTTGTGCTGTTCCTCAGATGTTGTAAACACCCCAAATTTGCCCTCACCCATTCACACCATGGCTTGTGATCTCCTCATATGCATAAACTCAATCATAGCATCTCATATTGCATTTTTGATTCACTGCATTGGTTCAAAGTCATCTGCATCTAGGGTTTGTGATCTGAGCAATCCAAGAGCTTCTTGAGCCACTCCAAAGGTCATCAATCACTTTAAAGGGGTCCATGTATGTTCAAGCATCATATTATATCCCCTCAAAGTCAAGAATGTCAAAGAATCACAAAAACTGAGAATGGCATGGAAGCAGAGCCAGGTTTAACTGCACAGATGACCTAGAATTAGGGTTTTGGTTTCAGAGGCCATAAATCCAAATTTTTTGGTCATTCTTGTTTCTATTGGTCTCTATAGGGTATAGGGATCATGCATATCAATTTTCATGAAGAAATTCAATGGGGAAGTCATCTGATCAAGAGTTGACTTTTTGAGCAAGCCAGTGCAAAATCAGGGCATCTGAGGCCCCCACTGACCCAACCAAAGGGTGTTCTTCATCATTTTGATTGTGTATGATCTTTATTTGATCATAGAAGATGTTATAAGTTCACAAAATTGAAGGATTTCAAGCCATTTGCAAAATTGACTTTTTGGGAAAGTTGACTTGTATTGAAAATTGCCATTTTGGGAAACTTTTTCAACCCTTGCTTTTTGATTTAAAAATGTTTCAAATGGAAAAACTTTGGTCATGAAAGTTGTATATTGGATCATTCCCTTTTCAAAAAGTACAAGAACTTGACCTAATTCATTTTGGATCAAAAGTTATGGCTTGTCAAAGTTGGGAAAAATCACATAATTTCAAGTTTTCTACCAAAGAGGCAAAGTTGCAAAATCACTTGCCAAGGAAAATTGTGCTATCAAATGGACTTCTAATCTTCATACAAACATGAATCAATGCCTAAAGATCAGAATTCACCAAGAGTTTGCTCATTTTTGTGACTTGTGGAACAAGAAATTTCAAAAGGGCCAAGGATGAAGCAAGTTGCAAAACCTCACTCAAAGATGAATCCACTTGCTTGCTGACTTCATAATTGATCCTAGGGCTCTCCACACTTCTTGCTGCGCAGGACACCCCATTTGTCCTTGGCTAGCTATGAGCCCATGCTTCTCGTACACAAAGTTTGACATTTTGACCAAAGACCCATACCAATCACAATAGGGCACACCAACTCCACAGGCCTATCCATGAGTGATAAGTGGACCAAAGGCAAGCCATAACACATAACCATTCATGCTGAAACACACCCCAAGTCATAGTTATCAAAATTGCTCCAACTTGCAAAACCATTCGAAACACTCAGCACAAGCTTCAAACACACAAACAAACTTCACCATTGATCTCCACATGCTTCATTGATCACAAACCAGTCATTAAAATAGCCTGAAACTCACTGAAATCAAAACACGATTCCCCCCCCCCCTTGAACAGAACTCTGTCAATCTCCCAAACTAGCCATCCTCAAGGCTTCCTAAGCTTCATTTCATCTTCAGAGGACTAAAAGGAGTGGATTTGCGGCAAGGGAAAGGCCAGAAAGCTCATAACCAGGAGGTTCCATCTCAGGTAGCCATCTCAAACATTTTTCCAGAACTTGCGTTTTAGGTTATAAACTGATTCTATGTGGTGTGCTGATCATTTTGAGCTTTGAATCTTTGAAAATGGTTGCGTGTGTAGGATGTATTTGATCTCTGAAACTTTTGTGTGTTTTCCGTTTTGATTCATTTCTCTTGATTCAGTGGAAATAAATGGATTTTAGGGTGGGGTTTAGGTTTAGTGATGTTCAATGATTGATTCTGGAGAGATTTGAGAGGTTTCATGGCGTATTGAGAGAGATTGAAGAAGGGGGTCGTCGGAGAAGATGACCGGAACACTGTTCCGGTCACCTGATTTTGTTTAGGGTTCAGATTAGGGCACTAATCATAATTAGAAGAATTTGAATGCTGGCCGTCCAGATGCGCGCCTAGTCAATTCCCGCGCGTCCTAGTTCGAATCCTGGCCCTTTGATCTGTTGACTTTCCCATTTTCAGTTTAATTTCAATTTTATTTTCATTTAATCTCATTTGTTTTCTACATTTTATTAAAAATAGTAAAACATCTTTAAAAATTCTGAAATTTTTTGTCAAAGGTTCAATTAATTTTCAGAAACCAAAAACATTTTCATTTTTATTTTTTGCATTAAATAATTTAAATCATTTAAGAGTTTATTTTCAATTAATTAATGAGAATTAATTAATTAAAAATGCTTTTAGGTATTTAATAATCACAAAAAAATTCATGAAACACTTAAAATCATTTAGAAACATTGTCCAACCCTCAAACCAAATTTATTTTTTGTTCTTGATGCCTCTTGACAATTTTCAAAGGAATTAATTTCATTTCAAGGCATTATTTTGATCCAATCTTCAAAAATTCATTTCTGCCTAGCCTTTAAGAGTTGGACAATGATTCTTTTTGCATTGCATCTTGTATAGCATGTAGTTTATAGGATTAAATTGGCATGAATTGATCTTGCATTTCCTATTTGTTTGGCATTTTTCTTGACAAGGTACCTTGAAACCCTAGCAATCTTAGGAAATTCATAACTCTCATTAGGTTAAGAGTTGGATCCCCTCCTTTGGGCAGTGAGTTTGTATAGGTTTAGGGTTCCTTTGAGTGCATTTTCAATTTTTTATCATGATGTTTGCTTCTGGTTTTGATTTTTGTTTTGTGCATTGATCATAAACCCTAATTTGGGCTTTCATTTGCATCCATCTTCCATTTGCTTGCATACTATGACTTACCATGACATTTTGTGTATCCATTTGATTCATAAGACATCTTAGGACATGTTAGAATCATGTGTGATCATTGCATCTTTCATTTTCCATATTGTATGTCATTTGCATTTCATAACTTTTCATGTATGTCCATGGTCCTAAGCATGCTTCATTTGCATCCATATGTTTATATGATCATTCTCATGCCTTGCCTCATATGTGCATCATCTCTTAGCATCATTAGCATCATACTCATGCTTCTGGTTTTGGTTTGCATCATGCCATTTCATCTCATTTTTGAAGGCATTGCATTTCTTTCACTAACTTTTCAGGTGGTAAGTTACTTTGAGAAGTGAATTTGCCTTCACTTCTCACAATCTCTTCTCATCCCTCTTATGCATCATTGCCGCATTTTTGTCTTGTGCTTGAGATTGAGCTTGCTCATTCTTCTTCATCCTCCTTTCTTTCTTCAAGTGACTTGTCTTCTTAAATGAAGCAAGTTACTTTGCTTCTCTTTGCTCCTTTCATCTGCTTCCTGGTGGTTTCTCTGAAGATCTTTCTTGTAAACCTCACAAACCTTAGGAACAACCAAGCATGACAATAATTAGGGTTTTGATTAGTCCCCCATTTAGATTTTACCTTTGTGTCTCATTGAGTCCTCTCTTCTCATCTCATAACCAAGGACTAAACCCTAAAGGCTTCAAGGCTTTGTGATTAAGCTTATGCCTGCATCCTTCTATTAGGATGGAGTGTATAACTTTAATCCTAAGTGTTAAACCCTTAATGTGTTTAAATCCTTTAATCAATCCACTTAATAATCATTAAGACATCAAGCTTGTAACTTGGGCCTTGCATTAGGGTTCTAATTCTTCCTTAATTGGTTAAGAAGGACTAACCCTAGTGTTAATGGACAAGTCCCCCTCAAGTTGTCTTGCAAACCCTAAAACTCACTTCATCATCTTATCATTAATTAAAATCCATTTAATAAAGGCTTTGTTTTGTCATGAAGTTAATCCCTAATCATGGATTAAGTTGAGGAGCTTTCCTCAGCTTAAACATTCTCATCTATTATTCTTCTATTAGGATGGTGTAATGAGTCTGTTTAATCCCTGATTATGGCTTAATCTCATTACTTAACACTAAACAAAAACACCAAAAACATCTAAATAATCACAAGTAGGTTAATGATCTTAATCCTACATCATGGTGGTTAAGTGTGAGAAGCTGACTTCACACTTAAGGCATTCTCATTACCCCTAATCAGAGGGAAGATGTGATGAGTTTACTAAATCCATTGGTTTAGGCTTAAGCTCATTAATTTATGACAAACTTCAAAAGGCAATAAAAAACTGAAAACTCAAAAACAAACAATAATCGTCTCCTCCGGGATTCTTTTCTCATCTCATTCACTCATAAACGAGAACTAGCTTCTTCCGTCTAATGCAAGACAGTTCGCACCTGAGCCAGACAGGTCATACACTTGAGCATAGACAAGTAAGCAGTTCACAAGTCAATCTTTATTTCAGTCTCTTTGGGTCGAACTACGGTGTTCTGACTTCCTCATTGCACGAGAGGATACGTAGGCATAACTTAACAGTTATCGAACAAAAGTCTCTGTATATCCCCCCTCTTTCAGCATTATTCTTTTAACCTCATGATCTTTAGCATCTTATTCCTGTTCTTACACTGACACTGTACATTTACACACTTCACTTCTTTTACATTGACACTTGCATTCTTTCCAGCTTTGATACACAAAAATACACTGACACTACCCCTTTAAAACACAAATCTTTTAAGCGTGGATCCCGTCGAGTACGACGGACAATCTGGGTGCTAATACCTTCCCAGGTTGTAACCAACCCCCTTTCTCAGTCTCTCTGGTTCGCAACCGTCTTATCCACATCTTTATAGGTCTATGCAGCATTACCTTTCCTTCGGGATAAAAATGCCTAGCTGGCGACTCTATTCATTTCATTTCCTCCTTTCGCCGACTGTTCGCGTCTGTACCCCTTTCTGACCTTTCTGGTGTCATTTTGGTGGGAGCGACAGCTTGGCGACTCTGCTGGGGACACTTATACTGTAACCAGGGCTTCTGGTTCTTTTTATGGGTTCCTCCTAGCGCTTGATTGATTTGTGTTTACTGGGGTGTTAAGTGCTAATCGTGTTTGTATATTTGCTTTATTTACTGCTTTATGTACAGTTATTTATTGCTTTCTTTTAAAGCTTTATATACATCATACTGTCATACTGTTTTGGCTGGATCTGGTTTTGTTGCTTTGGTGGGTGGGTGTTCTATTGAGAGTTTAAGGTCCTATACCTGGGACCTGAGTGACACCTAGGCTAGAGTGGTTCATGTTCTTTCCCATTCCATTTCGGTCTGGTGCGGGAATATGAAACACGGTTCAGATATGGGTTTCTTCTTGAGAACTCTGTGCTACAGATCTCCTGTAGTGCTAGGGCTATCTAGGAAGCCTGCTAAGTCTGGATGACCTTTATTATGACCTTCAGAAACTGAGGTGAATTAGATGAGGATCTTTTATGGTTATTGTAAACACTGTACCTCCGGGTTAGAAGTGTTTACACTTCTCATAACTGATCCGAGTCTGAGGATCCTTGTTCTAGAACATCACCCGTGAGGGGGTTGGGCTGTTTACAGGTTTGCAGGTACCCTTGACCTCAGCATACCCTGATACTTTGTTTTGATTAAGAGTACTCCATTTTGGGACAGTTCTTGTGATTTGAACCCTGGACATGTGACTCTTTATTTGAGTCCCCCACCTTGGTTACTAGACTTATGAACCTCCATCTGGACTTCTTAGACATACATGGACCCATATCAAGGCAGTAATCAGATCCAGCTTGATCACAAACCCTTGCATATCATTTGCATACATCATCATTGCATCATTTAACATTTGCTTATTTGTTTTTCAGGGTATCCATATTAAATTTGGCTTGGTTTTGACCCCTTCATCTGCATAGATCCCTGTTCATCAGTATCTGCTTCAGCTATCTTCATCAGCTACCTGCTTCAGTCACCTGCATCACCAGTATCAGCCTATCAGTGGCTCATCTCCAGTGTTAGGCTCCATCATCAGTATTTGTTTCAGCTCTTCATCAGCAGACATGGCACCCAAGAAGAGCAACATCTCATATCACTTCTTTGAGCTTGTGCTGGCTGGCATCAGGCAGGTTCAGGCACTTATCACTCCAGACCATATACCATTATTCAGAGAACATTATGGAGGCATCCTTGATATGGTTATGGACTTGGACCCTTCTCAGAGGAGCTTGATTCACACTTGCCTACAGTTCTATGATCCTCCTTTGAGATGCTTCACTTTTCAGAATTTTCAGTTGGGACCTCTGTTGGAGGAGTTTTCATCACTGATTGGTGTACCTGTCAAGGGTGGTGTCCCCTTCAACCCTGAGATGGCTTTTCCCAGCAATGAGGAAGTGGCAAAAGCACTGTGTCTGGAACCTATTCTGATTGAGCAGAACATGACAACAAAGGCTGGAATCTCTGGTCTACACTTGGATTTCTTGACTTCTCAGGCTATCCTGAAGGCCTCCTTGGGAGAATGGAAGGCAGTCTGTGCATTGTTAGCCCTCAGTATATATGGGGTTATACTTTTTGCAGATGAGCCCAAGTTTATCAGCAGGAATGCCATTCATCTTTTCATTCTAAGGAACCCAGTGCCCACCTTACTGGGAGATTTCTACTACTCTGTTCACCAAAGGAATGAGAAGCAGAGAGGAAGGTTGGTGAGATGCTGTGCTCCCCTATTCCATACCTGGCTGCTCAAACACTTGCCCAAGACTGATGCCTTCCTGAATCCTCACCAACCGAAGAATTGGGCTAGGAGACTTATTGCTTTGACCTCGGATGACATCAGATGGTGCACCCAGAGCACCAAGGGCAGGGACATCATTACTAGTTGTGGGCAGTTCCCCAATGTACCTCTGATAGGAGTGAAGGGTTGCATCAACTACAACCCTTTACTATTCAAAAGACAATTGGGCTATGCATTGGTCCACCCTCCTAGAGTACAAGACTTGGTTGAAACCCTTTATTGTGAGATTAAACCTAATCTAGCTGTTGTCAGACAAGCATCCTGGGCTTGGGACAACATCCAGACCAAAGGGATGGCCATTCTTGGGAGATGCAACAATGTGGCCTCAGCTCAGTATTATGAGTGGTCTCATGCCAGGGCCCAAGTTTCTGGGATGCCTTTCACCATTGAGGATGCACCTGGACCATCCACAGCACCACCTCCAGCCACTGTCAGCCTGAAAGAATTTGAGAAACTAAAAGAGAGGAATGAGAATCTGTCTCAAGCCCTGAAGAGAACCCTCTAGGAGAGGAGTGATGGTCGTCTGGACATTGAGAGGTTAGAAAAGCTTAAGGTGGAGCATCTAGCCAAGATTGAAAAAGCAGAGGACTACATCAAGAAGTCAAGAGCTGGAGAGAAGATTTTGAAGAATGCCTGTAAAGAGGTCCAGTTTTAGAAGGCTAGGACTGATCTCTATCTGAAAGAAAGTCAAGCTAGGTGGGTCAGGATCACTGAAGCTCGCACTCAGGAAGATAAGAGAACTCAGGACAGGATTGAGCAGTTGGAGGCCAGTGCAAAGGAGCAACAGGAAGGCCTGCTAGCAGCCCAGAAGGAGATCTCAGAATTGAAGCTTAGGGCTGGCGTGAAGAGGTCAAAGGACCAAAGCAGACACAAGAAGCTAACCACTGCTATCACCACCAGGATTCTTCTTATCAGGAACCTCACAGAGCATCCAGCTGATCCCGTAACTGAAGCACTTCTGAAGGAGGTCAAGGAGGATGAGTTTGGTCTTGGTGTCTGACTTTTGCTTGTTGTTGTTTTCATTTCATGTACTTTTCTTTTTCATGTTGTATTTTGACCCCTCAGGGGCATGTATTGTAAAAAACAAACTATGTATGATTCACCTTTTGTAATATATTCATTAGTTTGTTTCATTTGAGTCTCTTTCTCCCAAGCAACATCAAAGCATCTTCCTCAGGGGTCTGGAAAGGTCAAAACCAAATGCCAAGCCGGATACCTTGGAAACAAATAAGCATACTGCATTGCATACTAACCTTTGTTTTATTTTGTAGGGTTTTGTTTTGTTTGTTACTAACTCTGTTGTGGTTCAGGAACTATTGCTCGCCGTCGAGTGTTCCCTCTCAACCGTCCGCACAGATATCCCACTCGCAACAACCTTCCGGGTATACAGATGGACCAAGTACAGCAGGATCTTACAGAAGTCAAGACTCAAATGGCCAATGAGAGGCTAGAGATGAGAAACCAGATGACCCAGTTCATGGAAGTGATGAATGGCTTGGCTCAAAGCCAGGAAAGATTAAGGGCACTGGTAGAAAGGCAGACCCAAGAGGAACCCCATCTAGGGACTGGAGGAACGAGAAACAATGAGAGGGTTCAACCTCATGTCAATCCACCAGTGTATGGGCCTCATTTTCATCCATAGATCAACATCCCTGCTAATGTACAAGGGAATGCTACTACGGGCAGAGTATTACAAGAAGACCCCCAAGAGGATCAATTCACTGTGATGGGAGCTGGGGATGAAGCCTATGACAGAAGGCTTGATGAAATTGCTGAGAAATTGAGATCTCTGGAGTCTCAAAATTCCTTGGGCTTTGATGTCACGGACATGGGTTTAGTGGACGGGGTAAGGATTCCCCACAAGTTCAAACCCCCGTGCTTCGAGAAGTACAACGGAACTTCCTGTCCACGAACCCACTTGCAATCCTTTCTGGGGAGGCTGAAGGCATACACCATGGATGAAAAACTGTGGATGTTCTACTTTGAAGATAGTTTGACAGGGGCTTCAAGGGAATGGTACTCTCATTTGACTAGAGCAACCATCAGATGGTGGAAGGACCTAGCTAAGGCCTTCATCAGACAGTACCAGTACAACTTGGACATGGCTCCTAACAGGACCCTCCTGATGGGAATGTCTCAATCATCCAGAGAAAGCTTCCGGGAATACGCCCAGAGGTGGAGACAGCTTGCTGCTGCTGTCCAGCCACCCATGTCGGAAAGGGAAATGGCCGACATGTTTATGAACACCCTTCAAGGGACATATATTGATAGGCTAGCTGCCTTTTCTTCCACCAGCTTCGCTGACGTAGTCATAGCTGGAGAAAGGATTGAAAGCCTATTAAAGATGGGCAAGATTTCTGACAATGGTGCAAGCTCGTCCAGCAACCCCAGAAAACCTTTTGTGGGGCCTAGAAGAACAGGTGAGACTAATGTTATTCATGCCAACAGGGGCAGACCTCAATATGTTCATAGGTCAGTGGCAGCTGTCACTATTCCTGCTCCAATTCCTCAGCAACCAGCATATCAACCACAACAACAACCCCACTACCAGCAACAAGTTCAGTATCCGCCTCAGAGGAACTACAACAACAACAACAGCAACAACAATCAAGAAAGACCTTTTCAGCAGAGACCATCTCAGGCCAATAGGGTGATTGATCCAATCCCTATGCCTTATGCCACTCTATTTCCACAACTCCTGAAGCTCAACTTGGTTGAGTTAAGGACATTGGCACCACCAGATCCTTCCAGTCTGCCAAGAAATTATGACGCCAACGCCAGATGTGCTTTTCACTCCAATGCACCTGGCCACAGTACAGAGAAGTGCAGAGCTTTACAAATGAAGGTACAAGACTTGGTAGATTCTAAAGCTCTAAACTTTGCACCCCCGCCAAATGTCAACAAGAACCCCATGCCCAACCATGGAGGACCAAGAATTAATGCTATTGAGGAAGATAAGCCGTCTTTCTTAATAACCAATGTTGGGCAAATTCGGACACCCCTGGTAGAGATTAAAGCTCAACTCCTAGAATGCCAGATGTTCCCCGGGTGTGAACTCGGGTGTGGTTATTGCAACATTTCGGTAAACGGGTGTGATAACTTGAGAAGCGGCATAGATGGTCTTATCCAGAGTGGCTTACTTCAAATCACAACATCAACACCTTCAAATCCAGCAATCTCTCCGACAACAATTCCTGAGTCTCCTACAACTGCAACAACAATCATTCCAAACAATTCTTCAATTTCATCAACAAATGCTTCATCTATCACTTCAACAAACCAGATATCAACAACCACTCCTTCTACAACATCAGCACCCCTTCATTCAGAATCTTCTACAACGCCAACAGATATTTCAGCAGTCACCATTTATTATGATCCGTCCTATGTTCCTCCTAACAACAATTTTCAACAACAAACAGTGGCATCTCCTGCCAGGTCACCAGTTACCATCTACTACGATCCGCACACTATTTCAACACCCTCCTCTGCTGCAGTTAGTCCGGTTACCATCACGGTACCTGGACCAGTTCCATATGAAAGCAGTAATGCCATCCCTTGGCATTACGGCTCTGACCTTTACTGCAATGGGGAGAAAATCACTTTGGACTCTTCAACTTCCTCTCCACAGATTGACAATGTTGGGGGAGGCGGAGGCTTCACCAGAAGCGGACGCCTTTTTGCCTCGCAATCACAAAAACCTAATGCTGAAGCAGAAGCCGCTGCCAAAGCAAAGGGAAAGAGTGTAATATCTGAAGAGCCCATTCTCAAGGAAACTCAGAAGACATCTTTTGAACAAGATGTAGACGAGTTCATGAGAATTATAAAGAGGAGTGATTACAAAGTGGTGGATCAGCTTCACCAAACTCCCTCAAAAATCTCCATACTATCCCTGCTGATGTGTTCCGAAGCCCACCGGAATGCATTACTAAAAGTCTTGCACGCAGCATATGTGCCAGAGGAGATCACCGTTAATCAGCTGGAGACCGTGGTAGCAAATGTCAATACCAGCCATGGATTGGGTTTTACCAATGCTGATTTAACAACCGAGGGATGTAACCACAACAAGGCTTTACACATCACTCTAGAATGCAAGGGTGCTGTTCTATCACATGTACTGGTAGACACTGGGTCTTCACTCAATGTTTTACCAAAGAAAGCCTTGGTGAAGCTGGAGTATGATGGCTTGGCATTACGTCCAAGTAATTTGGTGGTGAGAGCATTTGATGGCTCTAAGAGATCAGTGCTAGGAGAGATTGATCTGCCTGTGATGATTGACCCACAGACTTTTAAAATTACCTTCTAGGTGATGGACATTCAGCCGGCCTACTGCTGTTTGTTGGGTAGACCTTGGATCCATGCCGCTGGCGCAGTTACGTCTACCCTTCACCAGAAGTTGAAATTCGAGTGGGAAGGCCAGATCATCACCATCTGTGGTGAGGAAGATATCTTTGTTAGCCATCTGGCTACGTACAAATACATTGAGATGGATGGAGAAATCCATGAAACCATGAGCCAGGGATTTGAAGCCCTGAACATTAATGAAGCATCTGCTGTACTTGGGACTTCCATGACATCTTATCAGCAAGCCAGGAAGGTTGTTGAGGAGGGGACTGCCCAAGGCTGGGGCAAGTTGCTGCCCGTAGAGAGGAAGGAGGACAGATTTGGGTTGGGTTACAAACCAACTCAACAAGATCAATCAGAGGCTGCTAAGAAGCCCAGTTTTGTCAGTGGGGGGATGCTCACCCCTGATGCAGTAAACAACTTGGAAGATGAGTCGGAAGATGAGCGCAACCCGGAGAGCTGGATACGTCCAAGGATCCTGGGGAGCCGTATCTCAAACTGGTCTTCCCAGGAAATTATAAGGGTTACTCCTGCAGAGTAATTATTATTTCCTGTATATTTTAAGCATGCATCAAGTCTTGCATCTTGCCCAAGATGACAAGATTCATTTTGTAACCGGGCCATCTTGTAATTTTGTGCAAACAGATCAATCAATGAATATCAGACATCTTTTGCAAATGAGTCTTTTTCTTTTCCGCTCAATGTTTTTCATTTTTCTTTTTGTACAAAAATAAAATGGCAATGTTTTCCAAAATGGCAAAACTTCATTTCACTTTTTTGTAAAACAAGATTAAAATCAATCACTAAAATGAACAATCTAAACCCTTGCAGAGAGTGCCTTTCAGACTGCACCGACAACAACACAGCTATGACCTCGTATGACTTTGACAATCCAATCAATCAAGTTGATGAAGGGGTTGAAGAAGATTATGAGCTTCCTGAAGAGCTAGCCAGGTTGTTAAGGCAAGAGGAGAAGGTTATCACCCCTCATCAGGAGGAGGTTGAAACGGTTAATCTTGGTACGGAAGAAGACTTGAAAGAGGTTAAGATCGGGGCCTGCCTGCAAGACTCGGTGAAAGAGAAACTGATTGATATGCTTCGGGAGTATGTGGATGTGTTTGCTTGGTCTTACCAGGATATGCCAGGGTTGGACACCGATATCGTCATGCACAAGCTGCCTTTGAGAGAAGACTGCTCGCCAGTAAAACAGAAGCTGCGCCGTACTCGCCCAGATATGGCAATGAAGATAAAGGAAGAGGTGCAAAAGCAATGGGACGCTGGATTCCTTGCTGTAACTAGCTATCCACCGTGGGTTGCTAATATTGTACCCGTGCCTAAGAAAGACAGCAAAGTGAGAATGTGTGTTGACTACCGGGATCTGAACAGAGCCAGCCCAAAAGATGATTTTCCATTACCTCACATTGATGTATTGGTTGATAATACGGCTCAGTTCTCGGTGTTCTCCTTCATGGACGGATTTTCAGGATACAATCAGATCAAGATGTCACCTGAAGACATGGAGAAGACAACTTTCATCACACCCTGGGGCACGTTCTGTTATAAGGTGATGCCATTCGGACTGAAGAATGCAGGTGCAACGTATCAACGGGCTATGGTAACATTATTCCACGATATGATCCATAAAGAAATCGAATGTTATGTGGATGACATGATTTCCAAGTCCCTCACAGAAGAGGACCACCTGGTAAATCTGTTAAAGCTATTCAAGCGTCTGAGGAAGTACCAACTGAAATTGAACCCCAACAAGTGCACATTCGGGGTGCGATCTGGTAAGTTGCTAGGATTTATTGTAAGCGAGAAAGGGATTGAAGTTGACCCTGATAAAGTCAAAGCCATTCAAGAAATGCCTGCACCGAAAACTGAGAAAGAAGTTCGGGGGTTTCTAGGTAGATTGAACTATATTTCAAGGTTCATATCTCACCTTACAGCAACTTCTGAACCTTTGTTCAAGCTGTTAAGAAAAGAACAGACGGTCAGGTGGAACGAAGACTGCCAGAGGGCTTTTGACAAGATCAAAGAGTACTTGCAAGAACCTCCAATCCTTATGCCACCAGTTGAAGGAAGACCTCTGATAATGTACTTAACAGTATTAGAAGAGTCAATGGGGTGTGTGTTGGGCCAGCATGACGAGTCTGGTCGAAAAGAGTATGCAATTTACTACCTAAGCAAAAAGTTTACCGACTGTGAACAACGTTATTCACTGCTCGAGAAAACTTGCTGTGCTTTAGCGTGGGCTGCTCGCCGACTGAGACAGTATATGTTGACCCACACTACCTTATTGATATCAAAGATGGACCCGGTTAAGTACATTTTTGAGAAGCCAGCTCTTACCGGACGGGTTGCAAGATGGCAAATGATCCTCACAGAATATGACATCCAATACACATCTCAGAAGGCCATCAAGGGCAGTGTATTGTCTGATTATCTTGCTGAGCAACCTATTGATGATTACCAGCCTATGAGATTTGACTTCCTTGATGAAGACATCATGTTCATAAAAGCAAAAGATCATGAAGAGCCTATTCACACTGAAGGGCTTGACCCGGATGAAGAATGGACTATGATGTTTGATGGGGCTGTTAATATGAATGGTCGTGGTGTTGGTGCAGTACTCATTACACCTAAGGGAGTCCATATGCCTTTCTCGGCAAAGCTCACCTTCAACTGCACTAATAACGAAGCCGAATACAAAGCTTGCATTATGGGTCTTGAGGAAGCCATTGACCTCAGGATCAAGACATTGACTGTGTTCGGAGATTCAGCTCTGGTAGTTAATCAAACCAACGGCAAATGGTACACCCACCAGGATCATCTGATACCTTACAGGGATTATACAAGGAAGTTATTGACTTTCTTTACAACGGTCAAGCTTGAGTATATTCCTCGGGACGAGAATCAGTTTGCAGATGCTCTTGCCACCATTTCATCCATGATCAAAGTTCAAGCTGCCAACTTTGTGCCTCGGATTTCAGTGTCCAGACTTGACAGACCAGCATATGTGTTTGCAGCAGACATTGTCAAAGATGATAAGCCTTGGTTCCATGACATTAAGTGCTTCTTGGAGGATCAAACATACCCACCTGGGGCATCTTCCAATGATAAGAAGACTTTAAGAAGGCTTGCTGGTAGTTTCTTCCTGAATACTGACGGTTCCCTGTACAAGAGGAACTTTGATATGGTACTCCTCAGATGCGTTGACAGAACAGAAGCAGACTTGTTAATGCGTGAAGTGCACGAAGGATCCTTTGGTACCCATGCAGGAGGGCATGCCATGGCTAAAAAGTTGCTAAGATCAGGTTATTACTGGATTACAATGGATGCTGACTGTTGTGCCTACGCCAGGAAATGCCATAAGTGCCAGATTTATGCGGATAAGGTGCATGTGCCTCCCAATCCTCTGAATATGATGTCTTCACCCTGGCCCTTTGCTATGTGGGGCATTGATATAATTGGCAAGATTGAACCGACTGCTTCAAATGGCCACAGATTCATCCTGGTTGCTATTGACTATTTTACCAAGTGGGTTGAAGCAGCTTCCTATGCAAATGTTACAAGGCAAGTGGTAGCCCGATTTCTGAAGAGAGAAATCATCTGTCGGTACGGAGTTCCCGAGCGAATCATCACTGATAATGGTTCCAACTTAAACAACAAAATGATGGCAGAACTATGCCGGGACTTCAAGATCCAACATCACAATTCTTCTCCTTACAGGCCAAAGATGAACGGCGCTGTAGAGGCAGCTAATAAGAATATCAAGAAGATTGTGCAGAAGATGGTAGTCACCTACAAAGACTGGCATGAAATGCTACCGTTTGCCTTGCATGGGTACCGTACGTCAATCAGGACATCCACTGGGGCAACACCGTATCAGCTTGTGTATGGGATGGAAGCAGTCCTACCTGTTGAAGTTGAATTACCCTCCCTGCGGGTACTGATGGATGTTAAGCTGAACGAAGCAGAATGGGTCCGATCCCGATACGAACAACTGAGTCTGATTGAAGAGAAAAGATTGGCTGCAATCTGTCATGGGCAGTTATATCAGAAAAGAATGAAGAAAGCCTTCGATCAGAAAGTCAGGCTCCGAGAGTACCAAGTAGGAGATCTTGTGCTGAAAAGAATCCTCCCTCCTCATACAGACCACAGGGGCAAGTGGACTCCGAACTACGAAGGACCATTCGTGGTAAAGAAAGTTTTCTCCGGTGGAGCACTCATGCTCAGCACTATGGATGGTGAAGACTTCCCGTCCCCTGTGAATTCAGATGCAGTTAAAAAATACTTCGCATAAAAATGACCCGCTGGACATAAAAACAGAATGTAAGTCCAGGCAAAAATAGGGCATCCCGGCGAGTCAAAAACAGAATAAAAGACTCGGGCAAAAATAAGGGAGAATAAACAAAAAGATGTACACCCGCTGAGTTGAAAAGCCGCATTGGACAACTCAGGCAAAAATGGGTATCCCGATGGATTGAAAACCCGAAAGGGCGATCCATGCAAAATAAGGGAATAAACGAACAACTGCATTCTGAATTCGTCTGTATCACTTACAACTTGGTAAGCTTCGAAAGGGTCAAGCTTCTTTCAGAATCAGCCTTCTTCAGAAAGCAAGACGAGAAGAGTGTCAAAAGTCATACGAGTCATAGCAAAGGGAAGCTCCTTGAAGCGTCATCAACATTGCCAACATTTTGTTTCTCAATTTATAACAATCTCCTCATCTTAGGGGATCTGTTTCCTCGACTGTATCTTGCCAATTCAGGGCATACGAATTAATAAAATCAGATTTTCAGTCATGTCCCGTCTCGTACATTTTATTTTCATTTGCGAAACGTCCGATGTCTTTAAGATACTGATTACATAAAATACAGAGGCTTCTCTTCTAAAGAATACATGCTTGCAGGAAATATATTTACTCCCGGGAGTGTCTAGACTCCTATGACGGAATCCGGTAAGGGATACCTCGGGATTACTTGTACGTTTCTATCTTTGCAGGATTGCAGGTATCCAAAACACGACATGGAGCATGTAAGCTTCACCACAGCCAGCTGGCAAATCATTATCTGCTCAGCCTATCTCCCAATTAGCACCAGAAATGGTTTCTCCCCAGCTGAGTTGTCAAGTATCATCCTCAACAGAACCCTTACAGAAATTTCCGGGAAGACCTTCCCCAGCCGAGTTACCATTTACTATTCCTCCACAGTCAGGTGCAAAAGCCAGGGAACCATCTCCCCACAGAGCTTCCGCCTCTATCCGGAAGAGCAACGCGCAAAGGAATCACAACAGAGTGACAAAGGCTTCTACAGACCCCAGCCGGGTCCTCCATTTACTGGAATGGGTCTATCAATGACATATTCCCCCAAGCAGATACATCACGTCAGGTCTACCAATGATCTCATCCCCAGCTAGGATGTCCACTTCAAGCAGATCAGCCAAAGATCTCCACAGCTTCGGGACCCGGGTCCCGGATCGGTATCTTTGCATAATCATAGCATTCACATCATTATTCTCCCCACAAAGCGTAGCATTCCGTCTAGTACGGAGCATTACGGCAAAAATCAAACATATTGCATAATCATAAGCCATGTTCTGAATCAAACACTTGTGAATACTGACAATCCATCAAAGATATACAGAAAAACTCCCCAGATTCCCAGGCAGAGAGCCCAGACATTTCTCTCACAAATACAAACATTTATTGGCACCCGTTCGTGTCATATCCCCACCAGAGAGCCAAAAGCATTTGCATTACACTCGTAAATGCAAACACCACTCCTTTATTGGCACCCGTCCGTGTCATCATTCCCCAGTAAAAGTCGCCCGAGCACTCTTTACAAACAGACCACTTATATATTTACAGATACTTCTTGACACCTGTCCGTGTCATACCCCCAGCAGAAAACCAAAGCGTCCTCCTTGCACTCACAGATACCTCTTTATACAAATTCCCCGACACCCGTCCGTGTCGCGTTCCCAGCACAGTAACCTAAACACTTTGTATATCAGATACTTGTTTATACTATACTTTTCTCCTTTTGACACTCGTCCGTGTCACCCTCCCCAGCAAGTTAAACACTCATCTATACACCACTCACGCTTATTACTCTTATTTCACTTATAGAGATACTCGTCCGTATCTTGTATACACCACATTTACCCTCTCAGATTCGACACTCTTCCGTGTTCTTTGTTAACCAGTTGGTACTCGTCCGTACCATCATCTCAGAACATGCGTCAAGCGTTTGTTTCTACCTGATACTCGTCCGTATCATAGTCCTAAGGATGCTCGTCCGCATCTTTAATCCATACACGTGTCAAACACTCTTATCTTCTTGAATTTAGACACTTGTTTGTGTCTACTATTCCCCAGAAGAATCCCCGCAGAATCAACACTCGTTCGTGTTCTTAATTAACCAGTTGATACTCGTCCGTATCATCATCTCTGAACACGTGTCGGTATTTGTTTCTACCCGATACTCGTCCGTATCGTAGTCTTAGGGATGCTCGTCCACATCTTTAATCTATACACGACACCAAAACACTTATACCCTTTATTTCTTGGATATAAACACTCGTCCGTGTTTACTATTCCCCGGTAGGTCGCCAGCAAAGCAAAATTTCTTTTTCATCTGACATTCGTCCTATGTCATGATAAACCCTGAGAGCAGCCGTCCCCTGCTAGGTGATCGTCCTTCACCTCTTGATGATCGTCCTTCATCATGCTCATCCGATGGCCGTCCCCATCGTTGATCTTTTTTACTCGGCATTCGTCCTATGTCGTGATATTTAGCAGCCGTCCCCTGCTAGGTGATCGTCCTTCACCTCTTGATGATCGTCCTTCATCATTGTATCTGATGGCCGTCCCCATCGTTGATCTTTTTTATCTGACATTCGTCCTATGTCATGATAAACCTTGAGAGCAGCCGTCCCCTGCTAGGTGATCGTCCTTCACCTCTTGATGATCGTCCTTCATCATGCTCGTCCGATGGCCGTCCCCATTGTTGACCTTTTATCCGGCATTCGTCCTATGTCGCGATACTTTCGGCAGCCGTACCCTGCCAGGTGATCGTCCTTCACCTTAGATGACCGTCCCTCATCTTATCCCCAACAGAGCAGCCATCCCCTGCTAGGTGATCGTCCTTCACCTTTGATGACCGTCCCTCATCATTATTTCATTTATTCTTTAACACTGATTGCCGTCCCCGTCGTGGTCCCTTTTCCTTTTCCTGATGATTGTCCTTCATCAGTTTAGCCCGATGGCCGTCCCCATCGTTGTTTGTATTGCTTTATGAACCTGATGACCGTACCTCATCATTTATTTTTACCTTTAATCCCCAGAGAATCTTATAGCTTTATTCTGATGGCCGTCCCCATCATAATCTCTTATATCCCCAGCTAGTCGGCCGTCCCCGTCTTTGCTTTATTTCCCGCATTTTTCCCAGCGTGTCGGCCGTCCCCGTCATTGCTCTTTCCCCAGCAGTCGTCCTCTGCTCGACGGTCGTCCTCCGTCGCCCGCACTTTATAATATACTTTATTTTCTTTTACAATCTATATCCCTTTTCTTCTTCATTCTGTGAGTGCAAATTTTGGACTGTCTTGGGTATTCAACCACAAGTTATCTCGTTTGCCTGATAAGCCGTTGCTTACATCCTGCACAGCTAACTCATGTTTGAATAGGGGCAGCTGTAAACACCCCAAATTTTCCCTCACCCATTCACACCATGGCTTGTGATCTCCTCATATGCATAAACTCAATCATAGCATCTCATATTGCATTTTTGATTCACTGCATTGGTTCAAAGTCATCTGCATCTAAGGTTTGTGATCTGAGCAATCCAAGAGCTTCTTGAGCCACTCCAAAGGTCATCAATCACTTTAAAGGGTTCCATGTATGTTCAAGCATCATATTATATCCCCTCAAAGTCAAGAATGTCAAAGAATCACAAGAACTGAGAATGGCATGGAAGCAGAGCCAGGTTTAACTGCACAGATGACCTAGAATTAGGGTTTTGGTTTCAGAGGCCATAACTCCAAATTTTTTGGTCATTATTGTTTCTATTGGTCTCTATAGGGTATAGGGATCATGCATATCAATTTTCATGAAGAAATTCAATGGGGAAGTCATCTGATCAAGAGTTGACTTTTTGAGCAAGCCAGTGCAAAATCAGGGCATCTGAGGCCCCCACTGACCCAACCAAAGGGTGTTCTTCATCATTTTGATTGTGTATGATCTTTATTTGATCATAGAAGATGTTAGAAGTTCACAAAATTGAAGGATTTCAAGCCATTTGCAAAATTGACTTTTTGGGAAAGTTGACTTGTATTGAAAATTGCCATTTTGGGAAACTTTTTCAACCCTTGCTTTTTGATTCAAAAATGTTTCAAATGGAAAAACTTTGGTCATGAAAGTTGTAGATTGGATCATTCCCTTTTCAAAAAGTACAAGAACTTGACCTAATTCATTTTGGATCAAAAGTTATGGCTTGTCAAAGTTGGGAAAAATCACATAATTTTAAGTTTTCTACCAAAGAGGCAAAGTTTCAAAATCACTTGCCAAGGCAAATTGTGCTATCAAATGGACTTCTAATCTTCATACAAACATGAATCAATGCCTAAAGATCAGAATTCACCAAGAGTTTGCTCATTTTTGTGACTTGTGGAACAAGAAATTTCAAAAGGGCCAAGGATGAAGCAAGTTGCAAAACCTCACTCAAAGATGAATCCACTTGCTTGCTGACTTCATAATTGATCCTAGGGCTCTCCACACTTCTTGCTGTGCAGGACACCCCATTTGTCCTTGGCTAGCTATGAGCCCATGCTTCTCTTACACAAAGTTTGACATTTTGGCCAAAGACCCATACCAATCACAATAGGGCACACCAACTCCAGAGGCCTATCCATGAGTGATAAGTGGACCAAAGGCAAGCCATAACACATAACCATTCATGCTGAAACACACCCCAAGTCATAGTTATCAAAATTGCTCCAACTTGCAAAACCATTCGAAACACTCAACACATGCTTCAAACACACAAACAAACTTCACCATTGATCTCCACATGCTTCATTGATCACAAACCAGTCATTAAAATAGCCTGAAACTCACTGAAATCAAAACACGATTTCCCCCCCCCCCTTGAACAGAACTCTGCCAATCTCCCAAACTAGCCATCCTCAAGGCTTCCTAAGCTTCATTTCATCTTCAGAGGACTAAAAGGAGTGGATTTGCGGCAAGGGAAAGGCCAGAAAGCTCATAACCAGGAGGTTCCATCTCAGGTAGCCATCTCAAACATTTTTCCAGAATTTGCGTTTTAGGTTATAAACTGATTCTATGTGGTGTGCTGATCATTTTGAGCTTTGAATCTTTGAAAATGGTTGCGTGTGTAGGATGTATTTGATCTCTGAAACTTTTGTGTGTTTTCCGTTTTGATTCATTTCTCTTGATTCAGTGGAAATAAATGGATTTTAGGGTGGGGTTTAGGTTTAGTGATGTTCAATGATTGATTCTGGAGAGATTTGAGAGGTTTCATGGCGTATTGAGAGAGATTGAAGAAGGGGGTCGTCGGAGAAGATGACCGGAACACTGTTCCGGTCACCTGATTTTGTTTAGGGTTCATATTAGGGCACTAATCATAATTAGGAGAATTTGAATGCTGGCCGTCCAGATGCGCGCCTAGTCAATTTCCACGCGTCCTAGTTCGAATCCTGGCCCTTTGATCTGTTGACTTTCCCATTTTCAGTTTAATTTCAATTTTATTTTCATTTAATCTCATTTGTTTTCTACATTTTATTAAAAATAGTAAAACATCTTTAAAAATTCTGAAATTTTTTGTCAAAGGTTCAATTAATTTTCAGAAACCAAAAACATTTTCATTTTTATTTTTTGCATTAAAAATTATTTTTAAATCATTTAAGAGTTTATTTTCAATTAATTAATGAGAATTAATTAATTAAAAATGCTTTTAGGTATTTAAAAATCACAAAAAAATTCATGAAACACTTAAAATCATTTAGAAACATTGTCCAACCCTCAAACCAAATTTATTTTTTGTTCTTGATGCCTCTTGACAATTTTCAAAGGAATTAATTTCATTTCAAGGCATTATTTTGATCCAATCTTCAAAAATTCATTTCTGCCTAGCCTTTAAGAGTTGGACAATGATTCTTTTTGCATTGCATCTTGTATAGCATGTAGTTTATAGGATTAAATTGGCATGAATTGATCTTGCATTTCCTATTTGTTTGGCATTTTTCTTGACAAGGTACCTTGAAACCCTAGCAATCTTAGGAAATTCATAACTCTCATTAGGTTAAGAGTTGGATCCCCTCCTTTGGGCAGTGAGTTTGTATAGGTTTAGGGTTCCTTTGAGTGCATTTTCAATTTTTTATCATGATGTTTGCTTCTGGTTTTGATTTTTGTTTTGTGCATTGATCATAAACCCTAATTTGGGCTTTCATTTGCATCCATCTTCCATTTGCTTGCATACTATGACTTACCATGACATTTTGTGTATCCATTTGATTCATAAGACATCTTAGGACATGTTAGAATCATGTGTGATCATTGCATCTTTCATTTGCCATATTGTATGTCATTTGCATTTCATAACTTTTCATGTATGTCCATGGTCCTAAGCATGCTTCATTTGCATCCATATGTTTATATGATCATTCTCATGCCTTGCCTCATATGTGCATCATCTCTTAGCATCATTAGCATCATACTCATGCTTCTGGTTTAGGTTTTCATCATGCCATTTCATCTCATTTTTGAAGGCATTGCATTTCTTTCACTAACTTTTCAGGTGGTAAGTTACTTTGAGAAGTGAATTTGCCTTCACTTCTCACAATCTCTTCTCATCCCTCTTATGCATCATTGCTGCATTTTTTTCTTGTGCTTGAGATTGAGCTTGCTCATTCTTCTTCATCCTCCTTTCTTTCTTCAAGTGACTTGTCTTCTTAAATGAAGCAAGTTACTTTGCTTCTCTTTGCTCCTTTCATCTGCTTCCTGGTGGTTTCTCTGAAGATCTTTCTTGTAAACCTCACAAACCTTAGGAACAACCAAGCATGACAATAATTAGGGTTTTGATTAGTCCCCCATTTAGATTTTACCTTTGTGTCTCATTGAGTCCTCTCTTCTCATCTCATAACCAAGGACTAAACCCTAAAGGCTTTAAGGCTTTGTGATTAAGCTTATGCCTGCATCCTTCTATTAGGATGGAGTGTATAACTTTAATCCTAAGTGTTAAACCCTTAATGTGTTTAAATCCTTTAATCAATCCACTTAATAATCATTAAGACATCAAGCTTGTAACTTGGGCCTTGCATTAGGGTTCTAATTCTTCCTTAATTGGTTAAGAAGGACTAACCCTAGTGTTAATGGACAAGTCCCCCTCAAGTTGTCTTGCAAACCCTAAAACTCACTTCATCATCTTATCATTAATTAAAATCCATTTAATAAAGGCTTTGTTTTGTCATGAAGTTAATCCCTAATCATGGATTAAGTTGAGGAGCTTTCCTCAGCTTAAACATTCTCATCTATTATTCTTCTATTAGGATGGTGTAATGAGTCTGTTTAATCCCTGATTATGGCTTAATCTCATTACTTAACACTAAACAAAAACACCAAAAACATCTAAATAATCACAAGTAGGTTAATGATCTTAATCCTACATCATGGTGGTTAAGTGTGAGAAGCTGACTTCACACTTAAGGCATTCTCATTACCCCTAATCAGAGGGAAGATGTGATGAGTTTACTAAATCCATTGGTTTAGGCTTAAGCTCATTAATTTATGACAAACTTCAAAAGGCAATAAAAAACTGAAAACTCAAAAACAAACAATAATCGTCTCCTCCGGGATTCTTTTCTCATCTCATTCACTCATAAACGAGAACTAGCTTCTTCCGTCTAATGCAAGACAGTTCGCACCTGAGCCAGACAGGTCATACACTTGAGCATAGACAAGTAAGCAGTTCACAAGTCAATCTTTCTTTCAGTCTCTTTGGGTCGAACTACGGTGTTCTGACTTCCTCATTGCACGAGAGGATACATAGGCATAACTTAACAGTTATCGAACAAAAGTCTCTGTATATCCCCCCTCTTTCAGCATTATTCTTTTAACCTCATGATCTTGAGCATCTTATTCCTGTTCTTACACTGACACTGTACATTTACACACTTCACTTCTTTTACACTGACACTTGCATTCTTTCCAGCTTTGATACACAAAAATACACTGACACTACCCCTTTAAAACACAAAACTTTTAAGCGTGGATCCCGTCGAGTACGACGGACAATCTGGGTGCTAATACCTTCCCAGGTTGTAACCAACCCCCTTTCTCAGTCTCTCTGGTTCGCAACCGTCTTATCCACATCTTTCTAGGTCTATGCAACATTACCTTTCCTTCGGGATAAAAATGCCTAGCTGGCGACTCTATTCATTTCATTTCCTCCTTTCGCCGACCGTTCGCGTCTGTACCCCTTTCTGACCTTTCGGGTGTCATTTTGGTGGGAGCGACAGATGTTTCAACATCTATTGGAACATCCTGTTGGACATGAGTGTCCTCTTCAGCCTGATTTGGTTGTTCTTCTTGTGGAGCTGGCATGGTGTTCAGGGGAATGAATATACCACTCACTACTCTTTGCTCAGACAGAATCCTGTTCACAAGATCCTTAATTGAATCATCCACGTATTTAGAGGCTTTGGGAGTGGTGTTTGAGGATGAAGGCATTCCTTTGGCTTTGCTGAATACAGGTTCCTTTGCTCTTCTCACTGTTAGAGTTCTTGGCTTTTGAGCAAGAGGAACACTTCCTCTAATTTCGTCCATGGGAGTTGAATCCATAGGTACCACAGAGATGGGGGTTGCATGCACCACATCTTCTTGGTTGAGGATTTCATTAGAGAGGTTAGGGTTTTGATGTTGAGACATTTTCGAAAGTGGTGGATGAAGAGTTTAGGTTTGAATGATTTTGATGAGCTCTGAAAATCAGCTAGAGTATGCAATTCGTTTTGAGAGGATGATGAGAAGATGAATAGTTGAGAGTAAGCTGGAACTTTTATAAGAGCCGTTACTTGGAGAATTTTAAGGAGTGGAATATACAGAGTTCTTGACCAAACTAGTGTTGCCATCTGGTGCTCATGTCACACGATTGAAGGTGCTCAAAACACAAGGAAGGGGGGTTGGAATTGGGTTTTCTTTAACAACTAAAAATAACTTCTAATGACACGTTAATTTATCCTGGTTCGTTTGAACTCAAACTATGTCCAGTCCACCCGCCAAGGTGATTTTGCCTCTACTGAGGTCTTAATCCACTATTCAATTTGAATACACACAAAGACCTATAATCAATGTCCTCTTGAGTCTTCTGACTAAACTTAGTCACTCAAGGAATAAAATAACTATTACAATGATAATAAAGAAGTAACTAAAAATGCTTCTTGATAAGCAAGGATCACTAAGTGAAAGTTACAGTATATAAGCACAAGTTGATTCAGTCTTTTGCGTGAGTGTATTGAAGTGTCCTGATCAATTCTTCAAATGAAATCCTTTATATAGTCCTTGAATGAATGTAGCCGTTGGAGACATCTTGAGCTAAATTTAGGATATAAGTTAATACCATAAATTCCTTCCATAAACAGAGATACTTGTCTTGACCATTAATTAAAATATTCTTTAATTAATGTCTTCATTATGGATATCAACATCTTCTAAGCGGAGATCAGAGATAATAAATATTTGATGCGCAGTCAATAAATATGTCATTAAATGATGGATTCTCCTTTGAGAGTATCTTCTGTATGTGGCTCAATGAATCTTCTATACGAGTACGTTTTACTTAAATGAATTGATCTTCTACACAAGAATAAAGATATTTATTAGAACTTCTATTCTATAATAAACTTTGTTATCATCAAAACACTTGGAGGTTCAGAACCATAATTGTTCTAACAATCTCCCCCTTTTTGATGATGACAAAACATTTAGATAATGAGAATAGAGTTTAATAAAATTAAATGAACTCCCTTTGATTTAAAAGATTTCTTCAGATGTCCCATGATCCTTAGCTCCCCCTGAGTTGATTACTTGACCTGTTTCTTTTCTATGATTACAACTCAAATAGTTTTATTATAATATTATATGTAAGAGGCAAATTATGGTAAACTGCTATGGATCAGAATCATCTACGTTTCTCCCCCTTTTTGTCATAATCAAAAAGAGTCAAAGCAAATGAAAAAACCAGAAAATTGCCATTATATTAAAAATATTATCAAAACAAAAACCAGTAGAAGTTTAAAGAGTTATGCAAAAGCAGAAGATAAAACAAAAAACAGCTAAAGCAGAAGATAAGCATAAATTTAGGAGTTCATCTTAGTAACTAAGGTCTCCAGCAAAGATTTAATCTCAGATGATGATTCCACTTGCTTGCCAAGCAAAGTCTTCAATTTCAGCAGTGGTTTCATCTTGCTTATCTAGACGTTGTTTCACCATCTGATTCTCCTTCTTCAGCTCTTCTAATGTTTTAATTCTGACGGGAGTCCTTAGAGCCTTGTTGACACTTGTTGATTTGAAGATCTGCATGTTATTCCTTTGAACAGAAGTTCTTAGAATGAAACAGTTAGAACATAGTATCTTCTGAGATAACAATATAGAGGATTAATTGCAGAACTTCTAAGAGGTAAAGACATATAATTAAAGCATTTTCATTCTGGACATAACTTCATGCTAAGGTTAGTTAGTATGAAATTAAATCTATCTTCAGGAAGGGGTTTTGTAAAGATATCAGCCCATTGGTGATTTGTATCTATGAATTTTAACATTAAAATTCCCTTCTGAGTATAGTCCTTAATGAAGTGATGTTTAACTTCTATGTGTTTAGCTCTAGAATGTAAAATTTGATTTTTAGAGAGACATATAGAAGAAGTATTGTCACAGAGGATGGGAATGTTACTCTCATAGATATTGAAATCCTCAAGCTGATTTTTCATCCAGAGCATCTGGGTACTGCATCCAGCTGCTGCAATGTATTCAGCTTCTGCTGTTGATAATGCTATGGTTGACTGTCTTTTGCTAGACCAAGAGATTAGATTGTCTCCCAGAAATTGACAACTTCCAGAAGTACTTTTTCTTTCTGTTCTGTCTCCAGCAAAATCAGTGTCACAATATCCTACAAGTTTATACTCTTCTGATCTTCTGTAATACAGACCAAGATTAGTAGTACCTTTCAGATATCTAAAGATTCTCTTAACTGTTGTTAAGTGAGTTTCTCTAGGATCTGATTGGAATCTAGCACATAAACATACATTGTATAGAATATTTGGTCTAGAAGCAGTTAGATAGAGAAGAGATCCAATCATACCTCTGTAGAGCTTCTGATCTACTTTCTTACTTACCTCTTCTTTCTCCATAATACATGTAGGATGCATAGGAGTTTTAGATATTGTGCTTTCTGATAGATCAAATTTCTTCAGAAGTTCTTTTACATATTTGCTTTGATGGATATACGTTCCTTCTGATGTTTGATTTATTTGAATTCCCAGAAAGAACTTTAGTTCTCCCATCATGCTCATTTCAAATTCTGCCTGCATAGACTTAGCAAATTCCTTTCCCAAGGCACTTTTAGTAGAACCAAAAATTATATCATCTACATAAATTTGACATATCAGAAGATCATTTTTAATGTTTTTACTGAAAAGAGTTGTATCCACTTTCCCTCTGATGAACTTATTTTCCAAAAGAAAAGTACTTAGTCTTTCATACCAAGCTCTGGGAGCTTGTTTTAAACCATATAATGATTTTTTGAGTTTGAAAACATGTTCTGGAAATTTTGTATTTTCAAAACCAGGGGGTTGATGTACATACACTTCTTCATCAATATAACCATTTAAAAATGCACTTTTGACATCCATTTGATATAGAATGATATTATGATTTACAGCAAATGATATTAGAAGTCTAATTGATTCTAACCTGGCGACTGGTGCATAGGTTTTTGTATAGTCAATTCCTTCTTGTGCAACCAGTCTTGCTTTGTTTCTGACAACTTCTCCTTGCTCATTTAGCTTGTTTCTGAATACCCACTGGGTGCCGATGATGTTGAATCCTCTGGGCCTGGGAACTAGATCCCACACATCATTTCTGGTGAATTGATTAAGTTCTTCTTGCATAGCCAGAATCCAATCATTTTCTGAGAGAGCTTCTTCTACAGAAGTTGGTTCAATCAGAGAAACAAGTCCCATTAAGGATTCTTCAGAGTTTTTGAATGATGATCTTGTTTTGATTGGTTCATCTTTCTTTCCCAAGATTTTATCTTCTGGATGATTAATATTGCTTCTGGATAGTTTCTTCTGGGTGGGTTCTTCAGACGTTGTTGGAGAAATTGTATTATTTTGATCTTTAGGTGATTGATCTTCAGAAGTTCTGTTTGTAGAGATTTCTACTTCTATATCTGCAATTAATTCATTCTGCTTTGGTTTTTCAGAACCAAGCTTATCATCAAATCTGACATAAATAGATTCTATCACAATGCGTGTTTCTGTATTGTATACTCTGTATCCCTTAGAACGTTCAGAGTATCCTAACATATAACACTTTTGTGCCTTAGAGTCAAATTTATTCAGAGTATCAAGAGTATTTAAAATAAAACAAATACATCCAAAAGGATGAAAATATGAAATGTTGGGCTTTCTGTTCTTCCACAATTCATAAGGAGTCTTTTCAAGAATAGGTCTTATAGAGATTCTATTCTGAATATAGCATGCTGTATTTACTGCTTCTGCCTAAAAATGTTTAGCCATATTAGTCTCATTTATCATGGTTCTGGCCATCTCTTGCAATGTTCTATTTTTACGTTCTACAACCCCATTTTGTTGTGGAGTTCTAGGACAAGAAAAATCATGAGAAATGCCATTTTCATTAAAAAAATGATTCTAATTGTTTATTTTCAAATTCTCCACCATGATCACTTCTGACTTTAATGATTTTAGATTCCTTTTCATTTTGAACTTGTTTGCAGAAGTTAGAAAATACAGCAATTGACTCATCCTTGTGTCTAAGAAACTTTACCCATGTCCATCTGCTGAAGTCATCTACGATCACCAATCCATACTTCTTGCCACTGACAGAAGCAGTTTTCACTGGTCCAAACAAGTCAATGTGCAGAAGTTCTAATGGTCTAGAGGAAGATACAACATTTTTAGCTTTAAAACCAGTTTTTGAAAATTTGTCTTTCTGGCATGCTTCACACAGAGCTTCTGAGTTGAACTTCAAATTTGGAAGTCCTCTGACTAGATTGAGTTTGTTAAGTTGAGATAATCTTCTCATATTAACATGTCCCAATCTTCTGTGCCAGACCCATTGCTCAGTTTCCACAGACATTAGACATTTTACATTTTGAATTTTTAATTCTGAAAGTTTTATTTTATAAATGTTGTTCTTTCTCTTTCCACTAAAAAGGATTGTTCCATCTTTCTGACTAACAGCTTTACAGAACTTTTGATTAAAGATTATGTCATATCCATTATCACTTAATTGACTTATGGATAATAAGTTATACATTAATCCTTCTACTAATAGAACATTGGAGATAGAGGGAAGATTTCCATTACCAATAGTTCCAGAGCCAATTATTTTTCCTTTTTGATTGCCTCCAAAACCTACGTGGCCTCCATCTTTTAATTCAAGACTTTGGAACATATGCTTTCTTCCCGTCATGTGTCGTGAGCATCCAGAGTCCAGGTACCATGATTGGTGTTTCAGTTTTGCTGTTAAAGACATCTGCAACATACACAATTTTATCCTTGGGTACCCATATTCTTCTGGGTCCTTGTTTGTTAGTTTTTACAAACTTCTGATTCATTTTAGGTTTCAAATCAGAACTTGTGGAACAAGATGACTCACTAGTGTATATTAGATCATGGTTATGACCATAGGTGAAATGAGAACTTAAAGAAGTATTGGTATTTATGACAATGTCATCAATCTTTTTAAACTTCAGAGTTTCTTTAGTTTTCACATAGCCTATGCCTCTTCTTTCATTTCTGCTAACTCCATAGATCATAGATGCAATTTTGCTTCTATCTATGCTTTTAGCAAGAAATTTTTGAAAGCTATAGTCATACTGTTTTATGATACTGTCAGAATTGATTAGATCTTCTAATTCAGATTCCTTCTGAGCTTTAAGTTTTTCAAGAGAGTTTTTACATTCAAATATGTTTTCTTTCAGCTCAGAGTTTTCAGTTTTTAGTTTTCTAACTTCTTCTAATTTAGATACCAGACCTTGTTTCATGTCTTTGTATTTGAATTGAAGCTTCTGATATTTTTCAAGAATTTCTGAGAGGCTAGCTTCTAATTGAGATCTGGAAAACTTAGAAAATACCTCTTCTGAATCTGATTCTGATTCTGATTCTGATGTGTGATCATCTTCTGGTATGTTTGCCATTAATGCAATATTAGCTTGTTCATCTTCAGAATCTGACTCTGCTTCAGATGATTCAGAATCATCCCATGTTGCCATGAGACTCTTTTTCTTTTCTCTGCTGAATTTGTTTCTGGGTTTCTCTTTCTGAAGTTTTGGACATTCACTTTTATAGTGTCCTGATTCTTTGCATTCGTAGCACACAACTTCTTTGCTTCTGGGTTTCTTATGACCAGATGTTGATTCAAAATAATTGTTTGTTCTTCTGGTATTTTTGAACTTCTTCTGACGATGCTTCCAGAGTTGTTGAACTCTTATGGATAGGAGAGATAATTCATCTTCTTCTGATGAACATCCAGAGCTTTCTTCTTCTTCTTCTACCTGTAAAGCTTTAGAAACATATTTGTTAGATTTAAGAGCTACAGACTTACCTTTCTTCTGGGGTTCATCTTCTTCTAATTCAATCTCATGACTTCTCAAGGAGCTGATCAGTTCTTCTAAGGAAATTTCATTCAGATTTTTTGATAGCTTTAAAGCAGTGACCATGGGCCTCCAAGCTTTTGGTAAACTTCTGATGATTTTCTTCACATGATCTGCTGTTGAGTAGCCTTTGTCCAGAACTTTTAGTCCAGCTACCAGTATTTGGAACCTTGAGAACATTTTTTTCAATTGTCTCATCTTCTTCCATCTTGAAAGCTTCATACTTCTGGATGAGAGCTAGAGCTTTAGTCTCCTTGACATGAGTGTTGCCTTCATGTGTCATCCTCAGAGAATCAAACATGTGTTTAGCTGAGTCCCTGTTTGTGATCTTCTCATATTCTGTATATGAGATAGCACTTAGAAGTATGGTTCTAGCTTTGTGATGATTTCTGAATTCCTTCTTCTGCTGAGCTGTCATATTTTTTCTTTCAATCTTCTGACCATCTACTCCAACAGGATGAGTGTATCCATCAGTCACCATGTCCCAGAGATCTCCATCTAGAGCTAGAAAGAAACTCTCCAGAACATCCTTCCAGTAGTCAAAATTGTCACCATTGAACACTGGAGGTTTAGCGTTGATCTTGTCATTCTGGTAGTCATTGTTGTTGTTTCCAGCTTCTGCCATGTGTTTAACTTCTGGATCTTTTACTGACACGGTTAAGTGTTTTTCTCAGAACCTAGCGCTCTGATGCCAATTGAAGGTGCGCAAAACACAAGGAAGGGGGGTTGGAATTGGATTTTCTTTAACAACTAAAAATAACTTCTAATGACACGTTAATTTATCCTGGTTCGTTTGAACTCAAACTACGTCCAGTCCACCCGCCAAGGTGATTTTGCCTCTACTGAGGTCTTAATCCACTATTCAATTTGAATACACACAAAGACCTATAGTCAATGTCCTCTTGAGTCTTCTGACTAAACTTAGTCACTCAAGGAATAAAATAACTATTACAATGATAATAAAGAAGTAACTAAAAATGCTTCTTGATAAGCAAGGATCACTAAGTGAAAGTTACAGTATATAAGCACAAGTTGATTCAGTCTTTTGCGTGAGTGTATTGAAGTGTCCTGATCAATTCTTCAAATGAAATCCTTTATATAGTCCATGAATGAATGTAGCCGTTGGAGACATCTTGAGCTAAATTTAGGATATAAGTTAATACCATAAATTCCTTCCATAAACAGAGATACTTGTCTTGAACATTAATTAAAATATTCTTTAATTAATGTCTTCATTATGGATATCAACATCTTCTAAGCGGAGATCAGAGATAATAAATATTTGATGCGCAGTCAATAAATATGTCATTAAATGATGGATTCTCCTTTGAGAGTATCTTCTGTATGTGGCTCAATGAATCTTCTATACGAGTACGTTTTACTTAAATGAATTGATCTTCTACACAAGAATAAAGATATTTATTAGAACTTCTATTCTATAATAAACTTTGTTATCATCAAAACACTTGGAGGTTCAGAACCATAATTGTTCTAACAACGATGTCATATGACATATTGGCACTTCTCCATAACTGCTATATTTCACATAAGCAGATTCCCAACTTACCCCTTAGGTTTTCAAATTGGGCAGCATCTAAGGCTTTAGTGAATATATCAGCCAATTGCAGATCTATGGCTACATGTTCCAATGAAATCACTTTCTCTTCCACAAGATCTCTGATGAAATGATGCCTGATATCAATGTGCTTGGTCCTGCTGTGTTGGATAGGATTTTTTGATATGTTGATGGCACTTAAATTGTCACAGTACAATGTCATGACATCTTGTGGGACATTGTACTCTGTGAGCATTTGCTTCATCTAAACCAACTGTGAACAACTGCTACCAGCTGCAATATATTCAGCTTCAGCAGTGGATAAGGATACACAATTTTGTTTCTTACTGAACCAAGAAATCAAATTGTTTCCTAGAAAGAGACATCCTCCTGATGTGCTCTTTCTATCATCAGCACTTCCAGCCCAATCAGCATCACAGAAGCTAGTGAGAATTGGTTTACATCCATGAAAGTACATTATGCCATAGTCACAAGTACCATTGACATATTTCAGAATTCTCTTGACCTGGTTTAGATGGCTAACTTTTGGATCAGCTTGATATCTTGCACATACACCTACTGCAAAGGCTATGTCTGGTCTGCTAGCAGTCAGATATAATAAGCTTCCAATCATACCTCTGTATAGGCTTTGGTCTACATTCTCACCCTTGTCATCTTTTTTCAGCTTTAAGTGAGTGGGGGCAGGAGTTCTTTTATGAGTAGCATTGTCCATCCCAAATTTCTTGACAATGTTCTTAGCATACTTGCTTTGGGAAATGAACATGGAGTCCTCCATTTGCTTTATTTGCAGTCCAAGAAAGTAGGTTAATTCTCCTACTAGGCTCATCTCAAACTCAGATTCCATTTGAGTGACAAAATGTTTAACCATCCTGTCTGACATCCCACCAAAGACAATGTCATCTACATATATTTGAGCAATCATGACATTTCCTTCTTCATCCTTCACAAACAAGGTTTTGTCTATTCCACCTTTTCTGTATCCTTGTTTTGTGAGAAAAGTAGTCAGCCTTTCATACCATGCTCTTGGGGCTTGCTTCAGTCCATAAAGAGCCTTCCTTAGTTTGTACACATGGTTTGGACAGCTTGGATCAACAAATCCCTTAGGCTGTTCTACATATACCTCTTCATTAAGATATCCATTTAGAAAGGCACTTTTCACATCCATTTGAAATAGCTTGAACTTCAGAATACAAGCAATTCCTAAAAGTAGTCTGATTGATTCAAGCCTTGCTACTGGTGCAAAGGTTTCATCAAAGTCTACTCCCTCAATTTGTGTGTATCCTTGAGCTACAAGTCTAGCTTTGTTCTTTGTAACAACTCCCTGCTCATTTGACATGTTCTTATACACCCATTTAGTGCCAATCACATTTATGTCATCAGGTCTAGGAACAAGATCCCACACTTCATTCCTTGTGAACTGGCCTAATTCTTCTTGCATAGCACAAATCCAGTACTCATCAGTAAGAGCTTCCTTGATGTTTTTAGGTTCTATTTTTGAGACAAAACATGAACCTGAAATCACCTCTCTTGATCTAGTGCTTACACCTCTATTGGGATCACCAATTATTAGAT
Organism: Lathyrus aphaca; assembly: GCA_963966055.1. Lineage (NCBI taxonomy): Eukaryota > Viridiplantae > Streptophyta > Magnoliopsida > Fabales > Fabaceae > Lathyrus > Lathyrus aphaca. The sequence goes on along the minus strand of OZ014523.1, from coordinate 338,945,274 downwards.
CTTTGGGATGATCCTTTTAGACTCTGATGGAGGGAGGTTTGCTGGATTGTTCTAACTTTGCTTCAGTTTGAGTGAAGTTAGAATGATCACTCTTTATTTCAGCTTCAGTCTGACTGTCAGCAGATGTTCCAACATCTTCTGTAACATCTGCAGGGGCATCATCAATTATCACATTTATGGACTCCATGATAACCTTGGTTCTAGAATTAAATACTCTATAGGCTCTGCTATTTATAGAGTATCCAAGGAAAATCCCTTCATCACTTTTAGGATCCATTTTTCTTCTTTGCTCCCTATCAGCCAAAATATAACAATTACTTCCAAACACATGGAAGTACTTAACTGTAGGTTTTCTACCCTTCCAGACTTCATAGATTGTGGATAAGGTTCCTTTTCTTAGAGTGACTCTATTATGAATGTAACAAGCTGTGTTCATAGCTTCAGCCCAGAAGTACAATGGTAACTTTTTAGCATGGATCATAGCTCTTGCTGATTCTTGGATAGTTCTGTTCTTCCTCTCAACAATCCCATTCTGTTGAGGGGTGATAGGTGAAGAGTATTCATGATTGATTCCTTCTGAAGAACAGAAATCTGAGAATTTTTGATTCTCAAACTCCTTTCCATGGTCACTTCTTATTCTGACCACACAACTAGCTTTTTCTCTTTGTATTCTTTGGCACAAATCTTTGAATACATCAAATACATCAGACTTTTCTTTGATAAAATTTATCCAAGTATACCTATAAAAGTCATCAACCACCACATAGGCATGCCTCTTACCACCAAGGCTCTCAACCTGCATAGGTCCCATAAGATCCATATGCAATAATTCCAAAACTTTGGAAGTTGTCAGATGTTGGAGCTTTGGATGGGACATCTTGGTTTGCTTGCCTATTTGACATTCACCATATATTTTTCCATCATCAATCTTCAGTTTAGGAATACCTCTCACAGCTTCCATAGATATGATTTTCTTTATACCTCTGAAATGAAGATGACCCAGTCTTTGGTGCCATAGTTTCACTTCTTCTTCTTTGGCTAAAGAGCAAGTTGAAGTGAGACTGAAATCTTGAGGTTCCCACATATAACAGTTGTCTTTAGATCTGGCTCCTCTCATGATAACCTTCTGTTCTTTATTAGACACTATGCATTCAGTTTTGGTAAAGTTTACACTGTAACCTTGATCACATAATTGACTTATGCTGATCAAGTTAGCAGTCAATCCTTTTACCAGCAGCACATCATCTAGTCTTGGTACATCTGGACAGTCCAAGGTCCCAACTCCCTTGATTTCTCATTTAGCTCCATCTCCAAAGGTTACATATCTTGATGAATATGACTTTAAGTCTACTAGCAGATTCTTCAATCCAGTTATGTGCCTTGAGCATCCACTGTCAAAGTACCAGTCTTCTTTAGCTGATACTCTTAGAGATGTATCAGCTATATATGAAACACCCTTCTTTGACCATTTGTATTGAGGTTTCCTTTGATATCTCTGCCCTGTGTAGTGTCCATTTTTAGAGTTCCAAGGTTGTTTGTTGAGCTTGTTCTTGGACATGTAGCTTTGATCAGCATGAAGACTAGCTTTAGGTACCCATACTTTCTTGATGATCTCTGTCTTCTGCTTAGGGGGTTGCTGATATCTTTGATTTTGATGTCCATGCAGCATTTTCTTTGTAGCCTCTATCTTCTGTTTAGGGGGTTGCTGATACATCTGATTTGGATATCCATGCAACTTGTAGCAATGAGGTTTGATATGACCAAACCTTCCACAATGATGACATCTCCATCTTTGATACTTCTTTTTCATCATGTTCTTTTCATGATGTTGAGACATCTGTTGGGACATTATGTTTGACTTTATGTTCTTTTCATGATGTTGGAGCATCTGTTGGGACATCTTGTTTGACTTTATGGAATTTGAAGGAGTTTTGTTGGTGCTAGCCTCAAGCTTTTGAACTTTGTTAAATCCCAGTCCAGTTCTATCCCCTGAATGCTTATTGTTGTTGAGAATAACATCCAGTGTGTTTGAGCTACTGTTCATCATTCTAACAGATTTGGACATATGCTCCAACTTGGAGTTGAGAAGGCTTACTTCACTTTTCAAAGTGTCAATGATCTCTAGATCACTTGTTTTTTCAGCCTTTAGTGCCTCAATCTGTTTCTTCTGCTTTATACTCTCCATGCATATTTCAGTGCTCCTTTTAACCAGCTCTCTGTATGATTGTTCAAGCTCTTCAAAAGTAAGCTCCTCATCACTGGATCCACTTTCAGATTCACATAATCCAGCTAGAGCAGTGATATGCTTTGCTGATTCTTCTTCTGAATCACATCCTGAGTCTTCATCAGACCAGGTTACAGAGAAACCTTTCTTCTGCCTTTTTAAATAGGTAGGGCATTCATTTCTGATGTGTCCATATCCTTCACATCCATGACATTTAATCCCTTTTTCTTGATTGGTCTTTTCATCATAATTTGACCTTCTATTAGCATCATAAGGTCTTTTAGTCTCAGAAGAGTTTGAGTATCTTCCACTTGGACTGGACTTGCCATCCATCTTTCTGAGAATCTTTTTGAATTGTCTTCCAAGCATAGCAATGGTTTCTGATAAACTTTCTTCAGGATCTGCTTCATTATTTTCTTCTTCTTTATCAGTATTTGACACCAAGGCTATGCTTTTGTTCTTCTTTATAATTGTGTCATTCATTCCCATCTCAAATGTTTGAAGGGAACCAATGAGCTCTTCAACCTTCATTGTGCATATGTCTTGAGCTTCTTCTATTGTTGTGACCTTCATGTCAAATCTTTTTGGTAAAGATCTGAGAATATTTCTTACCATCTTTTCATCAGTCATCTTTTCTCCCAAAGCACCAGAAGTATTAGCTATTTCCAAGATGTTCATGTAGAACTCATGAATTGTCTCATCTTCTTTCATTCTCAAGTTTTCAAACTTGGTGGTGAGAAGTTGAAGTCTTGACATCTTCACCTTTGATGTTCCTTCATGAGTTGTTTTGAGAGTGTCCCAAACATCTTTGGCCAGCTCACAATGATGCACAAGTCTGAATATGTTCCTATCAATGCCATTGAATAAAGAATTTAAGGCCTTGGAATTGCCAAGTGCTGAATCTTCTTCCTCCTTGCTCCATTCTTCTTCAGGTTTCAACACTTTTGCTCCATCTTTGTTGTCTTGGACAGGATGCTCCCATCCTTTGTTGACTGCTTTCCAGGCCCTATTGTCAAGTGATCTTAAGAATGCTACCATTCTTGGCTTCCAGTAGTCATAATTAGATCCATCCAATATAGGTGGTCTATTTACAGATCCTACATCTCTGTCCATGTTTCCAGAATTTGCAGTCCCTAGATCTCATCCAGTTAAACAGGCAGGGTGCCTGCTCTGATGCCAATTGAAATTCTGTGATCAGGTACGTGATGTCGAATGAGATGTTTAAACACTTGAAGACTTGAACAAAACTTAAAGTGCAGGAAAATTAAGCAACACAGGAAATTGTTAACCCAGTTCAGTGTATAACCACACTTACATTTGGGGGCTACCAAGCCAGGAAGGAAATCCAATATAAGTAATATTAATTCTAGACTTAAACCACTCAGTTTAATCTTTCACTTAATATCTACCCAAGGCAATTTCTACCTAAGACACAACTTAGATATGAGTACCAACTCACTCCCCCTCAATCACACAGTGATATGTTTACAAGTTTAATAAAATTGAAGTCATACTTCAAACAAAACAGCTTGATCTTACTTCACAGTTTCAATCAAGACACAATACACTTTTGCTTAAAAGCTCATAAAGTGATACACATATACAACCTGCTATTAAAACACAAACACCCTATTTAGTCTTCTTAATTTCGTCCCCTATTCTGAGAGTTTCTGTTGCTTAAATAGATGCTTGGATTTTTGGGCTTTCTGTAGGTTATCCAATCCTGATACGCATGCTGCTAACACCTTGAATTAGGGTTTGTTACTTCCTTGATTCTAGGTGAGTCAGTTCTTCTGTTTATACTGAAATCATATAACCAATCTCCCTACAGATGCGCCTTCTTCTGTTTTATCCATCCATAATTAATTCCAGATAAATTCCCTGAATTTACTCAGTTCTGTTAAGCATTAATTAATTCTGATAGCAGGTTTGAGATGTCACAACATCTGGTGTGACATCCTGAAAACTGAACTTACTTCATTAACTGATACAATGTCACAACATCTGGTGTGACATCCTGAAAACTGAACTTACTTCATTAACTGATACAATGTCACAACATCTGGTGTGACATCCTGTAAACTGAACTTACTTCATTAACTGATACAATGTCACAACATCTGGTGTGACATCCTGAACTAAGTTCAACACTTCTTGTTGGTCAAAAATTCTGCCAATTCTAAACATCTACAATTATTTATGGTTCCTCCTGTCCCAAGGTGAGGTTCCTCAGGTGTCTGCCTTTCTACCAGCTCCCCCTGTCTTTCTTGGCTCTGGTCTAAGCTAGTCATGACAGCCATAAACTGAGACATCTGGTTTCTCATCTCGACTCTTTCGTTTGCCATCTGATTTCTGACCTCATTCAGGTCCTGCTGTACCTGCTCCATCTGAATGCCAGGAAGGTTGTTACGAGTTGGGTACCGGTGTGTGCGGTTGACAGGGAACACTCGGCGACGAGCAATGTTTCCTGAGATCACAACAAAGTTAGACACAATAATAATAACAAAAACCTACAAAACAAAGACAAAGTCAGTATGCAATGCAGTATGCTTATTTGTTTTCCAAGGTATCCGGTTTGGTTCTTGGTTTTGACCTTTCCAGACCTCGAGGAAGATGCTTGATGTTGTTGAGAGAAAGCCCAAATGAAAACAAACTAAAATATATTACAAATGATGAATAATACATAGTTTTTTTTACAATACATGCCCATGGAGGGTCAAAAATACAACAAAGGAAAAGTACATCAAAGAGAAAGAACAACAAGCAAAGAGGAATCAGATATCCAATCCATAATCATCTTCCTGACCTCCTTCAGGAGTGCCTCAGTCACCAGACCAACTGGGTGCTCTGTAATGGTCCTAATAAGGATGTTCCTAGTAGCAATGGCAGTAGTTAGCTTCTTATGCCTGTCCTGGTCTTTTGATCTCTTTAACCCTGCTCGAAGCTTCAATTCTGAAATCTCCTTCTGTGCAGCCAACAAAGCTTCCTGCTGCTTCTTCTCATTGGCCTCCAGTTGTTCAATCTTGGCTTGAGTCTTCTGGTCTTCTTGTGCACAGGCTTCGGTGATCCTGATCCACCTAGCCTGACTCTCTTCCAGATAGTTCTCAGCCCTAGCCTTCTGAATCTTGGCCTCTTTACAGGCATTCTTCAATATCTGTTCCCCAGCCCTTGCTTTCTTTATGTAGTCCTCTGTCTTTTCAATCTTGGTTAGATGCTCAATCTTGAGCTTTTCCAATCTCTCAATTTCCAGACGACCATCACTTCTTTCCCAAAGAGTCTTCTTCAGGGCTTGACATAGTTGCTCATTCCTTTCCTTCAACTTTTCAAATTCCTCTAGGCTAACAGTTGCTGCAAGCTGTACTGTGGATGGTCCAGGTGTGTCTTCCAAGGTGAAAGGAATCCTGGTAATCTGAGCTCTAGTACGGGACCAGTCTGAGTACTGAGCTGAAGCAACATTGTTACATCTTCCAAGAATAACTATCCCTTTTGTCTGGATGTTGTCCCAAGCCCAAGCAGCTTGCCTGACAACAGCTGAATTAAGTTGCACTTCACAATATAGGGTCTCAGCTAAATCCTGTCCTCTGGGAGGATGAACTAAGGCATATCCCAATTGTCTCTTAAATAGTAAAGGATTGTAGTTGATGCAACCTTTTACTCCTATCAGAGGCACATTTGGGTATTTCCCACAGCTGGTGATAATGTCTTTTCCTTTAGTGCTTTGGGTACACCATCTGATATCATCTGAAGTTAAGGCAATGAACCTCTTGGCCCAATTCCTCTGCTGATGTGGGTTCCAAAAAGCATCTGATTTAGGCAGGTGTCTGAGCAGCTAGGAGTAAAACAAAGGAGCACAACATCTTAGCAACTTCCCGCTTTGTTTTTCATTCCTCTAATGAATAGAATAGTAAAAATCCCCTAGCAATGTAGGCACTGGGTTCTTCAGAAGAAACAAATTAATGGCATTCTTACTGACAAATTTAGGCTCATCTGCAAACAGTATAGCCCCATATATGCTGAGGGCTAAAAGTTCACAGACTGCCCTCCATTCTCCCAAGGTAGCCTTCAGGATGGCCTGAGAAATTAAGAAATCCAAATGTAAACCAGGAATCCCAGCTTTTGTTGTCATACTTTGCTCAACAAGGGCAAGCTCCAAGTACAATGCCCTTGCTATCTCTTCACTCCTAGGAGCAATCATCTCTGGGTTAAAGGGGACCCCCCCCTCTGACAGGTACTCCAATCAATAAAGAAAACTCTTCCAACAGAGGTCCCATCTGAAAGTCAGGAAAGGTGAAGCATCTCAGTGGAGGGTCATAGAACTGCAAGCATGTGTGGATCATGCTTCTCTGAGAAGGATCAAGATCCATAACCACATCCAAGATACCCCCATAGTGCTCTCTAAACAGTGGGATATGGTCAGGTGTGATGAGTGACTGGACCTGCCTGATACCAGTCAATACAGGCTCAAAAAAGTGATAAGATATGTTGCTCTTCCTGGGAGTAGCCATGAGTGCTGCTGAAGAAGCTGAAGACAAATGTTGATGAAGATCACATACTAATGCTGAAAGTAAACCTCTGACAGACTGATGCTGGTGAGGATGGAGATAACTGAAGCAAATAACTGATGAAGACAGTTGAAGCAGAGGTCTAAGCAAAAGAAGGGGTCAAAACCAAAACCAAGATACAAGGAGGTGGATACCCTGAAAAGCAAATAACCAAATGTCAAATGATGCAATGATGATATATGAAAATGATATGCTAGGGTTTGTGATCAAGAGCTGGATCTGATTATCTGTCTTGATATAAGGTCCATGTAGGTTCAAAAGTCCAGATGAAGGCTCAGAAATCCAGTAACCAGGGTGGGGGACTCAAATAAAGAGTCACATGTCCAGGGTTAATCACAAGAACTGTCCAAAATGGAGTACTCTTAAACAATACAGTAACAGGGTATGATGTGGCCAAAGGTTCCTGCAAACCTGTAAACAACCCAACCCCCTCACAGGTAATGTTCTAGAACAAGGATCCTTAGACTTGGATCAGTTATGAGAAGTGTAAACACTTCTAACCCGGAGGTACAGTGTTTACAATAACCATAAAAGATCCTCCTCTAATTCACCCCAGATTCTGAAGGTCAAAATAAAGGTCATCCAGACTTAGCAGGCTTCCCAGATAGCCCTAGCACTACAGAAAATCTGTAGCACAGAGTTCTCAAGAAGAAACCCACATCTGAACCGTGTTTCATATTCTTGCACCAGACCGAAATGGAATGGGAAAGAACATGAACCACTCTAGCCTAGGTGTCACTCAGGTCCCAGGTATAGGACCTTAAACTCTCAATGGAACCCCACCCACCAAAACAGAAAACCAGGTCCAGCAATGACAATATGAAATATGCAAAAAACTGTAAAGAAAGCAATAACTAAAGCTGTACATAAAGCAATAACTAAAACAAATAAATAAACACACATATCACATAACACCCCAGTAAACACAAATCAAACAAGCGCTAGGAGGAACCCACAAAAAGAACCAGAAGCCCTGGTTGCAGTATAAGGGTCCCCAGCAGAGTCGCCAAGCTATCACTCCCACCTGATGACACAGGGCCAAGAGGGGTACAGACGTGAACGGTCGGCGAAAGAGAGAACATGAAGATGAACTGAAAAGAGTCGCCAGCTAGGCATTTTTATCCCGAAGGAAAGGTAATGCTGCATAAACCTAGAAAGGAATGGATAAGACGGTCGCGAACCAGAGAAACTGAGAAAGGGGGTTGGTTACAACCTGGGAAGGTATTAGCACCCAGATTGTCCGTCGTACTCGACGGGATCCACGCTTGAAAGTTTGTGTTTAAAGGGGTAGTGTCAGTGCTATTTGTGTGCAAAAGCTGGAAAAAAGAATGCAAGTGTCAGTGTAAAAGAAATGTGAAGTGAAATAAAAAGGTGTCAGTGCAAGAACAGAGTGCAATGCTCAAGACAATGAGGCTTAAAGAATAATGCTGGAAGAGGGGGGGATGAGACTGAGACTTTTGTTCGATAACTGTTAGGTTATGCCTACGTATCATCTCGTGCAATGAGGAAGTCAGAACACCTTAGTTCGACTCAAAGAGACTGAAAGATAAATTGACTTTTGAACTGCTTACTTGTCTATGCTCAAGTGTATGACCTGTCTGGCTCAGGTGCAAACTGTCTTGCATTAGACGGAAGAAGCAAGTTCTCGTTTATGAGTGAGTATGATGAGAAAAGAATCCCGGAGGAGACGATTATTGTTTGTTTTTGATGTTTTCAATCTTTTATTGCTTTTTGAGTTTGTCATAAGAAAGTGAGCTTAAGCCTAAACCAAGAGTTAGTAAACTCATCACATCCTCCCTCTGATTAGGGGTAATGAGAATACCTTAAATGTGAAGTAAGCACCTCACACTTAATCACCATGATGTAGGATTAAGATCATTAACCTACTTGTAATTATTTAGATGTTTTTGGAGTTTTTGTTTGGTGTTAAGTAATGATTTTAAGCCATAATCAAGGATTTAATGGACCCATTACACCATCCTAATAGAAGGATGATAGATGAGAACATTTAAGCTGAGGAAGGCTCCTCAACTTAATCCACGATTAGGGATTAACCTCATGACAAAACAAAGCCTTTATTAAAGTGGAGTTTAGTTAATGGTAAGATTAAGAAGTGGATTTTATGGTTTGTAAGACAACATGAGGGGGACTTGTCCATTAACACTAGGGTTAGTCCTTCTTAACCAATTAAGGAAGAATTAGAACCCTAATGCAAGGCCCGAGTTACAAGCTTGATGTCTTAGTGATTATTAGGTGGATTGATTAAAGGATTTAAACACATTAAGGGTTTAACACTTAGGATTAAAGTTATACACTCCATCCTAATAGAAGGATGCAGGCATAAGCTTAATCACAAAGCCTTAAAACCTTTAAGGTTTAGTCCTTGATTAAGAGATGAGAAGAGAAGACACAAATATGACACAAAGGTAAAACTAATGGGGGGACTAATCAAACCCTAATTGTTATCATGCTTGGGTATTCCTAGGGTTTTACGAGGCTTGCAAGAGATCTTCAAGGAAAAGCCACCAAGGAAGAAGCGGGATGGGAGGAGGAGAAGCAGAAAGAAGCAAGACAACTTACTTCACTTAAGAAGACAAGTTGCTTGAATAAATAAAGTGAAGAGGGAACATGAATGAGCAAGCTCACTCTAATACAAAAGTAAAATGCAGCAATGAATGCATAAGAGAGATGAGAAGAGATTGTGAGAAGTGAAAGAAAATTCACTTCTCAAACACTTACCACCTGAAAAGTTAGCAAAAGGAAATGAAATGAAATGAAATGCAAAGATGGAAACCAAAATTAGAAGCATGTTAATGATTCTAATGATGCAAATAGATGATATAAATGTGTGTCATGAGATGAAGATGATCATACCAAGGATGGGAATGCAAATGAAGCATATAAGAGGCATGAAAGTTCATAAATGCACATGGAATGTAATGAAAGCAAAACATGGAAAATGGATGATGCAATGATAAAACATGATTCTAATGTGTTCTAAGATGTCTTATATGTCATGTGAATGCACAAAATGTCATGGCTAGTTTATGTATGCAAGCTTATACAAGATGGATGCAAATGAGATGCAAAATTAGGGTTATATGAACATATGAGATGCATAATTCAAAAACAGAAGCAAAACATGAGATAAAAAATTGAAAATGGACTTAAAGGAACCCTAATCCTACATTAAGCTACCATCCAAAGGGGGAGGTCAGAAGCTTAACCTAGAAGGACTTATGATTTTTCTAAGTTTCTAGGGTTTTAAGGGTGATCCTAAAGGTAAAATGCCAAACAAATTGAAAATGCATTATAAAAATCAAACAAAAATGTTTTTAGATGCTTGAAACCATGCATAGCACAATGCAAAAAGAATCATTCACAAACTCACTTTGGTTCAAAAGTTATGAATTTTTGAAGTTAGGGTTAAAAATATTCAAGTTTAAGAACCCTAATTCAATTGAAAATTGTCAAAGTAAGGTCAAAACCAAAAAGAAATTTGCGTGGTAAGTTTGTAAATGCTTCTAAATGTTTGAAAATGTTCTCTGAATTTTTTTTGGGATTTTTAAATACCTAAATGTATTTTTAATTAATTAATTCTCATTAACTAATTAAAAATAACATTTAAATGATTTAAAAAATAATTTTTAATGCTAAAAATAAAAATAAAAATATTTTTGGGTTCTGAAAATTAATAAAAGGTTTAATAAATATTTTCAGAATTTTTAGACTATTTTTTCTATTTTTAAAAATTCGTGCAAATTTTAATAAAGAAAATGAAATAAAAATTAATAAAATGGGAAGTATGCTGAATGGAGAGCCAGAATTCAATCTGGGCTTTGGGAGGGTTGACCTGGCGCGCTATCTAACGGCCCACATTTAAATCTCACTAAACCTAATTAATTAATTCATAATCCTATAATTAAAGCTAATCAAAAGATCCAGACCACACAATGCACGCGGGAAAGGATGATCAAACGGCTCAGATTCAAACAATGCCCTAAACCTGATTAAAAACTCTAATTACTTTCAGGTGGCCGGAAATGACCTCCGATCATCTTCTCCGGCCACACCTCCCCTGAAAATTTCCCAAAATGCTCCCTAGGTCATTTCTGGAGCTTTAAAGCTCCAGATTGCTTCCTCTCACCTTCCTAAGCTCAACCCTAACCTCAAACTCCATTTCTTTTCACTCACAAACAAGATTCGAATCAAAGTATAAAAATGACAGAAATTTAAGAACAACTATACAACTTCATTTCTCAACCATTTTCAAAACCACAAAGCTCAGTGTACTCAGGGGATCACAAGGAACAATTCTATAACCTTAAAAAAGATTTCTGGAAAAAAGGTTTGAGAGAGCTACCTGAGATGGAGCCTTCAACCCTAGAGCTTTCAGGCTGCTTTCATGCTTCAAAATGCCTCCAATGACCTCCCTGAAGAAGCTTTGATGCTAGGTTGGAGTTTTTTGTGGCTGGTTTGTGAGTTTGATGAAGTTCAGTTCAAAGGGGGAGAAAATCGTGTTTTGTGTATGGTGGCTTTTAGGGCAAAATGAAGGGTGGGAAATGATCAGTGAGTGAAGCTGAGATGAATGGTGGAAGAAGTTTTAAGTTTTGTGGAGTATGCTGAGAGTTTCAAATGAAAATGCAAAGAGGGAGGTTTTTGTGTATGCTGACTTGTGGGAGAGTTCAGGCTATGTTCTTGTTATGTTTGGCTTGCATTTGATTAGTATAAACAAATGTGATTGGTCAGAAAGTTGGTAATGTCATAGTGTGATTGGTATGGCTTGTTTTGCAAAAAGTCAAGGTTATGTGTCCTTTGAGGTATGGGCAAGTTCAGACCAAGGACAAAGGCATGTCTGGTGCAGTTGTGATCAAGGAGAACCATGGAAATGAGATTGAGGCAAATCAACAAGTGGATGGAAGTTTATGTGTCATTTTGCAAATTCCATGAAGTTTGGCCCTTTTGTAATTTCTTCATGTGCAAGTCATGAAATTTGGAAATTCTTGGGCCAATTCTGACTTTTAGGCATTGCACAAATTTTGTATGATGATTAGAAGTCAATTTGAAGTCACAAATTTGCTTGGTATGAGGTTTTGCAAAAATCCCTCTTTGGCATGAAACTTGAAATTATGTGATTTTTGCCATCTTTGGAAAGCCATAACTTGAGTTCAAAAATGAATTAGATCTTGTTCTTGTACTTTTTGAAAAGGTAATGATCCAATCTACAACTTTCATGACCAAGAATTTTTCATTTGAAGCATTTTGGTTGAGAAAGAGGAGGCTGAAAAACTTTCCCAAAATGGAAAGTTTACATTACAAGTCATTTCCATTTTTGGCAACTTTTGGTTTTGCTCACTTCAAATTTGTGAACTTCAAAGCACTTCAATGATCAAATAAATACCATATAACTTAATTTTGATGAAAAATCCATTTTGGTTCCATTGATGGGGGCCTCAGATGCCTTGAGTTTGCTCTGACTTGCTCAGGAAGTTACCCAGTGATCAGATGACTTCCACAATGAATATTTCCATCAAACTTGGTATGTATGATCCTTATAGCATATAGATACCAATAGAAACAAAAATTACCCAAAAATTTGGGGTTATGGCCTCTGAAACCAAAACCCTAATTTTAGGTCATCTGTGTAGTTAAACCTGGCTTTGCTTCCATGACTTGCAAGTTCTTGTGATTTTCTGACTTTCTTGATCTTGGGAGGATATAATATGATGTTTGAACATACATGGACCCTCTTGAGATGATTGAAGACCTTTGGAGTGGCTCAGAAGGCTCAGGAACTGCTCAGATCACAAACCCTAGATGCAGATGACTTTGAACCAATGCAGTGAAGCAAAAATGCAACATGATGTGATATGATTGAACTTATGCAAATGAAAAGATCACAAGCCATGGTATGAACTTAGTGAGGGAAAATTTGGGGTGTTTACACCACTTTCCGGTAATCTGATTAATAACGAGGACTGAATCTCCGAATATATCGAGGGTCTTAATCCGAAGATTAATAGCCTCCTCTATTCCCATTATACACGCCTCGTATTCCGCTTCATTGTTGGTGCAGCCAAAAGTAATTCTGGCAGCGAAGGGAAAGTGAACACCTTCAGGAGTGATAAGAACAACACCAACTCCACGTCCATTGACACTGACTGCCCCATCAAACATCATCTACCATTTGGATTCAGGGTCCGGCCCCTCCTCCGGAAGTGGTTCCTCGCAATCTTTTGCTTTGAGCTACATGATGTCCTCATCAGGGAAATCAAACTTCATCGGCTGATAATCATCTTCAAGAGGTTGTTGTGCAAGATAATCTGACAATACACTTCCTTTGATGGCTTTCTGAGAAGTATACTATATGTCATACTCTGTTAAGATCATTTGCCACCTTGCAACCCTTCCGGTTAATGCTGGTTTCTCGAAAATATACTTGACAGTATCCATTTTTGAGATTAGCAGTGTGGTATGGGTTAACATATACTGTGTCAGTCGGCGAGCAACCCATACCAAAGCGCAACAAGTTTTCTCGAGTAGTGAATAATGAGATTCACAGTCGGTAAACTTTTTGCTAAGGTAATAAATAGCATACTCTTTTCAACTGGACTCGTCAAGTTGGCCTAAAACACACCCCATCGACCCTTCTAGCATAGTCAAGTACATGATAAGTGGCCGTCCTGGAACTGGAGGCATTAGAATCGGAGGTGTCTGCAAATATTCCTTTATCTTTTCAAAGGCTCTTTGACAGTCCTCATTCCACCTGACCGTTTGCTCTTTTCTTAGCAATTTGAATATTGGCTCGCACGTGGCAGTTAGATGAGATATGAACCGTGAAATGTAGTTCAATCTCCCTAAAAACCCGCGCACTTCTTTTTCTGTTTTCAGTGCAGGCATATCTTGTATTGCTTTTACTTTTGCAGGATCCACCTCGATTCCTTTTTGGCTAACAATGAAACCCAACAATTTTCCGGAATGCACTCTGAAAGTGCACTTGTTTGGATTCAATCTCAGCTTATACTTTATCAATCTATCAAACAGCTTTTTGAGATTGACCAGATGCTCTTCTTCGACTCGGGACTTGGCAATCATGTCATCCACATAGCATTCAATCTCTTTGTGTATCATGTCGTGGAACAATGTGACCATAGCCCGCTGATACGTTGCCCCGACGTTCTTCAATCCGAAGGGCATCACCTTGTAGCAGATTGTACCCCACGGGGTAATGAACGTTGTTTTCTCCATGTCTTCCGGTGCCATCTTAATCTGATTATACTCGGAGAAGCCATCCATGAAAGAAAATACCGAGAATTGAGCGGTGCTATCTACCAGCACATCAATGTGAGGTAATAGAAAGTCATCCTTTGGACTTGCTCTGTTTAGATCCCGATAATCAACGCACATCCGGACTTTGTCGTCCTTCTTTGGTACAGGCACAATGTTAGCTACCCAAGGTGGGTAACTAGTGACGGCAAGGAATCCGGCATCCCACTACTTCTGAACTTCCCCCTTGATCTTCATCGCCATGTCAGGACGAGTTCTTCTCAGCTTTTGTTTTACCGGAGGACAATCTTCTCTTAGTGGTAGCTTATGCACAACAATGTCAGTATCTAGCCCTGGCATATCTTGATACGACCAGGCGAAGATATCCACATATTCACATAGCATACCAATCAACTCTTTCTTTACCTTGGCCTGCAGACTGGCCCCAATCTTTATCTCTTTCTTTACATCTTCAGTCCCAATGTTGATGATCTCTAATTCTTCCTGATGAGGCTGAATGACCCTTTCCTCTTGTTTCAACAACCTGACCAATTCTTCGGGGAGTTCATAGTCTTCCTCAACCCCTTCATCATCTTGGTAGATAGGATTGTCGAAGTCGTGCATGGTCATAGCAGGAACGTTATCACCAGAATTCGGATGATCAACACTGCACAGATGATGTGCTTATTTCAGAATCTGTTTTTTTTCTTTCAAAAGAGACGCAAACACACAAACAAAAAGGAAAAACACATTGCCATTTTATTTTTTGTGTGAAAAATTTAAAACGAAAGAAAGAGAACACAAATTTGCTTGAAAAAATGTCCTTTATTTCATGGAAAAATAAAATGCATTAAAAGCATGGTGGCCCTACAAATGTATCCGTGCACCTTGGGCAGGGTGCAGGATTGACATGCAGCATGATAAAAAAGGAAACAAGTAAATTACTTTGATTGCCAGGTAACTTGAACGAAATCCTCGGCAGACCAGTTCTTGAGCTCCTCCCTAGGTGTACACGGGTGAATTTAGCTATCCCAGTCGCAGTCACTGTCTCCTTCTTCGCTTGTTGCACAGACGTTGTTGCGATCGAGCATCCTAGCGCTTGTGAAAGTTATGACCTTACCACCTTGAGGCCAGTTGGACCCACCAGGCTGATAACCAAGACCAAACTTGTCGTCTTTCTTCTCTAATTCCAACAATTTGTCCCAACCTTGGGCGCTTCCAGATTGAACCACTTCTTTGGCTTGTTTGTAGGAGTGAATAGAGGTCCCTTCCTTCTCATTGTTCCTCTCTACTGGAGTCAAAATGCTGACATTGACCACTTCAAAGGCTTGACACAACGTTTAATGAATTTCTCCATCCATCTCCACGTATTTGAAAGTTGACAGGTGACTCACAAAGATATCTTCTTCTCCGCACACAGTGATCACTTGGCCATCTACTACGTACTTCAGCTTTTGAGGCAACGTGGATGTCACTGCGCATGCAGCATGGATCCAAGGACGTCCCAGCAAGCAACTGTAAGCAGGTTGAATATCTATGACATAGAACGTGCTCTTGAACACTTGAGATCCTATCTTCACAGGTAACTCAACTTCCCCGAACACAGACCTCCTGGACCCATCAAAGGCTTTCACAATCAAATCACTGGGTCGCAAGACGATGCCATCAACATTCAACTTCATCAAGGCCTTCTTAGGGAGCACATTGAGAGAAGAGCCCGTATCTACCGGGACATTTGACAAAATATCACCCTTACACTCCATGGTGATATGTAGAGCTTTGTTGTGATTGCGGCCTTCAGAAGTAAGATCCCTATCTGTGAAGCTTAACCCATGGATAGCATTCACACTGCCACTACAGCTTCCAATTGATTAACAATTATCTCTTGTGGAACGTATGCCATCTGCAAGACCTTTAGCAAAGCTTCCCTATGAGCTGGAGAACACATCAACAAGGACATAATTGATATTTTGGACGGAGTCTGATTCAACTGTTCAACTACTTTATAGTCACTCTTCTTTATTACTCTCATAAACTCCTCAACCTCTTTTTCAAAAGTGCCTTGCCCGACAGCAGGAATTGTTAACTCTTCGGTCGCTGTCTATTTACCTTTGGCCTTTGCAGCAGCTTCAGCTTCAGGATCTCCTCTGAGAGCTTGAGGAGCAAAAAGACGTCCACTTCTTGTAAAACCACCAACTCCTCCGACGTTCACCACAGTCGGGTCAATTGTTGCTGACTTACTCTCCACCTTCTGACCTTCCACATACACATCTGAGCCATAATGCCACGGGATGGCTTTATCATCCGCATAAGGAATAGGCCCTAGAACAGTAATAGTAACATGACTGACTTCCGGAGCATAGATAGTCACAGGCTCCCTCTGGGCAGGAACTTCAGATGGATCATAGTAAATTGTTATGGTGGACACACAATCACCTCTATCATCAACCTTATCAAACTGCAGCGACTCCTCGTCAATTAGATACTGCAATCCAACTCTTAAGTCTTCACAGCCATTCACTGAACTTAAACACTTTTCACAATCAGAACCACACCCCGGAAATACTTGTCCTTTTAACAATCTTTCTTTCACCACCAGCAGTGGAGTCTTTACTTCTTCTACGTTCAGAATCAAACTCAACTTCTCACTACCATCAACAACATTTATCCTCTCCCCTCCATGGTTTGGAATGGGGTTTGATGTAACGTTAGGCGGTGGTGCAAAGTTAATCGCCTTTGAATCGATCAAATCTTGAACCTTATACTGTAGTGCCCTGCACTTCTCAGTTGAGTGCCCGGGTGCTCCTGAATGGAATGCGCATCTTGCTTTAGCATCATACCCCACTGGGAGCTCTCCAGGTGGAGATGGTGCTAGTATCCTCAATTGAACCAAGTTCAAGTCTAGCAACCTCTGTAGCAGTGCAGTATACGTCATGGGAATGGCTTCAAGCACTCTATTAGCTGGACGAGCTTGTCTCGGTTGATAAGGTCTCTGCTGATAATTGTTACACTGTGGCTGTTTTTGTTGTTGCTGTTGTGGTTGAGTCTGTACCTGTTGCACAGGACTCAAAGGAATAGTGACAGCTACCACTTGCTCATAGGATCTTCTGTATCCTCGGCCCCTCCCTCGGTCGTACACAACATTGGTTTCCCCTTCTCTCCTTCTCGGAGGTCCATTAAAAGCTTTTCTCATACCGCTTGAGCTACCCGCACCGGTGTCCTGAATCTTCCCCATCTTCAACAGAGTTTCGACCCTCTCGCCTGCTATCACTATATCATTGAACTTAGTAGCTGAACAAGACGCCAACCTCTCGATAAACACCCCTTGCAATGTTCCCATGAACATATCAGCCATCTCATTTTCCAGCAAGGGAGGTTGTACTCTAGCAGCAAGCTGACGCCACCTTTGGGCATACTCCTTAAACCCTTCTTTAGCATTTTGAGACATGGTCTGCAACTGAGTGCGATTTGGAGCCATATCCAAATTGTACTAGTACTGCTTCACGAACGCCTCTGCTAAATCTTTCCAGCTCTTAATGTTAACCCTGCTCAGCTTCATATACCATTCCAAGGAAGCCCCCACCAGGCTATACTGGAAGTAATACATCCATAACTTCTCGTCATCAGTATGGGCAGCAATTCTTCCGACAAAGGACTGGAGGTGAGTCTTTGGGTAAGCTGTGCCGTTGTACTTCTCAAAAGTAGGAACCTTGAACTTGTAAGGGATTCTAACCCCTGGAACCAAGCCCAAGTCAGTAATATCAAACCCTAGGGAGCTCTGAGATTGAATGGCCCGGATCTGCTCAGCCATCTCTTCAAACTTTCTGTTCATTTCAGCCCCTTGGTCTTCTGCCTTGTCCAACAAAGTAAACTGTTCATCTTGACCATCCATCTGTACGTTGTTGAGTCCATCATTGATAATGGTGATCCCTAGTTGTGCCACAGGGATTTCAACTTGACGGGCGCCAGCACCGTTGCGATTACCTCCATCAGCAGTCCCATTGTTCCTGGTCTGATTGTTTTCCACCATCTCGCGCAAGCGCTCCTGAGTCTGACCCATCCCTGTCATAAGGGTCATGAAATTGTCCATTCTCGTTCTCAAGTCAACCAAATCAACCTGCATTTGATCCATCACTCTCTCTCTCTCTCTGTTGACTCTTGTGGGGTATCTGTATACAATTGGCTGTTCTCGAACCTTCCTGGGAGCTATAGTGCCTGAAAGGACATAAACGTTAGAAACTGATGAACCACCTGCAAAACAAACAAACACGTCATATGCATGCAATGTAACTATTCATGTTTCCAAGTTTAGGCATTTATATGCCCCAGTTCTGGTATTTGCTCCAGATAGCCACATAGAGCATTAATTTTCAAACTTTCCCTTTGAAGAGTGTTCAGATCTTAGCAGTATCAGACAAACAAGCTTCACGTACTCAGAAATGGTAATTTGAATATTAACACTGCATAACATGGATAACCCACTGCCGGCCAAAAGTTAGAGCACAAACAAATTTCCCCAAAGGGTTACAAGTCAATACATGAACAAAAAGATAAAGCAAAACTCCTACAACAGGCCTGTAGTTAGTCTGAACAACAATAAATAAAATCTAAACTAAAGACCCAGGCCCTTCTGTAGCTATCACCTCTGTCCTGTTCTTCTTCACACCTGCTCTCAGCTTGAGCTCTTCAATCTCCTTCAATGCCTCCTCCAAGGCCATCTGGCTCTGTGCCAACTGTTGAGTCTTTTCCCTTCGTATTTTGTGAACTTGTTCTACTTCTTCCTTCTTGAAGGTCATTTGTACCTCGAAAAACTTTTCCTTTTCTTTATATTTCTTCTGCTCCTGTTCCCTTTGGCCCTGCAACCAAACAATGGACTGGCGAGCTTCTTTAAGAGTCTTCGAAGTCTTCTTACGCCCCGCTTCTCTTTTCGATTCCATTAGACCCAACCTCTGAAAGTGAGCTTCTCTTCCAGCAAACTCTTTCTCTCTAGCTCCTAATGAAGCTTGCATCTTCTGTAGCTTTTCCTCTGCTTCGTTTTTGGCACGATTGGCAAGGTGGTACAAGTTAACCATTTCAGCATTCTCTATCTAGACCTCGTGCAACTGAGCTTCCAACTTCTTATATTCTTCAAGAGAAACAGTGTTCTGACATGGCACTTCTTTGGGATACAATGGAGCTTCCACTAAAAATGGCATGAGCACTTCCTCTACACACTTCCGCAACCATGTAGCAAAAGGAGGATATGTCTTGGGATCTACCCTTCCAAAATCCTTCTTTCCTTTCTTCACCCTGTGAGCCCAAGCCTGAAATGCTTGTATGACTAACTCTTTGTTTCTCTCCACAAAAAATTACAAAGACCCGGATAATTCTTCCACACTTGGTGGATCCCTCAGAGGATAGCCAAATTGTTTCCTGGCTAAGGTTGGATGGTAACTGATCACACCCTTTCTTCCTAGCAAAGGCACTCCAGCAAATCCTCCACAACTGACCAACAATTCCTTCCCCAGCAAATCTCTGTCATATCCCTAAGCTATATCCTCAGAAGTTAGTCCCATTAACCTCCTAGACCACCTCCATTAATCTCTCATCTCCTTGAAAGGTCCTGACTTTGGCAATTTCCTAGCAAACCACTCAGCAAATAATGAAGCACAACAGCCCACTGGTCCACCTCTGCCTTTCTCATTCCGGTAGTGAACATTGTAGTAGAAATCTCCCAACAGAGTTGGCACAGGATTGACCTCAGCAAAAATGGAAATCACCTCCAAGCTTACAAACTCCTTTTCTCCTGGGAAAAGACTAGATCCATATACCATCAGGGACACCACAGCACCAAAAATCTCCCTATTTACTCTCTTTGGCATACTCTTCAGCTTCTGGTATAAGCACATCCCAAGGAAGTCCTCTGCCTTCACTATTCTTCAAAGCTTTCTTAACCTTAGCAACTGGTATACGACAAACTCTGGATATGTCTTCTTCCTTGAGAACCACCTCTGACCCATAGTAAGGCAAAGTACATCTGACAGGAACATCCAAAATGCTGGAATACTCCTCCAAGGTAGGAGCCAAGATATAATCTGGAAATACAAAACACCGCAGCAAGGGATCATAAAACTGAAACAAAGTGTGCAAGCTATCCTTCTGGTCTGCAGTAGGTTTATCCATATACTTCAATATATGACCATACCTCTT
Source organism: Lathyrus aphaca (assembly GCA_963966055.1). Taxonomy (NCBI): domain Eukaryota; kingdom Viridiplantae; phylum Streptophyta; class Magnoliopsida; order Fabales; family Fabaceae; genus Lathyrus; species Lathyrus aphaca. The sequence goes on along the minus strand of OZ014523.1, from coordinate 338,925,033 downwards.
TCTGAAATTCCCTAAAACTTGGTCATTCATCAACCCTGCTAGTCTCTGAACACTCTTGACTTCTGGTTGGAGAAAAGTGTAACGAACATTCTTCTTTCTTGTAATTTTCTTAACTTCTGCCATCTGGAGAGCTTACAATTACCAAAACTGGGTGCTAAACTGTAAACAACCTGGAAAATGGAAACATAAATAATTAATGCAAGAATGATGCAATGCAAATGCAATGCAGGCATATGATCAAACTGGGACTATCTGGATACTGAACACTAGGACCCTCTGAATAACTGAAAACCAAGATTCTCTGAGCCATAACCCTTTGATAGAAACCCTTAGAACCAAGAGATCAAGAAATCCAGAACCATAAGGACCAAATCATAACAAGGACCAAACTGATAATGAGGGTATGTAGAGGTCAAGGGTTCCTGCAAACCTGTAAACCCCTCCCAATCTTACGGGTGTGCTCCGGGTCAGACATCACGGACTCTCAAAGACGAATAGCAATAATACGTTCACCATTTCCGAGAAATGGCTCATGACCAAATCAGGGAATCGATTCGGCATTATGTACTACGCAGGGAGGCCTCAGCTGAGTCTGGGAAAACAAGGTCATCCTATGTGAGTTCTAGGTGGGCCCTCAGGTGCAAATGGGTTTGCCACACAATGTGGTCTGCCACTGTCACCACTAAAGAAGGATGTTTCCACAAGGTTCTCAATGATCGGTCCCCAGCTGCACATAACTATCAAGGTCATGAAATGAAAGAGGAAGATCCCCAAATCAAGACATTTACAAGACGGTCGCAAATCTGGGCGTGGAACTCACTACTACCCTCATGACAAGATCTCATGAGGCCAAAGTGGAACCACTCTAAGTCCTAAGGTGCACTCGAGCCTTGGTAATGAGCTCATCTCACAGTAACAGTATCACCCAAGTCCCACCAAACAGAAGAAATCCAGTCCAGACAGTCCAGTAATAATATATGATCAATGAAAATAAAATACTGAAAACTGTAAATAAAGCTGTAAATAAAACTGTAAATAAACACCAGTAAAATATACATACAACAGCAAACAATCAACACCCCGCGAAACAGAAACATGCAAACTCTAGGAGATACTCTCAAGGGAACCAAAAATTCTCTGGTTATCGTCATTCCCCAGCAGAGTCGCCAGCTGTCGCTCCCCGAATTTCCATCCTGGTACAAACACGAAAGTGGCGCGGAAAGAGGTAGAGTCGCCAGCCAGACATTTTTATCTCGAAGGAACGGGAATGGTAGTGCTGCACAAACCCGAAGAAAAGAAAAGGAAGGACACGGGTCCTGTGAACCAAAGAAACTGAGTTCGGGATTCGGTTACAACCTGGGAAGGTATTAGCACCCAAGATCGTCCGCCGTACCCGACGGGATCCATGCTTGCAAAGAAGTCTGTTTCAAAGGGTGAAGAAATGAAAGCTGCTGCAAAAGAAAAGGAAATGAACTGGATAAAAGAACGAAAGGAAAACTGAAAAAAGAAATGAAAAAGGAAAAATGTAGGGAAAATAAAGATTGTGCTCGAACGGGCCCTACCCCACTGCCTACGTACCTCATCTGGACAATGAGGATCAGAGTCGTCGTAGTTCCCCTAACTAGGGGTGGAAAGGATTGCTTGTGTATTAAGGCTTGAACTGTCAATGTCAATGCTCATGTGTTGCAGGCTCGGACGACGAGTGCGTTACCGTCTTGCAAAATGACAAGTAGGAGCAAGTTCGCGGACGGAGCGAAGGAGATGAGAAAAGAATTCCCGAAGGAAAGACGCTTATTGTTTGTTTGTGTTTTTTAGAAGCTTTTAGGAGTGTGTCACAAGGAAGTGAACTCAAGCTCTTTTCCATGGAATGTGCACTTGTTACTATATTCCAAGATGGAATAATAGAACAAGCACACTCAAGTAAGGAGAAGATCCTCAAAACTTGAATCCAGAGATTAGGGCTTAGGCTCACTAACTCATTGAATTTATTAAGTGTTTTTGTATTTTTTGATGAAGAAGTGTTTTTTTATGATTTTCTTGGTGAAGATGGTATCCTGATCAGACTTGTGCATCACAAGACAAGCTTGTACTATCCCAAGATGGGAAGACTACAGGTGTTTCATGGAATAAGGCTATTGCACAGGAAACCACTTCAATCATTATTAAGTGTCTTTTATGATTTTGATATGAGGAGAGAAGAGAAACAAAAGGATCTTAAAGGTAAAAGTCTAATGGGGGACTAAAGAATCCTAATTGTTATCACGCAAAGGAAATCCTAGGTTAGTGAGATTTATTATCCTAAAGAAGAAAGAAAGAAAAAAAGAAAGAGAAGAATGAAGAAAAGAAAAGAGAGGAAGAAAGGCCTAAGCCCCAACAATCACAAGTAAGATAATATCAATAAGGAAAAGAAAAGAGATAAGAATTGGAGATGTGGGAATCACATCCACACCTCTCACTTACCAAAGCCCCTGAAATGGTTAGTGACATAAGAATAAATGCAATACAAAATGAACATAAGATCAAACCAAAGCCACACAACCAGAAGTGAAGTCTTAATCACAAATGCCAAATGCAAATTCAAAGCATAAGAGTGAGAAAAGGACTATACCACTCAACATGAAGCAACATGGATTATCATGACAACACAAAGTGAACATGAGATGAAACAAATCAAACTAGACAAAGCAACATCACAAAGTTCAAGACCAGAACCCTAACATGTTAAGAAAGTTCCTAAGGATCACATGAGATGAAGAGAAGAAACACACATACTCAAGTATTTACATCATGAGAAGTAAAGAAGCAAAAGAAGTGAGGTGAACATGCATAGAAGTGAATGGACTTCAAAAGCAAACAAAAACAAAATTTCTCAAGGCACAAGAATCAACTCAAGACCAGAGGGGTATCAACATCCTAAGAAAGCTCTAAACAACTTAAAGAAGTTGGCACAAGTGCCCTTCTAACCTAAGGATTGAACATATGACCAAAAGGAAACAAAAGAGGATAGGCAAAGAACAAAAATTCAAATCAATTCAAGTATACATCCAAAAATTCTACAAATTTGCACAAAGACTCCTTAATCATACAATATTGACATGCCAAAAGGAGAGAATGAGAATCAGAAGCTTAGTAATTCAAATAAGGGCTCAAACATGGATTAGGGTTAGGAAACTTCATGCACAAGTTAGAGACCAAAATCAATTAGGCAAACTTCCAAAAATCAGAATAAAAATCATCAACAAACTACATCTCATCATGAATCCATAGCAAAAAGAATCAGTTCCAAATTCAAATTAATGATCAAGATAGAAAATATAAAAGACATCATGCTTCAAAAGTGAAATAAAATCAATTAATTAAAGAGACAATTAATTCCCACATGGCAAATAAAAATAAATGAAAAATAAAAATGCCAAAAATTATAGAAAACTCAAAGGATCATTCATGATTTTTTTATATAATTTTTAATGACCTATTTCTATTCTTAAAAATTAAAAATCAAACTGAAAAACAAAATAAAAATAAAAATAAATAAAAGAGGCCAGGGGTGCAAATATCAAACAATCCAGTTCAATCTGAATGGGCTTACAAAGCAGGGGGGTGGGGATAGCAAGACAGGCCCATTGGTTTCAGCGTAGCACACAACAATTATGGTGGAAATTCAGTTAATCAGGAAAAATCATGAACCATCAGATCAAACGCACGCATGAGATTCAGTCAAGCAATAAACCAAGTCACCTCATTCATTGGTCAGGGGTGTGAGTGCATGGCAATTATGGTGTGCGCAAAACAAAATGTTTAATTCAAATTTAAAATATGAAACACAAACACGTGAGGGAGAGGGTGGATATTTAATGCACTGTCACAATGTCATCCGTCCAGATCCAGGATCCAATGGTCATGCTTCATCTTCTTCAAACAAACAAACTCCAGAATCCGGTGACCGGAGCCCTAGCTCCGGCACCAGAAAATTCAACAATATGAACAAACTTGCACAAAAATGATTCAAACTATCCAGATCAAACCATTAAACCAAGTTGAATCCAAATATGACAACAAAATTCACAATGGATCAAGGAGCAACCAGATCGAAGACAAAAAGTTTCATGTATCAAACTGCAATTCAACATAACAAGTTCATTTCGCACTCATTTTTCATTCTAAATAGATCAACAAAACCAGCAAAACATGTAGATCATAATGAGCACAATCAATTTCATTTCTGGATCTGAGAATTTGATGCTAACCTGAGATCTACAGATCTGGAAATAGCTTGAGAGAAGCCAAGAGGAGCTGCAAATCCATTCTAAATACACTCTAGTTACAAAATAAATGCAACTGAAGCCTTGAAAATTGCTGGATCTAAGAACTCGAAGCTAGCTGCACTGAAATGGCAAGGTGTGAAATCCTGAGAATTAGCTTGAACAAGTGGTTGATTCTGACTCCTTACACTTCACTGATCCAGAATATGCCACTGGTTCTTGCAAGGAGTGAGTGTATGATGAAATTCAAAGAGAATTGCAAATGGAGCAAAAACTTGAGAGTGAACAAATGTTATGGATCTGGGATGAAATGAAACCCTAATTAGCTTATAAAGGGTGCATGCTTTCAGTGTTTGAAATTGCAAGGAAAATGCACGTGGGAATCATGAGGGAGGATCAAATTGCAAAAAATGCAAGAGTGGTGAAATGAAGTCATTTTCTCGTGCTACCCCTTCTCTCCTTGCACATGTTCAAGTATAATCCAGCCCTTGATTCATAATTGGGAACATCCTGGCCCTTGGATGTGAGGGTCATGCATTTTGAATGATCATGCAATTTTGCATCTTGTGTAGTATACCTCACCTCATGCACGAATTTGATGATGTCTTTGGAGCAAAATTACATTTATGCATTTCATTGTAATATTATTACCTTATTTTGTCCATGAAACAACTTAAAAATGACTTTCATGAGTTCTTGCATTTGGATGAAACTTGGAATTCAAGGCATGCCCTAAAAATCATGTAATTTTCGAAGGCCCTATCACATGATCCATGAGGGCTATGAAAATGTACTTATACTTTTTGAAAATGGGGGAGCCTAACCTTAAACTTTCATGTTTAATGGCAACTCATTTGAAGCTTTTTTCACCATGTTATAAGCCTTTGAAAATTAGGGCAAAAAGTTGCCAAAAATGGAGAATTTCATGACAAACCACATGCCAAAAATGGAAACCTCCTCAAAACCCCTTGATCCTTGATCTTTGACCTTGCCAAACCTCTCCTAGGGTTATAAGAACATACCTTGACTTGAAAAATGAGGTTGGACCCTTTGAAATCTCACAGTTGACTTCTAGAATGCACAGTTGACCAATTTCTTCTTTTACAAGCAACTGATGAAATAACTGACTTCCACAAAGAATTTTCTCACCAAATTTCATCCTTATGATCCTCTTATTATATGAGAGACTTTGCCCAGATGAAATGGCCAAAGTCACAAAGAAATCAAGCTTGAAAGTGAAACCCTAATTTGGGATCATCGTGTAGGAGCTTGCCCTAGTCTGAATTCACTTGTGATCTCTCAACCTCTTGAGCTTTTGTGACTGATCTTGAACTTGTGAATGCCATGTAGACTCCTCATGGGACTTGGACAAGTCCACTGGGCCTCTTGTTATAGCTTGTGATGCTTCAAATCCCTCCACAGATGATCATATGCCTAATGCTAGGTTATGAGAATGTTATGCCTCATCTTTCCATGCAAAGATGCCAAGGATATGATATGCTTATGATGAATATGATATAATGATGATGCTTAAAAAGAAGAGGGAAAATTTTGGGTGTTACACATATGTGTTGCATTATTTATGTTGATCAAATTGTTTATGTTGTTCAAGTTGATATGTTGTTTATGTTGTTCCAGTTGATAAGTTGTTTATGTTGTTCAAGTTGATTAAGTTGTTTATGTTGTTCAAGTTGATTAAGTGCTTCATGTTGATTAGGTTGATCATGTAATTAGTGCTGTATATATAAGTATGTGGATTATGTAGTAAATGTTGATGGGTGTAATTAGTTAGTAAAGTAAGTTGATAAATTGTGGGTGATTGTTAAGTTGTTGTCGTTGAAGTGAAGTGGTAATAATTGTATAATCCTTGTTTATGTATTATTTATCATATATCGTTTATATCTATTGATATCTCACCCCTTATGTTTGAATGTTACCCCTATGTTGGTAACATGCAGGTATCTTGAAGGAAGATGTTTATCTTCGTTAGTTTGAGTCAGTGTCGATGCTCTGATACGTAACACTCGGGGGGATGAATTCTTAGTTGTTTTGTTGTTGTTTTAAGTTGTGTTAGTTAAAATGTGTTGTTATGAAGCTGTTTAAGTTGAATAACATGTTATACCATGTTTAGTTGAACAAATTGATAATCCGTTGTGTAGTTGTAAAAGCTGTAGTAGTTTCAAAATTGAATAAAAGTTGTTGTTATAGTTTCATCCGGATAAAAAGTGTTATGTATCGCTAGATTATTTGATAATGAAAATGAATATGTTTGAAAGTTGAAATGTGGCATCCTATTTTTATAATTAAGTTGAATTTTTATTACTCTAACTTTGTCGATATTTGCCGGGTAGAAATGGGGTGTTACAATCATCACTATACATATTCTAAAGATCATGAAGCATGTCTCATATGGACAAGAGGGCTTCACTTTCCAAAGTCTCTCCTCTAATGAGAAGAAAACTTCTCCCACCATTGATTTGGATGGAATTCTCAAAAATGGGGAATGTTTATTCGCCTCACCGGGAACAAGGTGAAATTACTCTAGGACAAGGGTTTCAATGCCAAGGGCTATGTACAAAGTCACTTGAACTTCCTTGTGAACTTTTCAATAACCACCGCATGGCGGCCCATATGGGAGACAGACAAATGATGAACGCACCAAAGGCCCACGTGTTGAAGGTTTTTTTTCTAAAACTTACAATGTATGATGCATACTCTCAATCTTATCAACTAGTCACTCTTTTAAAAGTCCAGCTTAATACCTAGAGGGAGGTGGAGACTCGGGCTCAAGTGTCTCTAAAATCCGTTAATTAAGAATGTGATTAGCCAAAGGAATGTGCAAACATCAAATATGAAGAGCCAAAAAGTTGCAACAATGAAAGAATCTGCTAAGGCAAAAGCTCATCATAAAAGTAGGTTGGAAAAATATTTTTTGAATGTTGTAACGCCCTGTATAATGTATACCTAGAATAATATCATACAAGTATTTGTTTGGTACTGGCACCATCATAAGTGCCTAATAATATAATTCAAATTCTTGACCAAATCTAAAACATAATACAAACTATGGTACAAGACATGGAAATTATACTAAAATAAAATACTAAGATCAATACAATATCCTTCATTGTACAAAAGATCTAAGCCCAACTCCATATGTAAATCAACTTGCAAAAAAACCTTAAAAACAACAATAATAGTGGGGTGAGATATCAACATCTCAGTAAGTTCCCTATCTTATGGGTTCTCTCGTCTCCACAAGGGTCTATCAAACCTTACTAAAATCGAGGAAAAAAGGATACAACCTTGAATTCACACATCTCGCACTATGAAACGTTCTTACAAGTTCAATAACTCACACCCTCACACTCATATGGGACCATGTCCCCAAGTTTTACAAATCCTACTATCACTAGTTAGGATATTATCTTTTTACTTCCCTTGGGACTTGGTATAATACCCATCACAAGCATTTACCATTTTTCTTCCCGTGGGACTCAGTGTAATATCCACCTAAAGACTTTATCATTTGCTTCCCGTGGGACTCAATGTAATACCCATCTCAAGACTTTATCATTTGCTTCCCGTGGGACTTAGTGTAATACTCACCTCAAGACTTTATCATTTGCTTCCCATGGGACTCAGTGTAATACCCACCTCAAGAATTTATCATTTTCTTCCCATGGGACTCAGTGTAATACCCACCTCAAGAATTTATCTTTTGCTTCCCGCGGGACTTAGTGTATGTTCGCTTGTGTTTTTGGCGAACAACCTCTGGTTTACCAATTCCTTGGAACTGGGTTACTTGCAGGACCAACCATACAAGTCCTAGGACACATGTGCTAAATTCTTAGGATTTATTTCTTAATGTACAAGTCTTACTAGTTTTCTTGTATGTTCTGTCGAATAGTCTCTAATGAGATTGTTCTTGTTTATATTAAAGTATGGATATGTTTTTTATAATAAAACTAACAAAGGACTTGAAGTTTGCATTAGAAGATTTCTGGAAAGTAAACTTGCTTAAAGTAAATTGCTTAAAAATAACTGAAAGCATAAACGTAAACAAGGAAAAAAAGAAATATAAGTTTTATAACTGAAAGATAAATGGTGTTTACACGTACATTTCCAGATAATTCTCTTTTTTCTTACACACGAGTATTAGAGTAACTTTTACAGGAATATTGTACAAAATTTCACACACTTTAAACAAAGCAAAGCTATCCTATTTATATACAAATAAAATAACCGTCGAATAACGGTCAATTCCTAAGATTTCGCCACTTGGCGTTCTGCATGCTATTAATCTCTAGGAATCCTCCACGTATCTTCTACCAAGCGAGGCCGTTATTCATATTAAAAATTTCCCTTCAACCAGCAAAGCGACGTATCTTCTTGTTACGTCGAATTCATTTGAAATTCAAATATAGTCATAATCTCTCCTTCGTCGGATTCTTGCCTTCATATCCCTTGTCGAAAACACAAGAAGACTTCTTTGTAGTAATGTGAAGAACTTTCAACTGGCATCTTGTTCGCTCCTTCGACAGACATCTCTTTATTATATCACGAACCAAATCATCATAACCCTTCTCAAGATTCTGGACACGTTTGGAAGAAAGAATAATCCTAATCTGTCGAATATCTTCATAGCTACGTATATCATTGCTCAAAGCACAATAAGATGAGGAGTGCTAAGAAACTTCAATGTCGAATAATGGTGACTTGTGGAAGAATAGCTGACGAAGCTACCAGCTGCTAAGGCTCTCATTTATTAAAACCCATGGTGTCGAAATTATGTGTATACAAATATCCCTCCAACAAAGGTATTTCGACTGACTTCTGGAGAAAGCATCTTTGTTGCCGAAACTTTTATTTCGACTCCATGTCTTGCATTAAATGCGTTGATCCCTGAAATCTTACTTTTATCTTGCATTAAATGCGCTGATTCCCAAAATCTCACTTTTGTCAAATCATAAAAAAGTAATCATCAGATTCTCCTAACCTATCACGTTTAACCCACGTTTTTGGACATGATCTCCATGACTCTATGAAACTAGGTCTGCCATACTCTTTTCAACTTCCACAACTTTTTCATATCCACTAACACATTGACACGTGCCATAACCGTTTGAAAACTCAAACGTCTCTCTCCCTAACCTTTAGTATAAATACCCTTCTTCTTCCTTCTGAAGAACTTTTCGCTCCCCAAACTTAATACATTTTAACTTTCTTTCTTCTCACATACCCAATCCCTACTCCTTCTTGCTCAAATTCCTTCATTACCAACAATGGAAACTTCAAGCAAACAAAAAGACAAGAACACATATGCTCTCCACTGCGCACACAAAATTCTTGGACCAAAGCTTGTGGGTAACCAACAATACGTCCCAGAACCTCCAAACGAAAGGGAGAAAGCAAGAATCTACTATTCTCAGGTACTTATCCCTATTTTAATATCTGGAAAATGCCATGCTATGTTAGGTCCTCTCTTTAACCCTAATGCTGATCAAACCCGCCTTAAGGAGTTTTTCCCTACTTATTCGCATACAAAACCCATAGGCGCAGGAAAAACACCCAAAATCTAGTGATAAATCACCAGAACACACCGAACAAAACCCTGAATCGGCTGCCCTAGATTTGACGTACTTAAATCAACCTAGGATCTTTAGAAGTCGTCCTTGGTCGAAAGACCCTTCTGAATACATAGACTGGGTAAACAAAGTCGAAAAAGCCAAGGGTAAAAGCTGGAAGAAAATTGGCATTTATGACTTGATCCAACTGTCGAAAGAAGGCCCTGGCTACTGCACCAATATGATTCTTGCTTCCCTCTACTTTTGGGATAGCACCTACAAAACTTTTCACCTTCCCTGCGGAATGGTGACCCCCACTCTCTTCGACCTAGCTACCATAGTAGGTCTTAGTCCACTAGGGGAAGCTTTCGATCCAACTGTACTCGACGAAAATACCATAGCTTTTGAAACTAGTTTTGCTTCATACTCTCCCTTCATTTCCCACTACCATGACAAGGACTCTGCTGATGTATCAGATATAGAACTCATAGCCTTTCTCACCCTTTGGCTGTCGAAATTTGTGTTTTGCACAAGATCTCTTCAAGTGGCCAAGAAGTACATAACCCTAGCCAATCAGCTCCATGTTGGTATGAACCTGCGCTTAAACGAATTGATTATGGCCAATCTCTACGAATCCATCAGTGAGAGTGTCAAATCTATCAAGCAGATCAAAGACAAGGGCAACCTCAGTTTGGCAGGCCCATTCTGGCTCCTTCAACTATGGCTCAACGCCACTTTCGAATCCAGTCTTCCCGACAAAGGTATAGTGGATGAAGAATATGTCAAAGACAAACATGTCAAATTGGCGAGACTAGCGCAATTAACCCCTTCTGAAGAGGGAATGGGTCTTCGAAGATCCTTTACCAATTATGTGAATATGTTCGCCAAGAGCTACAACTTCACTACAGGCATGGCACCTTTCGCCAACAGGACCTTCGGACCCAAGTTGTTCACCAGGAAACTTCCCGTGGAACACAAAAAGGAAGAAGACAATTTCTTAGCCATATGGAAATTATTTCTTACACCCAGGCTCTTATCCTCTTACCCAACTATGTCCAACTCTAAAGTGGCCCTAATAGTTTATCAGCTGAATTTAGTGGCTCGACAATTTGGGCTGATACAACTGAAACCAAGGTCAATCTATCCCAAGAAAGGCTCCATTATCTTTTACAATTCATTCTCCACTAAATCTAAGAGTATATAGATCTCAGAAAAACTCAATGATGCTGCTTTGGAGATTCAACCAGTGGTCTTTCGACCGACCTTCTTCTGTACTCAGGAGTTTGACGTTTGGTGGAAAGAGTATTATCTCACTAGATTTTATGACGCAACTGACTTCAACACTCTTCTGACAAATGCCTTTGCTTTTGTGCAGGACCGAAACAAGAAAGGTACCCAACAACATGTTAAAGAGATTCAAAAGTTCCAAAAATATTTTGAAACAATTTATAGGCCAGATGATCCTAGGCGAACCATAGGCAAAGCAACTGTGACTCTGAAGCATAAATTTACAGAAAAAATGGGGAAGTTGGCATTGCCCTCATACGTTCCACTAGAGGCACGTTATAACTTGGCGTATACTTGCTATCCACCAAAAATTCCACCTCTACCATCTGCTAATTTTGGTGTGGCTCTGAGCCCAACTTTTCCAGATTGGTTCGTATGTGGATCCGACTTAAAACTGCTTCAAGAGTCACGGAAAAAACTTGTTGAACGTGTGGTTCCGACCAAATATCATCTGGATAATTACCAAGGGCACCTTCATATTGGAATATAATACGTTCGTGTGGAATCTACCATTCTTGAAGGTGTAACCATGATTTCGACTTCATCTTTGTATTCATATCTTTATGTTTTATTTTCTTCTTTTTCTAACTTCTCTTTCTCTTTTCAGCTGTCAAGATCACTGGGAACAAGAGCTCTGTCGAAGACAAGCCTGGAAAATCCACCAAGAAATCTTCCTCCACTTAAAAAAAGGTTATTTTCTTTTCTTTTATGAAGAAACCATTTTAATCATGCAATTATCTTAGTCTTGGGCTTATTAGATTCTCCTTGATGTTTCAGATGAGTCGAAAACCACCTACTCCTCAAAAACGGAAGAAAGAGGAAGTGCAGGTGCCTTCTGAAGACTCTGGTGACGAATCCCCAGACCAACAACCTTTGAAAAGGAAGAAACCTACAAAAATAAAGACGGTCGCTTCCCAAAGATCACTGGTGACGTCGAAAAAGACCCCTCCTGCGAGCCCAGTAATTAAGCCTGTGCAAGACACAGAAAGTGGGAATTCTTGTTTCCACACTACGATCCCTCAGGTAACTATCTTTAGACTAAATTTAACTTTGATCTTTGTATACTCTTGTGTTTTTAAACTTTATTTTTTTCAGGTTCAAATCAACACTGATGAACCTCCCATCAATTCTGGCTATCTACCCCAAGCTGATTCGATTAAAGAATCAGAAGCAAAGAAAGACTAACTGCAAAACTCCCCTCATGGAGAAACCAAAAAGGTCCAAGAAGAAAATACCTCCAAGGGTGATATGCTGGAACCCCAAACCGTGGCTGAATTCGACATCACCATGGAGGAATGTTTTGCAGACAATTCCCCTGATCATCCAAAGTCCACTACTAACAAAGAAAGTCCCCCCAAAGATGACAAAGGAAAAAGGGCTGATGTTGGATCCAGTGTCCAAGAAGGGGAAGAGCAAAAAAAATCCAAAGATGCTGGTGAAGAAGACCTTAATGCCAAGACTATAGAAGGCAAAGGTCAGTCGACAAAGGAGGTTGGGCCTAGCACTCACATCAATCCTGATCCAATACAAAGCAATCCTCCATCTTCTGGTTCGACTATCTTCTCTCGTGAGGAGCTTGAGAACCTGAAAACAAGGAAGCTTTTGGAGTATTTGAAAGCCATGCTCAGCAACCGCTATAACTTCCAGGACTCCTCCAGCAGTTCGACAACCTCTTGGGCTACTTATGAGGTTAAAACTCTCAGCTCCATCATGGCTGAAGTTAAGGCAAAAGTGCTTGGTGTCGATTTGTTCAAAATTTTGGAGAAGGATCCCACCCAGAAATCTGAACTGAAAACACTCCTTAAACAAGTAAATGTCTTGGAAGCCAGTGCTGATGAAACTCGTCTGGTAATGGACCTTTCTCAGATAATAGATGTAGAAAGTGGGGATCTCAGTCGTCGAAAGGATTATGTCCAAATGATCTCCAAAAAGGCTGACACCCGGGCTGCTGAGTGGGACGCTGTGGAAGCTTCGACTGAGAAGGTTTCAGAGTTGTCAAAACTCTCTGAGACTTATTCCAAAGAAGTGGCTGAATGTGACAAAAACATTCAAGACTTCGAAGAACAAATAGCCCAGATCAAAATTAAGATCTCTCAAGAAAAGAAGCGCAAAGCAGATCTTCAACAACCTAAGATTGACGAAATTGAAGAAGAAATCAAAGTAAGGATTCATCACGCAGATATGGCTCAACAATTAGGCAAAGAGATTGACGAAATGTCTTACAATAAAAGTCTGTGTGATTGTCGAATCTCATTCCAAAAGAGGAAATTCATAGATCTTAAGGAGTCTTTCCTTTAGAACCAGGACTTGTAATAGAAAATAGGTTATGTATTTTCTTTTGTTTAGCAGCCCTAGAAGGCACTTCTTGTAATGACTTCAATACTTATTTGGCGAAGTACTTAATATAATTATTCTACGTTTATTTTTACTTCTTGTAGAATTGGTTTATATTTTTTCAAGTATTTTCCATTTATTTTTAATATTCTTTCGTCTTTGCCTATTTCTTCGACTTCAAAAGCACCATTCAAAAAAACACTTAAAATTTTGAAAGGCCCTTCCCATTTGGGGGACCACTTTCCCATTAACCTGTCTTTTCGATCCATGGGAAGTATTACCTTCCAAACTAAATCACCCACACAAAGGATTTTTGACTTTACTCTTTTATTGTAAGATTTTTCAACTCTTTCTTTTTGTCTCCTTATAAAGTCCAATGCGCGTAGCCTTTCTTCGTCTAAATCCACTAATTCGTCCATCATCATGCTCCAATATATTTCTGAAGGAATTTCATGATGTCTTTGAACACGTATGGAATGTAAATAGATTTCGACTAGAAGCACTGCATCATGTCCATATGTCAATTTAAATGGAGTAGAGTTAGTAGCTTCTTTGGGTGACGTTCGACAAGCCCATAAAATCTGATCTAAGGTTTTATGCCAGTTTCTAGGCTTTTTACCTACATGCTTCTTGATCAAATTTATTACCACCTTGTTTGCTGCTTCAACTTGTCCATTTGCTTGGGCATAATAGGGTGTAGAGGTTAATAACTTAAACCCCATCTCTTTTGCAAAAGCTTGCATAGTTCTACCAGTAAACACAGACCATTGGTCGGTGGTTATTGTTTCCGGTATTCCAAATCTATAAATTATATATTTTTGGATAAACTCTATGACTGCCTCCTGATCCACATTCACCAATGGTATGGCTTCAATCCATTTAGTAAGGTAATCAACTCCTACTAAGATGTATTTTTGTCCTTTCGACGAAGCTGGTCGAATTTCTCCAATTAAATCCAAAGCCCAACCTCTGAATGGCCAAGGCTTTATGATCAAATGCAATTTGCTCGCAGGGACATGTGGTATACCTGCATGGACTTGGCATTCTTGGCAACCTTTTGCGAATTCAACATAATTTTTTAGCATGATTGGCCAATATAAACCTTGTCTAAATGACATCCATTTCATCTTATGCCATGCTTGGTGTGCACCATATGTACCACTATGTACATTCGACAATGCTATGTAAGCTTCTTCTTCGCCTAAGCATCTTAGCAATACTCCCTCTGCAGTCTTCTTGAGTAATTCGTTACCAAAGAGTACGTAGCTTAAAGCTCTGTATCTTACTTTTCTTTCCACCTTTTGGTTTGGGTCTAGGAGATACTCTTTGATGGGTTTTACCCAATCTTCCATCTCTGAATTATCTATGTTAAAGATTTCAAAGCTTTCGTCATCCCCATAACCAAGTTTTATCGTTTCCAAATCTGATGGGGATAATTTGGTTGATATAACCCTTCCCCTTACTTAAATAGCACTCTCCAGTTTTTCTTTCGACACTTTGTAACCTGATGCAATTTGATCCAAGTCGTTGGCCTCTTGATTTTTTATTCTAGGAATATGTTTAAAGGCCACAATGTCGAATGCTTTGAGGAGTCTATTGGCTATAACGAAGTACATAATCAGATTTTCTTTGACACATATGTATTCTTTGGTCAGTTGTTTTACTATTAGTTCTGAGTCGCCCATTATTTCAACTCTTGTTGCCCCCAATTCCAACAATATTTCAAGTCCAGCAATTAAAGCTTCATATTCGGCTTCATTGTTTGAACATGGGTCTTCGATCCTGTACTTGAATTTTGTTGGAATTTTATCAAGAGAAATAATTAATATTCCAATACCGGCACCATACTTGTGTCTGGAACCGTCAAAATATAATCTCCATGGCTGTAATTCGACGTATTTTATTTCATTTTCATCTATGGAGTAGTCAGCTATAAAGTCAGCCACCACTTGTCCTTTTACAACCTTTAAAGGAAGATATTTCAACGAATACTCGGTTAATGCTAGAGCCCACTTCCCAATTCGACTATGTAAAATGGATTTAGACAACATGTATTTTTATTACGTTGAAATGGGTGATACAAATACATCATTTGGTTTTATATAGTGCTTTAATTTTGTACAAGAAAAATACACACATAAACAATTTTTTTCTATTACACTATATCTAGTTTCAGCATCATTTAAGACTCTTCTGAGATAGTAAATGGCTCTTTCGATGCCATTTTCATCCTCCTGACACATCATGCTTCCTAGGGTCTTGTCAGATGCTGAGATGTACAACCTCATGCTTCTTTTTCTACTAGGAGACATCAATACTGGGGGACTGGCTAGATATCCCTTGATCTTGTCAAAAGCGTCCTGTTGCTCTTGCCCCCATGCGAAGTCTTCTTTTTTGAGTTGAAGCAGAGGAGAGAAAGCTTGTGTTTTCCCACTGAGGTTTGAAATGAATCTTCTTAGAAAATTGATTTTTCCCAACAGTGATTGCAATCCTTTCTTCGTTGATGGTGCTTTCGCCTCCATTATTGCTTTAACTTTGTTGGCGTTTATTTCGATTCCCTTTTTGAGGACCAAAAAACCTAGGAAATCTCCAGCCTGCACACCAAATTCACATTTGAGGGGATTCATCTTTAAACCAAATTTTCTCATCCTTTCAAAGGATTGTCGAAGATGGTCTAAATAATGTTTTCCTGAAACACACTTTATTACAATGTCATCAATATATACTTGCATGAATGTTTCAATGAAATCATGAAAAATAGAATTCATTGCCCTTTGGTACGTAGCTCTGGAATTTTTTAAGCCAAAGGGCATAACTACCCATTCGTAAGTCCCTATTGCTCCAGGACACCGAAAGGCCGTTTTGGCAACATCTTCGTTTGCAATGAATATGTGATTGTAGCCAGAGTATCCATCTAGCATGCTTAGGTACTCATGGCCTGCTGCAGAGTCTACCAACATCTATGCTCCTGGCATAGGATATTCATCCTTAGGGGTGGCTGAATTCAAGTCTTGAAAATCACTGCACACCCTCAATGTGCCATTTTTCTTTATCATGGGTACAATATTTGAAATCCATTCGACATACCTGGTTGGGCGAATGAACTTGCATTTGAGAAGTCTTTCGACCTCTTCTTTTATTTTAGACAGGTCCTCTGGTGCAAACCACCTTGGAGTCTTCTTTACAGACTTCTTTTCTTCTATTATAGGAAGCTTTAGTTCGACTAGGCTTCTATCGAGGCCAGGCATTTCGTCATAGTCCCATGCGAAGCAATCTTTAAACTCTTTCAGCAACTGGACTAGTTCGACTCTGAACTGGGGGTCCATATTAACGCTTATATAGGTTGGTCATTTTTCTGCCCCCAATCCTAGATTGATTTCTTCCAAAGGGTCTCGTGCCACCATCTTCAAGCTAGTTGATATTGGGTCTTTTTCGAATCCCAAAGGTTCGTCATCATAGATGGCGTCAAGCTTTTGATCCTACCATTCGCCTATCTGATTGTCTTTATCTTCTCCATCAGTGCCCTGGTAAGGGCATGGTGGATCTAGATTTTCTTCATTAGCTTCGACAGCCATATATTTTACTTCGGCTTCTAGAGCCGCTTTTAGTTTATTTTCGGCCATGTAGGCCGTTAGTCTATTCAATGTTGATACTTCACTCATCGTCATTGTCGAACTCGCTACCCTAGCCAACTGGATCTACATTAGAGGTTCCCCACACATGGCTTGGTTCACCAATCATCTCCTTGTCCCATTGAAACCCATGTGTTAATTGTAGATACATGGAACAATAGGCATTGTCTGATGCTTTCAGATCGAACTTAGCTGGGTTGCAAGGAGCTATATAAGCCAGATTTCTGTCGAAGCTTCGACTGGTTACATTGTTTACTTCAGTCACGAAGTAGCTTTGGTCTGCTTCGATGTTTTCGACGATGCCATCAGGGCGCCAGATGACTATGCGCTGATGCATGGACGAAGGGACAACTCCTACTCCATGGATCCACTCCCTTCCCAACAACAAATTGTACTTAGCCCTGGAAGCTATAACTATAAACATTGTTTGCCTGGTGATAGTGCCCACTATCAGGTCCACTTGAATAACACCTATAGTCGTGCCCAATTTTCCTTCATAGTTCGACAGGACCATGTTGTGTGGTTTTGCATTAGAGTCATCTTTTCCAATTTTTCTTAGCAAATAATGGGGCATTAGATTCACTACAGCTCCCCCATCCACTAATATTTTGTTGACGCCTACATTTTCGACCTTCCCTTTTATGAATAAAGATTTCAAATGTCCCCTCATTGATTCGTTTGGCTTCTCAAAGAAGGTGTTTTGTTCTTCGACACAATTATTGTTCATGATGTAGTAACACACATGCCTTGGTCCCACGGTATTGTCTATCATGTTTTCTTCTTAGTCTTCGATTTTCATCACCCTGTCATAGTCTCTAGGGAGGACTGGAACTACATTGCATATTACGTCGAACGATCCTTCTTCTCCAGATTCAAAGTTGTCAGTTGCTTCGTCACCTTCTGATATTGTGTTGGTGAGCTTCGACAACTGCAACATGCTGTCAGTGTTGTTCCTTTTGTGAGGTTTGTCTTTCTCTGCTGCCGGAGTGTTTTTGCTAGAATCTGCTTTGTCTTTGTCAGCGTCTTTCTTCTTGACGTTGAGTCCGTCTACTGCCTCTTACTCATCCCTTTTCTGCCTCTGGAATCTCCTCCATTGAGACTTTTACATGGGGCTTTTTCCTTTATAATTCTCTGAGGGGTACGGTCTTGGCTTCTGTTTCCCAGTTTCTTTCTTTACTTCGACTGAAGATACTCTCCGGACTTCGAAATTCTTCCATTTTCTTGGTCCTTGGGCATCTCTAATGGGTTGCACCCATCTATCATCTGGTACCTTGCCAGACGGTTTGTAGGTGTTGTAGTATCTGCCCCCAGGGTTTTGAAAGTGATACTTGCCTTCTCTTGTATCACATCTACATGTTTCGACTGCTGGCCTTGGCCCCCCAATTTCCTCTTATTTTGGTCTTTTCCACAACCTCCAAGTTTGCTGCTGCTTTTCTGTCGAATATGGCGTTGCATCTTGGACATAACATTACTTCAGTCTTTTTCTTTTGACATCTTTGAGTGAATTCTGCTATGTTCTCATCTTCTTTTGGGTAGGCTGTCCTTTGGTATTCCTCTCGATGAAGTTCCATTTTATTCTTCTCTTTACTCTCTCGATAGGCTTCTACCATGTTGATATCTATTTTCTTTCCTCCAACAATGATTAGCTTATCCATCTTCTTGATGAGGTCTTCTTCGACTATTTCCACCTGACTTCTGCAGTGCTCTCGTTCGCTGATTCGACAACATTTGTGAGGTTCCCGGTATCATCTTCTTTTGCTTGGTCAGGAGCAGCACCTTCGGCAGTCTTATCTTTATTGTTGAGGCCTTCAGTATCCTTCTTCTCAATGTTGAGGGAAACATCATATTTTTCCCCAGTGTTCTCAAGGATGTCTTCCCAACCTGTTGGTTGGATTTTGTTGATGTCGATATGGGCACTGGCAGGCACGGTGTATTTCACCAGGTAGTCGAACTTTCCGCTAGGCTCTCCCAAGGTGTCCCATATTACTCCGTCTTCAGCCAAGTTGTTGTTTCTCTTGTCGAAGCCTTCAATAACTTCCTTCTTTAGAGACTTGGAGCTTTCAGTAACCCCTGGTCTTGTCTTGATGGTCGAAACCCTCAGTGGCCTCAACCTTGTTCTGATTGTTGAAATATTCAGTAATTTCAACGTTGGTGGCGTTGTCGAGACCCTCAGTAGTCTCAATCGGTTTTGGAATGTCGAAACCCTCAGTGGCCTTGACATTGTCCTTCACTTTAAGATCATCAGTTACCTTGATCAATACGAGCATGGTTAGCTCGTCTTTGGACACTTCTTCCACGTTGGACTGGATAGGGAGATCTTCATTAATTCCCACCATATTAACATAGGTGTCGAAGCCTTCAGTGGCTTCAATCATCTCGAAGCTATCATAAGACATCTTCTCCATTTCAACCATATTCATGTCGAATGGTTCAACATAGTTGGCCTCCAGGATCTGCATAGGATTGGTGTCAATCCTCATTTGCTGCTTTGGCTTGTCCCCAAACTTCATCCTTCCATCCTAGATTGCGTTTTGGACTAGATCCCTAAAAAGAAAACATTGAGAAGTTTTATGGCCCAGAAAATTATGGTACTTACAAAAACCTCTCTTTTTCTGTTGGTCAATAGGGTGTTCTTTAACGCCTGGTGGTCTTATTAGTTGACCATATTTTACCAACAAATCAAAGATTTCGTCACATTTGGTGACGTCGAACGTATATGTTCTTTTAGGGAATTTATTGTTCTTCTCCGGTTTGACAGGATTCTTTCCATTCGACGGAGTTAACATTTTGCAAGAATATGGTGGACCTTGCTTTAATTCTGCCAGGTCAATTTCTTGGTCGTCGAAGACGACTGATTCGTCTTCGTCGTAGTCATCTTCTTGGCATATTCCTACATAGGCCACTCTCTCTTTTTTACCTTTGTTACCCCTAAACTTCTCAGCTTTTAGCCTTTCGATCTGCCTCACCCTATCTGCTAACTATGCCATATCTCTTAATTATTGAGTATCTAGTTTCTTCTTTATGGAATAATCTAGTCCTCTTGCAACCATTTCGACCAGTTCTTGTTTTGGAACTTGCGTGAAATATCTTGCTTTTAGTAGTCTGAATCTGTTAAGGTAGTCATCTATAGGCTCTGAGAATTTCTTTTAACGCTGGCTAATTCTTTCAGGCTTATTTTAGTTTGTCCCATGTAGAACTGTTCATGGAACAATCTCTCCAACTGAGTCCATGTATGTACGGAACTTGCTGGTAGGGACGTAAACCAAGTAAACGCATTTTTTGTTAAAGAGCTTGGGAAATATTTCATCCTTAGATTTTCATTACGTGCTATTTCGCCCGCTTCGATCAAGTAACGTGCTATGTGCTCTATGGTGGATTCACTAGTATCCCCTGAAAATTTTGTGAATTTGGGGATTTTCCCCCTTAGAGGTAATTTTTGTTGTAAAACATATTCAGAAAGTGGGGAAGCGTAACTAGGCCTATGAAACCCCATATTTACCCCATTTTGCGCCATTATTCTTTCGACCATGACTTCCAAATTATTTTCGGCAGGTGGATTATTATAACGCATTCTCTATTGTAAAATGTCATTTGCGTCTTGACCTCTCTGAACTATCAACCTCCTAGGCTCTCGTTGGATAGGCACTTCGACACCAGGTTGTTCGACAATCTCTTCTTGGATTCTAGGATTTGTCTGAGGATTGTCTAAAGGTCTTTGATTTATTGTTGGTTCTTCTTCGACATTGATGATTGGATTCTAAATCACAGGTTCTCTCTATCGAATTTGAGGGACTCCAAAGAACTCAATAATACGCACCCTTTGCGTTGCCAATATCTGATTCGTTTGAGTAGTGCTTTGTATTAAAGGTTTTATACTTCCCCCATTTGTTGCGTCAACCTATGGACCATTTCATGATTACTTTCGTCCATTTTTTGACGTATTGCTTTGCAGAATTAGTTGTAATTGCTGGCATTTGGAATCCTGGTGGGGGTTGGTTTGGTCTACTAACGTTCCCACCATAACCTGCCCCTTGTAATGGTGAAGACATGTGAACCATGGCATCAGAATACAAAGGTGTTGCGTTATGTAAACTAGCCATCATTGAAGTTGGCATTTCATAAGGCTGTTCTCTTCCAAACATAGGCGTGGAAAATTTTGTTTTATATGGCCTACAGTTACTCCCTCCAGGGGGAGGGGTTCCCATAGGCATCGAATGTCCCATATTGGAAGAACTGGAGGCATTTTGAGAGAACGACACCGCTGGTATCGATCTAGATGATGAGGGATTTCCCCTTTTGAAACATGGATTGTTTCCATATTTCCCCCTTGTCGCTCCCGGGATTTTCATGCATTTTTATCCCGAATGAATGGGAAAGGTAATGCTGCATAAACCTGAGGAAGAAGGAAAGGAAAAGGCCTTGCGAACCAAAGATCCGGGTTCGAGCGTCGGTTACGACCTGGGAAGGTATTACACCCCAGATCGTCCGTTGTACCCAACGGGATCCACGCTTGTTTGTTTTGTTTCAGAGGGTGAGAAATAAGACGCTGTTGAATAAGAACTGCTAACTGGAAAATGGAACTGCAATGAGAAAGGAACTGAAAAAGAGAATGGAAAATAAGGGGAAAATGTAGGGAAAATAAAAAATGTGCTCGAACGGGCCCTACCCCGCTGCCTACGTACCTCATCGGGAGAATGAGGATCAGAGTCGACGTAGTTCGCCTAACTAAGGCGGGAACTATTTGTGTGTGTTTTTTATACTGGAACTGTGTATGTCTATGCTCAGGTGTTGCAGGCTCGTCTGGTACGAGTGCATTTACCGTCTTGCATGCGAGACAAGTCGTCGCGAGTTCGCGTTCAGAATGAATGAGATGAGAAAGAGAAGTTCCCACAGGATAGTCGCTTATTGTTTGTTTTTGTCTTTTATGAGAAGTGTTTTGAATTTGTTTGTGAATGTTCTCATACTAAGACCTATCCATCGTGGTAAATACTTACACCTCACCCCGAAATAGGACGCGTATGAGTATTCCACAACAAAGTCCTATGGTGTATGAGAACATTCAACCTTTATTAGGTGTTTAATTATTTTCTTCATGAGATGAGAAAGAAAGACTCAAGTGGAAAAAGGAAAAAAGCTAAGGGGTACTAAGACACAACCCTAAGTTAGTTATCATATACAAAAGGGAGATGCTAATGGTTTGTGAAGTTTTCTAATCCTAAGGAAGAAAAGGAAAAGAAGAAAAGAGAGTTAGGAACTAACTTACTTCCTAAGGAAGTTAAGTTAAACCTAAAGAACAAAAGGGAAACCTATGAACAAAGCACAAAGTTCTAAGGCAAACACAATTATAATTCATAAAAGATAGGAATGAAGTGAGGATTAACTCAATCTCCCCCCCTACAAAATAAAAGTTAGCATGACAATGCATATTGAAAGTAAAATCAAAGCATAAAAGAGATTAAGTACCATAAACGCCCTAGAATGGAACTAGGGTTCAAAATAAGACCTAATTCTAAAGGTGAAAGTAACTAAAGGTTACATGACTCCTAAATTTAGTAGCTACATGCTATAGGTCCCTAGGTATGCTAGGATACCTCACAAATTCAAACTATGTCAAACTATGTACACAAAGTTCACCTAAATGCAAGTTAGGGCTCATGGATGAAGTATGAATGCATATGGCTTACAAGAATGAATTAATACATGAAATGAGAATAAAATTTAGTAGTGAATACATATGAATGAGGATGAATGAATATACCATCATGGATGCAATGATTTAGTCCTATGGATTAAGGATAAGAAGATGTGGGAAGAAGTGTAGCAAACATCGCATATGATCACAAAGGATGCAAATTAAAGATGAATGGCATGTGAATATGCATGAGATGATTATGGGTCAGTAGAATACAAGATATGAAATGAAATTATAATGCATGGTTTGGCATTTATGGTTCCCACATAATTCATGTTAACAATTAGAGGAGAATGGAAACAAGTTTAAAGTTAAACTAGTTCAAGTAAGAATGCACTTAGGAACACAAAAACAAACCAAATGAGTATGGTTCAAAAAGTGACCTATGACTGGAATTAAGGAATTAAAAGTGAACTATAATTAACTCCTAAAAGTTACCAAAAATTACCTCAAGCAAATGGCATGAATGCCTTTCTAATATCTAGGTTATGAACAAAATAAACACATATCAACCTATGATCTAGGTGACATGGAAAAATAGCAAAAGGCTTCCAAAATTATGAAATTAAATCCCTAGAATGTTGAAATCAGTAACTCACATAGTCTAAAAGGATTTCACACAACTATGCACCAAAGTGCCAAAACAATTACTTGATGAGCAAGGTAACAAGGCATGATCGCCGAAAAACAACTCCACAAAGTGGATAAACAATGCCACTAAAAATTATGAAAAAAATTCCTAATTAGCATCATAATTTCACCAATTCCAGTGCTTAATCACACACAAAAAATAGGTCTCACACCTATGAGTAAAAATGGTTTTGGTCTCTTATGTCAATACCATTCCTTTTGGGACAACTTGTAATAAAAAATCCAAATTAATTACTAAACCCAATCAAATATGGAAACAAAAATTATACAAAATTAATTAAGAGGATGAGGATCACTCATGAATTTTCCAGAATTTTATCACACCTAAAACTATTTTTAATAATTGCGACAAAACGGGCAAAAAACGGTGTTTTAAGGGAAAGTGAAAGGAACCGAATTCTCTAATCCGTAACCTAATCCCTAAGCTCCGAAATCGACACATATAATCAAAAATCATAAATAATTCCAGTGCCTCAGGTGGAGCATCGTGATTACTTACTTGATCGAAGTACCGATTCTTCATATAAAAGAAATCCAAAAACTCCTTGACAAGTCTTGTAATCTCCCATGAGCAAAATAAATGCTTATCTTCCATATTAGCTTTGTGAAGATCCACCATAATCGAAACAAAAACAACGGCACAAAATATCATTTGAATCCAAAGGTATCCCACAAATAAAGTGGAATACCAACCAAACGACTGTCGTTAAGATCTTTGCGAGAACCTTGCATGAACTCAACAAACGCATTAGAAACCAAAAAGAGGTGCAACCGGAAGTTGCACCTATGCCTCACAACGACACAAAAACAACGACACAAAATATCATTTGAATCCAAAGGTATCCCACAAATAAAGTGGAATACCAACCAAATGACCGTCGTTAAGATCTTTGCGAGAACCTTGCATGAACTCAACAAACGCATTAGAAACCAAAAAGAGGTGAAACCGGAAGTTGCACCTATGCCTCACAACTTAAAATCAAGTAGAAAGATGAATATACGAGTCATGAACATGCATTGAAATTTACGTTTCAAAACGGGGCAGCACTTATGCTCTAACATAAACAACATGCAAACTCAAACCGAAATCGTATAAATTTACATGAAATGAATGGAAAAGGATCAACAAACATAAGTACAAGTCAAAAAAAGATCAATGCATCAAAATTGTATCAAACCGAACTTAAAAAGCCTTAAAACGGAAAAAAAAAACGCGTCAAAAATCACCGACTCGGAATTGAACGAAAATCGCATGGTAACTAGAAAACGTGCCAACGAATTCAAATATGCAATCGGTTTTTGAAAATTCCACTCGGAAGTGATACATTTTGGCCGATTTCGTCGGCTGACAGTAGCGAACTAGTCGAAAAAATTGTCCGAAATCGACTAAAAAGTTCACCAATGGCTCCGAAATAATCAAAAAAGTCAAATTACACTATTCACATTCGCGAAAACGCGCTACGGTTAGGAAGTTATGACCAAAACGCACTTTTTGACACGCGATACATTTACAACATCATCAATTAGACATCAATCTATCCTATTCCGGATTTGCACATTGAAACAAGCATGAATTCAAAAGTCAAGCACTTCAATCAATATCAAGTCACAATAATTAACTCTCCTAAGAATTTTGTCAAACACCTAACATGCACCGATTATTCTATGTCAATTTTAAAAATCATTTCCAATTATGCACCACAACAATTATTATGATCAATTAATCAAGCATCAATCAACAATCAAATCATGAATCAATGCACATAATCTCCACAAGATTAATTTAACTTAAAAATTCAATTCAAGAAACAATGCAACAATCATTCATGAATTAAAGTTTAAGAAGCTTACCGAATGAAGAATCAATGAAGAAATTGTGAATCCGAAGGAAGTGAGACGTGATCCTGAACGGAGGATAGGGGAAGAGGTCGCGTGGCTGCCGGCGGCGGAAGATGGTGGTCGCACGGTGGTGAAGTTGACCGGAGGTGGTGGTTCGTGGCGGCTCGGATACCGGAAGCTTGATCGGAATTGTTGTGTTCTTGGGTTCTTGATGAAGTTGTTGTTGTGTTCTTGAGAAAGAGTTGAGAGAATGAACTTCGATCCTTTAGAGAGAGTATGTGAGAGTTTTTTGGTGTTTGTAAATTATGATTGAAGTTATGAGACAAATTGTGGGTCAAAAGAATATATAGTGGAGTGTAAAATGAAAGGCAAAAGATAGAATTTCGGCTTAAGTGAAAATAACAATATCTTCGGCAAGAAATTTCGACTCTGAGCCTTCCACAACATCGTCCGCCTCTGAATCACGGTTTCAACGTAAAAATAACGGACATCATACGATCAAAATCGAGTGAGATCGATACGTTTAAGCTGCAAGACGTCACTGAATAAGTTGTTTTTTCGGCTTATTTGATGTCCGCTACTCGAAAATGTGACGAGGTCAACCTCTTCGGAGCATAATCTCGACTCGACTTTGTCATAAAAGTTGTAGATATATGAGTCAATGACCTGGTATTAAAATGTAAGCTCAACCGGATAAACGACGAGGGAGATATGAATTTTCTCGTGAAACCACTTTCAGTCTTTTTCTTCGGTTCAACACTTCAGTTTTGTGAAATAAACCAAAACGACAATCTTTAGAGCACTGTTCGAACTCGCGTTTGTCTTTGAACTTGAAGAGCATAAAATTTGTGAACCAACGCTTCAAGAACGGGTGCAATCCGATGAAAATTGACCGAGTTATGAATTTTACAAAATCTGACAGACAGTGCACTACATCAAAGAACCTTACTGGTAATTCGTATTTTCGAGATCCTTCCGCATGGACCTAACCCAAACTGAATTCACATAATGAAGATAACATCTAAACGTAATTTTAGGCACCGGAATGACATCAATCCGATGAACGAGACAAGAGTTATGAATTTTTTAGTGTTCAAAACTCACTGCTTCAACACTGTTTTTCACTATGTCGACTCTAAAAACTTGCACATTCGGAGATCTTCTTCAAAGAATTAGTTCTCGGCCAAAACCCAAAAAGTGTGAAAGGATATCAAGACTGAACTTTTGGCATATGAATCTCTCAGACATGTTGAGCCAATTAGAAGTTACGAACTATTGAATACCGCTAGCACAGTTAATCAGCGAAACTGAAATTTCAAAAACAAATAATTCCCACCATTTTCCTCATGAATTGGCCTCCGATTCGAACACAAAAGTCGTAGAGAATACCAAAACGGTCTAAAATATTGAGTTTCAAGGAAAAATGAGTTTTCGAGCATAAGTTACAACTTTTGCAAACTGCACCATAAAACCGATATTCTGCTTAAACTCCTCTGAATCAACCGATAACTTTTGGCTTCTTCTGAGATTCTTGTGCACGTGCCGCATGAAGAAATAAAGGTCAGTCGCAACCTATGAAATCTCAAATGGAGATGTGTATTCATGTATGTTTATGATGCAATTGTGATCTAAATGCAATGTAATGTATGAAAGGATATGCTAAATGACATGAAAATGAGAGGTCAAATTTTGAGGTATTACACCCCTGTCGAAGGGATAACCATTTTTCTTACTCTAGCTCGCATAGGTCTTTCTACGTCAGTCACGACTAATTTACCGCTTCGTAAAATCATACAACGTAATAAGACTTTTTTGGATTAAGAAGAATCCTTTTTAGTATTTTAGCACTGGTCCCACTGGGTGTGCCAATTTGTTCGCTTGTGTTTTTGGCGAACAACCTCTGGTTTACCAATTCCTTGGAACTGGGTTACTTGCAGGACCAACTACACAAGTCCTAGGACACATGTGCTAAATTCTTAGGGTTTGTTTCTTAATGTACAAGTCTTACTAGTTTTCTTGTATGTTCTATCGAACAGTCTCTAATGAGATTGTTCTTGTTTATATTAAAGTATGGATATGTTTTTTATAATAAAACTAACAAAGGACTTGAAGTTTGCATTAGAAGATTTCTGGAAAGTAAACTTGCTTAAAAGTAAATTTCTTGAAAAATGGCTGAAAGCATAAACGTAAACAAGGAATAAAAGAAATCTAAGTTTTATAACTGAAAGATAAATGGTGTTTACACGTACATTTCCAGATAATTCTCTTTTCTCTTACACACTAGTATTAGAGTAACTTTTACAGGAATACTGTACAAAATTTCACACACTTTAAACAAAGAAAAGCTATCCTATTTATATACAAATAAAATAACCTTAGAATAACGGTCAATTCCTAAGAATTCTCCACTTGGCGTTCTGCATGCTATTAATCTCTAGGAATCCTCCACGTATCTTCTACCAAGTGAGGCTGTTATTCATATTAAAAATTGCCCTTCAACTGGCGAAACGACGTATCTTCTTGTTACGTCAAATTCATTTGAAATTCAAATATAGTCATAACCTCTCCTTCGTCGGATTCTTGCCTTCATATCCCTTGCCAAAAACACAAGAAGACTTCTTTGTAGTAATGTGATGAACTTTCAACTAGCATCTTGTTCGCTTCTTCGACAGACATCTCTTCGTTATATCACGAACCAAATCATCATAACCCTTCTCAATATTCTGGACACGTTTGGAAGAAATAATAATCCTAATCTATTGAATATCTTCATAGCCACGTATATCATTGCTCAAATCACAATAAGATGAGGAGTGTTGAGAAACTTCAATGTCGAATAATGGTTACTTGTGGAAGAATAGCTGATGAAGCTACCAGCTACTAAGGCTCTCATTTATTAAAACCCATGGTGTCGAAATTATGTGTATACAATGTAATATCCACCTCAAGACTTTATCATTTGCTTCATATGGGACTCAATGTAATACCCATCTCAAGACTATCATTTCTTCCCGTTGGACTTAGTGTAATACACACCTCAAGACTTTATCATTTGCTTCTCGTGGGACTTAGTGTAATACTCACCTCAAGACTTTATCATTTGCTTCCCGTGGGACTCAGTGTAATACCCACCTCAAGACATTATAATTTTCTTCCCGTGGGACTCAGTGTAATACCTACCTCAATACTTTATATTCCTAGACTTCCCATGGGACTCAATGTTATACCCATCTCAAGCCATTACCATGACTTCCTATGGGACTCAATGAAATACTCATTTCAAGCATTTATCATAACAATACAATATAATTACATGCTAAGAAAACATACTTAGATGTCAATTGTACAAACATTACTATCTAACAATTTCTAGTTACCTTACTAGGCCATTATATTGGTTTATGGTAAGTTTTCCTCTCTCTTTCTTACAAACTTTAAGCTTTTAGTTATATAATTCTCGATTATATAATCTAACATTTCATTTAAATATCACAATTAGATTAATCCGAAAATATAATCAACATCTCTACTTTCATTTAATCTTTATGATTAAATATATTTCACAAATCGATTAATATCACAATGAATCAAATCACATGTTTAATCAATACCACAATTCATTAATCTCATAGATTAATTAATATCAAAAATTAATTAATTTCACATCTAAATCAATATTTCTACTCTTTAACATGTAGAGCATTGTCATAGCTTTCCAACTCTTCAAACGGGGACTGAAACGAAATTACAAAATTCAAGTTATGCCCATTTCAATTTGTATTTTTCTGCCAATAGCAGTGGTAATTGATTACTCACTTTGAGTAATCGGTTACTTGCTCAAAAACATCCCAGAAACGTCATTTTTTACAGGTAATCGGTTACTTAATTAGGGTGATCGATTAATGTCGTAACAGAACCCTAAAAATACATTTTTCTTCACTCTAAACCATTTTAACTCATACCTAAACATCTTGGGACATCAAAACAAGTATGATAGGTTTAATCCATACATAATCTGATTATACTTTGCATTTTATATCGCATTTCAACCGTTAGATTTTCTATTAGATGAATTTATCACAATCTAACCTAAAATCCTATAACTCTAAAACTCTAAAATAAAGGTACTAACTAGAACCCACCTTGCAATCGATGAGGAGTTTGATGAAGATGAAATAGATTGATGAATCCAAGCTTCCCCTCTTCTAGGTTTTTCCTTTCTATTCTTTCTTTCTTCTCTCGTCTTTTTCTTTTCTTTCTTCTTCTTCCTACTACCTTTTCTTTTCTTTTCTTTCCAAATATATATATATATATATATATATATATATATATAATGTAATCCAATGATATAAAATATCTTCAAAACGATATTCTATCGTCCAACACCAATTGATCAATTATTAGAGTTACCAAAAACATCTCTAATGTACCAATTTATAAAACCTTAGGATCGAATAATATTAATCAATTCAATTTGAGCTTAATAGTTGCTCTAACTATCTGAACAGATAACTCTCATAGCACACCGAAACTCAATTGAGTCCACATAATATTATCCATAACACTTAACTAAATACGGGGTATTACACCCTCCCCTCCTTAAATTGAAATTCTTCCTCGAATTTCCTTTAATCAACAATAGCAATAACTCATAACACTGACTTAGGTCGACATACTTGCCATTTAATTCGATTACAATCCTTGACATGCTCAAACTCCAATTTGACTTCGCGGTTCAAAGTCCAATTTCTATTTCGCAAATAATCAAACTTTACATCCTTACTCATAAGCTTGTACCGATATTGGATCAACTTCTAACTTACCATTTTGCAACTCATCTGTTGTTCCATACTGAATCACTTAGTCTCATCTTACCTTCAGCGAAAATACCATTCTATTTCCTTCTATTAAGCCATAGAACAAAACCGTAGTATTTCATCTTGTTTTGGGGTAGCGAAATACTCGTTAAATCCTTGAAAGGTAATTTGGTGATTACTTAACCTCATGCAATTACCGAAAACTATTCTTTCTTAAGTCCTTCAATCATTGAAAACCATTTATAATCCGTCAAAAGACTTCTTTACCAATCCCACTCGGTCTGGTGCTCTACATTGTAACCATTTACATCTGATACTTCATCCTTTTTCATATCTCACTTAAATATAACACACTTAGAACATAATTCTAATACTCCAAATCTTTCAATCAATTCTCTTCTGATTCTTGATAATCCGATTGAACTCTTTCATCTGTCACCTTCCACTATGCATTCAAAGTCTAAAAATGGAATGCCAGGAATTCTTAAGCAATACTAGGTAGTTGATAGTCTACAGAGAACACACTTATCCATTGGAGTTCCTACCAACCAACGGAACAAGATATTGAAGGCATTCAAGGATAGAACAATTTCCTTACCAAACACACAATATTCACCTCGGTCCAAAACTCTCCAGATGATAGATGCACAGAGGTTATACTATTGCAATCATAACTGGTACAATTTCCAAATTCATTCTAAACTCTAAACAATTTATCCAATTCAACTTAGCAACTTTATTCATGGTTATCACATTCCATACCAATTCTCTCTACGAGATTCAATTCACCCAACGTTCTATTGACACAAGGTCTCAATCAATAACATCGTAGATATATCACAATGTAACACCCCAAAATTTGCCTTATTATTTATTATCAACCTCGAGCGGTGTACGCTTCATTCCCGCATCATTCCGCATATCATTGCATCGCATTTTGAAAAATAAATAAATAATTCATCATCCTTTGCATACGCATGAGGCGTGTGGTCGATCGGGGCTTGCCAAACATTAGGGTTCAAGAGAAAAATGATGTACCAAAAATAGTCCAAACCACTTCCAAGCTAACCCACCAAAAGGGAAGATTTCACCTTTCCCTCCCTTTTCTTTCCCTTTTCCTTCCACTTTCCTTCCACATTCCTTTTTATTCTTTCCCTCTTATTTTTCCATTTCAATTCCACTCCATTTCCCTTGGAAACTTCCACCATGTTCTACTATCTTCTAGAGTGTTCCAAGGAATATTCCAAGGAATATTCCTTCTCTAACCCTAACTACTACCAAACCATAATTTTTGATCCCAAGCCTAATTTTTGGGCCCCAAACCTAATTCTATTCCCAAACCTAGCTCCAAGCCTAGCCTCTATATATCCATTAATCACTTCAATGCAAAGGGTTCCCACAATTTTCCAAATTTTTCACTCTTTCACAATCACTTTTTTCTCTCTCACTTTTCCTCCATTTTCTCTTTTCACTAATGCTTTTTGAATAAGCTCTTCAAGTCTCACATTGAAACTTGAAGATCTTGAAGCTTAGCCTCCAACCTCCATTGATTTTGTGGATTGTAAAAGAAGAAGCTAGTGATTTTGGTGAGAATCTCGACTTATCGGAAGCGCACGAAGGTTCAAGCATCAAGAACGCATTTATTTTGCGGGTTCACAGTTTTCGTGGTTTTCTCTTCGATCAAGCTCCGATTCTTGCAACATACACCGAAGCACTTCTCCACTTCGTAGGTTGGTGATCTAAACCACTCCTTCTTTAAGTTATTCTCTTCATATCGCCATTTCGGCATTCTTTAATTGCTTTTCGTTTTGCTTGCGATCGATTACGTTTTCGTTATGCGTCGCTTGCGATTTGTGATCTTTTAATGGATTAGAAGTTAGGGTGTAGATGGTTATAGGTTCTAGCATGTGTAAATAATCCCCAATTAACTAGAAATTAGTGTTAACATGTTCCTAGGTATGTTAGGGATCACTAGAATTGAGTTTTTGGCCAAAAGCACTTATTTCTAAAGTTTTTTCACATTCTGGATCAGTGTTAACCGGTTAACCATTTGGTTAACCGGTTAACGCTTGCGTTTTAGCCACAAATAGTGCAGTTTTAGGTCCGTTAACCGGTTAACTATTTGGTTAACCGGTTAATGCTGTTAATTTTTTGTTTTTTTGCTTATTTGATAGCTTAGTCCTTATCTCTAGTGCCTTTAATGTTCATACATGTTTAGGTATTGATTTTAGGAAATTTTTGGGTCCATTTCCAGTAGCTCATTCCCCCATTTCGCGTTGTTTTGACGTGTTTCCGTTCATGTTGCGTATTATGCATTTTAGTGTTTCTTTGTGCATAGCTTGATTTCTTTCATTTTGTTGCCATGTTTATGCATCATTTGGCATGTGATAATCATGTTGCATTCTGTTTTAACATATTTGCATTTCATTAAATCACTTTGCATTCCATTGTATCAAGGCATGTTACATTTCACATAACCATATATGTATGTGCATTTGGTTGCATTTTGGTACATGTTTGATCATGTTATTCACATCAATTCAATTCTGAATTTTGCATTGAGCTTGGCATTCTTGTTGATCCATCATATTGCATGTTCATAATCAATGATCATCATGTTCATATGCCATGTTCATGTGCACTTTTTGCATTACTTGTTGTATAATCAACCATGCGATGCATTCTTGCACGATCCTTCAAAAATGCTCATGTTCATTCAATTATGTATGATGATCCATGTTCAAAAGCATGTTCATGATGAATTGGTGCATTATTCATTGAGTTTTTGCATTAAAAAATGAAAATAATCAAATATGTATTTTACATTTCATAGTTGTTTTTGCATATAGGTGCTGTAAAATACATTCTGTTTGTTTGTTTGCATGCTGTATGTGACCTTTTACACCTACTTTTTCATGTTGCATGTTGGCTGTAACAAGCTGATTTGTGTTATACATTGTTTTCATAGTTGATTGTATGTTTGAGTGCTGTAAATAGTTGCTGAATTTTAATTTAGCATAGTGTAGGCACCCTTAAACTTAATATTGAGTCCAGTTTAGGTCTAACTTGCCTTAGGAATTGTTTGGTGTGTTTACCTCATTCTTTTTTAATAAATTGCACACTAATCTTTTTTTTTGTAGAGGGGAAGATTGAGGTAAGTTTCCTTCAACTCATTCTTTTACTTCCTTTATGCATTTAATTTGCATTTAATTTCCTTTACTTTTCATACTTGTGTTTGGTAGGATTTCCCCCTCTTTTGTAGAATCAACTTAACTTCTCTAGGAAGTAAGTTGCATTCTATTTCTTTTCCCTTTAGGATTAGAAAACCTCACTAACAATTAGGATCTCCCTTTTGTGCATAATAAATAACTTAGGGTTGGTCTTAGTTCCCCTTAATTTTTGTCCTTTTTCCGATTTGAGTCTTCTTTCTCACCTCATAAAGAAAAACAATAAAATACTTAATAAGGGTTGAATGTTCTTATACAACATGAGACTTTGTTGCGGAGTTCTTATACACGTCCTGTTTCGGGGCGAGGTGTAAGTCCCTACCGCGATGGATAAGTCTTAGTAGGAGAATGTTCACAAACAAATTCAAAACATTTCTCATAAAAGACAATCAACAAAGACATCGCGTCTTCTCTTCTCATCTCGTACTCTTTGCGGACGAATGCGACTTGCCTCGACAGTTCAAACAGCGATACGGTAAACACCCTCGAGTCAGAGCCGGTAACACTTGAGCTAGAGCTATGGCAACGTCATCTTAAAAAAACACAAACATAGTTCCCGCCTTAGTTAGGCGAACTACGTCGACTCTGATCCTCATCCCGATGAGGTACATAGGTAGCGGGGTAGGGCCCTTTCGAGCACATTCTTTATTTTCCCTAAATTTCCCCATTCCTTTCCATTTTCTTATTCCTTTCTTATTTCCATTCGCATCCCAGTTAGCAGTTCATTTGTTCAGCAGCAGTTATATTTTTCTCGCCCTTTGAAACAAACAAGCAAGCGTGGATCCTGTCGGGTACGATGGACGGATTAGGGTGCTAATACCTTCCCAATTCGTAACCGACTCCCGAACCCAGATCTTTGGTTCGCAAGGCCTCGTCCTTTCCTTCTTCCCCAGGTTTGTGCAGCATTACCTTTCCCGTTCCTTCGGGATAAAAATGCCTTGCTGGCGACTCTACCTTTTTCCGCGTCACTTTCGCGTTTGTACTAGGATGAAAATCTCGGGTGCGACACACAGAACTTACAATCATTTGTGAGCCACCACTATTAAACTTAAATCATCCTTAACACACTGGTAAGTATCCATACAATTCATATATTTGCATATACATTCCACGTACACAACCCTTTAAAGACTACACGATACTTTTTGTTCGAACTCATATCTCTCATTAGTCTCGTTCTATATACGATCCAATTTACAGGCTTATATTCAAAACATCCAATCCTCATTCTTATTTTGGAAGGGTAACTTCCAAATTCCCATCTCTGAGTATGACACAATTGCACACATCTGATGTTACTCTCAAGGAGTCCATAACTGATTCCAAAAACTCTCAAGAACTAACAACACTAAATAATTACCAATTGTTCGTATCTTATCCCCATTGTAATTCAGATACCAAAATGTTCCCTGGGTGATCAAAACTTTGCGAGTCTCCTATAAAATCACAATTAAGGTCCTCAGTAGTCGCAATGAAGACACACCCAAACTCAAATCAATTACTGCTTACCAATCATGCTCAAAGAAAATATCTAACACGCCATCTTCCAATAGTTTGAACGAAAATTAAAATAAACTTTCAGTTCGAACGATATGGGTTTCTAAACATTTAAAAAAAACATACAGTGGTAATCGATTATTCACTTTGAGTAACCGGTTACCCTAGGAACACTGTTGTTACAGAGCCATTTTGATAGTTAGAGGTATATTTTGTATTCGGTTACTCACTTTGAGTAATCAGTTACTTCATCATTTCCTACACAAAAATCCCAAAATTTCAAAGGGTAATTGGTTACTCGCTTTGAGTAATCAATTACTCTGGATGGAGAGGTAAAAATACTTGTTTTTAAGAACACCTTTCCAATCCAATCTTATTCCAAACGAGTTCAAACATGATAACAAACTTCAATGGATGATTCCACATATATAAATATTGATCCTACTATGCAATTTATCCCATCCAACTCAAATCCACCAACCCAGGTCACACTAACTCTCGTGATCATTTTCAACTCGCGATTTCTCAACTTTTATAACATTCGCCCACCATCCACGACTCAAGGTAACAAAGAACAAAATACCATATGCAAATCACAATACTCCAAACAAGTGATGAAGTAGAACTACCATTCCCACTCAGGTCACACCATAAAAATCCAACGGAAAGTTCAATATTTCCACCAAAACACGAAGCTCGCAAGAAAGCAATTACGATGACATTGGGGGTCTCAGCCACAAACTCACAAGTAAAACCCAACATACAACCATACTTACATCAAAGTAACTTAATGAAAATCTCGCAACCAACTATTCTCATCAACCACACACAAGACCCTTCCGGTATAACCGTTCTAAGTACATCCTGGTATTACTTCCTCATATCATAATGTTGACATTGTTTTCCATACCGTGTTCACTTTGCTCTCTGCAGTGATCCTCTTAGATTCAGACATAAATTCATATTACTAGAGTTCTCTTGAATCCATGGTACTCACTTTATCTCTCAACACAACATCTTTCTGTATGCATCACAACACTGTCTGCTACTAAATGAAATATGCCTTATATTGTTCCTTGGGTGGTTTAGCATTTCCGAATTAATCTCTAACTGAATACAACATCTTGATGTATTATACTAAACTTTTTCTCTTCAGTCATAATCGATTATACAACTTTAATCTTCTTCTCTTTGTTAGGGGTATACTTGTCTTACTTGAAACATGTAATCACATCCTTGTGTTTCTCTTCACGCTTCACTATTACTTAGGTTTCCATAAGAAAACAGACATTCTTAACTTGTAACTTCTATCCATCCGTAAGATATTATCCGAAAATATTCCTTGAAGTTCTCTCATTCATCTAAGATGCCATAGTGACCTTAAAACTAAAACACTAACAATCATCTCACTCCCGGACCTTACGTCTCACGTTTCACAAAACATATTCTCTTTTCATGGAATGAGATTTCTTAAGATTCTTGTCCATACCAGTGGTTGTAACACCCTAAAATTTTCCCTTTTAATTTATTACCTTGACTAGCTTTTGCTTCACATACATATGCATATTCATTAGGTCATTTTCATCGTATACATGCATTCATAAGGCACCGTGATTTAGGAGGATTGACGATCGTGCAAATTAGTGTTTCACAATGGTCAGAGTTATATATCAAATATGACAAGTTCATCTGGTTCTTCGAGCAGTGAAGTGTGGAATTAAGGTTGTGAAGTATGATTATCATGGACTTCCTCTTTCTCAAGTTGTCGCTCCCAAAGATTTGTATCCTGGTACAGATGCGAACGGTCGGCGAAAAGAGAAATGGAATGAACTGAATAGAGTCGCCAGCTAGGCATTTTAATCCCGAAGGAAAGGTAATGTTGCATAAACCTAAAAAGAGATGGATAAGACGGTTGCGAACCAGAGAAACTGAGAAAGGGGGTTAGTTACAACCTGGGAAGGTATTAGCACCCAGATTGTCCGTCGTACTCGACGGGATCCACGCTTAAAAGATTGTGTTTAAAGGGGTAAGTGTATGTGCTATCTGTGTGCAAATGCTAGAAAGGAATATACAAGTGTCAGTGCAAAAGGTGAATTCTCAGGAGCTGAGGCTTAAAAGAGAATGCTGAAAGAGGGGGAAGACACATAGAATTTTGTTAGATAACTATTAAGTTATGCCTACGTATCCTCGCGTGCAATGAGGAAGTCAGAACACCGTAGTTCGACTCAAAGAGACTGAAAGATAAATTGACTGTGAACTGCTTACTTGCCTATGCTCAAGTGTATGACTCGTCTGGCTCGAGTGCTAACTGTCTTGCATTAGACGGAAGAAGCAAGTTCTTGTTTGTGAATGAGTGTGATGATAAAAGAATCCCGAAGGAGACGATTATTGTTTGTTTTTGTGTTTTCAATTTTGTAATTGTTTTTGGTGTTTTTCATAAGTTAATGAGCTTAAGCCTAAATCAAGGGCTTGTAAACTCATTCTATCCTCCCTGATTAGGGATAATGAGCATACTTAAGTGTGAGATAAGCATCTCAACTTAATTAACATGATGATGTAGGATTAAGATCATTAACCTACTTGTGATTATTTAGATATTTTTAGGTTTTTGTTTAGTGTTAAGTAATGAGTTTAATCTCTAATCACAGATTAGTGAACTCATTCAACCATCCTAATAGAAGGATAATAGATGAGGAAACTTAAGCTAAGGAAGATACCTCAACTTAATCCATGGTTATGGATTAAATTCATTATATAACAAGCCTTTATTAGATGGATTTTAATTAAGGGATGAGATTAAGAAATGGATTTTATGATTTTGTAAGATAACTTGAGGGGGACTTGTCCATTAAACACTAGGGTTAGTCCTTCTTAACCATAAGGAAGAATTAGAACCCTAATGTAAGGCCCAAGTTACAAGATAAAGCCTTGATGATTATTAAGATTATTTGATTAAGAGGTTTAAACAAATTAAAGGTTTAACACTTAGGATTAAAGTTATACACTCCATCCTAAGAGAAGGATGTAGGCATAACCCTAATTTCATAGTCCTAAAACTTTAAGAGTTTAGTCTCTGATTGTTGAGATGAGAAGAGAGACTCAAGGAGACTCAAAGGTAAAAGTCTAAGGGGGACTAATCACAACCCTAATTATTATCATGCTTGGGTATCCTATGGTTTTTGAGGCTTATGAAAGATCTTCAAGGAAGCCACCAATGGAAGAAGTAGATGAAAGGAGGATGAAGCAGAAGAATAAGTTACTTACTTCATTGAAGAAGATAAGTAACTTAAAGAAAGAAAGTGAGAGAGATGGAACATAAGTGAATCCAATTC
This sequence comes from Lathyrus aphaca, assembly GCA_963966055.1. Taxonomy (NCBI): domain Eukaryota; kingdom Viridiplantae; phylum Streptophyta; class Magnoliopsida; order Fabales; family Fabaceae; genus Lathyrus; species Lathyrus aphaca. The sequence continues at coordinate 338,886,896 of OZ014523.1, read as the reverse complement.
ACCTAAAAGACAAGTAAGAATGCATATGAAATAGATAAGAAGAAGTGAGAAGTGAAGGCAAATCCACTTCTCAAAGTAACTTACCACCTGAAAATGTTAGCATGAATGCATAAAGTACAAAGCATAAAGAAACAAAATGAAAGGAGATGAAATGCGATGAAATGACCAAATTTAGAAGGGTTATGCAATTTTAATGTCATGTGAGATGATGCAAAGGCATACAAAGTGAATATGTATGATCATACAAGAATGAGATGCAAATGAGGCATGCATTGAAGTTTGAAAACACATGAAAGTTTATGAAATGAAATGAATGTTCAACATGGAAAATGAATGAAGAAATTATCAAGCATGGTTCTAACATGTCCTAAGATGTTTAATATGACATATGAATGCAAGAAATGTCATGGAAAGTTCATGTAATGATGCATATGCAAGGGAAATGCAAGTGAACACATAAAATTAGGGTTACATGGAAGTATGAGATGCAAATGAACAAAACAAAATCATATGACATGATAAAAAATTGAAACTAGGCTTAAATAAACCCTAATCCCATACTAGGTCACACCCCAAAGGAGAAGGTCATAAGCCTAACCAATCAAAAGTTATGAATTTCCTAAGTTTCTAGGGTTTTTGGGTGGTTCAAAGGAAAAAAATACAAATCAATTTTAAAATGAAAGAAAAATTCATGAGGAATAAGACCTATGAACTACATGCAATATGTAACACAATGCAAAAAGAATCAACTTCAAACTTTTCTTGGTTAGGCAGAAATGATTTTTTAAAGTTAGGGTTCAAAAAATGATTTTTAATGACCCTTAATTCAAAGAAAATTCACAAACTATGATCAAACCTAAAAATAAATTTGTGTGAAGAGTTTGAAAATGTTTCTAAATGCATTGGGATGTTTCATCATTTTTTTTGGTGATTTTTAGAAACCTAAATGTATTTTAAATTAATTAAAAGACTTTAATTAATTAAAAATAACATTTAAATATTTAAAAATACTTTTTAAATGCAAAAAATAAAATAAAAATCATTTTTGGGTTGAGAAAAATATTTAAAGTCAGAATGCAAAAGAAAATATTTTTGTGATGCTTTTTGCTATTTTAAATAAATTATGCAAGAAAAATGAATTAAAATGAAATAAAAATGATTTAAAATGAAAAGTATGCAGATCTGTAGGCCCATATTCAAATGGAAAAGGAGGGAATTGACTGACGCGCAATCCAGTGGTCAGAATTCAAACTGGCTTTTAATTATGTTTTATAATTAATTAATCAGGATTAAACTTAATGGACTAATCTGAACCACTCAATGCCTAACCCTAATCACCATCCAATGGTCAGAAACGCATCTGGGCGACTAAATGTGGATTAGCCCTAATCACTTTCAGGTGGCCGGAGAAGACCTCCGGTCATCTTCTCCGGCCAACCCCTCACCTGAACTTCCTCAAATCACCACCCCAAGCCCCCAAAACCTTTAGAATTAATCAACTAACTACCCTAAACAATAATCCAGCCTCAAAAATCATTTATCATTCATCATCAACAAGATTCGAATCAAAACGGCAAAAAATTCAGAACATCATGAAATTCTTAAAACTCAACCATTTTCGAAAGTAAAGACATCAGCATGATCACAGAAGCATAAGGAATCAATTAGAAACTTAAAAGAAAGGTTCTGGAAAAATTGTTCATCATAGCTACCTGAGATGGAACTTTGTGTTCTTGAGCTTTTTGACCTCTTCCTTTGTGCAAAATGACTCTAATGATCCCTCTGATGCTTCTAGAAAGCTTAGATGGAGTTTATTTTGGCTGAATTGAGAGTTCCAGTTCTGAAGTTGCAGAAATCATGTTTGAGTTTGGGGGTGTTTCAGGCTATGGTGATGGGTGGGAAATGATCCTTAGGCCATGTGGAGATGATTGGTGAAAGAAAATTGAAGTTTTGATGGTTGTGCTATGAGTTTCGAAGAGAGGAAGTTTTTTTACAAATTTTGTGGATTCCGAGTGTGGGGGAGATTTAGCTGCTTGTGTGTTGTTCTTTTGAGTCCTTAGGGTTCACATAATGTATGCTAATTGGCTAGAGAGTTGTTGTGGCACAGGTTGATTGGTATGGGAGGAAATGCAAAAATGTCAACTTATATGTACTTGAGGTATGGGCCATAGAAGGTTTGATTTCTTGGGGTGTCTGGCCTCAACAAGTTTCATGGAGAGCCATGTAATGGTTTTGATGCAGCTGGCACAAGTGGATGAGAGAATCCAATGCATTTTGCAATCTTTGTGAGTTTTGCCCCTTTTGTGATTTCTTGAAGTTCAAGGCATGAAAACACTTGATTCAAAGAACAATTCTGATGTTTAGAGGTCCAATTGACATATTGTGAAATGTTTGTGTCCATTTGAAGTCATTAGAATGCTTGAATATGCCAATTTGCAAAATCCCTCTTTAGCATGAAACTTAGGATTGTAGGATTTTTGCTAACTTTGAAAGGCCATATCTTGAGTTCTATGATGAATCAAGACACGTTCTTGTACTTTTTGAAAAGGGAAAGATCCAATCTACAACTATCATGACCAAGAATTTTTCATTTGAAGCATTTTTGGTTGAGAAAGAGGAGGTTGAAAAACTTTCCCAAAATGGAAAGTTTGCATTTCAAGTCATTTCCATTTTTGGCAAGTTTGCAAATGGCTCAAAATTCTTCAATCTTGTGAACTTCCAACCTCTTATAAGATAAAATAAAGATCATAGAACTTCAATTTGATGAAAATACCCCTTTGGTTCCATTGTTGGGGGCCTCAGATGCCCTAATTTTGACTTAACTTTCTCAGGAAGTTACCCAGTTAACAGATGACTTCCACAATGAGTTTCTTCATCAAACTTGGTGCACGTGATCCTTATGATATATTAAGAACATTAGAAATAAGAATGGCCCAAAAATTTGGAGTTAAGGCCTTTGAAACCAAAACCCTAATTTTGGTCATCTGTGCAGTGAAAACCCTAGCTCTGCTTCAATGCCTTTGCCAGTTCTTGTGATACTTTGACTTTCATGAACTTTGAGGAACATAATATGATGATAGAGAACACATGGACCCTCTTGGAAAGATTTAGGCCCTTGAGATGGCTCAGATTACTTCTTGGATTGCTCAGATCACAAACCCTAGATGCAGATGAACTTGAACCATGTAGTGAAACAAAAATGAAATATGAGATGTAATGTTTATGTTGATGTAAAAAAATTAAAGATCACAAGCCATGGTGTGATATGAGTGAGGGCAAACTTGGGGTGTTTACAGCTGCCCCTTTTCAAGCATGAGTTAGCTGTGCAAGATGTAAGCGCCTGGCTTAACAGACAAACAAGATAACTTGTGGTTGAAAAGGGACATAAATTGTAAAAGGTAGTATAGCATGATTATCAAATGAAGGCGATGGAGGACGACCATCGAGCAGAGGACGACTGCTGGGGATAAAGTGGTAAGTAAAGCAATGACGGGGACGACCGACAAGCTGGGGAAATAAAGAGATCATGATGGGGACGACCATCAAGGAAAGAAACAAGATTCTCTGGGGATTAAAGTAAAGGCAATGATGGGGACGACCATCAAACCTGGAAAGTAAAGGTAAACAATGATGGGGAGGACCATCGGTTTAAAGAATAAATGAAATAATGATGAGGGACGGTCATCAAAGGCGAAGGACGGTCACCTAGCAGGGGACGGCTGCTCTTTATCACGACATAGGACGAATGTCGGATAGAAAAGAGGCAATGATGGGGACGACCATCAGATATAATGATGAAGGAAGATCATCAAGAGGTGAAGGACGATCACCTAGCAGGGTACGGCTGCTCTCGGGGTTTATCACTACATAGGACGAATGTCGGACAACAAGATGAGCGATGGAGACGACCATCAGATAAAATGATGAGGGACGGTCATCATAGGTGAAGTACGATCACCTAGCAGGGGACGACTTCTCTTTATCACGACATAGGACGAATGTCAGATAGAAAAGGTTCCACTAATGGGGACTCCGCTGGGGAAATGGGATGAGGGACGGTCATCCAAAGGTGAAGGACGATCACCTGGCAGGGGACGACTGCTGAAATATCACGACATAGGACGAATGTCGGATAGAAAAGAATTGTTCTGTTGGTGACTCACTGGGGAGTGGTAAACACAGACGAGTGCTTACGCTTAAGAATAAAAGGTATAAGTGTTTGACATTGTGTATAGATTAAAGATGCGGACGAGCATCCTTAGGACTATGATACGGACGAGTATCGGTAGAAACAAACGCTGACGCGTGTTCAGAGATGATGATACGGACGAGTATCACCTGGTTAACAAAGAACACAAACAAGTGTCGGATCTGTTGAGGAGCAATATATAAACAAGATACAGACGAGTATCGAAGACTTCTGTGTAAGTATGAGTGAGTATTGGTTTATTGGTAAAGTATAAGCAAGACACGGACGAGTGTTCGACTTGCTGGGAAATGTATGACACGGACGAGAATGCAAATAATACGCTTCGGCTTTCTGTGGGGATAGGATGACACGGACGGGTGTCGAAAAGAGTGTGTTATAAATAAGTACTTGGGTTTGCAGAAGGTATTTTGGCAACCATGATGGGGAAGTATGATACGGACGAGTGTCAAAAAGAGCATGTATGGGTATTTGTATTTGAGAGTGCAAAGGGGATGATTTGGCTTGTATCTGCAGGGGATATGAGTTTTTATGTACATTGCTGATGAAGTACCGATGGTAATTGCAGGTGACTGGCTCAAACCTGACTTGTGATCATGCAAATGTTTGATTTTTTCCGTAATGCTCCGTTTTAAATGGAATGCTACGCTTATTTGGTGAATATGTTATGAATGCCATGATTATGCAAAAGAGAAGAACAATCCAAGATTCGGATCCCGCTGAAGATCTCTGGCTGATCTGCTCGGAAGGATAACCCAGCTTGGGAGAGATCATTGGGAGATCTTCCAATAGGGAGAATCCTGCTTGGGGAAATAGATCATTGGTAGATCCATATGTAATGAGAACTCAGCTGGGGGGAAGGAAACTTTCGTCACTTTGTTGTGTAAGAGTTTCAGGCATTGCTCCTCTGGGGAAGGAACGGAGACTCTGTGGGGAGATAGTTCTTTTAACCTTGCTGAGGATGAGAGATCTGGTACTTTGGGGGGGATCTCGGCTGGGGAAGCTCCTGTTGAATAGATTTATGTTGGGGATGCGGAAGCTTTGACAACTTCGCTGGGGAAAAGCAATTCAGATTTTGCTCGGGAGATCCTGCTTGAGGAGGAAGTAACTTCTGGAAGTTGCATGTTAGGGATGCGATACTTGGCATGCTCCATGTTGTGCATTGAATACCTGCAATCTGTTAAGACAAAATAAACACACAAGTATCCCGAGGTATCCCTTACCGGATTTCGTCATAGGAGTTAGGCTTTCCTGAAAGTAAATTTATTTCCTGTAAGTATTTATTAAAGATGGCTCATTTGTTTTATGCAAGTGTTGTATCATGAATATTGGACACTTTGCAAACGAAAAAAAAATGTGCAAAACGAGGTGTGACTGAAAAACTCTGATTTTATTGATTTGGGTGCCCTGAATTGGCAAATACAATCAAAGAAACAAATCCCCTGAAATGAGGAGATTGCCATAAATTGAGAAAAGTAAAAGTGTTGGCAATGTTGACGATGCTCCGGTGAGCTTCCTTTGCTATGACCTGTATGACCTTGACGTTCTTCTCATCTTGCTTTCTGAAGAAGGTTGATTTTGACTGATGCTTTATCCTTTCGAAATTGTCATGTTGTAAGTGATACAGACGAATTCAGAATGCGGTTGTTCACTTATTCCCTGATTTTGCATGGATCGCCCTTTCGGGTTTTCAATCCACCAGGATACCCATTTTTGCCTGAGCTGTCCAATGCGGCTTTTCAACTCAGCGGATGTACATTTTTTTTTTGTCTTTCCCTTATTTTTGCCCGAGTCTTTTATTCTGTTTTTGACTCGCCGGGATGCCCTATTTTTGCCTGGACTTACATTCTATTTTTATGTCCAGCGGGTCATTTTATGCGAAGTATTTTTTAACTGCATCTGAATTCACAGGGGATAAGAAATCTTCACCATCCATAGTAGTGAGCATCAGTGCTCCACCAGAGAAAACCTTCTTCACTATGAATGGACCATCGTAGTTTGGAGTCCATTTTCCCCTGTGGTCTGTATGAGGAGGAAGAAGTCTTTTCAGCACAAGATCTCCCACTTGGTATTCCCGAAGCCTGACTTTCTGATCGAAGGCTTTCTTCATCCTTTTCTGATATAACTGTCCATGACAGATTGCAGCTAATCTCTTTTCTTCGATCAGATTCAGTTGATTGTACCGAGACCGGACCCATTCTTCTTCGTCCAGCCTTACATCCATCATTACCCGTAAGGAGGGTAGCTCAACTTCAACAGGTAGGACAACTTCCATACCATACACAAGCTGATAAGGCGTTGCCCCAATAGACGTTCTGATTGAGGTTCGATACCCATGCAAGGCAAACGGTAGCATTTCATGCCAATCTTTATAAGTGACCACCATCTTCTACATAATCTTCTTGATGTTTTTGTTAGCTGCCTCAACAATGCCATTCATCTTTGGCTTGTAAGGAGAAGAGTTGTGATGTTGAATTTTGAAGTCCCGGCATAGTTCTGCGATCATCTTGTTGTTCAAATTGGAACCATTATCAGTAATGATTCGCTCGGGAACTCCATAACGACAGATGATGTCTCTTTTTAGAAATCTGGCTACCACTTGTCTGGTGACGTTTGCATACGAAGCTGCTTCAACCCATTTGGTGAAGTAATCAATGGCTACCAGGATGAATCTGTGGCCATTTGAAGCAGTTGGTTCGATCTTTCCAATCATGTCAATGCCCCACATGGCAAAGGGCCAAGGTGAAGACATTATTTCAAAGGATTCGGAGGCACATGCACTTTGTCTGCATAGATTTGGCATTTATGGCATTTTCTGGCATAGGCACAACAGTCTGCATCCATTGTGATCCAGTAGTAACCTGATCTTAATAATTTCTTAGCCATTTCATGTCCTCCAGCATGGGTACCGAATGAACCTTCATGTACCTCGTGCATCAGCAAGTCTGCTTCTTTCTTATCAACACATCTGAGTAGTACCATGTCAAAGTTTCGCTTGTATAATGAACCATCAGCATTAAGGAAGAAACTACCGGCCATCCTTCTTAATGTCTTCTTATTATTGGATGATGCCCCTGGTGTGTATGTCTGATCCTCTAAGAAGCTTTTGATGTCATGGAAACAAGGTTTGTCATCTTTAGCAATGTCCACGGAGAAAACGTATGTCGGTCGGTCTAGTCTAGATACCGAAATTCGAGGCACATAATTGGCAGTTTGAACCTTGATCATGGAGGAAATGGTAGCTAAAGCATCTGCGAACTGATTTTTGTCTCGAGGGATGTACTCAAGTTTGACTGTTGTGAAGAAAGTCAATAATCTCCTCGTATAGTCAAGGTATGGAATCAAATGCTCTTGGTTAGTGTACCATTTGCCGTTGGTTTGATTGATTACCAAAGCTGAATCTCCGAATACATTCAAAGTCTTGATCCTGAGGTCAATGGCTTCCTCAAGACCCATGATACATGCTTCGTATTCAACTTTGTTGTTAGTGCAGGTAAATGTGAGTTTTGCCGAGAAAGGCATATGAACTCCTTTAGGTGTAATGAGCACTGCACCAACTCCACGACCATTCATATTGACAACCCCGTCAAACATCATTGTCCACTCTTCTTCTGGGTCAGGCCCTTTAGTGTGAAAATGCTCTTCATGATCTTTTGCTTTCAAGTACATGATGTCTTCATCGGGGAAGTCAAATCTCATGGGCTGATAATCATCAATGGGTTGCTCAGCCAGATAGTCAGACAGTACACTGCCTTTGATGGCTTTTTGAGATGTGTACTGAATGTCATACTCTGTCAGAATCATTTTCCATCTTGCAATCCTTCCGGTAAGTGTCGGCTTCTCAAATATGTACTTGACGGGGTCCATTTTTGAAATCAACAAGGCAGTGTGAGTCAGCATATAATGTCTTAGTCGACGAGCAGCCCACGCTAAAGCACAACAAGTTTTCTCGAGCAGTTAATAACGTTGTTCACAGTCGGTAAAATTTTTGCTTAGGTAGTATATTGCATACTCTTTTCGACCAGACTCATCATGCTGGTCCAACACACACCCCATTGACCCTTCAAATACTATCAGATACATTATCAGAGGTCTTCCTTCAATCAGAGGCATGGGAATTGGAGGTTCTTGTAAGTACTCCTTGATCTTGTCAAAAGCCTTCTGTCAATCTTCCTTCCACCTGACCATTTGTTCCTTTCTTAACAATTTGAACAAGGGCTCACAGGTTGTAGTAAGATGAGATATGAACCTCGATATATAGTTCAATCTACCTAAGAACCCCGAACTTCTTTTTTGGTCCTTGGTGCAGGCATCTCCTGAATAGCTTTGACTTTGTCAGGATCAACTTCAATTCCCTTTTCACTTACAATAAATCCCAGCAGCTTACCAAAACATACCCCGAATGTGCATTTGTTGGGGTTTAACTTCAGCTAGTATTTTCTCAGACGCTTGAACAACTTCAGCAGATTTACCAGATGATCTTCTTCAGTGAGGGACTTGGCAATCATGTCATCCACATAGCATTCAATTTCTTTGTGGATCATGTCGTGGAATAATGTTACCATAGCCCGTTGATAAGTCGCACCGACATTCTTCAGTCCAAATGGCATTACCTTGTAACAAAATGTGCCCCAAGGTGTGATGAAGGTTGTTTTCTCCATGTCTTCGGGTGACATCTTGATCTGATTATAGCCAGAAAATCCATCCATGAAAGAAAATACCGAGAACTGAGCTATGTTGTCGACCAATACATCAATGTGAGGTAATGGGAAATCATCTTTCAGGCTAGCTCTGTTCGGATCTCGGTAATCCACGCACATACGTACTTTGCCATCCTTCTTAGGCACTGGTACAATGTTAGCAACCCATGACGGGTAACTAGTTACAACAAGGAAACCTGCATCCCACTGTTTTTGTACCTCTTCCTTAATCTTCATGGCCATATCTAGACAAGTACGGCATAGCTTTTGCTTCACTAGAGGGAAATCTTCTCTCAAGGGTAGCTTATGCATAACAATATCTGTGTCTAGACCCGACATGTCTTGATAGGACCAAGCAAAGACGTCAACGTATTCTCGAAGCATGTCAATAAGTTGTTCTTTTACTAAATCTTGCAGGCCGGCCCCAATTTTTACTTCTTTCAAATCCACCTCGGTACCAAGATTAACTGTTTCAACCTCCTCTTGATGAGGAGTAATCACTTTCTCTTCCTGCCTCAACAACCTGGCTAACTCTTCAGGTAACTCATAGTCTTCTTCAACCCCTTCATCGGCTTGATTAATTGGATTGTCGAAGTCATACAAGGTCATAGCAGTGTTGTTGTCGGTGTAATCTGGAGGATAATCTCTGCAAGGTTTGAGATTGGTTCGTTTTAGTGATCAATTTTAATCTTGTTCAGAAAAATGAAGTTATTTATTTTGAAAACATTGCCATTTTATTGTTTTGTGCGAAAAATAACAAAAATGAAAAGACAGTGAGCTTAAGAGGAAATTGGTTGCAAAAGATGTCTGATATTCATTGATATTCCATTTGCACAAAATTACAAATATGACCCTATTACAAAATGAGTCCTGACACCTTGGGCAAGATGCAGGACTTGATGCATGCTGAAAAAAGCAGGAAATAATAATTACTCTGCATGAGTAACCCTTATGATTTCTTGGGAAGACCAGTTAAGGACTTGGTGACCCGGGATCCTTGGACGTATCCAGCTCTCCAAGTTGAGGTCTCTTTCCGCCTCGTCTTCCACGTTATTGACAGCATCTGGGGTGAGCATCCCCCACTGATGAACTTAGGCTCCTTAGCAGCCTCTGCTTGATCTTGCCGGAATGGTTTGTAACCCAAACCGAATCTGTCCTCCTTCTTCTCCACCGGTAGCAACTTGCCCCAGCCTTGGGTATTTCCATCTTCAACAACCTTCCGGGCTTGCTGATAGGAGATAACTGAAGTACCCATCCTATCCTCCTGGGATGTAGCAAATACTTTAGTCATCGCCTCATTGACGTTTAGTGCTTCGAACCCTTAGCTCATAGTTTCATGGATTTCACCATCCATCTCAATGTATTTGTATGTAGCCAGATGGCTAACAAAGATATCCTCTTCACCACAGATGGTGATAATCTGTCATTCCCACTCATATTTCAATTTCTGGTGAAGGGTCGACGTAATTGTGCCAGCGGCGTGAATCCATGGTCGACCCAACAAACAGCTGTAGGCCGGCTGAATGTCCATCACATAGAAAGTAGTCTGAAAGACCTGTGGACCGATTATCACAGACAGCTCCACCTCTCCAAGAACAAACCTCTTGGAGCCATCAAAATCCCTAACCACCTGATTGCTTGGTCGGAGAGTTATTACATCATATTCGAGTTTGACAAGAGCTTTCTTCGGCAAGACATTAAGTGAAGACCCAGTGTCAACAAGAACATGAGAGAGCACAACCCCTTTACACTCCAAAGTGATGTGTAATGCTTTGTTTAGGTGACGTCCTTTCGTTGTCAAGTCAGCATTGGTGAAACCTAGCCCATGGCTAGTATTAACATTAGACACCACTGTCTCAAGCTGATTCACTGTGATCTCCTCCGGCATGTAGGCAGCGTGCAAGACTTTAAGTAGTGCATCCCGATGAGCTTTAGAACACAACAGCAAGGATAAGATGGAGATCTTGGAAGGAGTTTGGTGGAGCTGATCCACAACCTTGTAGTCACTTCTCTTGATTATCCTCATAAATTCATCCACATCCTGATCAAAGGATGATTTATGAGTCTCTTTTGGTATAGGTTCTTCAGGTGCCACACTTTTCCCTTTGGCTTTGGCAACAACCTCTGCCTCAGTACTAGTTCTTGGAGCTTGTGACGTGAAGAGGCGTCCGCTTCGGGTGAAGCCTTTGCCTCCCCCGACATTATCCACTTGGGGGGTGTGAACCGAAGAATCAAGAAGGACTCTTTCTCCGTTGCAGTAAAAGTATGAACCATGGTGACTGGACTAACTGCAACAGAGGTTGGAACCATTATTGTCTATGGATCATAGGAGATAGTGACAGGACTTCTGGTGGATGTTGGTAGTGATTAATTGAAGCTTGATTGTTGCTGAAACTGTTGCTGAGATTATTGTTGATAGTTGTTGGGAACAGGGACCGTTGCAGGGTCATAATAGATGGTAATTGTGGAGACGTCGTTGTTGGTGGTTGTTGTAGTTGTAGAAGCAGGTGCAAATGAACTGTTGTTTGTTGAAGTGATGGAAGACGTGGTTGCTGATTTTGTAGACGAGTCTGTAGGAACAATTGTCTTTGCAGTTGTAGGAGAAACACTTGTTGAAAAAGGAGTTGCTGGTGTTGTAGAAGCGGTTGTTGTTATTTGAAGGATATCTTCTTTGATCAGGCCATTGATGCCATTCCTTAAGCTTGCATACCCGTTCGCGGAAACCTTGCAAGATTCACAACAGGCCTCACAACCTGGAAACACTTGGCATTCCAAAAGCTGAGCTTTAACCTCTGCCAGAGGTGTCTTAATACTTGCAGTATCTTCAATCAAACTCATGGGCGAGTCCTCCTCTATTGCATTTATCCTGGGCCCACCATGGCTGGGCATAGGATTCTTCGTGACATTAGGAGGTGGTGCAAAATTCAGGGCTTTTGAATCTACCAGATCCTGGACCTTCATATGCAGAGCCCTGCACTTTTCTGTGGAGTGACCAGGTGCATTAGAATGAAAAGCACATCTGGCGTTGACGTCGTAATTTCTCGGAAGGTTCTGAGGATCTGGTGGAGCCAATGTCCTTAGCTCGACCAGATTAAGCTTTAGGAGTTGTGGCAACAATGTGGCATATGGTATTGGTATAGGGTCAATCACCCTGTGGATCTTAGATGGCCGCTGCTGAAAAAGGCGTTGTTGTTGGTTATTGTTGTTGTTGTAGGCTCTTTGTTGAGGGAACTGTGGCTGTTGAGGAAAGTGTTATGGTTGTTGAGTATATTGAGGAGGTGGAGTAGGAATAGTGACGGCGGCAACTAATCTTGGCAGATATTGGGGTCTTCCTCTTCCCATATGTACATAATTTGTTTCACCGGATCTGCGGGGCCCTGCAAATGGCTTCCTTGCACTGCTTGAACTGGCGCCGTTGTCAGAAATCTTTCCCATCTTCAGTAAGCTCTCAATTCTTTCCCCAGCTATAACCACGTCTGCAAAACTGGTGGAAGAAAATGCAGCCAACCTGTCAATATAAGTACCCTAGAGAGTGTTCATGAACATATCTGCCATCTCCTTTTCTGACATCGGGGGTTAAACGGCAGCAACTAATTGCCTCCATCTTTGGGCGTACTCTCTAAAGCTTTCCCGGGAAGATTGTGACATTCCCATCAGAAGGGTTCTATTTGGAGCCATGTCCAGATTATACTGATATTGACAAATGAACGCTTCTGCCAAGTCTTTCCAATTCCTTACTGTGGCCCTGGTCAAATGAGAATACCACTCTCGGGATGCCCTTGTCAAGCTATCCTCAAAATAAAACATCCACAGTTTCTCATCCATGGTGTAGGCTTTCATTCTTCCCAGGAAAGACTGAAGATGGGTACGTGGGCAGGATGTGTCATTGTATCTTTCAAAACAGGGAGGTTTGAACTTGTGAGGAATTCTAACCCCCTCCACTAATCCCATATCCATGACGTCAAAACCCAGAGAGTTTTGGGATTCAAGAGACCTTAGCTTTTCTGCTATTTCATCCAACCGACGATCGTAAACTTCGTCTCCAGCCCCAACCACAGTAAACTGTTCTTCCTGAGGGTTTTCCTGCAAGGCCCTCCCTCCAGTGTTACCTTGGGTGTTTCTTATAGCATTGATTTCTGGGTTCAGATGAGGTCCAAACTCTGGGGGATCAGTACGAGGCTGTACGTGATCGTTGTTGCTGGTACCTCCTGTACCTGGATGGTTTTCTTCGGGAGTTTGTCGCTCGACTAACTCTCTCAGTCTCTGCTGGCTCTGAGCCAATCTAGTCATCACTGTCATAAATTGATTCATTTGGACCCTCATCTCTGTCCTCTCATTGACCATTTGGGTCCTCACTTCAGTCAAATCTTGTTGAACCTGATCCATTTGTAATCCCGAAAGGTTGTTTCTTGTCAGATACCAGTGCGCTCTATTGACGGGGAACACTCTTCTACAAGCAATGTTTCCTGAAACCACAACAAAGTTAGAAACAACAACAAACAAAAACCTACAAAAGAAAGAGAAGATGTTAGTATGCAATGCAGGATGCCTATTTGTCTTCCAAGGGTATCCGGTTTGGTTCTTTGGTTTTGACCTTTCTAGACCTCGAGGAAAAGATGATGTTGCAGAGAGATAAAGCCCATGAAATAGTACAAACCATATATTACAAAATGTGAAAATACATAGTTTGATTACAACAAAGTCCCCATGGTGGGTCAAAATGCAACAACAAAATCAAAAGTACAAACAAAAGGAGGTGTAAATACAAAGAAATCAAACATCCAATCCAAAGTCATCCTCCCTGACTTTTTTCAAGAGAGCCTCAGTCACTGGGCCAACTGGGTGCTCTGTGATGGTCCTGATAAGAAGGTTCCTGGTGGCAATGGCACTGGTCAACTTCTTATGCTTGTCCTGATCCTTTGATCTCTTCAACCCCGCCCAGAGCTTCAACTCAGAGATCTCTTTCTGTGTTGCCAACAAGGCTTCCCAATTCTTCTTTTCATTGGCTTCCAGCTGCTATATCCTAGCCTCGGTCCTTTGATTTTCTTGTGCACGAGCCTCAGTAATCCTGATCCACCTAGCCTGACTCTCCTCTAAGTAATGCTCAACTCTGGCCTTCTGAGTCTTAGCTTCCTTGCAAGCATTCTTCAGCACTAACTCCCCTGCTCTAGCCCTTCTGATGTAATCATCCATCTTCTCAATCTTGGTCAAGTGCTCAATCCAGAGCTTCTCTAACCTTTCATTATCCAGACGACTGTCATTCCTCTCCCAGAGGGTCTTTTTCAAAGCTTCAGAGAGCTGAGCATTCCTCTCTTTCAATTTCTCAAACTCCTCTAGACTGACAGTAGCTGCAGGCTCCACTGCTGATGGTCCAGGTACGTACTCTAAGGTGAATGGCATGTGGGTGATCTGTCCCCTAATACGAGACCAATCAAGATATTGAGCTGAAGCTATGTTGTTGCACTTGCCAAGAATAGATGTCCCCTTAGTTTGAATATTGTCCCAAGCCCAGGCTGCATGTCTGACAATGGCAAGGTTGAGCTAGATGTCACAATAGAGGGTTTCTATCAATTCTTGCTCTCTTGGGGGATGTACCAAGGCATATCCTAATTGCCTTTTGAAAAGCAAAGGATTGTAATTGATGCAACCCTTCACTCCAATCAGGGGGTACATTGGGATACTGCCCACAACTGGTAATGATATCTTTGCCCTTGGTGCTCTCAGTGCACCATCTGATGTCTCCTGATGTAAGGGCAATCATCCTCTTAGCCCAGTTCCTTGGCTGATGAGGATTCAGGAAAGTGTCTGACTTTGGCAAGTGCCTTAACAACCAACAGTAGAAGAGAGGTGCACAACGTCTAACCAATCTCCCCCTTTGCTTCTCATTCCTTTGATGAACTGAATAATAGAAGTCTCCAAGAAGGGTGGGGACTGGATTCCTCAACCGGAAGAGGTGGATATCACTCTTGCTTACAAACATAGGCTCGTCTGTAAACAAGATGACTCCGTATATGATGAGTTCCAAAAGTGCACAGACAGTATCCCACTTCCCTGCTGTAGCATGCAGGGTGGCCTGGGAGCTCAAGAAATCTAAGTGAAGCCCTGGGATTCCAACCTTAGTGGTCATGCTCTGGTCAATGAGGGTGGGCTCCAGGTTCAAAACCTTAGATATATCTTCATTCTTGGGAGCAACCATCTCAGGGTTGAAAGGAATCCTTCTCCTGACAGGGACACCTAACAACATGGAGAACTCTTCCATCAATGGTCCTAGCTGAAAATCTGGGAAAGTGAAGCATTTGAGAGGAGGGTCATAGAACTAGAGACATGTATGAATCATGCTCTTCTGGGATGCATCTAAATCCATGATCATGTCCATCATGCCACCATAATGTTCCCTGAATAAAGGGACATGATTAGGAGTGATGAGAGACTGAATCTGTCTGATGCCTGTAAAAGTGGGCTCAAAGAAATGGTATGTGATGTTGCTCTTCCTGGATGGGTTCATGCTGACAATGGATGCCGGTGAAGAAGACTGAAGATAACCACTGACAAAAGCAACAGAAGAAGATGCTGAAGAAGAGTCTCTGATGAAGACAACTAAGGAAGATGGCTAATGCAGATAGCTGAAGGAATCTGAGTAGCAGAACAGGTCAAAACCAAACCAAAGATAAGATGTGGATACCCTGTAAAACAAATAGACAAATGTTAAATGATGCAAAATGATGTATGCATAATGATATGCAAAGGGTTTGTGATCAAGTGATGGATCTTTTATCTGCCTTGATAGGGTTCATGTGTGTTCATAAGTCCGGATGGAGGCTTAGAAAACCCGTAACCAGGTGGAGGACTCAAATAAAGAGTCACAAGTCCAGGGTTTCACAAGAATAGTCCAAAATGATACAACCTTAACAAAACTAGTAACAAAAGGTATGATGAGGCCAAGGGTTCCTGCAAACATGTAAACATCCCAACCCCCCTCACATGTATCGTTCTAGAACAAGGATCCTCAGACTTGGATCAGTTATGAGAAGTGTAAACACTTCTAACCCGGAGGTACAGTGTTTACAATAACCATAAAAGATCCTCCTCTAATTCACCTCAGATGCTTAAGGTCATAAAAAGGTCATCCAGACTTATCAGGCTTCCCAGATAGCCCTAGTACTACAGGAAATCTGTAGCACAGAGTTATCAAGAAGAAACCTATGTCTGAATCGTGTTTCATATTCCCGCACCAGACCGAAATGGAATGGGAAAGAATATGAAGCCACTCTATCATATGTGTCACTCAGGTCCCCGGTATGGAACCTTACTCACTCAATGATCCCTCCCACCAAAACAGATAAGAGATCCAACACAAATGATATGATAACAGTATGAAATGCATATAAACAGTAAACGGAAGCAATAAATAAAGTTGTACAGAAAGCAATAAATAAAGTAATAAACAATAAGCACAAGTAGCACATAACACCCCCGTAAACACAAATCAAACATGCGCTAGGAGAAACCCACAAAAAGGAACCAGAAGCCATGGTTGCAAGATAAGGTCCCCAGCAGAGTCGCCAAGCTGTCGCTCCCAAAGATTTGCATCCCGGTGCAGACGCGAACTGTCGGTGAAAAGAGTAATGGAATGAACTGAATAGAGTCGCCAGCTAGGCATTTTTATCCCGAAGGAAAGGTAATGCTGCATAAACCTAAAAAGAGATAGATAAGACGGTTGTTAACCAGAGAAACTGAGAAAGGGGGTTAGTTACAACCTGGGAAGGTATTAGCACCCAAATTGTCCGTCGTACTCGACGGGATCCACGCTTAAAAGATTGTGTTTAAAGGGGTAAGTGTATGTGCTATCTTTGTGCAAAAGCTGGAAAGGAATATACAAGTATCAGTGCAAAAGGTGAATGCTCAAGAGTTGAGGCTTAAAAGAGAATGCCGAAAGAGGGGGAAGACACAGAGACTTTTGTTCGATAACTGTTAAGTTATGCCTACGTATCTTCGCGTGTAATGAGGAAGTCAGAACACCGTAGTTCGACTCAAAGAGACTGAAAGATAAATTGACTGTGAACTGCTTACTTGCCTATGCTCAAGTGTATGACTCGTCTGGCTCGAGTGCTAACTGTCTTGCATTAGACGGAAGAAGCAAGTTCTCGTTTGTGAATGAGTGTGATGAGAAAAGAATCCCGAAGGAGACGATTATTGTATGTTTTTGTGTTTTCAGTTTTGTTATTGTTTTTGGTGTTTTGCATAAGTTAATGAGCTTAAGCCTAAATCAAGGGCTTGTAAACTCATTATAACCTCCCTGATTAGGGATAATGAGCATACTTAAGTGTGAGATAAACATCTCAACTTAATTACCATGATGATGTAGGATTAAGATCATTAACCTACGTGTGATTATTTAGATGTTTTTGGGTTTTTGTTTAGTGTTAAGTAATGAGTTTAACCTCTAATCACAGATTAGTGAACTCATTACACCATCCTAATAGAAGGATAATAGATGAGGACACTTAAGCTGAGGAAGATACCTCAACTTAATCCATGGTTAGGGATTAAATTCATTATATAACAAGCCTTTATTAGATGCATTTTAATTAAGGGATGAGATTAAGAAATGGATTTTATGATTTTGTAAGATAACTTGAGGGGGACTTGTCCATTAAACACTAGGGTTAGTCCTTCTTAACCATAAGGAAGAATTAAAACCCTAATGTAAGGCCCAAGTTACAAGATAAAGCCTTGATGATTATTAAGATGATTTGATTAAGATTTTTAAAAAAATTAAAGGTTTAACAATTAGGATTAAAGTTATACACTCCATCCTAAGAGAAGGATGTAGGCATAACCCTAATTTCAAAGTCCTAAAACTTTATGAGTTTAGTCTCTGATTGTTGAGATGAGAAGAGAGACTCAAGGAGACTCAAAGGTAAAAGTCTTAGGGGGACTAACCACAACCCTAATTATTATCATGCTTGGGTATCCTATGGTTTGTGAGGCTTAAGAAAGATCTTCAAGGAAGCCACCAATGGAAGAAGTAGATGAAAGGAGGATGAAGCAGAAGAATAAGTTACTTACTTCATTGAAGAAGATAAGTAACTTAAAGAAAGAAAGTGAGAGAGATGGAACATAAGTGAATCCAATTCACTTAAAAGACAAGTAAGAATTCATATGAAAGAGATAAGAAGAAGTGAGAAGTGAAGGCAAATCCACTTCTCAAAGTAACTTACCACCTGAAAATGTTAGCATGAATGCATAAAGTAAAAAGCATAAAGAAATGAAATGAAAGGAGATGAAATGAGATGAAATGACCAAAGTCAGAAGGGTTTATGCAATGTTAATGTCATGTGAGATGATGCAAAGGCATACAAAGTGCATATGTACGATCATACAAGAATGAGATGCAAAGGAGGCATGCTTTGAAGTTTGAAAACACATGAAAGTTTATGAAATGAAATGAATGTTCAACATGGAAAATAAATGAAGAAATGATCAAGCATGGTTCTAACATGTCCTAAGATGTATAAGATGACATATGAATGCAAGAAATGTTATGGCAAGTTCATGTAATGATGCATATGCAAGGTAAATGCAAGTGAACACATAAAATTAGGGTTACATGGAAGTATGAGATGCAAATGAACAAAACATAATCATATGACATGATAAAAAATTGAAACTAGGCTCAAATAAACCCTAATCCCATACTTGGTTAGTCAAAAATGATTTTTTAAAGTTAGGGTTCAAAAAAGGATTTTTAATGACCCTTAATTCAAAGAAAATTCACAAACTATGATCAAACCTAAAATGAAATTTGTGTGAAGAGTTTGAAAATGTTTCTAAATGCATTGGGATGTTTCATGATTTGTTTGGTGATTTTTAGAAACCGAAATGTATTTTAAATTAATTAAAAGACTTTAATTAATTAAAAATAACATTTAAATATTTAAAAATACTTTTTAAATGCAAAAAATAAAATAAAAATCATTTTTGGGTTGAGAAAAATATTTAAAGTCAGAATGAAAACGAAATTATTTTTGTGATGCTTTTTGCTATTTTAAATAAATTATGCAAGAAAAATGAATTAAAATGAAATAAAAATGATTTAAAATGAAAAGTATGCAGATCTGAAGGCCCGGATTCAAATGGAAAAGGAGGGAATTGACTGGCGCGCAATCCAGTGGTCAGAATTGAAACTGGCTTTTAATTAAGTTTTATAATTAATTAATCAGGATTAAACTTAATGGACTAATCTGAACCACTCAATGCCTAACCCTAATCACCATCCAATGGTCAGAAACGCATTTGGGCAACTAAACGTGGATTAGCCCTAATCACTTTCAGGTGGCCGGAGAAGACCTCCGGTCATCTTCTCCGGCCAACCCCTCACCTGAACTTCCTCAAATCACCACCTCAAGCCTCCAAAACCTCCAGAATTAATCAACTAACTACCCTAAACAATAATCCAGCCTCAAAAATCATTTATCATTCATCATCAACAAGATTCGAATCAAAACATCAAAACGACAAAAATTTCAGAACATCATGAAATGCTTAAAACTCAACCATTTTCAAAAGTAAAGACATCAGCATGATCAGAGAAGCATAAGGAATCAATTAGAAACTTAAAAGAAAGGTTCTGGAAAAATTGTTCATCATAGCTACCTGAGATGGAGCTTTGTGTTCTTGAGCTTTTTGACCTCTTCCTTTGTGCAAAATGACTCTAATGATCCCTTTGATGATTCTGGAAAGCTTATATGGAGTTTATTTTGGCTGAATCAAGAGTTCCAGTTCTGAGGTTGCAGAAATCGTGTTTGAGTTTGGGGGCTTTTCAGGCTATGGTGATGGGTGGGAAATGATCCTTAGGCCATGTGGAGATGATTGGTGAAAGAAAATTGAAGTTTTGATGGTTGTGCTATGAGTTTCGAAGAGAGGAAATTTTTTGACAAATTTTGTGGATTCTGAGTGTGGGGGAGATTCAGCTGCTTGTGCGTTGTTCTTCTGAGTCCTTAGGGTTCACATAATGTATGTTGATTGGCCAGAGAGTTGTTGTGGCACAGGTTGATTGGTATGGGAGGAAATGCAAAAATGTCAACTTATGTGTACTTGAGGTATGGGCCATGGCAGGTTTGATTTCTTGGGGTGTCTGGCCTCAGCAAGTTTCATGGAGAGCCATGCAATGGTTTTGATGCAGCTGGCACAAGTGGATGAGAGAATCCAATGTATTTTGCAATCTTTGTGAGTTTTTCCCCTTTTGTGATTTCTTGAAGTTCAAGGCATGAAAACACTTGATTCAAAGAACAATTCTGATGTTTAGAGGTCCAATTGACATATTGTGAAATGTTTGTGTCCATTTGAATTCATTAGAATGCTTGAATATGCGAATTTGCAAAATCCCTCTTTGGCATGAAACTTAGAATTTTAGGATTTTTGCCAACTTTGAAAGGCCATATCTTGAGTTCTATGATGAATCAAGACATGTTCTTGTACTTTTTGAAAAGGGAAAGATCCAATCTACAACTTTCATGACCAATAATGTTTCATTTGAAGCATTTTTGGTTGAGAAAGAGGAGGTTGAAAAACTTTCCCAAAATGGAAAGTTTGCATTTCAAGTCATTTCCATTTTTGGCAAGTTTGCAAATGGCTCAAAATTCTTAAATCTTGTGAACTTCCAACCTCTTCTAAGATCAAATAAAGATCATAGAACTTCAATTTGATGAAAATACCCCTTTGGTTCCATTGTTGGGGGCCTCAGATGCCCTGATTTTGACTTAACTTGCTCAGGAAGTTACCCAGTGAACATATGACTTCCACAATGAGTTTCTTCATCAAACTTGGTGCACATGATCCTTATGACATATTAAGAACATTAGAAACAATAATGGCCCAAAAATTTAGAGTTAAGGCCTCTGAAACCAAAACCCTAATTTTGGTCATCTGTGCAGTGAAAACCCTAGCTCTGCTTCCATGCCTTTTCCAGTTCTTGTGATCCTTTGACTTTCATGAACTTTGAGGAACATAATATGATGATAGAGCACACATGGACCCTCTTGGAAAGCTTTTAGGAGCTTGGGATGACTCAGATTACTTCTTGGATTGCTCATATCACAAACCCTAGATGCAGATGAACTTGAACCATGTAGTGAAACAAAAATGCAATATGAGATGTAATGTTTATGTTGATGTAAAAAAATGAAAGATCACAAGCCATGGTGTGATATGAGTGAGAGAAAATTTGGGGTGTTTACACAAGTTATTAGGGATATTCTTCTTTAAAGGTCACTAGGGATTTCATCACCAAGGCCATGGTGTAAGAGATCATATTATGGGCTCAAGTTGTGATCAGGGAACTGTGGTCGTCCCAATTTCTAAGTAACTTATCGCTGGTGGTGCGGATTGTTATATTGTTTTGATTTAAGTTTGAAATTTCTTTGATAGTACAAGTTTTTATGTGCATTAATTGTTTCAAGATCGGTGAGACAATTTTCTTAGCATTCAAAATCCAAACCGATAACCAATTGTCAATTTGAGTCCCAAGCATATATTTTATCATTAAACCACATCTTCTACAAAATTCATTTTAATTCCAATCATTTGTTTAACCAAATCCATTTTTTTATCTATTCTAAAAATTCTAAACCAAATGTCTTGTCTAAAGTCCAAATGACCAAGATACTGGCCAAAATTCATTCAAAGCTTCCACAAAATAACAACAATAGAAAAGCCCATCACATGTAAGTTGAAAATAAGTTGCTCTCATGAAAGGTGAAATCACAAGCCATCCATAAATCATCACAATACAACTATCCCAAGATTGAAAGAAAGGTATTGGTGAGCTGCTTCAAACTATCTGTAGCGGTAAAAAACATGAGTGTAAGTTATTAGTTAACTTAACTCAAAGTAAACAGAGTCGCCACCGCGCTTTTATTTTATTCCAAGAGGAAAAGGAAAAAAGAGCGAATAAATCCTAATGAATCTAAAAGCAAAAAAAAAGCTAAAGAAACACAACAGAGAAACAGGTAAGGGGATATGTTACACAATAGGAAGGTTTTACGCACCCAAAATGTCTGTGGTACTCCAAGGGAGCCCTTTGAAAAATGTACTGCTTTTGGTTTGAAAATGGTTTGTAAAATATGAGTGGAGAGATGAGAAAAGAACTATTTTTTTTTATTTATATTTTTGTGTTTGGAGAGGTTTACCACCTCATGCCTACGTACCCACAAAGTGCAATGTAAGATCAAAACCCCGTAGTTCGTTGTATAAATAGTGAAAAATGTGGGTTATGATTAATTTTATTAAGTGAAGAGAATTTGTCATTTCCAAGTGGATGGCCAAACAAACTACCATGAGAATGAAGGCATGGACTCATACATCATTATAGGGAGGGCGCCAACTCGGATAAAATCGATGAGTATACCACTAAACCCCCACAAAAGACAAGAGACTCAATTACATCAAACTACAACCATGGAGATTGAGAGACTTGCACCCGACTAAAGAATAATGACTCATAATCAGCACTCTTTAAAAGAAAATAAACAAAAGTGCACAAAGGCACAAAACAACTTGAATGAGTTTGATTCTTTTTATTTTTTTTTGAATTAAGGTCAACATGATTAGATTCATTGATTTTAAAAGAAAAAAAAAGGCACTTGACAAAAGTCAAGGTTTTTGTTTATTAAAGAGGCGATGATTTAAAAAGAAGGAATCCTTTGAAAAAGGGAGAAGGTTTTGAAAATTAAAAAATGGGAGGAGATGAAGGGACTATCCTAAGAAAATAAGGAGATAAGGGAAGAAATATCTAACCAAACTTGACAACATTCCAATTTATGAGCAAAAGAGTTCCATCCTTTTAAGCTAGCAAATGGCCAAATAAAGACTAAATCCAACTTCATGAAGATCAAAGCAAGGGGAAAGGATCCTAAAATCTAAGTCCAAAAATCTCCATTCCAATGCCAAGGATAGTAACCAAAAGTCCACAAATTAAAGTCACAAGTTTTTTTAGAAGTTTAATCCTTTATTAATGTTTTTTGGTGTCCAAATGGACAAAAGGAAAATCAACAACTAAAATAATAAGAACAAATAATAAACATGATATGGATGAATAAGGCAAAATAAAATAAAAGCGATAAAAGTGAAAGAAATTAAATGTTAGTAACAAAAAGGAATTAAAGTGCAAGAATCTAAATATTAACAAAAAAAGTATAATAATATTCACATAATAATGGTATGGTGAACTTAATCAACCACAACAAAAAGAAAGATTAACCAAAATCGAAGGCAACCGGATCCGCTTAGCATCTTACACTATAGCGATTAATCAAGGCAAACCGAACCGGATTCAATGAAATTTGAAAGGCGATTGGGAAACCCAAAGCACCTATGCATCAAACATTCATAAGTCTCGATTCTTGATGCAATATGATTAACCACTTTGGGATTACGCGATCAACAAGAGATCCGGTCCACGAAAGTGCAAGTACCCAATTAGATTTTTATTCCGAAATCGGGACACGTTTAGGTCTATGTTAAGTAATCACTGATTAATTTACGAAGTAATCACCCTAAAAATGAGGTTGGACACCACCGATTAAGGTGCATAATGTTAGTGCTAATGCATGCGAGATAAACGATATGTAAATCGTTATCCGGACGCGATATCGCACAAAACTAAAGGTGAATACCAAATTGAGCCTCACTTATGGTATTCTTCCATCCTTAAGTTCAATCACTCATCTTGGTGGATTCAAGCATGAAAATTTATCACTAATGCAAATTACCTTAAATGAATTGAATAATTCACTTAAAGGTAGTTTTGAATTAATGAACATTAAGTACTCTAATCTACACCCAAAGTTCATTGAAATTAAGGAGAAATCACTCCCAAAAATGCTTCCCAAGGTAAAAATTAAAAGGAGGAAGAAGAAGAAGAAAAAGGAACCAAAAGGGGGCTTGAAACAAGCCAAAAAAACCATTCTGACTTGTGTTAACCGGTTATCGCAAGCAGATTTTAAATAATTTGCGCTGTTTTGAAACTGGTTAACCGGTTAACGCTGTACCAGAAGCTGAAAAAATGTAGAAAATTCAGCATGATCCATTTTGAATCCTTTTCTCAAACATTGGATGATCATGATCTGAATTTGCACGAATTTTAAAACCAAAATACAGTGGAATCCCTGCAATCAAACAACAAATAAAGATCCAAAGGATCTAGAAACAAAGGCACCAAGGATCTACATCTTGAATGTTGATGGTGAATATGGGTTTATGGAGGAAGATGAATTACCAAAAGCTTTTCTTCAAATTGGACCAACACAAGCTTAGATCTACTGAAATTGATGAGCAAAAGAATGAAAGGATGAAGGTTTAGCTCAAGTTAATCAAGAATTCAATGTGAATTCTTGATAACTTCAAAAGAAAGAAAGATGAGCTTTGGAGAATTTTGGTGTTGGGGAAGTATTTTGCAAGAGGTTTTGTGGCTATCAAAAGCTTATGAAATGACTGAAATTGTGGTCCTATTTAAAGGCCTTAGGTATGGAAATTTGGTGGAATGGAGCTTGCTTTGGTAATTTGAATTTAGGTTTGGTAATTGAAAATTTGGTGGGAAATGAAAAAGAGTGGTGATTAATGAGGGTTTATGGTAGGAAATGATCAAAGTGATGTAGAGAAATCAGAAACCAATGGATCTAGAATATTCCAATTAAATCAATGATCTAAGGGTGCTGAATTTGAATAAAAAATTCAAATTTCGCACTGGTTAACCGGTTAACCAACGGTTAACCATTTGGTTAACTAGTTAACCAAGCTGAAATTTGAATTTTTTATTCAAACATGGTTGCTTGGTTGTTTCGGCCCGATTCTTCTTGTGCGTCGAAGAAATGAACACATGAACCTTGGAAATCCTTTGAATGAATCAATTAACTTGGGAAATCCTCGATCTGATAATTTTGAATTATTTGCGGATCGTCTTCGACTTTTGTCTGTGAAATTTCGCTCGAGCTGTAGGACTGCTATTTTTGGCCTTTCAATGGTTCCTCTTCCTGAAAAAGGTTAGTAAATGGAAACAAAATATTCTTTTTTTGACTTTGATTAATGGTTAGTAAACATAAACAAATAAAGTAATTAAAGACAACGGTGATCCCCTGCGAGGCATAAACCTAACCCGAGAATAACCGATCAACCAGTGTGATCTTGTTTGTATGCAAGATGCAGATGACAATGCAAATAAAACTTAGGGTGCAACAGCTGCCCCTATTTAAGTCTCTTCGATTTGAAGATATGAAGATTGACATCTTCGTCTCTGCAAGATGGGAGAGACTTAAATACAGAAAACCCAAATTTTTGTCGTAAGAGAACATGATATGATATGAATATGATATGCAAACCCATGATCTCTGTGGGGAAAATACGACCACCAGAGAAAAACAAAAGCTTGGGGGCACAAAAGAAATATCCCGCTGGGGAATACAAAAGACACCAAAAGAGTTATCACTGGATAACCAACTCCACATGGGAAAAAAGAAAATATGATACAATCAAGATAGCATGGTTCAACGGGAAAGAGTAAACACTCTTCCAGGGAACAATAACCAATCAAAGTATTCGAGTCCAAAAATGGAGGAATACCGAGTCGGAACAGAATCATCAACTACCAGTTTACTGGGTAGGAAAACAAGGGACTCGACTATTGATTTACTGGATAGGAGCAAAGCAAAGAGGGATAACTTCCACTACCTTTTACTGGGTAGAAAAAAACCTCAACTACCTGATTTACTGGGTAGGAGCTCAAATAGAGGGAAACAACTTCTATTACCTTTTTACTGGGTAGAAAGAAGAACTCTCAACTACCGGATTTACTGGGTAGGGGTACAAGCAAAAGAGCTTGATTAATTTGGTAATATTACCCACTATCGAAAAATTGATAGCTTAATTCCAAAGTAATATACTCAAGCTGGAGAAAATATTGCCCACTCTCAAACAATGATAGCTTAATTCCAAAGTAATATTACTCACAAAGGGGACCAAAATTCAATCCAAGAACAAATTGCAGAGAAACGGTCAAACAATACTCATCCCGAGGAGGAAATATCTCAACTGGGGAAGTTCCATCCAGATAATAAACTGGGGAGGAAACTGAATCAAAATCATCCACGAGAAGCAAACTCAATGGGGAAATAGAAAGGATAAACATTTTCTGCTTAAGGGTTGACACTCTAAACTTTAGAGGAAAACCACACACACACTCTGTGAGGAAAAATCACACCAAAGAGCGGGGAACAAAGATAAGCGCAAGAATGCAAGAAAACGATGCTATGCTTATGCGTATGAATATGCTGACAAAACAGACATAAAGATAAGAAATGGGTGACATAAACACCACAACAACCGAATACTCGGCTAACCAGGGAAATAACGCCGGAGACCATGCTGGAGATTCGATTTGAAATCCTGCAGAGGAACATCAAAAGCCATCAAAGGAATAAAATCATACTACAAGGCAAAAATCAGATTGGGGAAAACAACAGCTAGGGATCCAATCCACAAAGCATTCTTCCAGAATCCATAAAAGGATATCATCAGAAATTCCTTTCTGAGAGGATAACGCGTCGGAAATACTTCAACAACACAAAATCTTCCATACTTCGGGGAAAGAAGGACATGTCCCTGTTAAACTCTGATGGGGACGAATATCTGCATAACGCTGATGAGGAAACGCAATAAAGATCTACCAATGATAAAAATTAAGCATAGCCTATTGTAGTATCAAACATTAATCATCAACTCTGCATAGGGATACCATCCTATTGAGGAAAGGTAATGATTTGTCGAGGACGGGAAGAACTTCCACGATCCATGTTGGGGACAAAAATGTTCTTAAACAAATTCCTGCAGGAACAACCATCATACTATTTCTGCTCCATTCGGGGAAATAATTATACCACTCTCACTCTGCTTGGGGAAGGAGTTGCGCCACTCCTGATCTGCTTAGGGAAAGAGTGCAAAGCATGCCAAAGATCAAAAATAGAGATCTGCTGGAAACCATCACACGCAGACTTACTGGGGATCTATGAAGATCTTTCATCACTGAACGTTTGGACTTTTCGACCCACGGGGGGGATACCAGAAATTAACATCATAGCAAATCACAATTACAAGGGATTTTAAATCAATAATCACCAACATGTGAAAGAAAACCTCTAAACTAGTTGATATACCCAAACTTCTGCTGAGGGATGCAACCAACTTATGTTGAGGAGCAAAGACTCGGCCGGGGGCTTCCAAGACTTTTCAAGTCAAGGGTAAACTACTGAGGAAGAGATCAAAACTCAGTTGGGGATTTTCTAGGATATATCTTCCAACAACTCTTCTGGGGGAAAGGAACAGAATTAAGAGTATTTAAAATCCTTGCTCATGCTGGTTGCTGGGGAACAAAACATCATTAACATCGACATGCCAGGACCAATCAAAAATTACTTAAGGACACAAACTGATCAAACCCCGCTTTGGGAGAGATAAGTTACACATCCAGACTTTACCATCCCTGGAATCACTATTGATATCCTTTCTTTATTCACAAATCAAGAGAAAATGTTTTTATAATCTTCAAAGATTAAATTTATTAAATTTGTTTCAAAAATCATCATCAACAATAAATTGAAATTTTGTAAACAGAAACAATGTAAAGAGTTTCAAACAATTGGATAAAAGCTCAAATTTATTGATAGAATGGTAGTCAGCAAATGGCATGACTCCATGGATCATTACAAGTTTGAAAAATGGTAAATACATGGAAAAGGGCTACATTGAAATATAATGATTACTTTTCTCCCTATCAACTTTGAATTCCATTGTGCCCGAAACTTCAGTCAAGGATGAGTGAATAAGAATCTTTGATGGGCAGTTCTTCTGAAGGATAGAATCTGAAATCCTCAGTCGTTACAAGTGATCCAATCTGTCGATCCAGTTACTTGCCATGATCCCTAACTTTTGCCTAGATTGCCCTTTCAGGTTTTCAATATACCGAGATAATTATTTCTGTTTTTTGTCTCTAATTTTTGCCTGGACCGCCCTTTCGGGTTTTCAATCCACCGAGACACTCATTTTTGCCTAAGCCGCCCTTTTGGGTTTTCAACTTAGCGAGCTGTTCTTTTATTTTTTTAGGCGAAGTATTTCTTGATTGCATCCGCATTCACAGGACGAGTGATCTCCTCACTATTTATAGTTGCAAGAATTAATGAACCGCCAGAGAAGGCTTTCTTGACAACATATGGGCCATCATAGTTCGGAGTCCACTTGCCCCGAGAATCTGTAATGAAAGACTAGATCTTTTTGAGCACGAGGTCGGCTTCTCTGAATACACGAGGTTTGACCTTCTTGTCAAAAGCTTTCTTCATTCTTTGCTGGTACAACCGACCATGACACAAAGTTGTTATTCTCTTTTCTTCAATCAAATTCAACTGATCAAATCTACTCTGACACCATTTAGCCTCAGTCGACTTGGCTTCCATCAAAACTCTCATTGATGGGATCTCAACCTCAACGGGGAGCACTGCTTCTGTACCATAAACAAGTGAGAAAGGGGTTGCCCCTGTTGAGGTGCGGACAAATGTACGATACCCATGCAAAGCAAATAGGAGCATCTCATGCCGGTCCTTGTATGTCACAACCATCTTCTAAATGATCTTCTTAATATTCTTATTCACAGCTTCAACAGCCCCATTCATCTTTGGTCTATAAGGAGAAGAATTATGGTGTTGAATTTTGAATTCTTCGCAAAGCTCTTTCATCATCTTATTATTCAAATTCGAACCATTATCAGTAATGAATCTATTCGGAACACCATATATGCAGATAATGTTATTCTTGATAAACCGAACCACAACTTGCTTGGTCACATTAGCATACGATGTCGCCTCCACCCACTTGGTGAAGTAGTCGATTTCCATAAGAATAAAACGATGTCCATTCAAAGCCTTGGGGTTCAATCATACCAATCATGTCAATTCCCCACATAGAGAAAGGCCACGGGGAAGAAATCACATTGAGATGAGTTGGTGGCACATGAATCTTATCAGCATACACTTGGCACTTATGGCACTTTTTCACATACTTGCAACAATCAGATTCCATTGTCAGCCAATAGTAACCTGCTCTTAACATCGTTTTAGCCATTGCATGCCCATTAGCATGAGTACCAAAAGATCCTTCATGAATTTCTTTCATTAACATGTCTGTTTCGTGTCTATCCACGCATCTGAGCAAGACCATGTCAAAATTCCTCTTATAAAGTACATTCCCATTCAGGAAGAAATTGCTTGCCAATCTCCTCAAAGTCCTCTTGTCTTTATCGGATGCCCCAAGTGGGTATTCCTGTCTCTGAAGAAAACATTTAATATCATGGTACCAAGGCTTGTCATCGTGGACCTCTTCAACTGCAAACATATGAGCTGGTCTTTCAAGTCGCATCACTCTGATCATGGGAACATCATTCCACTAGTACACCTTTATCATAGAAGTTATAGTTGCTAAAGCATCTGCCATCTAATTTTCATCACGAGGCACATAATGAAACTCAACTTTAGTGAAGAAAGTTGATATCCTTCTGGCATAATCTCTATAAGGGATCAAGTGGGGTTGATGAGTTACCCACTTACCCTTGATCTGATTGATTACTAAGGCAGAATCTCCATACACATCAAGATGCTTAATCCTTAGATCAATAGCTTCCTCAAGACCCATAATACAGGCTTCATACTCAGCTTCATTATTGGTACAAGGAAAAGTCAACCTTGCAGCAAAAGGAATATGTGAACCATGGGGAGTAATGATCATTGCCCCAATTCCTCTTCCGCGTGCATTCACAACACCATCAAAAACTAAACCCCATCGAGATCCAGGCTCCGGCCCTTCCTCAATCAAAGGTTCATCACAATCTTTCATTTTCAAATACATCACATCCTCATCTAGAAAATCAAACTTGATTGGCTGATAATCATCAATCGGTTGATGCGCCAAATGGTCAACCAAGATACTACCTTTTATAGCTTTTTGAGCTCGGTATTCGATATTGTATTCTGACAACAACATCTGCCAATGAGCAATCCTCTCAGTCAAAGAAGACTTTTCAAATATATACTTGATCGGATCCATTTTAGAGATCAACCAAGTTGTATGATTAAGCATATACTGGCGAAGACGCTTTGCAGCCCAAGCTAGGGCACAACAAGTTTTTTCAAGCATGGAATACCGAGACTCACAATCAGTGAATTTCTTACTCAAGTCGTAAATTGCATATTCTTTTCTTCCAGATTCATCTTGCTGACCAAGTACACAACCCATGGAATCTTCTAGCACAGTTAAGTACATGATCAACGGTCTACCTTCCACCGGAGGAGACAAAATAGGAGGTTCAAGCAGATATTCTTTAATACTTTCCAACGCCTTCTGAAAATCATCTGTCTAGACACAACCTTTGTCTTTCCGAAGCAACTTGAAGATTGGAGCACATGTGGCAGTCATGTGAGAGATAAACCTCGAAATATAATTCAAATAGCCCAAAAACCCTCTTACTTTCTTTTTAGTTCTTGGAACAGGCATTTCCTGAATAGCTTTCACTTTATCAGGATCAACTTCAATGCCTCTTTGGCTGACAATAAAACCTAACAACTTTCCAGAACATACACTAAATATGCACTTGTTCGGATTCAAACGAAGTTTAAACTTCCTTAACCTCTGAAACAACTTCAATAAATGTTCAACATGATCCTCTTCAGTCATCGACTTAGCGATCATATCATCAACATATACCTCAATTTCTTTATGCATCATATCATAGAAAAGTGTGGTCATATCTCTTTGGTATGTCACACCAACATTCTTCAATCCAAAGGGCATCACTCTGTAACAGAATGTTCCCCATGGTATAATAAATGTGGTCTTTTCCATGTCCTCGGGTGCCATCTTTATTTGATTATAACCGGAAAAACCGTCCATAAAGGACAACACATCAAACTTAGCCGTATTATCTACCAACACATCAATGTGTGGCAATGGAAAATCATCTTTTGGACTGGCTTTATTCAAATCTCTGTAATCAACACACATTCAGACTTTTCCGTCTTTCTTTGGAACAGGCACAATATTGGCTACCCAATGAGGATAATTAGATGTCATAAGAAAACCTGCATCAATCTGCTTTTAAACCTCCTCTTTGATCTTTACTGCCATATTAGGATGAGTTCTTCTCAACTTTTGCTTCACAGGTGGACATTCAGGCTTCAGCGGCAATCTATGCTCCACAATATCAGTATCAAGACCTGGCATGTCTTGATAAGACCAAGAAAACACATCAACATATTCTCTAAGAAGCTCTACAATCCTCTTTTTAACATCAGGACCAAGCAATGCTCCAACTTTGACTTCTTTCTTATCATCTTCAGAACCCATGTCGACTATCTCTATAGACTCTCCATGAGGCTGAATAACCTTTTCCTCGTGCTCAAGCAACCGAGAAATCTCATCAGGAATCTCTTCAACATCCTCTTCCTCAGCTTCAAACACAGGGAATTCAAAGTTGGGAGTGGGCATAAGATCATTGCTTTCAATGGGTTTATCAATCAATCTGCACAATGATTTTATTTTTATTTTAGAATATAAGCAAAAGTGCAAACATTATGTAGATAAACAATTATTATTATTTTGGGTTTTTTATGTTACCATTTTTCAGAATAAAGCAAAAAGGAAAAACACATATGGAAATAACAAAAGAACATTTTATTGATGATGATAAAATTTGAAACAAAGCCCGACAAACATCACTTTCACCTTGGGCAGAGTGAAGGGATTTTTGAAAGAAAATAAAACAAATTACTTTGAAGCATGAACAATAAAAGGAACATCAACAACAATCCAGTTCTTGCAAATCTTTTCGTGCGTAACAAAGTTAAGCATTTCTTCATCTTCATCATCTTCAATGATGGCAGTAGCAGAATGATCGTTGATAAACCCAACACTTCGAAATCCTTCCTGAATAGTCTTCGGGTCATGGAGAGCCACACCTGGTGTAAAACCAATACCGAATCCTTCTTTATTGTAGACAACATCAATAACTCGTCCCCAACCGTCAGATCGACCGATTTCAAGCATGCGCAAAGCATCCTTGAGAGAAGACATAGGCATGACATTCTTCTTAGCAGTATTATCAAAAACAGAAAGATCCTGGAATTAAGTTCCCACTTCTTCTTCAGCATCAATATAGGAGAAAGATGACAAATTGCTCACTAGCATCGCCTTTTCACTGCCAATAGTCACTAATTTCCCATCTTTCACAAACTTCAGCTTCTGATGGAGAGTAGATGTCACAGCTCCTGCCTCATGAATCCAGGGTCTTCCAAGGAGACAACTGTAAGCGGGATGTATATCCATTACTTGAAAATTAATTTGGAATATAAACGGTCCAATCAGAATAGGAAGATCAACTTCACCAATCACCGTCTTCTTCGATCCGTCAAAAGCTTTTACAATAATCCCACTATGCCTCATGGGAGCACCTTGGTACACAAGCCTTGACAAAGTCGACTTCGGCATCACATTCAGAGAAGACCCAGTATCAACCAGCACTTTAGACATAGCATATTCCTGACAGTTTACTGAAATATGCGGAGCCAAATTATGGTTCCTTCCTTTTTCAGGAAAATCATCATCACAGAAACTCAGATTGTTGCATGATGTGATATTAGTCACAATACTATCAAACTGATCAACAGTCACATCATGGTCAACATAAGCTTGATCAAGAATCTTCTGCAAAGACTGCCTATGAGCCTCAGAGCACATCAAGAGTGATAAAACTGATATTTTTGACGGAGTATGCAACAACTGCTCAGTAACGTTGTACTCGCTCTTCTTTATCAATTTTAACACCTCATCTTCACTATCACCAAATTGGCCTGATCGGGCAATAG
The DNA here is from genome assembly GCA_963966055.1 of Lathyrus aphaca. Classification (NCBI taxonomy): domain Eukaryota; kingdom Viridiplantae; phylum Streptophyta; class Magnoliopsida; order Fabales; family Fabaceae; genus Lathyrus; species Lathyrus aphaca. Next base: position 338,854,035 of record OZ014523.1, on the reverse strand, counting down.
CATCCATAATCTGTTTACTCGCACTTGTATCTTCATTTCTCTTCAGAGGATCCGAAGCATAAACTCTACCACTTCGAGTAACCTTTGTCACATCAGTAATGCTAACCACAGACCTTGGAGAAGGAATACGAACTTCCTTACCATTTTCTATCATCATAGCATTATATCGATATGGAACAGCTTTATCGGACTCATATGGCATTGGACCAGGCAAATTAATCACCAAGGGAGTCACAACATATTTGCGGCTATCAAAAGAAATAACCACCTTCTCAGGACAACCTTCTCAGGAATATTAAACTGAGGCACAATAACATTCACTTCATTTTCATACTCATCTCTTTTCGCTGTCACTTCAATCAACTTATCGTCCATCATCTTTTGAATGTCTCTCTTAACAATCACGCAACCACGAGGGTTCACCGAGAAAATGCAACAACCAGCATAATCGTGATCAATATCATGATATTCACTTAAGAAAGCATGAATCTCAACCAAAGACCTTCGAATATGGAAGACCTCATAAATCTTGAACAAACCAGGACAACCATCAACCATATTCACAGACGTATTACCATGCTTCGAAAGCGGATTTGTCTTCACATTTGGATTAACATCATTGAAGGACAGAACATTGCTCCTTATCAATTTTTGCACTTCAAACTTCAAGGGATAACAGTTCTCAACATCGTGCCCCGGGGCACCTTGATGAAAAGCACAGTGAGCGTCTGGCTTATACCACCATGGGATAGTCTTTGGAAATGGAGGTGGAGAATGCGTTTGCATAAGATTCTTCGCAATCAAAGAAGGAAGCAAATCCACATACAACATTGGAATGGGATCAAAAATTGGCTTAGCACGAACCTATTGATTACCACTCTGTTGCACAAAAGGTTATTGATAACGAGACTGATATTTTGGAGCTACTTGTACAGTTGGAGTCACATTAATAACCAGAGTTACAGAAGCTACATGCTGCTGATGACGATTCTCACGACCACACGGTCTTCTGTAACTTTCATGAGACACAACATTAGTCTCTCCTTCTTTCTTTTTACCAAAGTTGAACCTCCTAGAGCTCGAGCCTGCATTACTCTCTTGGCTCAATCGTCCATCACGAACACCTTCTTCTAAACGCATCCCCATACTCACCATTTCAGTGAAATCAGAAGGAGCACTTACTATCATCTTCTCATAGTAGAAAGAACCTAAAGTCTTCAAAAAGATCTTCGTCATTTCTTTCTCTTCTAAAGGAGGAACAATCTGAGCTGCTAACTCGTGCCATCTCTGCGCGTACTCTTTGAAAGTCTCTTTGTCCTTCTGGGACATTGCACGAAGCTGATCTCTATCTGGTGCCATATAGACATTATACTTGTATTGCCTAACAAAAGCCTCTCCCAAATCATTGAAAGTCTTGATTTGTCTATTATCCAAACTCATATACCATCTCATAGCTGCACCAGTCAGGCTATCCTGGAAATAATGAATCAGCAGCTGATCATTGTCTGTCTGAGCATACATCTTCCTAGCATACATAGTCAAATGACTCAGAGGACAAGTATTGCCCTTGTACTTCTCGAACTCAGGCAACCTGAACTTGTACGGAACTTTGACATTAGGAACCAAACAAAGATCATAAGCATCTTTTTCCGATCAAATCCTTATGCTTCAAGGCTCTCATCTCCTTCTGTATCTCAACAAAACGACCTTGAAAATCATCAAGTCTTTCAATCACACCAACGCCTTCACTGGGCTCAGCATGGTAAATCACTTCATCATGGTGCGGAATAGTGTGCATCACAGGCGGTGTAGTAGTCATCCCTGGTGGAAGAGTATTAAATGCAGCAGTCTCAGAAGGAGGAAGATGATAACCAGCAAGAATGAAATCAACTGGCACGCCCCACGGTGTACTAGCAGGCATGCGATAGCAAGGAGAAAGGACAGTCTCAACATGAATTGATGTAGTGACAATCTCAGAGATGACTGTATTCTGAACAGGAGAATTAGGAGGAGGTGGTTGATTCTGAGCAGCCACCAAGCTTTCCATCATGGCAGTAACTCTTTCCAAACATTCCCTCAGATATGCAACTTCTTCGCGTAGCTCGTGATTCTCTTGTTGTAAGGTTTCCGACATCTTCTTCCGATTATCCCGAGTATCAACTTTGTGAGTCAGCTTGACAGGAGAACTGAATGAAGACCAAGAAACAACATAAGATCCCCGGACAACACTCAAAAAGCAAGACAAATGCGGGTATAATGCATGGTATGCGTATGCAAATGCAAAGATTTCAAAGGACTATAAGATAAATTGCGCTTTTTGAAGTACTTAAAAACTCATTCTCATTAAAATCAAAGTAAGGATTACAAGTGAAGTACAAGCCTCAACAATCCTAATACATGAGAGAAAAAGTAAACTAGTTCTAGGGGATCAAATCCGAAGAAGATCTGAATCCCGACTGGTACTTCATACGAATCCTCATGATCTCTTTCTTATACCGATTCTCCATATCTTCCTTATCCTTCACCAACTGGTCAATAATGGCCTTCCAAGCGCCGGATGTAGGAGGAATGGTAGATGGAGTACTAGAGGAAAATAAATCCTCTCTTGGCCTTTTCGTAACACTCCGCTCAAGTAACTCAATGAGATCATCCTTCTCCTTCAGCTGCTCTTGCATCGTCGTTTTCTCAAGTAGCCATTCTTCTTTCTCTTTCTTCATGTTGTCCAATTCTTCTTGAAGAGCGACCTTCTCATCAACGGGAGGAAGAAAAGCGGACAATGGTAGTATATGAAACAAAGGCTTCTCGGGTGGATAAGGCATCTTGAGCTTGGAAGCTCGAGATCGAACCCACTGGATATAACACTCGGAGGGAGCAAGGTGTTGTCTTCCCAATTGACTCTTCTCTTTCCGATGAACCGCATGCCAAGAATGAGCAATCCTTTTCTTCATTTCTACATGATCTGCACCATTAAGAAAGAAGAAATGGGATAAGGAAAGGTTGTTTGGTATGTCCTTCAAACAATATCCCAACTGTCGCCTAGCAAGAATAGGGTTGTAACTAATTCCCCTACGTGTACTAAGAAGAGGTACGTTAGGAAATTCTCCACAACTATCAATAAGCACTCCAGTATCATAATGGGAACAATACCAAGTCATATCCTTATGAGAAAGAGACATAATCCTTTGAGACCATCTTCGCTTCTCTCTATTATCCTTGAAGACATCGGACTTTGGTAGGTGCGAAATAAACCACCTATAGAGAAGAGGCGCACAACACACAATCTCTCCATCACCTTTGGAGGTCCTATAATGAAAAGCATGATACATGTCTCCAAGCAAAGTAGGTACCGAATTCTTCTTCAAGAAAATCTGAACGACATTCTTATCCACAATACCATCTAAGTTAGGAAACAAAACAATCCCATAAATGAGCAAAGCAAGAATAGCCTCAAATGCATCCTTATGACCCAAAGTAAGTGAAGTAGAAGCTTTCCCCATCAAGAACTTAGCATTAATACCACGAACACTCCCTTTTGGAAGAAACTTCCCATTAAGATCGGACTCCTTGAGAAAAAGGGCTTTGGCGATGACTTTGGTAGTAAGCTCATTCTCTAAACCACTGAAAAGAAATTCCTTGTCCAAAATAGGTAGACCCATCCAATGAGAGTACTCCTCCAAGTTTGGAACAAGCTGATAATCAGGAAAGGTGAAACAATGATGCAACGGATCATAAAACTGAGCTAAGGTAGGGAGAATCCCCTCTGGTACATCAATATCCAAAATAAACAAGAGCTTTCCATAACATTTCCAGAACTCCTGGGTGTCAACCACCAATGCTCCTAGTCTTCTCAACTCCACTATATTAGGATTCTTGAAGGTGTACTTCTTTGTGTTCCTCCTTTCAAAATTCATAACCATAGACATCTAAAATTTTGCAAAAGTTCCTTATGAGTCCCTTGAAATCTCAAAAACAATGCTCATGAATGCATGATGGCATGTATGCAACAACCACAAACAAGATCACACAAAGCACACAGGTCTAGGTTCCGAGTCACGAGTATGAAGTCAAGGTAATAGAACACCAACCCACACAGGTAAGTACTAAGGTTTTGTCTTCATTGTACCTACAGAAAACCAAAAAGGTGCTAATAGAGGTGCCGGAGTTAACAACCATCTTTAGAATATTATCGGTATGTTGGATTACTCCCCAACTGATAACATTCTTAAAATAGACCTCGTCCAAGTGTAGTATCGTGTGACAACCACCTTAGGTTTACACCCATATAGTTTCCGCACTACGTTCCTAAATTGGCTTGGATGGGTTAAGGGTTCTACGGTCCTCAGTATGATCAGCTCAAGGTCGGAAAATAATGCCACATATGATTACTCATCATGACATTGATAATCCAAGAGAGCCTAACCGAGTGGAGATTATCAAATTGATATAGCTTTGGACTACTCCATTGCTTATCGCTTCGAATATCGCCGTCCTATCATAAGTTCAACTTAGATCCGGGTTAGAATCTATCTCACTCACAGAGGATCACCAAAACCGAAACAAAACAAAATAATAACAAACAAATCAAACCAAACCAAAGCAGTAAATAAATCAAAGTAGGCCGAATCCACTTAGAGATTACTCCCCAGCAGAGTTGCCACTTTTCTGTAGCGGTAAAAAACATGAGTGTAAGCTATTAGTTAACTTAACTCAAAGTAAACAGAGTCGCCACTGCGCTTTTATTTTATTCCAAGAGGTAAAGGAAAAAAGAACGAATAAATCCTAATGAATCTAAAAGAAAAAAAAAGCTAAAGAAACACAACAGAGAAACAGGTAAGGGGATAGGTTACACAATGGGAAGGTTTTACACACCCAAAATGTCCGTGGTACTCCACGGGAGCCCTTTGAAAAATGTACTGCTTTTGGTTTGAAAATGGTTTGTAAAATGTGAGTGGAGAGATGAGAAAATAACTATTTTTTTTTATATTTTTGTGTTTGGAGAGGCTTACCACCTCATGCCTACGTACCCACAAAGTGCAATGTAAAATCACAACCCCGTAGTTCGTTGTATAAATAGTGAAAAATGTGGGTTATGATTAATTTTATTAAGTGAAGAGAATTTGTCATCTTCAAGTGGATGGCCAAACAAACTACCATGAGAATGAAGGCATGGACTCATACATCATTATGGGGAGGGTGCCAACTCGGATAAAATCGACGAGTATGCCACTAAACCCCCACAAATGACAAGAGACTCAATTACATCAAACTACAACCATGGAGATTGAGAGACTTGCACCCGACTAAAGAATAATGACTCATAATCGGCACTCTTTAAAAGAAAATAAACAAAAGTGCACAAAGGCACAAAACAACTTGAATGAGTTTGATTCTTTTTATTTTTTTTGAATTAAGGTCAACATGATTAGATTCATTGATTTTAAAAGAAAAATAAATAAATAAAAGGCACTTGACAAAAGACAAGGTTTTTGTTTATTAAAGAGGTGATGATTTAAAAAGAAGGAATCCTTTGAAAAAGGGAGAAGGTTTTGAAAATTAAAGAATGGGAGGAGATGCAGGGACTATCCTAAGAAAATAAGGAGATAAGGGAAGAAAGATCTAACAAAATTTGAAGACATTCCAATTTATGAGCAAAAGAGTTCCATCCTTTTAAGCTAGCAAATGGCCAAATAAAGACTAAATCCAACTTCATGAAGATCAAAGCAAGGGGAAGGGATCCTAAAATCTAAGTCCAAAAATCTCCATTCCAATGCCAAGGATAGTAACCAAAAGTCAACAAATTAAAGTCACAAGTTTTTTTAGAAGTTTAATCCTTTATTAATGTTTTTTGGTGTCCAAATGGACAAAAGGAAAATCAACAACTAAAATAATAAGAACAAATAATAAACATGATATGGATGAATAAGGCAAAATAAAATAAAAGCGATAAAAGTGCAAGAAATTAAATGTTAGTAACAAAAAGGAATTAAAGTGCAAGAATCTAAATATTAACAAAAAAATATAATAATATTCACATAATAATAGTATGGTGAACTTAATCAACCACAACTAAAAAGAAAGAGTAACCAAAATCGAAGGCAACCGGATCTGCTTAGCATCTTACACTATAGCGATTAATCAAGGCAAACCGAACCAAAGTCAATGAAATTTGAAAGGCGATTGGGAAACCCAAAGCACCTACGCATCAAACATTCATAAGTCTCGATTCTTGATGCAATATGATTAACCACTTTGGGATTACTGCGATCAACAAGAGATCCGGTCCACGAAAGTGCAAGTACCCAATTAGATTTTTATTCTGAAATCGGGACATATTTAGGTCTATGTTAAGCAATCGCCGAGTAATTTACGAAGTAATTACCCTAAAAATGAGGTCGGCCACCACCGATTAAGGTGCATAATGTTAGTAATAATGTATGCGAGATAAACGATATGTAAATCGTTATCCGGACGTGATATCACACAAAACTAAAGGTGAATACCAAATTGAGCCTCACTTATGGTAGTCTTCCATCCTTAAGTTCAATCACTCATCTTGGTGGATTCAAGCATGAAAATGTATCACTAATGAAAAGTACCTTAAATGAATTGAATAATCCACTTAAAGGTAGTTTTGAATAAATGAACATTAACTAATCTAATCTACACCCAAAGTTCATTGAAATTAAGGAGAAATCACTCCAAAAAATGCTTCCCAAGGTAAAAATTAAAAGGAGGAAGAAGAAGAAGAAAGAGGAACCAAAAAGGGGCTTGAAACAAGCCAAAAACACCATTCTGACTTGTTTTAACCGTTGGTTAACCGATTAACGCAAGTAGATTTTGAATAATTTGCGCTGTTTTGAAACTGGTTAACCGGTTAACCAATTGGTTAACCGGTTAACACTGTACCAGAAGCTGAAAAATGCAGAAAATTCAGCATGATTCATTTGAAACCTTTTCTCAAACATTGGATGATCATGATCTGAATTTGCACGAATTTTAAAACCAAAATACAGTGGAATCCCTGCAATCAAACAACAAATAAAGATCCAAAGGATCTAGAAACAAAGGCACCAAGGATTTACATCTTGAATGTTGATGGTGAATATGGGTTTATGGAGGAAGATGAATTACCAAAAGCTTTTCTTCAAATTGGACCAACACAAGCTTAGATCTACTGAAATTGAGGAGTAAAAGAATGAACGGATGAAGGTTTAGCTAAAGTTAATCAAGAATTCAATGTGAATTCTTGATAACTTCAAAAGAAAGAAAGATGAGCTTTGGAGAATTTTTTGTGTTGGGGAAGTATTTTGCAAGAGGTTTTGTGGCTATCAAAAGCTTATGAAATGAATAAAATTGTGGTCCTATTTAAAGGCCTTAGGTATGAAAATTTGGTGGAATGGAGCTTGCTTTGGTAATTTTAATTTAGGTTTGGTAATTGAAAATTTGGTGGGAAATGAAAAATAGTGGTGATTAATGAGGGTTTATGGTAGGAAATGATCAAAGTGATGTAGAGAAATCAGAAACCAATGGATCTAGAATATTCCAATTAAATCAATGATCTAAGGGTGCTGAATTTGAATAAAAAAATTCAAATTTTGCACTGGTTAACCGGTTAACCAAGCTGAAATTTGAATTTTTTATTCAAACATGGTTGCTTGGTTGTTTCGGCCCGATTCTTCTTGTGCGTCGAAGAAATGAATACATGAACCTTGGAAATCCTTTGAATGAATCAATTAACTTGGGAAATCCTCGATCTGATAATTTTGAATTATTTGCGGATCGTCTTCGACTTTTGTCTGTGAAATTTCGCTCGAGCTGTAGGACTGTTATTTTTGGCCTTTCAATGGTTCCTCTTCCTGAAAAAGGTTAGTAAAAGGAAACAAAATATTCTTTTTTTTTTATTTTGATTAATGGTTAGTAAACATAAAAAAATAAAGTAATTAAAGACAACGGTGATCCCCTGCGAGGCATAAACCTAACCCGAGAATAACCAATCAACCAGTGCGATCTTGTTTGTATGCAAGATGCAGATGACAATGCAAAGAAAACTTAGGGCAAAAATTAGGGTGCAACACTATCTCCAATACATTTTGAGGAAATGATCATCCCTTTTTGAAAAGTATTACTATGAAAGACTTAAATTCATTGATGTATGAGTATGACAATCAGTCAGATACATTTGGAACGCCTTTTCTACCATTATCAAATGATAATATGAGATGTGAAGGCATGGTTTTGATAACTTCTTTGATGTGATCCTACATACCCAATGTCAAGTTGCCTCACCTGAGTAAGGTAGTTGTGCTCTTGTTGAAGGTGCCTGCCCTATATATTGATTGTTATACCCCAAAACTTTCCCTCACATCTTCAAGACAATATACGTCAAGAGGTCTCCTAATGGTCACAAGATTCTCAGTTGCTCAAGGGAATTCAAGGTTTCATCGGACAAAGCCTCCTCCTAAGCAATGGATCTTAAACTAGGGTTTTGATTTTCTCAAGGAAAATTGGACTTCCAAAGCCTCAAGTGGGCCTTATGGTATCCCATATACTTTAAAGAATCCCCATCTCAAGTTTCTAGGCTTTCCCTGCAAGTTTGGTCAGTCAGATGCTCAGAATATCAAAAATCAATTAACTTGGTCAAAAAGTCAAATGTGGTCAACACAAAGTCAAACTTCAAGATTTTTGGTCAACATCAAGATTATGAGATGAAATTCATCATTTGATCAAGGGTTGATCATGATTCATCAAGAAAACCTCAAAATCATCAAGAATCCAGAGTTACTAAATTAGGGTTTTGTGTAAGAAAAGTCAACAGTAGTTTGACCAACCATAAATTTCACATGCTTCATCAAACATTTCCCATCTAAAGCTCATTTTGAAGGAAATTCAATTCTCTACAACTTTGTGTCTCACAAGCTAAGGCCAAAAATGCTTCATTTGAGAGATATGAGCCAAGACATTATAGGTCATTTAAAAAGTCAACAAAAAGTCAACTTTTTCAATAGCTCATAACTTGAAAATGGAAGATCAAATAGTCATGGGACCAAAAGGAGTAGTTAGAGGACACTCTAAGCTTTCTAAAAAGTCCTAGAACACATACATGGAATAAAAATTGAGAGATATATGCATTGTTGAAGTTGGGCAATTTTGAGGAGGTGTATGAAGCAAAAATAGCCAAAACTCAAGTTTCTTCCAAATGGGCCCATATTTTTCCAACCCAAACTCAATTATAAGATCATGCACGAACCATAGATCACAATATCTGAATTTTTTATATTTATTTTATATTATATTGGATTTATTTCATTTAAATTCAATTTTAATTAAGATAAATATTGAAAAATCAAATATTTGATCTTAGGTCTATTTTAGGATCAAATATTTGATGTTTATGATCATCATAAGTGTCCAATTTCGTGTAAGACCAAAAGAGTATGATTTAATCTAATTTTTTTGACCAAAATAGAAATCACTTTTCTTCATCCTCAAGTAACCTCTCAATCCATCAAAAAGGCCCAAATTTTGACCTAATTCTATTCACCTATAAACACATAACAAGAACACAAGGCAGGGGAGCGAATTTCTGAGCTCATCAACCCTTATCATACGTCAAAAATTTCAAGAAAAGTGACAATTCGGTTTCATCATTCTATCCAATTTCCAAAGGTTTTGAAGGTTGCAATAGCTTCCTTGAGACATCCTAAACATGAATGCATCATTATCATCATCAAAAACATCCACAATCGCATAAACTGAATTCACATTTTAACTTGAAATCTTGATTTTCAATTTCTATTATATGTGCTTTCTAAATGGAATTTGATTGTATATTGTTGTTTATATTGATATTTTCAATGTTTCTGGTTGGTTTGATTTGAGTTTTGATGCAGGAACGATGACATGCCATAATTAGGGTTTTGAGCTTCAATTTTAAGAACCATTCCTAGACACGATTTCGCATAATATTGATGGCTTAATTGGACTCATAAGACCTCCATTAATTTATTTGTATCATTAGAATGAGTTTATTTTGTGTTTTTTTGTTGTTTTTTATTTGCAGGCCATGTAGTGATGGATGAAAACCGTCAGTAAAACCTCTTGCTATAGACAAACTGTAGCTATATATTAAGTGGACGGATCAATGAAGAAGAAGGACCTGGGCACGCTTTTCAAATTCAAATATTTGTTTTATTTTATAATCATATTTTGTTGTTTCTTTGACACGCGCAGGTGCGTGGCCCAGTGGCTGAAGGCATGCTTGCTGAAGCTAGGGTCCTGGGATCGAATCCAGGCTTCCCCCATTCTTTTTGGTTCTTTTCTCCTTTGTCATATTTGTCTTGTTTTCTTATTTTTCTAATTAATTTTTTAATTAACTAATTATAATTAACTAACTAATTAACCTTTTAATCATTTTAATTCTTAACTAAATTCATAAATTTTTTTCCATTAACTTTATTATTTCTTAATAAATTTATTTTCATAAAAAATTTAGTTTTTGGGTTATTTAATTAATTCATAATTAACTTAATAACTAGGGTTTAATTGATTTTAACTTTAATTTTTGTTTTCTAACCCTAATTTTTTTAACATAATCCTAAAATTTATTTTTTCAACTAAAATTTTAATTAATCAATCTCTTTATTAATTTTCTTATTATTTTTAAAAAATCGTTTAACTAATGAAATTCATGTAAATTTACTTTCTCGCATTTTTAATTATGTAACTGCTCCCGATTTGTAATAGCTAATTAGGGTTTTAATTTTCCGCACTTTACTTTTTGCAATCCCGTAAAAACAAATGTATCCCCCTCCCCATGATGTAATAGTCTAGGTCTTTATTTCTCGCTTTTTAATTTTTGTTAAATGTAAACTGCGTGGTTAGTAAACCTAGGGTGTGAAAAGAATGTATGCAAAAATAAATGGACCTAGCCCACTAACTTCTAAAATAAGTATTTGAAATTAATATTCACACACGTAAGTCGATCGTCATACGATTTCCATATGCACCCCTAGGGTTTCCCCTCTTGGTTGCCTTACGAAATATGGCCAAGTCCCTCGAACGTGAGGGTATCTTAGTAATGTTGCCTATGGATAAAATTCATCAAGTCCCTATGGATAAATGATCTTGTCCCTCGATGACCCTACTAAACTGATAGTAGTCCCTTCGAATTACTAAGATACCCCTGCAAGGTTGCCTTCTATGACCATACGATGATCCTACGCCCATCCCTTTAAACATCCAAGGTTAAGACTACTTACTAACTCATAGTAAGGACAATCATACCCTTAAAGGAAAGAAATAACAAGAAAGACCTTACAAACTTAGGGTAAGTAGTTTTTAAGTGCTTGCTCACTTCTTTTTCAAAATACTCTTTACTTCCAACTTTTTTCAAATACTTTCAAATTAAAACACTTTGTATACATCCATACAAGTATCATTATAAAGTTAAAGTCTTTATGAAAATATTTTCTAAATACACCACCACTATTTTTCAAACAAAAGTAAAGTGAGCTAAGCAGTTAGGAGCCCATGGATAACCATGGATACAAAGGGTGTTAACACCTTCCCTTTGTAAAACTTACCCCCGAACTCAAATCTTTTTCAAAAAGTCTTTCCTGTTCTTTTATTCTTTTTCTTTATTGGATAAAATAAAAGTTGGTAGCGACTCTTGCTATCTACAACATAGTTTTTGGAAACAAAAATGCCCAAGTCAGTACTCCCACCGTGTTACAGAACTAGCGACTATGCTGGGGACTACTAATTAAAAGAGGGGTTACCTTAGAGTTATGACACTTTACTTGTTTGAATTGATTGCTTTATTTTTAAGGGTATTTGTTGTGGGGCTACTTTGAGAAAGATCCTAACCCGAATCTAGTGTACCTTAGGTAAGTAGCAATGAACCAAGGAAATTGTACGACGTATACCGATATGGTTGATCTGGTGGCTACAGTTAGTGTGACATCTTGGTGAGTTCTGATGTTCCTTAAGTAAGTTGAGGATAACATGAGGCTGACATATGTTTTCATTAACACTAACTACCCTTTAGAACCCTAATTGACCCATCTTGGCCATTAGAATCTATTGAGATAACCGGCTTTGGTGAAGTCTAAAGTTGGTTGATACTCGATGCTACGCTCATTGAGATTCTAATCTTGGAAGGTTTTGGTTGGCAAGTCAGTTGCCATAGTGAACAACAGCCTTTGAAAAGAATCAGTGATATTGAGATCCCTTAGAACCCAGTTACTATTGCTAGGACATAATTAACCAACTAAACTTCAGTGGGGAGGGTACTTACCTATGAACTTCATGCAAGCCTTTAAACCTAAGGCTATTGTGTGACTTGTTTGTGTGTGCCACTTGTTTTCTTTGAACATAACATCATAACACCATGATATCATAACATAGCATTTTCACTAACCATTTTAAGGACCAAATGATTTATCTTTATTCTTGGTTGCAGGTTATGGCTTCCGCTCGTTGGAACACTATCCTGATCATCTTTGTAAGGATACCCTTCAAGCTTAAAGAATTGGTCTCCAAAGTTCTTGAGAGTTCTCAATTCATCAAAAAGCATGGTCATCTACTTGTTTTGGTTACTTCAGGGTTTAACGATGACATGATGAGTGTTTTGTTCCAGTTCTTTGAACCTAAACATCACTTCTTCACATTTCCCGATTATCAGTTGGTGCCCATAATGGAAGAGTTTTCCAGACTACTTGGTGTGCCTATTCTTGATCAAAAACCATTCACATGCTTAGAGAAGGAGCCTAAACAAGAAATTATTGCAGCAGCCTTACATCTGAAGAAGTTAGACCTTGTATTGGAAACAAGAAGTGAAGTTAAGGGTATTTTTGCTAAAGTATTGATAGAAAGAGCTCAGGTATTCTTGGATGCTATAAGTTATGATGCTTTTGAAGAGATCTTGGATTTGTTGATTTATGGCTTGGTGTTGTTCCCTAATCCGGACCAATTCATAGATGTGTACGCCATTAACATATTTCTGACTCACAATCGTGTGCCTACCTTGCTTGGAGATATCTTACACTCTCTTCACACTCGTACAACGAAGGCGCGAGGAACTCTGATGTGTTGCGTACCTCTACTATTAAGGTGGTTTATTTCACACCTTCCTCAATCTGTGATGAAGAATGAATAAGGTTTGAGGTGGTCTAAAAGGATAATGTCACTCTCTCATTCAGATATTCATTGGTGTTCCCGATATATGGAAAATGTCACTATCAATGACCGTTGTGGAGAATTTCCTAATATGCCACTCCTTGGTATCAGAGGAGGCATTACTTACAATCCTTCTTTAGCACTATGTCAATTTGGGTATGCTCGGAGTGATGGTCCTCATAATATGATTATTCAAGGTATTCTGTTCGATTATGACAACGATCTTCAAGGTTACCGTCAAAGGTTTATACGAGCTTTGAGCATGGTGAATAAGATTAACACTAATACTTTGGAACCAAAATACCCAATTGTTGTACCCCAAAATTTTCCCTCCCATATTCAAGTCAATGTGTCTCAAGAGGTCTCCTAATAGTCACAAGATTCTCAATTGTTCAAAGGGATTGAAGGTTTCATCAGACAAAGCCTCCTCCTGAACAATGGATCTTAAAACTAGGGTTTTGAGTTTCCCCAAGAAAAGTGGACTTCCAAAGCCACAAGTAGACTTCATAACATTATACAAACCTTAAAGAATCCACATGTCAAGTTTCAAAGCTTTCCTCACAAGTTTGGCCAGTCAGATGCTCAGATACCCAAAAATCAATTAATTAGTTTCACTAAAGAAATATTAAATATTTCCCTCTCTCCAATTCTTTTCCCCGATTTTACTTTCTTTGTCATTTATAATTCCCAGGACAATTGTATAGGATGCACAAAGCCTTGTAATAGCTAGATTTACTTTTCTCGCACGATTATGTATCTATTCATGGGATGTAATAGCGTAGGACTTTTAATTTCCGCACTTTTATTTTCCACACCCCCCTAAAAGACTAATGTAGCCCCCTCCCCCGATGTAATAACATAGGACTTTAATTATCATTTTTTCATTTCTGTAAATATTATTGCGTGGTTAAAGATTGTATGCTTAAATATATTGGACCTAGCCCATTAATTATAAGATAAATAATTGAAATTGATATTCACACACGTAAGTCGATCATTTTACGATCTCCATCTGCACCTCTCGGGGTTTCTCCTCTTGGTTTCCTTCAAAACATGGTCAAGTCCCTCGAACGTGGGGGTGTCTTAATAAATGTCCCTACAGATTAAAAATCATCATAGTCCCTTCAAGATAAAAGATCATAGTCCCTTCGAAGTTTCCTATGAATAAATGATCTTGTCCCTCGATGACCCTACGAAAATGATGATAGTCCATTCGAATTACTAAGACACACCTACAGATTTCCTTCTATGACCATACAATGACCATACGCCCGTCCCTTTAAACATCCAAGGTAAAGATTACATACTCACTAATAGTAAGGATAGTCTTACCCTTAAAGGAAATAAATAACAAGAAAGACCTTACAAACTTAGGGTAGGTAGCACTTAATTACTTGCTCAGTCTTTCAAAATTCTTTTCACACCCCACTTTTAAAAACATTTTCAAACTTAAGGTTTTGTATACATCCACACGAGGATCATTACAGAGACTTCTGAAAATTTTCTAAACACACACTACACATTTTTCAAACAAGTTAAAGTGAGCTAAGTTTCGCTCCCGGAAAAGACACTAGGTCCCACGGTGCAGACGCGAACGGTCGGCGAAGGAAAAAGGGTTGAATAGAATAGAGTCGCCATCTAAGAATTTTTATCCCGAAGGAAAGGTAATGCTGCATAAACCTGGAAAGAAATGAATAAGACGGTTGTGAACCAGAGAAACTAAGAAAGGGGGTTAGTTACGACCTGGGAAGGTATTAGTACCCAGATCGTCTGTCGTACTCGACGGGATCCATGCTTACAAGATTGTGTTTGAAAGGGGTAGGTGTATGTGCTATCTGTGAGCAAAAGCTAGGGAAAGTAAATACAAGTGTCAGTGCAAAAGGTGTGAATTGCTCAGGAACTGAGGCTTAGAAAAGAATGCTGAAAGAGGGGGATGACAAAGAGACTTTTGTTCGCTAACTGTTAAGTTATGCCTACGTATCCTCCCGTGCAATGAGGAAGTCAGAACACCGTAGTTCGACTCAAAGAGACTGAAAAATAAAATGACTGTGAACTGCTTACTTGTCTATGCTCAAGTGTATGACTCGTCTGGCTCGAGTGCTAATTGTCTTGCATTAGACGGAAGAAGAAAATTCTCGTTTGTGAATGAGTGTGATGAGAAAAGAATCCCGAAGGAGACGATTATTGTTTGTTTTTGTGTTTTTCAGTTTTTTTTATTGTTTTTGGTGTTTTGCATAGGATTATGAGCTTAAGCCTAAATCAAAGGTTGCAAACTCATTATATCCTCCCTGATTAGGGATAATGAGCCTACTTAAGTATGAGATACGCATCTCAACTTAATTACCATGATGATGTAGGATTAATAACGTTAACCTACTTGTGATTATTTAGATGCTTTTTTGGTTTTTGATTAGTGTTAAGTAATGAGTTAATCTCTAATCACAGATTAGTGAACTCATTACACCATCCTAATAGAAGGATGATAGATGAGAACACTTAAGCTGAGGAAGATACCTCAACCTAATCCATGGTTAGGGATTAAATTCATTATATAACAAGCCTTTATTAAATGGATTTTAATTAAGGGATGAGATTAAGAAGTGGATTTTATGGTTTGTAAGACAACTTGAGGAGGACTTGTCCATTAAACACTATGGTTAGTCCCTCTTAACCATAAGGAAGAGATAGAACCCTAATGTAAGGCCCAAGTTACAAGATAAAGTCTTAGTGATTATTAATGTGTTTTGATTAAGATGTGTAAACAAATTAAAGGTTTAAAACTAAGGATTAAAGTTATACACTCCATCCTAAGATAAGGATGCAGGTATAACCCTAATTCAAAAGTCCTAAAGCTTTAAGAGTTTAGCCTCTGATTAAGAGATAAGAAGAGAGACTCAAGGAGACTCAAAGGTAAAAATCTAGGGGGGACTATACACAACCCTAAAAGTTAGCATGCTTGGATATCCTATGGCTTGTGAGGCTTAAGAGAAAGGATCTTTAGGAAGGCCACCATGGAAGAAGCAGATGAAAAGAGAAAGAGAGAAAGAGAGAAAGAATAAGTTATTTACTTCCTGAAGAAGATAAGTAACTTAGGAGGAAAGAAAGGAGAAAGAGAAAGATAAGGGAAGCAAGTTCACTTCAAAGACAAATAAGAATGCAAATGCAAAGGAAAGAAGAAGTAGAGGTGAAGGCATATCCACCTCCCAGATAACTTACCAAAAGTTCCTGAAATGTTAGTATGAATGCATAAGACATAAAGCATAAAGAAATGAGATGAATAAGGATGAAAAGACACAAACCAGAAGTGATTATGCAATGAAAATGTGTTATGAGATGATGCAAAGTCATACAAGAGGCATATGAATGATCATACAAGGATGAGATGCAATGGAAGCATGTTTAGAAACATGAAAACACATGGATGTTCATGAGATGTAATGGATGCAAAGCATGCCAAAATGATGCAACAATGATCAAGAAATGTTTCAAACATGTCCTTATCTAAGATGACATACAAAAGAATGGAATGGCATGGCAAGTTCACAAGTTCATGATATGCAAAGAAGAATGCAAATGAAGATGCAAAATTAGGGTTTTAAGGCAACATGAGATGCATATGACCAAAACAGAAGCATACATCATGATAAAAATTTTAATTTGAACTCAAACAAACCCTAATCCCATATAGGATCACACCGCAAAGGAGAAAGTCAAAAGCATAACCTAATGGAAGTTATGAAATTTCTAAGTTAACTAGGGTTTTTGGGTGCTTCTAAAGGGAAAATACAAATCAAATTGAAAATGAAATATAAAAATATGAGATAAATAACCTAGAAACTATATATAATATGTCAAATAATGCAAAAAGAACCAAGTTCAAACTCATCATGGTTAGGCAGGAATGAATTTTTCAAGTTAGGGTTAAAAAATGTGAAATTTAAGAACCCTAATTCAAAGAAAATTGTGAAAATGTAATCAAACCTAAAAATAAATTTGTATGGTGAGTTTGAAAATGTTTCTAAATGTTTAAGAATGCTTCAAGAATTTTTTAGTTATTTTTAGAAACCTAAATGCATATTTAATTAATTAAAATCAATTAATTAATTAAATAAAACATTTAAATATTTTAAAAATACATTTTTAATGCAAAAATTAAAATAAAAAAATGTTTTTAGGTTAAGAAAAATATTTAAAACATAAATGCAAAGTTCAAGATTTTTTTGATGATTTTTGCTATTTTAAATAAATTGAACAAAGGAAAATGCAATAAAATGAAATTAAAATGAAATAAATGAAAGTCAACTGATCCAAAGGCTGGGATTTGAAGGGGGTTTGACTGGCGCGCAAATGAGGAGGGCTTGGATTTGATTTGGCAGAATTAATTTAAT
This sequence comes from Lathyrus aphaca, assembly GCA_963966055.1. NCBI lineage: Eukaryota > Viridiplantae > Streptophyta > Magnoliopsida > Fabales > Fabaceae > Lathyrus > Lathyrus aphaca. The sequence continues at coordinate 338,836,471 of OZ014523.1, read as the reverse complement.
TAAATCTAATTAAACTAATTAAATGAGGATTAGGGTTAATGAAGCAATCCTGGCCATTCACACACGCGAGAACCACAAAATCCAAGGGCCTACGTTCAAACTTAGCTAATTACACAGATTAGGGCAAATGACTTTCAGGTGACCGGAACAGTGTTCCGGTCATCTTCTCCGACGACTCCAAAACTCAATCTCTCTCCATAGGCCACCCCAGACTCTCTAAAGCTCCAGAAACACTCTCCTAAACTTTCTAAACACGAATCCAGGCTCAAAACTCATTTACAATGCATCAAAGTGGTGAATCGAAGAAAAACGTTTTTAGGTTAAAAAGTTTCAGAGCAAGCATACATGGCCATTTCTCCATCATTTTTGAAATAAATTATATCAGTGTGACCAGGGGAACATATAGAATCATATTGTAACTTAAAATGAAGGTTTTGGAAAAACGGTTTGAGATGGCTACCTGAGTTGAAGCTTTGAGATTCTGAGCTTTCTGACCCCCTCCTTTGTGCAAAACCACTCCACTTGGTCCCTTGAAGCTTCTGGAGAGCTTAGAACAAGCTTTGAATGGCTATTTTATGGTGTTTGGTTCTGGTGTGGCAGAAATCGTATTTCTGTTTTGGGAGCTTTTAGGCCATGGCAATGGGTGTTTTATGATCCTTGAGTGATGTTGAGATGATTGGTGAAAGAATCAGTAATTTTTGTTGGTTGTGGAGTGAGTTTCGAAGGAATGAAGTTTTGTGGAATTTTTGGTGATTCTGAGCTTAGGGATCATTCAGGCTTGTGTGTTATGAAATGAGCTGCATAAGGTTAGTATAGGCCAATGAGAGTCATCAGAAAGTGGGTGGTGGCATAGTGTGATTGGTATGGGCCAAGTTTCAAAAATGTCAACATTGTGTACTTGAGGTATGGGCATGGTTCAAAGCTGGCTTTAGGGGTGTCTTGGCCTCAACTTGATTCATGGATGTCCCTAGGATGAAGTTTATGCAACTGGAACACTTGGATCAAGAGATGTCATAGGTTTTGCAAATTTTATGCATTTTGACAACTTTGAACATTTTGTGAAAATAAGACATGGTTTCTTGTGATCCAAGGCACAATTCTGGTCTAAATGTGTTGCACTATGTTGGTATGATGTTTAGAAGTCAATTAGAGGTCATGAAATGGCTTGGCAAGTGAAATTGCAAAAATCCCTCTTTGGTGCACACTTGAAATTTATAGGATTTTTGCCAACTTTGAAAGGCCATATCTTGAGTTCTAGGATGAATCAAGACATGTTCTTGTACTTTTTGAAAATGGGAAGACATAATCTACAACTTTCATTTCCAAGAATTTTTCATTTGAAGCATTTTTGGTCATGAAAGAATAGGTTGAATATCTTTCCCAAAATGGAAAGTTTCCATTACAAGTCATTTCCAAAAATAGCAAGTTTGCATTTGGCTTGAAATTCTTCAATCTTGTGAACTTCTAACCATTTATAAGATCAAATAAAGATCATAGAGAATCAAAATGATGATGATGACCCTTTGGTACCCTTGATGGAGGCCTCAGATGCCCTGATATTGACTTTACTTGCTCAAGAAGTTACCCAATGGTCAGATGACTTCCATAGTGAATGTTTTCATTAAATTTGATACACATGATCCTTATAACATATTGAGACCATTAGAAACAAGAATGACCAAAAAAATTTGGGATTAAGGCCTCTGAAACAAAAACCCTAATTTTAGGTCATCTGTGTAGGAAATCTTCAGTCTGCCTCTATGCCTTTGCCATGCTTTGTGATCTCTTGACTTTTATGAACTTCGGGGAGCATATTATGATCATGGAACACGCATGGACCCTCTTGGAAAGCTTCTAGACCAATGGGATGGCTCAGATCACTTCTTGGATTGCTCAGATCACAAACCCTAGATGCAGATGAAATGAACTATGCAGTGGGATATGATATACTTATGCTTATGCAAAAATGAAAGATCTCAAGCCATGGTGTAAGAAAAAGTGAGGGAAAATTTTGGGTGTTTACACTAAGTAACTAAGAGCGCATGGATAACCATGGATACAAAGGGTGCTAATACATTCCCTTTGTATAACCTACCCCCCAAACTCAAAATCTTTTTAAGGTTTTTCCTGTTCTTTTATACCCATTCCTAAATTGGATAAAATAAAAGTTGGTGGCGACTCTTGCTATCTGCATATAGTTTTGTCAAACAAAAACACCCAAGTCAGTTCTCCCATCGTGTTACAGAACTGGTGACTCTGCTGGGGAGTACTAAGTAAAAGAGGGGTTACCTTAGGAATAAGATCACTTTAATTGTTTGATTTTCTTGATTTATCTTTACTTGCTATGGGGTTAATGTGTGAAAGATCCTAACCCGGATCTAGTGTACCTTAAGTAAGTAGCAATAGACCAAGGAAATTGTACGGCGTATACCGATTTGGTTGATATGGTGGCTACAGTTAGTGTGACTTCTTGGTTGGTGCTTATGTTCCTTAAGTAAGTTGAGGATAATATGAGGCTTCCATACGTTGTCATTAACACTAACTACCCTTTAGAACCTTAATTGACCCATCTTGGCCTTTTGGAAGTAGTGAGATAGCTGGCTTTTGAGAAGTCTAAAGTTGGGTGATACTCGATGCTACGCTCATTGAGATTCTAATCTTGGGGGATTTTGGTTGGCAAGTTAGTTGCCTACTGAACAACAATCCTTGAGAAGGATCAGTGATATTAAGATCCCTTAGAACCCAGTTACTTCTACTAGGACATGATGAACCAACTAAACTTCAAGGGGAGGGTATTTTACTTTAAATCTCATGCAAGCCTCTAAACCTAGGACTATTGTGTGATTTGCTTGTGTGTGCCACATGTTTTTGATTGAACATAACATCATAACATCATAAGCATAACATTCTCATTAACGATTTCAAGGACCAAAGGATTTATCTTTGTTCTTTGTTGCGGGTTATGGCTTCCACTCGTAGGAACACTATCCGGATCAACTTTGTAAGGATACCTTCAAAGCTTAAGGATTTGGCCTCAAAACTTCTAGGAAGCTCCCAATTCATCAAAAATCATGGTTATATACTTGAGTTGGTTACCTCAGAGTTTGATGAAGATATGATGAGTGTCCTATTCTAGTTTTTTGATCCTAAACATCATTGTTTCACATTTCCCGATTATCAGCTGGTGCCTACAATGGAATAATTCTCCAGACTACTTGGGGTACCTATCCTTGATCAGAAACCCTTCACATGCTTAGAGAAGGAGCCTAAACCTGAAGTCATTGTTGCAGCCCTACATTTGAAGAAATCATACATTGTCCTAGAAACAAGAAGCGATTAAGGGTATTCTTGCCAGAGTATTGATAGAGAAAGCTCGGGTGTTCATGGATGCTATGAGTTACGATGCTTTTGAGGAGATCTTAGCCTTGCTGATTTATGGTTTGGTGTTATTCCCTAATCTAGACCAGTTCATAGATGTACGCGCCATAAACCTATTTGTGACTCACAATCTAGTGCCTTCCTTGCTTGGAGATTTCTTGCACTCTCTCCACACTCGTACTACGAAAGCGAGAGGAACTCTGATGTGTTGTATACGTCTAATATCTTGGTGGTTTATTTCTCACCTTCCTCGATATGTGATGAAAAATGAACAAGGTTTGAGGTGGTCTAAAAGGATAATGTCACTCTTTCATTCAGATATTCACTGGTGTTCCCGATCTATGGTAAGTGTCACTATCATTAACCGTTGTGGGGAGTTCCCTAATGTGCCACTCCTTGGCATAAGAGGGGGCATTACTTACAACCCTTCTTTAGCTCTACGTTAGTTTGGTTATGCTCGGAGTAATGGTCCTCATGACATGCTTATTCAGGGTATTGTGTTCGATTACGACAATGATCTTCAAGGTTACCGTCAAAGGTTTATACGAGCTTGGAGTAAAGTGAACAAAGTTGATAGTAAGACTCCGGAACCAAAGTACTCCATTCCTATGGAACCTTACCTCAGATGGGTGCGGTCTCATGCTCAGACTCTTATGATGTTATATCCTGCTGTTCTACCAGTTACTATGGAACCTATAGCTAAATGAGATGTTCCCTATACCATCCTTTATCCAGATATGCCTACTGATTTGGAAGAGCTGCAGAATTCTTGGATCCAACTGAAGGGGAAAAGAGATACCTTTGAGACTCAGTTCAAGGTAGCCAAGAAATGGTATTGGAGTTGACAAAGCAACTTTATGAAGAGCGGAATCTCAACACATATCTCAACACCAAGAGGAAGCGTCCATGGGAGACTTAATTCTCAGATGTTTTATTTTCCTTATAAATTTTGTTTGTTTTAATTTGTAAGCCCAAGGGGAAATATTACTTCAAGTCTACTAATAAGAGTTTTGTTTTTGTTTGTTTTAACAAATTTAAATCCCGTGGTCCTTGAAAACATTGCATATGCATCTACATACCATATCATTGCATAATATGTTTTCACAACAGGTTTCTCATCTTCTCGCTGTTTATTTCAGCAGAAATGGCTCTCGAACAATCTGTCAAGGATCTTCAAGCTCAGAATGCTCAGTTTCAAGAAATGATCCTGAAATTGTCCAAGGGGAAAGAAGAGTTGAAAGCCCTCCTCACACAGGACATGAAAAAGAAGAATCCTGAAGACACCAAGAGTGATCAGTGGAACAACTGCAAGCTGAGATGGCAGAGATGAGAATCCATATGAATCATCAGGTTGCTCTTATCCAAAACTTAGCCCGGGGGCAAGAAGAGCTGAGAGTCTTTGTCAATAAACTTCAAGATAACGGAGTCGGGAATCTAATCATCAGTCAACCTCCGATGAAACGAGCTGACTTGGTTGAAAGGAAGATAAGGATAAGAGAATGAAAGAGACATGCTACTAATGATAATTCTTCAATTGAAGAAAGAAGATATTTTAAGGTTAATCCACCTCAACACAAGGAATGTAGAAGGCGGTTCATCAAATTCGACATGCCAATGTCGCAAACTTTGCAATGCTTATTGGAGATGAAGCTAATTTCCTTGAAACATTCTCCTCGAAAGCCCAATACTTCCTCCCCTCGCTATAATCCTAATGCAATGTGTGCGTATCACTCCAACTGTCATGGACATGACACGGATAACTGTTGGGCATTGAGGAAGAATATTCAAGACCTAATTGATGAAGGAATCCTCAAGGTTACACCAGAAGATCAGATTGAATTCTCCTATCGTCCATCAAAAATCGAAGTTGCAAGACAACTTGCCCGAGGTAGCAAGAAAGAAAGCCCACTTATCCCTATTGAAGTTTGGGATACCTTAGGACATCCAAGTGGCATATTTGATTTCATGGTAAAATATATTGCTCCTGAAAGTTTACAGATTGCACTCGAAGACATTCATGCAACTTGATGGGACATCATTTGATTTATTCAGTTGTAATTTCTTTTGTTTATTCAAATACTTACTATTATGTCAAACTTTGCTTTCACATTAATGCATTGTGTATGTTTGTCTTGAATTAATCAATTCATTTCACTATATTTAAACTATGCTTCTTACTTCTATTTTGTGATATTCAACTCTTGTTAAAGCTGTAAGCCTTTAGAAGGAGGATGACGAAAACAATACCATAATCTTATGCAGTATGCTTTTGAATAGACTATGCTAACGATATACATGCATTGTTTCAATTCCTAAATAGTGGAGATATAAGGAAGTTAATCCCTAGTCAACCCTTTTGAGCCTATGAAGTAGGAGTTTTCCTTCTTACTCAAATTAAAACCCGTAATCGTAACATGGGGCAGGGTAGTTCCTCGGTTAATTCAATTATGCCAGTTGTCCTTTAATACACAACTAATGATGGTTCCCTGTAATCATTAAGTCTGACAGTTAATACCTATCAGAAGAGAAGCTCACTAAGTCAAAACCTATGAAGGAAACTTAGTAAAGAAATTGAGAAATCCCGCTGACTGTAATCTTGACACAAACAGTTCAAGCAAAAGGAAGGGATAACAAAGACAACAGAAAAATAGGTCACTACAAATCCTCAACAACAAAAAACGAGATGACTGGTTTTTAAAATAAACTACTATCGGTGTTATAATTCCAAACTACTTTGGATCCTCAATGCATAAGTTAACCGAACATAGGACTGAAGAACATCACGAAGGATGGGTTGGGTACAAATAAAATTTGAGCCTTTATCCTTTTTTTCTTAAACCGTGAACCATGCCACGTTATAACCCTTTAAAAGTCCTAACTGAAGCATGGTTAGTTCGAAAGTGTACTGCTACAAAAAGGTATCCTGACTCCTTTAGAGCTTATTATAAATCTTGAGTTAATATCACAATTTTTACAAACATTGTTTTGCTAAAATAATTCTTTTTCAAAACTTCAAGACAGACATAAGCGTTGCATTTTGAATATCACTGTTTGCATATAACTAAGTGTTTGATAGCAGAGAAGCTTACATGATGAACATTCAATAAACCAAAGTCCTCCCGATAGACAAAGTTGCTTCTTGGATAAAAGACAATGTATACAAGGGGGCATGGTCAATATCTTCCACTCAAGGGGGAATGCCATGTTACTGTCCAATTCATTTGGGGCAATCAGGTCAAGCTTCAACTATGCTTAAGTAGCCAGGGGCAGGTCTCCTCATCTATCTGAATTACCAAAGGTAACATTACCGAGTTCACGATGCCAGGGGCATATTATTGTGGGCCACTTTGCTTGTTTCTCTTGAGGTGTCTTTTCAAATACTGCCATTTTGGGACAAGTCATCCTCATCTAGGGGCAACACTCTCTTTTCAAATCTAATCAGATCAGGCTCCTTAATTATTACCCGGAGCGTATACGATCCACCGCAGTCTGAAAACACATCCCTCTCATTATATTGCCTTGATATTGGATTTTTAGCAGAAGCCATTACGGAAATTAACTGTCTGTGCCAATAATATCTGATGGTGTTAGTATCATGTCTTCGGATTCAGTAATGATAATTCCTAGAAAATTACTCTAGGAAGTTTAGAATATCAGAAGTTCTAAATCCATTGGTTATTTTGAATAAGTATACACCTTCAAAATTGATACAACTCTATCTCCGAATTCAGAAATGCACAAAATACAATAATAGCATTTACTAAGGATGATCGGAGGTAGGAATCCAACGAATCTTCGCCGGTTCATCCCCACAGGGTAATCTTCACAGATATATTCTAACGAAACGTTCCAAGTAGCCTCTTGTACTTCCAACTCTACGGAATCTTCAAGATATCTTCCGAAGAATTGATACTTGGCCGGATAAGTCTCCCAGGGAATGTCCATTTCTTTTATCCTCAGTCAGGATATTCAGGAAATTAATCCTTCAATAATAAGTACGACGAACAAAAACGGGAGGTTCTAAGTACGATATTCCAAAACAAGACGAGAACGAAGTCTTCATATTCCTCAGCAACAAATCGGGATTTATGTTCCCCAACCAGCAGTTGTTATACAAAGCTACTCATGCGCTCCAAATACATAATTCATACATACATCATTTACATCATATCATACGCATACAACATTCTCATTTATGATAAGAATATCATCTTGACATTTGCATAGAACTAACCTTGTTTTTCAGGTTAATTCCCCAACATATGAACGTCATCAACAACTTATTCTTGGGTTGTTATATCCCCCCAATGGTTACCTCAAACAATATCTTGGACTGCTCAATCATCCAGGAGTACATATAATAGAATCATGGATTGCTCTATCCTCCAGGAATACATATACCAATATCTTGGGCTGCTACGTCCCTCAAGATTACATCCAACAACGTCTTGGGCTGCTATATGCCCCAGGGCCACAAAAACCAATATCTTGGGCTACTACATCCCCTGAGATTACATCCATATCCATTTTGGGCTGCTATATCCCCCCAAGGGTTACTTCAAACAAAATCTTGGACCGCTCTATCCTCCAGGAGTACATATAACAATATCTTGGACTACTTTATCCTTATGGAATACATATAACAATATCTTGGATTGCTCTATCCTCTAGGAATACATATAACAATATCTTGGGCTGCTACAACCCTCAAGATTACATCCATCAACGTCTTGGGCTGCTATATCCCCCAGGGCCACGAAAACCAATATCTTGGGCTGCTACATCTCTTGAGATTACATCTATATCCATCTTGGGTTGCTATATCCCCCAAGGGCTACCTCAAACAATATCTCGGGCTGCTATAAACCCCCAGGATAATATATTGGACTGCTCTATCCTCCATGATTACACATAACAATGTCTTGGACTGCTCTATCCTCCAGGACCACACCAAACAACATCTTGGGCCGCTACATCCCCCAAGATTACATCAATCTACGTTTTGGACTACTTTATCCTCCAAGAGGTATATTAGAAGAACATTTTTACTATGAATGACATCTTTAAGCCCATTCAAGAAATACGACCAACCAACAACATTACTTTGCACACCAGCGAGTGCAAATATTTGGGCTTAGTGTTCAATCCCCTTCAACCTTCAAGTCACGAATGGCGTACATGCCAATCTAACTCCTTAGGTTTCATAAAATTGAACAGGGGAAGCTGTAGTACCCCAAAATTTTCCCTCCCATATTCAAGACAATGTGTCTAAAGAGGTATCCTAATAGTCACAAGATTCTCAATTGGTCAAAGGGATTGAAGGTTTCATCAGACAAAGCCTCCTCCTGAACAATGGATCTTAAAACTAGGGTTTTTAGTTTCCCCAAGCAAAGTGGACTTCCAAAGCCACAAGTAGACTTCATAACATCCCACATACCTTAAAGAATCCTCATGTCAAGTTTCAAAGCTTTCCTCACAAGTTTGGCCAGTCAGATGCTCAGATACCCAAAAATCAATTAATTAGTTTCACTAAACAAATATTAAATATTTCCCTCTCTCCAATTCTTTTCCCTGATATTACTTTCTTTGTCATTTATAATTCCTAGAACAATTGTATAGGATGCACAAAGCCTTGTAATATCTAGATTTACTTTTCTCGCACGATTATGTATCTATTCATGGGATGTAATAGCGTAGGACTTTTAATTTCTGCACTTTTATTTTCCGCATCCCCCTAAAAGACTAATGTACCCCCTCCCCCGATGTAATAACATAGGACTTTAATTATCGTTTTTTAATTTCTGCAAATATTATTGCGTGGTTAGTAAACTAGGGAGTGCAAAGATTGTATGCTTAAATAAATTAGACCTAGCTCATTAATTATAAGATAAATAATTGAAATTGATATTCACACACGTAAGCCGATCATTTTACGATCGCCATCTGCACCTCTCAGGGTTTCTCCTCTTGGTTGCCTTCAAAACATGGTCAAGTCCCTCGAACATGGGGGTGTCTTAATAAATGTCCCTACAGATTAAAAATCATCATAGTCTCTTCAAGATAAAAGATCATAGTCCCTTCGAAGTTGCATACAAATAAATGATCTTGTCCCTCGATGACCCTACAAAAATGATGATAGTTCCTTCGAAATACTAAGACACCCCTACAGGTTGCCTTCTATGACCATACGATGACCATACGCCCGTGCCTTTAAACATCCAAGGTAAAGATTACTTACTCACTAATAGTAAGGACAATCTTACCCTTAAAGGAAATAAATAACAAGAAAGACCTTACAAACTTAGGGTAGGTAGCACTTAATTACTTGCTCACTCTTTCAAAATTCTTTTCACACCCCACTTTTAAAAACATTTTGAAACTCAAGGTTTTGTATACATCCACACGAGGATCATTACAGAGACTTCTGAAAATTTTCTAAACACACACTACCCATCCATATGGAGCCTTACCTCAGATGGGCGCGGTCTCGTGCTCAAACTCTTATGATGCCATATCCTACTATTCTACCGGTGATTGTTGAACCTATTGTTGAAGGAGATGTTCTTTATACGATTCTTCATCCTGACATGCCTACTGATCTAGAAGAGTTGCAGAAGTCTTGGATCCAACTGAAGGAGCAAAGGGATACCTTTGAGGCTCAGTTCAAAGCTAGCAAAGAGAAAGTGTCGGAGCTGACAAAGTAACTTCACGAAGAGCAGAACCGCAATACATACCTCAACATAAAGAGGAAGTGTCCATGGGAGGCTTGAGTCTCATATGTTTATTTTCTTTGTACTTTTTCTTATTTTCCTTCATTGTAAGCCCAAGGGGAAATTATATTTTTAAAACCTACTAATGAAAGTTTTTGTTTTTGTTTTCCTTTAACAAATTTAAATCCTACCTGGTCCTTAAAAACATTGCATATGCATCTACATAACATATCATTGCATAACAGGTTTCCATAACAGGTTTCTTATCTTCTCGATGTTTATTTCATCAGTAATGGATCTCGAAAAGTCTGTCAAAGATCTTCAAGCTCAGAATTCCCAGTTTCAAGAGATGATCCTGAACTTATCCAGGGGACAAGAAGAGCTGAAGGCACTCCTGGCGAAGAAGAAAAAGAAGACCAGAAAACCAGTTAGCTTCATCAACCTGGGTAGGAGGTTCAAAGCTCCAATCAAGACGAATGATGAGGTTGAAAATCCTGGAGATGAAGATTCTGTGAAAGAAGAAGATAATCTACATGGTACTGTTGGGAATTATGATTATGAGGAGAATTATTACCATGATTCAACCGGTGATGAGAAATATAAGCTATTGGAAGAACGTGTGAATGCCATGGAATTGCAGAAGACATTTGGCTTAGATTTTGAAGATTTGAGTTTGATTTCTGGAGTTGTCATCCCTATTGGTTTCAAAGTTACTACTTTTGTAGTATATGATGGTGTTTCATGTCCAAAGCTATATCTAAGGTCCTATGTCCGAAGGATCCAGCCACATACTGCTGACAGGAAGTTATGGATTCATTTCTTTCAAGAGAGTTTATCTGGAGCTCAATTGGAATGGTACTATCAACTTGAGAGTACCAATATTCGTACTTGGAATGATCTTGCTGAGGCCTTGTATAGGCAATATCAATATAACTCTGATTTAGCACCAACTCGCATGCAACTCCAAAGCATGTCCATGGGTTCTAAAGAAAGTTTCAAGGAGTATGTCCAGAAGTGGAGAGATCTTGCAAGTAGAGTTCAACCTCCTTTAACTGACAGGGAATTGGTTGACATGTTCATGAGTACGCTGACTAGTCCTTTCTATAGTCATCTAATTGGAATTTCATCATCTGGTTTCACTGAGTTGATAATGACTAGAGAATGTGTGGAAAGTGGAATACAAAGTGGTAAGATACAAACAGCTGCCTTTTCAAGTACCACCAAGAAGCCTTTTAACGGAAAGAAAGAATCTAATGTTGTGTACGGCCAACAAGATTATAAGAACAATCATAACCAATCTGTGGGAGATGTTTTGATCTATAATCCTTCACCTGCGCAACAGAATCAACAACAGAATAATCAGCCTAAGCAGGGTACACCTAGGAGACAATTCACGAAGATCAATATGTCGTTGGCTCGGGCTCTGCAACACATGTTGAAAAGGGAGTTGATTACTTTGAGGGACCCTCCTCAGAATCCCAATACTTCCTCTCCTCGCTATAATCCCAATGCAAGGTGTGCATATCACTCCAACTTCCCCGAACACGATACTAATAATTGATGGGCATTGAAGAATAAGATTCAGGATATGATTGATGCTGGAGAAATTGATTTTGATCCTCTTGAGACTCCTAATGTGATTACTGCTCCTATGCCCAAACATGAGAAGATTGTTAATGTTGTTGATGATGGTTCTTATTTTTCTATGGTGAATGATTTGACTACTCCTCTGTCCATTGTTAAGAAGAAGTTGTTGCAAGCCGGTTTATTTCCAGGCTGCAATGAAGATTGTTTTTACTGTGCCTCTCAATCCAATGGTTGTTGGAAGCTGAAAGAAGGTATTCAGCGTTTGATGGACAACCGTACTATATTGTTTGAGAATAACCCCTCTATAGAGAATTTATGTGAAGGTTTGTCTCAAGGACTGAAGCTTGAATACGTGTTTGTGGTTACTAAAACTCCTGTGAGGATTACTTCTAAGGGTCCTGTGAAGATTACTACTGAGCCAAAGGTGGCTCCCCTGATTATTACTACTTCTAGTCCAATTCCATATTCTTATGACAAGGCTATCCCTTGGAATTATGGTGCTGATATTTATATCCATGGTGTCAAGAAAGAGCCTTTAACTGATATAACCGCTGAAGATACTAATCCTGATATCGACAATATTGTTAGGACTAGTAAGGTTACTCAGAGTGGAAGGATTTTCTCTCTAGAAGACACTTCAAAGACTGCTATAGCTCTAGTTCGTACCCCTAACTTTGGGCCAAGTGTTGAAGATCGAGGCAAAGAACCAGTGATTGAGCTTGTTCAGGTTGAAACACCAGTTACTGAAGATCTCTCTAAGTAGATGAAAGAAGTACTGAAGATCATCTGCAAGAGTGATTACAATATAGTTGAACAGTTGGGGAATACTCCCTCCAAGATCTCTATGTTATCCATGTTATTATGCTCTGAGGCCCATGCTAAGGCTTTAGTGAAATTCCTGAAATCTGCGCATGTACCGCACGAAATCTCTGTGGACCAGTTTGAAAATTGTGTTTCTAATTTGACAATTGGCAACAACTTAGGTTTTTCTGATGTTGATTTAACTCCTGCTAAAAGAAACCACAATAAAGCTCTGCACGTCTTTATTGAGTGTAGGGGCATTACTCTATCTCATGTGTTGGTGGATAATGGTTCCTTATTGAATGTGTTACCAAAAGTTGTTCTTGACAAGCTCAACTTTGAAGATGTTGTGCTAAGACCTAATAACATGGTGGTGAGAGCCTTTGATGGTTCAAGAAGAATGGTGCATGGAGAAGTTGATCTTCCAATAAAAGTGGGTTCTCAAGTATTTGACTATACTTTCTATGTAATGGATATTCGTCCTGCATATTCCTTCTTGCTTAGGCGCCCTTGGATACATAAGGCAAGTGCTGTAACCTCTACCTTACACCAAAAGCTGAAATATCCAATGAAGAACAATATTATCACTATCTATGGAAAGGAAGAGTACATGGTCAGTCACGTAGGTACTTTCAAGTATGTTGAGATGGAGGGTGAATTTGTTGAGACTCCTTGTCAGACTTTTGAAGTGGTTCCTCAAACTGTTCCTGTTGATAATCCAGTTCATGTTGTTTCTAGAGCAACTCATGTAACGGCCTTTTTGAAAGATGCTAAAGTTGTGGTTGAAGAAGGTGGTTATACTATTTGGGGTCAGCTTTCTGACATTCCTTACAAGTCTGAAAAGTTTGGTTTGAGTTTTACTGCAGAGGCTCAGAAGGCTTTTCGTCGTGCTCGTGGTATTCGTATCACTAACAAGGGATTTCAGAAGGATCAAGTCAATGTTGTGGAAGACTCTAATGAAGACTACAAACTAGACAGTTGTATTTTTCCTACCAATGGTAGTGGGCTCAACAATTGGAAGGCTGAAGACGTTATCCCTATCTCCTTTAGTCAGGAGTAAATGCTATTTTTGTTTTTCTTATTTTGGTTTTGTAATTCGAACAATTAAAACTTCTTAAGCCTTATGTAAACACCCCAAATTTGCCCTCACTTTTTCTCACACCATGGCTTGTGATCTTTCATTTTTGCATTAGCATAAGCATATCATATCCCATTACATAGTTCATTTCATCTGAACAATTAGGGTTTTGTGATCAGGTGAATCTTAGAAGTGATATGAGCCATCCCAATGGTCTTGAAGCTTACCAAGAGGGTCTATGTGTGTTCCATGAACATAATATGCTCCCAAATATCATAAAAGTCAAGGGATCACAAAGCATGGCAAAGGCATAGAGGCAGACTGAAGTTTTCCTGCACAGATGATCTAAAATTAGGGCTTTGCTTTCAAAGGCCTTAATCCCTAATTTTTTGGTCATTATTGTTTCTAATGGTCTAGATATGTTATAAGTATCATGTGTACCAAATTTGATAAAGAAATTCACTGTGGAAGTCACCTGATAATTGGGTAACTTCTTGAGCAAGTAAAGTCAAAATCAGGGCCTCTAAGGCCTCCATCAAGGGTACCAAAGGGTTATCATCATCATTTTGAGTCTCTATGATCTTTATTTGATCATTGAAGTGGTTGGAAGTTCACAAAGTTAAAGAATTTTGAGCCAAATGCAAACTTGCTATTTTTGGAAATGACTTGTAATGGAAACTTTCCATTTTGGGAAAGATATTCAACCTATTCTTTCATGACCAAAAATGCTTCAAATGAAAAATCCTTGGACATGAAAGTTGTATATTATGTCTTCCCATTTTCAAAAAGTACAAGAACATTTCTTGATTCATCCTAGAACTCAAGATATGGCTTTCAAAGTTAGCAAAAATCCTATAATTTTCAAGTGTGCACCAAAGAGGGATTTTTGCAATTTCACTTGCCAAGCCATTTCATGACCTCTAATCAATTTCTAAACGTCATACCAACATAATGCAACACATTTTGATCAAGATTTCACCAAAAATCACTAGTTTCTATGCCTTTCACTTCAAGAAATTCCAAAGAGGGAAAATTGCATAAGCCATGAGAACACTTGATCAAGGCCATCCAGTTGCATTCTATTGATCCAAAGGCCATCCTTGATGCAAGCTGAGGCCAAGACACCCCTTGAAACAACTCTGACTCGTGCCATGCCTCAAGTACACATCCATTGACTTTTTTGCAACTTTGCCCATACCAATCACACTATGCCACCACCCACTTTCTAATCAATCCTATTGGCTTATACTAACCCTAAGGACCTCAGATTGCCAAAAAATTCCATAACACTTCCCTTCTTCGATTCTCACTGCACAAGCCACAAACCTCAAAACAAACTTCACCAATCATCTCCAAATGATCCTTAGAACACAAAGCACCCTTTAAAAACCCTTGAAACATAGCCAAACAAAAACACGATTCCTGGTGCAGAGGAGCTGCACCTCTCAAACCAAGCCCCAACAAATTGTTATAAGCATTGCAACATCGTCAGGGAGTTCATTGGAGGTGGATTGAACAAAGAAAGAGGCCAGAAATCTCAAGGAGTGAAAGCTTCAGCTCAGGTAGCCATCTCAAACTTTTTTTCCAGAAGCTTTATTTTATGTTCTAGAAATGTTCCCCATGTTCCCCTGATCACACTGCACTTGTTGTTTTTGAAAATGGTGAAGAAATGAGCATGAACCGTATCTCTGAAATTTTTGATCTAAAAGAAGTTTGCTTCGATTCATGCTGGTTTTTGAAAATAAATGATTTTTGGAGTTGGATTCTTGTTTAGTGATGTTCATAGGTCATTTCTAGAGATTTTGGTGAAGTTTCATGGCCTGTGGTGGAAGTTGGGTTGAGGGGTTGGCCGGAGAAGATGACCGGAGCTTGCTCCGGTCACCTGAAAGTGTTTAGGGCCTTAATTAGGGTTTAGTGCCAGTTTGAATCTCCACCCTTAGATTTTAGGTTTGCCGCGCGTACGAATGGCTCAGATTCATTCATTAACCCTAATCTATTTTTAATTAAATTAATTAGGATTAACTAGTTTAATTTAATCAGAAGCAATCCAGACCCTCCATTCACACGTGCAGTCAACCCAGCCTCTCTCAGTTTGAATCTCAATCATTGGATCAGTTGACTTCTCATTTAATTCATTTTTATTTCATTTTTATTGCATTTCTTTCATATAATTTTTAAAAATAGTAAAACAACCAAAAAGATCATATTTTTTGTATTTTTGTTTCAAATATTTTTCTTTACCTAAAACATTTTTTTTTTATTTTTGCATTTAAAAAGTATTTTAAAAATATTTAAATGTTTTATTTAATTAATTAATTGATTTTAATTAATTAAATATGCATTTAGGTTTCTAAAAATCACCAAAAAAATCATGAAGAATTCTTA
Source organism: Lathyrus aphaca (assembly GCA_963966055.1). Lineage (NCBI taxonomy): Eukaryota > Viridiplantae > Streptophyta > Magnoliopsida > Fabales > Fabaceae > Lathyrus > Lathyrus aphaca. The sequence goes on along the minus strand of OZ014523.1, from coordinate 338,820,532 downwards.
AACATTTAGAAACATTTTCAAACTCACCATACAAATTTCTTTTTAGGTTTGATTACATTTTCACAATTTTCTTTGAATTAGGGTTCTTAAATTTCACATTTTTCTAACCCTAACTTGAAAATTTTATTTCTGCCTAACCATGATGAGTTTGAACTTGATTCTTTTTGCATTGTTTTTCATATTGCATCTAGTTTCTAGGTTATTTATCTCATATTTTTGCATTGCATTTTCAATTTGATTTGCATTTTTCCTTTAGAATCACCCAAAAAACCCTAGTTAACTTAAGAAATCCATAACTTTGCCTAGGTTAAGCTTCTGACTTTCTCCTTTGGGGTGTGATCTTATATGGGATTAGGGTTTATTTGAATTCAATTTCAAATTTTTTATCATGGTGAATGCTTCTGTTTTGGTCATATGCATCTCATGTTGCCTTAAAACCCTAATTTTGCATCTTCATTTGCATTCTTCTTTGCATATCATGAACTTATGAACTTGCCATGCCATTCCATTATTTTGTATGTCATCTTAGGACATGTTTGAAACATTTCTTGATCATTGTTTCATAATTTTGGCATGCTTTGCATTCATTTTGTTTCATGAACTTCTATGTGTTTTCATGCTTCTAAACATGCTTCCATTGCATCTCATCCTTGTATGATCATTCATATGAATCTTGTATGATTTTGCATCATCTCATAACACATTTGCATTGCATAATCACTTCTGGTTTTGGACTTTTCATCCTTATTCATCTCATTCCTTTGTGCTTTATGTCTTATGCATTCATACTAAAATTTCAGGTACTTTTGGTAAGTTATCTGGGAGGTGGATTTGCCTTCACCTCCCATCTCTTTTTTCCTTGAATTTGCATCCTTAATTGTCTTTAGAGTGAACTTGCTTCACTTTTGTTTCTATTGCTCCTTTCTTTTATCCTAAGTTACTTATCTTCTTCAGGAAGTAAGTAACTTATTCTCTCCTCTCTTCTCTTCTCATCTGCTTCTTCTCCTTTGGTGGCCTTGAAGATCTTTTCTCTTAAGCCTCACAAACCCTAGGATATCCAAGAATGATAACTTTTAGGGTTGTATATAGTCCCCCCTAACATTTTACCTTTGAGTCTCCTTGAGTCTCTCTTCTCATCTCAATAATCAGAGGCTAAACTCTTAAAGCTTTAGGACTTTGAATTAGGGTTATGCCTGCATCCTTAAATTAGGATGGAGTGTATAACTTTAATCCTTAGTGTTAAACCTTTAATTTGTTTACACCTCTTAATCAAAACACATTAATAATCACTAAGACTTTATCTTGTAACTTGGGCCTTACATTAGGGTTCTATCTCTTTCATATGGTTAAGAGGGACTAACCCTGGTGTTTAATGGACAAGTCCCCCTCAAGTTGTCTTACAAACTTAAAATCCACTTTCTTAATCTCATCCTTTAATTAAAATCCATTTAATAAAGGCTTGTTATATAATGAATTTAATCCCTAACCATGGATTAAGTTGAGGTATCTTCCTCAGCTTAAGTGTTATCATATATCATCATTCTATTAGGATGGTGTAATGAGTTCACTAATATGTGATTAGAGATTAAACTCATTACTTAACACTAAACAAAAACCCAAAAACATCTAAATAATCACAAGTAGGTTAATGATCTTAATTCTACATCATCATGGTAATTAAGTTGAGATGCTTATCTCATACTTAAGTAGGCTCGTTATCCCTAATCAGGGAGGATATAATGAGTTTACAACCCTTGAATTAGGTTTAAACTCATAATCCTATGCAAAACACCAAAAACAATAAAAAAACTAAAAACACAAAAACAAACAATAATCATCTCCTTCGGGATTATTTTCTCATCACACTCATTCAAAAACGAGAACTCATTTCTTCCGTCTAATGCAAGACAGTTAGCACTCGAGTCAGATGGGTCATACACTTGAGCATAGACAAGCAAGCAGTTCACAATAAATCATTTTTCAGTCTCTTTGAGTCGAACTACGGTGTTCTAACTTCCTCATTGCACGAGAGGATACATAGGCATAACTTAACAGTTATCGAACAGAAGTCTCTGTGTCTTCCCCCTCCTTCAGCTTTCTTTTTAAGCCTCAGTTCCTGAGGAATTCACGCCTTCTGCACTAACAACTGTACTTTCTTTCCCTAGCATTTGCACACAGATAGCTCATACACTTACCCCTTTTAAACACAATCTTGTAAGCGTGGATCCCGTCGAGTACGACGGACGATCTGGGTGCTAATACCTTCCCAGGTCGTAACCAACCCCCTTTCTCAGTTTCTTTGGTTCGCAACCGTCTTATCCTTACCCTTCCAAGTTTATGTAACATTACCTTTCCTTCGGGATAAAAATGCCTAGCTAGCGACTCTATTCAAAACTTCTCTCTTCGGTGACGGTTCACGTTTGTACCAGGACGAAAGTCCGGGGAGCGACACCTTATGCCTTGCCCGGGGAACAATGGTATGCTTGTTAGGGATGTCATTTCATTTGCATATTTTCATTTAATAAAATCAATGGACGTTTTTTGCTTTCCTAAATATTGCACTCTTTATATTTCTTTTATTTTTCTTTATTTTTCAAAAATAAAGCTATGTCTTCTTACAAACACCCACATTACTAAAATGCAGATCCTCATCCACTCTGGATCCTATTGATAACAGTTATGCTATTACCAATTATAACTTCATGAATCCAATCTACCAAGTAGAAGATGGAAATGAGGAAGATTGTGAAGTTCCTGTAGAGCTTGCTAGGTTGCTACAGCAAGAAGAGAAAGTTATACAGCCGCATGAAGAACCAATCGAATTTGTGAATCTGGGAACTGAGAAAGACATGAAAGAGGTCAAGATAGGTGATGAATTGGAAGACAATGTTAAGAATAGGTTAATTCATATGCTACATGACTACATGGAGATCTTTGCTTGGTCTTATAAAGATATGTTAGGTCTTGATACTGATATTGTCGTTCACCGTCTGCCAATAAAGGAAGGTTGTCGCCCGATAAAGAAGAAAGTTTGTCGTATGCGTCTTGAAATGTCAGAAAAGATCAAAGCTGAAGTGATGAAACAATTTGATTTAGGGTTCTTAGTTTTCACTTCCTATCCTCAATGGGTTGCAAATGTGGTACCAGTGCCTAAGAAAGATGGTAAAGTACGCATATGCGTAGATTACAGAGATTTGAACAAAGCCAACCCCAAAGATGACTTTCTGCTTCCACATATCGATGTTCTGGTGGACAGCACTGCTCAGCATAAGGTATTCTCTTTTATAGATGGGTTCTCTGGTTATAATCAAATTAAGATGGCACCTGAAGATATGGAGAAGACTACGTTTGTCACACAATGGGGCGCCTTTTGTTACAAAGTAATGCAATTTGGCTTGAAGAACGCTGGGGCAATATATCAGCATGTTATGGTAGCTTTGTTCCATGATATGATTCATCATGAGATAAAAGTATATGTTGATGATATGATATCCAGATCCCAGACTAAAGAAGAACATCTCAATCATCTACACAAAATTTTTGAGAGGTTGAAGAAATACAAGCTAAGATTGAATCCAAACAAATGTACCTTTGGAGTAAGATCTGGTAAACTGTTGGGCTTTGCTGTCAATGGTAAAGGTATTGAAGTTGACCCTGTGGAGGTAAAAGCTATACAAGATATGCCCGCTCCCCTTACTGAGAAGGAAGTCAGAGGATTCTTGGGACGCTTGAACTACATTGCAAGATTTATTTTCTAATTAACCGCTACTTGTGAGCCAATCTTCAAATTGATGAAAAAAGATCAAGTAATGGAATGGAATGACAAATTCCAGATAGCTTTTGATGAGATCAAGAAATATCTCCAAGAACCTCTAATACTGATGCCACCAGTTGTGGGAAGACCCTTGATTATGTACCTGATAGTGTTAGACAATTCAATGGGGTGTGTATTGGGGCAACATGACGGGTCTGGTCGAAAAGAGCAAGCAATATACTACCTTATAAAAAAGTTTACCGACTGTGAAACAAGATACTCACTACTCGAGAAAACTTGCTGCGTTTTGGCATGGGCTGCTCGCCGACTAAGACACTATATGTTGACTCATATCACTTTATTGATTTCGAAGATGGATCCTATCAAATACATATTTGAGAAACCTGCTCTCTCCGGACGAATAACAAGAGGGAAAATGATTTTGACAGAATATGACATCCAGTATACTACTCAGAAGGCAATAAAAGGAAGTGTGGTAGTTGATCATTTGGCTCATCAAGCTGTGGATGACTATCAGTCTATGAACTTTGAGTTTCCGGATGAAGATATTATGCTTGTTACTAATCATAAAGAACTTAGACCGTATGAAGGACCTGAACAAGGATCCCGATGGACTATAGTTTTTGTTGGAGCTTCTAATGCACTTGGTAATGGTGTTGGTGTTGTGATTATCTCTCCCGAGGGTTGTTATACACCGTTTACTGTAAGACTTTGTATTGATTGTACCAACAATATGGCTGAATATGAAGCGTGTATCATGGGTATCAAGGTTGCCATTGAAATGAAAATCCAAGTCTTGAATGTGTATGGAGATTCAGCCTTAGTAGTTAGTCAGATTAAAGGAGAATGAAACACAAAGCATCCAAATCGCATTCCTTATAGAGAGCATGTGTTGTCTTTGATTCCATACTTTGAAGAGATCACCTTTGAACATATTCCACGAGAAGAGAATCAATTGGCAGATGCATTAGCTACTATGTCATCTATGTTCAAAATCAGTTGGGACAATGAAGCTCCTGGAATTACTATTGATCGATTAGATGAGCCGACATACTATTATGAGGTTGATACTGAGGGAGTGGAAGATAAACCTTGGTTCCACGAAGTAAAAATATATCTCGAAGCTCTGGAATATCCTGAAGGGGCATCTATCAATGACAAGAAGTTTCTAAGGAGATCTTCTACCAAGTTTTTCCTGAGTAATGGAATTTTGTACAAGCATAATCACGATTCGACTTTGCTTCGCTGTGTGGACAAGAAGGAAGCAAAAGAGATTATGGAAGACATGCATGATGGGATCTTTGGTACTCACTCTAGTGGGAATATGATGGCTACAAAAATTCTCATAGCAGATTACTATTGGTCTACCATGGAAGCTGATTGCTATCAGCATTCTAAAACTTGTCATAAATGTCAAATCTATGGTGATAAAGTACACGTACCTCCAGTTTCGTTGAATGTTCTAACTTCTCCTTGGCCTTTTGCCATGTGGGGCATTGATATGATTGGTGAGATCTAACCTACCGCTTCCAGTGGACATTGTTTCATTCTTGTTGCTATTGATTACTTTACGAAGTGGGTGGATGCAACCTCGTTTGCTTCATTTACCAAGAATGTTGTGGCTCGATTCATCAAGCATAATATTATATGTAGATATAGAATCCATTAAAGGATTATCACAGACAATGATACTAATCTAAATAATACTATGATTATTGAACTCTGCATGCATTTCAAGATTAAGCATCATAATTCTTCTCCATATCGACCAAAGATGAATGGCGCAGTGGAGGCCGCCAATAAGAATATTAAGAAGATCTTGCAGAAAATGACAGTTACATACAAATATTGGAACGAGATGTTACCATTTGCTTTCCATGGTTATCGTACCATAGTATGTACCTCAACCGAGGCAACCCCATTCTCTCTTGTCTATGGGATGGAGGCAGTTTTACCTGTTGAAGTTCAAATCCCTTCTTTGAGAATTATGAAAGATGCAGACTTAGATGAAGACGAATGGATTCAGACTCGACTTGACCAGATAAACTTGATTGATGAAAAGAGGCTTGTGGCTGCTTGTCATGGTCAGATGTATCAGAAGCGTATGATTAAAGCCTTTAATAAGAAAGTTGAACATCAAGTATACTAGGCAGGCGATTTGGTAATCAAGTGTATCATATTACCATAGGGTGGTCCTAGGGGCAAATGGGCTCCCACATATGAAGGGCCATTTGTAGTCAAGAGGGTATTTTCTGGAGGTGTTATGATGCTTACTACTATGGATGGTGAAGATTTCCCGCAACATGTGAACGCAGACATATTCAAAAAAAACTACGCATTAAAAGAGACCCGCTAGGTTGACTGGCCTAGGAAAAAATAAGGGCATCCCGACGAACCAAAAGGGTTCGGGAAAAAATTATATATATATGTATATATATATATAATAATAATAATGTACACCTGGAAAGTTGAAAACCTGAAAAGGTGGCTTGGGCAAAAAAGGGTATCTCAGTGGACTGAAAACCTGAAAGGGCGGTCCAGGCAAAAGTTAGGGATTAAAGCGTACGACTATGTCTCGTTGGATCATCCATGTAATCTCAACTAGTTGTGCTACCTATATCAAGTTCAAACAGGTGCAGATCAGTCCAGTCATTTCTCTTCTGACAGCAAAAAATGAGATACTTGAAGATAATGGCAATAACGGAGTTGAAACTTGATGGGATCACTTACACATAGTTGTTTTTTCTTGTTTTTGTACTCTTTTAAATTTTCTACGGTGAATTCCTCTTACTAGGATTTCTGTCTCTTTGTTCAAACTTGCCTGTTTATAGGCCACTTTCAAAATTAATACAAATATATTTTCGAATTTAGGCTTACTTTTCCCTTTTTACTTAAGCGAAAACGTCCATTGATTATGTTTGAATGTGTATATGCTTTTGAATTTGATTGATGTTTACCAAAAATGCATATAAAATATTATAAAATAGCTTGTACTAAGGACTCTCGGAGGTAGGAATCCCCAACAAAGTCCATATCCAACGGATCTTCACAGGTTCATCCCCATAGAGTCATCTTTATGGATTTATTTCAACGAAGTACTCTAGTTAGCCTCTTGTACTTCCAGTTATAAAAAGTCCTAAGTAGATGTATCTCAAAGCCTGATATCCTTCGAAGAATTGACACTTGTTCGAATAAGTATCTCAGGGGAATGTCCGTCTCTTTTATCCCCAGTCGGGTTATTTAGGAATTTAATCTTTCAATAAGAAGTGCGAAGAACGAAAAATGGAAGGTCCTAAGTACAATATTCTGAAATCAGACAGGAACTATATCGTCATATTCCTCAGCAACAAATCGGGATTTATTTTCCCCAGCTAGCAATTAATATACGAAGCTACTAACGGGCTTCAGCTACATAATTCATACATCATTTACATCATAGCATGGCATACACATCCATAACACATACAACATTCTCATTTACATTAAGAACATCATGCCATGCATGCACACATCAAATAATCTTGCTTAAAACTAACCTTTCCTTTTCAGGATAGTTCACGGTCAAATAAACATTATCAACTCCTAGAGACAGTACAGAGACGATCAAAATGAAGATCTAGTTATGATACTTAGTTCATGATACTTTCCAGATGCAGTTCAGAGACGATCGAAACGAAGATCTAGTTCTGATGTTTAGTTCAAGACATCTTCCCTGAGATAGTGTAAACACCCCAAATTTGCCCTCACCCATTCACACCATGGCTTGTGATCATCCTCATATGCATAAGCACAATAATATCATCTCACATCTCATTTTTGATTCACTGCATAGTTTCTAAGGCATCTGCACCTAGGGTTTGTGATCTGAGCAATCCCAAAGCATCTTGAGCCATTCCAAAGGCCACCAATCACTTCAAAGGGGTCCATGTGTGTTCTTAAATCATATTCCATCTCCTCAAAGTCAAAATTGCAAAGGAATCACAAGAACTAGGGTTTGAGTGGATGCAGAGCCAGGTTAAACTGCACAGTTGACTGAAGATTAGGGTTTTGGTTTCAGAGGCCATAACTCCAAATTTTTTTGGTCATTCTTGTTTCCATTGCTCTTTATATGGTATAGGGAGTATGCATACCAATTTTCATGAAGAAATTCCATGGGGAAGTCATCTGATCAAGGGTTGACTTTTAAGACAAGTCAGTGTAAAATCAGGGCATCTGAGGCCCCCAATGACCCAACCAATGGGTGATCTTCATCATTTTGAGTGTATATGATCTTTATTTGATCATGGAAGAAGGTTGAAGTTCATAAAAATCAAGAATTTGGAAGTTTTGCAAATGTTGACTTTTTGGGCATAGTTGACTTTTCAAGAATGCATCATTTTAGGTCATTTTTCAAGCCTTGATTCTTGATCCAAAAAGGCTTCAAATGGAAAAACTTTGGTCATGAAAGTTGTAGATCTCATCTTTCCCTTTTCAAAAAGTACAAGAACATGATCAAACTCTTCTTGGATCAAAAGTTATGGCAATGCAAAGTTGGCTAAAATCATTGATTTTCAAGGCATGCCTCAAATGGAAATTTTGCAAAGTCTTGGACCAATGCATATTGCAACCTCTAGTTCACTTCAAACCAGCACATAAACATTCTCTAAGTCATAAAAATCAGAAATGAACCAAGAATGCCCATGGTTTTATGTTTGGTTGGACAAAAAGGTCACATGTGAACAAAAAGTCACAAGTTGCAAAACTCATGATCATGCTTCCTCCTACTTGCAGCCTTGGATGCTGAGCTTTGCTAGCCTCTCACCTCACCTTGCTGCACCAGAACCAACCCATGTACTTGCCTAGATCATGAGCCATACTTCTCTTACACATTATTTGACTTTTTGCAAAAGGTAACTTACCAATCAATAAAGGGCATGTCTTGTCAACTGACCAATGAGAGAGAGTTATGTGGACAATTTGCAAGCTAGACATAACACAAGGCAAGGCTGAAACATTCTCATTCATCACATTCACAAAAACACACCACATTGCAAGTTGCTTCGAATCTGCCTCCACAGCTTGCAAACACTCAAACCATCTTCACCATTCAACTCACCTTGCTCCATAGACCACAAAGCACCAAGAACCCAAGCCTGAAACAACCAGAATACTCCATAGCCATTTCTCACCTCAGCCTGCATTTCTCTTCGAAACTCTCACCACAGCTTGCAAACACCTAAACAAACTTTGCAAAGCTTCTCCATTCACCCTCAGGATCACAAACAACCCCTTTCCATGGCCTGAAACTGCTTAATACCCCATAGCCATTTCTGACTGAGTTGAAGCAGGAGCTTTCGAAACTCATTATCCAGCCAACTTAAACTCTCATTGAGCATTCAAACATCATCTGGAGATCAAGTGGAGTAGATTGCACAAGGAGAAGTGGCCAGAAAGTCCTCAAGTTGAAAGCTCCAAATCTCAGGTAGCTCGAAAATTATTTTTCCAGAAATCATTTCTTTTGTTCCAAACTTGTTCTATGTGATTCACTGATTATCCTGATGTTCTTAGTTTTTGAAATGGCTTTGATTTGAGCATTTAATTTGTCTCTGAAGCTTGCGTGCCCTAGTTTTTATTTCTTTCGATTCAGTTTGTTTAGGAAGAAGAAATTTGTTTTGAGAGAGGGGTTTGATTCGTGAGAGGTTGGAGATCATTTCCCAGTTCTTAGTTTTCATTTTTGATACGATTTGAGGGGTTTGGGGATTTCTCAGGTGAGATGCTGGCCGGAGAAGACGACCGGAAGTCTTCTCCGGCCACCTGAAAGTGATTTGTGCCCTAATTGCGTAATTAACTCCAGTTTGAATTTTGGCCGTAGATGACCTTTGACTTGTTGACTTCCCTCCCTTTTGGATGGCCCAGATCCTTTTCATTAGCCCTAATCTCTCTCATTAGTTTAATTAATTTTTAATTAGGATAATTAAATCAGATGCAATCCACACCCTTCATTTGCGCGCCAGTCAACACATTTAAACTCAGGCTTCATCCTGGCCCTCCATCCTGATTACTTCCTATTTTATTTAATTTTTATTCATTTTCTTTTCTTTTTACTTGCATAATTAATTAAAAATAGTAAAAAATTCTTAAAAATTATGAAACTTTTTCCTAAAAGTTTTATTAATTTTTAAGACCCAAAAATATTTTTATTTTATTTTTTATCATTAAAAAAGTATTTTTAAATATTTAAAAGATTATTTTTAATTGATTAATGGGAATTAATTAATTAAAAATACTTTTAGGTATTTAAAAATTACAAAAAAATTCATGAAATGTTCTAAGACATTTAGAAACATTGTCCAACCTTCAAACCAAATTTCTTTTTTGATCTTGATGCATTTTGAGGATTTTTCATTGAATTAAATCATTTTTTATGCATTAATTTGATCATAAGTTTAAAAATTCATCTCTGCCTATTGGAGAAGGTTTGGACATTGATTCTTTTTGCTTTGTTTTGTGTTTAGCATATAGTTTCTAAGATAAAATGGCCATGATTTGATCTTGCATTTTCCAATTGTTTGACATTTCTTTTGTTAAGAACCCTAAAAAACCCTAATAACTTAGAAAATTCATATCTTGAGATTGGTTAAGAGTTGTGACCTCCCCTTTGGACCTTGGTTTAGTATAGGTTTAGGGTTTCTTTGAGTGTCATTTTCCATTTTTTATCTTAGGGTTTGCTTCTGTTTTTGGTTTTTGTTTGTTGTTTGATTCATAAACCCTAATTTGGGATTTCTCTTGCATCCCTCTTGCATTTCCTTGCATAACATGACTTGTCTTTGCATTTTGTGCATTCTTGTGATTCATTTGGCATCTCAAGACATATAGAAAGCATGTTTGATCATTGCATTGCATATTTGCCATGCCATTTGTCTTGTATGCTTCACAACTTTCCATGCTTGTTCATGCTCCTTAGCTTGCATCATTTGCATCCATGATCTTGTATGAACATCTCCATGCCTTGCCTCATGTTTGCAGCATCTCATAACATCATTTTCATCATCAACATGCTTCTGGTTTTGTTTTACATCATACCATTTCATTTCATTTGGCATTGCACTGCATTTCTCTCTAACATTTCAGGTGGTAAGTAAGCTTGAGAAGTGAATTTGCCTTCACTTCTCATAACTTTTCTTTTCATCTCTCTTGCATCCATTGCTGCATTTCTATATGTGTTTGAGATTGAGCTTGCTCATTCTTGTTCCTCCCACTTTCTTTCTTCAAGTGACTTGACTTCTTGAATGAAGCAAGTCACTTTGCTTCTCCTGATCCTGTTCATCTGCTTCCTGGTGGTTCTCTTTGGAGATTGTTCTTGAAAACCTCACAAACCCTAGGAACAACCAAGCATGACAATGAATTAGGGTTTTGATTAGTCTCCCTTCTTAGTTTTACCTTTGTGTCTCTTTGAGTCATCTCTCCTCATCTCATAACCAGGGACTAAACCCTAAAGGCTTTAAGGCTTTGTGATTAAGCTTATGCCTGCATCCTTCTCTTAGGATGGAGTGTATAACTTTAATCCTAAGTGTTAAACCCTTAATGTGTTTAAATCTCTTAACCAATTCACTTAATAAATATCAAGACATCACACTTGTAACTTGGGCCTTGCATTAGGGTTCTAATTCTTCCTTAAGTGGTTAAGAAGGACTAACCCTAGTGTTAATGGACAAGTCCCCCTCAAGTTGTCTTACAAATCATAAAAATCACTTCATCACCATATCATTAAATAAAATCCACTTAATCAAAGGCTTGTTTTGTCATGGGTTTAATCCCTAATCATGGATTAAGTTGAGGAGCTTTCCTCAGCTTAAACATTCTCATCTATCATCCTTCTTTTAGGATGGTGTAATGAGTCTGTTTAATCCCTGATTATGGCTTAACCTCATTACTCAACACTAAACAAAAACCACGAAAACATCTAAATAATCACTAGTAGGTTAATGATCTTAATCCTGCATCAAAGGTGATTAAGTGTGAGAATCTGACTTCACACTTAAGGTATTCTCATTACCCCTAATCAGAGGGAGGATGTGATGAGTTTACTAACCCATTGGTTTAGGCTTAAGCTCATTAACTTATGACAAAATTCAAAAGCGATAAAAGACTGAAAACTCAAAAACAAACGATAATCGTCTCCTTCGGGATTCTTTTCTCATCACCTTCACTCACAAACGAGAACTTGCTTCTTCCGTCTAATGCAAGACAGTTAGCACCTGAGCCAGACAGGTCATACACTTGAGCATTGACAAGCAAGCAGTTCACAAGTCAATTCACCTTTCAGTCTCTTTGGGTCGAACTACGGTGTTCTGACTTCCTCATTGCACGAGAGGATACGTAGGCATAACTTAACGGTTATCGAACAAAAGTCTCTGTACATTCCCCCTCTTTCCAGCTTTATTCTCTTAGCCTCATTATCATGAGCATTTCACCTTCTGTCCTTACACTGACACTTTCATACTTCATATCACTTATATACTTTACACTGACACCTGTACATTCCTTTCCAGCTATTTTATACACAAATTGCACTGACACTACCCCTTTAAAACACAAATCTTTTAAGCGCGGATCCCGTCGAGTACGACGGACAATCTGGGTGCTAATACCTTCCCAGGTTGTAACCAACCCCCTTTCTCAGTCTCTCTGGTTCGCAACCGTCTTATCCATATCTTTCCTAGGTTTATGCAGCATTACCTTTCCTTCGGGATAAAAATGCCTAGCTGGCGACTCTATTCATTCTCCAGTGAGTTCACGGCTGTGTGTTCTCATTGTCCCTCTCGCCGACCGTTCGCGTCTGTACCCTTATCTGACCCTGTGTCACTTATCGGGAGCGACAGCTTGGCGACTCTGCTGGGGATGCCTTATACTGCAACCTGGGCTTCTGGTTCTTTTTGTGGGTTCCTCCTAGCGCTTGATTGATTTGTGTTTACTGGGGTGTTATGTGCTTGTTTGTGCTTGTATTTATTTTTGTTTATTGCTTTATGTACAGTTACTTTACTGCTTTCTTTATTGCATTTATTTATATCATACTGTCATTGCTGCTGGCTGGATCTGGTTGTTTGCCTTGGTGGGTGGGTGATTCATTGAGAGTTAAGGTCCTATACCTGGGACCTGAGTGACACCTAGGCTAGAGTGAATCATATTCTTTCCCATTCCATTTCGGTCTGGTGCGGGAATATGAAACACGGTTCAGATATGGGTTTCTTCTTGAGAACTCTGTGTTGCAGATTTCCTGCAATGCTAGGGCTATCTGGGAAGCCTGCTAAGTCTGGATGACCTTTTAGTATTGACCTTCAGAAACTGAGGTGAATTAGAGGAGGAATTGTTATGGTTATTGTAAACACTGTACCTCCGGGTTAGAAGTGTTTACACTTCTCATAACTGATCCAAGTCTGAGGATCCTTGTTCTAGACCATCACCTGTGAGGGGGTTGGGCTGTTTACAGGTTTGCAGGTACCTTGACCTCAGAATACCCTGTTACTTTGACTTTGTTAAGAATACTCCATGTTGGACAGTTCTTGTGATTCTAAAACCTTGGACTTGTGGCTCTTTATTTGAGTCCCCCACCCTGGTTACTGGATTTTTAGACCTCCATCTGGAATTCTTGAACACACATGGATCTATACCAAGGCAGTTAATCAGATCCAGCTCGGGCACAAACTCTTGCATATCATTTGCATACATAACCATTGCATCATATTAACATTTGCTTATTTGTGTTTCAGGGTATCCATTTTCATCTGGTTTTGGTTTTGACCCCATCTGCATTACTGACCTATCTCCACCAGTACTTGCTTCAGCTTGTCAGCCATATACTTCAGTTACTTGCACTAGCCAGCCAGTGGCCCACTTCTCAACATCTTCATCAGCACCCTACTCAGTCTTCAGCATCATGGCTCCAAAGAAAAGCAACATCACCTATCATTTCTTCCAACCAGACTTATCAGACATCAGGAGGATCCAAACCCTGATCACTCCAGATCACATACCTTTATTCAGGGAGCATTATGGGGATATACTTAACTTGGTCATGGATCTGGACCCATCTCAGAGGAGTTTGATCCACACCTGCATTCAGTTTTATGACCCCCCATTGAGATGTTTCACCTTTCAAGACTTTCAGTTGGGGCCTCTTTTAGAAGAATACTCATCTTTGGTTGGTTTGCCTATCAAGAGGGAAATCCCTTTCAACCCTGAAATGGTCTTTCCCAGCAATGGAGAGGTGGCAAAAGCTCTGCACCTGGAACCTGCTTTGATTGAGCAGCATATGACCTCTAAAGCTGGGATCCCTGGTTTTCATCTTGACCTCCTGATTTCCCAAGCTAGTCTGAAGGCCTCCCTGGGGGAGTGGAGAGCTGTTTGTGTTCTGTTGGCCTTAAGTGTATATGGAATTGTGTTGTTTGCAGATGAGCCTCGATTCATCAGCAAGAATGCAATCCATTTGTTCATCCTGAAGAACCCAGTGCCAACTTTGCTAGGAGATCTCTATTACTCAGTACATCAGAAGAATGAGAAGCAGAGGGGAAGGCTAGTGAGGTGTTGTGCTCCATTATTCCATGCTTGGCTTCTAAAGCATCTACCCAGGACAGATGCCTTTCTAAATCCTCATCAGCAAAGCAACTGGGCTAAGAGACTCACTGTTCTAACTTCAGCAGATATCAGTTGGTGCACTCAAAGCACCAAAGGCAGGGATATCATCACCAGCTGTGGACATTTTCCTAATGTGCCTTTGATAGGAGTTAAGGGCAGTATTAATTACAATCCTCTGCTGTTCAGAAGGCAACTAGGCTATGCACTGGTCCATACTCCCAGGGAGCAAGACTTGGTTGAGACCCTCTACTGTGAGAACAAGATTAGTCTGGCAATTGTTAGGCAGACTGCCTGGGCCTGGGATCATGTTCAAACCAAGGGAATCACCACTCTGGGGAAGTGCAATAATGTGGCATCAGTCCAATATTATGAGTGGTCCCATGCCAGGGCCCAATTCTCTGGAATGCCCTTCACCATAGAAGACATGCCTGAGTCATCTTCAGCACCACCCCCTGCCACTATCAGTCTGGAGGAGTTTGAAAGCTTGAAGGAAAGAAATGAGAAGTTAACCCAGGCTTTGCAGAAGACCCTCCAGGAGAGGAGTGAAGGTGTGAGGGAGATTGAAAGATTGGAGAAGTTGAGAGTAGAGCACTTGACTAAAATTGAGAAGTCTGGAGATTATATCAACAAGTCTAAAGCTGGTGAGCAGATTCTGAAGAATGCTTGCAAAGAAGCCCAGTTCCAGAGAGCAAGGACAGACTTGTATTTGAAAGAGAGTCAAGCCAGGTGGGTCCGGATCACTGAGGCCCATACTCTAGAAGACAAGAGAGTTCAGGACAAGATGGAGCAGATAGAAAAAGCCCTGGCAGCAGCCCAGAAGGAAATATCAGAGCTAGAAATCAGAGCTGGAGTGAAGAGGTCTAAGGACCAAAGTCAGAACAAGAAACTAACTGCAGCTGTTGCAACAAGAAACCTTCTCATCAGAAATCTTACGGAGCGGCCGGCTGATCCTGTGACCGAAGCACTTCTTAAGGAAGTTCGTGAGGATGAGTTTGGCCTTGGAGTTTGATCATTTGCTTGTTGTTATTCCTATTCCATGTACTTTTGTTTTTGTGATGTATTTTGACCCCTCAGAGGGCTTGTATTTGTAAACAAACTATGTACCATTTGCTTTTGTAATATATGTATTAGTTTGTTCCATCCGAGTTTCACTTCGGAAGCAACATCAACAGCATCTTCAAGGGTCTGGAAGGGTCAAAACTGAATGCCAAACCGGATACCTTGAGAACAAATAAGCATACTGCATTGCATGCTAACCCTTTGTTTGTTTTGTAGGTTTTTGTTTTATTGCCACTAACTCTGTTGTGATGTTCAGGAACTATTGCTAGGCGCCGGGTATTTCCCCTTAACCGTCCACACCGTTATCCAACCCGAAACAACCTTCCGGGAATTCAAATGGATCAGGTACAGCAGGACCTTGCAGAGGTCAGGACTCAAATGGCGAACGAAAGGCTAGAAATGAGAACACAGATAGCTCAGTTTATGGAAGTGATGAACACCATGGCTCAGAGCCAGGAAAGATTAAGGGCCATGGTGGAAAGGCAGAATCAAGAAGACCCACATATAGGGACTGCCGGCACCAGCAACAATGAAAGGGTACAACCTCGTGTCAATCCCCCGGTTTTTGGACCCCACCTCCATCCAGAGGCCAACATTCCAGTTAATATACCAGGAACTGCTACAGCCGGGAGGGTACTTCAGGAAGACCCTCAAGAGGACCAGTTTACAGTAATGGGTGCTGGGGAAGAGGCTTATGATAGAAGATTGGATGAAATAGCTGAGAAGTTGAGGTCCTTAGAATCTCAAAACTCTTTGGGCTTCGACGTTATGGACATGGGTTTGGTAGACGGGGTCAGGATCCCCCATAAGTTCAAGCCACCTTGTTTCGAAAAGTATAATGGGACTTCATGCCCCCGGACTCATCTACAATCATTTCTGGGAAGGCTGAAGGCCTATACAATGGATGAGAAATTGTGGATGTTCTATTTTGAAGATAGCTTGACTGGAGCTTCAAGGGAGTGGTATTCCCATTTGACAAGGGCAACTGTAAGATGCTGGAAGGACCTGGCAGAGGCCTTCATCCGACAGTATCAATACAACTTAGACATGGCACCCAACAGGACCCTCCTGATGGGAATGTCACAGTCGTCAAGGGAAAGTTTCCGAGAATATGCCCAGAGATGGAGGCAATTGGCTGCTGCCGTTCAACCACCAATGTCTGAGAGAGAAATGGCAGACATGTTTATGAACACTCTCCAGGGAACGTATATTGATAGGTTGGCTGCTTTCTCCTCCACTAGCTTCGCAGATGTTGTCATAGCTGGGGAGAGAATTGAAAGCCTGTTAAAAATGGGTAAGATCTCAGACAACGGTGCAAGCTCGTCCAGTAATGCAAGAAAGCCTTTTGCAGGCCCGAGAAGAACTGGCGAGACCAATGCCATCCACACTAACAGGGGTAGGCCCCAATATGCTCAGAGGTCCATAGCAGCAGTCACCATCCCTGCTCCAGCTCATCCTCAGCCAGTCTATCAACCTCCTCAACAAAATTATCAACCACAACCTCAGTACCATCAGCAAAATCAGTATCCTCCAAGAAATTACAACAACGGCAACAGCAACAACAATAACCAGCAAAGGCCATTTCAGCAGAGGCCCTCCCAAGCTAATAGGGTGATCGATCCGATCCCCATGCCATATGCTACCCTGCTGCCACAACTCCTGAAACTCAACCTAGTTGAGCTAAGGACGCTGGCACCTCCGGATCCCAACAGTCTACCCAGGAATTATGATTCCAACGCCAGATGTGCCTTCCATTCAAATGCACCTGGCCACAGTACAGAAAAGTGCAGAGCCTTGCACATGAAGATACAAGACCTGGTGGACTCCAAGGCTCTGAATTTCGCACCACCACCCAATGTCAATAAGAACCCGATGCCGAATCACGGTGGTCCTAGAATTAACGCTATTGAAGAAGACAAGCCGTCTTATTTAATAACCAGTGTGGGACAGATCAGGACACCGTTGGTAGAAATCAAAGCTCAACTCCTAGAATGTCAAATGTTCCCGGGGTGTGAGTTGGGGTGTGCTTACTGCAATATCTCGGTAAATGGGTGCGATAATTTGAGGAATGGCATAGATGGTCTCATTCAGAGTGGCCAACTTCAGATCACCACATCATTTCCAACAAATCCAACAATCACATCGGCAACGGTTTCAGAACCTCCTACAACTGCAACAACCATTGTTCCTGACAATTCTTCGGCTTCCTCAACAAGTACTTCGTCTGTCATTTCAACTGATCAGATATCAATGAATGTTCCTTCTACAACTCCAGCACCATTCCATTTTGAAGCTCCTACAACAACAACATCCATACTCCCGATAATGTCTTCTACAACTCCAGCAACAAATCATGAAGACGTCTCTACTGTCACAATATTTTATGATCCTGAGAACAACTCTGCCTACCATTCAGAAGGTGCTGCTCCCACCAGAGCACCAGTTACAATCTTTTATGATCCACAAACAATTACAGTCCCTTCAGCAGCAGCAATCAGCCCAGTCACTGTCACGGTGCCTGGACCAATACCATATGAAAACAATAGGGCCATCCCTTGGCACTATGGCTCTGACGTGTACTGTGAAGGGAAAAGAATCACTCTTGAAACATCAGCACCTGCACCACAAGTAGATAATGTGGGGGGAGGCGGAGGCTTCACCCGAAGCGGACGTCTCTTCGCTCCACCAATTCAAAGACCTACAGCCGAAGCAGAAGCTGCTGCCAAGGCAAAAGGAAAAGGCCCGGTGCAGGAGGATCCAGCTGCCAAAGAAGCCCTGAAGACTCCATTCGATCAAGAGGTTGATGAGTTCATGCGAATCATCAAAAAGAGTGATTACAAGATAGTGGATCAGCTTCATCAGACGCCTTCCAAGATCTCAATCCTATCACTGCTTATGTGCTCCGAAGCCCATCGGAATGCACTACTCAAGGTCTTGCACGCAGCTTACGTGCCTGAAGAGATTACTGTCAACCAGTTGGAAACCGTGGTTGGAAATGTTACTGCTAGCAATGGGCTAGGGTTCACCAATACTGACCTGACGGCGGATGGCCGCAATCACAACAAAGCCTTGCACATAACCCTGGAATGCAAAGGAGCTGTCCTTTCTCATGTGCTGGTGGACACAGGTTCTTCCCTGAATGTCTTACCAAAGAAGGCTCTGGTGAAGTTAGAATATGACGGATTGGCATTGAGACCCAGCAACCTGGTGGTGAGAGCCTTTGATGGTTCGAAGAGATCGGTTCTGGGAGAGATTGAGCTGCCCGTGACAATTGGCCCGCAAACCTTTAAAACTATCTTTTATGTGATGGACATTCAGCCCGCCTACAGCTGTTTGTTGGGTAGACCCTGGATTCACGCCGCCGGCGCAATAACGTCTACCCTTCACCAAAAGTTAAAATTTGAGTGGGAAGGCCAAGTTGTCACAATCTGTGGAGAGGAGGACATTTTTGTCAGCCACCTGGCAACCTATAAGTACATTGAAATGGATGGGGAGATCCATGAAACAATGAGCCAGGGGTTTGAAGCCTTGAATGTGAATGAAACATCTGCTGTACCTGGTACTTCAATATCATCATACCAACAAGCCCGGAAGGTTGTTGAGGAAGGAACTGCCCAAGGCTGGGGCAAACTGCTGTCAGTAGAGAAGAAAGAGGATAGGTTTGGGTTGGGTTACAAACCAACTCAACAAGATCAAGCAGCGGCTGCGAAAGAGCCCAACTTTGTGAGTGGGGGGATGCTTACCCCTGATGCTATCAACTGTCTGGAAGACGAGCTGGAAGAGGAACGCAACCTGGAAAGCTGGATTCGTCCAAAGATCCCGGGGAGCAGTGTCTCGAACTGGTCTTCCCAGGAAATTATAAGAGTTACTCACGCAGAGTAATTATTATTTCCTGCATTTTTATAAGCATGCATCAAAGTCTTGCATCTTGCCCAAGATGACAAGACTCATTTTGTAATCAGGGCCATCTGTACTTTTGTGCAAACAAGATTAAATTAACGAAATATCAGACATCTTTTTGCAAACGAGTCTTTTTCTTTTCTGCTCATTGTTTTTCCATTTTTCTTTTTGTACAAAAATAAATGGCGGTGTTTTCAAAATGATAACTTCATTTCACTTTTTTTTCTAAAGCAAGATTAAAATCAATCACTAAAATGAACAAACTTAACCCTTGCAGAGAGTGCCTTCCTGACAGCACCGACAACAGCACGGCTATGACATCGTATGACTTTGACAATCCAATCAATCAAGCTGATGAAGGGGTTGATGAAGAATATGAGCTTCCTGAAGAGCTAGCTAGGTTGTTGAGACAAGAGGAGAAGGCTATTACTCCTCACCAGGAGGAGATTGAAGTGATTAATCTTGGTACAGACGAAGACGTGAAAGAAATTAAAATCGGGGCCTGCCTACAAGACTCAGTGAAGAGACAACTGATTGATCTGCTTCAAGAGTATGTAGATGTGTTTGCTTGGTCTTACCAAGATATGCCAGGGTTGGATACCGATATTGTCGTGCACAAGCTGCCTTTGAGAGAAGAATGCCCGCCAGTTAAACAGAAACTACGCCGTACTCGTCCAGACATGGCTATGAAAATCAAGGAGGAGGTACAAAAACAGTGGGACGCCGGTTTCCTTGCTGTAACTAGCTATCCGCCGTGGGTTGCTAATATAGTACCTGTGCCTAAGAAAGACGGCAAAGTAAGAATGTGTGTTGACTACCGGGATCTGAACAGAGCCAGCCCGAAGGATGATTTCCCTTTACCTCACATTGATGTATTGGTGGATAATACGGCTCAGTTCTCGGTATTCTCCTTCATGGATGGATTTTCAGGCTACAACCAGATTAAGATGTCACCTGAAGACATGGAGAAGACAACCTTCATCACACCCTGGGGCACGTTCTGTTACAAGGTAATGCCATTTGGGCTCAAGAATGCCGGTGCAACGTACCAACGGGCTATGGTAACATTGTTCCACGATATGATCCACAAAGAAATAGAGTGTTACGTGGATGACATGATTGCCAAATCCCTTACTGAAGAAGACCATCTGGTAAATCTGCTCAAATTGTTCAAGCGTCTGAGGAAGTACCAACTGAAGTTGAACCCCAACAAATGCACATTCGGGGTGCGATCCGGTAAGTTGTTGGGATTTATTGTGAGCGAGAAAGGGATTGAAGTTGACCCTGATAAAGTCAAAACCATCCAAGAGATGCCTGCACCAAAGACAGAGAAGGAAGTTCGAGGATTCTTAGGTCGATTGAACTACATCTCAAGGTTCATATCTCACCTTACGGCAACCTGTGAACCCTTGTTCAAGCTGTTAAGAAAAGAACAGACGGTCAGGTGGAACGAAGATTGCCAGAAGGCTTTTGACAAGATCAAAGAATATCTACAAGAACCTCCTATCCTCATGCCGCCAGTTGAAGGAAGACCTCTGATAATGTACTTGACAGTGTTAGAAGAGTCAATGGGGTGTGTGCTGGGCCAGCATGACGAGTCTGGTCGAAAAGAGTATGCAATATACTACCTAAGCAAAAAGTTTACCGACTGTGAACAACGTTATTCACTGCTCGAGAAAACTTGCTGTGCTTTAGCGTGGGCTGCTCGCCGACTGAGACAGTATATGTTGACCCACACTACCTTGTTAATCTCGAAGATGGACCCAGTCAAGTACATATTTGAGAAGCCAGCGCTTACCGGACGGGTTGCAAGATGGCAGATGATTCTCACAGAATACGACATACAGTACACATCTCAGAAAGCCATCAAGGGCAGTGTACTATCTGAATATCTTGCTGAGCAACCCATTAATGACTACCAGCCTATGAGGTTTGACTTCCCCGATGAGGACATCATGTTCATTAAAGCAAAAGATCACGAAGAGCCTATTCACACTGAAGGGCCTGACCCGGAGGAAGAATGGACTATGATGTTTGATGGGGCTGTTAACGTGAATGGTCGTGGTGTTGGTGCAGTACTCATTACACCTAAAGGAGTTCACATGCCTTTCTCGGCAAAGCTCACTTTCAACTGCACTAACAACGAAGCTGAATACGAAGCTTGCATTATGGGTCTTGAGGAAGCCATTGACCTCAGGATCAAGACATTGACCGTATTCGGAGATTCGGCTTTGGTAGTCAATCAAACCAACGGAAAATGGTACACCCACCAGGATCATCTGATACCTTACAGGGATTATACAAGAAGGTTATTGACGTTCTTCACAACAGTCAAGCTTGAGTATATCCCTCGGGACGAGAATCAGTTTGCAGATGCCTTGGCTACCATTTCGTCCATGATCAAAGTTCAAGCTGCTAACTTTGTACCTCAAATTTCAGTGTCCAGACTTGACAGACCAGCATATGTGTTCGCAGCAGATGTTGTCAAGGATGATAAGCCTTGGTTCCATGATATTAAATGCTTCTTGGAGAATCAAACATACCCACCTGGGGCATCTTCCAATGATAAGAAGACCTTGAGAAGGCTTGCTGGAAGTTTCTTTCTGAACACTGATGGGTCTTTATACAAGAGGAACTTTGATATGGTACTCCTCAGATGTGTTGACAAGACGGAAGCAGATTTGTTGATGCATGAAGTGCATGAAGGCTCTTTTGGTACCCATGCTGGAGGACATGCAATGGCTAAGAAGCTATTAAGATCAGGCTATTACTGGATCACAATGGATGCAGACTGTTGTGCCTACGCCAGAAAATGCCACAAGTGCCAGATCTATGCAGACAAAGTGCATGTGCCTCCCAATCCTTTGAACATAATGTCTTCACCGTGGCCCTTTGCCATGTGGGGCATTGATATGATTGGCAAGATTGAGCCAACTGCTTCGAATGGTCACAGATTCATCCTGGTCGCCATTGATTATTTCACCAAGTGGGTTGAAGCAGCCTCATATGCAAATGTTACAAGACAAGTGGTAGCCAGATTTCTGAAAAGAGACATCATCTGTCGATATGGAGTGCCCGATCGGATCATTACTGATAATGGTTCCAATCTAAACAACAAGATGATGGCTGAATTATGTCGGGACTTCAAGATCCAACATCACAACTCTTCTCCTTACAGGCCAAAGATGAACGGCGCTGTTGAGGCAGCAAATAAGAACATCAAGAAGATTGTGCAGAAGATGGTAGTCACCTACAAAGACTGGCACGAAATGCTACCATTTGCCTTGCATGGGTATCGCACGTCAATCAGAACATCCACTGGGGCAACACCGTATCAGCTTGTGTATGGTATGGAAGCAGTCCTACCTGTTGAAGTTGAATTACCCTCTCTGCGGGTACTAATGGATGTTAAACTGAGTGAAGCAGATTGGGTTCGGGCCCGATACGAACAATTGAGTCTGATCGAAGAAAAGAGATTGGCTGCAATCTGTCATGGGCAGCTATACCAGAAAAGAATGAAGAAGGCCTTCGATCAGAAAGTCAAGCACCGAGGGTACCAAGTAGGGGATCTTGTGCTGAAGAGAATCATCCCTCCTCATACAGACCACAGGGGCAAATGGACTCCCAATTATGAAGGACCATTCGTGGTAAAGAAAGTTTTCTCTGGTGGAGCACTGATGCTCAGCACCATGGATGGTGAAGACTTCCCGTCCCCTGTGAATTCAGATGCGGTTAAAAAATACTTCGCATAAAAATGACCCGCTGGACATAAAAACAGAATGTAAGTCCAGGCAAAAATAGGGCATCCCGGCGAGTCAAAAACAGAATAAAAGACTCGGGCAAAAATAAGGGAAAATAAGCAAGAAATGTACACCCGCTGAGTTGAAAAGCCGCATTGGACAGCTCAGGCAAAAATGGGTATCCCGATGGATTGAAAACCCGAAAGGGCGATCCATGCAAAATAAGGGAATAAGCGAACAACTGCACTCTGAGTTCGTCTGTATCACTTACAACTTGGAAAGCTTCAAAAGGATAAAGCTTCAATCAGAATCAACATTCTTCAGAAAGCAAGATGAGAAGAACATCAAAAGTCATACGAGTCATGGTAAGGAGGAAGCTCCTCAAAGCGTCGTCAACACTGCCAGCATTTTGTTTCTCAATTTGTAACAATCTCCTCATTTCAGGGGATTTGTTTCTTTGACTGTATCTCGCCAATTCAGGGCATATGAATTAATAAAATCAGATTTTCAGTCATGTCTCGTTTTGTACATTTTTATTTGCAAAGAATGTCTGATGTCTCAAAAAAATCAATTGCATAAGTACGGATGTTTTTCTCCCAAAAGTAATAATAATAAAACACATGCTTGCAGGGAATATACTTACTCGTGAGAATGCTTAACTCCTTTGACGGAATTCAGTGAAGGATACCTCGGGACCTTTTGTGCGTTTCCTTATCTTTGCAGGATTGCAGGTATCCAGGACGCAACCTGGGGCATGCAAGTTACGTTTCAGCGAGCAGGCGAATCATTATCAACTCGGTCTATTTTCCACGTGGCACTGGAGAGTGCCCACTTCCCCAGCAAAGTTGCCAAATCAACATACACTCAATCTCGGCATCCGAAATGCTCTATCCCCAGCCGAGTGGCCTCTTGTTGCTCTCCCCAGCTGAGTTGCCTCTCATAAATCCCCAGCCGAGCTGCCATTTCATCCTCAGCTGAGTACGGGAGTCAGGAAATCATCTCCCCACAGAATCTTCAGCCTCTATCCAGAAGAGCAGCGCATAGAAGATCACAACAGAGTGAAGAAAGCTTCTACAAACCCCAGCTGGGTCCCGTATCATAAGGATGTCAACCAGTGACCTATATCCCCAAGCAAATATCCTCTTATTGGATCTACCAATGATCTCATCCCCAGCTGGGAGGCCCATTTCCAGCAGATCGGCCAGGGATCTTCGCAGCAACGGGATCCGAGGCCCGATTCGGTGTCTTTGCACAATCATAGCATTCGCATCATATATCCCCTCAGAGCGTAGCATTCCGTCTAATACGGAGCATTACGGCAAAAATCAAACGCATAGCATAATCATAAGCCATGTTATGAATTAACACTTGTGAATAATAACCGTTCATCATCATTGTACAGAAATCCTCACCAGAGTCCCAGCAAAAGCAGTTGCCTCTCAAATCACAAACACCAGTATATACTCTTTTTGGCACCCATCCGTGCCATCTTTCCCCAGTAAAGCCGCCTGAACACTCTTTACAACAATGTCACCCGTATTACAGATACTTCCTGATACCCGTCCGTGTCATACCCCAGCAGAAAGCCAAAGACGTCCTCTTTGCACTCACATATACTTGTATATACACTCTCCTGACACCCGTCCATGTCATATCCCCAGCGCAGTCGCCTAGACTTTGCATGGCAGATGCTTGTTCATATTACACTTTTCTCCTTTCGACACTCGCCCGTGTCACTCTCCCCAGCAGTAAACACTCATCTATACACCACTCGCTCTTATACAGATACTCGTCCATATCTCGTATATACCAGTCATACCCCCACAGATTCGACAGTAGTCCTTGTTCTTTGTTAACCAGTTGGTACTCGTCCGTACCATCATCTCAGAACATTGCGTCTAGTGTTTGTTTCTACATGATACTCGTCCGTATCATAGTCTTAAGGATGCTCGCCCGCATCTTTAATCCATACACTGTGTCAAACACTTGTGTCTTCTTGAATATAGATGCTCGTCTGTGTCTATTATTCCCCAGAAGAATTCTTTCAGATTCAACACTCGTCCGTGTTCTCTGTTAACCAGTTGATACTCGTCCGTATCATCATCTCTGAACATATGCCAGTTTGTTTCTACATGATACTCGTCCGTATCATAGTCTTAAGGATGCTCGTCCGCATCATTAATCTATACATAATACCAAACACTTACTTTCCTTTCTTGGTTGTAAACGCCCGTCCGTGTTTACTATACTCCCAGTAGATCGCCAAGTAAGCTTTTTTCCATTATCTAACACTCGTCCTGTGTTATGATACCCCGAGAGCAGCCGTCCCCTGCTGAGTGGTCGTCCTCCACTTCTTGATGGTCGTCCTCCATCATGCTCGTCCGATGGCCGTCCCCATCGTTGATCTTTTTCGGCAGCCGTACCCTGCCAGGTGGTCGTCCTCCACCTTTTGATGATCGTCCTTCATCATTTTATCCAATGGCCGTCCCCATTGTTGATTTTGGTTATCTGGCATTCGTCCTATGTCATGAGAAACCTCGAGAGCAGCCGTACCCTGCTGAGTGGTCGTCCTCCACTTCTTGATGGTCGTCCTCCATCATGCTCGTCCGATGGCCGTCCCCATCGTTGACCTTTTCTATCCGATGGCCGTCCCCATCGTTGATATTTTCGGCAGCCGTACCCTGCCAGGTGGTCGTCCTCCACCTTTGATGGCCGTCCCCATCATATTTCTTTTATCCCCAACAGAGCAGCCGTACCCTGCCAGGTGGTCGTCCTCCACCTTTGATGGCCGTCCCCATCATATTTCTTTTATCCCCAACAGAGCAGCCGTACCCTGCTAGGTGATCGTCCTTCACCTTTGATGGCCGTCCCCCATCATCTGTTTATTTCGTTTATTCTTTAACCCGATGGTCGTCCCCGTCGTGGTCCCTTTTCCTTTTCAACCCGATGGCCGTCCCCATCGTTGGTTACGTTGCTTTATGAACTTGATAGCCGTCCCCGTCATGTTTCATTAAATCCTCAGAGAATTTTACAGCTTTATCTTGATGGCCGTCCCCATCATGATTTTATTTCCCCAGCTAGTCGGCCGTCCCCGTCTTGGCTTTACCTTCTATCCCCAGCATGTCGGCCGTCCCTGTCATCGCTTTGTTTTCCGCACCTTTACAATATACTTTATTTTCTTTTACAATCTATATCCCTTTTCTTCTTCATTTCTGTGAGTGCAAATTTTTGGACTGTCTTTGGTATTCAACCACAAGTTATCTTGTTTGCCTGTTAAGCCGTCGCTTATATCCTGCACAGCTAACTCATGTTTGAATAGGGGCAGCTGTAAACACCCCAAATTTGCCCTCACCCATTCACACCATGGCTTGTGATCATCCTCATATGCATAAGCACAATAATATCATCTCACATCTCATTTTTGATTCACTGCATAGTTTCTAAGGCATCTGCACCTAGGGTTTGTGATCTGAGCAATCCCAAAGCATCTTGAGCCATTCCAAAGGCCACCAATCACTTCAAAGGGGTCCATGTGTGTTCTTAAATCATATTCCATCTCCTCAAAGTCAAAATTGCAAAGGAATCACAAGAACTAGGGTTTGAGTGGATGCAGAGCCAGGTTAAACTGCACAGTTGACTGAAGATTAGGGTTTTGGTTTCAGAGGCCATAACTCCAAATTTTTTTGGTCATTCTTGTTTCCATTGCTCTTTATATGGTATAGGGAGTATGCATACCAATTTTCATGAAGAAATTCCATGGGGAAGTCATCTGATCAAGGGTTGACTTTTAAGACAAGTCAGTGTAAAATCAGGGCATCTGAGGCCCCCAATGACCCAACCAATGGGTGATCTTCATCATTTTGAGTGTATATGATCTTTATTTGATCATGGAAGAAGGTTGAAGTTCATAAAAATCAAGAATTTGGAAGTTTTGCAAATGTTGACTTTTTGGGCATAGTTGACTTTTCAAGAATGCATCATTTTAGGTCATTTTTCAAGCCTTGATTCTTGATCCAAAAAGGCTTCAAATGGAAAAACTTTGGTCATGAAAGTTGTAGATCTCATCTTTCCCTTTTCAAAAAGTACAAGAACATGATCAAACTCTTCTTGGATCAAAAGTTATGGCAATGCAAAGTTGGCTAAAATCATTGATTTTCAAGGCATGCCTCAAATGGAAATTTTGCAAAGTCTTGGACCAATGCATATTGCAACCTCTAGTTCACTTCAAACCAGCACATAAACATTCTCTAAGTCATAAAAATCAGAAATGAACCAAGAATGCCCATGGTTTTATGTTTGGTTGGACAAAAAGGTCACATGTGAACAAAAAGTCACAAGTTGCAAAACTCATGATCATGCTTCCTCCTACTTGCAGCCTTGGATGCTGAGCTTTGCTAGCCTCTCACCTCACCTTGCTGCACCAGAACCAGCCCATGTACTTGCCTAGATCATGAGCCATACTTCTCTTACACATTATTTGACTTTTTGCAAAAGGTAACTTACCAATCAATAAAGGGCATGTCTTGTCAACTGACCAATGAGAGAGAGTTATGTGGACAATTTGCAAGCTAGACATAACACAAGGCAAGGCTGAAACATTCTCATTCATCACATTCACAAAAACACACCACATTGCAAGTTGCTTCGAATCTGCCTCCACAGCTTGCAAACACTCAAACCATCTTCACCATTCAACTCACCTTGCTCCATAGACCACAAAGCACCAAGAACCCAAGCCTGAAACAACCAGAATACTCCATAGCCATTTCTCACCTCAGCCTGCATTTCTCTTCGAAACTCTCACCACAGCTTGCAAACACCTAAACAAACTTTGCAAAGCTTCTCCATTCACCCTCAGGATCACAAACAACCCCTTTCCATGGCCTGAAACTGCTTAATACCCCATAGCCATTTCTGACTGAGTTGAAGCAGGAGCTTTCGAAACTCATTATCCAGCCAACTTAAACTCTCATTGAGCATTCAAACATCATCTGGAGATCAAGTGGAGTAGATTTCACAAGGAGAAGTGGCCAGAAAGTCCTCAAGTTGAAAGCTCCAAATCTCAGGTAGCTCGAAAATTATTTTTCCAGAAATCATTTCTTTTGTTCCAAACTTGTTCTATGTGATTCACTGATTATCCTGATGTTCTTAGTTTTTGAAATGGCTTTGATTTGAGCATTTAATTTGTCTCTGAAGCTTGCGTGCCCTAGTTTTTATTTCTTTCGATTCAGTTTGTTTAGGAAGAAGAAATTTGTTTTGAGAGAGGGGTTTGATTCGTGAGAGGTTGGAGATCATTTCCCAGTTCTTAGTTTTCATTTTTGATACGATTTGAGGGGTTTGGGGATTTCTCAGGTGAGATGCTGGCCGGAGAAGACGACCGGAAGTCTTCTCTGGCCACCTGAAAGTGATTTGTGCCCTAATTGCGTAATTAACTCCAGTTTGAATTTTGGCCGTAGATGGCCTTTGACTTGTTGACTTCCCTCCCTTTTGGATGGCCCAGATCCTTTTCATTAGCCCTAATCTCTCTCATTAGTTTAATTAATTTTTAATTAGGATAATTAAATCAGATGCAATCCACACCCTTCATTTGCGCGCCAGTCAACACATTTAAACTCAGGCTTCATCCTGGCCCTCCATCCTGATTACTTCCTATTTTATTTAATTTTTATTCATTTTCTTTTCTTTTTACTTGCATAATTAATTAAAAATAGTAAAAAATTCTTAAAAATTATGAAACTTTTTCCTAAAAGTTTTATTAATTTTTAAGACCCAAAAATATTTTTATTTTATTTTTTATCATTAAAAAAGTATTTTTAAATATTTAAAAGATTATTTTTAATTGATTAATGGGAATTAATTAATTAAAAATACTTTTAGGTATTTAAAAATTACAAAAAAATTCATGAAATGTTCTAAGACATTTAGAAACATTGTCCAACCTTCAAACCAAATTTCTTTTTTGATCTTGATGCATTTTGAGGATTTTTCATTGAATTAAATCATTTTTTATGCATTAATTTGATCATAAGTTTAAAAATTCATCTCTGCCTATTGGAGAAGGTTTGGACATTGATTCTTTTTGCTTTGTTTTGTGTTTATCATATAGTTTCTAAGATAAAATGGCCATGATTTGATCTTGCATTTTCCAATTGTTTGACATTTCTTTTGTTAAGAACCCTAAAAAACCCTAATAACTTAGAAAATTCATATCTTGAGATTGGTTAAGAGTTGTGACCTCCCCTTTGGACCTTGGTTTAGTATAGGTTTAGGGTTTCTTTGAGTGTCATTTTCCATTTTTTATCTTAGGGTTTGCTTCTGTTTTTGGTTTTTGTTTGTTGTTTGATTCATAAACCCTAATTTGGGATTTCTCTTGCATCCCTCTTGCATTTCCTTGCATAACATGACTTGTCTTTGCATTTTGTGCATTCTTGTGATTCATTTGGCATCTCAAGACATATAGAAAGCATGTTTGATCATTGCATTGCATATTTGCCATGCCATTTGTCTTGTATGCTTCACAACTTTCCATGCTTGTTCATGCTCCTTAGCTTGCATCATTTGCATCCATGATCTTGTATGAACATCTCCATGCCTTGCCTCATGTTTGCAGCATCTCATAACATCATTTTCATCATCAACATGCTTCTGGTTTTGTTTTACATCATACCATTTCATTTCATTTGGCATTGCACTGCATTTCTCTCTAACATTTCAGGTGGTAAGTAAGCTTGAGAAGTGAATTTGCCTTCACTTCTCATAACTTTTCTTTTCATCTCTCTTGCATCCATTGCTGCATTTCTATATGTGTTTGAGATTGAGCTTGCTCATTCTTGTTCCTCCCACTTTCTTTCTTCAAGTGACTTGACTTCTTGAATGAAGCAAGTCACTTTGCTTCTCCTGATCCTGTTCATCTGCTTCCTGGTGGTTCTCTTTGGAGATTGTTCTTGAAAACCTCACAAACCCTAGGAACAACCAAGCATGACAATGAATTAGGGTTTTGATTAGTCTCCCTTCTTAGTTTTACCTTTGTGTCTCTTTGAGTCATCTCTCCTCATCTCATAACCAGGGACTAAACCCTAAAGGCTTTAAGGCTTTGTGATTAAGCTTATGCCTGCATCCTTCTCTTAGGATGGAGTGTATAACTTTAATCCTAAGTGTTAGACCCTTAATGTGTTTAAATCTCTTAACCAATTCACTTAATAAATATCAAGACATCACACTTGTAACTTGGGCCTTGCATTAGGGTTCTAATTCTTCCTTAAGTGGTTAAGAAGGACTAACCCTAGTGTTAATGGACAAGTCCCCCTCAAGTTGTCTTACAAATCATAAAAATCACTTCATCACCATATCATTAAATAAAATCCACTTAATCAAAGGCTTGTTTTGTCATGGGTTTAATCCCTAATCATGGATTAAGTTGAGGAGCTTTCCTCAGCTTAAACATTCTCATCTATCATCCTTCTTTTAGGATGGTGTAATGAGTCTGTTTAATCCCTGATTATGGCTTAACCTCATTACTCAACACTAAACAAAAACCACGAAAACATCTAAATAATCACTAGTAGGTTAATGATCTTAATCCTGCATTAAAGGTGATTAAGTGTGAGAATCTGACTTCACACTTAAGGTATTCTCATTACCCCTAATCAGAGGGAGGATGTGATGAGTTTACTAACCCATTGGTTTAGGCTTAAGCTCATTAACTTATGACAAAATTCAAAAGCGATAAAAGACTGAAAACTCAAAAACAAACGATAATCGTCTCCTTCGGGATTCTTTTCTCATCACCTTCACTCACAAACGAGAACTTGCTTCTTCCGTCTAATGCAAGACAGTTAGCACCTGAGCCAGACAGGTCATACACTTGAGCATTGACAAGCAAGCAGTTCACAAGTCAATTCACCTTTCAGTCTCTTTGGGTCGAACTACGGTGTTCTGACTTCCTCATTGCACGAGAGGATACGTAGGCATAACTTAACGGTTATCGAACAAAAGTCTCTGTACATTCCCCCTCTTTCCAGCTTTATTCTCTTAGCCTCATTATCATGAGCATTTCACCTTCTGTCCTTACACTGACACTTTCATACTTCATATCACTTATATACTTTACACTGACACCTGTACATTCCTTTCCAGCTATTTTATACACAAATTGCACTGACACTACCCCTTTAAAACACAAATCTTTTAAGCGCGGATCCCGTCGAGTACGACGGACAATCTGGGTGCTAATACCTTCCCAGGTTGTAACCAACCCCCTTTCTCAGTCTCTCTGGTTCGCAACCGTCTTATCCATATCTTTCCTAGGTTTATGCAGCATTACCTTTCCTTCGGGATAAAAATGCCTAGCTGGCGACTCTATTCATTCTCCAGTGAGTTCACGGCTGTGTGTTCTCATTGTCCCTCTCGCCGACCGTTCGCGTCTGTACCCTTATCTGACCCTGTGTCACTTATCGGGAGCGACAGATAGTACAGAGACAGTCAAAATGAAAATCTAGTTCTGATACTTAGTTCAGGGTATTCTCCAGAGACAGTACATAGACGATCGAAACGAAGATCTAGTTATGATACTTAGTTCAGGATATGTTACATAGACAGTTCAGAGACGGGCGAGACGAAGATCTAGTTCTGATACTTAGTTCAGTAACAACATTTAGATAGAGTCAAGCGTAGACATATTCTAATACTCCTATCAACAGACACTTTGGATGGCATCTATAAGCCCATCTTTGGTTACTCCGAATAACATCTTTAAGCCCATTCAAGCAATACAATCATCCAGCAGTATTACTTTGCGCACCGGCGTGTGCAAATTTTTGGGTTTAAGTGTTCAATCCTTATCTACCTTCAAGCCACGAATGGCATACATGCCAATCCAACTCCTCAGGTTTCAGAAAATTGAATAGGGGCAGCTGTTGTACCCCAAAATTTTCCTTCACATCTTCAAGACAATATACCTTAAGAGGTTTCCTAATGGTCACAAGATTCTCAGTTGCTCAAAGGAATTCAAGTTTTCATCAGACAAAGCCTCCTCCTAAGAAATGGATCTTAAACTAGGGTTTTGAGTTTCTCACAGAAAATTGGAATTCCAAAGCCTCAAGTGGACCTCATGGTATCCCATATACTTTAAAGAATCCTCATGTCAAATTTCAAGGCTTTCCCTACAAGTTTGGTCAGTCAGATGCTCAGAATATCAAAAATCAGTTAACTTGGTCAAAAAGTCAACTGTGGTCAACACAAAGTCTAACTTCAAGATTTTTGGTCAAAATCAAGATTATGAGGTTAAATTCATCATTTGATCAAGGATTGATCATGATTCATCAAGGAAACCTCAGAATCATAAAAAATCAGGAGTTACTAAATTAGGGTTTTGTGGAGGAAAAGTCAAATGTACTTTGACCAACCACAACTTTTACATGCTTCATCAAAAATTTCTCATCCAAAGCTTATTTTGAAGGAAATTAAATTCTCTACAACTTTTTGTCTCACAAGCCAAGGCAAAAAATGCTTCATTTGATAGATATGAGCCAAGACATTATAGGTCCTTTAAAAAGTCAACAAAAAGTCAACTTTTTCAAAAGCTCATAACTTGAAAATGGAAGATAAAATGGGCATGGGTCCAAAAGGAGTAGTTATAGGAACTCTAATATTTCCTAAAATTCCTAGAACACATACATGGGATAAAAATTGAGAGAGCTATGCATTGTTGAAATTGGACAATTTTTAGGAGGTGTATGAAGCAAAAATAGGCAAAACTCAAGTTTCTTCCAAATGGGCCCATATTTTTCCAACCCAAACTCAATTATAAGATCATGTACGAACCACAGATCACAATATCTGAATTTTTTATATTTATTTTATATTATATTGTATTTATTTCATTTAAATTCAATTTTAATTAAGATAAATATTGAAAAATCAAATATTTGATCTTAGGTCTATTTTAGGATCAAATATTTGATGTTTATGATCATCATAAGTGTCCAATTTCGTGTTAGACCAAAAGAGTATGATTAAATCTATTTTTTTTTACAAAAATAGAAATCACTTTTCTTCATCCTCAAGTAACCTCTCAATCCATCAAAAAGGCCCAAATTTTGACCTAATTCTATAAACACATAACAAGAACACAAGGCAAGGGGGCGAATTTCTGAGCTCACCAACCCTTATCATA
Source organism: Lathyrus aphaca (assembly GCA_963966055.1). Lineage (NCBI taxonomy): Eukaryota > Viridiplantae > Streptophyta > Magnoliopsida > Fabales > Fabaceae > Lathyrus > Lathyrus aphaca. The sequence goes on along the minus strand of OZ014523.1, from coordinate 338,787,270 downwards.
CTTCAAAAATTTCAAGAAAAGTGACAATTCAGTTTCATCATTCTAGCCAATTTCCAAAGGTTTTGAAGGTTGCAATAGCTTCCTTGAGACATTCTGAACATGAATGCATCATCATCATCATCAAAAACATCCACAATCGCATTAACCGAATTCACATTTTAACTTGAAATTTTGATTTTTGATTTTTATTATATGTGCTTTCTAAATGGAATTTGATTGTATATTGTTGTTTATATTGATATTTGCAATGTTTCTGGTTGGTTTGATTTGTATTTTGATGCAGGAACGATGACATGCCATAATTAGGGTTTCGAGCTTCAATTTTAGGAACCATGATTTGTATCATTAGAATGAGTTTATTTTGTGTATTGTGACGTGTTTGATTTGCAGGCCATGTAGTGATGGATGAAAACCGTCACTAAAACCTCTTGCTACAGACAAACAATAGTTATATGTTAAGTGGACGGATCAATGTAGAAGAAGGAACTGGGCGCGCTTTTCAAATTCAAATATTTGTTTTATTTTATAATCATATTTTGTTGTTTCTTTGAAACGCGCAGGTGCGTGGCCCAGTGGCTGAAGACATGCTTGGTGAAGCTAGGGTCCTGGGATCGAATCCAGGCTTCCCCCATTCTTTTTGGCCTTTTTCTCCTTGTTATATTTTTCTAATTAATTTTTTAATTAACTAATTATAATTAACTAACTAATTAACCTTTTAATCATTTTAATTATTAACTAAATTCATAAATTTTTTCCATTAACTTAATTATTTCTTAATAAATATATTTTCATAAAAAAATTAGTTTTTAGGTTATTAATTAATTTTGTAATTAATTCATAGTTAACTTAATAACTAGGGTTTAATCGATTTTAACTTTAATTTTGGTTTTCTAACCCTAATTTTTATAACATAATCCTAAAATTTATTTTTTCAACTAAAATTTTAATTAATCATTCTCTTTATTAATTTTTTATTATTTTTAAAAAATCGTTTAATTCATGTAAATTTCTTTCTCACATTTTTAATTATGTAATTGCTCCCGATTTGTAATAGCTAATTAGGGTTTTAATTTTCCGCACTTTACTTTCTGCAATCCCCTAAAAACAAATGTACCCCCTCCCCATGATGTAATAATCTAAGTCTTTATTTTTCGCTTTTTAATTTCCGTTAAATATAAACTGTGTAGTTAGTAAACCTAGGGTGTGAAAAGAATGTATGCAAAAATAACTGGACCTAGCCCACTAACTTCTAAGATAAGTATTTGAAATTAATATTCACACATGTCAGTCGATCATCATACGATTTCCATCTGCACCCCTAGGGTTTCCCCTCTTGGTTGCCTTAGGAAATATGGTCAAGTCCCTCGAACGTGAGGGTATCTTAGTAAAGTTGCCTACGAATAAAAATCATCAAGTACCTATGAATAAATGATCTCGTCCCTTGATGACCCTACGAAAGTGATGGTAGTCCCTTCGAATTACTAAGATACCCCTGCAAGGTTACCTTCTATGACCATACGATGACCCTACGCCCGTCCCTTTAAATATCCAAGGTTAAGACTACTTACTAACTCATAATAAGGACAATCCTACCCTTAAAGGAAAGAAATAACAAGAAAGACCTTACAAATTAGGGTAAGTAGTTCGTAAGTGCTTACTCACTTATTTTTCAAAATACTCTTTACACCCCACTTTTTTCAAACACTTTCAAATTAAAACACTTTGTATACATCCATACGAGGATCATTACAAAGTTAAAGTCTTTATGAAAATATTTTCTAAATACACCACCACTATTTTTCAAACAAAAGTAAAGTAAGTTAAGCAGTTAAGAGCCCATGGATAACCATGGATACAAAGGATGCTAACACATTCCCTTTGTATAACTTACCCACTGAACTCAAATATTTTTCAAAAAGTCTTTCCTATTCTTTTATTCATTTTCTTTATTGAATAAAATAAAAGTCGGTGACGACTCTTGCTATCCGCAACATAGTTTTTGGAAACATAAACGCCTAAGTCAGTTCTCCCACCGTGTTACATTGACGATGAAGATCGTTTGTAGCGTGTTATCCCTTATGTGATTGTAATGCTTTTTGATTCAGCAGCAATTGTACGTTGCGCTGCTTTGGAGACTTTGCTTGGGACATTGTGGATGCTGAGAAAGCCTATCATTGACATACCATTGTTATACTAGATAAACTATGTGTTGAGATGATCATAATTAACGAGAGACAAACAAAAGACCCTACAATCATTTCATCACCATTACAAATTATCAGAAAAAGATCAAAATACAAAATGAACACTAGAAAATTCTAACAAAAAAAGTCAGTTACAAGACTAAATAAGAATTCAATAACAAAAATCAGTCTTCAAGATTCTTCACTCAATGCCCAAAACTCTTTTCTCAATCTCTCAAAGAGATCTCTGCATCTTCAATACACAACCTATAATCATCAAAAAAATTAGCTACATATTAGCCAACAGAAAATTCAGTAAAAGAAGAAAAATCAGCGGATACTCTAAACCAAAAAAACTTCAGAACCAAAGTTCAGTTACAACTCTAACAAATCATAATTGACTCCGACTAACTTCATAACTAACTCATAACAAATTTTTACCTGAAATCCCCATTCAACCCATGAATCTATCTTCTATAAGATTGGAAACTCAGCACAATCTTCAGCTCTTAATTTTCATAATGCAAATATTTTTCTTCATTCACCCTCTCTCTCATTCTCCTTCCATTTTTCATCTTCATAACTCTTTATCACTTAGATTCATATTCATATCCATTTCATCACCAATCACAACTTCACCATCTTCAACCTCTTCCACACATTCTTGTTCCTCATTCTTTAACCTGTATATTCTCCTTCATTGAGAGCTCTCGGATTCTCTCTCAATTTCGTTCTGCATTTTTCCGCTCTCTGAGATAGTTTCGTTTTCATCACTTTCTGCAACTCACAAGAACACAACTTCATTATCATCTTCTTCAGAACCCGTCTTCAACAATATAACACAACCTGCAAGAACGCAGATCAACATAAACATTTCAATCATCATCGTAGCATCCACAACAACTCAAATCACACGTGGAATCGATTTAAACGACGAAAGGAAAACAGAAGAAGAATAAGGAAATAGAATAGCAAGCCAAGACGGAGAGTCCGGAGTCGTTAGTACTTGAATCGGACTAGTGGATTTCATCTCGCCAGTGTTAAGATTGAAGTATTATCGGAGCAAACCATAGCGTCATGGATCAGTATCTCTCATAACTCTTTGTTGTTCATCATGCTAGCTTTACGATGGTTTTTGGTCTTGAGTTCTTGATTATGAGATTCTCGATCTGGATGATTGAGATATATTTAGGGAAAACAGTTAATGGATTCGAAAAGAGGGGAAAAAGGAGTTAGGGTTTGTGTATAGTGTTTTTGATTTGGGGAGGTTGGCTGCCAGAGAAGACGATGGCGCCACCGTCGGCTGTCACCTCTCTGATGGGTAAGGGTTTATGAGACTTGAGGAAGACGAAGTGAACATAGCATCAATTAAGAGAGAGGTAAGGTTGAGAGGTGTATTTTTTTTATTCATATGAAAATGTATAAAAACTCATAGGAACGAGTGATACTCCACCGTCACATGTGGATTAAGGGATAAGGTTTGGTGTTTGTGGTCCACCCCGGAGGTGACAAGTGTCATCGTATGGTAGGACCACTGGAATTCACTTCCAAGCGCATTACTCTATCTTAAGTACAATGCACCGTCCTATCACCACCCTCCATAGAATCATCATCATAAACCGCTTAATCCAACGATCCAGATCTAGTCAAGATAGTTGACTAAGGTCCATACAATAGACTCCCGGGTCTACGTTCTTTGGGCCTCCAATTACTACTATCTGCACCCCTAAAGCCTTGCCCATTGCGTTTTTTAAACTGAATTTCTCTATCCCAAAACCCATGAGTTTTATTAAATTTATTTTTATTTTCACTTACAAAATTAATTTTAAAAAAATAGTTTTTCTTTATAAAAAATTCTTGAAAAATAAATTGTGACATTTTATCATATTAAAAAATAGTTTGTTTTTTAATTCCCGAAGCAAAACCTTGTATGAGTCATACCATAAGTCATGGGTCTATCACAGCGCAATCGACCCACTCGATCCATCACTCCACTCCTTTCATGATTCATCATACGTTCTCACCAACCATAACATAGGAGGACCATGTTCATTACTTATTTTTAAATGTTCATTGTCGTACCTCGAAAAATACGATCCTCACGATGGACGCGAAAAAAAAAACAACAGAGTCGCCACCTAATTCTATTTATTCTAACGAGAAACGGAAGATATAGACACAACCTAATAAGGATAAGAAATGTTCAACGAAACCAAATTATAAGTTCGGGAGACGGTTACGCAAGAGGAAGGTATTAACACCCCTCACGTCCGTTGTACTCAACAGGAACCTCTTAGTCTAACTATGCGATTGAATGTTGATTTATGCTATTGTCTTCTTCTAACAGTAAATGTTTGTTAAGATCGTTTGTTTTAAGCAAAATGAATGTTTTTTTTTTAAATTATTGTTATTGTTATGGAGAAAATGGTTAGTTCTTTATTAGGGTGCTTTATGACGGAGAAAAAGTTAAATTTTTTATTAGTGTGCTCGCGAAGGATTAAAATCCTCGTGCCTACATATTCCCTTGTGCAATGGGAAAGTCAGAGCTTCGTAGTTCACAACTACGGTTTGTTAGTGCTTTTTTAATGAACGATTTTTTAAACCACTCTCTAACTGCTAAGCATTGGCTTGTCTGCTCGCGATAGGAGGTTGAAGCGCTAGCTTGTCTACGAGATAGAAAAATTTTAAACAATGTTCGTTTAGAGAAAATGTTTGATCTTGTTTAGTATTTTAGGAACGAAAGGTCGAATGAATCATGTCCCATGGGGAGGGCCTCAAGAATGATTCATCCAAGAATCCATGGAATGCTAGACTCCAGAATTCAGTTCTTTCGTTATTTGATATGTATTAATTAGGTGTCTTGAAAGACGAAAGGGCGAATGAACCACGTCCCGTGGGGCGAGCCTCAGGAATGATTCATTCCAGAACCCATGGAATTCTAGACTCCATAATTCAGTTCTTTCGTTGTTTTTTTATAAGATATTTGATAAATATCGCGTTTGCTTTGAATAAATTAAAATGTTAAGGAAAGTTAGAAGTATAAAGTTATGCAAATGGAGGTTAATTATTCGATTAGTTAGGTGGATTCGATTCCTAGTCCCTAGGGGTGCTCCTAGAAATACGAAACCATAACCGAATGAAATGTGTGAGTGTGCGAGTGAAACCACTTGGTGTTGGACCAAGGGTTCGCGAACTAAGGCGAGAACTATACTAGTCCCTAAGGGTGCTCCTAGCGATCGAAACGATAAATGAAAGCGAAAAAATAAATTGCATACAAGTGGAAATCGGGAGAGGGATGTAAACACCCCAAATTTGACCTCACTTTTTCTCATACCATGGCTTGTGATCTTTTCATATAGCATTGCATAAGCATATCATCTTACTTTGCATAGTTTATTTTACTACATAAGTTGCACAATTAGGGTTTGTGATCAGGAGAATCCAAAGAAGTAATCTGAGCTATCTTAAAGGCCTTGAAGCTTTTCAAGAGGGTCCATGTGTGTTCTATGATCATATTATGCTCCCCATGGTTCTTAAAAGTCAAGAGATCACAAAACATTGCAAAGGCATAGAGGCAGATTGAGCAGTTTCTACACAGATAACCTAAAATTAGGGTTTTGGGTTTGAGGCCCTTAACCTCAAATTTTTTTGTCATTCTTGATTCTAATGGTCTTAATATGTTATAAGGAGCATGTGTACCAAATTCGATGAAGAAATTCATTGTGGAAGTCATCTGATCAACTAGTAACTTATTGTACAAGAAAAGTCAGAATCAGGGCATCTGAGGCCACCACCAATGGTACCAAAGGGTCATCTTCATCATTTTGAATTTCTATGATATTTATTTGATCTTAGAAGTGGTTATAAGTTCACAAGATTGAATAATTTCAAGCCATTTGCAAACTTTCCATTTTTGGACATGACTTGTAATGAAAACTTTCCATTTTTGGAAAGATTTTCAACCTCCTCTTTCTTGATCAAAAAGGCTTCAAATGAAAAATCCTTAAACATGAAAGTTGTAGATTGGATCTTCCCATTTTCAAAATGTACAAGAACTCATCTTTATTCATCCTAGAACTCAAGATATGATGTTTCAAAGTTGGGAAAAATCTTATAATTTTCAAGTATGTGCCAAAGAGGGATTTTTGCAAAACCAAGTTTTAAGACTTCTTGTGACCTCTAATTAATCTCTAAGCCTCATAACAAGATAATGCAACATTGCTTGATCAGAATTGTGCCTTGGATCACAAGATTTCATGCCTAATCTTCACAAAAATCTCAAAGAGGGAAAAATGCAAAACCTATGTTATCTCTTGCATCAAGTGTTACAGCTCACAAAATCTCATCCAAGGGCCCTCCTCAAACTTAGCTGAAGCAGATCATGGCTTGAAATCTCCTCTGACCCGTGCCATACTTATGGTACACATACTTTGACTTTTTTTGCAAATGAAGCCATACCAATCAGCCTGAGCCACCACCAACTTTCTGACCAATCACAACTCTTTATGCAAACCCTAAGGATCTCATTTGAGATAACACACAAGCCTGAAACATCTCACAAGCTCAGAATCACAAAAAACCTCAAAAACCTTCCTCTCTTCAAATTTCATCACACAACCAACAAAACTCAAAACTCTTTGCACCATTCATCTCAAAATCACTCATGGATCACAAAGCACCCTTCACAATGACCTAAAAGCCACTCAAACCAAAACACCATTCCTGCACTATCAGAACTGGAAATCACAAACCAAGCCATTCAAACTCCATTCAAGCCTTCCATAAGCTTCAGGGGATCAAGTGGGGTGGATTAGCATCAAGGAGAGGTCCAGAAAGTACCAAACTGAAAAGCTTCATCTTAGGTAGCTCCTTCAAACTTTTTTTCCAGAACTCTCTTTTTAAGTTACAATATCAATCTACATGCTTCACTGATCATCATGATGTCTTTACTTTTGAAAATGGTTGAGGATTGAGCATGTATGGTGTTTCTGAAAATTTTGACCTAAAAATGTTCTTGTTCGATTCATGTTATTCATGCAAAATAAATGATTTTTGATGCTTGATTCTTGTTTAATGTTGTTTGGGGATGCATTCTGGAGATTTTGGGGGCTTGGGGTAGCTTGTGGAGAGAGTTAGGGTGAAGAGCACGCCGGAGAAGACGACCGGAGCTCTTCTCTGGTCGCCTGAGTTTGATTAATCCTAAACCTAATTACTTAGCCAGTTTGAATTAGGACCCTTAGATCTTAGGTTAACCGCGCGTGTGAGTGGCTCAGATTTCTTCATTAAAACCCTAAACCTAATTAATTAGTTTAATTTTAATTAATTAGTCAGGATGAATAATAGCCTTAGGATCACGCGCCAAATGGATTTTCAAACCTGAGCCATTAGATCACCATACCCTAAGTCAAGGTAACTTCATATCCGGGCCTTTGATCCATGCAACTTGCAATCCTGACCACCCATTTTCATTATTTTTCATTTTTCATTTTATTTATTACATTTTTTTTTCATATATTTTTTAAAAATAGCAAAAACATTTTAAAATCACCATTTTCTGCATTTTCATTTTAAATATTTTTCAAAACTCAAAAATATTTTTATTTTTAATTTTTGCATTAAAAATGTATTTTTAAATCATTTAAATGTTTTATTTAATTAGGTAATTGATTTTAATTAATTAAAAATACATTTAGGTATCTAAAAATCACAAAAAATCATGATGCATTCTCATACATTTAGAACAATTTACAAACTCACCATACCAATTTCTTTTTAGGTTTGATCATGTTTTCACAATTTACTTTGAATTAGGGTTTATAAAATTCACATTTTTCTAACCCTAACTTAAAAAAATCATTTCTGATCAACCATGATGAGTTTGCATTTGGTTCTTTTTGCATTGTTTCATACTTTGTATCTACTATCTAGGTTATTTAACTCATAATTTTTCATTGAATTTCCAAATTGTTTTGCATTTTTCCTTTAGAAGTACCCAAAAAACCTAGCTAACTTAGAAAATTCACAACTTCCTTTAGGTTTAGCTTCTGACCTCCATATTTGGGGAGTGATCTTGTGTGTGTTTAGGGTTTGTTTGATTTCATTTTCAAATTTTTATCATGATGTATTCTTCTGTTTTGATCATGTGCATCTCATACATTCATAAAACCCTAATTTCTAATGTTCATTTGCATTCACCTTTACATAGCTTCATCACATGAACTTACCATGACATTTCATTCATTTGTATGTCATCTTAGACATCTTAGAACATGTTTGAACATTGCTTGATCATTTCTTCATTCATTTGGTATGCTTTGCATTCATTTCATTCCATGTTCATCCATGTGTTTTCAAGCTTCTAACATTCTTCTCTTTGCATCTCATCCCTTGTATGAAAATTCATAAGCATCTCACATGTCTTTGCATCATTTCAAAACACATTTGCATCATGTTTACACTTCTGGTCTTGGTCTTTGCAACTTTATTTGCTTGATTTCCTTTTGCTTTGTATCATATGCATTCACACTAACATTTCAGGGGCTTATGGTAAGTTGTTTGGGATGTGGATTTGCCTTCACATCCCACCTCTTATCATCTTCTCATTTGCATATTTACATGTCTTTGAAGTGAACTTGCTTCACTTGTGCTCTCTTGCTCCTATCTCTTTCCTTTAGGTTACTTAACTTCTCCAGGAAGTAAGTAACCTATTCTCCTTTCTCTTCTCTTTTTCAGCTGCTTCTTCTTCCTTGGTGGCCTTCTGAAGATCTTCTCTTTAAGCCTCACAAACCATAGGAACATCCAAGCATGATAATTTTTAGGGTTGTATATAGTCCCCCCTAGTATTTTACCTTTGAGTCACCTTGAGTCTCTCTTCTCATCTCATAATCAGAGGCTAAACACTTAAAGCTTTAGGACTTTGAATTAGGGTTATGCCTGTATCCTTATCTTAGGATGGAGTGTATAACTTTAATCCTTAGTGTTAAACCTTTAATTTGTTTACAACTCTTAATCAAAACACCTAATAATGGTTAAGACTTAAGCTTGTAACATGGGACTTATATTAGGGTTACATATCTTCCTTTTGGTTAAGAGGGACTGACCCTAGTGTTCAATGGACAAGTCCCCCTCAAGTTGTCTTACAAACTTAAAATCCACTTCTTAATCTCACCCTTTAATTAAAACCACTTTAATAAAGGCTTTTTATCTAATGAATTTAGTCCCTAACCATGGATTAAGTTGAGGAGTCTTTCTCATCTTAAGTGTTCTCATCTATCATCCTTCTCTTAGGATGGTGTAATGAGTTCACTAATCCCTGATTAGAGATTAAACTCATTACTTAACACTAAAAAAAAACCAAAAACACTTAATAATTACAAGTAGGTTAATGATCTTAATCCTATATCATCATGGTAATTAAGTTGAGATGCTTATCTCACACTTAGGTAGGCTCATTATCCCTAATCAGGGAGGATATAATGAGTTTACAATCCTTGATTTAGGCTTAAGCTCATTATCCTATGCAAAACACCAAAAACAATAAAAAACTGAAAACACAAAAACAAACAATAAATGTCTCCTCCGGGATTCTTTTCTCATCACATTCACTCTAAAAAGGAGAACTCGCTTCTTCCATCTAATGCAAGACAGTTAGCACTCGAGCCAGACGAGTCACACACTTGAGCATAGATAAGCAAGCAGTTCACATTAAAATCATTTAAGTCTTTTTGAGTCGAACTACGGTGTTCTGACTTCCTCATTGCACGAGAGAATACGTAGGCATAACTTAACAATTATCGAACAACAGTCTCTTTGTCTCCCCCCTCTTTCAGCTTTCTTGGTAAGCCTCATTCTTGAGCATTTCATCCTTTTCTTTTTGCACTGACACTTTGTACATATTTTTACCCTAGCTGTTTATGCACAGTCAGCACATACACTACCCCATTTTAAACACAATCAAGTAAGTGTGGATCCCGTCGAATATGACAGACGATCTGGGTGCTAATACCTTCTCAGGTCGTAACCAACCCCCTTTCTCAGTTTCTCTGGTTCGCAACTGTCTTATCCATTCCCTTCCAGGTTTATGCAACATTACCTTTCCTTCGGGATAAAAATGCCTAGCTGGCGACTCTGATCAACCTTCAACCTCCAACATCGCCGACCGTCCGCGTCTGCACCAGGACGAAAGTCCACGGAGCGACAACTTGGCGACTCTGCTGGGGACTTAGCAACCAGGGCTTCTGGTTCTCTTGTGGGTTTCTCCTAGTGCTTGTTTGTTTGTGTTTATTGGGGGTGTTATATGCTATTTGTGTTTGTTTTTTCTTTATTTATTGCTTTCTGTACAGCTTTATTTACTGCATTTACTTTATCGCTTTCATTTATCGCTTTATGCATTTCATTTTATTATCATATCATCTGTGCTGGTTTGCTGGTTTGCTTTGGTGGGAGGGGTATTCTAGTGAGAAAGGTCCAACACAAAGGCCTGAGTGACAGACATAGGATTAGAGTGGCTTCATATTCTTTCCCATTCCATTTCGGTCTGGTGCGGGAATATGAAAACACGGTTCAGACATGGGTTTCTTCTTGAGAACTTTTGCTACGGATTTCCTGTAGTGCTAGGACTCTCTAGGAAGCCTGCTAAGTCTGGATGACCTTTTTAGATGACCTTCAACATCTGAGGTGAATTAGAGGAGGATTCTTTATGATTAGGGTAAACATTTTACCTCCGGGTTAGAAGTGTTTACACTTCTCATAATAGATCTGAATCGGAGGATCCTTGTTCTAGAACAATACCTGTGAGTGGGTGGGGTTGTTTACAGGTTTGCAGGAACCTTTGGCCTCAACATACCTTGCTACTGGATTTTGTTTTAAGGTTACACTATTTTGGACTGATCCTATGAAACCCTGGACAAGTGACTCTTTATTTGAGTCCCCCACCTGGTTACTGGTTCTCAAGCCTTTATCCGGAACTCTGAACAGTCATGGAACCTACCAAGAGCAACTGGCAATCCATCACCTGATCACAAACCCTTGCATATCATTCAACATACATCATATTGCATCATTTAACATTTGTCTATTTGTTTTACAGGGTATCCACATCTTCTTTGGTTTGGTTTTGACCGTTCTTCTGCTTCACCCATCTTCATCAGATATCTTCTTCAGTTATCTTCATCAGCACCCATTGTCAGTATGGATTCAACCAGGAAAAGCAACATCACTAACCACTTCTTTGAGTACCCTCTAGCAGGCATCAGGAAGATTCAGGCCCTTATCACCCCTGATCATGTTCCCTTATTCAAAGAGTATTATGGTGGGATCCTGGACATGATCAAGGACTTGGATGCATCACAGAGGAGCATGATTCACACTTGCCTTCAGTTTTATGACCCTCCTCTCTGTTGCTTCACTTTCCCAGACTTTCAGATATGTCCTATGTTGGAAGAATATTCTTTGTTGTTGGATGTCCCTATCAGAAGTGGAATTCCTTTCAACCCTGAGATGACTGCTCCTAAGAATGAAGACATAGCTAAAGCTTTTCATTTGGAAGCCACTATCATTGATGAGTATATGACCATCAAGGCTGGAATCCCAGGCCTTCATTTGGATTTTTTGATCACTCAGGCTACAAAGCAAGCTGCAACTGGAAATTGGGAATCTGTTTGTGCTCTCTTGGCTCTTAGTATATATGGTATCATCTTGTTTGCGGACGAGCCTAAGTTTGTAAGCAAAAATGTCATCCATATCTTCATTCTCAAGAACCCAGTACCTACCTTGTTGGGAGATTTCTATTACTCAGTGCATTAGAGGAATGAGAAACAGAGGGGGAGGCTGGTCAGATATTGTGCACCTCTTTTCTACACTTGGTTGATGAGACATATGCCGAAGACAAATGCTTTCCTGAATCCACATCAGTCAAGGAATTGGGCTAAGAGGATGATTGCCCTTACTTCAGAAGACATCAGGTGGTGTACTCATAACACCAAGGGCAGAGACATAATCACAAGCTGTGGACAATATCCAAATGTACCTCTTATTGGAGTGAAGGGTTGCATCAACTACAATCCTTTAATTTTCAAAAGACAGTTGGGGTATGCATTGATACATCCACCTAGGGAGCAGGACTTAGCAGAGTCCCTTTACTGTGCCTTTTAGAACAATCATGCCACCGTCCGACAAGCATCATGGGCTTGGGACCACATACAGACTAAAGGGACTGCTATTCTGAGTAAGTATAACAACATAGCTTCAGCTCAGTACATTGAATGGTCGCGCATCAGAGGACAAATCACTCGCATGCCATTCACCTTGGAAGATGTGCCAGGGCCATTAGCAGTGGAGGCCATTGCTACAGTAAGTCTGGAGGAATTTGAGAAGCTGAAATAGAGGAATGCCCAGCTTTCTGAAACTCTGAAGAAGAACCTTTGGGAAAGGAATGACAGTCGTCTGGACAATGCCAGGTTAGAGAAGCTCTGAATCGAGCATATAACCAAGATAGAAAAGACATAGGACTTTATCAGAAAAGCCCGAGCAGGAGAACTGGTATTAAAGAATGCTTGCAAAGAAGCCAAGATTCAGAAAGCCAGAGCTGAGCACTATCTAGAAGAGAGTCAGGCTAGATGGATCAGAATACCTGAAGCTCGCTTGCAAGAAGATAAGAAAATGCAAGCAAAGATCGAGCAGTTAGAAGCCAATGAGAAGAAGAGTTAGGAATCCCTGTTAGCAGCACAGAAGGAAATCTCTGAGCTGAAACTCCAGGCGGGGTTAAAGAGATCAAAAGAACAAGACAAGTATCATAAGATGACAAGTGCCATTGCAACCAGGAACCTTCTCATCAGGACCATCACAAAGCACCCAGTTGGACCAGTGACTGATGCTCTTCTGAAAGAAGTCAAGGAGGATGAATTTGGGATGGGTGTTTGATTTCTCTTTTTCTTGTATTTTATTTTGGTTGTACTTTAATTCTCTGTGGTGATTTTGTTTGTATTCTTGACTTGATTGTATTTTGACCCACCATGGGAGCTTGTTGTAATCATAAACTATGTATTTTGGCATTTTGTATTGTTATGGTTTATGTGTTACCTGGATTTTCTCTTGGACTTCGTTTGCTTCAGCATCTCCATCATTCCCAGAGGTTTGGAAGTTCAAAACCAAAGAGCCAAACAGGATACCTTCTGAAGACAAATAGACATATTGCATTGCATGCTAACTTCATATTCTTTGTGTTGCAGGAGTTTTGTTGTTGTTTTCTCACTTTGCTGCCTATTTCAGGAAATATTGCTCGCAAGAGGGTCTTTCCCGTCAATCGCATCCACATATATCCGACCCGTAACAACCTTCCGAGTCTGCAAATGGATCAGTTACAGCAAGAACTGACAGATGTGAGGACTCAGATGACTGATGTGAGGATAGAAGTGAGGTCTCAGATGAACTAATTCATGGATGTGATGACTGGGCTAGCACAGACCCAAGAAAGGTTGAGGGAGTTAGTCGAGCGGCAAACTCCAGAAGATAACCATGCAGGCACTAGAGGTACTAGTAACAACGCGCGCGATCAGCCACAAACAAATCCACCAGAGTTTGGACCCCGTATCAACCCTAAAGTCAATGTTATTAGAAATACCCAAAGGAACACTGGAGATCGTGTTATATAGGAAGATCCTCCGGACAAGCAGTTTACAGTGTTAGGGGCTGGGGCTGATGAAGTTTATGATCGTCGTCTGGAGGAGATATCTGAGAAGCTGAGATCCTTGGAATCCCAAAACTCTTTGGGATTTGATGTGATGGATATGGGTTTAGTGGAAGGAGTCAGGATTCCCCACAAGTTCAAACCTCCTTGCTTTGAAAAGTATAATGGTACTTCCTGTCCTCGTACCCACCTTCAATCTTTACTAGGAAGATTGAAAGCTTATACCATGGATGAGAAGCTGTGGATGTTTTACTTTGAAGATAGCTTAACCGGGTATCCAGGGAGTGGTATTCTCACCTATCCAGAGCTACAGTCAGAAACTAGAAGGACTTAGCTGAGGCTTTTATACGCCAATATCAGTACGACCTAGATATGGCTCCCAATAGGACCCTCCTGATGGGTATGTCTCAATCTTCAAGAGAAAGTTTCCGTGAGTACACTCAAAGGTGGAGACAACTTGCTGCTGCTGTCCAGCCTCCTATGTCTGAAAGGGAAATGGATGATATGTTTATGAATACATTGCAAGGACCTCATATGGTTATAGCTGGAGAGAGAATTGAAAGCTTATTGAAGATGGGTAAGTTCTCTGACAATGGTGCTAGTTCCAGCAATGCCAGGAAGCCTTTCTCAGGACCTCGTAGGACAGGTGAAACTAACTCAGTTCATATGGGCAGAGGTAGACCCCAGTACATGCAAAGATCAGTGGCCGCAGTCACCATTCCTGCTCCAGCACCTCAACAACAACATTATCCTCAGCAACAACACTTCCCCCAACAACAACAGTTTCCGCAACAACAACAAAGATCTTATAGCAACAACAACAACGTTCGTTCCAGCAAAGGACTTCACAAATCAACAGGGTTATCGATCCCATCCCGATGCCCTATGCAGCTCTACTTCCACAGTTATTGAAGCTCAACCTGATTGAATTGAGAACCTTGACTCCACCTGATCCTCTGAATCTCCCAAGGAACTATGATGTCAACGCCAGATGTGCCTTCAACTCCAATGCACATGGCCATACAACAGAGAAATATAGGGCATTGCACATGAAAGTTCAGGACTTAGTTGATTCCAAAGCTTTGAATTTTGCACCTCCACCAAATGTCACAAAGAATCCAATACTGGACCACGGTGGGCCAAGGATTAATGCTATTGAAGAAGACCAACCAACAATCCTGATTGATGACATTGCAAACATTCAAACACCACTGGCCGAAGTGAAAGCTCAGCTATTGAAGTGCCAAGTTTTCCGGGTTGTGAGGCCCATTGTGAAGCTTGCAAGATTTCTGCCAATGGTTGTGCAAATCTGCAGAATGGTATCAATAGTCTTATCAGAGAAGGCATCCTACAAATCAAATCAACAGTTCCAACTCCTACAACTTCAACAAACATCTCTCTTACAACATCAGCAAACACCATTTCAGAGGTAGCTCCTACAACATCAGCAAACATCATTCCAATGGAATTTTCTACAACAACAGCAACCATCAATGAAGACATCTCAACGGTCACCGTTTATTATGACCCAACAACCATTCATGTTCCGGATTCGTTTGACAACAACTCACATCAACATCAACATCAACATCAATAGCTTCCTGCACCTGCACCATCTTCGATCAGACCTCCTGTCACCATCTATTATGATCCACAAACTGTCACAACTCCTTCTTCCGCAACAATCAGTCTGGTAACCATCACGGTACCTGGACCAGTTCCATATGACAGCAGTAGTGTCGTGCCTTGGCACTGTGGCTCAGATCTATATTGCAACGAAAAGAAAGTAACTCTTGATTCTTCAACTTCTACACCATAAATTGATAATGTCGGGGGAGGCGGAGGCTTCACTTGAAACGGACGTCTCTTCGCTTCACAGTTCCCAAGAGTTAATGCTGAAGCAGAATTTGTTGCCAAAGCAAAAGGAAAGAGTGTGGTACCTGAGGATCCAATTGCTAAAGAAGATCAGAAGACATCCTTTGATCAGGATGTGGACGAGTTCATGAGAATTATCAAGAAGAGTGACTACAAAGTTGTGGACCAGCTCCACCAAACACCCTCCAAGATTTCCATTCTATCTTTGCTCATGTGTTCCGAAGCTCACCGGAATGCACTTCTCAAAGTCTTGCACACAGCTTACGTGCCTGAGGAGATTACAGTTAATCATCTAGAGACGGTGGTTTCAAATGGAAACACTTGTCATGGACTAGGTTTTACTGATGCTGATCTGATCACGGAGGGACGTAACCACAATAAGGCCTTACATATCACCTTAGAGTGTAAAGGTGTTGTACTTTCTCATGTCTTGGTTGACACTGGGTTATCTCTCAATGTCCTTCCAAAGAAAGCCTTGGTCAAGTTGGGATATGATGGTCTTGCACTCCGTCCGAGCAACCTGGTTGTGAGAGCCTTCAATGGTTCTAAGAGATCGGTTCTCATAGAAATTGAGCTGCATGTCGTAATTGGCCCACAGACTTTCAAAACTACCTTCTATGTGATGGACATTCATCCTGCCTACAACTGTTTGTTGGGTGGACCTTGGATTCATGCCGATGGCGCAGTAACATCTACCCTTCACCAGAAGTTAAAATACGAGTAGGAAGGCCAAATTATCACCATATGTGGAGAGGATGACATCTTCGTCAGTCATCCAGCTACTTATAAGTACATTGAGATGGATGGGGTGATCCATGAAACAATGAGTCAGGGTTTTGAAGCTCTTAATGTCAATGAAGCAACAACTGAAGTATCGGGTACTTCAATTGCTTCTTACAAATAGGCTCGGAAGGTTGTTGAAGACGGGAATGCCCAAGGCTGGGGCAAGCTGCTGCAAGTTCAGATAAAAGAAGACAAATTCGGTTTGGGTTACAGACCATCCCGACAAGCTCAAGAGGGGGCTGCTGGAGCTCCCAAGTTCATAAGTGGGGGAATGCTGACCCCGAATGTTATCAACAATGTGGAAGACGAGGCTGAAAGCGACTACAACCTGGAAAGCTGGATTCGTCCAAGAGTCCCAGGCCAACAAGTCCTCAATTGGTCTTCCTAGGAAATTATAAGGGTTATTGCTGCATGTAAACACCCCGAATTTGCCCTCCCCCCATTCACACCATGGCTTATGGTCATCTCATATGCATAAACACAATCATATCATCTCACATCTCATTTTTGATTCACTGGATAGTTTCTAAGGCATCTGCACCTAGGGTTTGTGATCTGAGCAACCTCAAGGCATCTTGAGCCACTCCAAAGGCCACCAATCATTTCAAAGGGGTCCATGTGTGTTCTTATATCATATTCCATCTCCTCAAAGTCGAAAATGCAGAGGAATCACAAGAACTAGGGTTTGAGTGGATGCAGAGCCAGGATGAACTGCACAGTTGACCTAAAATTAGGGTTTTGGTTTCAGAGGCCATAACCCCAAGTTTTTTGGTCATTCTTGTTTTCATTGATCTCTATATGGTATAGGGAGTATGCATATCAATTTTCATGAAGAAATTCCATGGGGAAGTCATCTGATCAAGGGTTGACTTTTCAGACAAGTCAGTGTAAAATCAGGGCATTTGAGGCCCCCAATGACCCAACCAATGGGTGATCTTCATCATTTTGAGTGTATATGATCTTTATTTGATCATGGAAGAAGGTTGAAGTTCATAAAAATCAAGAATTTAGGGTTTTTGCAAATGTTGACTTTTTGGGCATAGTTGACTTTTCAAGAATGCATCATTTTAGGTCAATTTTCAAGCTTTGATTCTTGGTCCAAAAAGGCTTCAAATGGAAAAACTTTGGTCATGAAAGTTGTAGATCTCATCTTTCCCTTTTCAAAAAGTACAAGAACATGATCAAACTCTTCTTGGATCAAAAGTTATGGCAATGCAAAGTTGGCAAAAATCATTGTTTTTCAAGTTATGCACCAAATGAAAATCTTGCAAAGTCTTGAACCAAAGCCAAATGCAGCCTCTAATCCACTTCAAACCAGCATGTGAACATTCTCTAAGTTACAAAAATCAGAATTTGATCTAGTTTGCCCATGGTTTGGTTTGTGTAACAAGGCATTTTCATGAAAATCCATAAAGCTAACCAAGTTGCAAAACACTCATGATCTTCTCACCAACTTGCTACATTGATCCTTGAGTCAAGCCAGCCTCTCTCCCTCACCTTTGCTGCGCCAGCCATGCCTTGTACTTGCCTAGACCTTGCCCATGCCCTATCTCACACAAAGTTGACCTTTTATGCAAAAGCAAACTTACCTATCATAGCAGGCCATGTCACATCACAAAACCAATCAGATTTGTTTATGTGTACAACTTGCAAGCTAAACATATCAAAGGCCAAGGGCTGAAACTCATTTCATTCACAACTTACACAAAAACCTCCCATTTTGCAACTTGCTTCGAATCCCTTCACACAGCAAGCAAACACTTCAACCACCTTCATCACTCAACTCAGTACACTTCATAGATCAAAAACCACCCAAAGCCCAAGCCTGAAACAGCCAGAAACTCTCACTGCCATCTCTCACCTCAGTTTGCAGTTTCACTTGAAACTGTCACCATAGCTCACAAACACACAGAACAAACACCATAGACCTTCTCCATTCATCCTCAGGATCACAAACAATCACTCACCATGGCCTGAATGTGCCTGAAACACCATAGCCATTGTTGACTGAGCTTGAAGCAGTTCCATTCGAATCTCCTTCTCCAGCCAACACAAACTCATTTTGAGCATTCAAGCATCTTTGGGGGATCAAGTGGAGTGGTTTGCACAAAGAAAGGTGGCCAGAAAGTTCCTAAACTGAAAGCTTCAAATCTCAGGTAGCCTGAAATTAATTTTTCCAGAAATGACTTTTATTGCTACAAACTTGTTCTTCATGCTTGCCTGATCATTCTGGTACCACTGGTTTTGGAAATGGTTGTGATTTGAGCATTTAATTTGTGTTTGAAGCTTTCGAACCCTAGTTTTTCTTTCTTTCGATTCAGCTTATTTAGGTAGAATAAATTTGTTTTGAGAGAGGGGTTTGGTTCGTGAGAGGATAAGGATCATTTCCCTGGTCTTAGATTTCATTTTTGTAACGTTTTGAGGAAGTTGGGTGATTCTCAGGTGAGAGCTGGCCGGAGAAGACGACCGGAGGTCTTCTCCGGCCACCTGAAAGTCATTAGGGCTAATTGTCATTAATTAAGCCAGTTTGAATAATGAGCGTAGGATCAGTAGACCTTGTTGACTTCGCGCGCAGATAGAGGGCCAGGATCCCTTTGATTAGCCCTAATTCATCATTTAGTTTTAATTAATTGTAATTAGCTCAGATGCAATCCTGACCATAAGATCACGCGCCAGTCAACACATTTAAACCCTGGACGCATCCTGACCATCCCTTCTGTTTACTTTTTATTTTATTTAATTTTAATTCATTTTCTCTTCATTTAATTTGCATAATTAATTTAAAATAGCAAAAATGTCTTAAAAATTATGAAGCTTTTTTCCTTAAAGTTTAATTAATTTTTAAGACTCAAAAATATTTTTATTTTATTTTTTATCATCAAAAAGTATTTTTTAAATATTTAAAAGATTATTTTTAATTGATTAATGGGAATTAATTAATTAAAAATACTTTTAGGTATTTAAAAATTACAAAAAAATTCATGAAATGTTTTAAGACATTTAGAAACATTGTCCAACCTTCAAACCAAATTTCTTTTTTGATCTTGATGCATTTTAAGAATTTTTCATTGAATTAAATCATATTTTGTGCATTATTTTGATCATAAGTTCAAAAATTCATTTCTGTCAATTGGTGAAGGTTGAGACATTGATTCTTTTTGCTTTGTCTTGTGTTTAACATGTATTTTCAAGGATAAAAAGGCCATGAATTGTTCTTGCATTTTCAAATTGATTGGCATTTGTTTTGTTAAGAACCCTAAAAAACCCTAATAACTTAGAAAATTCATATCTTGAGTTTGATTGAGAGTTGAGAGTTCCCCTTTGGGCAGTGGTTTATTATAGGTCTAGGGTTTCTTTGAGTGCCATTTTCCATTTTTACTTTAGGGTTTTGCATCTGTTTTTGGTTTGTGTTTGATGTTTGATCCATGAACCCTAATTTGGGCTTCCATTTGCATCCCTCTTGCATTTCCTTGCATAACATGACTTGTCATTGCATTTTGTGCATTCTTATGATCCATTTGACATCTTAAGACATGTATAAAGCATCTTTGATCATTGCATTGCATATTTGCCATGTCATTTGTCTTGTATGGTTCATAACTTTTCATGCTTGTTCATGCTCCTTAGCTTGCATCATGTGCATTCATGATCTTGTATGAACATCTCCATTGTCTTGTCTCATGTTTGCAGCACCTCATAACATCATAATCATCATCAACATGCTTCTGGTTTTGCTTAGCATCATACCATTTCATCTCATCTTGCATTGTTTTGCATTTCTTTCTAACATTTCAGGTGGTAAGTAAATTTGGGAAGTGGATTTGCCTTCACTTCTCATAACTTTTCTTTTCATCTATCTTGCATCCATTGCTGCATTTCTATTTGTGTTTGAGATTGAGCTTGCTCATTCTTCTTCCTCCCACTTTCTTTCTTCAAGTGACTTGACTTCTTGAATGAAGCAAGTCACTTTGCTTCCCTTGATCTTGTTCATCTGCTTCCTGGTGGTTCCTCTGAAGATTGTTCTTGCAAACCTCACAAACCTTAGGATCATCCAAGAATGATAATGAATTAGGGTCTTGATTAGTCTCCCCTCATAGTTTTACCTTTGTGTCTCTCTTTGAGTCCTCTCTCCTCACCTCATAATCAGGGACTAAACCCTAAAGGCTCTAAGACTTTGTGATTAGGGTTATGCCTGCATCCTTCTCTTAGGATGGAGTGTATAACTTTAATCCTAAGTCTTGAACCCTTAATGTGTTTAAGTCTCTTAATCAATTCATCTAATAATCATCAAGACATCACACTTGTAACTTGGGCCTTGCATTAGGGTTCTAATTCTTCCTTAATTGGTTAAGAAGGACTAACCCTAGTGTTAATGGACAAGTCCCCCTCAAGTTGTCTTACAAATCATAAAAAACACTTCATCATCTTATCATTAAATAAAATCCATTTAATCAAAGGCTTGTTTTGTCATGAGTTTAATCCCTAATCATGGATTAAGTTGAGGAGCTTTCCTCAGCTTAAACATTCTCATCTATTATCCTTCTATTAGGATGGTGTAATGAGTCTGTTTAATCCTTGATTATGGCTTAACCTCATTACTTAACACTAAACAAAAACACCAAAAACATCTAAATAATCACAGGTAGGTTAATGATCTTAATCCTATGTCAAAGGTGATTAGGTGTGAGAATCTGACTTCACACTTAAGGTATTCTCATTACCCCTAATCAGAGGGAAGATGTGATGAGTTTACTAACCCATTGGTTTAGGCTTAAGCTCATTAACTTATGACAAACTTTCAAAAGCAATAAAAGACTGAAAACTCAAAAACAAACAATAATCGTCTCCTCCGGGATTCTTTTCTCATCTCATTCACTCACAAACGAGAACTTGCTTCTCCCGTCTAATGCAAGACAGTTTGCATCTGTGCCAGACAGATCATACACTTGAGCATAGGCAAGTAAGCAATTCACAAGTCAATTCATCTTTCAGTCTCTTTGGGTCGAACTACGGTGTTCTGACTTCCTCATTGCACGAGAGGATACGTAGGCATAACTTAACAGTTATCGAACAAAAGTCTCTGTAAATTCCCCCTCTTTCCAGCATCTTTCTCTTAGCCTCATTGTCATGAGCATTTCACTCTTGTCCTTACACTGACACTATGTATATCACACTTCACACTTCTTTTGCACTGACACCTGTACATCCTTTTCCAGCCATTTTATACACAGATTGCACTGACACTACCCCTTTAAAACACAAATCTTTTAAGCGTGGATCCCGTCGAGTACGACGGACAATCTGGGTGCTAATACCTTCCCAGGTTGTAACCAACCCCCTTTCTCAGCCTCTCTGGTTCGCAACCGTCTTATCCATATCTTTCTAGGTCTATGCAGCATTACCTTTCCTCCGGGATAAAAATGCCTAGCTGGCGACTCTATTCATCTCCAGTGAGTTCACGGCTGCGTGTTCTCACTGTTCCCTCTCGCCGACCGTTCGCGTCTGTACCCCTTTTTGACCCGGTGTCATTTGGTGGGAGCGACAGCTTGGCGACTCTGCTGGGGACCCTTGTACTGTAACCAGGGCTTCTGGTTCTTTTTGTGGGTTCCTCCTAGCGCTTGTTTGATTTGTGTTTACTGGGGTGTTATGTGTTTATTTGTGTTTGTATATTTGTATTTATTTTTGCTTTATGTACAGTTTGCTTTACTGCTTTCTTTATTGCACTTTGTATATATCATACTGTCATGCTGCTGGCTGGATTTGGTTTTCCTTTGGTGGGTGGGGTTCTATTGAGAGTTAAGGTCCTATACCTGGGACCTGAGTGACACCTAGGCTAGAGTGAATCATATTCTTTCCCATTCCATTTCGGTCTGGTGCGGGAATATGAAACACGGTTCAGATATGGGTTTCTTCTTGAGAACTCTGTGTTGCAGATTTCCTGCAATGCTAGGGCTATCTGGGAAGCCTGCTAAGTCTGGATGACCTTTTAGTATTGACCTTCAGAAACTGAGGTGAATTAGAGGAGGAATTGTTATGGTTATTGTAAACACTGTACCTCCGGGTTAGAAGTGTTTACACTTCTCATAACTGATCCAAGTCTGAGGATCCTTGTTCTAGATCATCACCTGTGAGGGGGATGGGCTGTTTACAGGTTTGCAGGTACCTTGACCTCAGAATACCCTGTTACTTTGGCTTTGTTAAGAATACTCCATGTTGGATAGTTCTTGTGATTCTAAAACCTTGGACTTGTGGTTCTTTATTTGAGCCCCCCACCCTGGTTACTGGATTCATAAACCCCATCTGGATTTCTTACACACTTGGACCTATATCAGGGCATTTTGATCAGATCCAGCTCAGTCACATACCCTTGCATATCATTTGCATACATAACCATTGCATCATGTTAACATTTGCTTATTTGTGTTTCAGGGTATCCATTTTCATCTGGTTTTGGTTTTGACCCCATCTGCATTACTAACCTATCTCCACCAGCACTAGCTTCAGCTTGTCAGCCATATACTTCAAATACTTGCACTAGCCAGCCAGTGGCCCACTCCTCAGCATCTTCATCAGCACTCTACTCAGTCTTCAGCATCATGGCTCCAAAGAAGAGCAACATCACCTATCATTTCTTCCAACCAGACTTATCAGACATCAGGAGGATCCAAACCCTGATCACTCCAGATCACATACCTTTATTCAGGGAGCATTATGGGGATATACTTGACTTGGTCATGGATCTGGACCCATCTCAGAGGAGTTTGATCCACACCTGCATTCAGTTTTATGACCCCCCATTGAGATGTTTCACCTTTCAAGACTTTCAGTTGGGGCCTCTTTTAGAAGAATACTCATCTTTGGTTGGTTTGCCTATCAAGAGGGAAATCCCTTTCAACCCTGAAATGGTCTTTCCCAGCAATGGAGAGGTGGCAAAAGCTCTGCACCTGGAACCTGCTTTGATTGAGCAGCATATGACCTCTAAAGCTGGGATCCCTGGTTTTCATCTTGACTTCCTGATTTCCCAAGCTAGTCTGAAGGCCTCCCTGGGGGAGTGGAGAGCTGTTTGTGCTTTGTTGGCCTTAAGCGTATATGGAATTGTGCTGTTTGCAGATGAGCCTCGATTCATCAGCAAGAATGCAATCCATTTGTTCATCCTGAAGAACCCAGTGCCAACTTTGCTAGGAGATCTCTATTACTCAGTGCACCAGAAGAATGAGAAGCAGAGAGGAAGGCTAGTGAGGTGTTGTGCTCCATTATTCCATACTTGGCTTCTCAAGCATCTACCCAGGACAGATGCATTCCTAAATCCTCATCAGCAAAGCAACTGGGCTAAGAGGCTCACTACTCTCACTTCAGCAGACATCAGATGGTGTACTCAAAGCACCAAGGGCAGAGATATCATTACAAGCTGTGGGCACTTTCCCAATGTGCCTTTAATAGGGGTCAAGGGAAGTATCAATTACAACCCTCTGCTGTTCAGGAGGCAATTGGGCTATGCACTGGTCCATGCTCCTAGGGCACAAGACTTGGTTGAGACCCTCTACTGTGAGAACAAGATTAGTCTGGCAATTGTTAGGCAGGCTGCCTGGGCCTGGGATCATGTTCAAACCAAGGGAGTCACCACTCTGGGGAAGTGCAACAATGTGGCATCAGCACAATATTATGAGTGGTCCCATGCTAGGGCCCAATTCTCTGGATTGCCCTTCACCATAGAAGACATGCCTGAGTCATCTTCAGCACCACCCCCTGCCACCATCAGTTTGGAGGAGTTTGAGAGCTTGAAGGAAAGAAATGAGAAGTTAACCCAGGCTTTGCAGAAGACCCTCCGGGAGAGGAGTGAAGGTGTGAGGGAGATTGAGAGATTGAAGAAGCTGAGAGTGGAACACTTGACTAAGATTGAGAAGTCTGGAGATTATATCAACAAGTCTAAAGCTGGTGAGCAGATTCTGAAGAATGCTTGTAAAGAGGCCCAGTTCCAGAGAGCAAGAACAGACTTGTACCTGAAAGAGAGTCAAGCCAGGTGGGTCCGGATCACTGAGGCCCGTACTCTAGAAGACAAGAGAGTTCAGGACAAGATGGAGCAGATGGAAAAGGCCCTGGCAGCAGCCCAGAAGGAAATATCAGAGCTAGAAATCAGAGCTGGGGTGAAGAGGTCTAAGGACCAAAGTCAGAACAAGAAGTTGACTGCAGCTGTTGCAACAAGAAACCTTCTCATCAGAGGTCTCACGGAGCATCCGGCTGATCCTGTGACCGAAGCACTTCTCAAGGAAGTTCGTGAGGATGAGTTTGGCCTTGGAGTTTGATCATTTGCTTGTTGTTATCCCTATTCCATGTACTTTTGCTTTTTTTTTGTGATGAATTTTGACCCCTTTGAGGGCTTGTGTTGTAAAACGAACAAATTGTATTATTTCACTTTTGTAGCATATTTGTATTGGTTTCTATCTGGGTTCACATCAAAAGCAACTTCAACAGCATCATCTTCAAGGGTCTGGAAGGGTCGAAACCGAAGGCCAAACCGGATACCCTGAGAGCAAATAAGCATAACTGCATTGCATACTAACCCTCTGTTTGTTTTGTAGGTTTTTGTTTTGTTATTGCTAACCTCTGTTGTGAAATCTCAGGAATTATTGCTCGCCGCCGGGTATTTCCTCTCAACAGGCCTCACAGGTACCCAACTAGAAACAACCTTCCGGGAATCCAGATGGACCAGATGCAGCAAGACCTTACGGAGGTCAGGAACCAGATGGCAAACGAAAGATTGGAGATGAGAACGCAGATAACACAATTCATGGAAGTGATGAACAATTTAGCTCAAAGCCAGGAGAGGCTCAGAGCTTTGGTGGAAGGAAGGAATCAAGAGGAGCCCCATGTGGGGACTGCTGGCACAAGTAACAATGAGAGGGTGCAACCCCATGTTAACCCCCCTGTGTTTGGTCCACATCCCCATCCTGAAATTAATATTCCTGCAAATGTTCAAGGGACAGCCACTGCAGCCAGGGTACTTCAAGAAGACCCTCAGGAAGACCAGTACACAGTAATGGGTGCTGGGGAAGAAGCTTATGATAGGAGATTGGATGAGATAGCTGAGAAGTTGAGGTCCTTAGAATCTCAAAACTCTTTGGGCTTCGACGTCATGGATATGGGCTTGGTAGACGGGGTTAGGATTCCCCACAAGTTTAAGCCTCCATGTTTTGAAAAGTATAATGGGACTTCTTGTCCTCGAACCCATCTGCAATCTTTTCTCGGGAGATTAAAAGCTTATACCATGGATGAGAAATTGTGGATGTTCTATTTTGAAGATAGCTTGACTGGAGCTTCGAGGGAGTGGTATTCCCATCTGACAAGAGCAACAATTAGATGCTGGAAGGACCTGGCAGAGGCCTTCATCAGACAGTATCAGTATAATCTGGATATGGCACCCAATAGGACCCTCCTAATGGGAATGTCACAGTCTTCAAGGGAGAGTTTCCGAGAATATGCTCAAAGATGGAGGCAACTGGCTGCTGCTGTTCAACCACCTATGTCTGAACGGGAAATGGCAGATATGTTCATGAACACCCTTCAGGGAACATATATTGACAGGTTGGCAGCTTTCTCTTCCACTAGCTTTGCAGATGTTGTCATAGCCGGGGAGAGAATTGAAAGCTTGTTAAAAATGGGAAAGATCTCAGACAACGGTGCAAGCTCGTCCAGTAGTACAAGAAAGCCTTTTGCAGGCCCGAGAAGAACTGGCGAGACCAATGCCATCCATTCAAACAGGGGCAGGCCCCAATATGCTCAGAGGTCCATAGCAGCAGTCACCATCCCTGCTCCCGCTCATCCACAGCCAGTCTATCAACCTCCTCAACAAAACTTCCAACAACAACCTCAGTATCAGCAGAATCAGTATCCTCCAAGAAACTACAACAGCAACAACACCAACAACAACAATCAACAGAGGCCATTCCAACAAAGGCCATCCCAAGCTAACCGAGTGATCGACCCGATCCCAATGCCGTATGCTGCCTTGCTGCCACAACTTCTGAAACTCAACCTAGTTGAGCTAAGAACGTTGGCACCTCCGGATCCCAACAGTTTACCAAGGAACTATGACTCTAATGCTAGGTGTGCTTTTCATTCAAACGCACCTGGTCACAGTACAGAAAAATGCAGGGCCCTGCATATGAAGGTACAAGACTTGGTAGACTCCAAGGCTCTGAATTTTGCACCTCCACCCAATGTCAATAAAAACCCTATGCCGAATCACGGTGGTCCTAGAATTAACGCTATTGAAGAAGACAGGCCGTCTTATTTAATAGCCAGTGTGGATCAGATCAGGACACCATTGGTGGAAATCAAAGCTCAACTCCGCGAAAATCAAATATTTCCGGGGTGTGAACTAGGGTGCCCATACTGCAATATTTCATGGAATGGGTGTGAGGACTTGAGGAATGGCATTGACAGCCTTATTCAGAGTGGCCTGCTACAGATCACTACATCATTCCCGACAAATCCGACAACTTCATCAACGACGGTTTCAGACCCTCCTACAACCGCAACAACCATTGTTCCTGACAATTCTTCGGCTTCATCAACAAATACTTCATCCGTCATTTCAACTGACCAGATGTCAACAAATGTTCCTTCTACAACTCCAGCACCACTCCATTTTGAAGCTCCTACAACAACAACATCCATACTCCCGACAATGTCTCCTACAACACCAGCAACAAATCATGAAGATGTCTCTACTGTCACCATATTTTATGATCCCGAAAGCAACTCTGCTTACAACTCAGAAAGTGCTGCTCACATTAGAGCACCAGTCACGATTTATTACGATCCACAGACTATCACAGTCCCTTCAGCAGCTGCAATCAGTCCAGTCACTGTCACAGTGCCTGGACCCGTACCTTATGAAAGCAATAGGGCCGTCCCTTGGCACTATGGCTCTGACGTGTACTGTGAAGGGAAAAGGATCACTCTTGAAACATCAGCACCTGCACCACAAGTAGATAATGTGGGGGGAGGCGGAGGCTTCACTCGAAGCGGACGTCTCTTTGCTTCACAAGTTCAAAGACCTACTGCCGAAGCAGAAGCTGCTGCCAAGGCAAAAGGAAAGAGCCCGGTGCAGGAAGATCCGGCTGCCAAAGAAACCCTGAAGACTCCATTTGATCAGGAAGTTGATGAGTTTATGCGGATCATCAAAAAGAGCGATTATAAAGTTGTGGATCAGCTTCACCAGACGCCATCCAAAATCTCCATCCTCTCACTGCTTATGTGCTCCGAAGCCCATCGGAATGCACTACTTAAAGTCTTGCACGCAGCTTACGTGCCTGAGGAGATTACTGTCAACCAATTGGAAACCGTGGTCGGTAATGTTACTGCTAGCAATGGGCTAGGGTTTACCAATTCTGACTTGACAGCGGATGGCCGCAACCACAACAAAGCCTTGCACATAACCATGGAATGCAAAGGAGCTGTCCTTTCTCATGTGCTAGTGGACACAGGTTCTTCCCTGAATGTCTTACCAAAGAAGGCTCTGGTGAAGTTAGAATATGATGGATTGGCATTGAGACCCAGCAACCTGGTGGTAAGAGCCTTTGATGGTTCAAAGAGATCGGTTCTGGGAGAGATTGAGCTGCCTGTGGCAATTGGCCCACAGACCTTTAAAACTATCTTTTATGTGATGGACATTCAGCCCGCCTACAGCTGTTTGTTGGGTAGACCCTGGATTCACGCCGCCGGCGCAATAACGTCTACCCTTCACCAAAAGTTAAAATTTGAGTGGGAAGGCCAAGTTGTCACAATCTGTGGAGAGGAGGACATTTTTGTCAGCCACCTGGCAACCTATAAGTACATTGAAATGGATGGGGAGATCCATGAGACAATGAGCCAAGGATTTGAAGCCTTGAATGTCAATGAGGCATCTGCTGTATCTGGTGCTCCAATGTCATCTTACCAACAAGCCCGGAAGGTTGTTGAGGAAGGAACTGCCCTAGGCTGGGGCAAGGTCTTAGCTGTGGAGGAGAAGAAAGACAAGTTTGGGTTGGGTTACAAACCAACTCAACATCAAGCAAAGGCTGCTGGAGAGCCTGGTTTTGTCAGTGGGGGGATGCTTACCCCCGATGCTATCAACTGTCTGGAAGACGAGCTGGAAGAGGAGCGCAATCTGGAGAATTGGATTCGTCCGAAGATCCCGGGGAGCAGTGTCTCGAACTGGTCTTCCCAGGAAATTATAAGAGTTACTCATGCAGAGTAATTATTATTTCCTGTATTTTTTATAGCATGCATCCAAGTCTTGCATCTTGCCCAAGATGACAAGACTCATTTTGTAACCAGGGCCATCTGTACTTTTGTGCAAATAAGATTAAACTAATGAAATATCAGACATCTTTTTGCAAACGAGTCTTTTTCTTTTCGTTCACTGTTTTCCATTTTTCTTTTTGTACAAAAATAAATGGCGGTGTTTTCAAAATGATAACTTCATTTCACTTTTTTCTAAAGCAAGATTAAAATCAATCACTAAAACGAACAAACTTAACCCTTGCAGAGAGTGCCTTCCAGACAGCACCGACAACAGCACGGCTATGACATCGTATGACTTTGACAATCCGATCAATCAAGCAAATGAAGGGGTTGATGAAGAATATGAGCTTCCTGAAGAGCTAGCCAGGTTGTTGAGACAAGAGGAAAAGGTTATTACTCCTCACCAGGAGGAGATTGAAGTGATTAATCTTGGTACAGAAGAAGACGTGAAAGAAGTCAAGATCGGGGCCTGCCTGCAAGACTCAGTGAAGAGACAACTGATAGATCTGCTTCAAGAGTATGTTGATGTGTTTGCTTGGTCGTATCAAGATATGCCAGGGTTGGATACCGATATAGTTGTGCACAAGCTGCCTTTGAGGGAAGAATGCCCACCAGTTAAACAGAAGCTGCGCCGAACTCGCCCAGACATGGCTATGAAGATCAAGGAAGAGGTACAAAAGCAATGGGACGCCGGGTTCCTCGCTGTGACTAGCTATCCACCGTGGGTTGCTAATATAGTACCTGTGCCTAAGAAAGACGGCAAAGTGAGAATGTGTGTTGACTACCGGGATCTGAACAGAGCCAGCCCGAAAGATGACTTCCCATTACCTCACATTGATGTATTGGTGGATAACACGGCTCAGTTCTCGGTATTCTCCTTCATGGATGGATTTTCAGGATATAACCAGATCAAGATGTCACCTAAAGACATGGAGAAGACAACATTTATCACACCCTGGGGCACGTTCTGCTACAAGGTAATGCCATTCGGGCTCAAGAATGCTGGTGCAACGTATCAACGGGCTATGGTAACATTATTCCACGATATGATCCATAAAGAGATAGAGTGTTATGTGGATGACATGATTGCCAAGTCCCTCACTGAAGAAGACCACCTGTTGAACCTACTGAAGTTGTTCAAGCGTCTGAGGAAGTACCAACTAAAGCTGAACCCCAACAAATGCACATTCGGGGTGCGATCCGGTAAATTGCTGGGCTTTATTGTAAGCGAGAAAGGGATTGAAGTTGACCCTGATAAAGTCAAAGCTATTCAAGAAATGCCGGCGCCGAAAACTGAGAAAGAAGTTCGAGGGTTCTTAGGTCGATTGAACTATATTTCACGGTTCATATCTCACCTCACGGCAACCTGCGAACCCTTGTTCAAGCTATTAAGAAAAGAACAAACGGTCAGGTGGAACGAAGATTGCCAGAAGGCTTTTGACAAGATCAAGGAATATCTGCAAGAACCTCCAATCCTTATGCCGCCAGTTGAAGGAAGACCTCTGATTATGTACTTGACAGTATTAGAAGAGTCAATGGGGTGTGTGTTGGGCCAGCATGACGAGTCTGGTCGAAAAGAGTATGCAATATACTACCTAAGCAAAAAGTTTACCGACTGTGAACAGCGTTATTCACTGCTCGAGAAAACTTGCTGTGCTTTAGCGTGGGCTGCTCGCCGACTAAGGCAGTATATGTTGACCCACACTACCTTGTTAATCTCGAAAATGGACCCAGTCAAGTACATATTTGAGAAGCCAGCTCTTACCGGACGGGTTGCAAGATGGCAAATGATCCTTACAGAATATGACATACAGTACACATCTCAGAAAGCCATCAAGGGCAGTGTACTATCTGAATATCTTGCTGAGCAACCTATAGATGACTACCAGCCTATGAGGTTTGACTTCCCTGATGAAGACATCATGTTCATTAAAGCAAAAGATCACGAGGAGCCTATTCACACTGAAGGGCCTGACCCGGAAGAAGAATGGACTATGATGTTTGATGGGGCTGTTAACATGAATGGCCGTGGTGTTGGTGCAGTACTCATTTCACCAAAGGGAGTTCACATGCCTTTCTCGGCAAAACTCACTTTCAACTGCACTAACAACGAAGCTGAATACGAAGCTTGCATTATGGGTCTTGAGGAAGCCATTGACCTCAGGATCAAGACATTGACCGTATTCGGAGATTCAGCTTTGGTAGTCAATCAAACCAACGGGAAATGGTACACCCACCAGGATCATCTGATACCTTACAGGGATTATACAAGAAGGTTATTGACTTTCTTCACAACAGTCAAGCTTGAGTATATCCCTCGGGACGAGAATCAGTTTGCAGATGCTCTTGCTACCATTTCATCCATGATCAAAGTTCAAACGGCCAACTTTGTACCTCAGATTTCAGTGTCTAGACTCGATAGACCAGCATATGTATTTGCAGCGGATGTTGTAAAAGATGATAAGCCTTGGTTCCACGACATTAAGTGCTTCTTGGAGGATCAAACATACCCGCCTGGGGCATCTTCCAATGATAAGAAGACTTTAAGAAGGCTTGCGGGTAGTTTCTTTCTGAACACTGATGGGTCTTTATACAAGAGGAACTTTGACATGGTACTACTCAGATGTGTTGACAAGACGGAAGCAGATTTGTTGATGCATGAAGTGCACGAAGGATCCTTTGGTACCCATGCGGGAGGGCATGCCATGGCTAAAAAGTTGCTAAGATCAGGCTATTACTGGATCACAATGGATGCAGACTGTTGTGCTTACGCCAGAAAATGTCACAAATGCCAGATTTACGCAGATAAGGTGCAGGTGCCTCCCAATCCTTTGAACATCATGTCTTCACCATGGCCCTTTGCCATGTGGGGCATTGATATGATCGGCAAGATTGAGCCAACTGCTTCGAATGGCCACAGATTCATCCTGGTCGCCATCGACTATTTCACCAAGTGGGTCGAAGCAGCCTCATATGCAAATGTTACTAGGCAAGTGGTAGCCAGATTTCTGAAGAGAGATATTATCTGTCGATATGGAGTTCCCGAGCGAATCATTACTGATAATGGTTCCAACTTGAACAACAAAATGATGGCAGAGCTGTGCCGGGACTTCAAGATCCAACATCACAATTCTTCTCCTTACAGGCCAAAGATGAATGGCGCTGTTGAGGCAGCAAATAAGAACATCAAGAAGATTGTGCAGAAGATGGTAGTCACCTACAAAGACTGGCATGAAATGTTACCATTTGCCTTGCATGGGTACCGCACGTCAATCAGGACATCCACTGGGGCAACACCGTATCAGCTTGTATATGGTATGGAAGCAGTCCTACCTGTTGAAGTTGAACTACCCTCTCTACGAGTTTTGATGGATGTTAAACTGAGTGAAGCAGAATGGGTTCGGGCCCGTTACGAACAACTAAGTCTGATCGAAGAGAAAAGATTGGCTGCAATCTGTCACGGGCAGTTATATCAGAAGAGAATAAAGAAGGCCTTCGATCAGAAAGTCAGGCACCGAGAGTACCAAGTGGGAGATCTTGTGCTGAAAAGAATCCTCCCTCCTCATACAGACCACAGGGGCAAATGGACTCCAAATTATGAAGGACCATTTGTTGTAAAGAAAGTTTTCTCTGGTGGAGCACTGATGCTCGGCACCATGGATGGTGAAGATTTCCCATCCCCTGTGAATTCAGATGCAGTTAAAAAATACTTCGCATAAAATGACCCGCTGGACATAAAAACAGAATGTAAGTCCAGGCAAAAATAGGGCATCCCGGCGAGTCAAAAACAGAATAAAAGACTCGGGCAAAAGTAAGGGAAAAATGAATAAAAATGTACACCCGCTGAGTTGAAAAGCCGCATTGGACAGCTCAGGCAAAAATGGGTATCCCGATGGATTGAAAACCCGAAAGGGCGATCCATGCAAAATAAGGGAATAAGCGAACAACTGCATTCTGAGTTCGTCTGTATCACCTACAACTTGGTAAGCTTCAAAGGATCAAGCTTCAATCAGAATCAACTCTCTCCAGAAAGCAAGACGAGAAGAACGTCATCGTCATACGAGTCATAGCAGAAGAGGAAGCTCTTTGAAAGCGTCGTCAGCATCGCCAGCACTTTATTTCTCAATTTGTAACAATCTCCTCATTTCAGGAGATATGTTTCTTTGACTGTATCTTGCCATTTCAGGGCACAAGAATTAATAAAATTAGACTTTCGGTCATGTTTCGTTTTACATTTATGTTTTGCAAAGAGTTGTCTGATATCTCTAAAAAATACAATCGCATAAGTACAGATGCCTTTCTCTAAAAATAAAAACACATGCTTACAGGGAATGTGATTATTCTCTAAAGTACTTAACTCCTATGACGGAATCCAGTGAGGGATACTTCGGGACCTTTTGCATGTTTCCTTATCGTTGCAGGATTGCAGAACGCGACCTGGGGCATGCAGGTTACATCTCAGCAAGTTGGCGAATCATTATCAACTCGGTCTATCTTCCGCGTGGCACTGTAGAGTGCCCACTTCCCCAGCAAAGTTGCCAAATCGACATACACTCAATCTCAGCTGAGTTGCCTCTTGTTGCTCTCCCCAGCTGAGTTGCCTCTCACAATTCCCCAGCCGAGTTGCCATTCTTCCTCAGCAGAATGCAGAAGTCAGGGAATCATCTCCCCATACCTTCCCCAGCCTCTATTCAGAAGAGCAACGCACGAAGAGATCACAACAGAGTGAAGAAAGCTTCTACAAACCCCAGCTGGGTCTCTCATTTATAAGGATATGTCAATCAGTGACCCATATCCCCAAACAGATACATCCTTAGATCTACCAGTGATCTCATCCCCAGCTGGGATGTTCACTTCAAGCAGATCAACCAGAGATCTTCACAGCGACGGGATCCGAATCCCGGATCAGTGCCCCTTTTGCATAATCATAGCATTCGCATCATATTATCCCCTCAGAGCGTAGCATTCCGTCTAATACGGAGCATTACGGCAAAAATCAAATGCATAGCATAATCATAAGTCATGTTGTGAATTGAACACTTGTGAATAATCAACCGTTCATCACCATTATACAGAAAAATCCCCATCAGAGTCCCAGCAAAAGCAGTTGCCTCACAGATCACAAACACCAGTATATACACCTTTTGGCACCCGTCCGTGTCATCACTCCCCAGTAAAGTCGCCTGAACACTCTTTACGAACAAAATCACCCGTATTACAGATACTTCATGACACCCGTCCGTGTCATATTACCAGCAGAAAGCCAAAGACACCCTCTTTGCACTCACATATACCTATATATACACTTTTCTTGACACCCGTCCGTGTCATGTCCCCAGCGCAGTCGCTTACACTTTCATCAACCCATACACTTGTTAATATTATACTTTTCTCTCTTGACACTCGTCCGTGTCACTCTCCCCAGCAGATAAACACTCATCTATACAATACAATGCTCACTACTCATGGTACACTTATACAGATACTCGTCCGTATCTTGTATACATCATCACTCATATCCCCACAGATTCAACAGTAGTCCTTGTTCTTTGTTAACCAGTTGGTACTCGTCCGTACCATCATCTCAGAACATTGCGTCTAGTGCTTGTTTCTACATGATACTCGTCCGTGTCATAGTCTTAAAGATGCTCGTCCGCATCTTTAATCCATACACCGTGTCAAACACTTATGTCTTCTTGAATATGGATACTCGTCTGTGTCTATTATTCTCCAGAAGGATTCTTTCAGATGCAACACTCGTCCGTGTTCTTTGTTAACTAGTTGATACTCGTCCGTATCATCATCTCTGAGCATGTGTCAGTTTGTTTCTACATGATACTCGTCCGTATCATAGTCTTGAGGATGCTCGTCCGCATCTTAAATCTATACACAAAACCAAACACTTATACCTTTTGTTTTCTTGGATGTAAACGCTCGTCCGTGTTTACATTATCCCCAGTAGATCACCAACAAATTTTCTTTTTTATCTAACACTCGTCCTGTGTTATGATACCTTTGAGAGCAGCCGTACCCTGCTGAGTGGTCGTCCTCCACTTCTTGATGGTCGTCCTCCATCATGCTCATCCGATGGCCGTCCCCATCGTTGATATTTTTAGCAGCCGTCCCCTGCTAGGTGGTCGTCCTCCACCCTTTGATGATCGTCCTTCATCACTTTTGTCCAATGGCCGTCCCCATTGTTGATTTTGGTTATCTGACATTCGTCCTATGTCATGACAAACCTCGAGAGCAGCCGTCCCCTGCTGAGTGGTCGTCCTCCACTTCTTGATGGTCGTCCTCCATCATGCTCGTCCGATGGCCGTCCCCATCGTTGACCTTTCCTATCCGATGGCCGTCCCCATCGTTGATATTTTCGGCAGCCGTACCCTGCCAGGTGGTCGTCCTCCACCTTTGATGGCCGTCCCCATCATATTTCTTTTATCCCCAACAGAGCAGCCGTCCCCTGCTAGGTGATCGTCCTTCACCTTTGATGGCCGTACCCCATCATCTGTTTATTTCATTCATTCTTTAACCCGATGGCCGTCCCCGTCGTGGTCCCTTTTCCCTTTTAGCCCGATGGCCGTCCCCATCGTGGGTTACTTTACCTTTATGAACTTGATGGCCGTCCCCGTCATGTTTCATTAATCCCCAGAGAATTTTATAACTTTATCTTGATGGCCGTCCCCATCATATTATCATCTTTTCCCAGCATGTCGGCCGTCCCCGTCATTGCTATTTACCCAGCAGTCGTCCTCTGCTCGACGGTCGTCCTCCGTCGCCCACACTTTACAATATACTTTATTTGCTTTTACAGTCTATATCCCTTTTCTTTTTCATTTCTGTGAGTGCAAATTTTGGACTGTCTTTGGTATTCAACCACAAGTTATCTTGTTTGCCTGTTAAGCCGTTGCTTACATCCTGCACAGCTAACTCATGTTTGAATAGGGGCAGCTGTAAACACCCCGAATTTGCCCTCCCCCCATTCACACCATGGCTTATGGTCATCTCATATGCATAAACACAATCATATCATCTCACATCTCATTTTTGATTCACTGGATAGTTTCTAAGGCATCTGCACCTAGGGTTTGTGATCTGAGCAACCTCAAGGCATCTTGAGCCACTCCAAAGGCCACCAATCATTTCAAAGGGGTCCATGTGTGTTCTTATATCATATTCCATCTCCTCAAAGTCGAAAATGCAGAGGAATCACAAGAACTAGGGTTTGAGTGGATGCAGAGCCAGGATGAACTGCACAGTTGACCTAAAATTAGGGTTTTGGTTTCAGAGGCCATAACCCCAAGTTTTTTGGTCATTCTTGTTTTCATTGATCTCTATATGGTGTAGGGAGTATGCATATCAATTTTCATGAAGAA
The DNA here is from genome assembly GCA_963966055.1 of Lathyrus aphaca. Classification (NCBI taxonomy): domain Eukaryota; kingdom Viridiplantae; phylum Streptophyta; class Magnoliopsida; order Fabales; family Fabaceae; genus Lathyrus; species Lathyrus aphaca. The sequence continues at coordinate 338,751,082 of OZ014523.1, read as the reverse complement.
ATTCCATGGGGAAGTCATCTGATCAAGGGTTGACTTTTCAGACAAGTCAGTGTAAAATCAGGGCATTTGAGGCCCCCAATGACCCAACCAATGGGTGATCTTCATCATTTTGAGTGTATATGATCTTTATTTGATCATGGAAGAAGGTTGAAGTTCATAAAAATCAAGAATTTAGGGTTTTTGCAAATGTTGACTTTTTGGGCATAGTTGACTTTTCAAGAATGCATCATTTTAGGTCAATTTTCAAGCTTTGATTCTTGGTCCAAAAAGGCTTCAAATGGAAAAACTTTGGTCATGAAAGTTGTAGATCTCATCTTTCCCTTTTCAAAAAGTACAAGAACATGATCAAACTCTTCTTGGATCAAAAGTTATGGCAATGCAAAGTTGGCAAAAATCATTGTTTTTCAAGTTATGCACCAAATGAAAATCTTGCAAAGTCTTGAACCAAAGCCAAATGCAGCCTCTAATCCACTTCAAACCAGCATGTGAACATTCTCTAAGTTACAAAAATCAGAATTTGATCTAGTTTGCCCATGGTTTGGTTTGTGTAACAAGGCATTTTCATGAAAATCCATAAAGCTAACCAAGTTGCAAAACACTCATGATCTTCTCACCAACTTGCTACATTGATCCTTGAGTCAAGCCAGCCTCTCTCCCTCACCTTTGCTGCGCCAGCCATGCCTTGTACTTGCCTAGACCTTGCCCATGCCCTATCTCACACAAAGTTGACCTTTTATGCAAAAGCAAACTTACCTATCATAGCAGGCCATGTCACATCACAAAACCAATCAGATTTGTTTATGTGTACAACTTGCAAGCTAAACATATCAAAGGCCAAGGGCTGAAACTCATTTCATTCACAACTTACACAAAAACCTCCCATTTTGCAACTTGCTTCGAATCCCTTCACACAGCAAGCAAACACTTCAACCACCTTCATCACTCAACTCAGTACACTTCATAGATCAAAAACCACCCAAAGCCCAAGCCTGAAACAGCCAGAAACTCTCACTGCCATCTCTCACCTCAGTTTGCAGTTTCACTTGAAACTGTCACCATAGCTCACAAACACACAGAACAAACACCATAGACCTTCTCCATTCATCCTCAGGATCACAAACAATCACTCACCATGGCCTGAATGTGCCTGAAACACCATAGCCATTGTTGACTGAGCTTGAAGCAGTTCCATTCGAATCTCCTTCTCCAGCCAACACAAACTCATTTTGAGCATTCAAGCATCTTTGGGGGATCAAGTGGAGTGGTTTGCACAAAGAAAGGTGGCCAGAAAGTTCCTAAACTGAAAGCTTCAAATCTCAGGTAGCCTGAAATTAATTTTTCCAGAAATGACTTTTATTGCTACAAACTTGTTCTTCATGCTTGCCTGATCATTCTGGTACCACTGGTTTTGGAAATGGTTGTGATTTGAGCATTTAATTTGTGTTTGAAGCTTTCGAACCCTAGTTTTTCTTTCTTTCGATTCAGCTTATTTAGGTAGAATAAATTTGTTTTGAGAGAGGGGTTTGGTTCGTGAGAGGATAAGGATCATTTCCCTGGTCTTAGATTTCATTTTTGTAACGTTTTGAGGAAGTTGGGTGATTCTCAGGTGAGAGCTGGCCGGAGAAGACGACCGGAGGTCTTCTCCGGCCACCTGAAAGTCATTAGGGCTAATTGTCATTAATTAAGCCAGTTTGAATAATGAGCGTAGGATCAGTAGACCTTGTTGACTTCGCGCGCAGATAGAGGGCCAGGATCCCTTTGATTAGCCCTAATTCATCATTTAGTTTTAATTAATTGTAATTAGCTCAGATGCAATCCTGACCATAAGATCACGCGCCAGTCAACACATTTAAACCCTGGACGCATCCTGACCATCCCTTCTGTTTACTTTTTATTTTATTTAATTTTAATTCATTTTCTCTTCATTTAATTTGCATAATTAATTTAAAATAGCAAAAATGTCTTAAAAATTATGAAGCTTTTTTCCTTAAAGTTTAATTAATTTTTAAGACTCAAAAATATTTTTATTTTATTTTTTATCATCAAAAAGTATTTTTTAAATATTTAAAAGATTATTTTTAATTGATTAATGGGAATTAATTAATTAAAAATACTTTTAGGTATTTAAAAATTACAAAAAAATTCATGAAATGTTTTAAGACATTTAGAAACATTGTCCAACCTTCAAACCAAATTTCTTTTTTGATCTTGATGCATTTTAAGAATTTTTCATTGAATTAAATCATATTTTGTGCATTATTTTGATCATAAGTTCAAAAATTCATTTCTGTCAATTGGTGAAGGTTGAGACATTGATTCTTTTTGCTTTGTCTTGTGTTTAACATGTATTTTCAAGGATAAAAAGGCCATGAATTGTTCTTGCATTTTCAAATTGATTGGCATTTGTTTTGTTAAGAACCCTAAAAAACCCTAATAACTTAGAAAATTCATATCTTGAGTTTGATTGAGAGTTGAGAGTTCCCCTTTGGGCAGTGGTTTATTATAGGTCTAGGGTTTCTTTGAGTGCCATTTTCCATTTTTACTTTAGGGTTTTGCATCTGTTTTTGGTTTGTGTTTGATGTTTGATCCATGAACCCTAATTTGGGCTTCCATTTGCATCCCTCTTGCATTTCCTTGCATAACATGACTTGTCATTGCATTTTGTGCATTCTTATGATCCATTTGACATCTTAAGACATGTATAAAGCATCTTTGATCATTGCATTGCATATTTGCCATGTCATTTGTCTTGTATGGTTCATAACTTTTCATGCTTGTTCATGCTCCTTAGCTTGCATCATGTGCATTCATGATCTTGTATGAACATCTCCATTGTCTTGTCTCATGTTTGCAGCACCTCATAACATCATAATCATCATCAACATGCTTCTGGTTTTGCTTAGCATCATACCATTTCATCTCATCTTGCATTGTTTTGCATTTCTTTCTAACATTTCAGGTGGTAAGTAAATTTGGGAAGTGGATTTGCCTTCACTTCTCATAACTTTTCTTTTCATCTATCTTGCATCCATTGCTGCATTTCTATTTGTGTTTGAGATTGAGCTTGCTCATTCTTCTTCCTCCCACTTTCTTTCTTCAAGTGACTTGACTTCTTGAATGAAGCAAGTCACTTTGCTTCCCTTGATCTTGTTCATCTGCTTCCTGGTGGTTCCTCTGAAGATTGTTCTTGCAAACCTCACAAACCTTAGGATCATCCAAGAATGATAATGAATTAGGGTCTTGATTAGTCTCCCCTCATAGTTTTACCTTTGTGTCTCTCTTTGAGTCCTCTCTCCTCACCTCATAATCAGGGACTAAACCCTAAAGGCTCTAAGACTTTGTGATTAGGGTTATGCCTGCATCCTTCTCTTAGGATGGAGTGTATAACTTTAATCCTAAGTCTTGAACCCTTAATGTGTTTAAGTCTCTTAATCAATTCATCTAATAATCATCAAGACATCACACTTGTAACTTGGGCCTTGCATTAGGGTTCTAATTCTTCCTTAATTGGTTAAGAAGGACTAACCCTAGTGTTAATGGACAAGTCCCCCTCAAGTTGTCTTACAAATCATAAAAAACACTTCATCATCTTATCATTAAATAAAATCCATTTAATCAAAGGCTTGTTTTGTCATGAGTTTAATCCCTAATCATGGATTAAGTTGAGGAGCTTTCCTCAGCTTAAACATTCTCATCTATTATCCTTCTATTAGGATGGTGTAATGAGTCTGTTTAATCCTTGATTATGGCTTAACCTCATTACTTAACACTAAACAAAAACACCAAAAACATCTAAATAATCACAGGTAGGTTAATGATCTTAATCCTATGTCAAAGGTGATTAGGTGTGAGAATCTGACTTCACACTTAAGGTATTCTCATTACCCCTAATCAGAGGGAAGATGTGATGAGTTTACTAACCCATTGGTTTAGGCTTAAGCTCATTAACTTATGACAAACTTTCAAAAGCAATAAAAGACTGAAAACTCAAAAACAAACAATAATCGTCTCCTCCGGGATTCTTTTCTCATCTCATTCACTCACAAACGAGAACTTGCTTCTCCCGTCTAATGCAAGACAGTTTGCATCTGTGCCAGACAGATCATACACTTGAGCATAGGCAAGTAAGCAATTCACAAGTCAATTCATCTTTCAGTCTCTTTGGGTCGAACTACGGTGTTCTGACTTCCTCATTGCACGAGAGGATACGTAGGCATAACTTAACAGTTATCGAACAAAAGTCTCTGTAAATTCCCCCTCTTTCCAGCATCTTTCTCTTAGCCTCATTGTCATGAGCATTTCACTCTTGTCCTTACACTGACACTGTGTATATCACACTTCACACTTCTTTTGCACTGACACCTGTACATCCTTTTCCAGCCATTTTATACACAGATTGCACTGACACTACCCCTTTAAAACACAAATCTTTTAAGCGTGGATCCCGTCGAGTACGACGGACAATCTGGGTGCTAATACCTTCCCAGGTTGTAACCAACCCCCTTTCTCAGCCTCTCTGGTTCGCAACCGTCTTATCCATATCTTTCTAGGTCTATGCAGCATTACCTTTCCTCCGGGATAAAAATGCCTAGCTGGCGACTCTATTCATCTCCAGTGAGTTCACGGCTGCGTGTTCTCACTGTTCCCTCTCGCCGACCGTTCGCGTCTGTACCCCTTTTTGACCCGGTGTCATTTGGTGGGAGCGACACTGCAGAGTAATTATTATTTCCTTTTTAAGCATGCATCAAGTCCTGCATCTTGCCCAAGGTGTCAGGACTCATTTTGTAATAGGGCCATATATGTATTTTGCGCAAATGGAAATTAATGAACAATGGACATCTTTTGCAAACAATCTTTTCGCTCACTATCTTTCATTTTTGTTGTTTTCGCACAAAACAATAAATGGCAATGTTTTTTTAATAAATTCATTCACTTCTTCTAAATAAGATAAAATCAATCACTAAAATGAACAAATATCAACCCTTGCAGAGATAGCCTTCCAGATTGCACCGACAATCCGATTAATCAAGCAGATGAAGGGGTTGATAAAGACTATGGTTTGCCTGAATAGTTAGCCAGGTTATTGAGACAAGAAGAAAAAGTTATTGCTCCTCATCAGGAGGAGGTTGAGACTATCAATCTTGGTACCGAGGAAGATGTGAAAGAGGTGAAGATTGGGGCCAGTCTGCAAACTCCAGTGAAATAATAACTCATCTGTATGCTTCGAGAATACGTCGACGTGTTCGCTTGGTCTTATCAAGATATGCCAGGTCTGGATATAGATATTGTCATGCACAGGTTGCCAATGAAAGAGGATTGTCCACTAATTAAACAGAAGTTGCGTCGTACTCGCCCAGACATGGCCATGAAAATCAAAGAAGAAGTACAAAAGTAGTGGAATGCCGGTTTTCTTGTTGTAACTAGTTACCCGCCGTGGGTTGCTAACATTGTACCCATACCTAAGAAGGATGGCAAGGTGCGTATGTGTGTGGATTACCGGGATCTGAACAGATCCAGCCCGAAAGATGATTTCCCATTACCTCACATTGACGTATTGGTGGACAACACAGCTCAGTTCTCGGTATTTTCTTTTATGGACGAATTTTCTGGATACAATCAAATCAAGATGTCACCTGAAGACATGGAGAAGACAACCTTCATCACACCATGGGGCACGTTCTGCTACAAAGTAATGTTGTTCGGTCTGAAGAACATCGGGGCAACATATCAACAGGCTATGGTAACATTGTTCCACGATAAGATCCATAAAGAAATTGAATGCTATATGGGTGATATGATTTCCAAGTCCCTTACAGAGGAAGATCATCTGGTGAATCTGCTGAAATTTTTCAAGCGTCTGAGGAAGTATCAGTTAAGGTTGAACCCCAACAAATGCACATTCGGGGTACGTTCTGGTAAGCTACTGGGTTTTATTGTAAGTGAAAAAGGAATTGAGGTTGATCCCGACAAAGTCAAAGCTATTCAGGAAATGCCTGCACCTAAGACTGAGAAAGAAGTTTGAGGGTTCTTAGGTAGATTGAACTACATCTCAAGGTTCATATCTCATCTCACTACAACCTGCGAACCCTTGTTCAAGCTGTTAAGAAAGGAACAAACAGTCAAGTGGAACGATGACTGTTAGAGAGCTTTTGACAAGATCAAGGAGTATTTGCAAGAACCTCCAATTCTCATGCCTCCAGTTGAAAAAAGACCTATAATCATGTATCTGACAGTATTAGAAGAGTCAATGGGGTGTGTGTTGGGCCAGCATGACGAGTCTGGTCGAAAAGAGTATGCAATATACTAACTAAGCAAAACGTTTACCGACAGTGAACAACGTTATTCACTGCTCGAGAAAACTTGTTGTGCTTTAGCGTGGGCTGCTCGCCGACTAAGACAATATATGTTGACTCATACTACCTTATTAATCTAAAAGATGGATCCAGTCAAGTACATATTTGAGAAGCCATCACTTACCGGAAGGGTTGCCAGGTGGAAAATGATTCTAACAGAATATGACATTCAATACACCTCTCAGAAATCCATCAAGGGCAGTGTATTGTCTGACTATCTGGCTGAGCAACCTATTGATGATTACTAGCCTATGAGATTTGAATTCCCTGATGAAGACATCATGTTCTTAAAAGAAAAATATTGTGAAGAGCCTATTCACACTGAAGGGCCTGATCCAGAAGAAGCATGGACTATGATGTTTGACGGGGCAGTTAATTGCAATGGTTGTGGAGTTGGTGCAGTGCTTATTACACCTAAAGGGGTTCATATTCCTTTCTCAGCAAGGCTCACCTTTGCCTGCACTAACAACGAAGCAGAATACGAAGCTTGTATCATGGGTCTTGAGGAAGACATTGACCTCAGGATCAAAACCTTAAATGTATTCGGAGATTCAGCTTTGGTAATCAACCAGACCAACAGCAAGTGGTACACTCACCAGGAGCATCTGATTCCCTACCGTGACTATACGAGGAGATTGTTGACCTTCTCCACAACAGTTAAGCTTGAATATATCCCTCGAGATGAGAATCAGTTTGCAGATGCTTTGGTTACCATTTCACCCATGATCAAAGTACAGGCTGCCAATTATGTACCTCGGATTTTGGTATCCAGACTAGACAGATCGGCATATGTATTCTTTGTGGACACCGTCACTGATAGCAAGCCTTGGTACCATGACATTAAATGCTTCTTGGAAACTCAGACATACCCAACTGGGGCATCGTCAAACGATAAGAAGACATTAAGAAGGCTGGCCGACAGTTTCTTCCTCAATACTGATGGTTCTTTGTACAAGCAAAACTTCGACATGGTCTTGCTCAAATGTGTTGACAATAAGGAAGCAGACCTACTGATGCACGAAGTACATGAAGACTGTTGTGTCAATGCCAGAAAATGCCACAAATGCCAGATCTACGCAGATAAAGTACATGTGCCTCTAAATCCTTTGAATGTAATGTCTTCACCTTGGCCCTTCGCCATGTGGGACATTGGTATGATTGGAAATATTGAACCAACTGCTTCAAATGGTCACAGATTCATCCTGGTAGCCATTGATTACTTCACCAAATGGGTTGAAGCAGCTTCGTATGCGAATGTCACCAGGCAAGTGGTAGCTCAATTTCTGAAAAGGGATATCATCTGTCGATATGGAGTTCCCGAGCGAATCATTACTGATAATGGTTCCAATTTGAACAACAGGATGATGGCAGAACTTTTCTGGGAATTCAAAATTCAACATCACAACTCTTCTCCTTACAGGCCAAAGATGAATGGCGATGTTGAGGCCGCTAACAAGAATATTAAGAAGATTGTTCAAAAGATGGTAGTCACCTACAAAGACTAGCACGAAATGCTACCATTTGCCTTGCATGGGTACCGAACCTCTATCAGATCATCTACTGGGGAAACACCTTATCAGCTTTTGTATGGTATGGAAGTTATCTTACCTGTTTAAGTCGATACTCGTCTATATCGTGGTCCTAAGGATGCTCGTCCTCATCTTTAGTCTGTACACACTATCAAACGCTTATACCGTTTATTTTAAAGCATAAGCACTCATCCGTGTTTACCATTCCCCAGTAAGTCACCAACAAAGCAGCTTTTCTATCCGACATTCGTCCTATGTCATGATATTTTCAGCAGCCGTCCCCTGCCAGGTGATCGTCCTTCACCTTTTGATGACCGTCCATCATCATTTCATCTGATGGCCGTCCCCATCATTGATCCTCTTATCCGACATTCGTCCTATGTCGTGATATTTTCAGCAGTCGTCCCCTGCTAGGTGATCGTTATTCACCTTTGGATGACTATCCCTCATCCTTTCCCCAGTGGAATCCCCATTATTGGAACTTTCTATCCGGAATTTGTCCTATGTCGCGATATCTTTTAGGAGCCGTCCCCTGCTAGGTGATCGTCCTTAACCTTGTAATGACCGTCCCTCATCATTTATCCGATGGCCGTCCCCATCGTTGATCTTTGTTATCCGACATTCTTCCTATGGCAAGATAATCCCCAACAGAGCAGCCGTACCCTGCTAGGTGATCGTCCTTCACCTCTTGATGATCGTCTTTCATCATGCTTATCTGATGTTCGTCCCCATTGTTGATCTTTTCTATCCGACATTCGTCCTATGTCGTGATATTTTCAGCAGCCGTCCCCATCTAGGTGATTGTTCTTCACCTTCTTATGATTGTCCCTTATCATTATTTCATTTATTCTTTTACCCGATGGCCGTCCCCGTCACGGTTTATTTACCCTTTAACCTGATGGTCGTCCCCGTTAGTACTTTCCTCTTTTCTTGAATCCCTAGAGAGTTTTATTTCTTTACCCAATGGCCTTCCCCGTCGTGGTCTTTTCCTTTATCCTGATGATCGTCCTTCATCAGTTTACCTGATAGCCGTCCCCGTCGCGGTCTCTTTATTTCCCAGCATGATGGTCATCCCCATCATTGCTCTACTTATCTTTTTCATCCCCAGCAGTCGTCCTCTGCTCGATGGTCGTCATCCATCGCTTTCATTTGATACTCATACTATACTGCCTGTTACAATTTATATCCCTTTTCTTCTTCTCCCCAGAGAGTGCAAATTTCGGACTGTCTTGGTATTCAACCACAAGTTATCTTGTTTGTCTGTTAAGCCAGGCGCTTACACCCTGCATAGCTAACTCATGCTTGAATAGGGGCAAGGGATACAAAATAAATTAAATAGGATTGCGATGAAATAAAAGGGCTCGTTGTATTTTGCCCAAGAGGAAGCGTGTGTGCAGTGTCCTAACTATTCGGAGCCGTTGGAGCTTTAATTTAATCGAATGCGTCGAAATGTAGCTCTTTAACTACCTTAGAACTGATTCAATTGTTAGAATCGTTCTATGAGGAGTCGAGCGTTTATATTAAAATGAAATGAAAAAATAAAATTGAATAAATGATTAATAGTCTCGTCTTAACCAAGATTTGTGGTAATCTCGATTTTTAGACTTTCATTGATAAAATAAAATAAACTAAGCTAAATAGGCCTCATATTGGTCACAATTTATCGATTTATCAAAATCGATTTAATCGTGGCGTTTTGTTATATCATTGGCCTAAAAAACAAAATTAAATAGAGAAAATCAAAGAAATATAAATAAAGAGATTACCAAATAGTTCACCAAACATATTCTCACTAAAACATAATAATAACATAAGATCTCACTAAATAAAATAGAGACTAAAAAACTTAATAACCAAATTAAATGGATTAAGACCTAAAAAATGAGAACAATTAGGGGGTTTAGCGGACTTATGTGGTGTATGTGACTAAATTAAATGGGCCAAGAAAAAATGGCAACATCAGTCCATCCCAATACCATGGTCAACCCTTATAATAAAATAAATAAATAAAAACAAAAGTTTATCAAAGTTTATTACGCAGAAAACAAAACAAAGCTCACTGAATAAATCCATATAAACCGTGAAACTCCCACCCTCTGTTCAAAAGTAAATCGACGACGGAGCCGCCGTTCCTTCAATCGCTGTTTCCCTCTCTCCCAACTTAGTGTGATTTCGACCCTCGCAATCGGAATGTGTTTTCGATTCATTTCCTCATCACTCTCACTCACGGTGTGGTCATGGTCTCGCTCAATTTGCTCGAGTGTTCGACTCTGTTTCTCTGTTCAGACTCACGATGGTAATTTGTTTGACTTTTGCACGGTTTAGTTTTGGATTCGTCAAATCTCTCTGTGTTCGTTCGTTCTGGTTTTGGGGTTTATGGTTTTTTAAGGTTTTGCTTGAGCTCTCACGCGGTCTCTCGATCTCTATGTTTTCTCAGATTCGGTTCGGGCTTTCGGTTTGATTTGGTGTTTTCGGTTATCGCGAATCTACTCTCAGCTTCATTCATCTCTGATTTCTTTTTGTTTCTCGACGGCGTCGGCTTGTTGATTTTCGGGTTTGTAGCTGTTGTGGTTTGGAGCGGTGGGAGTGATTAAGAGTGAAGGGGTTTAGTTGGTGATGTGAAGAGTTTATGGTTTGAAAGTCGCTCAAAGGGTTACTTTTTCAGGTCTGATATGTTTTGCGGTTCTGAGGGTTATTAAAATGGGGTGAAGAACATGACGTGAAATGGCTAAGGGTTTAGGCTCGGTCCTTGTTTCTTAGAGGGTCCTTGTAAACACCCCAAATTTGCCCTCACCCACTCACACCATGGCTTGTGATCATTTCATATGCATAAACACAATCATATCATCTCATATCTCATTTTTGATTCACTGCATAGATTCAAAGTCATCTGCACCTAGGGTTTGTGATCTGAGCAATCTCAGGGCATCTTGAGCCACCCCAAAGGCCATCAATCACTTCAAAGGGATCCATGTGTGTTCAAGCATCATATTACATCCTCACAAAGTCAAAAATGCAAAGGAATCACAAGAACTAGGGTTTGAGTGGATGCAGAGCCAAGCTAGGCTGCACAGTTGACCTAAAATTAGGGTTTTGGTTTCAGAGGCCATAACCCCAATTTCTTTGGTCATTCTTGTTTCCATTGGTCTCTATATGGTATAGGGAGTATGCATATCAATTTTCATGAAGAAATTCCATGGGAAAGTCATCTGATCAAGGGTTGACTTTTCAGACAAGTCAGTGTAAAATCAGGGCATCTGAGGCCCCCAGTGACCCAACCAATGGGTGATCTTCATCATTTTGAGTGTATATGATCTTTATTTGATCATGGAAGAAGGTTGAAGTTCACAAAAATCAAGCATTTAGGGTTTTTGCAAATGTTGACTTTTTTGGGCATAGTTGACTTTTCAAGAATGCTTCATTTTAGGTCATTTTTCAAGCCTTGATTCTTGATCCAAAAATGCTTCAAATGGAAAAACTTTGGTCATGAAAGTTGTAGATCTCATCTTTCCCTTTTCAAAAAGTACAAGAACATGATCAAATTCTTCTTGGATCAAAAGTTATGGTGTGACAAAGTTGGCAAAAATCATTGATTTTTAAGATATGCACCAAAAGGCAAAAATTGCAAATTCTCCTTTCAAGGCCAATTCAGTCACCATATGGGCTTCTAATGCACTTAACATGGTCATGCAACTTCTAAAAGTCAGATTTGAACCAAGGTGCCTCATGTTTCATGGCTTATGTAACAAGATTTTTCCATATGAACCAAAAGGTAACAAGTTGCAAAACCATCATGATGCTTCCTACAACTTGCTGCCTTGGCCTTTGAACCAGCCATAGTCTCTCACCACACCATGCTGCGCCAGCCCTAGCCCTTGTACCAAGCTAGCACCAAGCCCATGCCTCTCTTACAACCAAGTTGACATTTTGCAAAAGTAAACATCCCAATCACCACAGGCCATGTCACATCCTCTGGCCACTTGGATTAAAATATACTTTCCATATGCTAGCAAAACATATCAAGAGGCAAGGCTGAAACACTCCAGAGCATCACACACACAAAAACACACCCTAGCTGCATTTTGCTTCGAATCCCTCTGCCCAGCCATCAAACATCTAAACCATTTCCACACTTCAACTCACCATGATTCATTGAGTAGAAACCAGCCAAGAACCAGGCCTGAAACCAACCACAAAGCCACTTCACCATTTTCACCTCAGCCTGCATTTCTCTTCGAATCACCTTCCACAACTTACAAACATTCAAACAAACTTTACAAAGCTTCTCCATTCATCATCTGGATCACAAAGAACCAATCACAATGGCCTGAAGCTACCAGAATCACCATAGCCATTTTTGACTGAGATGAAGCAGAAGCTGTCTAAACTCCTCATCCAGCCAACATAAATTCCTTTTGAGCATTCAAGCATCCTCAGAGGGTCAAGTGGAGTGGATTGCACTGAAGGAAGTGGCCAGAAAGTCATCAGAGTGAAAGCCTCGAATCTCAGGTAGCTCCAAAATTATTTTTTCCAGAAATCGTTTTTCATGTTATAAACTTGTTCTCTATGCTTCACTGAGTATCCTGGTGCTTTTGGTTTTGCAAATGGTGATGAAATGAGAGTTTAATTGCTCTCTGAAACTTGCGTGCCCTAATTCTTTCTTGCTTCGATTCAGCTTTGTTAGGAAATATAAATTGGTTTTGAGTGAGGGTTTTGGTTCGTGAGTGGTTAAGGATCATTTCCCAATTCTTAGATTTCATTTTAGTTAGGTTTTTGGGGTTTTGGGGATTCTCAGGGAGGATGCTGGCCGGAGAAGACGACCGGAAGTCTTCTCCGGCAGCCTGAAAGTGATTTGTGCCCTAATCCTGTCATTAACTCTAGTTTGAATTTGGACCGTGGATTGCCTTTGACTGGTTGACTTCGCGCGTGAGTAGAAGGCCCAGATTCGTTTGATTAGCCCTAATCCTTTTCATTTAGTTAATTAATTCATAATTAAATTAATTACCTCAGAATCAATCCTGGCCACTAGATCTGGCGCCAGTCAACACGTTCAAACCAGGATGCAATCCCAGCCTCTCCTTCTGTTTACTTTCATTTTAATTTCATTTTCTTTTCATTTTATTTGCATAATTTATTAAAAATAGCTAAAATGTCTTAAAAATTATGAAACTTTTTCTTAAAAGTTTTATTAATTTTTAAGACCCAAAAATATTTTTATTTTATTTTTTATCATTAAAAAAGTATTTTTAAATATTTAAAAGATTATTTTTAATTGATTAATGGAAATTAATTAATTAAAAATACTTTTAGGTATTTAAAAATCACCAAAAAATTCATGAAATGTTCTAAGACATTTAGAAACATTGTCCAACCTTCAAACCAAATTTCTTTTTTGATCTTGATGCATTTTGAGAATTTTCCATTGAATTAAATCATTTTTGGTGCATTATTTTGATCATAAGTTCAAAAATTCATTTCTGCCTATCTAAGAGGAGTTGGACATTGATTCTTCTTGCATTGTTTTGTGTTTAGCATGTAGTTTCTAGGATTAAAAGGCCATGATTTGTTCCTTCATTTTCAATTTGCTTGGCATTTCTTTTGTTTAGGAACCCTAAAAACCCTAATAACTTGTAAAATTCATAACTTGAGATTGGTTGAGAGTTGAGACCTCTCCTTTGGGCATTGGTTTAGTATGGGATTAGGGTTACCTTGTGTGGCATTTTCCATTTTTTATCTTAGGGTTTGCTTCTGTTTTTGGTTTTGGTTTGATGTTTGATCCATAAACCCTAATTTGGGCTTTCATTTGCATCCTTCTTGCATTCTCTTGCATAACATAACTTGCCATGACATTTCAAGCATCCTTTTGATTCATTTGACATCACAAGACATGTAGAAAGTATGTTTGATCATTGCATTACATATTTGCCATGTTGTATGCTTTGTATGTTTCCTAACTTTTCATGTGTATCCATGCTTCTAAGCTTGCCTCATTTGCATCCATGAACTTGTGAGAACATCTCCATGCCTTGCCTCATGTTTATAGCACTCCATAGCATCATTATCATCATCAACATGCTTCTGGTTTTGTTTAGCATCATACCATTTCATCCCATTTTGCATTGCATTGCATTTCTTTCTAACATTTCAGGTGGTAAGTGATGTTGAGAAGTGAATTTGCCTTCACTTCTCACAACTTTTCTTTTCATCTCTCTTGCATCCTTTGCTGCATTTTTGTTTGTGTTTGAGTTTGAGCTTGCTCATTCTTCCCCTTCCCACTTTCTTTCTTCAAGTGACTTGACTTCTTAAATGAAGCAAGTCACTTTGCTTCTCCTGATCCTTTCATCTGCTTCCTGGTGGCTCCATTGGAGATCTTTCTTGTTTAACCTCACAAACCTTAGGAACAACCAAGCATGATAATGATTAGGGTTTTGATTAGTCTCCCCTCTTAGTTTTACCTTTGTGTCTCTTTTGAGTCTTCTCTTCTCATCTCATAATCAGGGACTAAACCCTAAAGGCTTTAAGGCTTTGTGATTAAGCTTATGCCTGCATCCTTCTCTTAGGATGGAGTGTATAACTTTAATCCTAAGTGTTAAACCCTTAATGTGTTTAAATCTCTTAATCAATTCACTTAATAATCATCAAGACATCACACTTGTAACTTGGGCCTTGCATTAGGGTTCTAATTCTTCCTTAATTGGTTAAGAAGGACTAACCCTAGTGTTAATGGACAAGTCCCCCTCAAGTTGTCTTACAAACCCTAAAACTCACTTCATCATCATATCATTAAATAAAATCCACTTAATCAAAGGCTTGTTTTGTCATGAGTTTAATCCCTAATCATGGATTAAGTTGAGGAGCTTTCCTCAGCTTAAACACTCTCATCTATTATCCTTCTATTAGGATGGTGTAATGAGTCTGTTAAATCCATGATTATGGCTTAACCTCATTACTTAACACAAAACAAAAACACCAAAAACATCTAAATAATCACAAATAGGTTAATGATCTTAATCCTGTATCAAAGGTGATTAAGTGTGAGAATCTGACTTCACACTTAAGGTATTCTCATTACCCCTAATCAGAGGGAAGATGTGATGAGTTTACTAAATCCATTGGTTTAGGTTTAAGCTCATTAACTTATGACAAATCCAAAAGCAATAAAAGACTGAAAACTCAAAAACAAACAATAATCGTCTCCTTCGGGATTCTTTTCTCATCTCATTCACTCACAATCGAGAACTTGCTTCTTCCGTCTAATGCAAGACAGTTAGCACCTGAGCCAGACAGGTCATACACTTGAGCATAGACAAGCAAGCAGTTCACAAGTCAATTCACCTTTCAGTCTCTTTGGGTCGAACTACGGTGTTCTGACTTCCTCATTGCACGAGAGGATACGTAGGCATAACTTAACAGTTATCGAACAAAAGTCTCTGTATATTCCCCCTCCTTCTAGCCTTATTCTTTAGCCTCATGGTCTTGAGCACTTCATCCATTTCTTACACTGACACTGCATATATTACACTTTACACTTCTTTTACACTGACACCTGTACACCCCCTTCCAGCTCTTTTATACACAAATTGCACAGACACTACCCCTTTAAAACACAAATCTTTTAAGCGTGGATCCCGTCGAGTACGACGGACAATCTGGGTGCTGATACCTTCCCAGGTTGTAACCAACCCCCTTTCTCAGTCTCTCTGGTTCGCGACCGTCTTATCCATCTCTTTCTAGGTCTATGCAGCATTGCCTTTCCTCCGGGATAAAAATGCCTAGCTGGCGACTCTATTCATTCTCCAGTGAGTTCACGGCTGTGTGTTCTCACTGTTCCCTTCGCCGACCGTTCGCGTCTGTACCCCTTTTGACCCGGTGTCACTTGGCGGGAGCGACAGTCCTCTATATATTTTTTGCAGAAAACTTTTCCTTCCCCCCTTTTTCGATCTGTCTCTGTCCCTCTTTTTTCACATGTTTGTCCTATATGAGCAGGATGTACAATTTGCAGCAGGATGTAGTTTTTGTTATAGTCAATACTTCCTTTTGAATATGCAGGTTTTTGCAGGACTAAATTAGTGAAATATTTGGTTCAGGCTTATGCTCAAATTTGGACTGTTATATTTGGAGTGTAGAATTGTACTTTTGTGTAGCAACAAGTTTTATTATATAGTAATGGGATGACTATTTGAAACTAAAAGTAACTAAATGTAACTAAGTAGTCTAAAATATAATGTAAGCCAAATATATTTTGTTGAATTTTGTTTTATAAAAGATAGAAAAAAAACTTAATCTAACTAAATTAAAAATATAAAATACTAACTAATCAAAATAAATTAAATATAAATTTAAATCAAAGATTCAATTAATTATAAATAGACTAAATTAAAATGAGCCAAATAAAAGTTTCATTGATTAGAAGTTAAGCTAATTTAGAACTAAACCAAAATTTAAATATGAACTAAAACTAATTAGTTAACTATATATATATATATATATATATATATATATATATATATATATATATATATATATATATATATATATATATATATATATATATATAGACTTAAAAGATGAACATTCCAAATAATTGTAAATAGAATCTCAAAATTTAGAATAAAATAAAAGATATGAATATGGTAAAATTGATTGAAAAAAAACAAGATTGATGATTAATGGACTATGCAAAAAAAAGGCTGATTTATCGACACTGCAATAAAATGCGCCAGATGAATGAAAATCTAGAAAAAAGTCCTGTCAAAATTTAGGGTGTGACAGATGCCCCTATTTAATCATCTTGAACTTGAATGAATAACAAAGTCTTTGGACATTAAAGGTAGAAGAGGATTAAATATTAAAATACCTAAAATTTTGACCGAATGGAGATGAAATGTAATGATATGCAATGTTATGAATTCATGAGGGACTCTTTTTGTTTTGTTGGGGATATGATGTATGAGATGAAATGAACCCTAACATGCTGATTTTTGAATGATAAATATGATATGCAGGAAATGATGGAGATATATGGTAACAGTGATCCACATGAAACAGAAATGAAGGTGAAGACTCACTGGGGATAACAACATATCAAACTTAAGGGTTGAGGAAAATAAACACCAACATGTCAACTCGGAGGTTGAAGACATAAGACATGGATCGAAAATGTAAAGGCAATAACAGTGACTCGTGGGTCAACAAAAAATAAATCAACTCGGGGGTTGATCAAAAGACAACATCATTGACTCAAGGGTTAAACATAATGCAACAATATTGACTCGAGGGCCAAGAAACACGTCAAATTGGGGGTTGAGAAACTAAAGGCAACAAGATTGACTCGGTGGTCAAAAAAACACATCAACTCGGGAGTTGAGGAAATGATAAAAAAAATTGACTCGGGGGTCAAGAACAAATGACAACATTAACTCGGGGGTCAAGACTAAATCAACTAGGGGGTTGAGGAAACTGAAGGTAACAAGATTGACTCGAGGGTCAGAAAACACATCAACTCGGGGGTTGAGAAAATGATAACAACATTGACTCGGGGGTCAAGAACGGAGATGATAATATTGACTTGGGGGTCAAGAAAAAATCAACTCAGGGGTTAAGGAAATGATAATAACATTGACTCGGGGGTCAAGAACAAATCAACTCGGGGGGTTGAGGAAAAAGGAAATATTCAAAGTGAATGCACAACGGATCTATGGACCAACTGACACTATGAATGGAAATAATATAATACACTCAAAGTGAATGCGCAACAGATTCAAGACTTGTTGACACTAAGAGTAAAGATAACAATAAATATTCAAAGTATCCAAAGTGATAAATCAACAAGTTCAAATGTAACTGTTGACACTAAGGATAAAGAAAACAAATATAGTGACTGGGCAACGCCTCTATGTGACCAACTGACACTGGAAGTAGAATGCAAAATATTCAAAGATGGATCAACGACTCTAAGCGATCGGCTGGCACTAGGAAAAAAGGTAAGAAATGTTGGAGTTTTCAACAAGATAAAACATCCAACCTCTGGAAATTCCCTAAATGAAGAGTTCAAAGAAGACTTTCAGGTGCCATCAGGTAAACACGGTATGTTCCAAATTAAATGGACTTAAACCGTAAGAAAGGGTTTCACGACCAGCTTAATAGACTCGTGCCAATGACAAATGGACTTTAAAGAGATAAACGTAATGACAATGCAAAAAGCGCTTATGCAATCCTGAGACTTATTAGGGAGACAAAATGTTACATGTCAAAGGAAGCTTGTTTTGCAAGGTATGGCTCTTTTCAACTGTGGGCATATGCTCGATGAATAAGACGGTAGAAGGGCTTGACGCCAAGAGCGAAGCGACGTGACTAACGCACGAGAATGATTTATGCATTGACTCAATGGTTTAAAAAAAAAATGCCCTCATATGAGTATTGGATGGAAAATTTATTTTTGCAGATGACTCTCTTTGGAAGGAGGTAAAAAAGACAACATGATTCCCGACACTCGTCTTGAACTCAAAGTTTGTTGTCTCATAAGGCCTGCTTAGAAATCTTAAAGGCATTGAAAGGACTTGCCCCTGTGTGATTGCCCCTAAATCAATGGTTTTTGAAATTTTCCCTTGTACAAAAGTTTGGAAACAACTTGCGATGACATGGCCTTCGAAATGGTTTCCCCAGTGCTTGACTATCTAGATTGGCCCTTGGTTCACCAACTCTTGGGATGAGAAACTCCTGATTTAATTGATCATTGAACTCTTGAATTGTCTGTAATAGCTCACTCTAGTCTAAGTCTTGAGAAAAGGTTCAACCTCTGAGTAGCTGACTCTTGAAGAGATTGATTCAGATTGACTTATTCTTGAAATGGTTGCCCCTGGCTGAGCTTCTTTTACTAAGTCAAAATCCCTAACTAGTTGCATTTGTTGGGATTTCCTTGGTGCTAAATTAACTGGCAAATAAACATTATTTATTTAAAAAAATTGGCAATTTTAATGCAACATTTATGCAAGTTTTGAAATCACAATTTATTGGTATGATGGTGATACAGTGGAAAAGTCAATGATAAAAACACAAAGTGGATCCAGCCATTTATAGAATGGAAGATGAAGTGATCAATACAAATGATTAAAAAAGATCGTTAGGAGTCAGGTTAACACAACTTTGTTGTAGTATGCTCTCAAAACAAACCCTGCCTCAATTAGGTCTTTTAAGGGTTGTAGCGTGGCTTGGTTCATGGTTTATGAAACAAAGGATAAAGGCTCAAAATTTAATTGTAACCCACCCATTCTTCATGATGAACTCGAATCCTACATTCAGTTAAATTGTCATACACATTCAGATCTCAAAAGTCTTTGGCGGCGTAAGGATCAGGATTTAAAATGAGATGGCATCCACCTTGTTTCACCTCTACTTTATAGAGGATTTGATGACTTCTTTTTCTTGACTTCAATTCGTTGGGATGCCCTTTTTTTTTGCCTAAGTCATCTTTTCTGGTTTTTGACTTAGCAGGCTTTTTCTTTGTATATTTATTTTCTTCTGTCTTTTGTTGAATGGTTGTAGCTACCATTTTACTGGAAAATTGGGAATAATTACTACAAACTTTTGGCCCTTCACGACTTCTTTGATGTGCAAAGGAAAGTATGTAGCTGATCCTTCTTGAATGATGGACTGAATCTCTTGAAGATCGAACGCAATTAGATTAACTGAACCAACTACCCTGCCCCAGGTTTTAAAATTAAGGGTTTTTGCACTTTTTGAAAAAGAAAACTCCTAGTTCTAGGCTCAAATGGGTTAGCGAGGGATTATCATCCTTATTTCACCAGTGTTTAGGAATTTGAAACAATGCTTGTACATCATTGGCAAGGTTTTAATTGTAAGCATACAAATGGAAAATTCAGGTATCTGGTTTTCATCATCTTCCCTCCAATCCTTGGTAAAACAAAAGTTTGATAAATAAAATGAGAGAAATATATTTTTTGCTTTTTATCATAACAATGAAAGAAAATGAGTGAATACGAATGGATTGATTCAAAATATGCATAAAAATTTCATTAATTTTTCCAATTCAAAAACAAAAATGCTAACAAGCAAATACAAAATCAACATGCAAAGAAAATACAACAATGTTGAAACAAATAGAGGATTGCCAGCTTTAGGGAATTGAACTTCCTTCTTCAGAGTTAGAGGCCGTCATGCTCATTGGGGTCGGTTCCCTAATCCTCTTCACACCCATTCTTGACAATTTCTTCCATAACATAGACTGATGGACCTGTGTGACCAGACGAAGGATTAATGTTGATGTGAAGACCTTGAGGCGTAAATGAGATAGACTTGGACTCAATCAAATCCTGAACCTTATTCTGGAGTTATTTGCAATCTTCAGTCGAATGCCCTGGTGCATTAGCATGGAAGTTACATCGGGCATTAGGATCAAAGCCTGGTGGATATGGAGGAATAACTGGATTCAGTTCCTTCGGATCTACCAATCCACTATCGATCAAATGTGACAGTATGCGATTGTATGGCATTGGCAAATGATCAAACGGCCTATTTGGCTTCTTAGTGTATTGGTGACGTCGTTGAAGAGCGTGTTGCCATTGGTATGGCTGTTGTTGTGGCGTCTGTTGTTGATGACAGACAGGAGGATACCGACCATGTGAAGGAAATGACATTAAATATGGAGACCCAAAAGATTGTTGACTATGAATAGGTGACACATATGGATGCTGATAGTATGGCACTAGAGGTGGAGCATGTAGAGCTCCCTCAATTGGAAAAACCTCGTCATCTTCTTCCTTTTGGGAATCAACAAAGGATTCACTCTCAATGCTCTGGAAACTAGAGGCACCTTGGATTCTTCCACTTTTGAGACCAACCTCAATACGTTCTCCCATTTTCACCAAGTTAAAGAAACTTGTTGATGCGGTGCCTACCATATTTTCAAAGTATGGGCTCTGCATAGTATCCATAAACAGGTCAATTAACTCTTTCTATGAGAGCGGCGGTTGAACATGATCAGCAAACTCTTTCCATCTTTGGATGTATCCTTTGAAGGGCTCATTACTTTCTTGAGATATGTCTTTCAAGTGAAAGCGACTGGGAGCTTCTTCCAAATTGTATTGGTATTGCTTCACAAAAACATTGGCTAACCACTACTTAATATTACTTTTTTCCAATTCCATGTACCAATTCAACGGTGCCCCATTCAAACTATCTTGAAAGCAGTGAATCATCAACTTATCGTCAAAAGCATATACGGTCATTTTTCGACAGAACGTCGCCAAATGGTGCTTTGGACAACTATCCCCTTTGTACTTCTGAAAATCAGGTGCTTCAAATTTTGGAGGTATAACCAAACCAGGTACTAAACACATGTTTAGAGCATCCAGGTCAAAAGCATTCTGCCCCTATACAACCTTTAGTCTTTCATTCAGCACCCGACATTTCTCAGTTATCTCAACAACTTCTGGTCTATTGATCTTCCTTACTGGGATCGCCCCTTGGGAATTTGGCTCAGAGAACCCAAAGCTTTGGTACTCAATGACATCGTAAGGTAAGGAGTTTCCATCTCGAATAATGGTATGCTCTTGAATAACAGGTGCCTTAGCTGGGATCCTTGCAGGCTGAGGTTGAACAAGGTTGTTCCCTTGAGGTGGAAAGACATCTTCAGTTACGGCAATCCGTTGAACATTATCCCCTCTCCTTGTCAATTTTGTCACAACATCCATGAGTTGGTTAAATTGTTCCTTTGTCAAATCAAAGTCTCCCCATAATGCAGTATGTTTTTGTCCTCCAGGATCCATGATCAATCAAGAACTACTCCCAGTCTAAAGTAGGTGTCAGGAAATCAGTTGCGGGTTATGGACACAAGACGAGGGTGAGATTTATTCTAAGGAATGAAAATGATATGCAATGCAGATGCAATGGTGTGTAAATGGATGCAATGCAAGGATGGTTTCAAGGAACTCAAAAAGCAATTGGAAACATCAAAGTGGGAATTTTTTTTCAAAAAGGGATTACAAATTGGAGTTCATCTATGGTAAAACTTGTGATGTTTGCAATAGACGTTTCTTTGTTCCCTGAAGACCTTGTTAAAATGATGCTTATGGTGCAGGGATGTTTGGATCTAAGGTGTCACAAGTAAATTCGAAACCTTCCTAATGGGTAGGCTGTAAGAGACTGGTTCTATATTTTCTACCCATAAAACCCACTCACAGGATGGTTTCTATGGTGATGGTAGTAGGAAACTCAAGGTCACAGATGTTTATCACACTAACGCCCTGTCGTAGGCTTGCTTCATTATGACGATAATGAAGATAAGGTATACCTTGAGTGGAGTTCTCATGCTAGCCCCACAAAGGGGCGAGCCCTCGGAGACTAACACTACACAACTACCAACAATGAAACTGGTTCTAGGAGTGGATCCCAGAGTCACAACCCTTTCATGAACCAAGTCATGCGACAAGCTAACTGTGTTACGATAAGATCTACGAATAGGTCTACTCTCTGGGGGAGCTTTCATGCTAGGCTTGTAAGGAGCGAGTCCTTGGAGACTAACACTAATAACTACCAATTCTAACTTAGGTGTTCCCTTTTATTTTTCCAAATCTCGGTCATAAAGCTTTACTTGTGAAGTAACCCCAAGATCCAACAGGAAAATATGATAATAAGCATTATAATAAAAGAGAAAGCGATAAAAGAACAAAATAAACAATCATAAAAAAAATAAACATAAAGAAGACAATAAGGAAAAGTCAATAAACAAACGCATGGTTAACTAAGTTAGGATCGACTATCTCTTCTCGCATGGAGCTAGTTCCCAACACAGTCGCCAAATTGTCGTACCTCGAAAAATACGATCCTCGCGATTGACGTGGAAAAAAAACAAACAACAGAGTCGCCACCTAATTCTATTTATTCTAACACGAAAAGGAATATATAGATACATCCTAATAAGGATAAGAAATGGTCAACAAAACCAAATTTCTAAGTTCGGGAGTCGATTACGCAAGAGGAAGGTATTAGCACCCCTCACGTCCATTGTACTCAACGAGAACCTCTTAGTCTAACTATGTGATTGAATGTTGATTTATGATATTGTCTTCTTCTAACAGTAAATGTTTGTTAAGATCGTTTGTTTTAAGTGAAATGAATGTTTTTTTTTAAATTATTGTTATTGTTATGGAAAAAATGGTTATTTATTTATTAGCGTGCTTTATAATGGAGAAAAAGTTAATTTTTTTATTAGTGTGCTCGCGAAGGATTAAAATCCTCGTGCCTACGTATTCCCTTGTGCAATGGGAAAGTCAGAGCTTTGTAGTTCGTAACTACGGTTTGTTGGTGCTTTTTTAATGAACGATTGTTTAAACCACTCTCTAACTGCTAAGCGTTGGCTTCACTACTCTCGATAGGAGGCTGAAGCGCTAGCTTGTCTGCGAGATAGAAAAAGTTTAAACAATGTTCGTTTAGAGAAAATGTTTGATCTTGTTTAGTATTTTAAGAATGAAAGGTCGAATGAATCACGTCCCATGGGGCGGGCCTCAGGAATGATTCATTCAAGAACCCATGGAATGCTAGACTCCATAATTCAGCTCTTTCATGATTTGATATGTAATAATTAGGTGTCTTGAAAGACGAAAGGGCGAATGAACCACGTCCCGTGGGGCGAGCCTCAGGAATGATTCATTCAATAACCCATGGAATGCTAGACTCTAGAATTCATTTATTTCGTTGTTTTTTTATAAGATATTTGATAAATATCGCGTTTGCTTTGAATAAATTAAAAAGTTAAGGAAAGTTAGAAGTATAAAGTTATGCAAATGGAGGTTAATTGTTCGATTAGTTAGGTGGATTTGATTCCTAGTCCCTAGGGTGCTCCTAGCAATATGAAACCATAACCGAATGAAATATGCGAGTGTGCGAGGGAAACCACTTGGTGTTGGACCAAGGGTTCGCGAACTAAGGCGAGATCTATTCTAGTCTCTAAGGGTGCTCCTAGCGATCGAAACGATAAATGAAAGCGAAAAAACAAATTGTGTACAAGTGGAAATTAGGAGAGGGATACAAAATAAATTACACGAGATTGCGATGAAATAAAAGGGCTCGTTATATTTTGCCCAAGAGGAAGCGGGTGTGTAGTGTCCTAACTATTCGGAGCCGTTGGAGCTTGAATTTAATCAGATGTGTTGAAATGTAGCTCTTTAACTACCTTAGAACCGATTCAATTTCTAGAATCGTTCTATGAGGAGTCGAGCGTTTATATTGAAATGAAATGCGAAAATAAAATTGAATAAATGATTAAATGTCTCGTCTTAACCAAGATTTGTGGTAATCTCGATTTTTAAACTTTCACTGACCAAATAAAATAAACTAAGCTAAATAGGCCTCATATTGGTCACAATTTATCGATTTATCGAAACCGATTTAATCGTGACCTTTTGTTATATCATTGGCCCAAAAAATAAAATTAAATAGAGAAAATCAAAGAAATATAAATAAAGAGATTACCAAATAGTTCACCAAACATATTCTTTTTAAAACATAATAATAACATAAGATCTCACTAAATAAAATAGAAACTAAAAAACTTAATAACCAAATTAAATGGATTCAGACCCAAAAAATAAGAACAAGGAGGGGGTTTAGCGGACTTATGTGATGTCTGTGAGTAAATTAAATGGGCCAAGAAAAAATTGCAACATCAGCCCATCCCAATACCATGGTCAACCGTTATAATAAAATAAATAAATAAATAAAAACAAAAGTTTATCAAAGTTTATTACGCAGAAAACAAAACAATGCTCAGTGAATAAAGCCATAGAAACCGTGAAACTCTCACCCTCTGTTCAAGAGTAAATCGGCGGCGGAGCCGTCGTTCCTTCAATCGCCGTTTCTCTCTCTCCCAACTCAGTGCAATTTCGAACCTCGCAATCGGACTGTGTTTTCGATTCATTTCCTCATCGGTCTCACTCGCGGTGTGGTCATGGTCTCGCTGGGTTCACTCGGGTTTTCGACTTTGTTTCTCTGTTCGGAATCATGATGGTGTTTGGTTTGACTTTTGCACGGTTTAGTTTCGGATTCGTCAAATCTCTATGTGTTTGTTCGTTCTGGTTTTGGGGTTTATAGTTTGTTCAAGGTTTTGCTCGAGCTCTCACTCGGTCTCTTAATCTCCATGTTTTCTCAGATTCGGTTCGAGATTTTGGTTTGATTTGGTGTTTTTGGTTATCGCGGATCTACTCTCATCTTTGCTCATCTCTGATTTTTTTGGTTTTTCAACGGCGTCGGCTTGTTGATTTTCGGGTTTGTAGCGGTTGTGATTTGGAGCGGTGGGAGTGATTAAGAGTGAAGGGGTTCAGTTGGTGATGTGAAGAGTTTATGGTTTGAAAGTTGCTCAAAGGGTTACTTTTTCGGGTCTGATATGTTTTGCGGTTCTGCAGGTTATTGAAAAGGGGTGAAGAACAGGACGTGAAATGGTTGAGGGTTTAGGCCCGATCCTTGTTTCTTAGAGGGTCCTCTATATATTTTTTGCATAAAACATTTCCTTCCCCCCTTTTTTGATTTGTCTTTGTCCCTCTTTTTTCACATGTTTGTCCTATATGAGCAGACTGTACAATTTGCAGCAGGATGTAGTTTTTGTTATAGTCAATCCTTCCTTTTGAATATGTAGGTTTATGCAGGACTAAATTAGTGAAATATTTGGTTCAGGCTTGTGCTCAAATTTGGACTGTTATATTTGGAGTGTAAAACTGTACTTTTGTATAGCAGCAAGTTTAGTTCTATTGTAATGGGATGACTATGTGAAACTAAAAGTAACTAAATGTAACTAAGTAGTCTAAAACATAATGTAAGCCAAATATTTTTTGTTGAATTTTGTTTTATAAAAGATAGAAAAAAAACAATTAAAAAAAACTTAATCTAACTAAATTAAAAATATAAAAGACTAACTAATCAAAATTAAATTAAATTTAAATTTAAATCAAAGATTGAATTAATTATAAATAGACTAAATTAAAATGAGCCAAATAAATTTTCATTGATTAGAAGTTAAGCTAATTTAGAACTAAACCAAAATTTAAATATGAACTAAAACTAATTAGTTAACTATATATATATATATATATATATATATATATATATATATATATATATATATATATATATATATATATATATATATATATATATATATATATATATATATATATATATAAAGACTTAAACGATGAACATTCTAAATACTTCTAAATAGAATCTAAAAATTTAGAATAAAATAAAAGATATGAATATGGTAAAATTGATTGAAAAAACAACATGATTGATGATTAATGGACTATGCAAAAAAAACGGCTGATTTATCGACACTGCAATAAAATGTGCCAGATGAATAAAAATCTAGAAAAAAGTCTGGTCAAAATTTAGGGTGTGACCTTCACATTTCATGTTTAATATCCACTTACTTGGGTGTTTCTCACATGCTCTCTTAGGATTCATAGCTTGGATTTAATTCCCGATTAAAACTAAGATGTGATAGACTTTAGGATAGTCATTCATGTATGCTAACTTAGGTAGATTTCTCCCTTTAATCATCAACCTTAGGATTAATATTCGCATGCTAACATCAGGGTTCGAGTCTTAGTCTCCCCGTAGTTTTTCTTTACAACTTTGAGTCCATATTCTCATCTTCATAGAAAAGCCAAAAAACACTTAATAACAAAAGTACGCGCAGTACACCACGAGCCTTCTAAAAAATCAAAACACAAAATTAAAACACATCTTCTAAAAAACAATAAACCAACAACAAGCGTCTTTCTTGAGGGAATTTTCTTCTCACCTCCTTCATTCATAACGAAGGAAATCACTTCGACTTGTCTCTTTGCAAGAAGGTAAACGCACTCGTACCAAAAGAGCCTGCAACACCTGAGCATAGACATATGCAGTTCAATTCTAAAAAAGACAAACAAATTTCATCCCTAGTTAGGGGAACTACGGCGACTCTGATATTCATTTCCCATGAGATACGTAGGCAGTGGGGTAGGTCCCATTAGAGCACACTCTTTATTTTCCCTAAAATTTTCCCTTTCCTCATTTCTTTCCAGTTCTAGTAGCAGTTTCAGTTCAGCAGTAGTTTATTTCTCACCCTTTGAAATAGTTCAAGCAAGCATGGATCTCGTCAGGTATGACAGATGATCTGGGGTGCTAATACTTTCCCAGTTCGTAACTAACTCCCAAACCTAGTCTCTTTAGTTCGTAAGACCTTGTTCTCTCCTTTTCCTTCTATTTGTGCAACATTACCTTTCCCTTTCCTTGGGATAAATATTCCT
Organism: Lathyrus aphaca; assembly: GCA_963966055.1. Classification (NCBI taxonomy): domain Eukaryota; kingdom Viridiplantae; phylum Streptophyta; class Magnoliopsida; order Fabales; family Fabaceae; genus Lathyrus; species Lathyrus aphaca. Next base: position 338,723,896 of record OZ014523.1, on the reverse strand, counting down.
GGCTGGCGATTATGTTTTCTTTTCTGCGCCACTTTCACGTTTTTACCAAGATGAAAATCTCGGGAGTGACAGGTGGCGACTCTACTAGGGATTGAACCCAGAATCTATGGTTTTCCCTATGAGAGTCAATCCTAACACTTGTTTGTTTGTGTTTTCTTTGAGTGTTTATTCGTTTGTTGTTGCGTACTTTAGTTTAACTTTATTATTTTATTTACAGTTTATCGCTTTACTTTATTTACTGATTTCCGCATTTTACCTTATAATTGCATATTCTGGCATATATTGGTTGTTCTGGTTTTCTTTGGCAGGATGAGGTTACTGTGAGATAAGCCAACTATCCAGCTTGAATGTACCCATAGATTTTAGAGTGGGCAGTCATGTGCCTTGCATGGTATTAAGCACGTGTAATTTTCACGAGTCCCACACCCATATCAAGCTCTCTTGGAGATGTTCTATACTTCCTAGGCAGACCATAGAATGTTCCTACCTGAGCTGATAATGCTGGGAACCAATCATCGAGGACCTTAGTGGAAACAACCCTCTCTAATAGTGACAGTGGCAGACCATGTTTAATGGCAAACCCATTCGCACCCGAGGGCCCACTAGGAAATCGTATAGGATGACATTGTTCTCTCATAGGAACTCAGTCAAAGCAACTATTCGTATGACGATAGTATTGTAGCCTTCGGGATAAATGTACTATTGTTTCTTGATCTCAGTGCTTGAAGCTGGGAACTTACGAGAGATGCTTGTTTTTTACGACTCATCTAAGACCTTATCTTTTAGTATATAATGTTAAATTGTTTGTCGAAGATGGTGAACGTATTATTGCTACTCTACCTGAAAGTCTATGATGTCTGACCTTAGCAACACCCGTGAGATGGGGGTCTGTTTACAGGTTTGCAGGAAAATTAACCTTCAACCTACCCTTTTTCTGATACTTGGGTTTTCTAATGACTTATACTTGTGATTCTAGTACTTTTAACAGTTGTTACTCAAAACAATCAGGGGATAGTCCAACAATGTTCAGTATATGCAACAGTAATCACATGCCAGCTGCATACATGACATCATGACATTTCAGTATTCATGTTCAGTTATTTCTGAGGATCTCACACCTGAATCATGACAGGTGTCCAGGGACAGATTCTTATCTTGATTTGGTTTCTCTTCAGAATGGTCAACTTGAATCACAATAATCAAGGTATGGACATGGAGCAACTCTGAGTGGAAGTGGCTGAAATGAAGATCCGAATGGGATAGTTCATCGTGGACGTGCAGGCCTTGTCCCATAATCATAATCTACTGAGAGAAAAAATTTACCAATTGAAGAATCAGGAGAACCAGACCATGGAGGTTCCAGAGGCGGTATTAAAGGAAGAAGGTTACTATGTTCCCATTGCTACTACCAAAGTTGTTGCTTCTCCCTGTTCTGTGGGATATTCCCGAGACTAGGGAATGCTACGTGGAGATTCTCCATAACTTTGGACTCCTAAGCCTCTCGACACGCAGTTTCTTCCTGTTCCCTAAAAGAAGTTTAAGGGAAAAAAATGTGAATAAAGGCCGAAGAAGCCTGAGGTTAAGTTTAATTATATCCTAGTGTCATATGCGCAGTTGCTTCCTTGCTTGCTCGAACTCAAACTAGTTGAACTCGTCACTTTGGTAACCCTGCCTACAAATCTTCCTCCAGATTTTGACGCCAGTGCTAGGTGTGTTTTCCATTCTTGTGCACCTGGCCACAAAGTGAAAAACTGTAAGAGGTTAAAATATCGGGTCCAAGAGCTCATTGACTCAAAAGCAATTGAGTTCACATCAAGCGGTGGGAATGTGTCAAGTGATCTCATATCAGTGGTTGCAAAAGAAGGGAGTCCTATTTTCCCCTCCACAGGGGCCACCTCAAATCAGGGGTGTGTTCCTTCACCTTGGGTCATAAAGTCATCATGCCAACAACCTTTTCCCATTCACCAATCAAACATGGAAAAGAGTGCAGAAGGAATTGGAATGCTTGAATTCCTCTCAGTAACAAAGCTATCAAAAACAGGTGAGACTCAGACTCAAGAAGCCCGAAAGAGTGTTTACTCCAATTCTTATCCCTCACAGTCAAGTATTTGCTCAAGAACTCTTTGATTCAGCCAAGGAATGCCTTGCCAATACCATACATCATTCCTCTAGATTACAATATGGACGTTATGTGTAAGTCCCACTCAAGAACGTTTGGACATACAATTTATGAGTGCTAAGCGTTCAAATATATTGTCCAAGATCTAATTGATTCAAGAGTCATTACACCAGAAGGCGTCCTCAGGAGTTGAAGCTTCTTTTCCTGGTTGGCCACGCAGATTGCACATGAATCTTTAGAGGATCAAGTCGGGTGCTGATCATGAAAATAATTGATGAACCAGGGGATGTAGATTTCTTTGATGTACCTGAATTACTTTGCTATGTTTTGGGATTCCCTTCAGGCTTGTTGAAGGAATCTCCTATTTTGTATCTTTGGTTGTGGCATTTTCTTGTACTTCAGTATTATTGACATTGGATGTATGACTTTTCGCACGTTCGCAAAGTTTTGCTCTATGATGGTTTATTTTTGAGTGCCACTGTCTCAAATCATTCCATTTTGGAAATATTATTTTGATGATGTACCCTCAACGCTTAGAACTTTCTCCGCACACACTCACTCAGCGCTTATCTTATAGTTTGGCATTCTGCAAGCGTATATGTCCCTCCATCTGAATGAAGTTGGGATCATGGGATAAAATACCTCAAATGAGTAAATAGACATGCCATACACATTCATTGCATGCATTTCATATTTGCATTTTAACAGGTTGTCTGGTTTTCTTAACTTATTTATTTATACAGGAAGGATTGCAAACCATCACCTTCACATGTACACCACTCATCAAAATCAACGGTACATCATGGATGTTGTGCATACTCAATTGGCTAAGTTCGGTCAATGCATGAACAAGTTCATGAACATGATGCAAGGGGTTGTCCTGGGGAAACAAGAGCTACGGGTTGTTGTTCAAAGACTTGATGTGTTGTAAGTGGAGACTCTAGGTGCCAGAGTCAACATAGACGCATAAGGTAATCCTGTCAACTCCACGAGTGTGCCATCGGGAATTGAAAGGCCTCCTACCCCCATGGGTATTCCTGTTCCAATTCATCACGTGGAAGACAATTAAGCTAACTAGTTCTCTATGTTGAATGAGGACTTGGGATTTGGTGTTGGGGGTAATCATCATGATCTCCAGTTGTTGGTTGAAAAGGTTCGGGCTCTTGAATGCAAGGATACTTTGAGAATTGACGTCTCAGACATGGGGTTGGTTTAAGTGTTGGTAATCCCACCGAATTTCAAATCTCATGGGTTCGATAAGTACAACAGGAATTCATGTCCCAAGACCCACCTTCAAGCTTACTACCGTAAGATTGTTGCTTACACTAAGGACGAGAAGCTCTGGATGTACTTCTTCCAGGATAGCTTGTCCAGAGGATCCCTTGAATGGTATATGAAGCTGGAATAGATTGTTGTCTGTAATTGGAACGAACTTGGAGAGGCATTCCTTAAAAAATACCAATACAACATTGATATGGCCCCTAGCAGGACTCAGTTGCAAAGTCTGTCACAGAAGAATTCTAAGAACTTTAAAGAGTATGCACAAAGATGGCGCGAACTAGCTGCCAGAGTACAACCACTTATGCTTGAGAGAGATATGGTGGACTTGTTCATGGATACCTCTTAGGGAATTTCATGGAGCGTCTTGTGGGGTGTTCATCGAGTGGTTTCTTTGACATCATTCTGACAGGAGAAAGGATTGAGAGCTAGATGAAACAAGGAAAGATTCAGAACAACAGTGCTTCTACTTCCGGAACCAAGAAGTCGTTTTCTAACGGGAAAAAGAGACGTGATAGGGAAGCAGGGGCAGTGTATCCTCAGAGGAATAAGGGGAATCAGAATCCTTACTACCAAGATACATTCGTCATTATTCCAGCTGCAACTAATCAACCTGTTTCGCAACAGCAACAACAGAATAACCATAAGCAAATGTGGTACCACCGCCCAGCTAGACAGGCTGATAGGGTTATTGAGCCTATTACCATGACGTATACAACATTGTGGCAGATATGGTTGGAACTAAACAAGGTGCAATTGAGGACTTTGGCACCTCTTGTGGGACAATTACCTCAAGGATATGATATTAACGCTCGATGCACTTTCCATTCTAGTGCCCCTGGGCACACGACTAAGAAGTGTAGGGAATTGCAGCTAAAGGTACAAGATTTGATAGACTCGAAGGCCATCAATTTTTCTCCTCCCCCCAATATGCTCAACAATCCAATGCATAATCACGATGGGGCCGGAGTAAATCTTGTGGATAAAGGTGCAAGGTTTGAAGCAAAGGTTGTTACACTAGATGGTGTATTTTTGAACTGAAATCTTCAAATTAATCACCCTGTTTGCAAGGGTATCCGCAAAAGCAATTAAGCCAGAAGTATTCCAATACTCTCAGTAATGGAAATGGTGTGTTTTTCAATACATTTTCATCCCTAGTGAGGGGAACTACATCACCCTAATTCTTCATTGGTCTTGGGTCAATGGAGATATGTAGGCAGAAGATCGTTAGGTCTTTGCGAGCAATCTTATATGGCAACTTTATTTCTTAGCTCTACTTTTTCCTTCAGATGTCTCGTGTTAGTGTTCAACGTCAGAGCCTTAAGGTCAGAATAATTGGAAGATGTGGTATGATTGCCATGCTGGGTACGTGGCCATTTAGTTGAAGATTGAAAAGTTCAAGAAAAAGCTATTGGTCACTGAAAATATCCAAGACAAATAAGTCCAGGCGGAGTCAAGTCTCCTCAATAATGGCAATGTTTAGTTTCTTTACTGCATTTTCATTTGTAGTTTCTTTTGTTTGTTTAAACATCTGTATGCATACATGAAACTTGTTGGTTTTTGAATGATAATCATAATAGAACTCACATGTTTTTCTTGAAGTAATCCATTCGTATTTAATCATGATTTTGTGTATGTGCATTGCAATACCAACTACCGTGCTTAAACTCTATTAGATAAGATGACAAAATGAAAACGCAAAATCTCTAATTATGTGCTTTTGAAAAAGGCCACATTGACGATGTACATGCATTGTTTCAAATCCCAAACACTGGAGATATAAGGGAGATAGGCCTTCACTAACCCATTTGAACCTTGAAGTAGGAGTTTCTTTTCGCATTGAAAAAACCCTAACACATAACCCAGGGGTAGGGTAGGTGTCCGCTAGTTGGATCAAGCGTTCATACTTTCATAAAAAAATGTATCTGAGGATCCAATACATTTCACTATACCAATCAAGAGGTCCAAAGACCAGAAACCACAACAGATATCCCAATCAAGAGGTCCAAAGACCGGAAACCATAATGGTTATGCTAATCAAGAGGTCCAAAGACTGGAAGCCACAATAATTATCCTTCGTTAACCAAAAAATGAGGCAGTCACAACCCTCACAAAGAAGTCAAGATAAACAGTGTCACACGATTTGTTCAAAAAGAAAGAATAAAAAAAGAAAATAAAAATGAAAATCCCGCTAAGTCGAAACTTGAAAAAAAGTGACTTAGGAAAAAATTAGGGCATCCCGCTAGACTTCACAATTAAGGATTCACAAGAATCGGTCCAAGAAAAATTTAGGGATAAGAAAAAGAACGCAAAAGCGAAAGACGAAAAGGATTACACAAGAAAGATCCTTAAGCCAGAACAAAGTCGTGTGACACAGACACAAAAGACAAGAGGGATGAGTGACTCCCAACAACAACCTCAGTGTCTTAAACTGTTAGCAGTAGTGGTTCCTCAACCATCACGAAAACCTTATAAAAGGTGAGCGCTTGTGAAATCTAGTTTGAACATAGGAATGGAGGAAATCACGAAGAGGGATGGGCACAAATAAACTTGAGCCTATATCCTTTGTTTCTGTAACCGTGAACCAGGCCACGATACAACCCTCAAAAGTCCTAACTGAAACAGGTTTATTTTGAGAGCCTACTAACTCGAGACCATGTTCTTAACTCCTATGAGTTGTGCTAAAAGTTCTTTGTTGGTGTTGCATATGCATGCTTTCTTTTATCAAAAATCAATGTCGTATCTTAACCAGTGATTTGCTCACAAAGGTTTGCGACATCTTTTGAATAAAGACTTCAAGATTAACATGTGTGTTGCATTAGAAAAATCATTCTCAGAATAAAACATTTTCTTCTTGCATACATTTGTTTGGCATCATAAAAGTTTACATATGGAACCTCAGTCTAGAAGTTTGATCTTGCTAAGTTGAGAAGTATGAGACTTCTGAAGAACGATCATGTCGAGGTGTACCTTTCCAAGAAGCTCTTTTTAAGGGTTTTTTTTACAACCAATTGAGTTAAGTGCAGCCAATCTGGGGCAATTACGTTGAGAAATCTCCTTACAATTAAGCCAAACCGGGGCAATCACTTCGAGATTCAAATCTCTCCAAGAGCATTTAGTGTGGGTATTCCCTTAAAGATCAGTCAGTCAAGGGAAAAACTACTCAAAGACTCGTACTGGGGCAAGCCACCCCAACAGCACGAGAAGTCACTCTTTCCCAAAGACGGACAATCAGAAGAACATATCCAGGGTTCAGATACTGGGGAAAAATTTCTCACAATGATTCGAGGTTTTTCATGATTCCTCACAAGGCAAATAATTTCATAGACCGCTCAGTCTGGGGCAGTTATGTCGAGATACGGTGAATATCTACAAGAGTTTGAAGATGCTGGGGCATTTTGGATGCCAGGTCTCCTGTAAAATCCTCTTGAGACGATTTCCTCGTAAACAATACAGTCCAAAGCTTGAAAGACAACATCATTTTTCAGCACACAACATGGTGAAGATATTTTTTCCCAATCAGAATCTGTGTAGATTTTAGGTGCTTCTCAGAGCAAGATGTTAAATAAGGATGTTCCCTAAGCAGGGAGTATTCCTACCAAGAGATGCTTTTTATCTTTTCTCCCTAACGAAAGAAGCCTTACAACCCCTATCCCCAACAGAAGGGTGGTTCCCATACAATATCCCCAGTGGAGTTTTAAGATTGAAATCTTCCCCAGCTGAGTCAAAGAAAATGTTTCCCCAACAGAATTCTAGAGATGATTGAAAGTGATACTCACCGAGCGGAGTTATCATACAATAGTCAGGTCTTCCCAGCAGCGAGCTGAATTTCTTACTTCCCCATAGAGCTAGGATTGTCAGAATTCTTTCCCCATCTAATGTACTGACAAAGCATCTTCCCAGCCAAGCCAGGATTGCAGAGTTTCATGATTGGGATTCGCTCCCATTGTTGAAGTATCCCCTATTGAAGTCGCCAATTTATTTTTGGCAGGAGTGATAAGTCTAAGCACGCAAATTGGTTCATATCCTTCTCTCCAACAGATTATTATCCTTTTACAGATTTCTAAGATTGTTTCTGCGATCATTCATTCCTCAACAAGAGTCAGATTTGTCAAAATATCTTTGTCTCATTCCTCAACAGAAAGTTAGTCAGGAGGTTCTCATTCCCAACGAAGTTTCATAACTAGAATTCTCCCCATGCAGAGTCATTCACCTTGTTACTCTTTCCTCTTTAAGTCCCGTCTCAGTGGATTAATTTTAGAATCCAACCTCGATGGATTAACTTCAAAATCCAGTCTCAATGGATTAATTTCATAATCTAGCCTCAGTGGATTAGATTCAGAATCCAGCCTCAGTGGATTAACTTCAAAATCTAGTCTTAGTGGATTAATTTCAGAATCCACCCTCAGTGGATTAGCTTTAGAATCCAGTCTCAGTAGATTAACTTTAAAATCCAGTCTCAGTGAATTAATTTCAGAATCTAGACTCAGTGGGTTAAATTCTCAAATCCAACCTTGGTGGATTGATTTCAATGTCCAGTCTTAGTGGACCAATCTTAGATCACTTATCTAATATGTAGATGGAATTTCTTTTCCTTGGAAAGAATCTTACAGCGCGTTCCTCAGATGCAAGGTTATAATCAAGACTTCCTTTTTACCATACATCCGACGCATAGGAGGTGTGAAGAGAATCTTACAATGCATTCCTCAGACGAAGAGTTCTAAGTTAATACATTCTTATCGCTTATTCGATGAAATCTTACAACATGTTCCTCAGACGCAGGGTTCTGAAAATGTATTTTTACCATATGTCTGACGCATAGGATATGTGAAGAGAATCTTACAGTGCGTTCCTCAGACGCAAGGTTCTAGGAAATGTATCGTTTGAAAATGATCTTACGGTGCGTCCCTCAGACGCATGGTTATAATCAATGTGTTTTCTCTACATCACTCAACTTAGCGTATGTGAAGAGGGTCTTACAACGTGTTCCTCAGATGATGGATCCTGACGGTGGGATTTATCGTCGAAGCAGTATGGAGAATCCAACAGCGTGTTCCTCAGACGCAGGGTTTAGATGTACAATTTACCACATGTCCAAGTTAGGAGGTGTGAAGAGAATCTTACAGCACGTTCCTCAGATGCGGGGTTCTAATATATATATTGTTATCACTTATTCAATTACAGGGTATGTGAAACGAATCTTACATCGCATTCCTCAGATGCAGGGTTCTGACAATGTATTTTTTTAACATTTATCAGACGAACGGGATATTTGAAGAGGATCTCATAGCGCGTGTCTCAGTTGCAGGGTTATGTGCATGTCTATCCCATAGACTAAAGTGCACCTTTTCAGCGTATCTTAGACGTAAGATTCAGTCTCAGTGAATCACCTTTTCTGCGTGTATCAGACGCAAGATTCAGTCTTAGTGAATCACCTTTTCAGCATGTATCAGACGCAAGATTCAGTCTCAGTGAATCATATTTCGTTCCAGCGTGTCTCAGACGCAAGATACAGTCTCAGTGAATCATATTTCTTTGACATAATGCCTTATATTGTTCATTGGGTGGTTTAGCATTTCCGAATTAATCTCTTACTGAATACAACATCCTGATGTATTATACTAAACTTTGTCTCTTCAGTTATAACCGATTATACAAATTTAATCTTATACTCTTCGTTCGGGGTATACAAACGTGTAATCCTTGTGTTTCTCTTCACGCTTCACTACTACTTTAGGTTTCCATAAGAAAATGAACGTTCTTAACTTGTAACTTCTATCCATCCGTAAGGTATTATCCGAAAATATTCCTTGAAGTTCTCTCATTCATCTAAGATGCCATAGTGACCTTAGAACTAAAACACTAACAATCATCTCACTCTCGGACCTTACGTCACACGTTCCACAAAACATCTTCTCTTTTCATGGAATGAGATTTCTTAAGATTCTTGTCCATACCAGTGGTTGTAAACCCTAAAATTTACCCTCTTAATTTATTACCTTGACTAGATTTTGTTTCACATACATATGCATATTCATTATGTCATTTTCATCATATACATGCATTCATAAGGCACCTTGGTTCAGGAGGATTGATGATCGTGCATATCAGGGTTTTACAGTGGTTAGAGTTATATACCAAATATGACAAGTTCATCTGGTTCTTCGAGCAGTGAAGTATGGAATTAAGGTTGTGAAGTATGAGTATCATGGACTTCCTCTTCCTCAAGTTATTAGGGCTATTATTCCTTAAAGGTCACTAGAGATTTCATAACCAAGGCCATGGTGTAAGAGATCAAATTATGGGCTCAAGATGTGATCAGGGAACCATGGTCCTTTCAATTTTTAAGTTTCTTATCGCTGGTGGTGCAGGTTATTAGATTTTATTTATTTAAGTTTGAAATTTCAATGATAGTACAAGTTTTGACGTGCATTAATTATTTCAAGATTGGTGAGACAGTTTTCTTAGCATTCAAAATCCAAACTGATAACCAATTGTAAATTTGAGTCCCAAGCATATATTTTATCATTAAACCACATCTTCTCCAAAATTCATTTTAACTCCAATCATTTTTTAACCAAATCCATTTTTTTATCCATTCTAAAAATTCTAAACCAAATGTCATGTCTAAAGTCCAAATGACCAAGATACTAGCCAAAATTCATTCAAAGCTTCCACAAAATAACAACAATAGAAAAGCCCATCACATGTAAGTTAAAATAAGTTGCTCTCATGATAGGTGAAATCACAAGCCAGCCCTAAATCATCACAATACAACTATCCCAAGATTGAAAGAAAGGTATCGGTGAGGTGCTTCAAACTATCTCTAATACATTTCGAGGAAATGATAATCCCCTTTTGAAAAGTATTACCATGAAAGACTTAAATTCGTTGATGTCTGAGTATGACAGACAGTCAGATACATTTGGAACGCCTTTTCTACCATTATCAAATGATAGTATGAGATGTGAAAGCATGGTTTTGATAACGTCTTTGTTGTGCTCCTGCATACCCAATGTCAAGTTGCCTCATCTGAGGAGGGTAGTTGTACTCTTGTTGAAGGAATATACCTTATATATTGACGATGAAGATTGTTTACAGCGTGTTATCCCTTATGTGATTGTAATTCTTTCTTATTCAGCAGCAATTGTATGTTGCGCTATTTTGGAGACTTTGCTTGGGACATTGTGGATACTGAGAAAGCTTATCATTGACATGCCCTTGTTATTCTAGTGTTGAGATGATCATAATTGATGAGAGACAAACAAAAGACCTTATAATCATTTCATCACCATTACAAATTATCAGAAAAAGATCAAAATAGAAAATCAACACTAGAAAATTCTAACAAAAAAAAGTCAGTTACAGGACTGGACAAGAATTCAATAACAGAAATCAGTCTTCAAGATTCTTCACTCAATGCCTGGAAATATTTTCTCAATATCTCAAAGATATCTTTGCATATTCAATACACAACCTATAATCATCAAAAAATTCAGCTACATATCAGCCAACAAAAAATTTAGTAGAAGAAGAAAAATCAGTGGAAACTCTAAACCAAAAAAAATACTTCTGAACCAAAATTCAGTTACAACTCTAACAAATCATAATTGACTCCAACTAACTTCATAACTAACTCATAATAGATTTTTACCTGAAATCCCCATTCAATCCTTAAATCCATCTTCTATAAGACCGGAAACTCAATACAATCTTCAGCTCTCAATTTTCATTCTGCAAATCTTCTTCTTCATTCACCCTCTCTCTCTCTCTCTCATTCTCCCTCCATTTTTCATCTTCATCACTCTGATTCAGATTCATCTCCATCTTCATCTCCAATTACAACTTCATCATCTTCAACCTCTTTCACACACTCTTCTTGCTCATTCTTTAACCTACATATTCTCCTTCATTGAGATCTCTTGGATTCTCTCTCAATTTTGTACTACATTTTTCTGCTCTCTGAGATAGTTTCATTTTCATCACCTTACCGCAACTCACAAGAATACAACTTCATTATCATCTTCTTCAGAACTCGTCTTCAACAATCTTCAACAACCTGCAAGAACACAGATCAACATCAACATTTCAATCTTCATCGTAGCATCAACAACAACTCGAATCACACGCGTAATCAAGTCAAACGAAGAAACAGAAACGGAAGAAGAATGAGGAAATATAATAGAAAGCCAAGATGGAGAGCCCGAAGTCGTTAGTACCTAAATTGGACTTGTGGATTTCGTCTCGCCGTCGTTAAGATTGAAGTGTTGCCGGAGCAAACTATAGTGTCGTGGACCGGTATCTCTCATAACTCTTTGTTGTTCATCATGCTAGCTTTATGATGGTTATTTTGTCTTGAGTTCTTGATTTTGAGATTCTCGATCCGGATGATTGAGATATTTTTAGGGGAAACAATTAATGGATCAAAAAGAGGGGAAAAGGAGTTAGAGTTTGTGTATAGTGTTTTTTATTTGGGGAGGTTTTTAGCCGGAGAAGATGACGGCGCCACTGCCGACCGTCGCCTCTCTGACAGGTAAGGGTTTATGAGACTTAAGGAAGACGAGGTGAACATAACATCAATTGAGAGAGGTGAGACTGAGAGTTGTATTTGTTTTATTCATATGAAAATGTATAAAAAACTCATAAACCGCTTAATGTCACCGTCCGGTAGGACCACTGGGGGAAATGTCATCGTCCGGTAGGACCACTAGATTTCTCTTCCACGCGTGCTACTCTACCGTAAGTACAATGCGATGTCCTATCACCACTTTCCATAGCATCATCATCATAAACAACTTACTCCAACGATCCAAATTTATTCAAGATTGTTGATTAAGGTCCATACAATAGACTCCTGGGCCTGTGCCCTTTGGGCCTCCAATTACTACTATCTGCACCCCCAAAGCCTAGCCCATTGCGTTTTTTAAACTGAATTTTTACTATCCCAAACCCCTTTAGTTTTATTAATTTTCTTTTTATTTTCACTTACAAAATCAATTTTTTAAAAATAGTTTTTCCTTATAAAAAACTCCAGAAAAATTATTTGTGACATTTTAGCATATTAAAAAATAGTTGGTTTTCTTAATTCTCGATTTTCCGAATTTTCGCATTTAATCTCGATTATTTGTTTCATATGCATTTAAATACTTTGCACCTTTGCATATTGATCCATTTGCTCATAATATTTTGCATACACATTTTATATTCTGGTCACTAACGATTTTCTTTGTTTTATGAGGTGCTTTTTGAGGATTCAATGCTTACGTATTCAGATTTTTTTATATTCTTGATGTATTTTATGGTTTTATCGCTTTTATGCTTCCATGATGTAATAGCTTAGGATATCTTTTATTTTTGGTGTACGCTTGTATGGTACATGTAAATAAGATAGAATAAGATAAAAATGAAGCGCTTAGAAAACCAAGTTTCAAAAATAATGAATAAACCTCACATGTTTTTAGGACTTCCCACATTTTCATACATGTTCCACTCCACTAAACCCAAAGCAAAACCTTGTATGATTCGTACCATAAGTCGCATGTCTAGCACAACACAATCGACCGACCCGATCCATCACTCCACTCCTTTCACGATTCATCATACATTCTCAAAAACCATAACATAGGAGGACCATGTTCATTACTTCTTTTTAAATGTTCATATTTCATGTTTAATATCCACTTACTTGTGTGTGCCTCGCATGCTCCCATAGGATTCATAGCTTGGATTTAATTCCCAATTAAAACTAAGATGAGATAGACTTTAGGATAGTCATCCATGTATGCTAACTTAGGTAGATTTATCCCTTTAATCCTCAACCTTAGGATCAATATTTGCATACTAACATTAGGGTTTGAGTCTTACTCTCCCTGTAGTTTTTCTTTACAACTTTGAGTCCCTATTCTCATCTTCAAAGAAAAGCCAAAAAAAACTTAATAACAAAAGTATACATAGTACGCCATGAGCCTTAAGCTATATAGGAAATTATTAGTGGAGGTCTCCTCCATTGGGGCGACCTTAAAAATTATTTGCTCTTGTATCATAGTCCTTAGTGTTATGCATACAATAAACACAAAATCAAAACACTTCTTCTAAAAAATAATAAACCAACAACAAGCGTCTTTCCTATAGGAATTCTCTTCTCACCTCCTTCATTCATAACGAAGGAACTCGCTTCGACTTGTATCTTTGCAAGAAGGTAAACGCACTTGTTCCAGAAGAGCCTGCAATACCTGAGCATAGACATAATCAGTTCAATTCTAAAAAACATAAACAAATTATATCCCTAGTTAGGGGAACTACGACGACTCGAATTCTCATTTCCCATGAGATAAGTAGGCAGTGGGGTAGGGCCCATTCGAGCACACTCTTTATTTTCCCAACATTTTTCCCTTTCCTTATTTCTTTCCAGTTCCAGTAGTAGTTTCAGTTCAGCAGCAGTTTATTTCTTACCCTTTGAAAAAGTTGAAGCAAGTGTGGATCCTGTCGGGTACGACGGACGATCTGGGGTGCTAATACCTTCCCAGTTCATAACCGACTCCCCAACCCAGTCTCTTTGGTTCATAAGACCTTGTTCTCTCCTTTTCCTTCGGTTTGTGCAACATTAGCTTTCCCTTTCCTTGGGATAAAAATGCCTGGCTGGCGACTCTGTTTTCTTTTCCGCGCTACTTTCGCGTTTCTACCAGGATGAAAATCTCGGGAGCGACAGAGGTCAATCCATATCTACCAATAACTTTACATATCCTTTGATACCTTTACCACTAATCCTATAGAGATCTTTACCTTTCAGACTCTATCCATTCCAAAGGATTGCTTGAACAACACACTTTTTTGCAACTCCATGTCACATGAAGTATAACTCCAATGAAGACCTCAATTGAGTTGACCAAAACTCCCTTCTAATAACTCCTAGCTTGAGCCTACTCTCACAACATAAGTTATGACAACACTTCGGAGTCCTCATGGTCTCTCAACTATGATTCTACATATCACAAACATAGTATTAGGTTGATCAGACCCAATACTACATAATATGATATTAAGAGTCATGTTGGCAAGACACACTTAAGAGGTAGGAAAGATTTACTTATGATGTTTCAAGTCTAGGTTAAGGATACAACCTGCTCTGATACCAATTGTAACACCCTGTATAATGTATACCTAGAATAATATCATACAAGTGTTTGTTTGGTACTGACACCATCATAAAGCCTAATAGCATAATTCACATTCTTGACCAAATCTAAAACATAATACAAACTATGGTACAAGACATGGAAATTATACAAAAATAAAATACTAAGATCAATATAATATCCTTCATTGTACAAAAGATAAATACACAATAGAGAAACTAATACTAAGCTTTTCTTGAAACATCTGAGCATAGCTTCACTTGTAAATTAACCTGCAAAAGAAAGCTAAAAAGCAACAACAATAGTGGGGTGAGATATCAATATCTTAGTGAGTTCCCTATCTTATGGGTTCTCTCAGCTCTACAAGGTTATATCAAACTTGACTCAAGTCGGGGAAAAAGAGATACGACCTTTAGTTCACACATCTCGCACTATGAAACGTTCTTACGAGTTCAACAACTCACACCGTCACACTCATATGGGACCACGTCCACGAGTTCTACAAATCATATAGTCACTAGTTAGGATATTACTGTTTTACTTCCCATGGGACTCAGTGTAATTTCCATCTCAAGTATTTACCATTTTGCTTTCCGTGGGACTTAGTGTAATATCCTCCTCAAGACTTTATCATTTTCTTCCAATGGGACTTAGTGTAATACCCACCTCAAGACTTTATCATTTTCTTCCCATGGGCTCAGTGTAATACTCACCTCAAGATTTTATCATTTGCTTCCCGTGGAACTGAGTGTAATATCCACCTCAAGACTTTATCATTTGCTACCCATGGGACTCAGTGTAATACCCACCTCAAGGCTTTATCATTTGCTTCCTATGGGACTCGGTGTAATATCCATCTCAAGACTTTATCATTTGCTTCCCGTGGGACTCAGTGTAATATCCACCTCAAGACTTTATATTCCTAGACTTCCCATTGGACTCAATGTTATACCCATCTCAAGCCATTACCATTACTTCCCATTATACTCAATGAAATACCCATTTCAAGCATTTATGATAATAATTCAATATAATTACATGCTAAGAAAACATACTTAGATGTCAATTGTACAAACATTACCATCTAACAATTTCTAGTTACCTTACTAGGCCATATTATTGGTTTATGGTAAGGTTTCCTCACTCTTTCTCACAAACTTTAAGCATTTAGTTATATAATTCTCGATTATATAATCTAACATTCCATTTAAATATCACAATTAGATTAACCTCATAATATAATCAACATCTCTACTTTCATTTAATCTTCATGATTAAATATATGTCACAAATCGATTAATATCACAATTAATCAAATCACACGTTTAATCAATACCGCAATTCATTAAATCTCATAGATTAATTAATCTCACAAATTAATTAATTTCACATCTAAATCAATATTTCTACTCTTTAATATGTAGAGAATTATCATAGCTTTCCAACCCTTCAAACGGGGACCAAAACAGAGTTAATAAACTCTAGTTACGCCCATTTCAATTTTAATTTTTTTGCCAATAGCAGTGATAATCGATTACTCACTTTGAGTAATCGGTTACTTGCTCAAAAACAGCCCAGAAACGTCATTTTTCACAGGTAATCGGTTACTTAATTAGGGTAATCAATTATTGTCGTAAAAGAACCCTAAAAACACATTTTTTTCACTCTAAACCATTCTAACTCATACCTAAACATCCTGGGACATCAAAACAAGTTTGATAGGTTATATCGCATTTTAACCGTTAGATTTTTTATTAGATTAATTTATCATAATCTAACCTAAAATCATATAACTCTAAAACTCTAAAACAAAGGTACTAACTAGAATCCACCTTAAAATTGATGAGGAGTTTGATGAAGATGAAGAAGATTGGTGAATCCAAGCTTTCCCTCTTCTAGGTTTTTCCTTTCTCTTCTTTCACTCTTCTACCCTCTTCTTCTTTTATTTCTTCTTCTTCTTACTACCTTTTCTTTTCTTTTCTTTCCCGATATATATATATATATATATATATATATATATATATATATATATATATATATATATATATATATATATATATATATATATATATATATATAATCCAATGATATAGAATATCTTCAAAATGAAATTCTATCGTCCAACACTAATTGATCTATTATTAGAGTTACCGAAAATATCTCTAATGTACCAATTAATAAAACCTCAGGGTCGAATAATATTGATCAATTCAATCCGAGCTTAATAGATGCTCTAATTGTCTAAACAGATAACTCTCATAGCATACCGAAATTCAATTAAGTCCACTTAATATTATCCATATCACTTAATTAAATATGGGGTATTACAAATGCCAAGAACCACATTAGTGCCTTAGAGGAAAAATCCATCTAAAAAGTGAAGGCACATTTGGCATGTCTTTATCCCAGTTTGGATCTCAACGAGCTTGATATCTTCAAGCTTTTTAAGGAAGGCCTGCTTGTGGATGATGAGTACCCGGTGGTTCAGATGGAGAACCTTCAATAAGATAAACCTTTTCATCAAAGGCTACTTCTTTGCTTTAAGAGGAGAGAGGCTTAGAAGTTCTTTGATGGTACATATTAACATTTATGATCAAAGCAAGTGTTTGTTGAGGATGGTTTCAATATCTCTAATATGTTTTGATTAGTTAAACTCTTAGTAGGTTGAAAAGATAACATTGTAGTGGACATATATATTTCGAGGTTTAACCTACTCTCACATCTAATGATCTGCAGAGAATGATGTATGATAGTTTGTTATCGTCCCCTTGAAAGGGGGTGTTACCATTAAGGTTACTTGGTAATCAAGTTAGTTCAATGTTTAAAGTCTAAATAATCAAAAATATATGATTAACCCTTTAAATAAGTGTTTTAATATTATCTCATCATTTAAACAATTACTAAAAAATATATTAGTTTTCCAATGTTTGTCAAGAAAGGGGTGCTAACATACTGGACATGGGTGCAAAAATAAGTAAGACAAAGCAAAATAGTCAACACAAGGCCGAAAAAATCATCAAAGAGGCTAAAAGGAAAAATCCTAATTGATTAGGGCCATAAGCTAATCGATTGGGAGACTTACGCGTTCAATTTTCAAACCAACTCAGATTTGAAAATTGGACTTCAATTCAAAAAGATCTATGTAATAATATCAAACATGCGAGATCCTCATAAATTCCATAATCTAATCGATTAGGAACCCAATCCATTTGATTATATAACCTAAAATGTATGGATTTGGTTCTCATATTTGATGGGAAAAATCTTCATTGATTTTGTGCAGGGTTTATGTGCCAAAAACCCTCTGAGGCTATGCTATAAAAGGTAACTCTTTCTTTATTCTTTTGCATCTCATTTTTTTTCTTCATATGTTCTTGTGTGAGTATCAGTCTACACCATAAGAACTACATGGCCTACTCAAAGTGTCTTCAATCTCAAGATTATTCATCAAAAAGACTGTTTGTAGAAGGAATACCATCAAGAACTAATGAAATAAATATGATAACCAACCAAAAAGTGATTTCACCATTGCTTATGGAGGAAAAAATCCTTAGAATCTTCTAGGCATACATCTATATATGTCAGGGTCATATAAGATAGTTCTTTACCAAGGCACCATATTAAATGTTTTCAATTCTATTGAAATAATTATACTCAAATATGACAATCTAAGAAACATCCTTAAAGTCAATAGTTAAGGGAATCTAAATCTACATCCATAGAGATCACTTTAGAAAAATGTTTGAGCTACCCTTCTAAGGGGTATCATACACATACAAAAGACCTATCAAATTCAAAAAAGTTTAAGTGTTTCATTTCCATCTTATCCTTTGTTATGAATCCCATGGAGGATAAGAGCCTTCCTATCAAGACAAGCTATCTAAAACCAAAAGTTCGCGTTACGCATTACCATATAACAAGGATACTTATTCCGAGGAATATTAACCTCGATATTGTTACCAAGGAAGATATAGTTTCTCTTTATCTACTAACCCGATAGTTTTAGACTATTTGGGTCAAATAATATGTCTTCACATGAATCACTGCAAATAAAATCAAATGGTAGGACTTCTACATGGATCCTTAATCACTAAAACTCTATATGCATTTGGAATCAACAATATGGGAGAAATAATGGATTCAACAAGCAACAATATCAATAAATCCTTGCTTAGAATAACGAATATTTGTCTTTATCATAAAGAATTGATAAATTTTTGGATGGAAGGAGATGAAGACTTGGGACAAACAACTGCAAAATACACAACAAACAATGTTATGGAGTTTAGCCAACAAAATCCCCTAGCCATGTATAATATAGCAAAATATATTGCTATCATAAAAAATAATATCATAATAAATGATTATAATTATGGAACGAGTTGTATCACTCTTGTGTTTTAGTCTTTAAGTAAGCTTAATTTCAATCGCCCATGCACTATTTCCTTTCCTATTACAATTTTCCTATTTTCCTATACTTTGAATTTCAGTATGTCTTGGATCAATGAACTTATTATTTTTCCCTCTAAAAAATATTTGAATATGTGCTTGCATATTCAATTTTCCGTCTTGCATATTTACCCGCCTTTTTAACTATAACAAGGGGATAAGTATACTCTTATGGGGAGTAGAGTATACTCTCTACTAATGTGAGGGGAAGTTTGAACACTACAAATCTATCAACCTAGTTTTCTTTTACCACCTCCCTGAGATATGAATTGTCATCATAAAAAAAGGGGAATAATAAGGAACTATGTGCTTGTTTTATCAATAAATGATCAAATCCCATAGACAAGTAAGGTATGCCTAGTCTTGATAACATCATAGTTTTGATGATGACAACACCTGAAAAAGTGGAAATGGTTTTGATGACATATCATGACGAAGTTGAAGAGTTCTTAAATACAAAGCATAAATATATGTATAAAATAGTTAAAGCGGTCAAGATTCTAAAACTGGTTGATAAAATCGTTCCTCCGAATCAAGCTAAAGAATTATATTTTTATCATCACCAATGATATCCTCCGATGATGAAATTTAAATTGAAGATATCTAAAGCTTAATCTCCAAAAATATTAAAATGAAATGATCATGTTATTGGTTTATCCATTGAAGTACTTGAAGCTTTAGAGTGTGAAAGAGAATAAGTGTAAAAGCTCACATGATCGTGTCTGAGTGATCAATGTTTTATGAAAACACAGGGGCATTTTTGTTGGGTAATATGACTAAATCATACATTCACTGAAAAGGTTGTTGAAGGCGATATTTATCAAATAAAATCACTTAAAATTATTTTGGAGCTTAGCCATATTATTTAAGAGTTGTCAAATCGATGGTAAGATTTTAAATTGCCTAATTGAATGGACTAAGAGCCTAATTGGTTAGATAAAGGGTAATCAAGTCCATAATCGACTATGACTATGTATTAAAAAATGGTAATGACTCTCTATCAAAACTTTCCAAAATGAGTTTACATAATTGATTATTTAGGGTTCCTAATTGATTAGCTTAAGGATCTAACCGAATAGGAAATCAATTTTACCCATTGATCGTTTCCTTTTTTTAACCACCATTTGGCCTAAAAATAGAGGCTTTCCCTTTAACTTTTTTACATCCAAAAACATGTGATGTCTCACTCTCCTCTCTCTAAAATATTTTATTATTTTCTCATATAATACCCATAGCTTTTTGAGAAAGAGTTCATGTGTTTGTTGAGGAATTTGTTCCGAAAAAGAATAGAATTGTAAACTCCCCATGAGTTCTTTTTCCTCTTGGATAAATTATTCCCCCTTAGGAAATGTTTGTTTGGGTTTGGAGATAAACTCGTTAAAAATCTCTTTTTTTGGGGGGGGGGGGATTTAGTGTTCACTCTCTGTTTGGTTCGTGAGTTCAGTGACATAAGGAAAAGCTCTCAATTTGGGTTTGTGAAGAATAACTAGAGAACAATATTCACACCGGTTCGAGAACAACCTGTTATAAACTTTCTTAGTTTTTTAGTTTTGTCTATATAAAAGCTCAGTAGGTTCGAGATCATCCTGATAAAAATATTGGTTTGGTTTGTGGTCAGCCTATGTAAAACCTTAATTCAGTTAGAAGGATAACCAGTTTAAAACTCCACATTGTTTTGAGATAAATTCGTACAAAATCTTAATTTTGGCATAGAGACTAATTGCTTGAATCTCTATTTGCTATTTGGCGTGAAGGCTAACCAATTCACTCCAATATTCGTTGTTTGGTTGGAAGTAAACCTAAAACTTCATTTTTCTTATATAAGGGACTTCATGGGCTTAACTTGATAAAATCTCTCAAGAATGATTGAAAAACTCTCAATATCAATTATAAGGGAGAGTAGTAGGTCACTTAATTCAGACAAACTCTATAAACCACCAATGTCATCTCTCTTCCCTTAACTTTTTACTTTTCGCATATTTTCTTTATCTTAATTTTCTGTTGCATACCCAAAAGTTATTTAGAAAATGTTTTTTTAACTCTGATTTAGAAAATAATTTTGTTTCTAATCAAGGTTTTTTAATCCCCCACAATTCACTCTCCTCTTGTTTGTGGAGTCACGTGTTCAACATGTGGCAATTGTGTTCTATAATCCAAAGGGCATCACACTGTAGTAGTAATTATAGTTATTTTCTATGAAGGTTATCTTAGATGAATCCAAAATCTCTATTTTATCTAGTTTTAGACATTGTAAGTGTCCATGAACCTCAAAGATTTGTATCTGAAGGATCCACATATTAGTTTATCTATTAGGTTGGTGGAATCTACATACATACCCCATTTCTGAGATGATTTTCAAACCTACACCATATTTTCTAACAAGGTAGGATACTTGATCTATGTAATGAAACTTCCATCCTTCCTTTTCTTACCTCTTCGTTTATAGTCTTTTTTTCTCCTTGTCGACCATGCAATTTTTCTACTTTATTGGCTTCACCATGGGATTCATGGTGAGGCAATGGCACATGATCCTTGGGTCTATCTCGAACATATAAGAGGGATCCCAAGATAATATATCGAGGTTACTTTTAAGCATGGAGACTAGTGATAACATATATATTCTCCCTTCTGACCATTAGACTTTATTTATAACTCCTTTTGGTGGTTCCTGGATCCCCATGGATCACACCAATATGACTATTTGGTAATGAGTATTTCATGTTTAGATAGAGAATTAATAGAGAGGCTCACAAAAGGTTGAAGGCAGGTATCCCAATGATGATATTATATAAGCACGAGGCATCTACCACGAGATACCTAACCTTAATCATATTGGCATTCTTCTTAAGTCTAAACATTGAATTATGGATGATATATCCCTCCACTTAGACATGTTCACTTAAAAAATCCTATCAGATAACCTCTAAAGGGATGTAGCTCTTCTAGGTCCAGTTTTAGTATATTTAATACGTCTATGTACAAGATGATTGCCAAACTTTCTGGGTCGATCAACACTCACTTGATCTCCCAAGCATCACACTACACCTTTATGAACATTTGGTCATTCTCATGAGGGAGACTCCCCACAACATTGTTTCAGGAGAAAAATATTTCTAGATTGGGCCACTCTCCAAGTTCTCCTTAGATTTAGTAGGAATGTTTTACACATCGAATCCCATTTTCTTGAAAATCCTCTAACTATAATATTCAGGGTATGACAGAATGGTTTATCCCATTCTCTCTCTCTCTCTCTCTCTGTATCTCTCTTCTCAGGATCCTTATCTTTTTTGGACCTAGGGATTTTGGGATGATGGTTCCCTGGAGTCTTGGAACTACTCCCGTTATAATGAAATCCTCCCTGACATACTTCTTCAAATTACCTTCTTGTATGAGCTGCGAGATTTTTTCTTAAGCTAATAGCAGTCATCAACATGATGACCTCTCACCTTGTGGTACTTACACCATTTGTTGAGCTCGAGTCCCATTGTACATGTCTTAGAGGCTGGTAGAGGTAGAATATCATGAGTGTAGAGAACTTCATACTTAATATTCTCCTGATGAGTGTTCAGAGGCGTGAAGTTATCAATAGGCCTCCCGCTCTGCTTGAAAGTCACATGGTCTCTGACAAGCAAGGTATAATGACCCCTATAATGTTGTTGCAATAATTTGGATATGTTAGAGGCATGCTCATTTATGTTTCTGACCTTCTTCTCAAAATTTCTCTCTTTTCCCTAGATGTAACGTTCAACATGGTCCATGATTTTATTCATGGAAATAGCGGGATTTTGGGCAAGTGACTAGTTGAAATGCCTAACTCTCAGACCGTTCATGAACTTTCCCACAAACATCTCCTAGTTTGGGTAAATTACCTTAATTTTCGCCTCATTGAAACATGAGAGATACTCCCTCAACAACTCTAAATGTACCTAGAAAACATTAAACTGGCTAGTAGTAGACACCTTATAGTGTTTTCTTGCTAAGAATATATGGACCAACTTCTTAGAGAAATTATGGTAACTAGTTACTGAGTGGTAGAGGAGGTCCATGAACTACCTCATGGCCTCTTCTTTGAAAGTGATGGATAAGAATTTGAACTTCAAAGAATTAGATGCGAAAATGATTCCCATATGGGTGTTAATGGTGGAAATACGCTCATGGGGGTCACTTTTCCCATAAAATTTCACTAGTGATGGCGGCTTGAAGTTCTTTGGTACCTGAGTGCCCCAAATATAATTTGAAAGAGGGCGAGAGTTTAGGACCTCGTCTTCTTCTTATAAATCCTCATGGTGTTTCTCTTATAGGGTTAAGACATCTGCCTCCAAGATATGATTGAAGTGGCATAGCTCCTCAATAGCACCCTACATCTTTGCTAAGCTCTCTTGGTTGTCGAGACCTGAACTATTGGCTTTGGTGGTGCCTCGTCGTGTTACCATATTGAAGAAGATGGTTGAGGTGGCTGAAAATTGGAGTGAGTGTGGTCTATGTCAGTTTTACCGAGGTCCTACGGTGGTCTCCAATTGTACTTGTAAAATACAATAAAGGTTTATTAGAGTTATCTTATGTACATATATTAAGAGACTTTGTGTGTTAAGGTTTCATAGAACTAAAGAAAGAATATCCAAGACCTATAGCATAATTATTTATGGAGAACTCCTTTGGCCATATTAGAATGAGAGAAGTGGTGTTCTCCTATTTTTTCGAGTAAGACATGGAAATT
Organism: Lathyrus aphaca; assembly: GCA_963966055.1. NCBI lineage: Eukaryota > Viridiplantae > Streptophyta > Magnoliopsida > Fabales > Fabaceae > Lathyrus > Lathyrus aphaca. Next base: position 338,700,198 of record OZ014523.1, on the reverse strand, counting down.
AGTGGTGTTCTCCTATTTTTTGGACTACATTTCATCTGACTATTTTCCCTCGTAGAATATTTCCTTGATAGTTTGTCTCCTGTAGCATCATTTTCCGCATAATTCAATATTTTATGCATTCATTAACATTGCATTTCATCTGCATTCGGTCAAAATTAACAACCAAAGACAATGAACCAACAAGTAACAAGGAAAAAAAAACCTGACACTATACAAGCAACAAAACCAACTACCACAAACAAACCATCAACCTTAAACTTCCGAAGCAAGGACGTACCTCAAAAACTCGAGCTAAAAGAAGTCGATTAAGGACTAACACAAAGCTTATGGTAGACCATATTGGTCAACCACACCCACCATTATCTACTCAAGCACCGTAATTGATTCCTTTTCTCCATCTTTAAGAGAAAGATATTTTCCCAACAATTTCCCCTAAACTCAATTCCACAAGGAGCGAATAATCCAATTCACTCAATGATCATGCAGGGCTTGATCTTCCCAATAATGAAAAATCATAAAATATAAAAGGTGAATTCTTATCTATCCACCTCAAAAAGTTGGGTAGAGTTACCCATAGTGTAATTTGCATTGGAATTGCTTTGGAAATCTAAAAAGTTTGAGCTATTAAATAAATAAATGCAATAAAATGATATGTCATTATTTGATTGGAGGAATGTACATTACCAAACTTTTTGAGATGGGTAGAGAAGTTGTCCCCAATATAAAATAATTATAAACAACATCGTTCAATCGTAATCGTCAAGCTCGTGGGTCTTGACTTGTTATCAATGATTGAAAATGGTAGAGTTACACATGGAGGTAGAAGAAAACCAATAAAGGAACAACAATGGAATCCTAAATGTTCTCAAGATGCATTTTGGAAACATATTTTTTACATGATGCATTTTGATTTTGAGTTTGTTATTATATCGTTTTGGGATTTGTTATTGTTAAAGGATTTAAATTTAGGTTTCTTGTTGGTTTGAATTCCATTTGTTATTGAAATATTTGAAGAAAATAAAGGGATTAAGTTTAAAATTTATGGTTCTTCCTTAATTTGAAATTTAGTTTGATTTTTTTTTTATTTTACGACCGTTTGTTTTGAAGTTTTAAAAATTGGAATTTCTTAGTTAAATATTTTTTTGTTATGGGATAAGTTTTTTTTATTTGATGATAAAGACTTTTGAAAATTTAATTTGATGATGATAAATATTTTTGGAAGTTGAATTTGATGCTCATGTAAATAAATTTTGATGACATTTAAGGACACATAAGAAAGTCATTTGCCATAAATGCTGACTCCGTGTGACCAATTATATCACTTTAGTATAATTTAATATTTTTGGTAAATTTTACATAAATGAGTAAGTCTATATAACTATAATAATGTTAATCAATTAAAATATAAATTCAAATTTAACAAATAAGAGTTGACGACGTATAATGGAAATATAAACAAGATCGCACGGATATCCCGCTTGTACCAATATTAAACCATAACTTAAGTTAAGGGACCACGAAACTAACTAAATTTTAAATCTTTTTTGAATTTTGTTAATTAGATTGTGAAGTTGCAAGAAGGTGAAACATTTTCCAATAGCATGTAACATTGTTACTTCTATTAAAACACAAGATCAAAACCTTCCTACAATAATATCAAGTTTGTTATTTATATGAAAGATCAAAATATTTTCCTTGCTCATAAGTGTTTTCTCAAAGTACTTATAAAAGAGAAAAACTTGAAACATGGTCAAATACAATTTATGTTGTCCTAGTTACATTAAATGAAAATGTTGTTAAACTTGAAATGTGTTAAAAGAAAATTTTGAAAAGTAGAGTAGAGAATTCATATTGTATCCTTGTAATGTCTTGCCATGTTGTTAAAACTACCTGATGGAATGCCGCATAAAATTCTTTTGACAGATTTAGCGACCAAAAAATTCATCTTTTTCTTTAGATCAACTAAATGTTTGAAAAAATACTTTGTGGTATTTGGATTAAACTATGGTATCGATAATGGTAGTTTCATAGTTCGACATGAGTTGTGCATGTTATAGTTGATGTTTGTTCAAGTATGTTGTCGAAATATATTAACTTGTATTCTAAGTTAGGATGTCGAATTGGATCTTGCTTGTAAGTCCAATTGTTTAAGTTTTCTTATTGCTCAAGTTAGTTTAATAGTTTATAAATAGACTATTTCTCTCAGGTTGTTGAAAGAGGATAATTGTTGGCATTCAATTGTAATATTTGAACCCTTATTGAGAAATTGAATAGTAAAACAAATTTAACTAAATTTTATTCTTCCTTCTTCTCTCTTTTCTAAACCTAAATAGGGTTTCTTGTGTTTCTTCAAGAAACTCAATCTTTATCTCATAATTTTGTTATGTTATTAACTACATCAATTCACAACAAACTGGTGCGGTAAGCATGGAGAAGAAGATGTCTTTAACAAAGTATGAGATTGAAAAATTCACCGATGTGAATGATTTCAGTTTGTGGCGCTTGAAGATGCAAACCCTTCTTACTCAACAGGGTTTGTTAGAAGCTTTGATAGGATAAGAGGAAATGCATATTTCCCTATCGGAGAAGGAGAAAACAACGATGGTCGAAAAAACTCATAGTGTCATTGTATTGAGCCTTGGTGATAAGGTTCTCTGACATGTTTCAAAGGAGAAAACTGCTGCTAGTGTATGGACGAAACTTGAAGGTTTATACATGACAAAAAAATTGGTTAGTCGTCTCTACCTGAAGAAAGCTTCGTATTCATTCAAGACGAGTAAAGAAAAATATTTGGTTGAGCATCTGGATATGTTCAACAAGTTTATTCTTGATCTTGAGAATATCGAGATCAAGATTGATGATGAGGATCAAGCATTGCTATTGTAATGTTCTTAACCTAAGTCTCATGATCACTTCAAAGAAACTCTATGGAATGGAAGAGATTCGTTGATCTTTGAAGATGTTCAATCTTCCTTGTACTTTTTAAGGATTTGAACAAACGAAAAAACTATAAGCCATCTTCTGTTGGTGAAATTTTGTCAGTTTAGGGGAAATTCTTGAAGTAAGATGGAAGATTTGAGAAGAAGGGTAAAGTTCTACATAATTCTTATGGTGGTAATCCTCTTACTATTAAGTGTTATCATTGTAAGAATGAGATTCATACAAGAAAATTATTCCCTGATTGTGCAAACAATCGTGATGGAAAAGATAGTGGTAATGCAACCATTGTGCAAGATGGTTATAAATCATTTAATGTTCTTGTGGTTTCAAGCAATGTCTCTAGCAAATACTGGATTATGGATTCAATGAGTACTTGGCATATGACTCCTAACAAAGATGTGTTTGAGGAATTGTGTTATCAAGTTGATGGTCAGTGTTGTTGGGAAACAATAAAGCTTACAAAATTGCAGGTATTGGATATGTGAGATTCAAGCTCCACAATGAGTCAATAAGGCTATTGAGTGATGTTAGGTATGTACCTGGTCTTAAGAGATATTTTATTTATATTGGTGAATTCGATAAGAAATGATATGTTTTCAAAGGGGCAAAGAATCCTAAGGGTAATGAAGGGGTCGAAGGAAGTCTTGAGAGGCATGAAGAAACAAGGCTTGTATACCCTTGAGGCTAAGGTTTTAATTAGTTCAACGGATGTGGCATCCACAAAAAATGTTTCTAAGACTGGGCTATGACATAAGATACTTGGCCTTGTCAGTGAAAGAGGCCTAGTCGAATTGTCGACAAAAATTTCTTGTGTGGTGACAAGGTCGAAAAACTAGAGTTGTGTGAACCTTATGTATTCGATAAATCCTGTAGAATGAAGTATAACAAAGGTAAACAGAGAACACATGGATCCCTTGATTACATTCATGCTGATCTTTAGGGATCTACAAGGAATCTTTCACACTCAGGTTCAAAGTATTTTATATCTATAATTGATGATTATTCCAGAAAGTTATGGGTATTCATCCATAAAACTAAGGATGAACCTTTTGAAAATTTCAAATTTTGGATGACTTTGGTCAAAAACCAAACTAGCAAGAAGGTCAAGAGATTGAGAACCAACAATGGTCTTGAATTTTCCAATGATGCTTTTGACAGCTATTGTGATGCATCTGGTATTGCAAGGAACATAACTACTGCAGGTACTTCCCAACAAAATTGTTTGGCTGAAAGGCTTAATTGAACCTTTCTGGAAAGGGTGAGGTGGTAAGTGTAGGATTAAAGAAGGTGTTTTTGGCAGAAGTTGTTGTAACTGCAGCATACCTGATAAATATGTGTCCCTCGACAACTTTAAGGATGAAAACACCTTAAGAATTTTGGTCGGGACATCCACCTATTCTCAACAGACGTAGAGTATTTAGTTGTTTAGCCTATGTTCACATTTGGTAAAACAAGGTCGAACCTAGAGCTCTGAGATTTATGTTCCTTGGATACCCTAAAGCAGTCAAAGCTCATAGGTTATGGTTCCTAGAGCCAGGTCACATGAGGTGTATTACAAGTCAAGATGTAGTTTTCAATAAAGATGAGATAACTTTCAAGAAAAATGATGAAATTGGTCAAAGTTCAAAGATCTCTAAGTAGAGCTAGAACAAGAAGATATTCTTATTGAGGTGGAGCATATTAATGTTGAATTGCATGACCCCAGATAAAATCAAAGAAGAAGCAGAAACCACTATCAAAGTTGTAGTTAAGGAGACTGATAATGACTACCTTCTCGCAAGAGACAGGTCGAGAAGAGTCATCAAGACACCTCAGAGACTTGGTTATGAAAATATCTTAGATTATGACTTAATCTCTACAAGTGGGGTTCTTGACGAAGAACCTAGAGACTCTAAGGAAGTTATGAGGAGTCGAAATAATATTGAATAGTTGAAAGCCATGGATGATGAGATGAAATCTCTTCATGATTGTTGGAAAATATTATATTTCCGGTTTTACTATTGATATGTTATTTGTCTTTATTTTCCTTTATTCTCCATTAAGAAGAAAATCAATTGTATTAATTGTAATTTTTTCTATATAAACTAGCTTAAGGTTGAGGAATAACACACAAAAACTTTTACCAATTTTTTCCAATATGGTATTAAGAGCACTGGGTTAGGGGTTCATGTAAAGCTTTCCACAACTAGTGGGGTTCAAGGTGTAGCCTTGAATAAAATTTATGTTCGACCTGCTTTTTTACCCGACCCATTTCACATACGTTTAGCTTCCTATGGTGAATAACAACAACCGATGTCTTTCCCCATCACAAGCCTACACCGGATCCAACCAAGGCGAACAACCGCAACCTGAATCGGGTGTTGGTCGCAAAAACAACGGTGGCTGCAAAAATGGTAGTGGACACGGAGATGGTGTATAAGGGGAATCGTCGATGGTCACAAACAGTGGCAGTAATGACAGCAACAATGAAAACAATAACTATAATGTTTTTGGTAGTAATGGCGACAACAATGGAAACGGGAACAACATTGTTTTTTGCAGTAATGGCGGTAATGATCAAGAGGATTGCTCATACTCCCTCAAGGTAAATATCCCTAAAATGAAAGGGAATAATTATAATGAATGGGCTTAAACCGTTCGGTTGATATTGGATAACAAAGGGAAACTTGGTTTCTTAACAGGAGCAGTAGCTTAATCGACAACAGGAGATCCTTGTTACAAGCAATGGAAGTTGGAAAACTCTAATTATTGCATGGTTGGTAAGCTCTATGGAAACTAGAATAGGTAAGCCTTACATGTTTTTACCTTCCGCAAAGGATGCGTGGGAAGCTATTAAGGAGACATACTTTGATATTCAAAACTCCTCCCAAATTTTTGGTTTAAAATCAAAACTATGGCATGCGAAACAAGGTGACAGGAGTGTAACTTCTTATTACAATGAGATGTTGACACCATGGCAAGAGTTGGATATCTGTTATGATGACAATTGGAGGTGTACTGAAGACAGTGTTTTGTTTCTCAAGAGGCAAGAAAATGATCATGTATTCAGTTTTCTAGTTGGGCTATATAAAGATCTTGATGAGGTAATAGGTAGAGTTTTAGGAAAAGTACCATAGCCAGATCTTCATGAAACTTTTGCAGAAATAAGAAGGGTGGAGGCACGACAAGGAATTATGATGGGTAAGACACCACGAAACTTTGAATCTGAAGGCTCAACTTTGGCTACTAGGAACCTTGATAAGGGAAGAAGGTCAGACAAAGTTCCTTGGTGTGATCACTACAAACACAAATGGCATACACATGAAACTTATTGGAAGCTCAAAAGCAAACCTCCTAACTGGAAGAAGAAATGTGTTCGTGCATTTCCGGCTAGTAATTCTGATCAAGGGCGGCAATCCCCTCAAACTCAACTTCCAATCACTACAAAACAACTAGACAGGATGTACAAACTCCTCGAGTCTCCAACCCCTTCTTTCTCTATAGCAACAAAAGGTAATTATGCATTTCTTAGTGTCAGTCCCAGCCATACTTAGATAGTAGATTATGGTGCCTCTGCTCACATGACAGGTGAATCTACTTTGTTCTCTTCATATAATCCATGTGCAGGTAATCAAAAAATAAAAATTGCAGATGGCTTTTTTTCAGCCATTACAAATAAATGGTCAATTGTGTTGTCTCCCTTGTTAACTGTTAAAAATGTCCTTCATGTTCCAAACTTATTATGTAATTTAATCTCCGTAAGCAAATTATCCCAAGATAAAAATTTCAAACTATTTTTTCCGATCTCACTGTGTCTTTCAAGATTTGAACTCGGGGAAGATGATTGGCAGTGCTAAGGAGAGTGGAGGACTCTACTACCTTGACATTGGATTTGCATCACAACAACCTTCAAAAAGAATAAGTTCCTGCTTTGAGTCTTTTTCTTATTTAAATAATAAAGATGTCAACATTATGATATGACATTTAAGATTAGGTCATCCTAGTTTTCGTTACATAAAACACTTGTTTCCTAAGTTATTTCATAATAAGAACTTTTCTTCATTTAAATATGATGCATGTGAGTTTGAAAAGCATCATCATTCTCAATTTTCAATACAGCCTTATAAACCATCAAAAACGTTTTCTATTATTCACAATGATGTTTGGGGCCCTAATCGTATAATTACACTCTCTCAAAAAAATGGTTTATCACATTTATAGATGACCATACAAGAGTATGTTGGGTGTACTTGTTAAAGGGGAAATCAGATGTTTGTCAAGCTGTAAAGAATTTTTTTTAATGGTGCATAACCAATTTCAAACAAATATCCAAGTCTTTAGAAGTGATAATGGAAAATAATATTTTAATACTATCCTGGATGATTTTTTTCTAAAAAATGGAACTGTACATCAAAGTTCATGTCCTAATAGTCATCATTAAAATGGATTAGACGAAAGGAAAAATATACATTTCCTAGAGGTTGTTAGAGCTCTACCTTTTTCAAATAAAGTACCAAATTATTTGTGGGGCAAAGTTGTTTTAAAAGCTTCGTATTTAATTAACATAATGCCCTAAAAAATTCTCATGTTTCAAACTCCAATTAATGTCTTCAAATATTGTTTTCCTAGTACTCGTGTTTTAACTGATTTGACTTTAAAAGTATTTGGTTGCATAACCTTTGTTCATGAACATAAAAATGTTTGAAAACTTGAGCCAAATGCTATAACATGTGTCTTTGTTGGATACTCCCCAACCCAAAAAGGATATAAATGTTTTGATCCAAAAAATAAGAAAATGTTTGTCACTATGGATGTTACATTCTTTGAAAATAAATCTTTTTTTGATCACACTCATCTTCAAGGGGGGGTTAAACGAAGACTCGTTTCAAAATGAGGACATGAGTTTTTTTTAAATAGATTATCTTTGCCAGTAACATAAAATTCGGAGACTTTTACACCTGCACCAACAGAAAATGGCCATGATTCTTTATCTGATCCTACTCCTGTTATGAGTAAGGAACCTTATGAATCTGAGCCTACATTTTCTCTTGTAGAAAACAATGAGAATCCTGAAAATGATGATAATGATGATCTAACTGAAATGCCACAAAATAATGAGTCACTTCAAGAAAATAGATTTGAATTAGGAAGCATGACTTGGAAGGGAAAGGTTTTTGTGAAAAAAACACCATAAAGAAAGGGATGAGTCCACATCTCAACACTGTCAGGATTCTGAATCGAGGAATGATCAACCTCGTAGCAAATGGAAAGGTAAGTCTATCTCTATTTCTGAGATTCGTATTTTGTATACTAATATAGATTATCTTGTTGCCATTAGAAAACCTGTCAGATCTTGCACTAAACACCCCATGTCCAATTTTATATCATATTCAAATTTGTCTTCATTTATGTCTTCCTTCACCTCAAAATTTTCTAGTGTAGAACTTCCAAAAAGTGTACAAGTTTCTCTAGAAATTCCAAAGTGGAGGGAAGTTGTACTTGAGGAGATGAAAGCTCATGAAAAGAACAAAACCTGGAGTGTTATGTCACTACCTAAATGGCAAGAAGACAGTTGGATGCAAATGGGTGTTTACTGTCAAGTATAATTCATATGGTTCAATTGAAAGGTACAAGGCTCGCTTGGTGGCTAAAGGCTTCACTTAGACATACGGTATAGATTACTTAGATACATTTTCTCCTGTTGCTAAATTAAACATTGTTAGAATTCTTTTATCTCTTGCTGCTAACCTGGATTGGCCCATACATCAGTTAGATGTTAAAAATACCTTTCTTAATGGAGATCTAGAAGAAGAAGAAGAAGAAGAAGAAGAAGTATATATGGACATTCCTCCTAGATTTGAAAACAAATTTTGATCAAATGTGTGCAAACTAAATAAGTATTTGTATGGATTAAAGCAGTCTCCTAGAGCTTGGTTTGAAATTTTCACTCAGTCCATGACGAAACAAGGGTACATCCAAGGACAAGCTGACCACACCTTGTTCACAAAGTTCTCCCATGATGGAAAAGTTGTTGTCCTGATTGTTTATATCGATGGTATTGTCCTTATTGGATTAGATACAATGTAAATGGCAAGAGTAAAAGAGAAATTGGTCGTAGACTTTGAAATCAAAGACTTGGGATTCATGAGATATTTTCTAGGTACGGAGGCTACTCGGTCAAAGAATGGTATTGTGGTTTCACAGCAGAAATACATTCTAGAATTGTTTAAAGAAACAGGAATGGGTGGATGTCGTCCTGTAGAAACCCCTATGGATCCTAATGCTAAACTTTGGGGAGAAGGTAATGTTCATATTTGATACTGAAAGATATCAGAGATTGGTTGGAAAACTGATTTATTTGTCACACACCCGACCTGGTATTGCTTTTTCAGTTAGTGTAGTGAGTCAGTTTATGCATCCTCTTTTCAAAGAACCTCTTGAGGCAGTCTATAAGATATTGAGATATTTGAAGGGAAAACCTGGAAAAGGATTATTTTTTAAGAAGACTAGTGAAAGAAATGTTTCAATCTTCACATATGTTGATTGGGCAGGTTCAGTCATAGGTAAAAGGTCAATCTCTAGATATTGTACCTATGTTTGGGGTAATCTTGTGACATGTAGGAGCAAGAAACAAGAAGTTGTAGCAAGGAGTAGTGCAGAAGTTGAGTTTAGAGCTATGTCTCAGGGTATTTGTGAAGGATTATGGATCCTTAGAGTCCTAGATGAACTTAAGATGAAAATGGAGCTTCCATTGAAATTATAATCTGATAGTAAAGCTGCTATTAGCATTGATCATAATCCAATTCAACATGACAGAACCAAGCATATCGAGATTGATCGTCACTTCATAAAGGAGAAGTTAGATGATGGAATCATATGTCTACCCTTTGTGTAATACCCCGTATTTTATTTAAAGCTCTGAATAATATTAGTTGGTAATAATATTATTCCGGACTACTCTAAGAAATTTTAACGGAACTAAATAGAGTAATCCACGGGATATTATTCTATTAATTGATATTAACTGACTCAGAGGTTTTATAAAATATCCGACTGGGAAACATTTTTTGATACTCTCTAATTTTTGACCCATTGGTAAAAATATAAGTTTTTATGTATTTTATATATATATAGAAATAATATGAGAAGGAGAGAAAGATAGTAAGGAAAAGAAAATAGAAAATAAGAGGGGAAGAGAAGAAGAAGAGAGAAAAACCCTAAAGCTTCATTTCCTCATTCTCGATCATTCGTCCGTCGAATCGACTCAATCCTTCCGCCAATCTTCATCTCTCGAGGTGGGTTCTTAGTTAGAAACTTTATCTTTGATTTTGGTTGCGTTTTAGAGATTTTTTTATTTAGGGTTTTAGTGGGAAACTAAGAAATTGAAAGTTTAATGGTTAAAACTCGATTAAAACATAACTATGATACTCATACTATGTCTATGAACATGTTTGGTTATGTCTTTCTGCATTGGTTGATGATTGGAGTTGATTGTGGGTTAGAATGATGAATTCCCATAAGCCTGAAAATTTCCTGAACTGGTATAGCTCGCTCAGCGAGCAGTCCTCGCTCAGTGAGAGTTCCAAGAGATTTTTCGCTCAGCGAGAAGGAAGCTCGCTCAGCGAGACCTGTAGGTTCCAACTCTGGTATTTAATTCGTAACTTCTGATCCGGGTATCCATTTTTAACGTTCCACATATCGTTTTGAAGCTAATTTCATAATCTATCTATTGAGATCAAGAAACATTATTTTTGAGCCAACTTTTACCCGACTTTTTCAAATAACCAAAACTTTAATAAATTGGAAAGTGTGAGTAAATGGAAAAAGAGAAAAGTACAACTTGTGAGGTATCTAGGTTCCCCTTAAACTCGAATGAATCATGATTTATGTATTGTTTTTAGGATCCTCCGTAAGGTCTTGTGTAAGTCTTAATGTGATTACTATGTGTTTCACTAGAGCATCTGTAAGGACTTGAGGTACCCGTTGTGTATACATGGGTGTTGATTTGAGGCATGTAGACTATAAGTCCTCCGTAAGGTCTTGAGTAAGCCTTGAGGTGGGTTGTCCTTAGTCCCACGTGAAGCATCCGTAAGTACTTGAGGCAAGTGATATGCTAGTTATGTGTTAATCTTGAGTAAGTCTTGAGGTGGGTTACCTTTAGTCCCACGGGAAGCATCCGTAAAGATTGACGAGCGTGCTATGTTTAAATCATCTGTAAGGTCTTGAGTAAGCCTTGAGGTGGGTTACCCTTAGTCCCACATGAAGCATCTGTAAGGACTTGAGGTAGACATTTCTCTTCTTGTACTTTGAGATCGTGTGTGGACCTTAGTTCCCTTATGTTTTGGGTCCTTGTGTGAATTGGGTTGTGATAGTTGTAACACCCCAAAATTTGCCCTCTTATTTATTACCCTAATTGGCTTTTTGCTTCGCATTCATTTGTATTTCTCACTAGGTCATAACCTTTGCATTCACACATGTGCGGTTTCTATTCTTTGTGTTTGGACTAGGAAAAAGTTCTTCAATAAAGGTTGATAGCGCTAGGGTGTTTCTTCGAATCCATTTTGAGTATTCTTCTTCGTCATAACTTCAACATCATGTAATGGGCAATTTGGTTTTCATTAAGTCAAGACAGATCTCGATATGTTAAATTTGGGACTTTCAAGCGAATTGGTTGTGACTTTGAGGAATGTAATCATTAGTCAAGCGTGGCATGAATGGTTATTTTATTCATTTTGAAACAAGGTATCGATTCAGGAATAATCGAGTGGTTCAAACTTATTCATGAGGTTCAAATAGAAATCAAATCCACATTTAATTTCTAACCCCATTTTATTTTTCCAAATATCTCCTCTAATCGAAATTCCTTCATTTTTTCCAAACCATCTTGAAGAAAGTCATAACCAACTCATGTTTGTGTCAATGTCCACAAATCAATTATTCATTTAGATTGCTGACTTAAACCACATTTTGATCCATGTCCATAATATATATATTTTTTTTTCCGTCCAAATGAGGCCATGTCTCATTTAATTCCAAACTTCATTTGTTAGCATTTTTGTCTTAATCCATATTCATTTCTTTTTCCCTATGCCCATATCCCATTTCATTAGCCAAAGGCCCAAATCATAGCCATATTTAGTCCAATATCCATTTTTTTTTCTTCTTAATTTCAATATTCAATATTCATTATTGTCAAGAACCCCATTAAATATACAGTCTAAATGAATATTATCTTATGGCCATTCAAAATATTTTATGTTTGTTGATTCCATTTTTAATCAATATCTGAAAAATAGTTCAAAAAATCAAAGTCAAGAAATGGTTATTAAAGATTCAACAAAAGGGAATATCAAAAAAATCTGATAATAGTTCATTATTGTTTTGTACATAAGACAACTGATGCAAAAGAGGTCTAGCAGAGAGATTCAATTACAGTTATAAAGAAAAATTGAGGAAAAAACTCTAAGAGAAAATTGAATGTTTCTGCATCAATCTCGGGCTTTCTCAATCGACATCATCCACAAATCCATCCCAATCTCCATCACCAGCCCTCAATCTTCCAACCTCTTCATCATTTATCAACCTCTCTCAATCTCAGAGCCTCCATCAATCGCCAAAACGCTATTCTGTTTCTTCAGATTCGTCCTATAATAACAACAAGGACTCTTTATCAGAAAACATTTTGGAAGAAGGGTGTAACAATAGAAGAGATCAATCACCACACAAAACTGAATTCAGTTACACCCTAACAACCATAACAAAAAAATAACTAATTTTTACCTGAACCCTCTATAAATCAGAAGCATCTTCATCTTCAATGGGGGGGCCATTTTTTTTCGGATTCATCCTTCACAATCACCTGGATTCTTCACCATTTCCTTCAATCAGAATCCAATCTTCATCATCTTCTCCCAATAACCAATCTCCACACACCCCTCATCAAAATCATAAACTCAGTGGAAAAAAGCTCTCTTCAATACACCTCAAAATCGGATCAAGAAAGAAATTGGATTTACTCTTTAGCTTCAGCAATATTCAACTGGGGAGAACTTCACCAACACCTTGAAACTTCAACCTTCTTGGTCTTCAACCGTTATTCAATCTCAATCCTTCAATTCGATGCTCTACAACCTTCATCCTCTTCATGCTTCAACTTTCATTGATCGTGACAATCTCATTGCAAAACAGAAGCAATTTTGTGCTTAATCATCACCATGGCATCCCAACCTTCATCATTATTCACTCGTAACAACCATTGAAAACACTGCAAAAACAACAACAAACAAAACACAAAAGCAGAAAGAAATCAAAATCCGAAGCTTCAACACTATCGCCAATCACGATTCAAAAATCACGAGGATAATTCGGTCTACAAAGTCGCGACGCAAGATCGACACAACAATAGTGAAAATCAGGTTTAACGAGTGCTAAGGAAGAAAACTGAAATCGCATACCTGAGCAATTCTTCCATTTCTATGCCTCTGGTAGCATCGCCGCCGTCAGAGTAATTTTGACAGGTACGCCGATCTGCTCCTTTCGGCTATATATTTTCTTGTCGAGAATGTCAAAGGACGATGTTGATATGAATAGAAGAGAGGGCTTGAACACCGGAAGAGAGGGCTTGACGGAGGTTCATGTTGACAGAGCGAAGAGAAGCATAATTGGGTGTGGTTGGAGTGTGAGGGAGGCTGAAGGAAGTGACGGTGTGCGATGATGAAGCTCTCACCGGCGGTTTGGCGAAGAAGGAGAGGAAGAGAGGAGCGGCAGCGTGGAAGGGTGAATCTCGGCGGCTAGGGTTTGGCTTGGGTGAGGAAGATGAACATAGGGTTGGAGAGAGGGATGTTTTGTTGGAGTTTGAAGTTATTTTTCACGTGAGCTTATTTTTAGATTATATGGTTATGTTTAAAATTAGTTTAATTAGGAAATAATCAAAACTTTTGATGATTCAATATTCCTTAATTAAAACCATAAAAACCTGATTAATGTTTTTTTTTAAATGGTTAAATGCTATGATAATTCCCTTAATATCTCCAATGCCCTTGTTTGAGGATAAGATTTAATTTCTGGGTCCAATCCGGCGGTGACACTTGTCACCGTCCGGTTGGACCACCAAATTTCAATCCCATGCAGACCACCCCACAGCAACCTCCATACTCCCTCAGGACCCATGCGGATTGGGCCTAATGCCATTGCTATAGGCACCCCCCAGTTCAGGCCCAATCAGTCTTTTTAACTAAAGAACATTACTTTCTCACCCCCCTTTCTATTTCTTTTATTCTTAAATTTCTATTTTATATAGCTTTCAATTTAATTCATAAAAATTATTAAAATGCTCAATAAAATTCCCCAAAAATTACAATAGGTTTATAATTCAATGTAGAACTTTTCCCAAATTTTACTTCCTGAATTTTGTCATTTTTCAATTTAATTGCGATTTTTTTATTTAATTGCTTTTGTATAGAATTCTCATATGAACACATAATTTTGTACATTTTATTTCTACCACTTCCTATAACATTTTTGGCCCATTCTTATTTGTATGCTTAGAAGACAAATAAGAGAACCTATAATATTTTTGGTATATTTTTTAGGTCATTTTATCCACTGTTTTGGTAGTGTAATTTGTGCAAAATTATGATTGAACCTTAGATAAATATAAGTGACCATTTGACATAGTTAGACTTTGAATTTTTAGGAGATTTCTTAACACAATGTTATAATCAGTTTAGAGACCCTAGGGAATTAATTTCATATTTTTTCCATGACTTTTGATATTTTTTCCATCTTAATTCATTTCCATCATATTGTTGCATATTCATTTTCATTTCATTTACTAACAATTTTCCTTTTGTGCAAGGTATTTTCCGAGGATTTGTTTATGGACTTGGATTATGTTTATTATGCCTCGATTATATTTTGTGTGCTTTTTGGATGTAATAGCTTAGAACTTGTATACTTGTATAGTTTCTATAACTAGGATAGAAAAGATAAAACAAATCGCTAGAAAACAAAAATCTCAAAAAAGAAATAAATAAGATACTCAATCCAACGTCGAGTAAATTTTCAAATAAATAAATAAAGTTTCATGTGACTTTAGGATTCCTCGATTACCATCGCTCCACTCCATTATACCAAAATCAAGCCTTGTATGTTGCACACCATAAGTCGTGTGTCTCAGCACCACGCAACCGACCCACCCGATCCATTGTTCCATCTCATTTACATTTCATACACGTTTTTACCTACCACGACTTAGGAGGACCATATTGTTCATCATTGCTTTTCGTACTCGCATTTCTAGTCTTATATCTCTTAGGTAGATTTAATCTTTCAAACCTCACTAACCATAGGTCATCCTTGAACTAAACTAACTTAGGGTAAGTTTAGTTTCCCTTAGAATTTTTTCATTTCTTAACTTGAGTCTCACTTCTCATCTTTAAAAGAAAATCAAAAACACTTAATAAAGGGAAATGGGTACAATGCGTCACGAGCCTTAAGCTCTACGGAAAATGATTAGTGGAGGTCCCCTTCACTCTTCTAGGATGCTTTACAAACGTTCCATTGGGGGCGATCTTGGAAAGTATTCACTCATGTATCATAGTCTTTAGTGTTGTACATACAACAAACACAAACTCAAAACACTTCTTCTAAAAGACAACAAACTGAGACATCACGTCTTCTCTTCTCATCATACTCTTTGCGGACGAATGTGACTTGTCTCGACAGTTCAAACAGCGATACGGTAAACACCCTCGAGTCAGAGCCGATAACACTTGAGCTAGAGCTATGGCAACGTCATCCTAAAAAACACAAACAAGTTTCAGCCTTAGTTAGACGAACTACGGCGACTCTGATCCTCATTTATCCCGATGATGTACGTAGGCAGTGGGGTAGGGCCCATTCGAGCATATTCTTTATTTTCCCTACATTTTTCCCCCTTCGTTCCATTTTCTTTTCCAATTCCATTTCTTTTCTCATTTCCATTTCATTCCAGATAGCCATTCTTTTATTCAAACAACATATTATTTCTCACCCTTTGAAACAGACTTATAAGCGTGGATCCCGTCGGGTACGGCAGACGGATTGGGGTGCTAATACCTTCCCAATTCATAAACGACTTCCGGACCCAGATCTTTGGTTCGCAAGGCCTCGTCCTTTTCCTTCTTCCTTAGGTTTGTGCAACATTACCTTTCCCATTCCTTCGGGATAAAAATCTCTGGCTGGCGACTCTAACTTTTCCGCGCCACTTTCGCGTTTGTACTAGGATGAAAATCCCGGGAGCGACAGCTGGCGACTCTGCTGGGGAATCCGGAATCTCTGGTTTCCCCTTTGAGAGTCAATTCTAGCGCTTGTCTGATTTCTGTTTTCGTTGGGTGTTTATTCATTCGTTGTTGTGCTTTAGTTTAGCTTTACTGTTTTATTTACAATTTATCGCTTTCCTTTACGACTTTATTTACAGCTTTCTGCACTTTACTTTATTGTTGCATATACTGGCACATATTGTACTGGATGTTCTGGTTTTCCTTGGCGGGATGGGATTATTGTAAGATAAGCCAAATACCCGGCTTGAGTATACACATAGGATTTAGAGTGGGCAGTCGTGTGGCTTGCGTGGTTTTGAGCACGTGTAGTTTTCACGAGTCCCACACCCAGATCGAGCTCTCTTGGGATATGTACTATACTGCCTAGGCAGACCATAGATTGTTCTCACCTGAGCTGCTAACACTGGGAACCGATCATCGATGACCTTAGTGGAAACAACCCTCTCTAGTGGTGACAGTGGCAGACCATATTTTGTGGCAAACCCATTCGCACCCGAGGGCCCACTAGGAAATCGCATAGGATGACCTTGTTCTCTCATAGGAACCTAGTTAAAGCAACTGGTCATATGACGGTAGTATTGTACCCTTCAGGATGAATGTACTATTATTTCTCGACTTCAGTGCTTGAAGCTGGGAACTTAAGAGGGATGCTTGTTTTTTCCGGACACAGCTGAGGCCTCCCTGAGTAGTACATAATGCTAAACCGATTCCCTGATTTGGTCATGAGTTATTTTTTCGAAAATGGTGAACGTATTATTGCTATTCGGCTTTGAGAGTCCGTGATGTTGACCCGTAGTAGCACACCCGTGAGATTGAGAGGGGTTTATAGGCTTGCAGGAACCCTAAACTTCCAACATACCCGCTTTTGCCAGTGTTACTCTGTGATATGATCCGGTCCTATATGATACTTGGTTGAGAATTCTGGAACTTCTGCACAGAGATACTGATATTGTGACTCTTCACCAACACTTGATTATCTGATCCACACCAGCGTCGGACCGCTGATCACATGCCAGTTGCATACATGACATCATGGCATCTTAGCATACAAGTTCAGTTACTTCCAAGGATCACAGATCTGAATTAA
Organism: Lathyrus aphaca; assembly: GCA_963966055.1. Classification (NCBI taxonomy): domain Eukaryota; kingdom Viridiplantae; phylum Streptophyta; class Magnoliopsida; order Fabales; family Fabaceae; genus Lathyrus; species Lathyrus aphaca. The sequence continues at coordinate 338,682,870 of OZ014523.1, read as the reverse complement.
ATCTTCGGATTTTTCTGCATTAAAACTTGGATCAAAACAGATAGATCCCTTGGAAATAACCGAACATGTCATTTGCATACATCCTTGCATTTTTGACAGGTGTTCAGAGAAAAATTCTTATCCTGACTTGGTTTCTCTCCAGAATGGCCAATTTGAATCACGGTTGTCAAGGTATAGACATGGAACAACTCCGAGCGGAGGTGACTGAGATGAAAGCCCAACTGGGGCATTTTATAGTGGACATTCGAGTGTTGTCCTTGGATCAGAAATTGCTGAGAGAAGAATTCAACTTGATGAAGACTCGGATAAAGCTGCTTACAGGAATCATGAATGCTATGTCAAAAAAGGAAAATAGTCGTGTGTCTGCTTTTCAAACAGAAGGTCATGTTTCTCCCATCTCGTTGGGATGTCCACTAAATCAGGGTTCGTTAGGTGGATTTCCTCTACAGTTTGAATCTCTTCACCAGCAATCGCCACTTGGCAGTCAGGAAGAGCATCAGATAGGAACCAACTCCACATGTGAGCTAAATGATCCTACACCAATCGTTACCAAAGAAGTGAGCACTTTCTTTCCTTATCAGGGATCCTCCTTAACTGCTACGCCTTAGGTTTCCAGGAGAAATACTTCAACAGGTTTCATCTATAGCTCCTCCATTGTTAGCAACCCGTCATCAACAGGAGCAAGAAAGGGTTATTGATCCGATACCCATGTCTTATGCTGAATTATGCCCACAACTGTTCAAAATAGGGTTGATTGAGTATCGCGAGGTAACTCCTCCTTCCGGTAAACTTCACCAAAGTTGGAATCCCCACGCCTACTGTGTTTTTCATTCTGGAGCTCCCGGACATGATGTTAATGACTGCAAGGCGTTTAAACATCAAGTGCAAGATTTAATTGATGAAGGCATAATTACTTTTGGATTGACCGGACCGGAAGTGCCGCAAGATAAAGCATGCAGGAATACAAAAGAGGTGGTCAATTTTCCTTCTTCTAGAATCATTGCTCAGGCCAAGTCTTCAAAGGGGCTACATCAACAAACTTCATTCGTTCCCCGGCCGAGTATGAGTAAGAGAAGAGAGTACATGGACATGTCAGGCGCCTAACGCAATGTCAACAACGAAATGGTCAATCACAATCTCAGGGTCAGCAACAACAGGCACAAAAACCATTTCAGGAAAGAACAAGAGCGAAGAACCGCAGACTTGATCCTATCCCATGTCCATATGTTGTATTCCTTCCAGAGCTGCTAAAGTTGAACATGGTCGAGCTTCGTACTATGAGACCTCCTCCTCCGGACAATCTACCACCAAATTTTGATCCAAACTCCAGGTGTGAATTCCATTCAGGTGCCCAGGGGCACAGTGTTGAGAAATGTTGGGCTTTTCAGAACAAGGTGCAAGACCTAATTGATTTCAAGGCAATCAATTTTTCTCCTCAGGTACTCCAAAATCCGATGCCTAGTCACAATGGAACCGGTGTCACGGTTGTTCTACCAGATGGTCTGCGTTAAGTTGAAGTTTTCGAGTTTATCACCCAGGAAGCCAGGGTATTCATGAAGCAAATAAAGCCAGCAGTATACAAATACTCTCAGTGATGGCATTTATGTGTTTGTCTTTCTTCATTGTTCATTTTCATCCCTATTGAGGGGAACTACGTCACTCTGATTCTTCATTGGTCATCAGTCAATGGAGATACGTAGGCAGAAGATCATCAGGTCTTTCCGAGCAACCTTATGGGGCAACTTTACTCCCCAGTTTTACTCTTTCCTTCAGATGTCTCGTGTCAGAGTCAGAAAGATAGAAGAAGAAGTATGACTGCTATGTTTAGGTATACGGCTGTAAATTGAAGATTACAAGTCTGTGAAAAGAGCTATTGATCACTGAAAAGTATCCAAGACTGACAGGTCCAGACGGAGTCGAGCCTCCTCAACTACGGCAATATTCAGTTTCTTTACTGCATTTCCATTTGTAGTTTCTTTTATATGCTAAACATCTGTCTACATGTATGAAATCTGTTTGCTTTTGAATGTTAGCAATAATAAAACTCACATGTTTTTTCTTGAAATAATTCATTCGCATTCACTTATAATTTTGCATGTGTACATCGCAAATGCCAATTGTCGTGCTTAAACTCTAAGAAGGAGAATGACGAAACAAAAACGCAAAATCTCTAATTGTGTGCTCTCGAGTAAGGCCCTGTTGATGATGTATAGGCTTTGTTTCAAATCCCTAAACACATGAGATATAAGGAAGATATACCCTTGCTAACCCCTTTGAGCCTTGAAGTAGGAGTTTCTTTTCAAATGAAAAAACCCTCACATGTAACCCAGGGGCAGGGTAGATGTCAGCTAGTTGGACCAAGCGTTCAGACTTTCATAAAGGAGTGTATTTGAAGATCCATTGCATTCTACTATGCTAATCCAGAGGTCCAAAGACCCGAAACCACAATGGTTATCCAAGTCAAAAGGTCCAAAGATTGAAAACCACAATGGTTATCCTTCGTCGACCAAAGAATGAGGCAGTCACAACCCTCACGAAGCAATCAAGACAAACAGTGTCACACGACTTGTTCAAAAGGCAAAAAAAATGAAATGAAAAGCCCGCTAAGTCGAAACTTGAAAACAAGCGACTTAGGCAAAAGTTAGGGCATCCCGCTGGACTTCACAATCAAAGATTCACAAGAATCAGTCCAGGCAAAAGTTAGGGATAAGAAAAATAACGCAAAAGCGAAAGACGGAAAGGATTACACAAGAAAGGTCCTCAAATGAGAACAAAGTTGTGTGGCATAGACACAAAAGATAGAGGAGTGACTGACTCTCAACAATAACCTGATTGGTGCTTGAACCGATTGCCGCAATGGTTCCTCAATCAACACGAAACCCTTATGAAAGGTGAATGCTTGTGAAAACTAGTTGAACGTAGGAATGGAGAACATCACGAAGAGTGGGTGGGCACAAATAAACTTCGAGCCCATATCCATTATTTCTATAACCGTGTACCAGGCCACGATACAACCCTCAAAAGTCCTAACTGAAACAGGGTTAATTTGAGAGCATACTATTAAGAGATAGTGTTCCTGACTCCTATGAGTTGTGCTAAAAGACATTTGTTGGTATTTCATGTACATACTTTCATTAAAAATAATGTCGTATCTTAACCAGTGATTCGTTCACAAAGTTTTGCGATCCCTTTTCAAAACTTCAAGATTAACATGTGAGTTGCATTAGAATTTTCATTCTAGGAATAAACATTTTTTTGCTTGCATACATTTGTTTAGCATCATAAATGGTTCACATGCAGAAATTCAATCCAGAAGCTTAAGCTTGCCAAGTTGAGAAGTCCAAAACTTCTGAAAGACAGTCATGTTGAGGTGCACTTTTCCGAGAAAAGATCCATTGAGTGAAGACTTCCCCAATTAGTCATGGTAAAAGCTAGCCAATCCGGGGCAGTTACATCGAGCAATCTCTTCAAAATTAAGGAGCTAACCCATTCGGGGCAGTTACATCGAGCAATCTCTTCAAAATTCATCCAAACTGGGGAAATCACCTTGAGATTCAAATCTCTCCAAGAGCAAAGATTAGTCAGTCAAATGCAAAACTATGCAGATGCTCGTACTGGGGCAGGCCACCCTAGTAACATGAGAATTTATTCTTTCCCGAAGACAGACAATCGAAAGTACCTATCTGAAGTTCAGAGTACCAGTACAGCTACACTCTCAAAGAGTTTCTATGGCGCCCTCTTGACATAACTCTTACTAATTGAGTCTACTACCCATCTAGCGGTCGCTTGTCAAGCCAATTATCTCATTCAATGTTTCTTACAGCTCCTAGCTCATCTGCATTGGTAATGGTTACCTCCTCCGCAAGGTTATTACGCTGATTTATGCAATTGTTACGATACCTAAGAGTTTAAAGACACCAAGTCTTTTATAAAATCCTCTTGAGGTAAAATCCATACAGAAGCAAATGATCCCCAGCACGAGAGAACTTGAATTATTTTCCTCCTCAGCAGGACGTGTCTCGGTTTTGTCATCCCCAACAGACGAATGGAAGTTATCCCCAGTAAAGTCACCAAGTTTTCCTTCAGCTGGTTTCCTTGATCTCGGTTCCTCAACAGATCTAAGGTAACTCCTATTCCCCTAACAGATTTCAGATAAATCATTCTCTTCCCCGGCAGATCCATAAGAGTGGATAATCCCCAATAGTCGAGGTATCCCCTGGTACGGCCCTCAAATCTAAAGTCCAATTTATTTTTGGCAAAGGTGATAATTCGGGACAGAGGAATTATTCACGCTTTTTTCCAACAGAGATGTTATCCCCGCAGGGCTTCTTGATATCGAATTCGCGATCATTGTGTTTCCCCACAGGGTTAGTAGAGACTTATTACTTCCGCGTCAGGAATTCCTTTACACTCACACCAGTTCATTAGGATACTCAAACCTACCATCCCCAGTGTCATGGGGCATCATTCCATGCAATTCAACATATGCAAAAGTCCAGCCACAGACTGGCCAAAATCCATCTTCGGGTGGCAAATATCAAAAGTCCTCCACAGTGGGCAAAAGTCTCCCACAGCGAGCAAAAGTCCAGCCACAGACTGGCCAAAGTCCATCTTCGGGTGGCAAATTTCAAAAGTCTCCTACAACGAGCAAAAGTCCAGCACAGACTGGCCAAAGTCCATCTTCGGGTGGCGAATCTCTAAAGTCCCCCACAGTGGGCAAAAGTCTCCCACAGCGAGAAAAAGTCCAGCCACAGACTGGCCAAAGTCCATTTTCGGGTGGCGAATCTCAAAAGTCCCCCACAGAGGGCAAAAGTCTCCCACAGCGAGCAAAAGTCCAGCCACAGACTGGCCAAAGTCCATCTTCGGGTGGCAAATTTCAAAAGTCTCCCACAACGAGCAAAAGTTCAGCCACAGACTGGCCAAAGTCCATCTTCAGGTGGCGAATCTCTAAAGTCCCCCACAGTGGGCAAAAGTCTCCCACAGTGAGCAAAAGTCCAGCCACAGACTGGCCAAAGTCCATTTTCGGGTGGCGAATCTCTAAAGTCCCCCACAGTGGGCAAAAGTCTCCCATAGCGAGCAAAAGTCCAGCCACAGACTAGCCAAAGACCATCTTCGGGTGGCAAGTTTCAAAAGTCTCCCGCAGCGAGCAAAAGTCCAGCCACAGACTGGCCAAAGTCCATCTTCGGGTGGCAAATTTCAAAAGTCTCCCGCAGTAAGCAGAAGTCCACCCATAGTGTGGCAAGTTTCTAAAGTCCCCCATAGTGGGCAAAAGTCTCCCGCAGTGAGCAGAAGTCCACCCGCATTGTGGCAATTTTCCAAAGTCCACCCGCAGTGTGGCAAATTATCCAAGGTCCACCCGCAGTGTGGTGAAGTATTTGAAGTCCAACCGCAGATTGGGAAAATTACATCCCTAGGGTGGAGAAGTATCTTAAAATTCGATCGCAAATTGTTGAAAGTCCACCCACAGCGTGGCAAGTCGTTATTCGCCTAACTTCATCCGATAATACATCATTAAGGCATTGTTACAACCTATCAAGGTCCACCCGCAGCGTGGCAAGTCAGTAGTCTTCTGGCATCGTTCAAAAGGCATCTCCGGTTCACTATTCTTCTCATCGTATTTATATCCAAGCAGAGTTCATTTGGTTGAGTTTATTTCCCTGTTCTTTTGCCATAGAGTGCAAATTTTCTGGTTGTTTCTGGTATTCAATCCATGCATACTTTAAACGTCTGAAAGCGACTGCTATCATCCATTCAGGTCTACAGTGATTGAATAGGGGCAGTTGTAACACCCCAAAATTTGCCCTCTTATTTATTACCCTAATTGGCTTTTCGCTTCGCATTCATCTGTATTTCTCACTAGGTCATAACCTTTGCATTCACACATGTGCGGTTTCTATTCTTTGTGTTTGGACTGGGAAAAAGTTCTTCAATAAAGGTTGATAGCGCTAGGGTGTTTCTTCGAATCCATTTTGAGTATTCTTCTTCGTCATAACTTCAACATCATGCAATGGGCAATTTGGTTTTTGTTAAGTCAAGACAAATCTTGATATGTTAAATTTGGGACTTTCAAGCGAATTGGTTGTGACTTTGAGGAATGTAAATCATTAGTCAAGCGTGGCCTGAATGGTTATTTTATTCATTTTGAAACAAGGTATCGATTCAGGAATAATCGAGTGGTTCAAACTTATGCGTGAGGTTCAAATAGAAATCAAATCCACATTTAATTTCTAACCCCATTTTATTTTTCCAAATATCTCCTCTAATCGAAATTCCTTCATTTTTTCCAAACCATCTTGAAGAAAGTCATAACCAAGTCATGTTTGTGTCAATGTCCACAAATCAATTATTCATTTAGATTGCTAACTTAAACCACATTTTGATCCATGTCCATAATATATTTTTTTTCCGTCCAAATGAGGCCATGTCTCATTTAATTCCAAACTTCATTTGTTAGCATTTTTGTCTTAATCCATATTCATTTCTTTTTCCCTATGCCCATATCCCATTTCATTAACCAAAGGCCCAAATCATAGCCATATTTAGTCCAATATCCATTTTTTTCCTTCTTGATTTCAATAATCAATATTCATTATTGTCAAGAACCCCATTAAATATACAGTCCAAATGAATATTATCTTATGGTCATTCAAAATATTTTATGTTTGTTGATTCCATTTTTAATCAATTTCTAAAAAATAGTTCAAAAAATCAAAGTCAAGAAATGGTTATTAAAGATTCAACAAAAGGGAATATCAAAAAAAATCTGATAATAGTTCATTATTGTTTTGTACATAAGACAACTGATGCAAAAGAGGTCTAAGAGAAAATTGAATGTTTCTGCATCAATCTCAGGCTTTCTCAATCGACATCATCCGCAAATCCATCCCAATCTCCATCACCAGCCCTCAATCTTCCAACTTCTTCATCATTTATCAACCTCTCTCAATCTCAGAGCCTCCATCAATCGCCAAAACGCTATTCTGTTTCTTCAGATTCGTCCTATAATAACAACACGGACTCTTTATCAGAAAACATTTTGGAAGAAGGGTGTAACAATAGAAGAGATCAATCACCACACAAAACTGAATTCAGTTACACCCTAACAACCATAACAGAAAAATAACTAATTTTTACCTGAACCCTCTATAAATCAGAAGCATCTTCATCTTCAATGGGGGGCCATTTTTTTCGGATTCATCCTTCACAATCACCTGGATTCTTCACCATTTCCTTCAATCAGAATCCAATCTTCATCATCTTCTCCCAATAACCAATCTCCACACACCCCTCATCAAAATCATAAACTCAGTGGAAAAAAGCTCTCTTTAATACACCTTCAAAATCGGATCAAGAAAGAAATTGGATTTACTCTTTAGCTTCAGCAATCTTCAACTGGGGAGAACTTCACCAACACCTTGAAACTTCAACCTTCTTGGTCTTCAACCATTATTCAATCTCAATCCTTCAATTCGATGCTCTACAACCTTCATCATCTTCATGCTTCAACTTTCATTAATCGTGACAATCTCATTGCAAAACAGAAGCAATTTCGTGCTTAATCCTCACCATGGCATCCCAACCTTCATCATTATTCACTCGTAACAACCATTGAAAACTCTGCAAAAACAACAACAAACAAAACGCAAAAGCATAAAGAAATCAAAATCCGAAGCTTCAACAGCATCGCCAATCACGATTCAAACATCACGAGGATAATTCGGTCTACAAAGTCGCGACGCAAGATAGACATAACAATAATGAAAATCAGGTTTAACGAGTGCTAATGAAGAAACTCGAAATCGCATACCTGAGCAATTCTTCCATTTCTATGCCTCTGGTTGCATCGCCGCCGTCAGAGACGTCGTCGGAGTAATTTTGACAGGTACGCCGATCTGCTCCTTTCGGCTTTGTCTTTTCTTGTCGAGAATGTCAAAGGACGATGTTGATATGAACGGAAGAGAGGGCTTGAACAACGGAAGAGAGGGCTTGACGGAGGTTCGTGTAGACAGATCAAAGAGAAGGATATAGTTGGGTGTGGTTGGAGTGTGAGGGAGGCTGAAGGAAGTGACGGTGTGATATGATGAAGCTCTCACCGGCGGTTTGGCGAAGAAGGAGAGGAAGAGAGGAGCGGTGGCGTGGAAGGGTGAATCTTGGCGGCTAGGGTTTGGCTTGGGTGAGGAAGATGAACATAGGGTTGGAGAGAGGGAAGTTTTGTTGGAGTCTGAAGTTATTTTTCACGTGGGCTTATTTTTAGATTATATGGTTATGTTTAAAATTAGTTTAATTAGGAAATAATCAAAACTTTTTATGATTCAATATTCCTTAATTAAAACCATAAAAACCTGATTAATGTTTTTTTTGAAAATGGTTAGATGCTATGATAATTCCCTTAATATCTCCACCGCCCTTGTTTGAGGATAAGATTTAATTTCTGGGTCCAATCCGGCGGTGACACTTGTCACCGTCCGGTTGGACCACCAAATTTCAATCCCATGCAGACCACCCCACAGCAACCTCCATACTCCCTCAGGACCCATGCGGATTGGGCCTAATACCATTGCTATAGGCACCCCCCAGTTCAGGCCCAATCAGTCTTTTTAACTAAAGAACATTACTTTCTCACCCCCCTTTCTATTTCTTTTATTCTTAAATTTCTATTTTATATAGCTTTCGATTTAATTCATAAAAATTATTAAAATGCTCAATAAAATTCCCCAAAAATTACAATAGGTTTATAATTCAATTTAGAACTTTTCCCAATTTTTACTTCCTGAATTTTGTCATTTTTCAATTTAATTGCGATTTTTTCATTTAATTGCTTTTGTATAGAATTCTCATATGAACACATAATTTTGTACATTTTATTTCTACCACTTCCTATAACATTTTTGGCTCATTCTTATTTGTATGCTTAAAAGACAAATAATAGAACCTATAATATTTTTGGTATATTTTTTAGGCCATTTTATCCACTGTTTTGGTAGTGTAATTTGTGCAAAATTATGATTGAACCTTAGATAAATATAAGTGACCATTTGACATAGTTAGACTTTGAATTTTTAGGAGATTTCTTAACACAATGTTATAATCAGGTTAGAGACCCTAAATAATTAATTTCATATTTTTTCCATGACTTTTGATATTTTTTCCATCTTAATTCATTTCCATCATATTGTTGCATATTCATTTTCATTTCATTTACTAACAATTTTCCTTTTGTGCAAGGTATTTTCCGAGGATTTGTTTATGGACTTCGATTATGTTTATTATGCCTCGATTATATTTTGTGTGCTTTTTGGATGTAATAGCTTAGAACTTGTATACTTGTATAGTTTCTATAACTAGGATAGAAAAGATAAAACAAATCGCTAGAAAACAAAAATCTCAAAAAAGAAATAAATAAGATACTCAATCCAACGTCGAGTAAATTTTCAAATAAATAAATAAAGTTTCATGTGACTTTAGGATTCCTCGATTACCATCGCTCCACTCCATTATACCAAAATCAAGCCTTGTATGTTGCACACCATAAGTCGTGTGTCTCAGCACCACGCAACCGACCCACCCGATCCATTGTTCCATCTCATTTACATTTCATACACGTTTTTACCTACCACGACTTAGGAGGACCATATTGTTCATCATTGCTTTTCGTACTCGCATTTCTAGTCTTATATCTCTTAGGTAGATTTAATCTTTCAAACCTCACTAACCATAGGTCATCCTTGAACTCAACTAACTTAGGGTAAGTTTAGTTTCCCTTAGAATTTTTTCCTTTCTTAACTTGAGTCTCACTTCTCATCTTTAAAAGAAAATCAAAAACACTTAATAAAGGGAAATGGGTACAATGCGTCACGAGCCTTAAGCTATACGAGAAATGATTAGTGGAGGTCCCCTTCACTCTTCTAGGATGCTTTACAAACGTTCCATTGGGGGAGATCTTGGAAAGTATTCACTCATGTATCATAGTCTTTAGTGTTGTACATACAACAAACACAAACTCAAAACACTTCTTCTAAAAGACAACAAACCGAGACATCACGTCTTCTCTTCTCATCATACTCTTTGCAGACGAATGTGACTTGTCTCGACAGTTCAAACAACGATACGGTAAACACCCTCGAGTCAGAGCCGATAACACCTGAGCTAGAGCTATGGCAACGTCATCCTAAAAAACACAAACAAGTTTCAGCCTTAGTTAGACGAACTACGGCGACTCTGATCCTCATTTATCCCGATGATGTACGTAGGCAGTGGGGTAGGGCCCATTCGAGCATATTCTTTATTTTCCCTACATTTTTCCCCCTTCGTTCCATTTTCTTTTCCAATTCCATTTCTTTTCTCATTTCCATTTCATTCCAGATAGCCATTCTTTTATTCAAACAACATATTATTTCTCACCCTTTGAAACAGACTTATAAGCGTGGATCCCGTCGGGTACGGCGGACGGATTGGGGTGCTAATACCATCCCAATTCATAAACGACTTCCGGACCCAGATCTTTGGTTCACAAGGCCTCGTCCTTTTCCTTCTTCCTTAGGTTTGTGCAACATTACCTTTCCCATTCCTTCGAGATAAAAATCTCTGGCTGGCGACTCTAACTTTTCCGCGCCACTTTCGCGTTTGTACTAGGATGAAAATCCCGGGAGCGACAATAGTGTGCTAGTTTCATTTGAGAATAACCCTTAGAGCCGAGAGAAATCTAAGGTAGGGAACCCACTGAGATGTTTTATCTCATCCAACGTTGATGTTTTTATTTCAGGTACTTCAGGTTCCGTTAAGGGTAAGGATAAGGCGACTTGATTATCCCTACTAGTTGATGGCTTTGTCTTCCGCTTTGGATATTGAGATCTTCAGATCTAGTTCTTAGATATTTTGTAGTTGAACATCTTGTATTATTTTATAGCCTTGTTTAGTACCTTATGTTGTAGTGGCTATACTTATACAATGTGTTGCTAAGAACTTATTTGTATTTTAGTACCAAATTTCTAATATTATATATGAAAAATATGATTTATGTATGTCTTTTGTATATGGGTATTACAGTTGGTATTAGAGCAGGTCGTGTCCTCGACCTAGCCTTGAAATATTATAAGTGTTTCCTTTCGTTCATACGCGTTGACATGCGCTAGGACTAAATGTTATGTTTATGGTATTGAACCTGATCAACTTAATCTTGTTTTGATGACATTTAGGAATATGGCTGGTAGACATGGAACTCGTGCTCGACCCAGTGTCACTCCTCCCGGTAGTGATCAAGCAGGTGGTGACGGGAATGCACCTATGTTCCAATTTATGCAGCAGATGCAGCAACAACAACACCAATTCATGCAAGAAATGATGCCTCAGATGAGTGGGGGCCTTCACCCTTACGTGGTTGCTCCTGGAGCTGTAGGTGGAACATTTAGAGACATCTTCCGCATGAACCCTCAGGAGTTTCATGGCGGATTGGACCCGGTTAAGGCTCATGAATGGGTGAGTGGAATAGAAAGGATATTCCAGATTGTGATTTGTAGTGAAGAAGATAAGGTGACCTTCGCGTCATATTTGCTAAAGGGTCCTGCTGCTAGGTGGTGGGAGAGTGCTTCCAACTTGATGATGGTACAAGGGGTTCCCAGAGTGTGGCAATAATTTAAGACAGTTTTTAAGGATAAGTATTTCCCGAGTTCCTTGAGGACACAAAAGGAGTTCGAATTTCAAACACTGAGGCAATGGAGCATGACTGTAGTCAGTTATGCGGAGAAGTTTGAGAACATGGCAGCCTACTCTAGGCAAGCTATGTATGCCCCTAATGAAAGGTGGAAAATTGACCAGTTCTTGTTTGGATTGAGGGCCAGAATATCGCATAGTGTTTCGCAACGGGAATTTACTACCTATTCCAAGATGTTGAGGCAATGCTATGTCGCCGAGCATAATCTGAAGAAAGTGCTGACAGAAGCCAGTGTTGGGAGAGCGGTTCAAGGTGAGCAAGGAAGAGCCAATCAACCGTTTAGGACGAGGCCTCAACCCTTCAAGGGAAAACAGGTGTCGAGTCCTAGATCTAGTGCTCCCCCGGCGTGCTCTAGGTGTCATAAGAACCATTTTGGAAGATGTGAACAGAATGGTGTAATTTGTTATCATTGTCAGAAGGAAGGACACATTTCTAGGGATTGCCCTCAGAGAAAGAATCAGACTCAAGGGAGAGTTTATGTTATGGACGCCAGGAAGACGAAAGGCGACAATTCCTTGATTGCGGATAATTGTCTTGTTAACAACCATTCTTGTCTTGTTTTATTTGATTGTGGAGCTTGATAACACTAAATTTCACCGTATTTCTGACTCTGATTTCACATGCATTCTAAGTATTTATTGCTATCTTGTTATGTTATTACTGTGTTTTGTTTTTCTTTATTTTCAGGTTTTTTATTTAATCGGGGCCTTGGTCGAGAAAAGGAGTGAAAAAGGAGTTGAAAAGAATAAAAATCAAGAAATTCAACATTTTGAACTTACGACACCCACTGTGGCTGGCGCCATGGGGTCAGCCATGACGTGGCCACGTCTCAAGACCCTCCACGACTGCCAACTTCCCATGATCCCCACTTTCTCCACCATAATACACCCATGGTGGGCGCCATGAGCCTGTGGCGGGCGCCACAAGGAAAAAGTGGTTTCCCTCCACTTTCTAGTTATAGGGGCATCCTTGTCTTTTCCCATTTAATGTTTGCCTATAAATAGGACTTTAGAATTTCGTTTTTCATCATCCAAACTTAGAATCTCTTAGGCATATATCAGTTTTAAAGTAGTAATCACTTCACATCGGGGTGTTACTACAATCGAGTGATCGAGTCTGTATACGTCTGAGTGATCGAGTCTTGGATCACTTTGGTAGAAGTTAATCCAGCCGCCATTTTCATTTCCCGTTGTACCTGATTTAAAGCCTCCGATTTGGAGCAGTTTCTATTTTATTGCATTTGTCTTTTACTTTTATTTACTTTCTCGCGCCGCTTTTATTTAATTTACTTTCCATACTCGCTTTACTTTCTTTTATTTCTCGCACTGCCTTTACTTTCATTTATTTTCCACACTTGCTTTACTTTATTTAATTTCCGCACTGCTTTACTTTATTTAATTTCCGCACTCGCACTACTTATCTTTATTTTCCGCACTCGCACTACTTATCTTTATTTCTGCACTGCCTTACTTTTATTTACTTTCCTGCACTCACACTTTTCTTAATTTACTTTCCCTCACTCGCACTTAATACTTTTTGTGAAAAATAATAAAATGAACTTTTACTGCACCATGTCTAACTAATTTTATAAAGGTTAGAATGTAAGGATCATAATTGAACCGGTAATCCGTACAACTGTTTTTAGAATCGCTTAAGGTCTATCTTGACTTTCAACTATAAGTTTCATGTTCTTTAAAGTCCCGTTGGGTAAGATCGAAAGTCGTCCAATGCCTATTTAACTTAATTGTTTTTAACTATTTCAAAACCAGTCAAAAGTGCTTTTTCTAGTTCATTAGGAGTTTTTAGATTAAAAAGAAAAGAGATTTTAAAACCATTTTCGGACGCGTTAAGAAGTTTAGAGTCTGGTTCGTGAGAACCTCTTTTTGCTAGAAAGTCCAGGTCAAAATACTTTTCAACTTAGTTAAGATACTATATTTCTTAAAAATAAGTTTACTACTCTAACGCAGTACGCACCTTTTTATCCGTGACAATAGGAGGGTTTGATTAGGGAGTACAACTCAGTTCTGAATACGCGAAAGCGACAGTTCCTGTTAAATTAGTTCTTTTCAAAGTAGAGAATATTGCTCATAAGTAGTTCTATTAACAAGTACTTGATTATCAATTGATTATGTGAATTGCATTCGAACCTGTCTTTATCAATTAATTTTAATTTACTATTTTATTTATCTTTGTGCACCCTTTAAAACCATTATTTTCAATTGCCTTAGATACACACCATAACAACAGATAACGATAGATTGACACTTGGTCTCTGTGGATTCGACAATCTTTTATATTACTCTGACGTGTTCGTACACTTGCGAAAAACACGCATCAAGTTTTTGGCGCCATTGCCGAGGACCAATTTCGTCAAATTTCGTACCCTGTAGTTATACCGTTTAGACTAAGGTTGTTACCTTCCGGTCAATACGAAAGACTCGCAGTGCCGAAAGCTTAGTAGACCCTCTAGCTGAACCTGAAAGTTACGCTCGCGCACGTTTATTTTTCCATAAAATTAGTAGAGCTATGGCCGAAGATCAAAACCGAAGACCTCTTAAGGACTTTTCCCAACCATCAAACGAGGAACCTAGTTCCAGTATAGTAAACCTCGTTATCCCAGCTAATAATTTTGAACTTAAACCATCCCTGTTGTAATTAGTGCAACAGAGACAATCCGTAGGTCTTGCTACCGAGAACCCAAATCAACATTTAAAATACTTTCTCCAGTTAGCAGACACCTTTAAAACCAATGGAGCTCCTCCTGAGGTGATCCGCTTAAGACTATTTCCCTTTTCCCTCAGAGATAAAGCCCTATCATGGTTAGATTCCCTTCCACCCAATTCCATAACAACTTGGGAAGCCCTTAGAAGAGTATTCCTTACTAGATATTTCCCCCTAAGTAAGACCGTTGTTCTTCGAAACCAAATAACCAGATTTACCCAAAACCAAGGAGAATCGTTGTTCGAACCTGGGAGAGATATAAAGAGCTATTAAGAGGATGCCCACATCATGGTTTAGAGAATTGGCTAATCATTCAAACCTTCTATAATGGACTTCACTATAACACTAAGATGACCATCGACGCTGCCGCTGGTGGCGCATTGATGAACAAACCTTACCCTGAAGCTAGTGCCCTTATCGAAGATATGGCCCAAAACCATCAATCATGGGGAGTAGAAAGAGCAACAGCAGAAAAGAAGGAAGCCCAAGGAGGAATATATGAGTTGAGCTCTATAGACATGATGCAAGCTAAAATGGACGCGTTGGCCCTTAAAGTTGAACATATGTATATAACCCTGAATATTGTAGCAACAGTTTCGTCGAATTGTGAGATATGTGGGACACAAGGACACCAATCCGCAGAATGCAGTCTGTTAAATGAGACCAAATCTGAACAAGTGAACTACACCCAAGGGAACCCATTTTCAAACACCTACAACCCAGGATGGAGGAATCACCCAAACTTCTCCTATAAAAATAATAACCCTATCCAAAATACCGCACCTCCGAGACAACAAGGTTAACAAGCCCCGAGAACAAATCAACCTATGCAACCTATACCACCAAATTATGGAAAATTTTATCACCGCTCAGAAACAACAAAACAAATAGTTCATGAACCAAAACATTCATGTTAACAAACTAATTACCCAGTTAGGGACCAAGGTTGACCAAATTATCACCCACAATAAGATGCTTGAAACACAGATCTCTCAGGTAGCTTTAAACCAAGCCCCTCAGACTACACCTGAAGGATAGTTCCCTGGACAAATTCAACAGAACCCGAAAGGGCAAGCAAATGCCATTACTCTACGAAGTGGGACCGCCTATGAGGAACCCTTAAACCCAAGATTAAGTGAGCCGGAAAATTCTAAGAGAAATAAAGAGAAGGAACTAAAGGAATCTGAAAACTAGGGAGGTCAAGAAAAAGGAGAAGAACCTAAAAACAAAACCTATGTACAACCACCGCCATACAACCCACCAATACCATACCCGCAAAGACTAAAGCAATCCCAAATCAATAACCAGTATCAAAAATTCGTTAAGGTTATAGAAAAACTTCACGTAAAAACCCAATTTACAGAAGCCATCACCCAAATACCTTCTTACGCAAAGTTTCTCAAAGACATACTTACAAATAAACGTAGACTTGAAGATCTGAAACCCATGGAATGTAATTCTATTTCTGAGAATAAGTTAGCAAAGATAGATAAAGATCCCGGAAATTTTTCCATTCCTCGTATTTTGGGGAATCATGTCATCGAAAAAGCTTTTCTAGACTTAGGAGCCAGTGTGAGCTTAATGCCTTTAGCAGTTTGTGAAAGGTTAAACTTAGGAGAATTACAACCTACTAAGATGTCACTTCAATTAGCCGATAGATCCGTTAAATACCCTATAGGCATACTTGAAGACGTCCCAGTTAGGATAAGTCAGCTGTTTATCCCTACTGACTTTGTTGTCATGGACATTAAAGAAGATGATGACATACTAATCCTCCTAGGAAGACCGTTCTTATCAACTGCTGGAGCCATAATAGATGTTAAAAAAGGGAAACTAACCTTTGAGGTAGGTAACGAGAAGATAGAATTTGTACTCTCGAAATTTCTTATGGCACCTGTAATAGGAGATGCTTGTTATGCCTTAGATATCATTGATGAATGCATTGGGGAATTAGAACAGGAAGAAGAAACTGAATCTATAAAATTACCATCAACTCTTATTTGGGAAGATGGCAGTCATAAAAAACCCTACATTGATGATAATCTTCACGAATGTTTATCTCTTACCCCAGATCCTATGCCTTGTCCTATGAAACCAACTGTAAAACTTAAGGAACTGCCTAAGAACCTGAGATATGAGTTTCTTGATGAAGAAATGGACCGTCCAATTATAGTCAGTGCTACCTTGAACCAAGAGGAAACAGACCAATTGTTAGATGTTTTACGAAGGTACCCCTCAGCCTTAGGATATAAGATCTCTGATCTAAAAGGAATAAGCCCATCCGTATGCATGCATCGGATTTTGCTCGAAGAAGATTCAAAACCCTCCAGAGAACACCAAAGAAGAATAAATCATATGATGAGCGAAGTAGTTAAGACTGGAGCTCTTAAGTTACTAGAGGCAGGTATAATATATCAGATCTCGGACAGTAAATGGGTAAGTCATGTGCATGTAGTACCTAAAAAGGGAGGTATCATAGTCGTGCAAAACGAGAAAGGTGAACCTGTAGCAAAAAGAACTGATGGAGGATGGAGGATGGCGTATGTGCATAGACTATAGAAAATTAAATAAAGCAACCAGGAAGGACAATTTCCCTTTGCCTTTCATAGATCAAATGTTGGAGCGCTTAGCCAGACACTCTTACTTTTGTTACCTAGATGGATATTTAGGATTCTTCCAAATACCTATTCACCCTGAAGATCAAGAAAAAACTACCTTTACATGCCCTGTTGGAACTTTTGCCTATAGAAGAATGCCTTTTGGACTCTATAATGCCCCAGCCACTTTCCAACGATGCATGATTTCTATCTTTGCAGACTATCTAGATGGAATCATGGAAGTATTTATGGACGATTTCTCAGTTTGTGGATTTGATTTCAAAAAAAGTCTTATCAACCTTGAGAAAATCCTGGAAAGATGTGTGGAGGTAAACCTTGTGCTAAATTGGGAAAAGTGTCATTTCATAGTTACCGAAGGGATTGCTTTAGGACATAAAGTTTCCGAAAAGGGAATAGAGGTAGACAGAGCTAAAATAGAAGTCATAGAGAATCTAAAACCGCCGAAGACTATCAGGGAAATAAGAAGCTTTCTTGGACATGCCGGATTCTACCGACGTTTTATCAAGGACTTCTCTAAAATAACAAAGCCCTTAACTGGCCTTTTAATGAAAGATGCTGAATTCATCTTCGATGAAAAATGTAATGAAGCGTTTAATCTCTTGAAACAAGCTCTGATTTCAACACCTATAATGAAACCCCCTGATTGGTCAGAACCGTTTGAGATAATGTGTGACGCTAGTGACTATGCTGTTGGAGCCTTTCTAGGTCAGAGAAAAGATAAAAAGTTACACGTAATTTATTATGCCAGTAGAACCCTAGACGCTGCCCAACTCAACTACGCAACAATTGAAAAAGAACTCCTAGCTGTAGTTTTCGCCATAGACAAATTTAGATCTTATCTAGTAGGAGCCAAAATTATAGTTTACACCGACCACGCTGCCATCAGTTACTTACTAAGTAAAAAGGATGCCAAACCTAGGTTACTTCGATGGATTCTATTACTAAAAAAAATTGATTTAGATATTCGTGATAAGAAAGGCACAAAAAATGTAGTAGCTGATCACCTTTCTAGGCTAGAATACCTGAAACCTGACTCAGCACCCATAAATGACGATTTTGCCTATGATAGAATGATAGACAAACTAGAAACTATCGAAAATGATAACCTAGACCCTCATGAGCACTCTCAAAAATCCTTAGCTATAAGTAACGTGCCCTGGTATGCAGACCTTGTTAATAATCTGGCCGCTGACATCGTACCCCCCGATCTAAATTACCACCGGAAGAAGAAGTTCTACAGTGATGTGAGAAACTTCTATTGGGACGAACCATTTCTTTTCAAGAGAGGTAAAGATGGCATTTTCCGCCGTTGCGTCCCGGAAGAGGAGGTACATAATATAATTGAGCATTGTCACTCTACACCCTATGGTGGACATGCAAGCACCTCTAAGACCTACGCCAAGATTCTTCAAGCTGGCCTATTTTGGCCCACCATGTGGCGTGATGTCCATGTTTTCATTTTCAAATGTGACAGATGCCAACGTACAGGAAATATTTCACAACATAATGAAATGCCTCTAAGAAACATCCAAGAAGTAGAACTCTTCGACGTATGGGGTATAGACTTTATGGGACCGTTCCCACCATCTTTAGGAAACCAGTATATCTTAGTAGTTGTTGACTACGTGTCTAAGTGGATTGAAGCTATCGCCGCACCCACAAATGACACCAGAGTAGTCATCAAATTATTTAAAAATTATATATTTCCCAGATTTGGAACACCCCGTTTAGTCATAAGTGATGGAGGATCACACTTCATATCAAGAATATTTGATAAACTGTTAAGCAAGTATGGAGTTAAGCATAAAGTAACAACACCATACCACCCACAGACTAATGGACAAGTGGAAGCATCTAATAGGGAGGTTAAACAAATTCTTGAGAAGAGTGTCTCTATATCTAGAAAAGATTGGTCGCAGAAACTTCAAGAAGCATTATGGGCCTACATAATCGCTTTCAAAACCTCTATAGGAACAACCCCCTATCAACTAGTCTATGGAAAATCATGTCACTTACCTTTTGAGTTAGAGCATAAAGCCTATTGGGCCATTAAAACATTGAATTTGGATTACCTAACTGCTGGTGAAAAACGTATCCTCGATATCCACAAATTAGAAGAGCTCACACAATCAGCCTACGAAAATGCCATTATATACAAAGAAAGAACAAAAGCTTGGCATGACAAAAGAATCATAAGAAAATACTTCAAAATAGGCGATCCTGTTCTTCTGTTCGATTCTAGGTTACGACTTTTTCCAGGGAAAATTCGCTCAAGATGGTCTGACCCTTTTGAAGTATCTAAGATTCTAAGATCTGGAGCTATTGAAATCAAGAACCAAACATGTAACCTGTTCATTTTCAATGGACAGAGACTGAAGCCCTACGAAGGAGGTGACATTCCAACAACATACTCTATCCATACTCTAAGTGATCCACCAAATCCTTCGAATGATGTGTAAAATCCGGTCGTCGAGCTAATGACGTTAAACAAGCGTTGCATTGGAGGCAACCCATGGTTTTCTTATCTTACTTTTATTTATTTTTACTTTATTTTAATTTGTTTCCTTTATGTCAGGACTAACGATTGAATGTTTTATGTGATTTCAGGACCCTTTTTGCTAACCTTGTGCAGAATGCAGAATCCCGACGACATGCACGTGGCCTTCAGAGACGACGCACAGAGAGACTGTTACTATGTCCACATGAGACACCCTATGGCACCTACACGGTACCCAGACCAAGATTGCATGGATGCCTTAGGGATAGAGCTAAGCGTCAAATTCTTATGCCACCAAATTCAGTGGGACCAGTTCAACAACATGAACAACACTTACAGGAACTTGACTCTAGAGTTCCTCAGTTTGTTTAATCATGACCCCTGGGCTGAACCCGATGGACATGCTATTTTCAGGTTGTTTGGGACTGAGTACTCTTTCTCTCACAAAGAGTTTGGTGATTTACTAGGATTCCAGACTACCCCTGATGCTATTCCAGAGACACCGATGGGGTACTTTATGAGCAGAGAAGTGGAGAAGTTTTGCAGTGACATCTTAGGTGGAGGGAGCCAGGATCCTTCCACTCAGCTATCTCAGGTCATCCACAACCCTGCGTTAAGGTACTTCCAGATGATTCTAGCACACTCTTTCCTCGGTTTTCCATATACAGAGACTTTTCTAAGTGAGGAGGAGATTTTCCTGTTGTTTTGTGCGACTCAGTCACGCCCTGTTGCTTGTGGCAACTTTCTGCTGAAGGGCCTTGGTAGTGTCGCCAGGTAATCTGTAGGCATTATACATGTCGGTGGGATTGTTACTCAGATCGCTACAGCATTGGGTTTGTCTCGCAAATTATTACATCTCAGGACCTTCTGCAGCTACACCACCATGGATGTTGACTTTTGCCTTGACAGAGGATTGATAAGGAGGGCCTCTTTTGAGCCCAACATGTTTAGATTACTGATGACGGCGAAGTGATACACTACTTCACATTACCTGACCCGCTGATGACCAGTGTCCACTATCCGACTAATTGAGGTTATGCTTTAGAGGGTTATGGGGAGACTGTCGAAGAGCAAAAATCACCTCCCGCCGCTGAGTACACTCATACACCTCCTTCTCCCCGAATCATTGTTATGTCGAACAATATGTCTTTGCAGCCGCCTGATTTACAGACCCAGATTTATGAGCTCCGTAGGGAGACTGCCCGACTCAAACAGGAAGTAGTGGACTTGGCATTACAGATTGAGGTATTTGACCTCACCCACGCCACAGAGGCAGGCGCTCTATATCAGGAGATTGGAGAGCTTCGAAGGGAGATTGCTGAGATTCGTGGATCGAACCAAGCAGAGAAGCCTACTACATGATCGTGTTACCCTGACATTATTTCTCTTGTATTTAATATTTCATGCTTTATTTTATTTCTCGCATCTCCAGACATATTTTATTTTATCGCATATGCTACATTTTCCATGTATTTTTGTTGACAAATCATTTATATATATATATATATATATATATATATATATATATATATATATATATGTCTTATTATAAGCATGAGTATTTATTTTATATGTATGTGTGTCTAATAAACAAAAAATAATATATATATATATATATATATATATATATATATTTCTCTTTATGTTTAATATTTATTCAAGGTATGCAAGCTTTGTGCCTTAGAAGAAAGAAGAAAACGCTATCCGGACCCCCGAAGACAAAAAGGTATGCGAAGCCCACTTAGAGGAAACAAAAATTTTGGGCCCATAAGCAAAATGGCCTTATGGCACCCGCCATAGACCTATGGCGTCCGCCACGCCGTTCCACCTTATTTCGGGGCAGATTCATCTCCCCCCACCATTTTTACACTTTCAAACTTCTAAAACCCATTTTTTCCATCTTCCAAAACCCCATTGAACCCCATTAAAGCTTCCACCATTCTCATTCATTCACCATCCATAAAACCCATCCAAGTTCCATTTTTATTTCCATTCATTACAAACCATCAAAATTCAATCTTTACCATTTCTTACTTAAACAACTCTTCACCACATTCAACTTCTCAAGGAGCAACAACAATGGAGTTCAACTGATTTATTCTTCGCGATGGAAAACCGGGAGATAGGCAGAGAAAGATCATTCAAAGGCTTCAGAGTCGAGAAATTCTCTCGACTAGGTACGTAAATGATACATGTCTATACTCTTTGGGTCTGTATCATAGTGTTTATCACTTATTAGACTTCCTAGGCTTGCATAATATTTTTGTGAATCAAGAACCTACCTTTGAGAGGCTGACAATTGAATTTTTGAGTTCGTTAATATATATTGTCAGTCCTAACACTGCTAGCACAGTCGGTACTGTTAATTTTAGACTGTTTGGAATTGAATATGAATACAGTATCGGCGAACTAACAGGCTTGTTAGGCATCCCTCATTGGGAAGGTGCTATATGTGAGGCTCCTTTGGATTCCGAATGGTCGGCCGATGTATTTTCCTTCTGGAAGAGACTGTCAAATACATCAATAAATTCTTTTGAAGGAATACTCGCGTCGACCATCCATAAACCGACTATCACAGTTTTCAGATATCTTTTGGCATGTACTATTTTTGGTCGGGAGAGTCCAAATAAGGTTAACGCTAAAGAGCTTCTATTTTTGCAAGGAAGCCTCACAAATAGTCATATCAATCCGGTCCCGTTTATGCTTGCACACATGGCTTTAACTATTAATAAAACATGACCGATTGTTATTGGAGGACTTGTTACGTCTATTGCTCGGGCCCTTAACCTGAACAATGAGATAATTACACTTGAACACCTACCTCCTCGCACAATTAACTTAAAATTTCTAAAAGACATGAAATTGTGTCGAACGAGGAGAGCAGGTGGTTATGAATTGATGGTTCATGGTGTAGCTATCCCGTCTGTTGCTTTACCTTGCAGTAGGCGTACCGATGTACGTCATGAAAGGAACTGGACCTATGATTTGAATGCTCCACCTGTTTTGGGTCCACTTCCACCTAATATTCCTGATGGGGAGGGATATGACACTGATGAAGAATATGATCGGAGAGAGCATTCTCCCGTACCTCACATGTCCCCCCATCATCCTTCACAATCACACACCGCACCATCTTCCTCTAACCCTATTACAGGTACCACTCCTGGATTCTATATCACTAAGGAGATGTGGTGCGATATGACGGCTAGAGAGGAAAGGATAGACGGCCTACTCTCTACCATTTCACAAAAATTGGCGGACAACATGCGCTATATGGAACAATCGCGATCGATTTTGGATCGTGCCTACGGGAACGTTTGCCTCACCTTGACTGATATCACAGCAGAGCAGACCTTCCAGCGAGAAGTCAACCTCCAGCACTACCAGCTTGTGGAGGCCACTCAAGGTTCCATCCTAGGTAACCTTCGAGAGGTCCGGAGTGCCCAGGCTACCTTATCGGCACGACTAGACCGGAAGTACCAGCAGCGCAGTAGATCCCGTCATTCCCAGACCTTCACAGCAGGACGGTGAGGGCACCGGTGGTCCTCCACAGTAGTTTTCCAAGTTACTCTCCTTATATTATTTCGAAACATTGGGGACAATGTTCGATTTAAGTGTGGGAGGGGATTTTATTGCTTTCTATTATTTCCCTTTTCTTAGTTATTTATTTGCTTTCTGTTATTTTCCTTTTCAGTTAGTTATTTAGTTTAAGTTTTTTTAGATAATGCATTAGTCTGACGAGTCACCAGTATAGTGTATCTTTAGTACACCCTCATTTTTCCCATTTCCTTAGCCTTACCAAAAAATTTCAAAATAAAACAATGTTGTTTCACATATTTTTTGGGATTTAAGACATGTCTGGATTAGGATGTGGTAACTTAGATGAACTCTTTGAAACATCAGTATCGTTCCAGCACCATAGACATCTTGAATATATGAATCACTCTTAAACCCCGCATACCATGGCCTTTATTATCATTCAAAAATTGTCCTAAGTAGTTTATTCTAGCAGTCAGCTTCGACCTAAGCATGCTCTATGTAGGGGGCTGATGAACATAAGTGAATGATCCAGTGCTAATAAAAAAGAGAAAAAGGAAAACTCTGGGTTAGGTGACCCTCACAAAGTCATTTAAACCAAAAAGAGAAAAAAATTCTTGCCACAAAAAGAAAAAAATGCAGTCACTTATTGTTAGTTGGTTCAGAGATATCTGACACTGAACTTGGTAGGGCGGATTATGATCTGATCCCCCACAACTACATTTAGGTCAAATAAAAAGGGTTTACATATGCTTATGTGCCAGAAACCCTATGTTTTGGATCAGAATCACAACCGGTCACTCTACTATGATGCATGTACGGATAACGGGCTTAATGTGATTGCACCTGAATGAAAGGGACCCAAAAAGAGATGAAACGATAGGCCTAGGTATTGTGGGATGATATGGGTTGGTTAATATAGGATTGTTTATGTTCATGTCATTATGATACTCTTGGTTCACTTAGTTAGTACCTGTCACTACATCCTGGCTTGAACTTAGAAGCCATTTTATCCCAAATCACGCATTGACACCAGTTTTCTTCATTGAGCTTTAAATGTTTGCTTGAGGACAAGCAAAGGTCTAAGTGTGGGAGGATTTGATAACACTAAATTTCACCATATTTCTGACTCCGATTTCGCATGCATTCTAAATTTTTATTGCTATTTTGTTATGTTATTACTTTGTTTTTCTTTATATTCAGGATTTTTATTTAATCGGGGCCTCGATCGAGAAAAGGAGCGAAAAAGGAGCTGAAAAGAATAAAAATCAAGAAATTCAACATTTTGCACATACGTCACCCACTGTGGCTAGTGCCATGGCATCAGCCATGATGTGGCCACGTCTCAAGACCCTCCACAACTGCCAAGTGCCCATGATCCCAACTTTCTCCACCATAATACACCATGTCGGGCGCCATGAGCCTGTGGCGGGCGCCACAAGGCAAACATGGTTTCCCTCCACTTTCTAGTTATAGGGGCATCCTTGTCTTTTCCTATTTAATGTTTTCCTATAAATAGGACTTTAGAATTTCGTTTTTCATCATCCAAACTTAGAATCTCTTAGGCATATATCAGTTTTAAAGTAGTAATCACTTCACTTCGGGATGTTACTACAATCGAGTGATTGAGTCTGTATACGTTTGTGTGATCGAGTCTTGGATCACTTTGGTAGAAGTTAATCCTGCCGCCATTTTGATTTCCCGTTGTACCTGATTCAAAGCCTCCGATTTGGAGCAGGTTTCTATTTTATTGTATTTGTCTTTTACTTTTATTTACTTTCTCGCGCCGCTTTTATTTAATTTACTTTCCGCACTCGCTTTACTTTCTTTTATTTCTCGCACTGCCTTTACTTTCCTTTATTTCCCACACTTGCTTTACTTTATTTAATTTCCGCACTAATTTACTTTATTTAATTTCCACACTGCTTTACTTTATTTAATTTCCGCACTCACACTACTTATCTTTATTTTCCGCACTCGCACTACTTATCTTTATTTCCACACTGCCTTACTTTTATTTACTTTCCCGCACTCACACTTTACTTAATTTACTTTCCCGCACTCGCACTTAATACTTTTTATGAAAAATAATAAAATGAACTTTTACTGCACCATGTCTAACTAATTTTATAAAGGTTAGAATGTAAGGATCATAATTGAATCGGTAACCCGTACAACTGTTTGTAGAATCTCTTAAGGGCTATCTTGACTTTCAACTATAAGTTTCATGTTCTTTAAAGTCCCGTTGGGTCAGATCGAAAGTTGTCCAACGCCTATTTAACTTAATTGTTTTTAAGTATTTCATAAACAACCAAAAGCGCTTTGTCTAGTTCATTAGGAATTTTTAGAGTAAAAAGAAAAGAGATTTTAAAACCATTTTCAGATGCGTTAAGAAGTTTAAAGTCTGGTTTGTGAGAACATCTTTTTTCTAGAAAGTCCAGGTCAAAATACTTTTCGACTTAGTTAAGATACTATATTTCTTAAAAATAAGTTTACTACTCTAACGCGGTACACACCTTTTTATCCGTGACAATAGGAGGGTTTGATTAGGGAGTACAACTCGGTTCTGAATACGCCAAAGCGACAGGTCCCATTAAATTAGTTCTTTTCAAAGTAGAGAACATTACTCATAAGTAGTTCTATTAACAAGTACTTGATTATCAATTGATTATGTGAATTGAATTCGAACTTGTCTTTATCAATTAATTTTAATTTACTATTTTATTTATCATTGCTTACCCTTTAAAACCATTATTTTCAATTGCCTTAGATACACACCATAACAACAGATAACGATAGATTGAAATTTGGTCTCTGTGGATTCGACAATCTTTTATATTACTCTGACGTGTTCGTACACTTGAGAAAAACACGCATCAAGTTTTTGGCACCGTTGCCAGGGACCAATTTCAGCAAATTTTGTACCCTGTAGTTATACCGTTTAGACTAAGGTTGTTACCTGTCGGTGAATGTGAAAGACTCACAGTGCCGGAAGCTTAGTAGACCCTCTAGCTGAACCTGAACGTTACGCTCGCGCACGTTTATTTTTCCATAGAATTAGGAGAGCTATGGCCGAAGATCAAACCCGAAGACCTCTTAAGGACTTCACCCAACCATCAAACGAGGAACCTAGTTCTAGTATAGTAAACCCCGTTATCCCAACTAATAATTTTGAACTTAAACCATCCCTGCTGCAATTAGTTCAGCAGAGACAATTCGCAAATCTTGCTACCGAGAACCCAAATCAACATTTAAAAAACTTTCTCCAATTAGCAGACACCTTTAAAACCAATGGAACTCCTCCTGAGGCGATCCGCTTAAGACTATTTCCCTTTTCCCTCAGAGATAAAGCCCTATCATGGTTAAATTCCCTTCCACCCAATTCCATAACAACTTGGGAAGCCCTTAGAAGAGTATTCCTTGCTAGATATTTTCCCCCAAGTAAGACCACTGTTCTTCGAAACCAAATAACCAGATTTACCCAAAACCAAGGAGAATCGTTGTTCGAAGCCTGGGAGAGATATAAAGAGCTATTAAGAGCATGCCCACATCATGGTTTAAAGAATTGGCTAATCATTCAAACCTTCTATAATGGACTTCACTATAACACTAAGATGACCATCGACGCTGCCGCTGGTGGCGCATTGATGAACAAACCTTACCCTGAAGCTAGTTCCCTTATCGAAGATATGGCCCAAAACCATCATACATGGTGCGTAGAAAGAGTAACAATGGAAAAGAAGGAAGCCCAAGGAGGAATACATGAGTTGAGCTCTATAGACATGATGCAAGCTAAAATGGACGCGTTGGCCCTTAAAGGTGAACATATGTATACAACCCCGAATACTATAGCAGCAGTTTAGTCGAATTGTGAGATATGTGGGATGCAAGGACACTAATCCACGGAATGCAGTCTGTTAAATGAGACCAGCTCTGAACAAGTGAACTACACCCAAGGGAACCCATTTTCAAACACCTACAACCCAGGATGGAGGAATCACCCAAACTTCTTCTATAAAAATAATAACCCTATCCAAAATACCGCACCTCTGAGACAACAAGGTTATCAAGCCCCGAGAACAAATCAACTTATGCAACCTGTACCACCAAAACCGAGCCTTGAAAAAAATATGGAAAATTTTATCACCGCTCAGACACAACAAAACAAAGAGTTCATGAACCAAAACGTTCATGTTAACGAACTAATTACCTAGTTAGTGACCAAGGTTGACCAAATTATCACCCACAATAAGATGCTTGAAACCCAGATCTCTCAGGTAGCTTTAAACCAAGCCCCTCAGACTACACCTGAAGGACAGTTCCCTGGACAACCTCAACAGAACCCGAAATGGCAAGCAAATGTCATTACTCTACGAAGTGGGACCGCCTATGAGGAACCCTTAACCCCAAGATTAAGTGAGCCTGAAACTTCTAAGAGAAATAAAGAGAAGGAACCAGAGGAATCTGAAAATCAGAGAGGTCAAGAAAAAGGAGAAGAACCTAAAAACAAAGCCTGTGTACCACCACCGCCATACAAACCACCAATACCATACCCGCAAAGACTAAAGCAAACCCAAATCAATAACCAGTATCAAAAATTCGTTAAGGTTATAGAAAAACTTCACGTAGAAATCCCCTTTACAGAAGCCATCACCCAAATACCTTCTTACACAAAGTTTCTCAAAGACATACTTATAAATAAACGTAGACTTGAAGATCCGAAACCCGTGGAATGTAATTCTATTTCCGAGAATAAGTTAGCAAAGATAGATAAAGATCCCGGAAATTTTTCCATTCCTCGTATTTTGGGGAATCATGTCATCGAAAAAGCTTTTCTAGACTTAGGAGCCAGTGTGAGCTTAATGCCTTTAGCAGTTTTTGAAAGGTTAAACTTAGGAGAATTACAACCTACTAAGATGTCACTTCAATTGGCCGATAGATCCGTTAAATACCCTATAGGAATACTTGAAGACGTCCCAGTTAGGATAGGTCAGCTGTTTATCCCTACTGACTTTGTTGTCATGGACATTAAAGAAGATGACGACATACCAATCCTCCTAGGAAGACTGTTCTTATCAACCCCTGGAGCCATAATAGATGTTAAAAAAGGGAAACTAACCTTTGAGGTAGGTAACAAGAAGATAGAATTTGCACTCTCGAAATTTCTTATGGCACCTGTAATAGGAGATGCTTGTTATGCCTTAGATATCAATGATGAATGCATTAGGGAATTAGAATAGGAAGAAGAAACTGAATCAATAAAATTACCATCAACTCTTATTTGGGAAGATGACAGTTATAAAAAACCCTACATTGATGATAACCTTCACGAATGTTTATCTCTTACCCCTTACCGAGGATAGACGATCTTTTTGATCAATTGAAAGGCGCCTGCGTGTTCTCGAATATTGATCTGAGATCGGGCTATCACCAGATTCGTGTGAAGAGTTCTGATGTTCCGAAGACTGTATTCAGAACCCTTTACGGCCATTATGAATTCTTAGTGATGCCTTTCGGTGTGATGAATGCTCCATCTGTATTTATGGACTACATGTATCGGATATTTCAGAATTACTTGGATTAATTTGTTGTGATCTTTATCGACGACATTCTTATCTATTCCCGTACTCCGCAAAAGCACGAAAAGCATCTAAGGATTGTCCTATCGATACTGCAGGAGAAGCAACTTTTTGCTAAGTTTAGTAAGTGTGAATTTTGGATGACGGAAGTCAAGTTCCTTGGACATGTTATATCACAGGGAGGTGTAGCAGTAGATCCGTCAAAAATAGAGGTTGTACTTAATTGGGAGAGACCGAAGAATGTTACCGAAGTGAGAAGCTTCATAGGTTTGGCAGGTTACTACAGGAAGTTTATTAAAGGTTTTTCTCAGAAGGCGTTACCGTTTACTAGACTCACTAGGAAGGACTTCGCTTATGAATGGGATTTTGGTTGTGAGCAAAGTTTTGTGTGGTTGAAAGAGAAATTGACAACTGCTCCAGTCTTGATTATTCCCGATCCTAACAAATCTTACGATGTGTTTTGCGATGCTTCAAAGACGGGTTTAGGAGGTGTTCTCTTGCAAGAAGGTCAGGTAGTATCGTATGCTTCCAGACAGTTGAGTGTTCTTGAGAAGAATTACCCTACGCATGATTTGGAATTAGCGGTTGTGGTGTTTACCTTAAAAGTATGGCGGCACTATTTGTATGGTGTGCGTTTTGAGATGTTTAGTGACCATAAGAGTTTGAAGTACCTCTTTGATCAAAAGGAACTGAATATGAGGCAGAGGAGATGGATGGAGTATTTGAAAGATTATGACCTTGAGTTGAAGTATCATCCAGGAAAAGCGAATAAAGTGGCAGATGCTTTAAGTAGGAAAAGGATTCATAGTGCCGAATTGATGGTGTTGAAGTATGCATTGTTAGAAAAGTTTTAAGATCTTAATCTTCAGTTTGTTTGGACTCCGAATGGTGTAATCATGGGAAACTTGAATATTAATTCTACTTTGAGGAATGATATTCAACAAGCGCAAGTTTTAGATGAGAAGTTGCAAGGATTGTTACTCCAACCGGGTTTCGTAAGAGCGTTAGATGGGATCATTCTATTCAACCAAAGAATTTGCATCCTGGATGATGATGTGTTAAAGAGAAAAATTATGGAAGAAGCACATAAAGGTTCTTTTACGATACATCCGGGTTCTTCATAGATGTATCAAGACTTGAAGAGGGAGTATTGGTGGTCCGGAATGAAGAAGGACATTGCGGTATTTGTGTCCGAATGTACGGTGTGTCAGCAAGTGAAGATTGAGCACCAAAGACCAGGTGGATTGTTACAACCTTTGGACATCCCGATTTGGAAATGGGATAGTATCTCTATGGAATTTACAGTAGGTTTACTGAGTACTCAGGGTGGTTATGACTCTGATTGGGTAATTGTGGACCGACTAATGAAATCCGCACATTTCTTAGCCGTGAAGACTACATATAAGGCAAGTCAGCTTGCAAGGTTGTGTATTGCTGAAATTGTGAGATTGCATGGTGTCCCGTCCAGTATTGTATCGAATAGAGATCCGAAGTTCACTTCGAGATTTTGGAAGGTGTTCCAACAAGCCATGGGTACGAATTTGCGTTTGAGTACTTCTAATCATCCTCAAACGGATGGTCAGACGGAACGTACGATTCAAACGATGGAAGATATGTTGAGAGCATGTGTTTTAGAAAGTAAAGGGACTTGGAAAGAACTTTTGTCGTTGATCGAATTTTCGTACAACAATAGTTATCATATGAGCATCGGTATGGCTCCGTATGAGGCTTTGTACGGAAGAAGGTGTAGAACACCGTTGTGTTGGTAAGAAGTGGGTGAAGATAGGATTTTAGGACCGGAAGTTATTCAAGAGACTACGGAAAAGATTCGTATGATCCGAGAAAAGATTAAACAAGCCCAAGATCGTCAGAAGAGTTATGCTGACAATCGAAGGAGACTTTTGGAATTTGATGAAGGAGATCATGTTGTAAACACCCCAAATTTTCCCTCACTCATTTCACACCATGGCTTGTGATCTTTTCATGTGCATAAGTTCAATCATAGCATCTCATACCACATTTTTGTTTCACTGCATTGCTTCTAAGTCATCTGCATCTAGGGTTGGTGATCTGAGCCATCCAAGAGCCTTTTGAGCCACTCCAAAGGTCTTAAATCACTTAAAAGGGGTCCATGTGTGTTCAAGCATTATATTATATCCTCACAAGATCAAAGAAACCAAAGAATCACAAGAACTGAGAAAGGCATGGAAGCAGAGCCAGGCTTAACTACACAGATGACCTAGAATTAGGGTTTTGGTTTCAAAGGCCATAACTCCAAATTTTTTGGTCATTCTTGTTTCTATTAGTATCTATATGGTATGAGGATCATGCATATCAATTTTCATGAAGAAATTCAATGGGGAAGGCATCTAATCAAGAGTTGACTTCTTGAGCAAGTCAGTGCAAAATCAGGGCATCTGAGGCCCCCAATGACCCAACCAAAGGGTGTTCTCCACCATTTTGAATGTGTATGATCTTTATTTGATCATAGAAGATGTTAGAAGTTCACAAAATTGGAAAATTTCAAGCCATTTGCAAAGTTGCCATTTTGAGAAAGTGACTTGTAATGAAAACTTGCCATTTTGGGAAAGTTTTTCAACCTCCTCAAATTGATTCAAAAATGCTTCAAATGAGAAAACTTTGGTCATGAAAGTTGTAGAATGGATCCTCCCATTTTCAAAAAGTACAAGAACTCATTCTAATTCATTTTGGATCAAAAGTTATAGCTTGTCAAAGTTGGCAAAAATCACTTAATTTTCACTTTTGTACCAAAGAGGCAAAGTTGCAAAACCTCATGCCAAGGCAAAATGTGACTTCAGATGGACTTCTATGCATTACACAAACATGAACCATGACCTAAAAATCAGAATGCACCAAAGAATTGTTCATTTTCATGCCTTGATCTTTAAGAAACTTCAAAATGGCCAAAACTTTGTGAAATTGCAAAAACTCACATAAACTCAAATCCACTTGCTGCATTGCCTCAAATCCATTTCCATGGTTCTCCATGATCACAGCTGAGCCAAGCCATGCCCTTGTACCATGACTGAACCATCCCATACCTCTTCTTACACAAAAGTTGACTTTTGGCAAAATGGCCCATACCAATCAACATAGGCCAGCAACAACTCTCTGACCTATCCCAACTTGATACATGTACCAAAAGGAACTCAACACATAACACAACACAGCCTAATCTCTCCCACAAGCCAGCATCCTCAAAACTCACCTCTTATGCATTTTCATTCGAATCCCTCCATACAGGCTTCAAACATCAAAACAAACATCACAAAACCATTCACCATGTTCCTCTGATCATTTCCCAATCCTCATTTGGCCCTGAAACCACCCCAAGCAGAAACACGATTTTCCACCCCTCCTGAACAGAACTTCATCAATCTCTCAAACCAGCCAAAAGAAATTCCAAACAAGCATTGCAAGTTTCTCAGGGAGTTCATTAAAGGCATCTTGGACCAAAGAAGCAGCCAGAAAGTTCCAAAGATCAAAGCTCTAGTTCAGGTGAGCTCAAGAACAATTTTTCCAGAAACTTGTTTTTAAGTTACTAAATGATTCTTTATGCTTCACTGATCATGCTGATGTGTTCTGTTTTGAAAATGGTTGAGAAATGAGTATGTATTCATGTTCTGAAATTCTTTTGACCTAGAACTGTTTTGATTCGATTCTCACTTTTGATGTGTTTTAAATGTTGTTTGTTTGATGATTCTTAATGTATGATGTATGGGGATCATTTCTGGGCAGAAAAATTGAGTGTTAGAAGCTTAGGGAGAGAGATAGCAATTTTCAGGGAGAGGTGTGGCCGGAGAAGATGACCGGAGGTCATTTCCGGCCACCTGAAAGTCATTAGTGTATTAATTGCGTTTAGGGCTCAGTTTGAATGTGGACCATGGATTCAGTTGACCAGTGTTGACTCCCGCGCGTTTGTGTGGCTCAGATCACCCCATTAAGCCCTAATCCACGTCATTAGCATAATTAATTAGGTTTAATTTTAATTTCAGCCAGTTTGAATCTGGGCCACTGGATCTGGCGCCAGTCAACTCCCTCCAAAAACATTTAAACCACAGCCTCAGGATCTGTTGAGTTTCTCTTTAATTCAATTTTTATTTCATTTTATTTGTTTTATCTTGTACGAATTATTTAAAATAGTAAAAAACATTTAAAAATTCTGAAAATTTTTGTCAAGCATTTCATTAATTTTTCAGAACCCAAAAATATTTTTATTTTTATTTTTTGTATTAAAAATTATTTTTAAATCATTTAAATGTTTATTTTAATTAGTTAATGGAAATTAATTAATTAAAAATGCATTTAAGTATTTAAAAATCACAAAAAAAATTCACATTGCATTCTAAAACATTTAGAAACATTATCAAACACTCAAAACAAATTTCTTTTTGGTTCTTGAACTATTTTGACCTTTTTCATTAGAATTAAATTCATTTAAAGGCAATATTTTTGTTCAAACTTAGAAAAATCCATTCTGCCTAACCATTGAGAGTTTGATGATGGTTCTTATTGCATTGCATCCTTCATAGCATGTAGTTTATAGGATACAATTGGTTTGAACTTATCTTGCATTTTCAATTTATTGTGCATTTTTCTTTGTGAGGTATCCCAAAACCCTAATTGACTTGAGAAATTCATAAATTGCACTAGGTTAAGAGTTGGGTCCCCTCCTTTGGGCAGTGAACTTATGTAGGGTTAGGGTTCCTTTGATCCCATTTTCAATTTTTTGTCATATCATTTGCTTCTGGTTTTGAATTTTTGCATTGCATGTTGTATGTAAACCCTAATTTGTGCCTTCCTCTGCATCCATGTCTCATTTGCTTGCATTTAAGAACTTGTCATGACATTTTATGCATCCATATGATATGTAAGACATCTTAGGACATATTAGAATCATGCTTGATCATTGCATCTTTCATTTGACATGTTATATGTTCATTGCATTTCATAAACCTTCATGAGCTTCCATGGTTCAAAGCATGCTTCATTTGCATCCACATCCTTGTATGATCATCCACAACTCTTGGCATGTGTTTGCATCATCTCTTAGCATCATTAGCATCATGTTTATGCTTCTTACTTTGTATTGCATCATGGCATTTCATCTCATTTTCATTGCATTGCATTTCTTTTGCTAACTTTTCAGGTTAATGGTAAGTTTGTTTGGGAGGTGAATTTGCCTTCACCTCCTACCTCCTCTCATCTTGTCATTTTACATCCTTGCTGCATTTTTACTTGTCTTTGAGTGAGCTTTCTCACTTGTGCCTCTCTTCTCTCTTTTCTCTTCTCATTTCATCCCTTTTCTATCTTGCTCCTCCTTGGTGGCTTCCTTGAAGATTTCTCCTCTTAAGCCTCACAAACCCTAGGACTTCCAAGCATGATAACATTTTAGGATTGTTTAGTCCCCCTTAGACTCTTTCCTTTGAGTTTTCTTTGAGTCTTCTCTTCTCACCTCATAATCAAGGACTAAACCCTAAAGGTTTTAAGGCTTTGTGATTAAGCTTATGCCTGCATCCTTCTATTAGGATGGAGTGTATAACTTTAATCCTGAGTGTTAAACCCTTAATGTGTTTAAACCCTTTAATCAATTCACCTAATAATCATTAAGACATCAAGCTTGTAACTTGGGCCTTGCATTAGGGTTCTAATTCTTCCTTAATTGGTTAAGAAGGACTAACCCTAGTGTTAATGGACAAGTCTCCCTCAATTTGTCTTACAAACCATAAAAATCACTTCTTCATCTTATCATTAACTAAAATTCATTTAATAAAGGCTTTGTTTTGTCATGAGGTTAATTCCTAATCATGGCTTAAGTTGAGGAGCCTTTCTCAGCTTAAATGTTCTCATCTATTATCCTTCTATTAGGATGGTGTAATGAGTCCATTAAATCCTTGATTATGGCTTAAACTCATTACTTAAAACTAAACAAAAACAACAAAAAACATCTAAATAAATGCAAGTAGGTTAATGATCTTAATCCTACATCATGGTGATTAAGTGTGAGGTGCTTACTTCATACTTAAGGTATTCTCATTACCCCTAATCAGAGGGAGGATGTGATGAGTTTACTAACCCTTTGGTTTAGGCTTAAGCTCATTAACTTATGACAAACTCCAAAAGCAATAAAAGATTGAAAACAAAAAAACAAACAATAATCGTCTCCTCCGGGATTCTTTTCTCATCTCATTCACTCACGAACGAGAACTTGTTTCTTCCGTCCAATGCAAGACAGTTTGCACCTGAGCCAGACAGGTCATACACTTGAGCATAGGCAAGTAAGCAGTTCACAAGTCAATTTATCTTTCAGTCTCTTTGGGTCGAACTACGGTGTTCTGACTTCCTCATTGCACGAGAGGATACGTAGGCATAACTTAACGGTTATCGAACAAAAGTCTCTGTATATTCCCCCCTCTTCCAGTATTATCCTTTAAGCCTCAGTCTTGAGAATTTCATTCTTGTTCTTACACTGACACTTCTCTTCATTTTTATTTTGCACTGACACTTACATTTTTTTCCAGCTTTGATGCACAGATAGCACAGACACTACCCCTTTAAAACACAAATCTTTCAAGCGTGGATCCCGTCGAGTACGGCGGACAATCTGGGTGCTAATACCTTCCCAGGTTGTAACCAACCCCCTTTCTCAGTCTCTCTGGTTCGCAACCTTCTTATCCATATCTGTTCTTAGGTTTATGCAGCATTACCTTTCCCTCGGGATAAAAATGCCTAGCTGGCGACTCTTGTCTTCTGAGTTCACCCTTGTGTGTTCTCTCTCCTTTCGCCGACCGTCCGCGTCTGTACCCCTCCCGTCGAGTACGGCGGACAATCTGGGTGCTAATACCTTCCCAGGTTGTAATCAACCCCCTTTCTCAGTCTCTCTGGTTCGCAACCGTCTTATCCATATCTTTCCAGGTCTATGCAGCATTACCTTTCCTTCGGGATAAAAATGCCTAGCTGGCGACTCTATTCATTCCTTCCCTTTCGCCGACCGTCCGCGTCTGTACCCCTTCTGACCCAGGTGTCATTCGGTGGGAGCGACAGCTTGGCGACTCTGCTGGGGAACCTTATACTGTAACCAGGGCTTCTGTTTCTTTTTGTGGGTTCCTCCTAGCGCTTGTTTGATTTGTGTTTACTGGGGTGTTTTGTGCTAATTGTGTTTATATAGTTGCTTTATTTATTGCTTTATGTACAGCTTTATTTATTGCTTTCTTTACAGTTTTTCATATTTCATACTGTCATTATCATTGCTGGATCTGTTCTTCTGTCTTGGTGGGTGGGGTTCTATTGAGAGTTTAAGGTCCTATACCTGGGACCTGAGTGACACCTAGGCTAGAGTGGTTCATGTTCTTTCCCATTCCATTTTGGTCTGGTGCGGGAATATGAAACACGGTTCAGACATGGGTTTCTTCTTGAGAACTCTGTGCTACGGATTTCCTGTAGCACTAGGGCTATTTGGGAAGCCTGCTAAGTCTGGATGACCTTTACTATGACCTTCAGAAACTGGGGTGAATTAGAGGAGGATCTTTTATGGTTATTGTAAACATTGTACCTCCGGGTTAGAAGTGTTTACACTTCTCATAACTGATCCAAGTCTGAGGATCCTTGTTTTAGAACACTACCTGTGAGGGGGTTGGGCTGTTTACAGGTTTGCAGGTACCTTTGGCCACATCATACATTGTTACTTGTTTTGATTAAGAGTACCTCACTTTGGACAGTTCTTGTGATTAACCCTGGATATGTGACTCTTTATTTGAGTCCCCCACCTTGGTTACTGGATTTCTGAACCTCCATCTGGACTTCTTGAACATACATGGGCTTTATATCAAGACAGATAATCAGATCCAGCTTGATCACAAACCCTTGCATATCATTTGCATACATCATCATTGCATCATTTGACATTTGTTTATTTGTTTTTCAGGGTATCCACATTATATCTGGCTTGGTTTTGACCCCTTTCTTCTGCATAGACCTCTGCTTCAGCTATCTTCATCAGTTTCCTGCTTTAGTCATCTTCATCATCACTAGCATCAGCCTATCAGTGGCTCACCTCCAGTATTGGTCTTGATCTTCATCAGCACTTGCTTTCAGCTCCTCTTCAGCATTTATGGCTACTCCCAGGAAAAGCAACATATCATACCATTTCTTTGAGCTTGTTTTGACTGGTATCAGGAAGGTCCAGTCACTTATCACCCCTGACCACATCCCTTTATTCAGAGAGCATTATGGAGGCATCCTTGATATGGTTATGGACTTAGACCCTTCTCAGAGGAGTATGATTCACACCTGCCTACAGTTTTATGACCCTCCTTTGAGATGCTTCACTTTCCCAGACTTTCAGCTAGGACCTCTGCTGGAGGAGTTTTCATCATTGATTGGAGTACCTGTCAGGGGTGGAGTCCCCTTTAACCCAGAGATGACTTCTCCCAGCAATGGAGAAGTGGCAAAAGCACTGTACCTGGAGTCAACTTTGATTGAGCAAAATATGACAACAAAGGCTGGGATCCCTGGTTTGCACTTAGACTTCTTGATTTCTCAGGCCATCTTGAAGGCCTCTTTGGGAGAATGGAGGGCAGTTTGTGCACTGTTAGCCCTCAGCATATATGGGGTTATACTGTTTGCAGACGAGCCCAAGTTTATCAGCAAGAATGCCATTCATCTTTTCCTTCTGAGGAACCCAGTACCTACATTGCTGGGAGATTTCTATTATTCCATTCATCAGAGGAATGAGAAACAGAGAGGGAAGTTGGTGAGATGCTGTGCTCCTTTGTTTCACACTTGGCTGCTCAAACACCTACCTAAGACAGATGCCTTCCTGAACCCTCACCAACAAAAGAATTGGGCTAAGAGGCTCATCGCTTTGACTTCGGATGATATCAGATGGTGCACCCAGAGCACCAAAGGCAAGGACATCATCACCAGTTGTGGGCAACACCCAAATGTACCTCTGATAGGAGTAAAGGGTTGCATCAACTACAATCCTTTGCTATTTAAGAGACAACTGGGCTATGCTTTGGTTCACCCTCCTAGAGTGCAAGATTTAGCTGAGACCCTGTATTGTGAAGTAAAGCCAAATTCAGCTGTTGTCAGACAAGCATCCTGGGCTTGGGACAACATCCAGACAAAGGGGGTGGCTATCCTTGGAAAGTGTAATAATGTTGCTTCAGCTCAGTACCATGACTGGTCCCATGCTAGAGCTCAGATTACTGGGATGCCCTTCACTTTGGAGGGCACACCTGGACCCTCTACAATACAGCCAGCAGCCACTGTCAGCCTGGAAGAATTTGAGAAGCTGAAGGAAAGGAATGAGAATCTGTCTCAAGCTCTGAAGAAGACTCTTTGGGAAAGGAGTGATGGTCGTCTGGACATTGAGAGGTTGGAGAAGCTTAGGGTGGAGCATCTGGCCAAGATTGAGAAAACAGAGGACTACATCAAGAAATCAAGAGCTGGGGAGCAAATATTGAAGAATGCTTGTAAGGAGGCCAAGCTTCAGAAGTCTAGGACTGAACTCTATCTACAAGAAAGTCAGGCTAGGTGGGTCAGGATCACTGAAGCCCGGACACAAGAAGATAAGAGAACTCAAGCCAGGATTGAACAGTTAGAGGCCAATGAAAAGAAGCAGCAGGAAGCTTTGCTGGCAGCCCAGAAGGAGATTTCAGAGTTGAAGCTTAGGGCTGGTTTGAAAAGATCAAAGGATCAGGACAGGCACAAGAAGCTGACCACTGCCATTGCCACCAGAAACCTCCTCATCAGGACTATTACAGAGCGCCCAGCTGGTCCAGTGACTGAGGCACTTTTGAAGGAGGTTAAGGAGGATGAGTTTGGATTAGATGTTTGACTTCTTTGCTTGTTGTTTATTTCCATTTTATGTACTTTTCTTTTTGATGTATTTTGACCCTTCAGGGACATGTGTTGTAAAAAACAGACTATGTATGATTCACCATTTGTAATATATATCTGTTAGTTTGTTTTTCATTGGGTTTCTCTTCTCAAAACAACATCAAAGCATCTTCCACGAGGTCTGGGAAAGGTCAAAACCAAGAACCAAGCCGGATACCTTGGAAAACAAATAAGCATATTGCATTGCATACTAACTTTTGTTTTGTTTTGTAGGTTTTGTTGTTATTTGTTTGTTTCTAACTCTGTTGTGGTCTCAGGAAATATTGCTCGCAGAAGAGTGTTCCCTGTCAACCGTGCACACCGGTATCCTAGTCGCAACAACCTTCCGGGTATTCTAATGGAGCAAGTACAGCAAGACCTGACTGAGGTCAGAACCCAGATGGCTAATGAAAGAGTGGAGATGAGAAACCAAATGGCCCAATTCATGACCGTGATGACTGGCTTGGCCCAGAGTCAGGAAAGGCTAAGGGCATTGGTAGAAAGACAAACCCCCGAGGAACCTCATCCTGGCACTGGAGGAACAAGTAATAATGAAAGGGGTCAGCCTCATGTCAATCCACCTGTATTTGGACCTCATCTAGATCCGGAAGTCAACATCCCGGGTAATGTGCAAGGAAATACTACTGGGGGGAGGATCTTACGAGAAGACCCCCAAGAGGAGCAATTTACTGTCATGGGAGCTGGAGATGAAGTCTATGATAGGAGGTTTGATGAAATCGCTGAGAAGTTGAGATCCTTGGAGTCTCAGAATTCCTTAGGCTTTGATGTAATGGATATGGGGTTAGTGGATGGGGTAAGAATTCCCCACAAGTTCAAACCTCCGTGCTTCGAGAAATACAATGGAACCTCTTGTCCACGAACTCACCTGCAGTCTTTTCTGGGGAGACTTAAAGCATATACCATGGATGAAAAGCTGTGGATGTTCTATTTTGAAGACAGTTTGACTGGGGCTTCAAGGGAGTGGTATTCACACTTGACCAGAGCTACCATCAGATGCTGGAAAGACTTAGCTGAAGCCTTCATCAGGCAGTACCAATACAATCTGGATATGGCTCCTAACAGGACCCTTTTGATGGGAATGTCTCAATCCTCCAGAGAAAGCTTCAGGGAATATGCCCAAAGGTGGAGACAGCTTGCTGCTGCTGTCCAGCCACCCATGTCGGAAAGAGAAATGGCTGACATGTTCATGAATACTTTGCAAGGAACATACATTGATAGATTGGCTGCCTTTTCTTCTACCAGCTTCGCAGACGTAGTTATAGCCGGTGAAAGAATTGAAAGTCTGCTAAAAATGGGCAAAATTTCTGATAATGGTGCAAGTTCGTCCAGTAATCCCAGGAAGCCTTTTGTGGGACCCCGGAGGACCGGTGAGACAAATGCCATTCATGCCAGCAGGGGCAGACCTCAGTATGTTCATAGATCAGTAGCAGCTGTCACTATTCCAGCTCCAATTCCTCAGCAACCAGCATATCAACAACCACACCAACCACATTATCAGCAGCAAGTTCAGTATCCTCCACAAAGAACCTACAACAACAACAATAGCAATCAACAGCAAAGACCCTTCCAACAAAGACCATCACAGGAAAACAGGGTGATTGACCCTATCCCTATGCCTTATGCTGCCTTATTGCCACAACTCCTGAAACTTAACGTGGTTGAGTTAAGGACATTGGCACCACCAGATCCCTCCAATCTCCCAAAGAATTATGATATCAACGCCATGTGTGCTTTCCATTCCAATGCACCTGGCCACAATACCGAGAAGTGCAGGGCCCTGCAAATGAAAGTTCAAGATCTGGTGGATTCTAAAGCCCTCAACTTTGCACCGCCTCCAAATGTCAATAGAAATCCTATGCCTAATCATGGTGGGCCGAGGATTAATGCCATTGAGGAAGACAAACCATCTACTTTGATCACCAGTGTTGCACAAATTCGAACACCTCTAGTCGAAATTAAAGCTCAGCTTCTAGAGTGCCAGGTGTTCCCCGGGTGTGAGCTCGGTTGTGGGTATTGCAACATTGCAGTCAACGGGTGTGATAGTTTGAGAAGCGGCATAGATAGTCTTATCAGGGATGGTATCCTTCAGATCTCAACAACGGCACCTACAAATCCAGCAATTCCTTTGATAACAATTCTTGATTCTTCTACAACAGCAACAACAATCATTCCTACCGATTCATCAATATCATCAGCAATGGCTCCGTCCATCACTTCAACAAATCAGATTTCAACAACCATTCCTTCTACAACATCAGCATCCTTTTTATCAGCAGAATCTTCTACAACGCCAACAGAAATTAATGAAGATGTCTCGGCAGTCACCATCTACTATGATCCATCAAATGTTCCTCCAAACAACAACTTTCAACAACAAACAGTGGCACCTCCTGCCAGATCACCAGTCACGATTTACTACGATCCGCACACCATTACAGTACCCTCCTTTGCAGCAGTCAGTCCAGTTACCATTATGGTACCCGGACCAGTTCCTTATGAAAGCAGTAATGCCATACCTTGGCATTATGGCTCTGATCTATACTGCAACGGGGAGAAAATCACTTTGGATTCTTCAACCTCTTCTCCACAAATTGATAATGTTGGGGGAGGCGGAGGCTTCACTAGAAGCGGACGCCTTTTTGCCTCACAAACACAAAGACCTAATGCTGAAGCAGAAGTTGCTGCCAAAGCAAAAGGAAAGAGTGTGGTATGTGAAGAGCCAGCTGTCAAAGAAACTCAGAGGACATCTTTTGAACAAGATGTAGATGAGTTTATGAGAATCATAAAGAGAAGTGATTACAAAGTGGTGGATCAGCTTCACCAAAATCCCTCAAAAATCTCCATATTATCACTGTTGATGTGTTCTGAAGCTCACCGGAATGCATTTTTGAAAGTCCTGCACGCAGCATACGTGCCAGAGGAGATCACCGTTAATCAGCTAGAAACTGTGGTGGCAAATGTCAATACCAGTCATGGACTGGGCTTCACCAATGCTAACTTAACAACGGAGGGACGTAACCACAACAAGGCTTTGCATATCACCTTGGAATGCAAGGGTGCTATTCTATCTCATGTACTGGTGGACACTGGGTCATCCCTCAATGTTCTACCAAAGAAAGCCTAAGTGAAGCTGGAGTATGATGGCTTGGCACTGCGTCTAAGTAATTTGGTGGTGAGGGCATTTGATGGCTCCAAAAGATCAGTGCTTGGGGAGATTGATCTGCCTGTGATGATTGGCCCGCAGACTTTTAAAACTACCTTCTATGTGATGGACATTCAGCCGGCCTACAGCTGTTTGTTGGGTAGACCCTGGATCCATGCCGCTGGCGCTGTTACGTCTACCCTGCACCAGAAGTTGAAATTCTAGTGGGAAGGCCAGATCATCACCATCTGTGGGGAAGAAGACATCTTTGTTAGCCATCTGGCTACGTATAAATACATTGAGATGGATGGAGAGATCCATGAAACTATGAGCCAGGGGTTTGAGGCCCTGAACATTAATGAAGCATTTGCTGTACTGGGAACCTCCATAACATCATATCAGCAAGCCCGGAAGGTTGTTGAAGAGGGTACTGCCCAAGGCTGGGGCAAGCTGTTGCCCGTGGAAAAGAAAGAAGACAGATTTGGGTTGGGTTACAGACTAACTCAACAAGATCAATCAGAGGCTGCAAAAGAGCCCAATTTTGTCAGCGGGGGAATGCTCACCCCGGATGCTGTGAGCAACTTGGAATACGAGGAGGAAAGCGACCGCAACCTAGAGAGCTGGATACGTCCAAGGATCCCGGGGAGCCAAGTCCTTAACTGGTCTTCCCAGGAAATTATAAGGGTTACTCCTGCAGAGTAATTATTATTTCCTGTATTTTTAAGCATGCATCAAGTCTTGCATCTTGCCCAAGATGTCAAGACTCATTTTGTAATCGGGCCATCTCGTATTTTGTGCAAAGATCAATCAATGAATATCAGGACATCTTTTGCAAATGAGTCTTTTCCTTTTCCGCTCACTGTTTTTCATTTTTCTTTTTGTACAAAAATAAAATGGCAATGTTTTTCAAAATGATAACTTCATTTCACTTTTTCTAAATAAGATAAAATTGATCACTAAAATAAACCAATCTAAACCCTTGCAGAAAGTGCCTTTCAGACCGCACCGACAACAACACTGCTATGACTTCGTATGACTTTGACAATCCAATCAATCAAGCTGATGAAGGGGTTGAAGAAGATTATGAGCTACTTGAAGAGCTAGCCAGGTTGTTAAGGCAAGAGGAGAAGGTTATCACTCCTCATCAGGAGGAGATTGAAACGGTTAATCTTGGTACGGAAGAAGACTTGAAAGAAGTCAAGATCGGGGCCTGCCTGCAAGATTCAGTGAAAGAGCAACTGATTGACATGCTTCGGGAATATGTGGATGTTTTTGCCTAGTCTTATCAAGATATGCCAGGGTTGGACACCGACATTGTCATGCACAAGCTACCTCTGAAAGAAGATTGCCCACCAGTAAAACAGAAATTGCGTCGTACTCGCCCAGATATGGCAATGAAGATAAAAGAAGAGGTACAAAAACAGTGGGACGCCGGTTTCCTTGTTGTGACTAGCTATCCGCCGTGGGTTGCTAATATTGTACCTGTGCCTAAGAAGGATGGCAAGGTAAGGATGTGTGTGGACTACCGGGATCTAAACAGAGCCAGACCGAAAGATGACTTCCCTTTACCTCACATTGATGTATTGGTTGATAATACGGCTCAGTTCTCAGTATTCTCCTTCATGGATGGATTTTCAAGATACAATCAGATCAAAATGTCACCTGAAGACATGGAGAAGACAACTTTCATCACACCCTGGGGCACGTTCTGTTATAAAGTGATGCCATTCGGACTGAAGAATGCTGGTGCAACTTATCAACGGGCTATGGTAACATTATTCCATGACATGATCCATAAAGAAATTGAATGTTATGTGGATGACATGATTGCCAAGTCCCTCACAGAAGAAGACCACCTGGTGAATCTGTTGAAGCTATTCAAGCGTCAGAGGAAGTACCAACTGAAGTTAAACCCCAATAAGTGCACATTCGGGGTGCGATCCGGTAAGCTGCTGGGATTTATTGTAAGTGAGAAAGGGATTGAAGTTGACCCTGATAAAGTAAAAGCCATTCAAGAAATTCCTGCACCGAAGTCAGAAAAAGAAGTTCGGGGGTTTCTAGGTAGATTGAACTACATTTCAAGGTTCATATCTCACCTTACAGCAACCTGTGAGCCTT
This sequence comes from Lathyrus aphaca, assembly GCA_963966055.1. Classification (NCBI taxonomy): domain Eukaryota; kingdom Viridiplantae; phylum Streptophyta; class Magnoliopsida; order Fabales; family Fabaceae; genus Lathyrus; species Lathyrus aphaca. Next base: position 338,639,024 of record OZ014523.1, on the reverse strand, counting down.
TGTTCAAACTGTTAAGAAAAGAAGAAACGGTCAGGTGGAACGAAGACTGCCAGAGGGCTTTTGACAAAATCAAGGAATACTTAAAAGAGCCTTCAATCCTTATGCCTCCAGTGGAAGGAAGACCTCTAATCATGTATTTGACAGTATTAGAAGAGTCAATGGGGTGTGTGTTGGGCCAGCATGACGAGTCTGGTCGAAAAGAGTATGCAATATACTACCTAAGCAAAAAGTTTACCGACTGTGAACAACGTTATTCACTGCTCGAGAAAACTTGTTGTGCTTTAGCGTGGGCTGCTCGCCGACTAAGGCAGTATATGTTGACCCACACTACCTTGTTGATCTCAAAGATGGATCCAGTTAAGTACATTTTTGAGAAGCCAGCACTTACCGGACGGGTTGCAAGATGGCAAATGATTCTCACAGAATACGACATTCAGTACACATCTCAGAAAGCCATCAAAGGCAGTGTATTGTCGGATTACCTTGCTGAGCAACCCATTGATGATTACCAGCCTATGAGATTTGACTTCCCTGATGAAGACATCATGTTCATAAAAGCGAAAGATCATGAAGAGCCTATTCACACTGAAGGGCCTGACCCAGAAGAAGAATGGACTATGATGTTTGACGGGGCTGTTAATATGAATGGTCGTGGTGTTGGTGCAGTACTCATTACACCTAAGGGAGTTCACATGACTTTCTCGGCAAAGCTCACCTTTAACTGCACCAACAACGAAGCTGAATACGAAGCTTGTATTATGGGTCTTGAGGAAGCCATTGACCTCAGGATCAAGACTTTGACTGTATTCGGAGATTCAGCTCTGGTAATTAATCAAACCATGGTACACCCACCAAGATCATCTGATACCTTACCGGGACTATACGAGGAGGTTATTGACTTTCTTCACAACGGTCAAGCTTGAGTATATCCCCCGAGATGAAAATCAGTTTGCAGATGCTCTGGCTACCATTTCATCCATGATCAAAGTTCAAGCTGCCAACTTTGTGCCTCAGATTTCAGTGTCCAGACTTGACAGACCATCATATGTATTTGCAGCAGACGTTGTCAAAGATGATAAGCCTTGGTTCCATGATATCAAATGCTTCTTGGAGGATCAAACATACCCACCTGGGGCATCTGCCAATGACAAGAAAAAGTTAAGAAGGCTAGCTGGTAGTTTCTTCCTGAACACTGACGGTTCCCTGTACAAGAGAAACTTCGATATGGTACTCCTCAGATGCGTTGATAGGACAGAAGCAGACTTGTTGATGCATGAGGTGCACGAAGGATCCTTTGGTACCCATGCTGGAGGGCATGCAATGGCTAAAAAATTGTTAAGATCAGGTTATTACTGGATCACAATGGATGCAGACTGTTGTGCCTATGCCAGAAAATGCCATAAATGCCAGATTTATGCGGATAAAGTGCATGTGCCTCCCAATCCTCTGAATGTGATGTCTTCACCCTGGCCCTTTGCCATGTGGGGCATTGATATGATTGGCAAGATTGAACCGACTGCTTCAAATGGCCACAGATTCATCCTGGTTGCCATTGACTATTTTACCAAGTGGGTTGAAGCAGCTTCATATGCAAATGTTACAAGATAAGTGGTAGCCCGATTTCTGAAGAGAGACATCATCTGTCGATACAGAGTTCCCGAGCGAATCATTACTGATAATGGTTCCAACTTGAACAATAAAATGATGGCAGAGCTATGCCGGGACTTCAAGATCTAACACCACAATTCTTCTCCTTACAGGCCAAAGATGAATGGCGCTGTAGAGGCAGCTAATAAGAATATCAAGAAGATTGTGCAGAAGATGGTGGTTACCTACAAAGATTGGCACGAAATGTTACCATTTGCCTTGCATGGGTACCGTACGTCCATCAGAACATCCACTGGGGCTACACCGTATCAGCTTGTGTACGGTATGGAGGCAGTCCTACCTGTTGAAGTTGAATTACCCTCCCTGCGGGTACTAATGGATGTTAAGCTGAACGAAGCAGAATGGGTTCGGTCCCGATACGAACAACTGAATCTGATTGAAGAGAAGAGATTGGCTGCAATCTGTCATGGGCAGCTGTATCAGAAAAGAATGAAGAAAGCCTTCGATCAGAAAGTCAGGCTCCGAGAGTACCAAGTAGGAGATCTTGTGCTGAAAAGACTCCTCCCTCCTCATACAGACCACAGGGGCAAGTGGACTCCGATCTATGAAGGGCCATTCGTAGTAAAGAAAGTTTTCTCTAGTGGAGCACTGATGCTCAGCACTATGGATGGTGAAGACTTCCTGTCCCCTGTGAATTCAGATGCAGTTAAAAAATACTTCGCATAAAAATGACCCGCTGGAAATAAAAACAGAATGTAAATCCAGGCAAAAATAGGGCATCCCGGCGAGTCAAAAACAGAATAAAAGACTCGGGAAAAAATAAGGGAAAATAAATAAAAAAATGCACACCCGCTGAGTTGAAAAGCCGCATTGGACAACTCAGGCAAAAATGGGTATCCCGGTGGATTGAAAACCTGAAAGGGCGATCCACGCAAAATAAGGGAATAAGCGAACAACTGCATTCCGAATTCATCTGTATCACTTACAACATGGTAAGCTTCGAAAGGTTCGAGCATCGGTCAGAATCAGCCTTCTTCAGAAAGCAAGACGAGAAGAACGTCAATGTCATACAAGTCATAGCAAAAGGGAAGCTCCTTGAAGCGTCATCAGCATTGCCAACATCTTTTTGTCTCTCAATTTGTAACGATTCCCTCATTTCAGGGGATCCGTTTCTTTGACTGTACTTGCCAATTCAGGGCACTCAAATTAATAAAATCAGATTTTCAGTCATGTTTCGTCTCGTACATTTTATTTTCGTTTGCAAAAATGTCCGATGTCCGTAATATATTGATTGCATAAATACAGATGCTTCCCTTCTAAAAAATACGTGCTTACAGGAAATATACTTACTCCCGGGAGTGTCTAAACTCCTATGATGGAATCCAGTACGGGATATCTCGGGGTACTTGTGCGTTTCTTTGCCTTTACAGGATTGCAAGAGTCCAAAGCGCAACATGGGGCATGAAAACTTCTCCCCAGTAGGTTGTCAAATCATTGTTTCCTCAGCACACCCTCCAAACAGCACCAGAGATGCTTTCTCCCCAGCTAAGTTGTCAAGCGTCATCCTCAGCAGGATCCCCACAGAAATCTCTAGGAAGATTTTTCAGTGATCTTTCTTCTTCCCCAGCCAAGTGCTAGACAGGGAACCATCTCCCCATAGAGTTTCAGCCTCTATCCAGAAGAGCAACGCATGAAGATCTCACGACAGAGTGACGAAAGCTACCACAAACCCCAGTTGGGTCCCTCATTACCGAGATAGGTCTATCAGTGATCTATTTCCCCAAGCAGAGTCATATATGTCAGATCTACCGATGATCTCATCCCCAGCTGGGATATCCACTTCAAGCGGATCAGCCAGAGATCTCTGCAGCAACGGGATCCGAATCCCGGATCGGTATCTTTGCATAATCATAGCATCCGCATCATATTTCCCCATAGAGCGTAGCATTCCGTCTAATACGGAGCATTACGGCAAAAATCAAACATATTGCATAATCATAAGCCATGTTCTGAATCAACACTTGTAAATACTGACAATCCATCAACAATATGCAGAATATTTCCCAATTCCCCGCCAGAGAACCAAAGCATTTCCCTTACAGATACGGATGCATGCTCCTTTCGGCACTCGTCCGTGTCATCACTCCCCAGTAAGTCGCCCAAACAGATGTTTATACTACAGATACTTCTTGACACTCGTCTGCGCCATATCCCAGCAGAAAGCCAAAGCATCCCTTTTGCACTCACTAACCTAGATACATATATATACACTTTTCCGACACCCGTCCATGTCACTCTCCCCAGCAAGTTAAACACTCGTCTGTGTCTCCACTCATCACTTTTCACTCATACAGATACTCGTCTGTATCTTGTATATACCACTTATATCCCCTCAGATTCGACACTTGTCTGTGTTCTTTGTTAACTAGTTGGTACTCGTCCGTATCATCATCTCTGAACGTGCGTCAAGCGTTTGTTTCTACTGATACTCGTCCGTATCATAGTCTTAAGGATGCTTGTCCGCATCTTTAATCTATACACCGTGTCAAACACTTATACCTTCATCTTTTGAATTTAGACACTCGTCTGTGTCTACCCTTCCCCAGAAGAATCCCCGACAAATCTTGTTGAACTATTTTCTTTCTATCCGACATTCGTCCTATGTCGTGATATTTTCGGCAGCCGTACCCTGCCAGGTGATCGTCCTTCACCTTTTTGATGATCGTCCTTCATCAACCCCAGTGGAGTCTCTATTCATTAGAACCCCTTCTTATCCGACATTCGTCCTATGTCGTGATATTTTGAGCAGCCGTACCCTGCTAGGTGATCGTCCTTCACCTCTTGATGATCGTCCTTCATCATGCTTATCCGATGGCCGTCCCCATCGTCGACCTTTCTCATCCGACATTTGTCCTATGTCGTGATACTTTCGGCAGTCGTACCTTGCCAGGTGATCGTCCTTCACCTTAGATGACCGTCCCTCATCTTATCTCCAGCGAAGCAGCCGTCCCCTTCTAGGTGATCGTCCCTCACCTTTGATGACCGTACCTCATCATTTATTTCCTCGATCGATGGTCGTCCCCATCATTTACCTTTAATCCCCAGAGAGTCTTAGCTTTACCTGATGGCCGTCCCCATCACAATCTCTTATATCCCTAGCTTGTCGGTCGTCCCCGTCATTGCTTTACTTCCCGCATCTTCCCCTACATGTCGGTCGTCCCCGTCATTGCTCCATCCCCAGCAGTCGTCCTCTGTTCGACGGTCGTCCTCCGTCACTCGCACTTTATAATTATACTTTACTTCCCCTTTACAATCTATATCCCTTTTCTTCTTCATTCTGTGAGTGCAAATTTTGGACTGTCTTTGGTATTCAACCACAAGTTATCTTGTTTGCCTGTTAAGCCGTTGCTTACATCCTGCACAGCTAACTCATGCTTGAATAGGGGCAGCTGTAAACACCCCAAATTTTCCCTCACTCATTTCACACCATGGCTTGTGATCTTTTCATGTGCATAAGTTCAATCATAGCATCTCATACCACATTTTTGTTTCACTGCATTGCTTCTAAGTCATCTGCATCTAGGGTTGGTGATCTGAGCCATCCAAGAGCCTTTTGAGCCACTCCAAAGGTCTTCAATCACTTCAAAGGGGTCCATGTGTGTTCAAGCATCATATTATATCCTCACAAGATCAAAGAAACCAAAGAATCACAAGAACTGAAAAAGGCATGGAAGCAGAGCCAGGCTTAACTGCACAGATGACCTAGAATTAGGATTTTGGTTTCAAAGGCCATAACTCCAAATTTTTTGGTCATTCTTGTTTCTATTGGTCTCTATATGGTATTAGGATCATGCATATCAATTTTCATGAAGAAATTCAATGGGGAAGGCATCTAATCAAGAGTTGACTTCTTGAGCAAGTCAGTGCAAAATCAGGGCATCTGAGGCCCCCAATGACCCAACCAAAGGGTTTTCTCCACCATTTTGAATGTGTATGATCTTTATTTGATCATATAAGATGTTATAAGTTCACAAAATTGGAAAATTTCAAGCCATTTGCAAAGTTGCCATTTTGAGAAAGTGACTTGTAATGAAAACTTGCCATTTTGGGAAAGTTTTTCAACCTCCTCAAATTGATTCAAAAATGCTTCAAATGAGAAACCTTTGGTCATGAAAGTTATAGAATGGATCCTCCCATTTTCAAAAAGTACAAGAACTCATTCTAATTCATTTTGGATCAAAAGTTATAGCTTGTCAAAGTTGGCAAAAATCACTTAATTTTCACTTTTGTACCAAAGAGGCAAAGTTGCAAAACCTCATGCCAAGGCAAAATGTGACTTCAAATGGACTTCTATGCATTACACAAACATGAACCATGACCTAAAAATCAGAATGCACCAAAGAATTGTTCATTTTCATGCCTTGATCTTTAAGAAACTTCAAAATGGCCAAAACTTTGTGAAATTGCAAAAACTCACATAAACTCAAATCCACTTGTTGCATTGCCTCAAATCCATTTCCATGGTTCTCCATGATCACAGCTGAGCCAAGCCATGCCCTTGTACCATGACTGAACCAGCCCATACCTCTTCTTACACAAAAGTTGACTTTTGGCAAAATGGCCCATACCAATCAACATAGGCCAGCAACAACTCTCTGACCTATCCCAACTTGATACATGTACCAAAAGGAACTCAACACATAACACAACACAGCCTAATCTCTCCCACAATCCAGCATCCTCAAAACTCACATCTTATGCATTTTCATTCGAATCCCTCCATACAGGCTTCAAACATCAAAATAAACTTCACAAAACCATTCACCATGTTCCTCTGATCATTTCCCAATCCTCATTTGGCCCTGAAACCACCCCAAGCAGAAACACGATTTTCCACCCCTCCTGAACAGAACTTCATCAATCTCTCAAACCAGCCAAAAGAAATTCCAAACAAGCATTGCAAGTTTCTCAGGGAGTTCATTAAAGGCATCTTGGACCAAAGAAGCAGCCAGAAAGTTCCAAAGATCAAAGCTCCAGTTCAGGTGAGCTCAAGAACAATTTTTCCAGAAACTTGTTTTTAAGTTACTAAATGATTCTTTATGCTTCACTGATCATGCTGATGTGTTCTGTTTTGAAAATGGTTGAGAAATGAGTATGTATTCGTGTTCTGAAATTCTTTTGACCTAGAACTGTTTTGATTCGATTCTCACTTTTGATGTGTTTTAAATGTTGTTTGTTTGATGATTCTTAATGTATGATGTATGGGGATCATTTCTGGGCAGAAAAATTGAGTGTTAGAAGCTTAGGGAGAGAGATAGCAATTTTCAGGGAGAGGTGTGGCCGGAGAAGATGACCGGAGGTCATTTCCGGCCACCTGAAAGTCATTAGTGTATTAATTGCGTTTAGGGCTCAGTTTGAATGTGGGCCATGGATTCAGTTGACCAGTGTTGACTCCCGCGCGTTTGTGTGGCTCAGATCACCCCATTAAGCCCTAATCCACGTCATTAGCATAATTAATTAGGTTTAATTTTAATTTCAGCCAGTTTGAATCTGGGCCACTGGATCTGGCGTCAGTCAACTCCCTCCAAAAACATTTAAACCTCAGCCTCAGGATCTGTTGAGTTTCTCTTTAATTCAATTTTTATTTCATTTTATTTGTTTTATCTTTTACGAATTATTTAAAATAGTAAAAAACATTTAAAAATTCTGAAAATTTTTGTCAAGCATTTCATTAATTTTCAGAACCCAAAAATATTTTTATTTTTATTTTTTGTATTAAAAATTATTTTTAAATCATTTAAATGTTTATTTTTAATTAGTTAATGGAAATTAATTAATTAAAAATGCATTATCAAACCCTCAAAACAAATTTTTTTTTGGTTCTTGAACTATTTTGACCTTTTTCATTAGAATTAAATTCATTTAAAGGCAATATTTTTGTTCAAACTTAGAAAAATCCATTCTGCCTAACCATTGAGAGTTTGATGATGGTTCTTCTTGCATTGCATCCTTCATAGCATGTAGTTTATAGGGTAAAATCGGTTTGAACTTATCTTTCATTTTCAATTTATTGTGAATTTTTCTTTGTGAGGTATCCCAAAACCCTAATTGACTTGAGAAATTCATAACTTGCACTAGGTTAAGAGTTGGGTCCCCTCCTTTGGGCAGTGAACTTGTGTAGGGTTAGGGTTCCTTTGATCTCATTTTCAATTTTTTGTCATATCATTTGCTTCTGGTTTTGAATTTTTGCATTGCATGTTGTATGTAAACCCTAATTTGTGCCTTCCTCTGCATCCATCTCTCATTTGCTTGCATTTAAGAACTTGCCATGACATTTTATGCATCCATATGACATGTAAGACATATTAGGACATATTAGAATCATGCTTGATCATTGCATCTTTCATTTGCCATGTTATATGTTCATTGCATTTCATAAACTTTCATGAGCTTCCATGGTTCAAAGCATGCTTCATTTGCATCCACATCCTTGTATGATCATCCACAACTCTTGGCATGTGTTTGCATCATCTCTTAGCATCATTAGCATCATGTTTATGCTTCTGACTTTGTATTGCATCATGGCATTTCATCTCATTTTCATTGCATTGCATTTCTTTTGCTAACTTTTCAGGTTAATGGTATGTTTGTTTGGGACATGAATTTGCCTTCACCTCTTACCTCCTCTCATCTTGTCATTTTACATCCTTGCTGCATTTTTACTTGTCTTTGAGTGAGCTTGCTCACTTGTGCCTCTCTTCTCTCTTTTCTCTTCTCATTTCATCCCTTTTCTATCTTGCTCCTCCTTGGTGGCTTCCTTGAAGATTTCTCCTCTTAAGCCTCACAAACCCTAGGACTTCCAAGCATGATAACATTTTAGGATTGTTTAGTCCCCCTTAGACTCTTTCCTTTGAGTTTTCTTTGAGTCTTCTCTTCTCACCTCATAATCAAGGACTAAACCCTAAAGGTTTTAAGGCTTTGTGATTAAGCTTATGCATGCATCCTTCTATTAGGATGGAGTGTATAACTTTAATCCTGAGTGTTAAACCCTTAATGTGTTTAAACCCTTTAATCAATTCACCTAATAATCATTAAGACATTAAGCTTGTAACTTGGGCCTTGCATTAGGGTTCTAATTCTTCCTTAATTGGTTAAGAAGGACTAACCCTAGTGTTAATGGACAAGTCTCCCTCAAGTTGTCTTATAAACCATAAAAATCACTTCTTCATCTTATCATTAACTAAAATTCATTTAATAAAGGCTTTGTTTTGTCATGAGGTTAATTCCTAATCATGGATTAAGTTGAGGAGCCTTTCTCAGCTTAAATGTTCTCATCTATTATCCTTCTATTAGGATGGTGTAATGAGTCCATTAAATCCTTGATTATGGCTTAAACTCATTACTTAACACTAAACAAAAACAAAAAAAAACATCTAAATAAATGCAAGTAGGTTAATGATCTTAATCCTACATCATGGTGATTAAGTGTGAGGTGCTTACTTCATACTTAAGGTATTCTCATTACCCCTAATCAGAGGGAGGATGTGATGAGTTTACTAACCCTTTGGTTTAGGCTTAAGCTCATTAACTTATGACAAACTCCAAAAGCAATAAACGATTGAAAACATAAAAACAAACAATAATCGTCTCCTCCGGGATTCTTTTCTCATCTCATTCACTCACGAACGAGAACTTGTTTCTTCCGTCCAATGCAAGACAGTTTGCACCTGAGCCAGACAGGTCATACACTTGAGCATAGGCAAGTAAGCAGTTCACAAGTCAATTTATCTTTCAGTCTCTTTGGGTCGAACTACGGTGTTCTTACTTCCTCATTGCACGAGAGGATACGTAGGCATAACTTAACGGTTATCGAACAAAAGTCTCTGTATATTCCCCCCTCTTCCAGTATTATCCTTTAAGCCTCAGTCTTGAGCATTTCATTCTTGTTCTTACACTGACACTTCTCTTCATTTTTCTTTTGCACTGACACTTGCATTCTTTTCCAGCTTTGATGCACAGATAGCACAGACACTACCCCTTTAAAACACAAATCTTTCAAGCGTGTATCCCGTCGAGTACGGCGGACAATCTGGGTGCTAATACCTTCCCAGGTTGTAACCAACCCCCTTTCTCAGTCTCTCTGGTTCGCAACCGTCTTATCCATATCTGTTCTTAGGTTTATGCAACATTACCTTTCCCTCGGGATAAAAATGCCTAGTTGGCGACTCTTGTCTTCTGAGTTCACCCTTGTGTGTTCTCTCTCCTTTCACCGACCGTCCGCGTCTGTACCCCTCCCGTCGAGTACGGCGGACAATCTGGGTGCTAATACCTTCCCAGGTTGTAACCAACCCCCTTTCTCAGTCTCTCTGGTTCGCAACCGTCTTATCCATATCTTTCCAGGTCTATGCAGCATTACCTTTCCTTCGGGATAAAAATGCCTAGCTGGAGACTCTATTCATTCCTTCCCTTTCGCCGACCGTTCGCGTCTGTACCCCTTCTGACCCAGGTGTCATTCGGTGGGAGCGACACATGTATACTTGAAAGTCACTCCGAGATTGAGATTGAAGGGACCATTCAAGTCACGTAAGCTAAGTCCGAGATACGTAGGACCGTATCAGATCATAGAAAGGATTGGTGAAGTTGCTTATAGATTAGCCTTGCCACACTCTCTATCGGAAATGCATGATGTTTTCCATGTGTCTCAACTTCGTAGGTTCGTTCCCGATCCTCTTCAACCTATTCTACCAGATTCTATAGAGATAGAAGCGGATTTGACTTTTGAACCCCAACTGAGCCGTATTGTTGGGAGAGAAACCAACGTGTTAAGGAATAAAGAGATACCACTTGTTAAGGTGAAATGGGATGAGACGCATCCAGATGATGCTACGTGGGAGTTGGAATCAGAGATGCGGGAATCATATCCTCACCTGTTTAGGTAATCCTTTAAATTCGTGGACGAATTTTATTTAAGGGGGGAGGATGTAATACCTCGTGTTTTATTTAAAGCTCTGAATAATATTAGTTGGTAATAATATTATTCCGGACTACTCTAAGAAATTTTAACGGAACTAAATAGAGTAATCCACGAGATATTATTCTATTAATTGATATTAACTGACTCAGAGGTTTTATAAAATATCGGACTGGGAAACATTTTTGGATACTCTCTAATTTTTGACCCATTGGTAAAAATATAAGTTTTTATGTATTTTATATATATAGAAAGAATATGAGAAGGAGAGAAATATAGTAAGGAAAAGAAAATAGAAAAGGAAAGGAGAAGAGAAGAAGAAGAGAGAAAAACCCTAAAACTTCATTTCCTCATTCTCGATCATCCGTTCGTCGAATCGACTCAATCCTTCCACCAATCTTCATCTCTCGAGGTGGGTTCTTAGTTAGAAACTTTTATCTTTGATTTTGGTTGAGTTTTAGAGATTTTGTGATTTAGGTTTTTAGTGGGAAACTAAGAAATTGAAAGTTTAACGGTTAAAACTCGATTAAAACTTAACTATGATACTCATACTATGTCTATGAACATGTTTGGTTATGTATTTCTGCATTGGTTGATGATTGGAGTTGTTTGTGGGTTGGAATGATGAATTCCCGTAAGCCTGAAAATTTCATGAACTGGTATAGCTCGCAAAGCGAGCATTCCTCGCTCAGCGAGAGTTCCAGGAGATTTTTTGCTCAGCGAGAAGGAAGCTCGCTCAGCGAGACCTGTAGGTTCCAACTTTGGTATTTAATTCGTAACTTCTGATCCGGGTATCCGTTTTTAACGTTCCACATATCGTTTTGAAGCTAATGTCATAATCTATCTATTGAGATCAAGAAACATTATTTTTTAGCCGTATTTTACTCGACTTTTTCAAATAACCAAAACTTTAATAAATTGGAAAGTGTGAGTCAATGGAAATAGAGAAAAGTACAACTTGTGAGGTATCTAGGTTCCCCTTAAACTCGAATGAATCATGATTTATGTATTGTTTTTAGGATCCTCTGTAAGGTCTTGTGTAAGTCTCAATGTGGTTACTATGTGTTTCACTAGAGCATCCGTAAGGACTTGAGGTATCCGTTGTGTATACATGGGCGTTGATTTGAGGCGTGTAGACTATAAGTCCTCCGTAAGGTCTTAAGTAAGCCTTGAGGTGGGTTGTCCTTAGTCCCACATGAAGCATCCGTAAGGACTTGAGGCAAGTGTTATGCTAGTTATGTGTTAATCTTGAGTAAGTCTTGAGGTGGGTTACCTTTAGTCCCACGGGAAGCATCCGTAAAGATTGACGAGCGTGATATGTTTAAATCCTCCGTAAGGTCTTGAGTAAGCCTTGAGGTGGGTTACCCTTAGTCCCACGTGAAGTATCTGTAAGGACTTGAGGTAAACATTTCTCTTCTTGTACTTTGAGATCGTGTGTGGACCTTAGTTCCCTTATGTTTTTGGTCCTTGTGTGAGTTGGGTTGTGATAGTGTGCGAGTTTCATTTGAGAATAACCCTTAGAGCCGAGAGAATTCTAAGGTAGGGAACCCACTGAGAGAATTCTCACCCCATGTTGATGTTGTTATTTCAGGTACTTCAGGTTCCGTTAAGGGTAAGGATAAGATGACTTGATTATCCCTACTAGTTGATGGCTTTGTCTTCCGCTGTGGATTTTGAGATCTTCGGATCTAGTTCTTAGATATTTTGTAGTTGAACATCTTGTATTATTTTATAGCCTTGTTTAGTATTTTATGTTGTAGTGGCTATACTTATACAATGTGTTGCTAAGAACTTATTTGTATTTCAGTACCAAATTTCTAATATTATATATGAAAAATATGCTTTATGTATGTCTTTGGTATATGGATATTACCCTTTGTGACTTCAAGTCAGCAAACTGCGAATATTCTTACCAAAAGTTTGGCAAGACCTATTTTTGAGCATTTGATAGACAAGTTGGGCATGATAGATCTATGCACCAACTTGAGGCAGTGTTGGAAAATATTATATTTCCGGTTTTATTATTGATATTTTAATTTTCTTTATTTTCCTTTATTCTCCATTAAGGAGAAATTCAATTGTATTAATTGTATCTTTTCTATATAGACCAGCTTAAGGCTGGGGAATAAAACATAACAACTATTACATATTTTTTCCAATAATGATAATAACACTTGGGAGCTGATCGAGAAACCTACAGCAGCCAAGTTAGTCAGTTGTAAGTAGATTTTCAAGGTAAAAGAAGATATTGAATGAGTGATTTCAAAGAGATTTACGACAATCTTGATTTCTAGGGGGTTCACTCAGAAAGAAGGTGTTGACTTTAATGATGTGTTTTCACCTTTGTAAAGCATAGATCCATTCGAATGTTGTTAGCCATGGTGGTGAAGTTCGACCTAGAACTTGAACAGATGGATGTGAAGACAACATTCATGTATGGTGATCTAGATGAAACGATCTTGATGAGGAAATCTGAAGGGTGTGTTGAAAAGGGAAAGGAAGATTATGTGTGCAAGCTGAATAGGTCTTTGTATAGCCTGAAACCATCTCCTCGACAATGGTTTCAATAGGAGCCAGTTCGGCCACTATGTTTATTTCAGATTTTGACCTGGAAATTCACTTGTTATCTTGTTTCTTTATGTGGATGATATCTTCATAAAAAGCAACAATGTCAACGATGTTATGAAGGTGAAGGTTGAACTCAATAAGGAGTGTGACATGAAGGATTTGGGAGCTGCCTCTAGAATTCTTAGGATTGACATCCGGAGAGATAGAGAGCAATCAAATTATGCTTATCTCAAGAGATATACCTCAAGAAGATTCTCGAAAAGTTTGGTATGTCGAATTCAAAGTCTATTTTAACACCGACTAATCTACAGTACAAGTTGAGTACGACTCAAAATCCTAACATTGAAGTTGAAAGAGCGTATATGAATAGAACTTCATATGCTAGTATAGTAGGTTCTTTGATGTATGATATGGTTTGTACGAGGCCAGACATAGCATACAGAGTGAGTCTTGTAAGAAGGTATATGCCCAATCTTGGGAAGGCACATTGGAAAGAATTAAAGTGGACTATGAGGTACATCAATGAGTCTCTGAGGAGAGTCCTGGTTTATGGTGGAGCATGTGGCGATGATAGCAAAGTCGAAATTGAAGGATTTGTCGACTCTAATTATGTAAGTTGTATGGATTCCAGAAAATCTATTTCTGGATATATGTTCATTATGTTAGGCACAACAATCAATTGGAAAGCAACACTTCAAAAGGTTGTTGTCTTATCAACCACTAAAGTGCATTATATTACCCTCACTGAAGTTGTGAAAGAAGCATTATGGCTTGAATTTTTTTCTAAGGAGATGAAACTTCAAGGTATAGTTATCACTGTTAAATATGATAGTCAAAGTGCAATACACCTGTCGAAGAATTCAACCTATCATGAGCAAACCAAGCACATCAATGTGAGGTTGCATTTCATTAAAGAGATAATCGAGCATGGAGAAGTCCAAGTGCTAAAGGTTTTGACAGATGACAATGTTGGTGATATGATCATCGAGACATTGTCGAGTAGCAAGTTTTTCTACTGTATGCGATTGATAAAGCTGCATGATGAAAGCTAGTATGTTCCCTTGTTTGTGTAGAATTTGTTCCAAGTGGGAGATTTGTGGTATTTGAATCGAACTCTAGTGTCGACAAGGGTAGCTTCAAGGCTTGACATAAGTTATGCATGTTGTAATCGAAATCTATTCAAGCATGTTGTTGAAATATGTTAACTTGTATTCTAAGTTAGTTATGTCGAATTAGGCATTGATTGTAAGTCCAATTGTTTAAGTTTGCTTGTTGCTGAAGTTAGCTTAGTAGTCTATAAATAGACTAGTTCTCTCAGATTATTGAGAGACGTTAATTATTCATATTCACTTGTAATCTATGATTGTTCAAAATACCCCGACCCGAAGTCTAGGTTAAATTTATCTAGATTATTGAAAGTGAATAGTAAAACAAGTTTAACTAATTCTTATTCTTCCTTCTTTTCTCTTTTCTTAACTTAAATAATATTTTTTTATCTATTTAAGAAATTCAATATTTATCTTGTAATTTTATTTTGTTATTGAGAACATTGATTCAGAACATTCTTTAAAACTGAAAATCCATATAATATATAAAACCTCTTATACTAATATACTTCAATACATTATACATTTACTTCTGACAGCAAAATGCATATACTTTAAATAAAAACATAGAAAATGATTGATGAAAATAACACGGTCCAAAATACATTTAATGAAAACATGAAAACAAAAAGTATATGTACATAATTCAAAAGTTGCCATGATAGAGAGAAATTTTAAATATTAGTATAATACATAATTCAAAAGTATAAGTACATCTAAAATATCATAAGTTTTATATATATATATATATATATATATATATATATATATATATATATATATATATATATATATATCAATTTTTCTAAAAAAGTTATAAATTTATTTAATGATTTTTAAAATTATGAGTATTAAATTTAAAAGTTAAATTAAAAAAAAAACTATAGATAAATAAATGTTATTTAACTCAAAAAAATATGAACTATTTATATTATTTTTCAAATTTAATATTTGTGAGAAAAAATTAATTTTTTGTTCAATCATTAATATTTATTGCTATTTGTAAAAATTTATATACAACACCTAAGAATATTTTAGTTTAAAAATTATTATAGTTTAAAATATTGAAATAAATTGTATAAAAGGGAAGAAGAGAATTATATGCTACCTTCATCCTTTACTATAATTTTTTCTTCCACTTTTTACTTAAATAAAAAAATATAAATTTATTTTAAAAAAATTAAAAAAAATTAATTTAGATATTCGATCATTTATTAATTGATTTTTATTTATAAAAAAAAAGCTATTTGTATTTACTTATAATATTAAATTAAAAATATTCTAATGTATCAATTTTATTTTGTAGATGTATATAATTACCTTTATACAAAAAATATTTATAAAAACACTGTTATAAATATGGATGTTTAACTTTAGTATAGTATTTTTATTTTTATTTTGATAATCTAACTTTAGTATAGCAATAGTATTTTTAGAAGAAAAAAGTTATAAATATGTTTAGGAAATATATATATGATACCTATATATAGGGAGAGAGTTGGTATTATCTTATAAATAATGGGTAGAGTTAAATTTTATTATCTTTGAAAATCAAAGGGTAACAACTCAAAGATGGGAAATTTTGTTCTTATTCTAAAAGAGATAAAATGTTGGCATATATACAACTCAATTCCAAGCTGTTATTTCACATTTGGAATACCTTGTGTCTCTGACTCACTGAAACTTTTGCTATCTACATGAACCTGAGAAAACTATAAAGTGCAAAGCTATGCACCAATTTCATGGCAAAGATTACTAAAATGAGAAAGAGAAAATTGAGATAGCTTTTAAGACACTCATCAGAAGTTGAATAGACTAGTATCTCATAATTGTGAGATGTAGTAGTTCAACCTCAAGGAAAGTGACTAAAAATATTTGAAAGTTTTTTGAAGTTTGAACTAAAATGGGTGAATCATATTTGAGATCATTAAACCTTGTAGAGTGACACATTGAGGTGTCACTGTTGTCAATTGAAATCGAATCAAAAGTTTTCAACTACTCACTTGTCAATGCACCTTACTTTGTCAGAGGTACTATACTATTTAATTGCCCTCAAATGTTTATACTTTTTAGTTTTAAAATTATGTTCTTAACTTAATTAATAGTGTTCATTTTATTAATGTTAATTATTTTAAATCTTTAATATCAATTTTATTTATTAATTTTTCTTTTAATTGATTTACTAAAGAATTAATCAATCTAAGGAATATATTTAATATTTATTCTTGTACCCTTTTATATTGAAAAAGTTAATTAGAAATATCTATAAATTTATAATAAAAAAATATTTGTTTTTTTAAAAGTCTTAATTTAAAATTTATTTTAAACCTCTAAATTAGTGGATCAACCTCAGGTAAAACTTCCAATACAAAAATTTAATATTAAATTATTCTCTCTTCTCAACTCATGTTTGGATGTGTTTTTTTAAAAATCGCATTTGATACAAAATACAACTAAACTCATCAAATTTAAATATAAAAATATACTTAGTAAAAAATGTAACATTTTAAACAATAACTAAATAAAATTGCATTTTCCACTACTAAAGGTAAAAAATAAATGTTGGCAGGTAGAGGTCGTGTGCCACTCGTTTCTGTGGTTGAAGAATGGTGATATATCAAGAATATCACATATTTCTTAGAAATAAAAGTTTGCAATAGTAAAACTCATGGTGGGTTAAATGTTATAACTATTGAGAATTAGAATAAATTCAACCTTCTCAAGTTTTTGCGGAATCTTAGGGGTAAAAGTGATAGTTTATGGATCAAATGCATTTATTGCTATTACATCAAAGACAAGACTCATATGGAAGTCTCTGTGAAAAATAATTGACCTTGAATAATCAAAGTTATTTTTAAACAAAGACAAAGGATTAACCAAAATCAAGCTTGGGGGAGAAATCTGAACCAACCACGTGTTACTTCCAGGAACTTATACAAAGCTATAAAAATCGAAGAACATCATGTCTGTTGGTGCAAGTTGTGGTTTGGAAATCCAACTAGATTATGTGTTATATTCACTTTGTTGATGGCTTGTCATGATCGTTTAGCTAGTAAAGAAAGGTTGTACTAGTTTGGCATGCGTTCTGAATTGGACTGGCAGGTGACCCACAATTGAACACAAGCCAATCCAGTCTAGCTCTGGGAAAGACCCAATAGCGAAGTTGGGACAATATAGTCGTTGGGGAGGATGTAGTCGTTGGGATATAGATGTTACAATATATTTGTTGGGGACCTCTCTCTCTCACGCGACCAATTGCTCCTCCGAAACTCGCGGACACAATTAGACCAGGTCGAAGATCATGCGCTAGACCTTCACACCTGGCAATCTTCCATTGGTCGACCAAGTATTTCGCCCACACGGGATTATTATAAATACCCTCCTCCTTTGGAGGGCCAGGTATTAAATTATATTCAATTCACTCTTACCTAACACTTTCGTATTTTTTTTGCATTCTCGCTCTGAAACTAACTTGAGCAGAGTACCTAGCAGGTACACCACCACCTTTCTCACAACTGTTGTTGCTGCCCAACGCTGAAGGCCACAAGGATCTTTTTGGAATCATCCAGGACAGTGGCGCCGTTTGTGGAAAACTAGGCATCTTCATCTTTCTTGAACCAAGATTCACTGTCTTTTCAACCCAAGATCAAAGCTTTTATTCAAACTTTTTTCATCTTCATGGCTGCTCAACACAACGATGTCATCAACAACCCCTTTGTCACTTTCCTCTCCAATAGCAGCGACAACCCTGGTAATCATGGAATTGTCATTCACAAGATCAAACATCCTGATGGGTGCAATACTTCCCTGTCATCCAACAACTTGAAACTTGTTGTTGTCCCTCAAGGGGACCACACTTTCGAGCCTATCCTCGTCCCCCAAGACACGGATTCGAACATCACATCCTTCATCACTGATCTCAACAAATCTAACTTGGCCCTTTTCCAGCAGAGTGAATGTCTGTATATGCTGGAGAGCGAGCGTCGTTCATGCTCCCCCCGTAGAAACACCGACAAAGTGAAACCCGCAGTCGACCTCCCTGTTCATGTTCCCTAATCCAGAAACATAAACGGAATGTGCCCCAAAGCTTTTCTCCCCTAAAGGATCAGCCTGACCTAGAAAGGCCACGCCCAAAGAAGACTAGGAAGCGTAACAACACTCCTCCTCAGAAGGCACGTCGATCCCCGGATAAGAAATGAGGCAAGGATACCCGAAGATCTAACTGGCATGACGATCTACCTAGACATTCTCCTCAACAAAGAAAAATATCTCATCGTGGACGTTTACCGTATGACCCGTCGAGCAGCAGCGACGATGAGGATGCTTGTGGCCCTCTATTGAAAGCTCCAGTGGTTTGACTAAATTTTGGTAAAACAGAGTACTGACAAAGTTGAAGAATCTGGGAACGTGCTAACTTGAAGAAATATGACAAAGACAAAGATGTCTAAGAGGTTGTTGCAACCTGAAGACTCGACATCTTTGACTGTTACAAAAGAAGATTTAAATCTGGATTAAATCTTCTCAAAGATTCTCTGCAGCAAATCAGCGACTAGATCAATGAATCAGAAGGCAGAAGATTGAAACCCATGGATCAGTAGAAGATTATAAATAGAAGTCCTTAGACCTAGGGCAAAAAGAACTAATCCTTATAACATTTTTGTAAAGTAGAAAATAAGGTTTAGGGTTTGAAAGTCGTTGACTTTCTTGTGTTGTAAGTCACCCTTTATATCAGTAGGATACATTTAGGTAGACACAGTTGTTGATACAGATTCAGAAACCTTTAGGTAATGAATTATATAATGTTCTTGGATGAATCTTGTAAGCATATCCAATGAGAAAAGACAGCCAAAGAGAGTTGGTTGGATATTGCATAGAAAGGAGGACTTTTGTGAATGGTAAAGTTGTGAGGGTACAACATGAAGGAGTTTCTGGGTGAAACCTGATACCGTTGTGGGACGTGCAACGATGAGGAAGTGAGATGAGTTTCTCGTATCAGCAGATGGGTCTCTGCGGTAATGAATTGCATTTGGGTAGGGTTAGATAAAAGGTTTATGTTTACCTGTACAATGAGATGTTTTGTACAATCAACAATCCACTTATATTGTAATCTTCTTCCAAGATTGGGATCCCCTAGAGTAGGCGAGTTCGACCAAATTGGGTTAACAAATCATGGTGTTTTATCGTTTTGCAATTATACAAATATGTTATATTACTGACTACAAAAATATGTCGAGAAATATGTTGCGACATCTGACATGTTCTTGCGCTGATATTGGTGAATATATGTATACGTATTTGAACTTTGTTTAACTCATAGCATAGATCAATGTCTTGATAAGTGGTTAAGACATTTGTGATTTGCATACCAGAATTTCAAGTATGTTAGGAGATCATGGACACCTGCATCCCCCGTGGGCTATAAAAGCCACCTCCCCTGGCCTTATACGATGAAACCACTAACCCTGAAGATCATATTGAGGATATATAGGCTATGATCCACTACCACAATGTAAGGGAGCTATAAAGTGCATACTCTTCCCCATCATGCCGAGGAAGGGATCCATGATATGGTACAAACACCTTCCCCTGGTTCGATCACGTCATGGAGGAACTTGAAGAACCAGTTCATAAGGCATTTCACTGCGTCAAGACGTCATCCCAAATCTGAGGCCATGCTCGAGGGGATTATGCAGGGTAAAGATGAGCCCTTACACGAATAAATTGACATATTTAATAAGGAGGCAGTAGGGGTACATACTACAGACCGCATGAAGAGGTACCTCCTCGAAAAGGGCCTTCGACCTAACAACGAATTCCGTAAGGCTGTAGGAATAGAAACACCTCGCTCTATGGATAAACTCCTTCATAAGGCACGGGATTACATCCAACTTGAAGAGAAGGAGGCTACCTACAAGACCAGGGATTCGAGGAGCCACGAGAACTCGACAGCTCCAAGGCAGAAGGACGAATCAGAGGCTCCTCGACGTGAGAAAATAAGAGATTATTGCTCACGTGACCACAAAGGATCAGTTTACCGGTTCACGAAGTATACACTGATGACTGCTCCCCGTGAGCACATCCTCTTTGACTGTATCAATACGGAGTTCAAACAGGGAGGAGTCAGGTTCCCAAAGTCGACAACGTCAAAGAGCAATACCGACAACAGCAAGTATTATCGGTTCAATTGCATCCATGGGCACATCACTGAAGATTGTGTCCATCTGAAGGACGCAATAGATATCCTCATCAAGGAGGGTCACCTGAAGAAGTATACCAGGAGCTCCTCGATAGAAAGAGGCCAAGAAGGTTGAAGAAGTTTCTGTCGACAATGCTTCTCTGTAAGTCGCCTTATCCGTATCTCATCCGAAAGACTTTTTCATCCTCAACAACTTCGAGGACCTGGGATACCTCGTGCCCTAAAAATCATGGGAAACTTTTACCTCTGCCATGCTCATCTCTGACGGAGGATACAATGAGCTAACTTTGGGCTCGGTCAGAAGAAAATTAGAGCAGTTGGTCGACTCTAGCCCAAATCAGTTATCTTCCCTCGAGAGAGTCCGGGGAAAATCGTAGACAATCACACTCTACATGGAAGAACTCTTGGGGGGCTCTCCCAATGCTAACATACCTTTTCTTATAAAGGAAAAGATAGCTAATACAGATGTCCAAATAATTCTCATCGACCAAGGCAATTCGATATACATCATGTATATGTCTTTATTTCGGGCTCTGCATCTCTAGCAAAAGAACTTGTCACCATATGTGGGATCCGATCTTCAGGGATTTAATGGACCTACTACAAGACCTTAGGGACACGTTAAGCTCATGGTCACTTTCAAGGAGGGAGAAGCCTCCAAAATGATCAAGACTCACTTCATGGTCATCGACTGTCCCTCTATATACCAGTGCATCCTGGGCGGGCTAACTCTTGTGGAACTGATTGTAGTGTCGTCAACGGTTCATCTAAAGATGAAGTATTACACTGAGAAGGGTCACGTTGCCACCTTGCACAAGGACATCAAAACTGCTAGAAGATGCTTCGAGGCTGCAACAAAATGACAAAGCATGATCGACACTGCACTAAAGGCCAGCAAGTGGGCAAGTGATGGAGAGCTCCAAAGTGAAGAAAGTCATTCGAAGAAAAAGCTAGCACACTAGATCCACTCTATAGAACATGATATCCGAATCTCAGAAAATAAATGTGAGGATGCATCAACAAGCAAATCACCAGTATCAACTATTTTGTGCCCATTACTAGTAGGAGAGTTTGAAGTAATTGCTTTTGGGGACAATCCCAATTGAGGAGTAAGGATGGGAGTTGGACTACCTGGAAAGGTTAAGGAATAGTTGAAGACTTGCATGTGAGACAATGCAGATTTGTTTTCCTGGAGTGCCACGGACATGCTCGGACTCGACCCAGAAACAGTATGATGAGAAGATAATATATGCAGAGAAACTTATAAAAGACCTCTTATAGGCTAAATTCATATCGGAGGCCAGATATACAACCCGACTATCCAACATTGTATTAGTCAAAAAATCAAACATGAAATTGAGAATGTGCATTGACTACACCGACTTCAATCGGGCATGCCCGAAAGATGCTTATCCTTTTCCTAACATAGATAAAAGTATTAGATAATTCCACATGATTTAAACTTTTGTCCTTCATGGACGCCTACTCAAGGTATAACCAAATCCACATGGATGAAAAGGACAAGAGGTACATCGCATTCATAACCTCGTTAGGCAACTACTATTATAACGTAATACCCTTCGGTCTGAAAAACGATGGAGCCATGTACCAATGCATGATGAACAAAGTCTTCTAATCCGAGATTGGGAACATGCTCGAAGTATATATGGACGATGTAACACGGTGGGAGAACTGGCTTTATCATTTTTGTTTCCAAAAACTATGTTGCGGATAGCAAGAGTCGCCACCGACTTTTATTTTATCCAATAAGGAAAAGGAATAAAAGAACAGGAAAAATCTTTAAAAAAGATTTGAGTTTGGGGGGTGAGTTATACAAACGGAAGGTGTTAGCACCCTTTGTATCTATGGTTATCCATGGGCTCTTAATTACTTAGCTCACTTTACTTTTGTTTGAAAAAGAGTGTAATGTATGTTTAGAAAATATTTTCATAAGTATTTAACTTTGCAATGATCCTCGTATGGATATATACAAAGTGTTTAGTTTGAAAGTATTTTAAAAAGTGGGGTGTAAAGAGTGTTTTGAAAACAAGTGAGCAAGTACTTAAGAACTACTTATCCTAAGTTTGTAAGGTCTTTCTTGTTATTTATTTCCTTTAGGGGTAAGACTGTCCTTACTATTATTGAGTAAGTAATCTTTACCTTGGATGTTTAAAGGGACGGGCGTAAGATCATCGTATGGTCATAGAAGGCAACCTATAGGGGTATCTTAGTAATTCTAAGGGACTATCATCATTTTCGTAGGATCATCGAGGGAGGAGATCATTTATTTGTAGGCAAATTGAAGGGACTATGATCTTTTATCTTGAAGGGACTTGATGATATTGTTCGTAGGCAACTTTACTAAGATACCCCCACGTTCGAGGGACTTGACCATGTTTAAGGCAACCAATAGAGGAAACCCTAGGAGGTGCAGATGGAAATCGTAAAACGACCGACTTACGTGTGTGAATATTGATTTCATATATTTTATCTTGTGAATTTGGGTTAGCTAACAGTTGATTTTAGACTTGCCATACAATCCTATTAAGCATACATCTAACAGTTTATCGTGCAGAAAAATAAAACCATGGTTTAAACTATTACATGGCTTTGGGAGAGATACATAAATATAAAATATCCAGACAGAAAATGTAAAGTACAAAAAATAAACCTAAACTATTACAAGGCTTTAGCAGTTACATTATCTTTAGAAATTGTAAAATAATCGAAACGAAAAGATCGGAAGAATATTGAGTATTTGAGATGAAAGGAGGATATGTTTTTTATCATGCTATTAGAAGAATAAAAAAAATAAACAGAGTCAGATAAAATTACTGTAGATTTTAAATAATGGAAAATAAGAAAATCGATTAAAATAAAATCTAAAAAATATTAAAATGATGCTAAAAATATAATAAAATCAAATAAAGAGCGCACAATATTTTTCAGATTTTTTTGAAAATATGGAAATAGAAAATAAATCAAATAAAATAGAAAAAAGAGGAATTCGCAATTTTGAGGGTCGAAATCTTTTAGAATTTTATTCTAAAAGAGTATTGTTCTTCGATTTTTTTATGAACTTTTGGAAAAAAAATTCGGAGTAAATCGAAACATTAGCACTTACCTGACTTACCTGTCAGACTGAAATTCTTATCACTACTACAACCTTCAAAGTATCGGTGAAAATGGGTTACTGTAGATTAACCAACAGTTTAGTTCTCCATGGTGCCCTAAACTTCAATTCGATCGCCCAGATAGCTTGCTCACATCATATAAAACACAAATATACAAAGAGATTAGATGTATCATGCGTATAAATATGAAATCGAAAATTGAAAAAAAAACCAAAAAAGAAAATTCGGTTATGGCGTTTTATGAGGTTTTGGAGCAATGTGATGATTGGTACGCCTTCAAAAGAGTCTAAAGAATGTTCTTGGACCTTCAAACCTCCTTGAGAATGGCTACAACCCTAAAACCGAATCCAACTTACTCTTGAGTTTTTTGAAGTTTTGTATGCTCTCTTTGATAAAAAATTGCGTCCCCTTGACTTGTGGAGATGATAAGTATTTATAGAGGGATGAAATAGGTCAAAAATTTAGGCCTTTGTGGATGAATTTGAGATTTCTTGAAGGTGAAGAAAGGTGATTTCTATTTTGGTCCATAAATTAGATGAAATCATACCCTTTTGGTTTTGCACGAATTTGGACACTTTTAATCATCATAATCATCAAATATTTTATCCCAAAATAGACCTAAGATCAAATATTTGATTTTTCAATATTTATCTTAATTAAAATTGAATTTAAATGAAATAAATCCAATATAATATAAAATAAATATAAAAAAATAAGATATTGTGATCTATGGGTCGTGCATGATCTTATAATTGAGTTTGGGTTGGAAAAATATGGGCCCATTTGGAAGAAACTTGAGTTTTGGCCATTTTTGCTTCATACACCTCCTCAAAATTTCCCAACTTCAACAATGCATAACTCCCTCAATTTTTATCTCATGAATGTGTTCTAGGATTTTTTTTAGAAAGCTTAGAGTGTCCTATAACTACTCCTTTTGGTCTCATGTCTATTTGATCCTCCATTTTCAAGTTATGAGCTTTTGAAAAAATTGACATTTTGTTGACTTTTAAAAGGACCTGTAATGTCTTGGCTCATAACTCTCAAATGAAGCATTTTTTGCCTTGGCTTGTGAGACACAAAGTTGTAGATAATTTAAATTCCATCAAAATGAGCTTTGGATGGGAAATGTTTGATAAAGTATGTGAAAGTTATGGCTGGTCAAAGTACATTTGACTTTTCTTGCACAAAACCCTAATTTAGTAACTCTTGATTCTTGATTATTATGATACTTCCTTGATCAAATGATGAATTTAACATAAAAAATATTGAAGTTTGACTATGTTGACCACAGTTTACTTTTTGACCAAGTTAACTGATTTTTTATTATCTGAGCATCTGACTGACCAAACTTGTAGGGAAAGCCTTGAAACTTGACATGAAGATTCTTTGAGGTTTATGGTATGTCACGAAGTCCACTTGAGGCTTTGGAAGTCCATTATGCTTTCTGAAACTCAAATCCCTAGTTTCAGATCCATTGCTTAGGAGGAGGTTTTGTCTGATGAAACCTTAAATACTTTTGAGCAATTGTGAATCTTGTGACTATTAGGATACCTCTTGAGGCACATTATCTTAAATATGTGAGGATAAATTTTGGGGTACAACAGCTTCCCCTGTTCAATTTTCTGAAATCTGAGGAGTTAGATTGGCATGTACGCCATTCGTGGCCTGAAGGTGGAAGAGGATTGAACACTAAAGTCCAAAAATTTGCACTCGCCGGTGTGCAAAGTAATACTGTTGGTTGATTGTGTTGATTGAATAGGCTTAAAGTTGCACTTCGGAGTTTTCGGAGATGGGCTTATGGATGTTATCTCAAGTATATATGGGTAGGAGTATCAGAATGTGTCTATGTTTGACTTTATCTGAATGTTGTTACTGCACTAAGTATCAGAATTAGATCTTTGTGTCGACCATCTCTGAACTGTCTCTGTAACATATCTGAACTAAGTATCAGCACTAGATCTTCGTTTAGATCGTCTCTGAACTATCTCTGGGGGGAAAAGATACTCTGAACTAAGTATCAACACTAGATCTTCGTCTTAATCGTCTCTGAACTGTATCTGGGAAAATATCTTGATTAAGTATCAGAAATAAATCTTCGTTTTGATTATCTCTGAAATGCTTCTGGAAAGTATCATGCACTAAGTATCCGCACTAGATCTTCGTTTGGATCGTCTCTGAACTGTCTCAAGGACAATTTATTGAATTAAGCATCATATTAAATCTTTGTTTCGATTATCTTTGAATTTCTTCTGGACAATATCCTGCACTAAGTATCAACACTAGATCTTCGTTTAGATCGTCTCTGAAGTGTCTCTAGGAAATGATCTTGTATTAAGCATCAGAACTAAATCTTCATTTCGATTATCTCTGAATTGCTTCTAGAAAATATCATGTACTAAGTATCAGCACTAGGTCTTCATTTAGATTGTCTCTGAACTGTCTCAGGAAAATGTCAGCACTAAGTACCAGTACTAGATCTTCGTATAGATCGTCTATGTACTGTCTTTGGAAAGAAAATCATCTAGCACTAAGCATCAACACTAGATCTTTTTTTAGATCGTCTCTGAACTATCTCAAGGAGTTGGTAATGTTTATCTGACTGTGAACTATCCTGAAAAGGAAAAGTTAGTTTATGCCAGATTATTTGATGTATGTATGTATTAAATAATGTTCTTAATGTGAGTGAGAATGTCGTACGCATTATGGATGTGTATGCCATGATATTACGTAAATGATGTATGTATGAATTATGTAATTCAAGCACACTAGCATCTTCATGTAACAACTGCTGGCAGGGGAAAATAAATCTCGATTTGTCACTGAGGAGTATGAAGACATGTTTCTCGTCTTGTTTCAGAATATTGTACTTAGGATCTTTCGATTTCCGTTCGTCCTACTTTTTTATTGGAAGATTAGATTCCTAAATACCATGACTGGGGATAAAAGAGACAGACATTCCCCTGAGAGACTTATCCGACCAAGTGTCAATTCTTCGGAGAATATCAGGTTTGAGAGAAATCTGTCTGGGACTTTGTAGAGCTGGAAGTACAAGAGGCTACTTGAAATACTTTGCTGAAATAAATCCGTAAAGATTACTCTGTGGGAATGAGTTTGCGAAGATCTGTTGGATATGAACTTCGTTGGGGATTCCTACCTTTTAGGGTCCTTAGTAAATGCTATTATTGTAATTTTATACATTTTAGTAAACATTAATCATATTTGAAAGCATACATTCATTCAAAGTAACCAATGGATTTAGAACTTCTGAAATTCTCGACTTCCCCGAGTAATTTTCTAGAAATTATCATGACCGAATCTAAAGACATGATACTGACACCATCTGATACTATTGGCACAAACAATTAATTTCCATAATGGATTTTTCTAAAATCCGGTATCAAGTTAATGTAATGAGAGGAATGTGCTTTCAGACTGCGGTGGATCGTGTACGCCCTGGGTAATGGTTAAGGAGCTTGCAACTGAATTTGATCTGATTAGATTTGAAAAGAGAGTGTTGCTCCTAGTTGAGGATGATTTGTACCATAATGGAAGTATTTGAAAAGGGCTACCTCAATAGAAATAAACAAAATTCCCTACAATAATATGCCTCTGGAATCATGAACTCGATAATGTTACCTATGGTAATTCAGATGAGGAGACCTGCCCTTGGCTATTTAAGTATTATTGAATCTTGACCTGACTGTCCCAGATGAATTGGACAATAACATGGCATGCCGCCTTGATTGGAAGATAGTGACTATGCCCTTTGTATTCATTGGCTTTGATCCAGAAAGCAACTTTTTTTGTCGGGAGGACTTTGGTTTATTGAATGTTCATCATGTAAGCTTATATGCTATCAAACTCTTAGTTATATGCAAACAATGATATTCAAAATGCAATGCTTATGTCTGTCTTGAAGTTTTGAAAAAGAATTATTTTAGCAAAACAATGTTTGTAAAAACTGTGATATAACTCAAGATTTATAATAAGCCCTAAAGGAGTCAGGATACCTTTTTGTAGCAGTACGCTTTCAAACTAACCATGCATCAGTTAGGACTTTTAAGGGTTGTAACGTGGCCTAGTTCATGGTTTAAGAAACAAAGGATAAAGGCTCAAATTTATTTGTACCTAACCCATTCTTCGTGAAGTTCTTCAGTCCTATGTTTGGTTAACTTATGCATTGAGGTTCCAAAAGATTTTGGAATCGTAACATTGACAACAGTTTATTTGAAAAGCAAGTCATCTTTTTTTTTGTTGAGGATTTGTAATGACCTCTTTTTCTTTTGTCTTTGTTATCCCTTCCTTTTTCCTGAACTGTTTATTTCAAGATTACAGTCACCAAGATGTCTCAATTTTTACTAAGTCTCCTTCATAGGTTTTGACTTAGTGAGCTTTTCTTTTGCTAGATATTGACTGTCGAACTTAGTGATTACAGGGAACCATCATTAGTTGTGTACAAAATGGACAACTGACATAATTGAGTTAACCGAGGAACTACCCTTCCCCGGGTTATGATTAAGGGTTTTAATTTGCATGAGAATGAAAACGCATACTTCATAGGCTCAAAAGGGTTGACTAGGGATTAACTTCCTTATATCTCTACTGTTTAGGAATCGAAACAACGCCTGCACATCATCAACATAGTCTGTTCAAAAGCATATTGTATGAAATTATGGTATCATCTTCGTCATCCTCCCTCTAAGGGCTTACAACTTTATCAAGAGTTGAATATCACAAAAGAGAAGTAAGAATCATATTTTAAATATAGTGAAACGAATGGATTAATTCAAGACAAACATATGCAATGCATTATCGTGAAGACAAAAGAATGATATAATAGTAAGTGTTTATGTCGACAAACAAAGTTAAAATTAAAATTCAAATGTTCTCAATGCCTCTTCCTCTAAACTTGTCACTCCGGATGTCTGGCAACTTTGATGTTTGATGGACGATAGAAGAATTCAATCTGGTCTTCTGGCGTAACCTTGAGGACTCCTTCGTCAATCAGGTCTTGAATCTTATTCCTCAATGCCCAACAATTATTAGTGTCATGTCCAGGAAAATTGGAGTGATATGAACACCTTGCATTGGGATTATAGAGAGAAAAATAAGTATTGGGATTCAGAGGAGGGTCTTTCAAGGTAATTAACTTCATCTCCAACAAGCATTGCAAAGTGTGCGACATTGGCGTGTTGATTTTGATAAATTGTATTTTATATTCCTTGTGTTGAGGTGGATTAACCCTATAGGACTTTCTTCCTTTAATTGCAGAACTATCAGCAGTATCCTGTCTCTTTCCTTCTCTTATCCTTATCTTCTTTTCAATTAAGTCAGCTTGTTTCATCGGAGGTTGACTGATGATTAGATTCCCGATTCTGTTACCTTGAAGTTGATTGACGAGAACTCTCAGCTCTTCTTGCCCCTGGGCTAAGTTTTGAATAAGATCCACCTGGCCGTTCATCTGGTTTCTCATCTCTGCCATCTCAGCTTGCAATTGTTCCAACTGATTACCCTTGCTGTCTTCAGGATTCTCCTTTTTCGCGTCCTTAGTGAGGAGGGCTTTCAACTCTTCTTGTCCCTTGGATAAATTTAGGATCACTTCTTGAAATTGAGCATTCTAAGCTTGGAGATATTTGACAGACTGTTCGAGAGCCATTTCCACTGAAATAAACAGCGAGAAGATAAGAAACCTGTCACGGAAACCTGTTATGCAATGGTATGGTATGCAGATGCATATGCAATGTTTTCAAGGACCACGTAGGATTTAAATTTGTTAAAGGAAAACAAAAATAAAACTTTTATTAGTAAGTTTAAAATATAATTTCCCCTTGGGCTTACAATGAAAGAAAATAAAAATTTGCAAAGAAAATAAGAACATCTGAGACTCAAGTCTCCCAGGGACGCTTTCTCTTTGGATTGAGATTCCTCTCCTCGTGAAGTTGCTTCGTTAGCTCCAACACCTTTTCTTTATGAGCATGGAATTGAGCCTCAAAAGTATCTCTTTCCTCTTTCATTTGAATCCAAGATTTTTGTAGCTCTTCCAGATCCGTAGGCATGTCAGTATGAAGAATGGTATAAGGAACATCTCCTTCAACAATTGGCACAATAGTTACTGGTAGGATAGAAGGATATGGAATCATAAGATTCTGAGTACGAGATTGCACCCATCTGAGGTAAGGTTCCATAAGGATGGAGTGTTTTGGTTCCAAAGTATTACTGTTGATATTGTTCACCATGGTCCAGGCTCGTATAAATCTTTGACGATAACCTTGAAGATCGTTGTCATAATCAAACGAAATGCCTCGAATAATCATATCATGAGGACCATTACTCCGAGCATAACCAAACTGATGTAGTTCTAAAGAAGGATTGTAGGTAATGCCCCTCTTATGCCAAGGAGTGGCACATTAGGGAACTCTCCACAATGGTCGATGATGGTGACATTTTCCATAGATCGGGAGAACCAATGAATATCTGAATAAGAGAGTGGCATTATCCTTCTAGACCATCTCGAACTTTGTTCATTCTTCATCACGGATCGAGGAAGGTGAGAAATAAACCACCTTGATAGTAGAGGTATGCAACACATCAGAGTTCCTCGCACCTTCATAGTACGAGTGTCGAGAGAGTGCAAGATATCCCCAAGCAAGGTAGACACCACATTGTGAATCAGAAATATGTTGATTGCATGCACATCTATGAATTGGTCCGGATTAGGGAACAATACTAAGCCATAAATCAATAAGGCTAATATCTCCTTAAAAGTATCGTAACTCATAGCATCCAAGAACACATGAGCTTTCTCTATCAACAATTTAGAGAGAATACCATTAGCTCCACTTCTAGTGTCCAATACAATGTCTGATTTCTTCAGATGCAAGGCTTCAACAATGACTTCAGGTTTAGGCTCATTCTCTAAGCATGTGAAAGGTTTCTGATTAAGAATGGGCACACCAAAGAACTGGAACAAAACACTCATCATATCTTCATCAAACCCTGAGGTAACCAAGTCAAGTAGATAACCATCCTTCTTGATGAATTGAGAGGTTTTAGAAACTTTTGAGACCAACTCCTTAAGCTTGGAAGGTATCCTTACAAAGTTGACCCGGATAGTCTTCCTACGAGTGGAAGTTATAACCTGCAACATACAATAAAGATAAATCCTTTGGTCCTTGAAATGGTTAGTGAGAATGCTATGCTTATGATGTCATGATGTTATAATGTTATGTTCATACACAAACAAGTCACACAATGGCCTTAGGGTTAAAGACTTGCATGAAGTTCATAGGTAAGTACCTTCCACACTGAAGTTAGTTGGTTCAATCTGTCTTAGCAATAGTAACCGAGTTCTAAGGGATCTCAATATCAATGATTCTTTTCAAAGGATGTTGTTCAGTATGGCAACTGACTTGCCAACCAAAACATCCCAAGATTAGAATCTTAATGAGCGTAGCATCGAGTATCAACCAACTTTAGAATGCACCAATGTCGGTTATCTCACTACTTTCTAATGGACAAGATGGGTCAATTAGGGTTCTAAAGGGTATTTAGTGTTAATGACAACATATGGCAGCCTCGTGTTATCCTCAACTAACTTAAGAACATCAGAACCAACCAAGAAGTCACACTAACTGTAGCCACCAGATCAACCATATCGGTATACGTCGTACAATTTCCTTGGTCTATTTCTACTTACCTAAGGTACACTAGATCCAGGTTAGGATCTTTCTCACAGTAGCCCCAATACAAATACCCTTAAAAATAAAGCATACAATTCAAACAAATAAAGTGTCTTAACTCTAAGGTAACCCCTCTTTTAAATAGTTACTCCCTAGCAGAGTCGCCAGTTCTGTAACACGGTGGGAGAACTGACTTTGTCGTTTTTGTTTCCAAAAACTATGTTGCGGATAGCAAGAGTCGCAACCGACTTTTATTATATCCAATAAGGAAAAGGAATAAAAGAACAAGAAAGACCTTTAAAAAATATTTGAGTTTGGGGGGTGAGTTTTACAAACGAAAGGTGTTAGCACCCTTTGTATCCATGGTATCCATGGGCTCTTAATTACTTAGCTCACTTTACTTTTGTTTGAAAAAGAGTGTAGTGTGTGTTTAGAAAATATTTTCATAAGTCTTTAACTTTGCAATGATCCTCGTATGGATATATACAAAGTTTTTAGTTTGAAATGTTTTTGAAAAGTGGGGTGTAATGAGTGTTTTGAAAAGAAGTGAGCAAGTACTTAAGAACTACTTACCCTAAGTTTTTAAGGTCTTTCTTTTTATTTATTTCCTTTAGGGGTAAGATTGTCCTTACTATTAGTGAGAAAGTAATCTTTACCTTGGATGTTTAAAGGAACGGGCGTAGGGTCATCGTATGGTCATAGAAGGTAACCTGCAGGGGTATCTTAGTAATTCGAAGGGACTATCATCATTTTCGTAGGGTTATTGAGGGAGGAGATCATTTATTCGTAGGCAACTAGAAGGGACTATGATCTTTTATCTTGAAGGGACTTGATGATATTGTTCGTAGGCAACTTTACTAAGATACCCCCACGTTCGAGGGACTTGACCATGTTTAAGGCAACCAATAGAGGAAACCCTGGGAGGTGCAGATGGCAATCGTAAAACGACTGACTTACGTGTGTGAATATTGATTTCAGATATTTTATCTTGTGAATTTGGGTTAGCTAACGGTTGATTTTAGACTTGCTATACAATCCTATTAAGCATACATCTAACAGTTTATAGTGCAGAAAAATAAAACCATGGTTTAAACTATTACATGGCTTTGGGAGAGATACATAAATATAAAATATCCAGACAGAAAATGTAAAGTACAAAAAATAAACTTAAACTATTACAAGGCTTTAGCAGTTACATTATCTTTAGAAATTGTAAAATAATCGAAACGAAAAGATCGGAAGAATATTGAGTATTTGAGATGAGAGAAGGATATGCTTTTTATCATGCTATTAGAAGAATAAAAAAAATAAACAGAGTCAGATAAAATTACTGTAGATTTTAAATAATGGAAAATAAGAAAAGCGATTAAAATAAAATCTAAAAAATATTAAAATGATGCTAAAAATATAATAAAATCAAATAAAGAGCACACAATTTTTTTCAGATTTTTTTGAAAATATGGAAATAGAAAATAAATCAAATAAAATAGAAAAAAGAGGAATTCGCAATTTTGAGGGTCGAAATCTTTTAGAATTTTATTCTAAAAGAGTATTGTTCTTCGATTTTTTTATGAACTTTTGGAAAATAAATTCGGAGTAAATCGAAACATTAGCACTTACCTGACTTACCTGTCCGACTGAAATTCTTATCACTATTACAACCTTCAAAGTATCGGTGAAAATGGGTTACTGTAGATTAACCAACAGTTTAGTTCTCCATGGTGCCCTAAACTTCAATTCGATCGCCCAGATAGCTTGCTCACATCATACAAAACACAAATATACAAAGAGATTAGATGTATCATGCGTATAAATATGAAATCGAAAATTGAAAAAAAAAACCAAAAAAGCAAATTCGGTTATGGCGTTTTATGAGGTTTTGGAGCAATGTGATGATTGGTACGCCTTCAAAAGAGTCTAAAGAATGTTCTTGGACCTTCAAACCTCCTTGAGAATGGCTGCAACCCTAAAACCGAATCCAACTTACTCTTGAGTTTTTTGAAGTTTTGTATGCTCTCTTTGATAAAAAATTGCGTCCCCTTGACTTGTGGAGATGATAAGTATTTATAGAGGGATGAAATAGGTCAAAAATTTAGGCCTTTGTGGATGAATTTGAGATTTCTTGAAGGTGAAGAAAGGTGATTTCTATTTTGGTCCATAAATTAGATGAAATCATACCCTTTTGGTTTTGCACGAATTTGGACACTTTCAATCATCATAATCATCAAATATTTTATCCCAAAATGACCTAAGATCAAATATTTGATTTTTCAATATTTATCTTAATTAAAATTGAATTTAAATGAAATAAATCCAATATAATATAAAATAAATATAAAAAAATAAGATATTGTGATCTATGGGTCGTGCATGATCTTATAATTGAGTTTGGGTTGGAAAAATATGGGCCCATTTGGAAGAAACTTGAGTTTTGGCCATTTTTGCTTCATACACCTCCTCAAAATTTCCCAACTTCAACAATGCATAACTCCCTCAATTTTTATCTCATGAATGTGTTCTAGGATTTTTTTTAGAAAGCTTAGAGTGTCCTATAACTACTCCTTTTGGTCTCATGTCTATTTGATCCTCCATTTTCAAGTTATGAGCTTTTGAAAAAGTTGACATTTTGTTGACTTTTAAAAGGACCTGTAATGTCTTGGCTCATAACTCTCAAATGAAGCATTTTTTGCCTTGGCTTGTGAGACACAAAGTTGTAGATAATTTAAATTCCATCAAAATGAGCTTTGGATGGGAAATGTTTGATAAAGTATGTGAAAGTTATGGCTGATCAAAGTACATTTGACTTTTCTTGCACAAAACCCTAATTTAGTAACTCTTGATTCTTGATTATTATGAGACTTCCTTGATCAAATGATGAATTTCACATAAAAAATATTGAAGTTTGACTATGTTGACCACAATTTACTTTTTGACCAAGTTAACTGATTTTTGATTATCTGAGCATCTGACTGGCCAAACTTGTAGGGAAAGCCTTGAAACTTGACATGAAGATTCTTTGAGGTTTATGGTATGTCACGAAGTCCACTTGAGGCTTTGGAAGTCCATTATGCTTTCTGAAACTCAAATCCCTAGTTTCAGATCCATTGCTTAGGAGGAGGTTTTGTCTGATGAAACCTTGAATACTTTTGAGCAATTGTGAATCTTGTGACTATTAGGATACCTCTTGAGGCACATTATCTTAAATATGTGAGGATAAATTTTGGGGTACAACAGCTTCCCCTGTTCAATTTTCTGAAATCTGAGGAGTTAGATTGGCATGTACGCCATTCGTGGCCTGAAGGTGGAAGAGGATTGAACACTAATGTCCAAAAATTTGCACTCGCCGGTGTGCAAAGTAATACTGTTGGTTGATTATGTTGATTGAATAGGCTTAAAGTTGCCATTCGGAGTATTCGGAGATGGGCTTATGGATGTTATCTCAAGTATATATGGGTAGGAGTATCAGAATGTGTCTATGTTTGACTTTATCTGAATGTTGTTACTGCACTAAGTATCAGAATTAGATCTTTGTGTCGACCATCTCTGAACTGTCTCTGTAACATATCTGAACTAAGTATTAGCACTAGATCTTCGTTTAGATCGTCTCTCAACTATCTCTGGGGGGAAAAGATACTCTGAACTAAGTATCAACACTAGATCTTCGTCTTAATCGTCTCTGAACTGTATCTGGGAAAATATCTTGATTAAGTATAAGAAATAAATCTTCGTTTTGATTATCTCTGAAATGCTTCTGGAAAGTATCATGCACTAAGTATCCGCACTAGATCTTCGTTTGGATCGTCTCTGAACTGTCTCAAGGACAATTTATTGAATTAAGCATCATAATTAAATCTTTGTTTCGATTATCTTTGAATTTCTTCTGGACAATATCCTGCACTAAGTATCAACACTAGATCTTCGTTTAGATCGTCTCTGAAGTGTCTCTAGGAAATGATCTTGTATTAAGCATCAGAACTAAATCTTCATTTCAATTATCTCTGAATTGCTTCTAGAAAATATCATGTACTAAGTATCAGCACTAGGTCTTCATTTAGATTGTCTCTGAACTGTCTCAGGAAAATGTCAGCACTAAGTACCAGTACTAGATCTTCGTATAGATCGTCTATGTATTGTCTTTGGAAAGAAAATCATCCAGCACTAAGCATCAACACTAGATCTTTGTTTAGATCGTCTCTGAACTATCTCAAGGAGTTGGTAATGTTTATCTGACTGTGAACTATCCTAAAAAGGAAAAGTTAGTTTATGCCAGATTATTTGATGTATGTATGTATTAAATAATGTTCTTAATGTGAGTGAGAATGTCGTACGCATTATGGATGTGTATGCCATGATATTATGTAAATGATGTATGTAGAATTATGTAATTCAAGCACACTAGCATCTTCATGTAACAACTGCTGGCAGGGGAAAATAAATCTCGATTTGTCACTGAGGAGTATGAAAACATGTTTCCCGTCTTGTTTCAGAATATTGTACTTAGGATCTTTCGATTTCCGTTCGTCCTACTATTTTATTGGAAGATTAGATTCCTAAATACCATGACTGGGGATAAAAGAGACAGACATTCCCCTGAGAGACTTATCCGACCAAGTGTCAATTCTTCGGAGAATATCAGGTTTGAGAGAAATCTGTCTGGGACTTTGTAGAGCTGGAAGTACAAGAGGCTACTTGAAATACTTTGCTGAAATAAATCCGTAAAGATTACTCTGTGGGAATGAGTTTGCGAAGATCTGTTGGATATGAACTTTGTTGGGGATTCCTACCTTTAAGGGTCCTTAGTAAATGCTATTATTGTAATTTTATACTGTCGCTCCCACCAAATGACACCTGGTCATGAGGGGTACAGACGCGAACGGTCGGCGAAAGGGAAAGGAATGAAAAGAGTCGCCAGCTAGGCATTTTTATCCCGAAGGAAAGGTAATGCTGCATAGACCTAGAAAGATATGGATAAGACGGTTGCGAACCAGAGAAACTGAGAAAGGGGGTTGGTTACAACCTGGGAAGGTATTAGCACCCAGATTGTCCTCCGTAATCGACGGGATCCAACCTTGAAAGATTTGTGTTTTAAAGGGGTAGTGTCTGTGCAATTTGTGTGCAAAAGCTGGAAAAGAAAGCAAGTGTCAGTGTAAGATAAATGTGAAGTGAAGTATGAGAGTGTCAGTGTAAAAACAAGAGTGAAATGCTCAAGATAATGAGGCTTGAAAAGAATAATGCTGGAAGAGGGGGGAATATACAGAAACTTTTGTTCGAAAACAGTTAAGTTATGCCTACGTATCCTCTCGTGCAATGAGGAAGTCAGAACACCGTAGTTCGACTCAAAGAGACTGAAAGATAAATTGACTTGTGAACTGCTTACTTGTCTATGCTCAAGTGTATGACCTGTCTGGCTCAGGTGCTAACTGTCTTGCATTAGATGGAAGAAACAAGTTCTCGCTTGTGAGTGAATGAGGTGAGAAAAGAATCCTGAAGGAGACGATTATTGTCTGTTTTTGAGTTTTCAATCTTTTATTTGCTTTTGTTTTGTGTTTGTCATAAGTTAATGAGCTTAAGCCTAAACCAAGGGTTAGTAAACTCATCACATCTTCCCTCTGATTAGGGGTAATGATAATACTTTAAGTATGAAGTAAGCACCTCACACTTAATCACCATGATGTAGGGTCAAGATCATTAACCTACTTGAATTTAATTAGATGCTTTTGTTGTTTTTTTTGTTTAGTGTTGAGTAATGAGTTTAAGCCATAATCAAAGATTTAATGGACCCATTACACCATCCTAATAGAAGGATGATAAATGAGAGCATTTAAGCTGAGGAAGATACCTCAACTTAATCCATGATTAGGGATTAACCTCATGACAAAGCAAACCTTTATTAGATGGATTTTAGTTAATGATAAGATTAAGAAATGAATTTTGTGGTTTGCAAGACAACTTGAGGGGGACTTGTCCATTAACACTAGGGTTAGTCCTTCTCAACCAATTAAGGAAGAATTAGAACCCTAATGCAAGGCCCAAGTTACAAGTTTGATGTCTTAGTGTTTATTAGATGGATTGATTAAAGGATTTAAACACATTAAGGGTTTAACACTTAGGATTAAAGTTATACACTCCATCCTAATAGAAGGATGCAGGTATAAGCTTAATCACAAAGCCTTAAAACCTTTAAGGTTTAGTCCTTGATTATGAGATGAGAAGAGAAGACACAAAGAGATGACACAAAGGTAAAACTAATGGGGGGACTAATCAAACCCTAATTGTTATCATGCTTGG
The DNA here is from genome assembly GCA_963966055.1 of Lathyrus aphaca. Taxonomy (NCBI): domain Eukaryota; kingdom Viridiplantae; phylum Streptophyta; class Magnoliopsida; order Fabales; family Fabaceae; genus Lathyrus; species Lathyrus aphaca. The sequence continues at coordinate 338,601,474 of OZ014523.1, read as the reverse complement.
TTGTCCTAGGGCTTATGAGGCTTGCAAAAGATCTCCAAGAGAAAAGCCACCATGGAAGAAGCAGGATGAAGAGAAGGAGAAGCAGAGAGAAGCAGGACAACTTGCTTCATTTAAGAAGACAAGTTGCTTTAAGAAAGAAGGTGAGAAGGAGACATGAATGAGCATGATCACTCTAACACACAAGTAAAATGCAGAAATGAATGCATAAGAGGGATGCGAAGAGATTATGAGAAGTGAAGGCAAATTCACTTCTCAATGACTTACCACCTGAAAAGTTAGTAACAAAAGGTGAAATGAAATGAAAATGAGATGAATGCAATGATGCAAACCAAAGTCAGAGGCATAAACATGATGTTAATGATTCTAAGAGATAAATAAAACACATATCAAGAGATGAGGATGATCATACAAGGATGAGGATGCAAATGAAGCATGCCTTGAACCATAAAAGTTCATGAAAGTTCATGGAATGCAATGGATGCATAACATGGCAAATGAAAGATGAAATGATCAAACATGATTCTAATATGTCCTATGATGTCTTACATGTCATGTGGATGCACAAAATGTCATGGCAAGTTCATGTATGCAAGCAAATGAGTTATGAATGCAAATGAAAGCCAAAATTAGGGTTTATGTGTAAGACACAAAGCAAAATCCAAAATCAGAAGCAAATGTCAAGATAAAAAATTGAAAATGGGATCAAAGGAACCCTAACCCTACATAAGTTCACTGCCCAAAGGAGGGGACCTAAATCTTAACCTAATGGGTGTTATGATTTTCTCAAGTTTGCTAGGGTTTTAAGGCACCTCAAAAGGAAAAATGCACATCAAATTGAAAATGAAAGATAAATTCAAACCAATTTTAACCTAGAAACTACATGATATGAAGAATGCAATGCAAAAAGAATCAACATCAAACTCTTCATGGTTAGGCATAATGAATTTTTCTAAGTTAGGACCAAAATATTGCCTTTTAAGAACTTTAATTCCAAAGAAAAATATCAAAGTAGGTCAAGAACCAAAAAGAAATTTGTTTGAAGAGCTTGATAATGTTTCTAAATGTATTAAAATGCAATGTGAATTTTTTGGTGATTTTTAATCACCTAAATGCATTTTTAATTAATTAATTTTCATTAACTAATTAAAAATAAACATTTAAATGATTTAAAATATGAAAATTATGCAAAAAATAAAATAAAAATTGTTTTTGGGTGGGGAAAAATATTTGAAATAAAAATGCAGAAGAAAATATTTTTATAATTTTTCTAAGTATTTTAAATTAAATGACAAAGAAAATGGGATTAAAATGAAATTTAAATTGATTTAAATGGGAAGTATGCTGATCTGAGGGCCAAGATTTAAAGCTGGGACGCGGGAGTTGACTACGCGCGTGATCTAGTGGCTGTAATTCAAACTGACTAAATCTCAATTAAATAATTAATTAATCCTGATTAATATAGAATTAGGGCTTAATGAGCAATCTGGTCCATTGGTTCACGCGCGGGAAGCCAGACCGTACGCTCCAGGTTCAAACTTACCACTAAACCCTAATTAACATTAATGACTCTCAGGTCACCGGAGAAGAACTCCGGTCGTCTTCTCCGGTGACATCCCTCCCTGAAAAATCTCAACTTCCTCCCTGGGTCATTTCTGGAGCTCTAAAGCTCCAGATTTGTTCCTCTCACTCCCCTAAACCTAAATCCATCCTCAAATGGAATTTATTTCCAGCCATAAACATGATTCGAAGCCAAGAACAAAATATGCAAAACTTTCAGACAAGCAATACACCCTCATCTCTCCATCATTTTCAATAATTTCAAGTTCATTACACTCAGGGGATCAAACACAACCAATTAAGAACTTAAAATAACGGTTCTGGAAAAATGTTTTCACATGGCTACCTGAGATGAAGCTTTCAACCCCAGGGCTTTCAGGCTACTTTCCTGCTTCCAAATGCCTCCAATGAACTCCCTGAAGAAGCTTTGATGCTTGGTTGGAGTGTTTTGAGGCTGATTTGTGAGTTTGATACAGTTCAGTTCAAGGAGGGAGGGAAATCGTGTTTTTGATATGGAGGGTTTCAGGGCAAGGTGATGGTTGGAAAATGATCAGTGGATCATGGTGAGTTGTTCTATGAAGTTTGTTTTAAGGTTTGTGGCTTATGTGATCAGTTTCGAATGAAAATGCATAAAGAGGGATTTTGGTGAATGTTGTGTTATGAGAGGTTTCAGCTTGTGTTGTGTGGTGTTTTGAGTTGCTTTTGGTCCATGTATCAACTTCTGATAGGTCAGAGAGTTGTTTTGGGCTATGCTGATTGGTATGGCTTGTTTTGCAAAAAGTCAAGGTTAGGTGTCCTTTGAGGTATGGGCAAGTTCAGGCCAAGGACAAAGGCATGTTTGGTGCAGCTGTGATCAAGGAGAACCATGGAAGTGAGATTGAGGCAAACCAGCAAGTGGATTGAAGCTTATGGGGGTTTTTGCAATTTTCATTAAGTTTGGCCCTTTCTTGATTTCTTCATGCTCAAGTCATGAAACATGGAAATTCTTGGTCCAATTCTGACTTTTAGGCATTGTATTATGTTTGTATGATGATTAGAAGTCACTTAGAGGTCACATTTGGTTTTGGTAAGTGTTTTTGCAAGTTTCCTCTTTGGCACAAAAGTGAAAATTTAGTGATTTTGTCCAACTTTGTAAGGCCATAACTTTTGTTCTAAAATGAATTAGAATGAGTTCTTGTACTTTTTGAAAATGGGAGGATCCAATCTACAACTTTCATGACCAAGAATTTTTCATTTGAAGCATTTTTGAATCCAAAAGAGGAGGTTGAAAAACTTTCCCAAAATGGCAAGTTTTCATTACAAGTCACTTTCCCAAAATGGCAACTTTGCAAATGGCTTGAAATTCTTCAATTTTGTGAACTTCTAACATCTTCTAAGATCAAATAAAGATCATATGTACTCAAAATGATGGAGAAGACCCTTTGGTTGGGCAATTGGGGGCCTCAGATGCCCTAATTTTGCACTGACTTGCTCAAGAAGTCATCTATTGATCAGATGCCTTCCCCATTGAATTTCTTCATGAAAATTGGTATGCATGATCCCCATATCATTTAGAGACCAATAGAAACAAGAATGACCAAAAAAATTGGAGTTATGGCCTCTGAAACCAAAACCCTAATTTTAGGTCATTTGTGCAGTTAAGCTTGGCTCTGCTTCCATGCCTTTCTCAGTTCTTGTGATTTTATGACTTTCTTGATCTTGGGAGGGTATAATATGATGCTTGAACATACATGGATCCTCTTGAGATGGTTGAAGACCTTAGGAGATGCTCAGATGGCTCAGGGATTGCTCAGATCACAAACCCTAGATGCAGATGACTTTGAAACAATGCAGTGAAGCAAAAATGCAATATGAGATGATATGATTGAATCTATGCAAATGAAAAGAATCACAAGCCATGGTGTGAAATGAGTGAGGGCAAATTTGGGGTGTTTACAGCTGCCCCTATTCAAGCATGAGTTAGCGGTGCAGGATGTAAGCGACGGGCTTAACATACAAACATGATAACTTGTGGTTGAATACCAAAGACAGTCCAAAATTTGCACTCACTGAATGAAGAAGAAAAGGGATATAGATTGTAAAAGGAAGTAAAGTATGTTTATAAAGTGCGGGCGACGGAGGACGACCATCGAGCAAAGGACGACTGCTGGGAAAAAGCGACGACGGGGACGGTCGACATGCTGGGGAAACAAAGGTATCATGATGGGGACGATCATCAAGTAAAGAAGCAAGACTCTCTGGGGATTAAAGGTAAATGATGGGGACGACCATCGGGTCGAAGAAATAAACGATGAGGAACGGTCATCAAAGGTGAAGGACGATCACCTAGCAGGGGACGGCTGCTTTGTTGGGGGATAAGGATGAGGGACGGTCATCCAAGGTGAAGGACGATCACCTGGCAGGGTACGGCTGCCGAAAGTATCTCGACATAGGACGAACTCCGGATAGAAAAGGTCGACGATGGGGACGGCCATCGGATGAGTATGATGAAGGAAGATCATCAAGAGGTGAAGGAAGATCACCTAGCAGGGTACGGCTACTCTCAGGGCTTATCATGACATAGGACGAATGTCAGATAACAAGATCAACGATGGGGACGGCCATCGGATAAAATGATGAAGGACGATCATCAGAAGGGTGAAGGACGATCACCTAGCAGGGGACGACTGCTAAAATACCACGACATAGGACGAATGTCGGATAGAAGAGGGTTCCAATAGTGGAGACTCCGCTAGAGGAATGATGAAGGACGATCATCAAAAGGTGAAGGATGATCACCTGGCAGGGTACGGCTGTCGGAAGGTATCATGACATAGGACGAATGTCAGATAGAAAGGAAATAATTTAATCGGGATCTGCTGGGGACTCTTCTGGGGAATGGTAGACACAGACGAGTGTCTAAATTCAAGAAGACACAAGTTTTTGACACGGTGTATAGATTAAAGATGCGGACGAGCATCCTTAAGACTATGATACGGACGAGTATCAGTAGAAACAAACGCTTGACGCATGTTCAGAGATGATGATATGGACGAGTACCAACTAGTTAACAAAGAACACGGACGAGTGTCGACTCTGAGGGAATTTAAGTGGTGTATACAAGATACAGACGAGTATCTGTATGAGTAAAAAGTGATGAGTGATACATAGATGAGTGTCCAACTTGCTGTGGAGAGCACGACACGGACGGGTGTCGGAAGAAGTGTATTATAAACAAGTATTTGTTCTACAAAGCTTTTTGGCAACTATGCTGGGGAAGGTGACACAGACGGGTGCCAGGAGAGTGTACATATATATGTATCTGTATTTGTTTGTGGGGAATATTCTGGCGACTTTACTGGGGAATGATGACACGGACGAGTGCCAAAAGAGTATGTATCTGTATTTGTGAGTGCAGAGAGGATGCTTCGGCTTTCTGCCGGGGAGTTTGGGAAGTATTTCGTACATTGTTGATGGGGTATCTGTATTTACAAGTGTTAGGTTCGACACATGGCTTATGATTATGCAATATGTTTGATTTTTTCCGTATGCTCCGTATTAGACGGAATGCTACGCTCTAAGGGGAAATATGATGCGAATGCTATGATTATGCAAAAGATGCCGATCCGGGATTCGGATCCCGTTGCGGTGAAGATCTCCGGCTGATCTGCGCGAAGTGATATCCCAACTGGGGATGAGATCATTGGTAGATCTGATATGTATGACTCTGTAGGGGGAATAGGTCACTGATCGACCCATCCTTGGTGATGAGGTACCCAACTGGGGTCTGTGGAAGCTTTCGTCACTTTGTTGTGAAATCTTCGGGCATTGCTCTTCTGGATAGAGGCTGGGACTCTACGGGGAGATGGTTCCCTTCCTGACACTTGGCTGAGGATGAATGATGACTGGCAACTCCGCTAGGGATAAAGCATCTCTGGTGCTAGATGGGAGATGGGCTGAGTAAATAGTGATTTGGTAGCTTATTGGGGAGAAGCTTTCATGCCCCCATATTTCACTTTGACTACCTGCAATCCTGTTATGACGAAAAAACGCACAAGTACCCCGAGGTATCCTTTACTGGATTCCATCATAGGAGTTTAGACACTCCCGGGAGCAAATATATTTCCTGTAAGCATGTAATTTTTGGAAAAGACGCATCTGTATTTATGCAATCATTATATTAAGAATATCGGACATTTTTGCAAAAAAAGAAAATAAAATGTACGTGACAAAGTGTGACGGGAAATCTGATTTTATTAATTTGTGTGCCCCTGAATGGGCAAATACAGTCAAAGAAACAGATCCCCTAAAATGAGGAGATTGTTACAAATTGAGAAACAAGAAGATGCTGGCAATGTTGATGACGCTTCAAGGAGCTTCCCTTTTGCTATGACTTGTATGACATTGACGTTCTTCTCATCTTGCTTTCTGAAGAAGGCTGATTCTGACCGATGCTTTATACTTTCGAAGCTTGCCATGTTATAAGTGATACAGACGAATTCAGAGTGCAGTTGTTCGCTTATTCCCTTATTTGGCGTGGATCGCCCTTTCGGGTTTTCAATCCACCGGGATATCCATTTTTGCCTGAGTTGTCCAATGCGGCTTTTCAACTCAGCGGGTGTACATTTTTATTTATTTTCCCTTATTTTTGCCCGAGTCTTTTATTCTGTTTTTGACTCGCCGGGATGCCCTATTTTTGCCTGGACTCACATTCTGTTTTTATGTCCAGCGGGTCACTTTATACGAAGTATTTTTTAACTGCATCTGAATTCACAGGGGACAAGAAGTCTTCACCGTCCATAGTACTGAGCATCAGGGCTCCACCAGAGAAAACTTTCTTTACTATGAATGGACCATCATAATTCGGAGTCCACTTGCCCCTGTGGTCTGTATGAGGAGGAAGGAGTCTTTTCAGCACAAGATCTCCTACTTGGTATTCTCGAAGCCTGACTTTCTGATCGAATGCTTTCTTCATTCTTTTCTGATACAGCTGCCCATGACAGATTGCAGCTAATCTCTTTTCTTCAATCAGATTTAGTTGTTCGTATCGGGATCGGACCCACTCTGCTTCATTTAGCTTAACATCCATTAGTACCCGTAAGGAGGGTAATTCAACTTCAACAGGTAGGACTGCCTCCATACCATACACAAGCTGATACAGTGTTGCCCCAGTGGATGTTCTGATTGACGTTCGGTATCCATGTAAGGCAAACGGTAGCATTTCGTGCCAGTCTTTGTATGTGACCACCATCTTTTGCACAATCTTCTTGATATTCTTGTTGGCTGCCTCTACAGCGCCATTCATCTTTGGCCTGTAAGGAGAAGAATTGTGGTGTTGGATCTTGAAGTCCCGACACAGTTCTGCCATCATTTTGTTGTTCAAGTTGGAACCATTATCAGTAATGATTCGCTCGGGCACTCCATACCGGCACATGATGTCTCTCTTTAGGAATCGGGCTACCAATTGCCTGGTAACATTTGCATAAGAAGCTGCTTCAACCCACTTGGTGAAATAATCAATGGCTACCAGGATGAATCTGTGACCATTTGAAGCAGTCGGTTCAATCTTGCCAATCATATCAATGCCATACATGGCGAAGGGCCAGGGTGAAGACATCACATTCAGAGGATTTGGAGGCACATGCACTTTATCTGCATAAATCTGGCATTTATGGCATTTCCTAGCATAGGCACAACAGTCTGCATCCATTGTGATCCAATAATAGCCTGATCTTAGCAATTTTTTAGCCATAGCATGCCCTCCAGCATGGGTACCAAAAGATCCTTCGTGCACCTCCTGCATCAGCAAGTCTGCTTCTGTCTTATCAACACATCTGAGGAGTACCATATCAAAGTTCCTCTTATACAGGGAGCCATCAGCATTCAGGAAGAAACTACCAGCAAGCCTTCTTAATTTCTTCTTATCATTGGAAGATGCCCCGGGTGGGTATGTTTGATCCTCCAAGAAGCACTTGATGTCATGGAACCAAGGCTTGTCATCCTTAGCAAGGTCTGCTGAGAATACATATGCTGGTCTATCGAGTCTGGATACCGAAATCTGAGGCACAAAGTTGGCAGCTTGAACTTTGATCATGGATGAAATGGTAGCCAGAGCATCTACAAACTGATTTTCATCTCGAGGGATATACTCAAGCTTGACTGTTGTGAAGAAAGTTAATAACCTCCTTGTATAATCCCGGCAGGGTATCAGATGATCTTGGTGGGTGTACCATTTGCCATTGGTTTGATTAATTACCAGAGCAGAATCTTCGAACACCGTCAAAGTCTTGATCCTGAGGTCAATGGCTTCCTCAAGACCCATAATACAAGCTTCGTATTCAGCTTCGTTGTTAGTGCAGTTAAAGGTGAGTTTTGCCGAGAAAGGCATGTGAACTCCCTTAGGTGTAATGAGTACTGCACCAACACCACGACCATTCATATTAACAGCCCCATCAAACATCATAGTCCATTCTTCTTCTGGGTCAGGCCCTTTAGTGTGAATAGGCTCTTCATGATCTTTTGCTTTTATGAACATGATGTCTTCATCAGGGAAGTCAAATCTCATAGGCTGGTAATCATCAATGGGTTGCTCAGCGAGATAATCAGACAATACACTGCCTTTGATGGCCTTTTGGGATGTGTACTGAATGTCATATTCTGTGAGGATCATTTGCCATCTTGCAACCCGTCCGGTAAGTGCTGGCTTCTCAAATATGTACTTGACTGGGTCCATCTTCGAGATCAACAAGGTAGTGTGGGTCAACATATACTACCTTAGTCGGGGAGCAGCCCACGCTAAAGCACAACAAGTTTTCTCGAGCAGTGAATAACATTGTTCACAGTCGGTAAACTTTTTGCTTAGGTAGTATATTGCGTACTCTTTTCGACCAGACTCGTCATGCTGGCCCAGCACACACCCCATTGATTCTTCTAATACTGTCAAGTACATTATTAGAGGTCTTCCTTCAACTGGAGGCATAAGGATTGGAGGCTCTTGTAAGTATTCCTTGACTTTGTCGAAAGCCTTCTGGCAGTCTTCATTCCACCTGACTGTTTGTTCTTTTCTCAACAATTTGAACAAAGCTTCACAGGTTGCAGTAAGGTGAGATATGAACCGGGAAATGTAGTTCAATCTACCTAGGAACCCCCGAACTTCTTTCTCAGTCTTTGGTGCAGGCATTTCTTGAATGGCTTTGACTTTGTCAGGGTCAACTTCAATCCCTTTCTCACTTACGATAAATCCCAACAGCTTACCAGATCGTACCCCGAATGTGCATTTATTAGGGTTTAACTTCAGTTGGTACTTCCTCAGACGTTTGAATAATTTCAATAGGTTCACCAGGTGGTCTTCTTCTGTAAGGGACTTGGCAATCATGTCATCCACATAACATTCAATTTCTTTATGGATCATGTCGTGGAATAATGTTACCATAGCCCGTTGATAAGTGGCACCAGCATTCTTCAGTCCGAAAGGCATCACCTTATAAAAAAATGTGCCCCAGGGTGTGATGAAAGTTGTCTTCTCCATGTCTTCAGGTGACATCTTGATCTGATTATACCCTGAAAATCCATCCATGAAGGAAAACACCGAGAACTGAGCTGTATTATCAACCAATACAATAATGTGAGGTAGAGGGAAGTCATCTTTTGGGTTGGCTCTGTTCAGATCCCGATAATCCACACACATTCGCACCTTTCCATCCTTCTTAGGCACAGGTACAATATTAGCAACCCACGGCGGATAGCTAGTCATAGCAAGGAAACCGGCATCCCACTGCTTTTGTACCTCTTCTTTTATCTTCATTGCCATATCTGGGCGAGTATGGCGCAACTTCTGTTTTACTGGTGGGTAGTCCTCTTTCAGAGGTAGCTTGTGCATGACAATGTCGGTGTCCAATCCTGGCATATCCTGATAAGACCAAGCAAAAACATCCACATATTCCCGAAGCATGTCAATCAGTTGCTCTTTCACCGAATTTTGTAAGCAGGCCCCGATCTTAACTTCTTTCACGTCTTCTTCCGTACCAAGATTAACCGTTTCGACCTCCTCCTGATGAGGAGTGATAACCTTCTCCTCTTGTCTCAACAACCTGGCTAGCTCTTCAGGTAGCTCAAAATCTTCTTCAACCCCTTCATCAGCTTGATTGATTGGATTGTCAAAGTCATACGAAGTCATAACAGTGTTGTTGTCGGTGCAGTCTGGAGGGCACTTTCTGCAAGGGTTTAGATTGGTTTATTTTAGTGATCAGTTTTATCTTATTTAGAAAAAGTGAAAATGAAGTTATTTATTCTGAAAAACATTGCCATTTTATTTTTGTACAAAAAGTGAAAAATGAAAAACAGTGAGCGAAAAAGAAAAGACTCATTTGCAAAAGATGTCCTGATATTCATTAATTGATCTTTGCACAAAATACAAGATGGTCCGATTACAAAATGAGTCTTGACATCTTGGGCAAGATGCAAGACTTGATGCATGCTTTAAAATATAGGAAATAATAATTACTCTGCAGGAGTAACTCTTATAATTTCCTGGGAAGACCAGTTTGAGACATGGCTCCCCGGGGTCCTTGGACGTATCCAGCTTTCCAGGTTGCGCTCGCCTGCTGACTCATCTTCCAAGCTATTCACAGCATCCGGGGTGAGCATCCCCCCACTAATAAACTTGGGCTTCGTTGCAGCCTCTGATTGATCTTGTTGAGTTGGTCTGTAACCCAACCCAAATCGGCCTTCTTTCTTTTCCACGGGCAGCAGCTTGCCCCAGCCTTGGGCGGTACCTTCCTCAACAACCTTCCGGGCTTGCTGATATGATGTGATGGAAGTTCCCAGTACAGCAGATGCTTCATTAATGTTGAGGGCCTCAAACCCCTGACTAATGGTCTCATGGATCTCCCCATCCATTTCTATGTACTTATACGTAGCCAGCTGGCTAACAAAGATGTCCTCCTCCCCACAGATGGTGATGATTTGGCCTTCCCACTCGAATTTTAACTTCTGGTGAAGGGTAGACGTAACAGCGCCAGCGGCGTGGATCCAGGGTCTACCCAACAGACAGCTGTAGGCCGACTCTATGTCCATCACAAAGAAGGTAGTTTTGAAGGTCTGCGGGCCAATCAACACAGGCAGATCAATCTCCCCAAGAACTGATCTTTTAGAGCCATCAAATGCTCTCACCACCAAATTACTCGGACGCAATGCCAAGCCATCATACTCAAGCTTCACTAAGGCTTTCTTTGGTAGAACATTGAGTGATGACCCAGTGTCCACCAGTACATGAGACAGAACAGCACCCTTGCATTCCAAGGTGATATGCAAAGCCTTGTTATGGTTGCGTCCCTCTGTTGTTAAGTCAGCATTGGTAAAGCCCAGTCCATGACTGGTGTTGACATTTGCAACCACAGTTTCTAGCTGATTAACAGTAATCTCCTCCGGCACGTATGCTGCGTGCAGGACTTTCAACAATGCGTTCCTGTGAGCTTCGGAACACATCAACAGTGATAATATGGAGATTTTGGAGGGTGTTTGGTGAAGCTGGTCCACCACCTTGTAATCACTCCTTTTTATGATTCTCATGAACTCGTCTACATCTTGTTCAAAAGATGTCTTCTGAGTGTCTTTGGTAGTCGGCTCTTCAGATACCACACTCTTTCCTTTTGCTTTGGCAGCAGCTTCTGCTTCAACGTTAGGTCTTTGTGTTTGTGAGGCAAAAAGGCGTCCGCTTTTGGTGAAGCCTCCGTCTCCCCCAACATTATCAACTTGTCGAGAAGAGGTTGATGAATCCAAAGTGATTTTCTCCCCGTTGCAGTAGAGATCAGAGCCATAATGCCAAGGTATGGCACTACTGCTTTCATAAGGAACCGGTCCAGGCACCGTAATGGTGACCGGACTGATTGCTGCAGAGGAAGGTACTGTAATGGTGTGCGGATCATAGTAAATTGTGACTGGTGATCTGGCAGGAGGTGCCACGGTTTGTTGTTGGAAATTGCTGCTGGGAGGAACATTTGATGGGTCATAGTAGATTGTAACTGTTGAAACATCTTCATTAATTTTTGCTGGCGTTGTAGAAGGTTCTATTGACTGGATGGATGTTGAAGTTGTAGCAGGAATGGCAACTGAACTTGCGTCCGTTGAAGTGATTGATTGAGCAATCGTTAGAGTTGTAGTAGAATCCGTTGGAACAATGGTTGCTGACGTTGTAGGAGTATCTGGGATTGTTGTTGAAGGAATTGCTGGATTTGTAGGCGCAGTTTTCGAAATCTGAAGGATACCATCCTTAATAAGACCATCTATGCCGCTTCTCAGCCTTTCACACCCATTGACTGCAATATTGCAAAACCCACAGCCGAGCTCACACCCGGGGAACACTTGGCATTCTAGAAGTTGAGCTTTAATTTCAACCAAAGGTGTTCGAATTTGTGCAACACCGATGATCAAGGTGGATGGTTTGCCTTCCTCAATAGCATTAATCCTAGGCCCGTTGTGACTAGGCATTGGATTCCTTGTGACATTCGGAGGAGGTGCAAAATTGAGAGCTTTTGAGTCCACCAGGTCTTGGACTTTCATCTGTAAGGCCCTACATTTCTCAGTGTTATGCCCCGGTGTGTTTGAGTGGAATGCACACCTGGCATTGGCATCATAGTTCTTTGGCATATTGGAGGGATCTGGAGGTGCCAATGTCCTTAACTCAACCAGGTTGAGCTTCAGGAGTTGTGGCAAGAGTGCAACATACGGCATTGGGATTGGGTCAATCATCCTGTTTTCCTGTGATGGTCTTTGTTGGAAAGGACGTTGTTGTTGGTTGTTGTTGCTGTTGTTGTAGGTTCTCTGTTGCGGATACTGAACTTGTTGTTGATATTGTGGTTGTTGTTGTTGAGGATATGCTGATTGTTGAGGTATCAGAGCTGGAATGGTAACTGCTGCTACTGACCGGTGTACATACTGAGGTCTGCCCCTGCTTGCATGAATGGAATTTGTCTCACCATCCCTTCGGGGTCCCACAAAAGGCTTCCTGGGATTACTGGATGAACTTGCACCATTGTCGGAAATTTTACCCATTTTTAATAGACTTTCAATCCTTTCACAAGCTATGACGACATCAGCAAAGCTGGTAGAGGAGAATGCAGCTAATCTATCAATATAGGTTCCTTACAAAGTATTCATGAACATGTCAGCCATTTCCCTTTCTGACATAGGTGGTTGGACAGCAGCAGCAAGCTGTCTCCACCTTTGGGCATATTCCCTGAAGCTTTCTCGGGAAGAATGGGACATTCCCATTAGGAGGGTCCTGTTAGGAGCCATGTCCAGATTGTATTGATATTTCCTGATGAAAGCTTCAGCTAAGTCTTTCCAGCATCTGATGGTAGCTCTGTTCAAGTGTGAATACGACTCTCTTGAAGCCCCAGTCAGACTGTCTTCAAAGTAAAACATCCACAACTTTTCATCCATAGTATACGCCTTGAGCCTTCCCAAGAAAGATTGTAAATAAGTGCGTGGATAGGAGGTACCATTGTATTTTTCAAAGCATGGGGGTTTGAATTTGTGGGGAATCCTCACCCCATCCACTAGTCCCATATCCATCACATCGAAGCCTAAAGAATTCTGAGACTCCAAAGATCTCAACTTCTCAGTAATTTCATCCAATTTCATGTCATAGACTTCATCTCCAGCTCCCATAACAGTAAACTGTTCTTCTTGGGGATCCTCTTGCAAGATTCTCCCTCCAGCAGTATTACCTTGTACATTCCTCGGGATGTTAGCTTCTGGATCCAGATGAGGTCCAAATACTGGTGGATCAATACGAGGCTGACCCCGCTCATTGTTACTAGTTCCTCCTGTTCCAAGATGAGGTTCCTCGGGAGTTTGTCTCTCCACCAGTTCCCTTAACCTTTCTTGACTCTGGGCCAAGCCAGTCATGAATTGAGTCATTTGATTTCTCATCTCCACTCTTTCGTTAGCCATCTGATTTCTGACCTCAGTCAGATCCTGCTGTACTTGTTCCATTTGAATACCGGGAAGGTTGTTGCGAGTAGGGTACCGATGCGCGCGGTTGACAGGGAACACTCGGCGAAGAGCAATGTTTCCTGAGATCACAACAAAGTTAGAAACAACAATAATAAAACCTACAAAACAAAACAAAAGTTAGTATGCAATGCAGTATGCTTATTTGTTTTCCAAGGTATCCGGTTTGGTTCTTGGTTTTGACCTTTCCAGACCTCGAGAAAGATGCTTGATGTTGTTGAGAGAAAACCCAGTGGAAACAAACTAATATATTACAAATGCTGAACAATACATAGTCTGTTTTACAACACATGCCCATGGAGGGTCAAAATACATAAAAAAGAAAAAGTACATCAAATGAAAACAACAGACAAAGAGTCAGACATCCAGTCCAAACTCATCCTCTCTGACTTCCTTCAGGAGTGCCTCAGTCACTGGACCAGCTGGGTGCTCTGTAATGGTCCTAATGAGGAGGTTCCTGGTAGCAATGGCAGTGGTCAGCTTCTTGTGCCTGTCCTGGTCCTTTGATCTCTTCAATCCTGCTCTGAGCTTCAACTCTGAAATCTCCTTCTGGGCTGCCAACAAAGCTTCCTGCTGCTTCTTCTCATTGGCCTCTAACTGTTCAATCTTAGCTTGAGTCTTTTGGTCTTCTAGTGTACGGGCTTTGGTGATCCTGACCCACCTAGCTTGACTCTCTTGTAGATAGAGCTCAGTCCTAGCCTTCTGAATTTTGGCTTCCTTACATACATTCTTCAATATTTGTTCCCCAGCTCTTGCTTTCCTGATGTAGTCCTCTGTCTTCTCAATTTTGGTGAGATGTTCCACCCTGAGCTTTTCCAATTTCTCAATGTCCAGACGACCATCACTCCTTTCCCAAAGAGTCTTCTTCAAAGCTTGAGATAGATTCTCATTTCTTTCCTTTAGCTTCTCAAATTCTTCTAGGCTGACAGTTGCTGCAGGTTGTACTGTAGAGGGTCCAGGAATGTCCTCTAAGGTGAAAGGCATTCCAGTAATCTGAGCTCTTGTACGGGACCAGTCATAGTACTGAGCTGAAGCAACATTATTACACCTTCCCAGAATTGCCATCCCTTTTGTCTGAATGTTGTCCCAAGCCCAGGATGCTTGTCTGACAACAGCTGAATTAGGTTTCACTTCACAATACAGGGTCTTAGCTAAATCTTGCACCCTAGGAGGGTGAACCAAAGCATAGCCCAGTTGTCTTTTAAACAACAAAGGATTGTAGTTGATGCAACCCTTCACTCCTATTAGAGGTACATTTGGGTATTGTCCACAACTAGTGATAATGTCTTTGCCTTTGGTGCTCTGGGTGCACCATCTAATATCATCTGAAGTCAAAGTAATGAGCCTTTTGGCCCAATTCTTCTGTTGGTGAGGATTCAGGAAGGCATCTGACTTAGGCAGGTGTCTGAGCAGCCAGGTGTAAAACAAAGGAGCACAACATCTTACTAACTTCCCCCTCTGTTTCTCATTCCTCTGATGGATGGAGTAGTAAAAGTCCCCCAGTAATGTGGGTACTGGGTTCTTCAGAAGAAACAGATGGATGGAATTCTTGCTGACAAATTTGGGTTCATCTGTAAACAGTATAATCCCATATATACTGAGGGCTAACAGTGCATAGACTGCCCTCCACTCTCCCAATGAGGCCTTCAGGATGGCTTGAGAAATCAAGAAGTCCAAGTGCAAACCAGGGATCCCATCTTTTGTTGTCATATTTTGCTCAATCAAAGCAGGCTCCAAGTATAGTGCCTTTGCTATCTCTTCATTTCTGGGAAAAGTCATTTCTGGGTTGAAAGGGATTCCACCTCTGATAGGTACTCCAGTCAATGAAGAAAACTCTTCCAGCAGAGGCCCTAGCTGGAAGTCTGGAAAGGTGAAACATCTCAATGGAGGATCATAAAACTGCAAGCAGGTGTGGATCATGCTCCTCTCAGAAGGATCAAGGTCCATAACCATATCCAGGATTCCTCCATAATGCTCTCTAAACAAAGGGATGTGGTTAGGTGTGATGAGTGACTGGACCTGCCTGATACCAGTCAATACAGGCTCAAAGAAATGGTAGGATATGTTGCTCTTCCTGGGAGTAGTCATGAGTGCGGATGAAGAGCTGCAGATAAGTGCTGATGAGGATCAAGACTGATACTGGAGATGGGCCACTGACAGGCTGATGCTGGTGATGCTGAAGATAGCTGAAGAAGAGGTCTATGCAAAAGAAGGGGTCAAAACCAAACCAGATGTGATATGGATACCCTGAAAAGAAAATAAACAAATGTTAAATGATGCAATGATGATATATGCAAATGATATGCAAGGGTTTATGATCAAGCTGGATCTGATTATCTGTCTTGATATAAGTCCATGTATGTTTAACAATAAAAAGGTCCAGATGGAGGCTCAAAAATCCAGTAACCAAGGTGGGGGACTCAAATAAAGAGTCACATGTTCGGGGTTAATCACAAGAACTTTCCAAAGTGAAGCATTCTTAAACAATACAGTAATAGGGTGTGATGTGGCCAAGGGTACCTGCAAACCTGTAAACAGTCCCAACCCCCTCACAGGCAGTGTTCTAGAACAAGGATCCTCAGACTTGGATCAGTTATGAGAAGTGTAAACACTTCTAACCCGGAGGTACAATGTTTATAATAACCATAAAAGATCCTCCTCTAACTCACCTCAGCTTCTGAAGGTCATAATAAAAGTCATCCAGACTTAGCAGGCTTCCCAGATAGCCCTAGCACTACAGGAAATCTGTAGCACAGAGTTCTCAAGAAGAAACCCACATCTGAACCGTGTTTCATATTCCCGCACCAGACCGAAATGGAATGGGAAAGAACATGAACCACTCTAGCCTAGGTGTCACTCAGGTCCCAGGTATAGGACCTTAAACTCTCAATGAAACCCTACCCACCAAAACAGCAAACCAAATCCAACAATGACAGTATGACAGTATAATGTATAAAACTGTAAATAAAGCAATAAACAAGACTGTACATAAAGCAATAAAATAAAGCAAATAAATAAACACAATTAGCACATAACACCCCAGTAAACACAAACTAAACAAGCGCTAGGAGGAACCCACAAAAAGAACCAGAAGCCCTGGTTGCAATATAAGGGTCCCCAGCAGAGTCGCCAAGCTGTCGCTCCCACCAAATGACACCTGGTCATGAGGGGTACAGACGCGAACGGTCGGCGAAAGGGAAAGGAATGAAAAGAGTCGCCAGCTAGGCATTTTTATCCCGAAGGAAAGGTAATGCTGCATAGACCTAGAAAGATATGGATAAGACGGTTACGAACCAGAGAAACTGAGAAAGGGGGTTGGTTACAACCTGGGAAGGTATTAGCACCCAGATTGTCCTCCGTACTCGACGGGATCCACGCTTGAAAGATTTGTGTTTTAAAGGGGTAGTGTCTGTGCAATTTGTGTGCAAAAGCTGGAAAAGAAAGCAAGTGTCAGTGTAAGATAAATGTGAAGTAAAGTATGAGAGTGTCAGTGTAAGAACAAGAGTGAAATGCTCAAGATAATGAGGCTTGAAAAGAATAATGCTGGAAGAGGGGGGAATATACAGAAACTTTTGTTCGATAACAGTTAAGTTATGCCTACGTATCCTCTCGGGCAATGAGGAAGTCAGAACACCGTAGTTCGACTCAAAGAGACTGAAAGATAAATTGACTTGTGAACTGCTTACTTGTCTATGCTCAAGTGTATGACCTGTCTGGCTCAGGTGCTAACTGTCTTGCATTAGACGGAAGAAACAAGTTCTCGCTTGTGAGTGAATGAGGTGAGAAAAGAATCCCGGAGGAGACGATTATTGTCTATTTTTGAGTTTTCAATCTTTTATTTTCTTTTGTTTTGTGTTTGTCATAAGTTAATGAGCTTAAGCCTAAACCAAGGGTTAGTAAACTCATCACATCTTCCCTCTGATTAGGGGTAATGAGAATACTTTAAGTATGAAGTAAGCACCTCACACTTAATCACCATGATGTAGGGTCAAGATCATTAACCTACTTGAATTTAATTAGATGCTTTTGTTGTTTTTTTTGTTTAGTGTTGAGTAATGAGTTTAAGCCATAATCAAAGATTTAATGGACCCATTACACCATCCTAATAGAAGGATGATAGATGAGAGCATTTAAGCTGAGGAAGATACCTCAAGTTAATCCATGATTAGGGATTAACCTCATGACAAAGCAAAGCCTTTATTAGATGGATTTTAGTTAATGATAATATTAAGAAATGAATTTTGTGGTTTGCAAGACAACTTGAGGGGGACTTGTCCATTAACACTAGGGTTAGTCCTTCTTAACCAATTAAGGAAGAATTAGAACCCTAATGCAAGGCCCAAGTTACAAGTTTGATGTCTTAGTGTTTATTATATGGATTGATTAAAGGATTTAAACACATTAAGGGTTTAACACTTAGGATTAAAGTTATACACTCCATCCTAATAGAAGGATGCAGGTATAAGCTTAATCACAAAGCCTTAAAACCTTTAAGGTTTAGTCCTTGATTATGAGATGAGAAGAGAAGACACAAAGAGATGACACAAAGGTAAAACTAATGGGGGGACTAATCAAACCCTAATTGTTATCATGCTTGGTTGTTCCTAGGGCTTATGAGGCTTGTAAAAGATCTCCAAGAGAAAAGCCACCATGGAAGAAGCAGGATGAAGAGAAGGAGAAGCAGAGAGAAGCAGGACAACTTGCTTCATTTAAGAAGACAAGTTGCTTTAAGAAAGAAGGTGAGAAGGAGAAATGAATGAGCATGCTCACTCTAATACACAAGTAAAATGCAGAAATGAATTCATAAGAGGGATGAGAAGAGATTATGAGAAGTGAAGGCAAATTCACTTCTCAATGACTTACCACCTGAAAAGTTAGTAACAAAAGGTGAAATGAAATGAAAATGAGATGAATGAAATGATGCAAACCAAAGTCAGAGGCATAAACATGATGTTAATGATGCTAAGAGATAAAGCAAACACATATCAAGAGATGAGGATGATCATACAAGGATGAGGATGCAAATGAAGCATGCCTTGAACCATAAAAGTTCATGAAAGTTCATGGAATGCAATGGATGCATAACATGGAAAATGAAAGATGAAATGATCAAACATGATTCTAATATGTCCTATGATGTCTTACATGTCATGTGGATGCACAAAATGTCATAGCAAGTTCATGTATGCAAGCAAATGAGAGATGAATGCAAATGAAAGCCAAAATTAGGGTTTATGTGTAAGACACAAAGCAAAATCCAAAATCAGAAGCAAATGTCAAGATAAAAAATTGAAAATGGGATCAAAGGAACCCTAACCCTACATAAGTTCATGGCCCAAAGGAGGGGACCTAACTCTTAACCTAATGGGTGTTATGATTTTCTCAAGTTTGCTAGGGTTTTAAGGCACCTCAAAAGGAAAAATGCACATCAAATTGAAAATGAAAGATAAATTCAAACCAATTTTAACCTAGAAACTACATGATATGAAGAATGCAATGCAAAAAGAATCAACATCAAACTCTTCATGGTTAGGCAGAATGAATTTTTCTAAGTTAGGACCAAAATATTGCCTTTTAAGAACTTTAATTCCAAAGAAAAATATCAAAGTAGGTCAAGAACCAAAAAGAAATTTGTTTGAAGAGCTTGATAATGTTTCTAAATGTATTAAAATGCAATGTGAATTTTTTGGTGATTTTTAATCACCTAAATGCATTTTTAATTAATTAATTTTCATTAACTAATTAAAAATAAACATTTAAATGATTTAAAATATGAAAATTATGCAAAAAATAAAATAAAAATTGTTTTTGGGTGGGGAAAAATATTTGAAATAAAAATGCAGAAGGAAATATTTTTATAATTTTTCTAAGTATTTTAAATTAAATGACAAAGAAAATGGGATTAAAATGAAATTTAAATTGATTTAAATGGGAAGTATGCTGATCTGAGGGCCAAGATTTAAAGCTGGGACGCGGGAGTTGACTACGCGCGTGATCTAGTGGCTGTAATTCAAACTGACTAAATCTCAATTAAATAATTAATTAATCCTGATTAATATAGAATTAGGGCTTAATGAGCAATCTAGTCCATTGGTTCACGCGCGGGAAGCCAGACCGTACGCTCCAGGTTCAAACTTACCACTAAACCCTAATTAACATTAATGACTCTCAGGTCACCGGAGAAGAACTCCGGTCGTCTTCTCCGGTGACATCCCTCCCTGAAAAATCTCAACTTCCTCCCTGGGTCATTTCTGGAGCTCTAAAGCTCCAGATTTGTTCCTCTCACTCCCCTAAACCTAAATCCATCCTCAAATGGAATTTATTTCCTGCCATAAACATGATTCGAAGCCAAGAACAAAATATGCAAAACTTTCAGACAAGCAATACACCCTCATCTCTCCATCATTTTCAATAATTTCAAGTTCATTACACTCAGGGGATCAAACACAACCAATTAAGAACTTAAAATAAAGGTTCTGGAAAAATGTTTTCACATGGCTACCTGAGATGAAGCTTTCAACCCCAGGGCTTTCAGGCTGCTTTCCTGCTTCCAAATGCCTCCAATGAACTCCCTGAAGAAGCTTTGATGCTTGGTTGGAGTGTTTTGAGGCTGATTTGTGAGTTTGATACAGTTCAATTCAAGGAGGGAGGGAAATCATGTTTTTGATATGGAGGGTTTCAGGGCAAGGTGATGGTTGGGAAATGATCAGTGGATCATGGTGAGTTGTTCTATGAAGTTTGTTTTAAGGTTTGTGGCTTATGTGATCAGTTTCGAATGAAAATGCATAAAGAGGGATTTTGGTGAATGCTGTGTTATGAGAGGTTTCAGCTTGTGTTGTGTGGTGTTTTGAGTTGCTTTTGGTCCATGTATCAACTTCTGATAGGTCAGAGAGTTGTTGTGGGCTATGCTGATTGGTATGGCTTGTTTTGCAAAAAGTTAAGGTTAGGTGTCCTTTGAGGTATGGGCAAGTTCAGGCCAAGGACAAAGGCATGTTTGGTGCAGCTGTGATCAAGGAGAACCATGGAAGTGAGATTGAGGCAAACCAGCAAGTGGATTGGAGCTTATGGGGGGTTTTGCAATTTTCATTAAGTTTGGCCCTTTCTTGATTTCTTCATGCTCAAGTCATGAAACTTGGAAATTCTTGGGCCAATTCTGACTTTTAGGCATTGCATTATGTTTGTATGATGATTAGAAGTCACTTAGAGGTCACATTTGGTTTTGGTAAGTGTTTTTGCAAGTTTCCTCTTTGGCACAAAAGTGAAAATTTAGTGATTTTTTCCAACTTTGCAAGGCCATAACTTTTGTTCTAAAATGAATTAGAATGAGTTCTTGTACTTTTTTAAAATGGGAGGATCCAATCTACAACTTTCATGACCAAGAATTTTTCATTTGAAGCATTTTTGAATCCAAAAGAGGAGGTTGAAAAACTTTCCCAAAATGGCAAGTTTTCATTACAAGTCACTTTCCCAAAATGGCAACTTTGCAAATGGCTTGAAATTCTTCAATTTTGTGAACTTCTAACATCTTCTAAGATCAAATAAAGATCATATGTACTCAAAATGATGGAGAAGACCCTTTGGTTGGGCAATTGGGGGCCTCAGATGCCCTGATTTTGCACTGACTTGCTCAAGAAGTCATCTATTGATCAGATGCCTTCCCCATTGAATTTCTTCATGAAAATTGGTATGCATGATCCCCATATCATATAGAGACCAATAGAAACAAGAATGACCAAAAAAATTGGAGTTATGGCCTCTGAAACCAAAACCCTAATTTTAGGTCATTTGTGCAGTTAAGCTTGGCTCTGCTTCCATGCCTTTCTCAGTTCTTGTGATTTTCTGACTTTCTTGATCTTGGGAGGGTATAATATGATGCTTGAACATACATGGATCCTCTTGAGATGGTTGAAGACCTTTGGAGATGCTCAGATGGCTCAGGGATTGCTCAGATCACAAACCCTAGATGCCGATGACTTTGAAACAATGCAGTGAAGCAAAAATGCAATATGAGATGATATGATTGAATCTATGCAAATGAAAAGAATCACAAGCCATGGTGTGAAATGAGTGAGGGCAAATTTGGGGTGTTTACAGCTGCCCCTATTCAAGCATGAGTTAGCGGTGCAGGATGTAAGCGACGGGCTTAACATACAAACATGATAACTTGTGGTTGAATACCAAAGACAGTCCAAAATTTGCACTCACTGAATGGAGAAGAAAAGGGATATAGATTGTAAAAGGAAGTAAAGTATGTTTATAAAGTGCGGGCGACGGAGGACGACCATCGAGTAGAGGACGATTGCTGGGAAAAAGCGACGACGGGGACGGCCGACATGCTGGGGAAACAAAGGTATCATGATGGGGACGATCATCAAGTAAAGAAGCAAGACTCTCTGGGGATTAAAGGTAAATGATGGGGACGACCATCGGGTCGAAGAAATAAACGATGAAGAACGGTCATCAAAGGTGAAGGACGATCACCTAGCAGGGGACGGCTGCTTTGTTGGGGGATAAGGATGAGAGACGGTCATCCAAGGTGAAGGACGATCACCTGGCAGGGTACGGCTGCCGAAAGTATCTCGACATAGGACGAACGCCGGATAGAAAAGGTCGACGATGGTAAAAAGGCAATATGAGATGATATGATTGAATCTATGCAAATGAAAAGAATCACAAGCCATGGTGTGAAATGAGTGAGGGAAAATTTGGGGTGTTTACATATACATTTTGGTAAACATTAATCATATTTGAAAGCATACATTCATTCAAAGTAACCAATGGATTTAGAACTTCTGAAATTCTCGACTTCCCCGAGTAATTTTCTAGAAATTATCATGACCGAATCTAAAGACATGATACTGACACCATCTGATACTATTGGCACAAACAATTAATTTCCACAATGGATTTTTCTAAAATCCGGTATCAAGTTAATGTAATGAGAGGAATGTGCTTTCAGACTGCGGTGGATCGTGTACGCCCTGGTAAATGGTTAAGGAGCTTGCAACTGAATTTGATCTGATTAGATTTGAAAAGAGAGCGTTGCTCCTAGTTGAGGATGATTTGTACCATAATGGAAGTATTTGAAAAGGGCTACCTCAATAGAAATAAACAAAATTCCCTACAATAATATGCCTCTGAAATCCTGAACTCGATAATGTTACCTCTGGTAATTCAGATGAGGAGACCTGCCCTTGGCTATTTAAGTATTATTGAATCTTGACCTGACTGTCCCAGATGAATTGGACAATAACATGGCATGCCGCCTTGATTGGAAGATAGTGACTATGCCCCTTGTATTCATTGGCTTTGATCCAGGAAGCAACTTTTTTTGTCGGGAGGACTTTGGTTTATTGAATTTTCATCATGTAAGCTTATATGCTATCAAACACTTAGTTATATGAAAACAATGATATTCAAAATGCAATGCTTATGTCTGTCTTGAAGTTTTGAAAAAGAATTATTTTAGCAAAACAATGTTTGTAAAAACTGTGATATAACTCAAGATTTATAATAAGCCCTAAAGGAGTCAGGATACCTTTTTGTAGCAGTACGCTTTCAAACTAACCATGCATCAGTTAGGACTTTTAAGGGTTGTAACGTGGCCTAGTTCATGGTTTAAGAAACAAAGGATAAAGGCTCAAATTTATTTGTACCTAACCCATTCTTCGTGAAGTTCTTCAGTCCTATGTTTGGTTAACTTATGCATTGAGGTTCCAAAAGATTTTGGAATCGTAACACTGACAACAGTTTATTTGAAAAGCGAGTCATCTTTTTTTTATTGAGGATTTGTAATGACCTCTTTTTCTTTTGTCTTTGTTATCCCTTCCTTTTTCCTGAACTGTTTATTTCAAGATTACAGTCACCAAGATGTCTCAATTTTTACTAAGTATCCTTCATAGGTTTTGACTTAGTGAGCTTTTCTTTTGCTAGATATTGACTGTCGAACTTAGTGATTACAGGGAACCATCATTAGTTGTGTACAAAATGGACAACTGACATAATTGAGTTAACCGAGGAACTACCCTTCCCCGGGTTATGATTAAGGGTTTTAATTTGCATGAGAATGAAAACTCATACTTCATAGGCTCAAAAGGGTTGACTAGGGATTAACTTCCTTATATCTCTACTGTTTAGGAATCGAAACAACGCCTGCACATCATCAGCATAGTCTGTTCAAAAGCATATTGTATGAAATTATGGTATCATCTTCGTCATCCTCCCTCTAAGGGCTTACAACTTTATCAAGAGTTGAATATCACAAAAGAGAAGTAAGAATCATATTTTAAATATAGTGAAACGAATGGATTAATTCAAGACAAACATATGCAATGCATTATCGTGAAGACAAAAGACTGATATAATAGTAAGTGTTTATGTCGACAAACAAAATTACAAATGAAAATTCAAATGTTCTCAATGCCTCTTCCTCTAAACTTGTCACTCCGGATGTCTGGCAACTTTGATGTTTGATGGACGATAGAAGAATTCAATCTGGTCTTCTGGCGTAACCTTGAGGACTCCTTCGTCAATCAGGTCTTGAATCTTATTCCTCAATGCCCAACAGTTATTAGTGTCATGTCCAGGAAAATTGGAGTGATATGAACACCTTGCATTGGGATTATAGAGAGAAAAATAAGTATTGGGATTCAGAGGAGGGTCTTTCAAGGTAATTAACTTCATCTCCAACAAGCATTGCAAAGTGTGCGACATTGGCGTGTTGATTTTGATAAATTGTCTTTTATATTCCTTGTGTTGAGGTGGATTAACCCTATAGGACTTTCTTCCTTTAATTGCAGAACTATCAGTAGTATCCTGTCTCTTTCCTTCTCTTATCCTTATCTTCTTTTCAATTAAGTCAGCTTGTTTCATCGGAGGTTGACTGATGATTAGATTCCCGACTCTGTTACCTTGAAGTTGATTGACGAGAACTCTCAGCTCTTCTTGCCCCTGGGCTAAGTTTTGAATAAGATCCACCTGGCCGTTCATCTGGTTTCTCATCTCTGCCATCTCAGCTTGCAATTGTTCCAACTGATTACCATTGCTGTCTTCAGGATTCTCCTTTTTCGCGTCCTTAGTGAGGAGGGCTTTCAACTCTTCTTGTCCCTTGGATAAATTTAGGATCACTTCTTGAAATTGAGCATTTTAAGCTTGGAGATATTTGACAGACTGTTCGAGAGCCATTTCCACTGAAATAAACAGCTAGAAGATAAGAAACCTGTCACGGAAACCTGTTATGCAATGGTATGGTATGCAGATGCATATGCAATGTTTTCAAGGACCACGTAGGATTTAAATTTGTTAAAGGAAAACCAAAATAAAAATTTTATTAGTAAGTTTAAAATATAATTTCCCCTTGGGCTTACAATGAAAGAAAATAAAAAGTTGCAAAGAAAATAAGAACATCTGAGACTCAAGTCTCCCAGGGACGCTTTCTCTTTGGATTGAGATTCCTCTCCTCGTGAAGTTGCTTCGTTAGCTCCAACACCTTTTCTTTATGAGCATGGAATTGAGCCTCAAAAGTATCTCTTTCCTCTTTCATTTGAATCCAAGATTTCTGTAGCTCTTCCAGATCCATAGGCATGTCAGGATGAAGAATGGTATAAGGAACATCTCCTTCAACAATTGGCTCAATAGTTACTGGTAGGACAGAAGGATATGGAATCATAAGATTCTGAGTACGGGATTGCACCCATCTGAGGTAAGTTTCCATAAGGATGGAGTGTTTTGGTTCCAAAGTATTACTGTTGATATTGTTCACCATGGTCCAGGCTCGTATAAATCTTTGAAGATAACCTTGAAGATCGTTGTCATAATCAAACGAAATGCCTCGAATAATCATATCATGTGGACCATTACTCCGAGCATAACCAAACTGATGTAGTTCTAAAGAAGGATTATAGGTAATGCCCCTCTTATGCCAAGGAGTGGCACATTAGGGAACTCTCCACAATGGTCGATGATGTTGACATTTTCCATAGATCGGGAGAACCAATGAATATCTGAATGAGAGAGTGACATTATCCTTCTAGACCATCTCGAACTTTGTTCATTCTTCATCACGGATCGAGGAAGGTGAGAAATAAACCACCTTGATAGTAGAGGTATGCAACACATCAGTGTTCCTCGCACCTTCATTGTACGAGTGTGGAGAGAGTGCAAGATATCCCCAAGCAAGGTAGACACCGCATTGTGAATCAGAAATATGTTGATTGCATGCACATCTATGAATTGGTCCGGATTAGGGAACAATACTAAGCCATAAATCAATAAGGCTAATATCTCCTTAAAAGTATCATAACTCATAGCATCCAAGAACACATGAGCTTTCTCTATCAACACTTTAGAGAGAATACCATTAGCTCCACTTCTAGTTTCCAATACAATGTCTGATTTCTTCAGATGCAAGGCTTCAACAATGACTTCAGGTTTAGGCTCATTCTCTAAGCATGTGAAAGGTTTCTGATTAAGAATGGGCACACCAAAGAACTGGAACAAAACACTCATCATATCTTCATCAAACCCTAAGGTAACCAAGTCAAGTAGATAACCATCCTTCTTGATGAATTGAGAGGTTTTAGAAACTTTTGAGACCAACTCCTTAAGCTTGGAAGGTATCCTTACAAAGTTGACCCGGATAGTCTTCCTACGAGTGGAAGTTATAACCTGCAACATACAATAAAGATAAATCCTTTGGTCCTTGAAATGGTTAGTGAGAATGCTATGCTTATGATGTCATGATGTTATAATGTTATGTTCATACACAAACAAGTCACACAATGGCCTTAGGTTTAAAGACTTGCATGAAGTTCATAGGTAAGTACCTTCCACACTGAAGTTAGTTGGTTCAACCTGTCTTAGCAATAGTAACCGAGTTCTAAGGGATCTCAATATCAATGATTCTTTTCAAAGGATGTTGTTCAGTATGGCAACTGACTTGCCAACCAAAACATCCCAAGATTAGAATCTTAATGAGCGTAGCATCGAGTATCAACCAACTTTAGAACGCACCAATGTCGGTTATCTCACTACTTTCTAATGGACAAGATGGGTCAATTAGGGTTCTAAAGGGTATTTAGTGTTAATGACAACATATGGCAGCCTCGTGTTATCCTCAACTGACTTAAGAACATCAGAACCAACCAAGAAGTCACACTAACTGTAGCCACCAGATCAACCATATCGGTATACGTCGTACAATTTCCTTGGTCTATTTCTACTTACCTAAGGTACACTAGATCCAGGTTAGGATCTTTCTCACAGTAGCCCCAATACAAATACCCTTAAAAATAAAGCATACAATTCAAACAAATAAAGTGTCTTAACTCTAAGGTAACCCCTATTTTAAATAGTTACTCCCTAGCAGAGTCGCCAGTTCTGTAACACGGTGGAATAACTGACTTTGTCGTTTTTGTTTCCAAAAACTATGTTGCGGATAGCAAGAGTCGCAACCGACTTTTATTATATCCAATAAGGAAAAGGAATAAAAGAACAAGAAAGACCTTTAAAAAATATTTGAGTTTGGGGGGTGAGTTTTACAAACGGAAGGTGTTAGCACCCTTTGTATCCATGGTATCCATGGGCTCTTAATTACTTAGCTCACTTTACTTTTGTTTGAAAAAGAGTGTAGTGTGTGTTTAGAAAATATTTTCATAAGTCTTTAACTTTGCAATGATCCTCGTATGGATATATACAAAGTTTTTAGTTTGAAATGTTTTTGAAAAGTGGGGTGTAATGAGTGTTTTGAAAAGAAGTGAGCAAGTACTTAAGAACTACTTACCCTAAGTTTTTAAGGTCTTTCTTTTTATTTATTTCCTTTAGGGGTAAGATTGTCCTTACTATTAGTGAGAAAGTAATCTTTACCTTGGATGTGTAAAGGGACAGGCGTAGGGTCATTGTATGGTCATAGAAGGTAACCTGCAGGGGTATCTTAGTAATTCGAAGGGACTATCATCATTTTCGTAGGGTCATCGAGGGACGAGATCATTTATTCGTAGGCAACTCGAAGGGACTATGATCTTTTATCTTGAAGGGACTTGATGATATTTTTCGTCGACAACTTTACTAAGATACCCCCACGTTTGAGGGACTTGACCATGTTTATTGTAAGGCAACCAAGAGAGGAAACCCTGGGAGATGCATATGGCAACCGTAAAACGATTGACTTACGTGTGGGAATATTGATTTCAGATATTTTATCTTATAAATTAGGGTTAGCTAATGGTTGATTTTAGTCTTGCCATACGATCCTATTAAGCATACATCTAATAGTTTATAGTGAAGAAAAATAAAACCCTAGTTTAAACTATTACATGGCTTTGGGAGAGATACATAATATAAAAATTCCTGACAGAAAATGTAAAGTGAGGAAAATAAACCTAAACTATTACAAGGCTTAGCAGTTACATTATTTTTAGAAATTGTAAAATAATCGAAATGAAAAGATCGGAAGAATATTAAATCTTTGAGATGAGAGAAGGATATGTTTGTTATCATGCTATTAGAAGAATAAAAAAATAAACAGAGTCAGATAAAATCACTGTAGATTTTAAAATAATGGAAAATAAGAATAGTGATTAAAATAAAATCTAATAAAATCAAATAAAGAGTGCATAATTTTTTTCATATTTTTTTTTGAAAACATGGATATATAAAATAAATCAAATAAAATAGAAAAAAGAAGAATTTGCGATTTTGAGGGTCGAAATATTTTAGAATTTTATTCTAAAAGAGTATTGTTCTTCGATTATTTTATGAACTTCTGGAAAATATTCGTAGTAAATCGAAACAGTAGCACTTACCTGACTTACCTGTCAGACTGAAATTCTTATCACTATTGCAGCCTTCAAAGTATCGGCGAAAACGGGTTACAACAGATTAACCAACAGTTTAGTTCTCCATGGTGCCCTAAACTTCAATTCGATCGCCTAGATAACTTTCTCACATCATACAAAACACAAATTTACAAAGAGATTAGATGTATCATGCGTATAAATATGAAATCGAAAAATTGAAAAAAAAAACAAAAAAAGCAAATTCGGTTATGGCGTTTTATGAGGTTTTGGAGCAATGTGATGATTGGTATGCTTTCAGAAGAGTCTAAGGAATGTTCTTGGACCTTCAAACCTCCTTGAGAATGGCTGAAACCCTAAAACTGAATCCAACTTACTCTTGAGTTTTTTGAAGTTTTGTATGCTCTCTTTGATAAAAAATTTTGTCCCCTTGTCTTGTGGAGATGATAAGTACTTATATAGGGATGAAATAGGTCAAACATTTGGGCCTTTATGGATGGATTTGAGATTGCTTGAAGTTCAAGAAAGGTGATTTCTATTTTGGGAATTCGCAATTTTGAGGGTCGAAATCTTTTAGAATTTTATTCTAAAAGAGTATTGTTCTTCGATTTTTTATGAACTTTTGGAAAAAAAATTCGGAGTAAATCGAAACATTAGCACTTACCTGACTTACCTGTCAGACTGAAATTCTTATCACTACTACAACCTTCAAAGTATCGGTGAAAATGGGTTACTGTAGATTAACCAACAGTTTAGTTCTCCATGGTGCCCTAAACTTCAATTCGATCGCCCAGATAGCTTGCTCACATCATATAAAACACAAATATACAAAGAGATTAGATGTATCATGCGTATAAATATGAAATCGAAAATTGAAAAAAAAACCAAAAAAGAAAATTCGGTTATGGCGTTTTATGAGGTTTTGGAGCAATGTGATGATTGGTACGCCTTCAAAAGAGTCTAAAGAATGTTCTTGGACCTTCAAACCTCCTTGAGAATGGCTACAACCCTAAAACCGAATCCAACTTACTCTTGAGTTTTTTGAAGTTTTGTATGCTCTCTTTGATAAAAAATTGCGTCCCCTTGACTTGTGGAGATGATAAGTATTTATAGAGGGATGAAATAGGTCAAAAATTTAGGCCTTTGTGGATGAATTTGAGATTTCTTGAAGGTGAAGAAAGGTGATTTCTATTTTGGTCCATAAATTAGATGAAATCATACCCTTTTGGTTTTGAACGAATTTGGACACTTTCAATCATCATAATCATCAAATATTTTATCCCAAAATAGACCTAAGATCAAATATTTGAT
Organism: Lathyrus aphaca; assembly: GCA_963966055.1. NCBI lineage: Eukaryota > Viridiplantae > Streptophyta > Magnoliopsida > Fabales > Fabaceae > Lathyrus > Lathyrus aphaca. The sequence continues at coordinate 338,571,820 of OZ014523.1, read as the reverse complement.
TTTTCAATATTTATCTTAATTAAAATTGAATTTAAATGAAATAAATCCAAAATTATATAAAATAAATATAAAAAATCAAATATTATGACTTATGGGTCGTGCATGATCTTATAATTGAGTTTGGGTTGGAAAAATATGGGCCCATTTGGAAGAAACTTGAGTTTTGGCAATTTTTGCTTCATACACCTCCTCAAAATTGCCCAACTTCAACAATGCATAACTCCCTCAATTTTTATCTCATGAATGTGTTCTAGGACTTTTTAGAAATCTTAGAGTGTATTATAACTACTCATTTTAGTCCAATGTCTATTTGATCCTCCATTTTCAAGTTATGAGCTTTTGAAAAAGTTGACTTTTTGTTGACTTTTAAAAGGACCTGTAATGTCTTGGCTCATAACTCTCAAATGAAGCATTTTTTACCTTGGCTTGTGAAACACACAGTTGTATAGAATTGAATTTCCTTCAAAATGAGTTTTGGATGGGAAATATTTGATAAAGTATGTGAAAGTTATGGCTAGTCAAAGTACATTTGACTTTTCCTACACAAAACCCTAATTTAGTAACTCTTGATTCTTGATGATTCTGAGGCTTCCTTGATGAATCATGATCAACCCTTGATCAAATGATGAATTTCATCTCAAAAATCTTGAAGTTTGACTTTATGTTGACCACAATTGACTTTTTGACCAAGTTAACTGGTTTTTTTATTATCTGAGCATCTAACTGACCAGACTTGTAGGAAAAGCCCTGAAACTTGACATGAGGATTCTTTGAGGTATATGGTATGTCATGAAGTCCACTTGAGGCTTTGGAAGTCCATTTTTCTTTGTGAAACTCAAAACCCTAGTTTCATATCCATTGCTTAGGAGGAGGCTTTGTCTGATGAACCCTTGAATCCTTTTGAGCAATTGTGAATCTTGTGACTATCAGGAGACCTCTTGAGACACATTATCTTTAATATGTGAGGGAAATTTTTTGGGTACAACAGATGATATGATCGTGAAATCCTTAGAAGAATCCGACTAGACAGTCCATCTACAAAAGACTTCGACCAAGCCAGAAAATTAAAAATGTGATTTAACCCAGAAAAATGCATGTTTGGCGTAAGGGAGGGGAAGTTCCTCAGATTCTACCTCACTGAAAGGGAAATCGATGTTAACCCCGACAAATGTCAAGCATTTTCTGAGTTTCCTGCTCCAAATTCAAAGAAATCTATACAATCCCTCAAAAGGATGCTTGCATCCTTATCTCGCTTTGTGGTCGGATCTGCCTAACACGCTTCACCCTTTTTTAAGATCCTTCATAAAGAGGCACATTTTGAATAGATAGAAGAGTGTGAGCAAGCTCTAAGAAACCTTAAGCATGCCTTGTTGGAACCCCTGATTCTCTTCCGACCAGATGTTGGGGATACCCTCTATTTGTATCTCTCTGTCACCAATGAAACAATCAGCATTGCCCTTATCAGAGAAACGATCGAGGGGAAAAGGCTAATATACTTCACAGGCAAGGCCCTACAAGGACCATAACTTAGGTACCAACAGATTGAAAAAGTTTCTTTGGCCCTCATCAACTATGCGAGGATATAAATGCACTATATACCGGCTCACACCATAGTTATTTGAAGATACCAGCCTATAAGGAAGTTTCTTGGTCATCCACATATGATCGTAAGTATGCTAAGAATGTCATTAGAACTCTCAGAATTCAACATCCATTATGAAATCAGGAAAGCCCTTAAAGCTCAAGCTCTGGCCGACTTCGTTGCAAAAATGTCTCCATCTACGTCCCAGATAAGTGGAACTCATAAATGGGCCATTATAACATCCCGAATTTTCCCTCTTCTCTTTTATCATCATGTTCACATCATAATCATCATAAGAATATCATATCATTGACATCTAATATAGGAAAATGAAGCATAACATCCTCAAGTTCTAGCATAGGGCATATGATCAATCATCTGGGGATTTGAAGCTCTGCAAGCCAAAGCAAGAGGCCAAGTGACATTGCTAAAGTGCCACAAGGTTTCCTTATGACATATGCAATCCCAAGACCATTTACAAAAGCCAAGAAGGGTAGAAGATCATCAGAGGATCAAAGATGCAACAATCTCTTACACAGATGAATCTTGAATTAGGGTTTTGCATTTGGGCAAGGATATCTTATATATTTGACTAATTTTTGTGGTCAAAGTCCTTTATATGTCATTTAAAGCCTATGGATGAAATTTGGTGAGAAAACTCATTAGGAAAGCCAGTCAAGTCATCAGTTACTTGTGGAAGAAGAAATTGCTCAACTGTGTAATTAAAAAGTCAACTGTGAGAATTCAAGGGGTCCAATCCCATGTTCCAGGTCAAGGGAGTTCTTTAAGGTCAAATAAAGTATTTAGTGTTGATAAAAGTCAAGAATCAAGAGGTTTTGAAGGACTTTCTATTTTTGGCATATGGCAAGGCATGAAAATGTCCAAATTTAGTATGTTTTGCCCTAGTTTTCAAGGCTCTCTTTCACAACCAAAATGACTCCAAATGGATTTTCTTTGAACATGAAAGTTGTAGGGCATGTTATCCCATTTCTAAAAAGTACAAGAACTCATCCATAGCATGTGTATAACTCAAGTTATGATCAAGAGAAGTTTGGCCATTTTTAGGGTTTTACTCCATTTTCAAGTTTGTACCAAATTGCAAGATGGTTTGTAATTCATTTCTAAGAGAATATATGGGCAAAATAAGTTCACAATATCATCATACATTGTATAAGAGGAATTTGGCTCAAGGAATTTCACAAAGCCCGTGCATAAATGAAGAGATAATCACAAAGTGCAAAAAATGCAAGAACACTCAAAAAGCATGTTATATTCACATCCAATTACCAAGATTGTTCCATTTGTGATTGAGAAGGAATGTGTGATCAGCATGTGCATGAAGAGGAGAGAGGGAAAGAGCAAATGATGCACACACACACTTCATGCAATTTTGCAAATTCCATTCCACTACACTCTCCTCACGTGCATTCCTTCCCAAACCCTAATCAACATTCAAATATCATGATATATAAGTAACACACAGAAATTTGGAAGCTCGGTCTCTCTCATTTCACCACTCTCAACTTTCTTGCATTTTTTCCATTTCCTTCGAATCTCTCATCCTACACACATTGTTCATTCTCTTCACATATTCATGATCCTTGAAGCATAAGGAACACAAATCCACCATCAATTTAAGTTGAAGCCAAAGATTTCATACCTTAAAAGTTTGGTGCAATTGCATTCAGATTCCAAGATATAGAGAGTTTCAAGCTCTCTCTTTCATTTATTTTGCAAGGAGAGGATAAAAGGAGTGGATATGCATCATTTGGAGCCCTCTCTTGGCTTATTTCAAGTTCTGCTAATCTCAGGTACCTTCAAAATTCATAGATCCATAAATGAAATTAGTTGTGCATATTGTGATCTACATGCCTTGCTAGTGATGGCGATCTATTTAGAAGTGAAAATGAGTATGAATTGATATTGTAATGTTGATTTAAAGTTTCATGTATGATTTGTTTATGCTTCGATCTGATCTGTGAGTTGACCAATGAAGAATCTAATGTGATATTTGAATTCAGCGCATTTGATTTGTTGGATCTGGAGCTTGTGATTCATTTCTGTGTCATTTTGTTCATGCTCATGAATTTTCCGGCGCCAGAGCTAGGGCTCCGGTCGCTGGTTTCTGGAAATCCTTTGGAAATTTGAATTTGAGAAGATGATGTTGTAACTGTTAGATGCATGATCTGAAGGGTCCACAACTTGCTAGCACATAAAAATCACACACTCCATGTCACGTGCTTTATTTTTGTTCTAATTTTCTGATAATGCTACATGTTGTGCACCGCACCACAATTAACATGCACACGCACATTGATCTCTTGGATGGTTGACCTGGCTTTAATGTTTGACTTGATTTGTTGCGTTGGTTTGATCTGATGGTCCATTGTTTTTCCAGATTAATTGAATATTCACCTTAAGACTTTGTGTAACACGCTGGATTCTTGGGCCAATAGTACTTTTCACGCCCCCTTTTACTAAGCCCATATTATTTGAACAGAGTTTACTTGCTGATTGCACCTCCCTTGTTCCTTGTTTTATTTTTATTTCCTTTTATTAATTGTTTGGTTTTGAATTTTTAAAAATAGCTAGAAGTTCCTAAAAATCACCAGAAAAATCATGTAGATCAAATTTAATTTTATTTACTTTTGTACAATTTTATTTCCCATTTATTTTCATTTTTTGCATTAGAATTAACTGCGAGGTTTATTTTCTTCTTTTTATTTCTTTTAATTCACATGTTGTCTTGTTTATTTTTCTATTTTGATCATGAATTTGAATTTTGACTTGGTTCTTTTTTCTCTGGATCAATAACATGATGTAGTTTGTTCTTGATTTATCTCATTATTTTTAGGATTTTGTATATGGATTTTTGTCAAGCTGCTTAAGATTGAAGTTTCAAAACCCTAATTCTTGCTTATGAAGTTCTTTGACTTAGTTGGCTATTGATCTTGACCCTGTCCTTTTGGTATGATATTATCACATGTTTGAGGAACACTTGTGTTTAATTGTAGAATTTTTGAGTGAAGTTTTGATTTAATGTGAATTTTCTTGCTTACATTCCCTAGTTTGTGTTGTTTCTTGCTACTTATTTGCGACTTAGGTTAGAAGGGCACTTGTGCCAACTTCTATGGGATGTCTAGAGTCCTCTTGACATGTGTATAAGTCTTTGTTCCTTGTATGGTGTTTACATCTTGATTTTATTTGAAGTACTTGTCCTAAAAGGTTCTCACTTTTGTATGTGTGCTCACTTCACTCCTTAAGCCTAGTTGCTTCTCATGTTGAACTTGTGTGCTCCCTCTCTTGGTTTCTACTATTTGTTTATGCACTCCTTTGATATGTTAGGATTATGATCTTCAATTGTATGATGCTTGGCCACTTTGTATGCTTTGTGTCATCTCATAAGTGTTTCTTTTCTTTCATAGTGATTTGAATTATTTCATGATGAATGGTTTGCTCTAATACTTTCTTGGTTTTGTGTGTGTAATCATAGCATGAGAATGGTGTGTCTTATTTCTGGTTGTGATGTGTTGAATTTATCTTTTTGGTTTTAATTGTTTCCTTTCATTACTTGTGTATGACCTAACCTTTCTTTGTAGGGGCTCATGGTAAGTGAAGTGTGGATGATATCCACATTTCAAGTCTTCATGCTGTCTTCCCATTTTGCTTTCCCATTTGTGATTGTGATGTGCCTTATTCCATCTTTTGCTCAACTTTGTCTCTTCCCCCTTTAGAAACGACTTATCTCCTTTAGAGGAGTAAGTTATATTCTAGTTCGTCTTTCTTATCTTTCTTTCTTCTTTCCTTCTTCTTTAGGATAGGTTTCAAACCACACCAACCTTAGGACCGCCTTTGTATGATAACTTCAGGATTAGACTTTCCCCATTAGATTTTGCCTTTGAGATCCTTTTGGTGCTCTCTGTTTCTTATCGTCAAACAAAAACCTAAAAAACATCCAATAATAGTTGAGTTGACTTCTTCCTTTTGTCATTCTCTCAGAGAAAAGGTAAAAAACACTTCTTCACTTTAATCCACCAAAACAATTAATAATACAAACAAGTTAGTGAATTTAAATCCTAATCTTAGGAAACAAGTTTGAGGATCTTCTTCATTCTTGATGGACTTGTTACTCATTCTATTTTGGGATGTGTTAATAAGGACATGTTCCTTAGAAAAGGATTTGCCTTCACTTCCTTGTGCCACACTCATAAAAAAACTCTAAAAAACACTGGACAAACAATAAGCGTCTCTCCTTTGGGACTTCTCTTCTCATCACCTTCACTCTTTACGTACGGACTTGCTCCTACTTGTCAGTTTGCAAGATGACAACGTACTCGTCGTCCGAGCCTGCAACACCCGAGCATTGACATAAGCAATTCAAGCCTTAAGACACAAGCAATCACTTCCACCCCTAGTTAGGAGAACTATGGTGACTCCGATGTTCATGTCCAGATGAGGCACGTAGGCAGCGGGGTAGGGCCCGTTCGAGCACTCTTTTATTTTCCCTACATTTTCCCCCTTTCTTTTCTTTTATCCAGTTTCAGTCTTTCTTTTGCAGCAGCTTTCATTTCTTCACCCTTTGAAACAGATTCTTTGCAAGTGTGGATCCCTTCGGGTACGGCGGACAATCTGTGGTGCTAATACCTTCTCAGGTCGTAACCGACTCCCGAACTCAGTCTCTTTGGTTCACAGAACCTTTGTCCTTCTGTTTCTTTTCTTCGGTTTGTGCAGCATTACCATTCCCGTTCCTTCGGGATAAAATGTCTGGCTGGCGACTCTACCTCTTTCCGCGCCACTTTCGCGTTTGTATCAGGATGGAAATCCAGGGAGCGACAACCATCTACATTGACGGGGCTTCCAGCTTCACAGGTAGTGGGGCAGGTATCATCCTCGAAAACGAAAAAGGACTCCTTATTGAAGTGTCCTTAGTCTTATCCTTCCCAACATCAAATAATCAAGTTGAGTACGAAGCGTTCCTTGCAGGACTACAATTGGCCAAGGATCTGGGTGCAAAGGAGGTCAAGATCTTCACCAACTCTCATCTCATGGCCTCTCAAGTGAAAGGAGAGTACCAAGCCAAGAACAACCACATGGTCGAATATCTAACATTGGTATAGGAGAAGTTGATGAAATTTGAGTCACAGGAAGTCCAACACATCCCTCGTGAATAGTACTCTCGGGAAGATTTCCTCTCAAATCTTGCCAGCACGAGGAAAAATTGAGGTAACAAATCTGTAATACAAGAGACACTTCCTCGACCAAGCAGCGAAAGAGCACCTGAGTTGCTCGACATTAACATCATCAGAGACATCAATTGCTGGATGACTTCAGTTTATAACTACCATACTACAAGGGAACTACCTTCATATGGCAAGGAGTCCAACACAAATAAACATTGAAAATGTTCTTATGTTTTGGCCGAGAATAAGCTTTATAAACGAAGGTTTTTTATCCCTCTCCTAAAGTGCATTAGGGAAGATAAAGTCTCTGATGTCCTTAAAGAAATCTATGATGATATCAACACGCAACACCTGGAAGGTAGATCCCTAGCATGCAAAGCCTTGCGAGGAGGATATTATTGGCCAACCATGTAGCATGACACAAAGGAGCATGTCAAAAGGTGCGACAACCATAGAGACATGCACCTAGCACCCCCTGACGAACTAAACACTATGTCATCGCCATGGCCCTTCGCCCAATGGGGAATGAACATCCTTGGCCCCTTCACAATAGGCTCATATCAAAACAAATACCTAATTGTGGTCGTCTATTACTTCACAAATTGGATTGAGGTTGAAGTCTTGGCTAAAATCACTACTTTCAACATACTTCGCTTTAACAAAATAAACATGCTCGTCAGATTTGGCGTGTCCCAAGCCCGTGTGACCGATAAAGAAACATAATTCACAAACGGAAAAATTCCAAGACTTCATCACCAAACTAGCCACAAAGCAACATTTTACGTCCGTCGAGCCTCCGCAAACCAATGGGCAAGCAGAGGCCGCAAACAGTGTTATTCTTCGTGGTCTAAAACGAAGACTAGACGAAGCAAAGAAAAGATGGGTTGAGGAGCTTCATAGTGTGCTTTGGACCTATAGAACAACTCCATACTCAACTACCGAGGATACTCCTTTCTAACTAGAATACGGAACATAAGAAGTAATCCCTGTTGAAATTAGGGAACCTTCCCAACGAATAGAGGCCCCCTCGATGAAAAGCTAAACGACGAAGCATTGAGAGAGGAGCTCGATCTGGTAAAGGAAATCCGATAAAGGGTGGCCCTTCGTGAAGCTTCAATAAAGCAAAAGATAACTTTGTGCCACGATGACAAAGTTATAAAACATGAATTCCAAGTGGGGAACCTGGTCCTGCATAGAAATTAAAAGGATTCACGCGAGGGCAAGCTGACCGCCAATTGGGAAGGACCATACATGGTAAAATCAAAAACAGACATGGGGGCCTACTACATTGAACATATAAATAGAGAACCATTTTCTCGACCATGGAATGTTGAAAAGCTTAAACAATATTATAGTGAGCACTTATTATTCGGTGACGACTAACTGCCGACAATCTCATCCAGCGAAACGGGGAGAGGTTTCTCAGCCAAGGGAATATGCCCTGGTGCAAGCACAATCCTCAAACTTAACGAAGGCATGTATTTGCTCATGGGACGAGCAGACTCTATGCCTAACAGGGATGCCTCAATTGAGCTTTGCAGTTGTCACACTAGCATGGAAGGACTCCCAGCTCGTAATGGCAAAAGTCCAAGCCTTGTGGGGTCAGGATCTCGACCGAGGTCCAAGTCCTATGACTGGCGAAAACTACTTTCTCCTCCTCAACAAAGTTTCATACATTAGTCAAGCATCTCAAAACAATTTGACCATATTCTCATACTTAACAACAATTTCTCAAATTATACTTATTTCAAGCAAATAAAAGGAAATGGAAGCATACACAACATGCACAAAAGATACATAATGTATTATGTCGGCCACCATGTCGGAAATTGTTTAAATATTACATAAATAGGGTCAAGCCCCATAATCAAAATTAATAAAATAGCATACAGGCCAACAAAACCAAACAAAAATTACAAGTTTGCAAAGACATTATTCCTCGTCGGCTGGAGACTTAGAAGGGTACACCACACCATCAATAACTTTGTTAAGAACTCTCATCTCATCAGTTACCAACTCGACATCATGGTTTAAGGCCTAGAGCTGCTCCACCACAATATTGTATCCAAACAATCCTGCCCCCATGTTATCCTATTCGAGGAGACGGATTTTGTCGACCAACTTTTTTTGGGTCTTTAGCTTCTTTTCTTCATATGTTTTGTCTTCCCCAATGACCGATGAGCTATCTAATTCAGTAATCTTTTTCTTCAACCACTCATTTTCAGCGTCATTAGCAGATATCTTCACCTTCATATCTGTCACCTCTCTCATAAGAGAAAGCTTACTCTCATAGTGATGTTGTGCTATGAGCAGTTCGCTGTCTAAACAAACATTATCGAGCTCAAGCTCAGTAGCCTTGTCCTTCATTAACTAAAAAATTTTCAAGGTAACCGTTTTCACGTCTCCGAGGGCCAGAGCCACTTTTAGCACACGTATCATGGTTACGGTATCCTGGAACAGGAGCTTCCTCCTCACCTTAGGATCCGAAGCCAGGATGGACGACATGTCAAGCTCAAGAACAGCTACAAAGCTTTCCCCGTTGAGGATTTTCTCATGTAGTTAGCAAAGGGTAAGACATATGTGTCCCCGACACTTCTACTTGTGTCGCCTACAAGAGAAGAGCTCTACTTAGTCCACTTCCTCTTTTTATGTACATCCGTAGGGGAATCAGGAGACGATGTGTTAGGTCGCCTGTTGTCGAATAGCGTCAAACTTGTTCGGCGATGCCTTCTTGAAGCTCTTGGCGGCAGTAGACTTAACGACCCTCTCACCCATGGAAGACATGTTTCTTGCAAAAATGAATATAAGTTAAATTTGTTGAAATTAACAAAACACGATAAGAAAACTAATTTATACCTAAGAGCGTCATCTTATCATCATTGGTTTCACACTCGAGGAGAGCCTTGGTGTTTATATAGCGAGCTATTAAGGTAGGTTGTTCATCCTTGCCAAAGAGCACCTTGTCATCCTTGTCCATTACAAAGGAAGGAACAAATCCCTCCACAAACGATGTCAACCACTTGTATGATTGTTTGTCTTCCACGCCCAGCTGGTCGAAATTCACCAAGAACTGGTCGGTCATATGCCTAAAATGGGCATACACCCACTCCAAAGGGAACTTAGAAACCACTTTCGATACTTCTTTGCCTCCCTCATCTACCTTTTCCATGGTCACCAAAGAGTCCTTGGCCACCTGAGAGATGAGATTCACTGGGAAGAACCTGAATTTTAAGTTTCTAATAGACTCCGAATAAGGCCAAAATAGACAGCTTTGTTGCTTAAAGGATACCCAACTTTGCTTCCGACTATATGTGCTCCTCTAAAGCTGGAAAATATAGAAGAAGAGCTTCACGGTAGCTCCTATCTCCAGATAATAGTATACCAATTTGAATGCCCGTATAAAGGCCAGGGCATTGGGGGTGAAGTTAGGAAGGGCAAAGAGCGAGATAGCTGAAAATTCCCTCCTGAAAGTCATTGAAGGGCAGACAATATCCAGCCCCCCTGGAGGAAAATTCGTACATTGGGAACCTCCTTCCCGAATACACCGAGCATATCATGTCATCTTCTGTGGGGAAGATAACCCTCCAATTTGCAGACACTCCTTCGCCTGGGTTCTAGAAAGTCAATAGATCTGGCTTCCTCTTAAGTAAAGGTCGATCTTGTCGTCAGAGGCTCTAGGGAGATCCAACTAAGATCCTCCTCAGTGACCCTAACTTTGGCATGTTTAGCAGGTAGAGCGATCTCGACAGCATCCTCCCTGATACTCTCAGAGTTAAGAGCAGCCCAAATGTTCACGTTCTGGACAGTTTCAGCGTTGGGGATGACCTCATTGTTTCTCTAAGCCATTTTACTTGAAAAGTAAAGGAAGAAAAAGTGAATTTGACGATGGTTGATCAAATACACCCTTACACCGCAGATCAAGTGAAGGGGCGAGAAATAAGCACGGGGAAATGTCCTCGACTCAAGCCCTTGCCTACGTAATAGGGACATGAAGAATTCCTCCTCAAATGATGGGGAGGGATCCCGGAGAGATAAAATATGGCGAGGACGATCCTCCCTAGAATATGTACTTAGGATTAGTCAAAGGGTGTGTCCTCCCCGACATAGGGCCTAATGCCCGACTACAAACACCAATTATCCCTAATAAGGATTCTATAAATATCTATAATAGTTTTCTACTCTAAACCATAGGAATTCATCATCACATTCCTATGTTCTTCAGGATCTTCGTGAACTTTCCATAAAACTCATGTATTCATCAAAGAACACATGAACTTCCACCGAAAAGTTCATGCCTCACCGGAATCTTCATATTACATTCATCCTAAACCCACAAATCTATGAACTTCTAACTTAAAGACAAAGGTTAAAGATGAATTTTACCTGAATGTGTGAAGAATGGTTGAAGATTGAAGATTGAAGATGAAGACTCAACGGCGGCAGTAAATAACTTCGGTAAGGTCGTAATTTCTAGAGCAATGACATAGGGGAGAAGAATTTATGTGAGGTATAAAAATGAACTATGTCCTTCTTATATAAGCACTTGCTCGCATAGAGAAGCGCAAAGGGAAGGAGCCATCATTTCCTATCTAGCCTAGATTCCATTAGTCTTAACAACATTTATTGCACTCTCATATAAGTCAAAAGGGAATCAAGCATTTTGTATTCTCAAGACTGAACTTTGTGTATTCCACAAGCACCTGCTCAACGTAAAATGTCCCTCATCGTGACCATGTCCCCACAGGTAATTGACATCTGATTTTTCGACCACACAAAGCCATCACCGTGATGCAACGACTAGCAACCAGTCAATCACAAATAAATTATTCCTCCTCGACAATCTTCGCTAACATAAGTCATTGCCCTTACCAATAAGACTAGACTGGAAGGTGGCCCACAATTAGACATAAGCCCAATCCAGTCCAGCTCTAGGCAAGGCCCAATAATGAAGTTGGTATAATATAGTCATTTGGGAGGATATATCTGTTGGGATATAGTCATTACAATATAGTCTTTGGGGACCTCCCCCTCGCGTAGTTCACATCTCACGTGACCAACTGCCCCTCCGAAACTCACGGTCACAGTTGGAACAGGTCGAAGATCACGCGTTATACCTTCACACCTGGAAATCTTCCATTGGTCGACCAAGTATTTCGGCCACACAGGATTCTTATAAATACCCTCATCCTTTGGAGGCTTAGGTATTCAATTCTATTCAATTCACTCTTATCTAACACTTTCATAATAGTTTTCATTCACCCTCTGAAACTTACTTAAGCGTCAGAGTATCTTGCAGGTACACCACCACCTCTCCCATAACTATTGTTGTTTCCCTATGATGAATTCCACGAGGATTTGTTCGAATTATCCATAATAGGATGCTTGACCATGATTTTTTTTGCTTATGTGACAATAGAGAAACACTACATCATTTGTAATTCTCTTGCCCAACCAAGAGGAATATTTGGATCTTTGTGTTGCAAGCTCTTCAAGTTAGGAACACTCGTTTATATTGGAATGAGGAATTGGATTAGTTGATGAACCATTGTAAGGGTAAATGATGGATATCTAATGTTGCCAAATGTGTTATCACGCAAATGGTTTATGAAGCTTGGAACTTCAAAAATCAACATTGTTTTTGTAACAAAATTAGTGCAGACATTATTGATCATAAAATCTTCGATACATTAGTCTATAGGTGCTAGACTGGCCCAAGCCTAATACTACATATTATTCAATTTATGCTTCCTTAATTTTGGTTTTGTTGTTATCTTGGCTGGATCTTTGATCGCCATTGCGCAGTATGGTTTTTTTTAATAAAATCTTTTTTGCTCCAAAAAATATCAATATTAAAATAAATAAATCAAAAAATTAAATTGAAAATAAAATTTATAAATATGTATTTCAAGACATTATATATATTTATTATTATATTATTATATTGAATTAGAGGTGTCGATAGGGTAGGAAATATGTGAAGGATGCTTCCCCGCTCCCTACCATGTCCCCTAGTTTTTTCTCTGTCCCCGTTCTCCGCGAGGAATATTTTTCCCATCCTCACAGATCTTTGCGGTATTCATTGAGATCCAAGAACATCAAATCTAAAGCATTTTTTTATAATTTTCGATCAAAACTATGACATTAGTATTTTATTGTTTTTCCTTTTTGATCAAAACAAATAAACAATGCATATCAAAATAGAATTGGATGATAATCCAAAATATCAAGGCAATTATCCAACTATTACTCTTCATTTCCTAATATATTAATTATTTTTTATATAAAAAAGATGGTACTTCCCTGATCCCCGCCATAAAGTGTCATCGAGGAAACTTTTCCCTCCATCCTTGTCGCCGTGGGAGAAAAAATCCTCAACGTCGAGCCATGAAGAGATAATCCCCACTAGGATCTCCGTTAACATATGAAAATTGACATCCATATATTGAACACATAAAACTCACTAAATGGATTAAAATTTTCCATGTTTCATCTTCTAAACCTTATAGATAATCACTTTGACTTCTCAATTTTGAATTTTTAATCCGTAAATAGTAATGTATTCACAATGAATAATGTCCCTACATATAATTCATGTTCATAATAGTGCTTCAGGTGATGATAGTGTTTGATCAAAATCATTGTTGTCAGGCCGGTCAGGAGAAAATGTACCTTTAAACATATTGGTGATCAAGTCAGTAAGGGTCAAGAGTGTGAGTTTTTTTAGCATTAGAATAGTGTGTACTTGAAGTTGAGACCTTTTTTTAGACTTTATAGTTATGGTTTATGTTCAAGAGGTCATGTAACTTTATTTAGGACATATGACATAAGATATTTTAAATCTATGTAGTCAGAAGGTCTACAAGGGTCGGAACCCCTTTTCAAGTGTGCCTTTATAGTTTGTTTATATCCTAATCCATATAGCTTCTTATGACTTTGGTGAACTGATTACCTGTGGAATGAGCATTGGCCCAAACTAAAATAGTAGTCCCATAATCCTTTAGTTGACAAATCCATGTGATGGATTAAGTTCAGTGATTCCTTAAGTTTGTAGATGGCTAATTATGAGTGTGTTGGGAATATCATCAACTAAACCTGTTGATTTTTCCAATAACAAAATTTTCCTTGTAACGAAATAATTTTAGATTTTATGTGTTTTTTATTTGGACGAGGAGTATGTTATTATTCCTAAAATGTGGTTTCGAACCTTATTGGTTATGGTGTATACTTGATCCTTTCTTTGTTGTATTTTAGAGTTATTTTCTTCCATATATATATATTTTTTTTTGTCGTTGAATCGTAGTGATGGGGGGTTTTGTATATCATCTCCACATGGATTGTTCTGATATTATCTTGTCATTCTATAGTTTATAGGGTGTTAAGTGAGGGTTTTCAAAGTTGGTTTGTTTTGGATCATAAGTTTGTCACGATTTTTGGTAGCAAAGAGTAAAATATAAAGATGTTTGTTTAACAAAGTATATCAAAGATAGGTTTAATCAACCCTAACTTGTACATATATTCAACTAATCAAGTATGTGAAGTCGGATCTGACTAATATCATTATGTATTCTTTCAATATCGTCTATGTCTAAAGCGGTTCTGTGAGAAATATCGTATCCATTTCTAGATGATGTCTCATGCTAACAACCAATACAATAAGCTTGAAGATCAACACAAAGCAAATATCAATCACAAAACTATGCCTATAGTATATGTATTGATAGATGAATGTTTTAGATCAAGTTTTGTAAAATCTATGTCTAGATTTTTACAAATCATAAATGGATCTTTAATGAATAAAAACATTCATCATATACTAATCATCACTTGTTGACATACAAGGAAAATTAAAAGAAATACATACAAGCTAAGGTAGATTACTTCTATCTTTGATACAAAGGGATTTAACTACCCATCACCATGATAGCTTGCTTCACAAGGAATGTTAGAAGATGAATATGCATCCACGATGAAGAATCGACCTCATATGCAAATCCATCTTTTATGTGTAAAGATTTCTTCTTTAATGAAGAAATGAAGAGCTAGGGTTTTTTCTCTCTTAGAAAATATTTCTTGCCAAGCAAAATGGGTTATGATCCCTAAAAAGTGAGAAAAGTAAATAAATAGTACTACAAAATTTGTATTGTTTGCACTACGAGGTCTACTTTTAGGCACATGAAGTGCCTATGAATAGTTAAACCACCCTTGAGGAAATGTCTTAACTCGCACTACGAGCTATTCTTCGCATTGTCAACTTCTTCGCTTTGACCTTGCACAATGAACTTATGGTAAAATACCTACTACCTAATTATTGTTTGGGGTTCATTGGGGTCTCATTTTGAGCTTGCACTGCGAGCTCACCTTAACATCGTTACTTGTCCGCACTGCGAACTAGCTGGATTCTTCTTCGTTTCTCTAGCTTCCTTGTCCATTCATATGTTCCTTATTCTTTGATAATCAAGGAATCCAAATGTAATTGAAATACAATTTAAGAATCA
Source organism: Lathyrus aphaca (assembly GCA_963966055.1). NCBI lineage: Eukaryota > Viridiplantae > Streptophyta > Magnoliopsida > Fabales > Fabaceae > Lathyrus > Lathyrus aphaca. The sequence goes on along the minus strand of OZ014523.1, from coordinate 338,556,563 downwards.
CACAAGAACCTAGAATAAATCCAATAAAACATAAGAAATAAATTGAAAAATGCCAAGAATAATGTATCAAAATAAGACATATTTAGCATTCAACAAACTCTCCCTAATTAGATCTTTGCTTGTCCTCAAGCAAAATATGCCCCTCATGAAAAAAGAGGATTTTCTCAAGCATAAAATTAAACCAAGAGTGGATTTATGGTTCAAATTCAACATAAGAATGTGCACAAGCAATGTTCATTACTTCTTAGAATCGAACAATGCTAAAGAATTTACTTCTTAAACAAATATCATGAAATGTTTAAATTAACAACTAAATTCTTATACTTGAATCACTCTAACAGTCCTCTTCAAAATAAGGAAAAAGAAATTTACCTGTTTCCAACCACAGGACAATTCCACTCATCTGAACAACAATGCTAACAACAATTCAATTCATACATTCATCTAACAGTCATAAATGAAATCATGGAAGCAAAATATCACAAAGGGCTTGTAAGGTTGTAGTTTTTCCAGGTTCGCAACAAAGGTCATTTCTAAAGGCCATTGAATCAAAATTGCCAATACAAAATATACATTCATTATACCAGGTATTCACACATAACAACTTCATTCATCATTTTCTATTCTGTATTGCTAGCCTTTTCAAACTTCCTTTTGCACATTTATTTTCATTCTCTATTTTTATCTTTCAAAAAAACATTCTTTTTCTTTTCTTTTTTCACATTCATATTCACAATTTTTTTATGCTTGTTTGAAATTTTCAAAATTTTTAGCAACCTACCATTTCCTTTTCATTCTTTCCAACTTGAATGCAATCGAACCTCAAGTGAATGCTCCTTGCTTTTAATGGTAAGGAAATCAATTTAAACAATGTTAAAAGGTTTCAAGAAAAAAATTTAGAATCCCAAAAATTACGATCTAATTTGTTAAGGCTCAAAGAGGTTAACAAATACTCACTACTCATGGGTATGTTACTTTTGGATATGGTTGTGCTCAATATAAACAAATGCCTTGATAATTTCTAATTCTTCCACAAAATCACAATAATCAAAATATTAAGCATGAATCAAACGAATTAAATAAAGTTATCATTTATCCAAATATTTAGTAAACAATAGAGGTTTCTCGCAATTTGTGGCTTTTAGACCTAAGTGATTCAAGCATTCAAACAAGTTATAATGAAGAAAGAATACACATTTGTACAAAGCAAAAAATTCTTAATCATTCTAACATTCTAGAAAACTGTAACCATGTACCTTTATTGCATTCATCACATTCAAAATCCTATCATCACCATCCAAACTTTGGATAATCTTCATTGGATACTTTTCTGTAAATAGTAACCAATATAGAAGTTCTCATAATTTAATCATCAAAGAACAAGCATAAAATTCAAAACACTATAATAACCATAAAAATAAACTAGTTGAACATTCGCAAACTGAATAATTCAACTTGTATCACATAATATGTAATGGTTTAGAACACCAACAAAATACCCAAATATGGAACATAGTACAAATCCAATAGAATCCAACCATAGTGGATAATGTACAACATAAAAATAAAATACAACAAAATCAAAATATATATAGCAATGATCATAAAACTTAAACAAAACACTTCACTTTGTTGAAACGCAAGGAAGTAAGCTTTAGGTCATGCTAAAAAACAACAATATCAGAACTAGTCCTCGTCGAACTCGGTCTCCTCATCAGCACCACCATCCTTTGAACCTGAATCAGAACCAGAATCACCATCATCATCCTCATATTCATTTGCATGAGATATGTACTTCTCCCTAGTCATAATCGAGTGCTTAATCGTAGGCTCACTGTATTGTAGTTGCATAGCCTACATATAATCATGAATATCAATCATAACACGTTGGGTATCCTACATCCAGTCCCAGTTATAGTTGCAAATATCTCTATGATTAGGGTCGAGACCCTGAAAGTTAGCAACTCTTAAACTAGAACTCTCTCCTACACATGTAATTTCACCTACAATATGTCTTCTTCCTTTTGTTCCTTTGGGCTGGAAGTTCTTATCCATATAAGCATCATCAATAGCAGTATGAAAAGTCACCTAGTGGCAGAAGGGTAACTTCACCCGTCCGTGCAAACATAAATCCATGATCAAGCATGATAAGACCAAGGGGCAATTATTTTTGACCCCGGTTTATATTACTCTTAACCACCACCTGCATCCCATCGCCAATGATGTGTGCTACATCTATCTGAATGCCGATCATGATACTGAGCACCAAGTGTTCCATCTCTATCAGAACAATAGAGGAATCCATCATTGGCCTAATGTTATGTAAAACCAAAAGTAGTACCATTTGTGCCAAAGGACGCATGCCATCCCTATGATACCTTCTAGAAACTCCATATGGGTTCAACTCAATCGTCTTACCTTCCCTCAACAAAGTACCAGTCTTCTCCTCCATATTCATGTGAAACCTCAAATCAAGGTGATACACATTAATCTCTTCATTCCTGAGAGTTAGATGTTTGCTTAACAAATCATTAATAGTGTTTCTATAAAATTTCACATCTCTTCAACACACCTGTGTGGTTCAAGTAAAATTATCCTCATCATCTGGGAGGGTTTTTTCATAAAACTTCCTCACGATTTCAACATTATAGCTATCGCATATGGAGTGATCATCTTGTCCCACTTATTAGCATAATGTATTGCAGAGAACGCACGGTAGGTTCCCTCAGGGTTAGTGTTAAAATCCTTTTCATATAAGATACATCTCTTCTCAAGGATAAGATATCTCACAGTTTGCTTTCGACCTATGAAATGATCGGTGTCATAAGCTTTAGTTTGTGGTTGACGGGAGGAGCCTCTGGGCATATGTTTCCTTTTTGAATCGGTTGTTTTTGGAGGTGTCATCTGCACAACACAAAACAAAACCAACTAAACTATACAAACACAATAGATTAGCAAAGCAAAAGGATAAAAGGAATCACAGTTAAGCATGAAACAAGAAAATATAACATATAAAAAATTGTAGTTGTTGTCATGTTCGCCTTGAGTTCACACTGCAAGATGAAAGTAAGCTCACTCTTCAAACTCAAGGAGAACCATGTGAAATTTTTAATTTCCAAGTTCTTCCTCTACATACTCAACCCAACAACAATGTAATTCAATTCCAATTCAATAAATGCTTTCAAGTTTTCTTTAGAGTATCATACAACCAACAACCATTTAATAATGTGTGGTTCATGTAAAGTCAAAGTTCTTAATAAAAATCCAACAATGATAAACTTTAACCTAAACAAGAACAATTTATCTCCCAAAAGCATTTCAATAATCAATACCCATACAAGTATTACAACACAAACTAGTCCTAATCATTCAATCATACCAAAATTGTAATACCTAGAGATCATTTTCAAAAGAATTTCACATAAACCCTAAACACAATGTTTCTAAAGAACAATTAAATTGAAATAGAAATGCAAACCTAGAATGAACTAGTTAGAGAGAATGGAAATTAAGTTGATACTAGGGAAAAAAATTTCATCTACTTAGTACGGTTTGTGACACAAAGAGAGAAAGTTTTCGTTTTTGTTGGAAAGTGAGAGTGAGACAAAGAATATGTAAATACAAGAGTGAGTGGGAGAGGTTTGCCCCACTAAATATAAACAAAATATAATGGGCCCAAAATTGGCCCACAACTAAAAATATAACTTAAGTGGTGTGGCAGAAAAAGTGCAAATTTGTCTAGATTCGCGCAGTTCGCACTGCTAACTCCAAGTGAACATTCACCTTAGGTTTGTATTGAGAACTCAAGGCTAATGTGATAGAATTTTTGAAAATTATGTTTTTCTAATCATGCTCCACTATAAAACTTTCTTAAACTATATAACACACAAAAATGCAATAAATATGAAAGGGTACTTACAATATTGGGGTGCCTCCCAACTAGCACTTTGTTTAATGTCGTTTTAGCTCGACGATCCGAAGATGAAACCAAGGAGCGTACAAAGAAGCTTTTAGAAATCACATCAAACTCACCACCTCAAATGTCTTCAACCATTTTCATGACCAATTTTTCTGCTAATTTTTCTCATAAATGAAAAATCCCAACAAGATCTCAGCATTGCTTCATTAACATCTTCATCTTTATTTCTCATTATCGCACCCTTCACACCTTCATATTTATTTCTTTTTTTCGAATTTTCATCTTTCTTTTTCCTACAATAATAACCTTCCACTTATTTGAAATACACCACACCTTTAAAGAGTATAAAACACACATCTTCATCATGAATCCTCACATTCATAATGCCTTCATCAACATCTATCAACATTCTTGCGATTTTCATAAAGGTTCGACCAAGAATTATAGGTGTATCCTCATCCTCCTCCATATCCATGACAATAAAATCAAATGGAAACAAGAATTTATCAACTCTTAATAACATGTCCTCCACAACACCTTGAGGAGGAGTTATTGACTTATCTGTCAATTGTAAAGTCATGTTAATTGATTTCATTTCCATGTTTTCAAGTTTTTCCATAACGAACAAGGGAATCAAGTTTATGCTAGCACCCATATCGATCAAAACTTTACACTTTAAATCATTACCTATAGTTATAGGTAGAGCAACTCTTCCCGGATCTCCATCTTTCTGCGGAAGAATACTTTCAACGATTTTGCTACAATTAGCATTAAGTGCAATGGTTTCTTTGTATGTAAACCTCTTTTTTTTGTAAGTATGTCTTTCATGAATTTTGTGAAAGGAAATTTGCGATCTAAACGCAGTGGAAAATTAAAATTTTCCTTTAGTGATCCTTACGAAAGATCATGATCTGTGATAGAAAGGTTACCTCTTGTGGCGAGGAAACCTTTGATTCTGAATCGATTGAATGATCACAGACGTTGTACAATAAACATCGCCTCTACTCAACTCACATGAACAACTTCCTTCAGTCACAGTGCTAGCTGATTACGATTGAAGGTTTTGAGTGAGGAAGAGAAAATGGAATACGGCCAGGGTTTTCAATAACTTTTTTTGCTTCTACACAAGGGTTCTATTTATAGAACTACTTGTGTGCGCTACAAGCTAAAAATCCCACTTAAGTGAACCATATAATAATATTATTATATTTTAATAACTATTATTATATTTTAATAACTATTATTATAATAAACATAATTTTATTATTATTATATTTTATAACTATTATAAAATAATTACTATTATTACTATTATTATTATTATATCATACTGAAATTCTGGTATAGCAAACCCAGATGTCCTACATGATGTCAAGACATCCGGTCTGACAAAAACAACAAGGCATGACATATATAATAATAGTACTGAAAAGCATAAACAACACAAAGATTGTTAACCCAGTTCGGTGCAAACTCACCTACATCTGGAGGCTACCAAGCCAGGAAGGAAATCCACTATTAGTAGTATTAATTCAAAGCCTAAATAGTCTCAGTTTACAACTTCTCGCTTAATCCCTACCCAATGCAACTTCTACCTAGACATAATTATCTAGATATGAGAAATCACCATTTCACTCCCTAAATCACCTCAGTGACAGCTAACAGTCCCAATCCCAGTGGATGTATCAAATACAACTTAACAAGATCAAACTAGAAGGTATACTTCCATGACAATACCTAGCCAAGATTCTTGACCAAGAACACAACTTAGATTTGCTTCAAAGCTTCATCCAATAACTACACTCAACTCATTACCTACGGGCTTTTGAGTGAGAACACAACCTTACTACTCAAGGAACAACAATCCAACTCATAACCCGAGTGGATTACACACACCAACTCTCCTAGAGAGTTGCTCACAAACAAATCCCTAATGTTTACATTTTTCTATTTACGCCTTGTTTTTAAAACTAGGTTGAAATTCTGGGATCAGGTACGTGATGTCGAATCAGATGTTTAAACACTTGAAAACTTAAACAAACTTAAAATGCTGGTAAATTAAATAACACGGGAAATTGTTAACCCAGTTCAGTGTATCTCCACACTTACATCTGGGGGCTACCAAGCCAGGAAGGAAATCCAATATAAGTAATATTAATTCTGGAGTTAAACCAACCAGTTTAATCCTTCACTTAATATCTACCCAAGGCAATTTCTACCTAAGACACAACTTAGATATGAGTACCTACTCACTCCCCCTCAATCACACAGTGATATTTTACAATGATTAATAAAATTGAAGTCACACTTCAAACACAACAGCTTGATCTTACTTAAAAGTTTCAATCAAGACACAATACACTTTTTGCTTAAAAGCTCATAAAGTGACAAACAATTAAAACCTGCTATAAAACACAAACACCCTTTACAGTCTTCTAAAATTCGTTCTCTTTTCTGAGAGTTTCAGTTCCTTAATTAGATGCTTGGTTTGTGGGCTTTTTGCAAATTATCCAGACCTAAATAAATCCCACTGTCATCACCTTGAATTAGGGTTAGTTAGTTTGTTACCTCCTTGAATCAAGGTGAGTTAGTTATTCTGTTATACTGAAACCAGATAACTAAGCTCCCTAAAGATGCGCCTTGGAGTGCTTATCTCTTTTCAATTAATTCCAGATAAACTCCCCTGAATTTTCTCAGTTCTGTTATGCATCATTTAAGTCAGGTAGCAGGTTTACGATGTCACAACATCTGGTGTGACATCATGATGTCTTGACTAAGTTCATTAACTTTTACTTTGTTTGACAATGTCACAACATCTGGTGTGACATCCTGAACTAAGTTTACTTATTCTTGTTTGTCAAAAATTCTGCCAATTCTTAACATCTACAAACTCCCCCTTTGGCTAATTTTTGGCTAACACAATCTTCTAGTTTTATCAGAGAGCAGCAAAGTTCTTTTATCAGAGTGCATCAGAGTTCTTTTCTGTTGAATCATGTGAGAGCTAATAATTTACTCCCCCTCAAACCTGTATGTATACTGCTATGACTTGTTCAACAGACTTTGATATACCAATGAGCATAAAAAAAACTTAGTTCAGAAGACAGAAATTAACATCAGCATTTTTCATTAACATCAGCAGGCATTGTTCATTAACAACAGCAGTTCAATCACTTCTCCCCCTTGTTAGACAAAAATTTGGGGCCAAACATTACATAAGCAGAGAGAAAAACAAAACATTCAAAATTACAAAGCAAAATTACAATGCAGAACAAGCAGTACACTTTCCACCACACATATCTTCATTCAGACTTAGTATATTCAGTATCTTCTTCATCCTCAGACTCATCATCAGATCCATCAACATCTCCAGCAACTTCCTCCAGCTCTAGTCTTTGAATTATGTTCTCCAGCTTTTTCTTCCTTTCATCCAGCTCTTTGCAAGTAGTCTTGAGCTCTGCAATCAGGGCTGCTTTGGATATAGGAGTCTTGACATTGGATGGCCCAACAGATGTCCCACTTGGAGCTTCAACATCTGCAGCATGAGGCTCAGAAACAGTTTGTAGTGAAAGGACAGTGGACTCTCTCTCTTGCAGATAGAATCCTTATCAGTAAGGATGCCTGGATATTGGTTGAGAATGATTCCACAAAGCAGAGAGGGAAAAGCTATTGGAAGCTTGGTTGTTGATGTTCCTGCATGCTTTAGTGTTTGATCAAAGATATAAGCCCCATAGTCCAACTTTGTTTGGGTGCCTACAGCACAGATGAATCTTCCCAGCCCAGTAGCTATAGAAGAGGTGTGGTTTGTGGGGACCCAATTGACTGTTCCAATCCTGTGCAGCATAGCATACTTCCTTGTGAGTAAGCTGACAGATAGTTTGCCTTTGACTGGCCATGACTTGACCTGGTTGGCAGTGATGATTTTGCAGATTTGGTTGTCAGTTTTGCCCAGCTCATTTGGCCCATCTGATTCTCTCCCTAGATACTGATTTATCACCCTAGGAGAAAAATCAACACATCTCCCCCTCACATATACCTTCCTGAAATCCTCAGATTTCCCATCAGCACACCCCTCTTGCAGATTGACTATGAATTCTTTGACCAGCAGTTCATAGCAAGGGGAAAAGTTGGAGACAGTTTTGAATAAACCAGCATTGGAGATTAAGTCTATTACCTCAGTGCACTCCAAAGCATTGCTGCCCAGCTCTCTTTCCAGAGCCACCCTTCTTTGGTAGACATACTTCCACTTGCTCACACTGGAGACATGATGGAAGGACACATTGTCAAGAGGTGCTTCAGGAACAACAGAGGCAGACCTGGGAGGTGCTGGCTTCTTCCTTGGTTGGGATGTTGGGACATCCTCCTCAACATCTGAATCAGGTGGAGTTGTAGCTTTCCTCTTCTGGGTGCTTACCTTGCTCCATTGCTTAGTAGGTCCAAAGGCAACTTTGACCTTGTCCTTTTTGGGAGTAGACTGTTTCTTTTCAGGAGTTGCATGTGCAGCAGGCTTCTTCTCCTTCCTAGCCCTAAGCCTCTTGGCTATGCTAGGGTTGACAGATGCTATGATCTCAGTGTCAGAGTCATCATCTAGGTTTTCAACAGGTGGAGGTTGGGAAGCCTCTTTTTCAGCAGTTTGATCAACAGAAGCTTGATCATCAGTGGCTTGATCATTTGAGGCTTTATCATGGCCCTCAGATGCTTCAACATTTCTTGGGACATCCTGTTGAGCAGGTATGTCCTCTTCAGCCTGATTGCTTGGTTCTTCTTGAGGAGCAGGCATACTGTTCAAGGGAACAGACACCCCAGGCACAATTCTTTGTTCAAAAAGAATCCTGTTTACAAGTTGTTTGATGGATGCATCCACATAATCAAAAGCTTTGGGGGTGCTTGTAGATGAAGGAGTTCCCTTGCTTTTGCTGAAAATAGGCTCCTTAGCTCTTCTTGCATTGGGAGTTCTAGGTTTTTGAGCAATAGGAACGCTTCCTCTGATCTCATCTATAGGAGTAACATCCATTGGTACTACAAAAATAGGAGTTGCGTGCACTACATCTTCTTGATTGAGACCCTCATCAATGAAGTTAGGGTTTTGATGTTGAGACATTTTTCGAATGTAGTGGAAGAGGAGTTAGGTTTGATCGATTTTGATGAGCTTAGAGATTCAATTGTAGCATGCAAAATGTTTTGTGGAGCTAGTGGGAATGTGAGAAGCTGAGAGCATGTTTTCACATTTATAGAATCCGTTACTAGTGGAGTTTTTAGGATTGGAATACTAACAGTTATTGGCCAGACTGGTGCTGCCATCTGGTGATCATGCCACACGATGTCATAAGACATGCTGGCACTTCTCCATAACTGCTATATTTCACATATGCAGATTCCTAATTTACCCCTTAGGTTTTCAAATTGGGTAGCATCCAAAGCCTTAGTAAATATATCAGCTAATTGCAGCTTTGTGGCTACATGCTCTAATGTGATCACCTTCTCTTCCACAAGGTATCTGATGAAGTGATGTCTGATGTCTATGTGCTTAGTTCTGCAGTGTTGGATAGGAATTTTGGAGATGTTAATTGCACTTAAATTGTCACAGTACAATGTCATGACATCTTGTGGGACATTGTATTCTGTGAGCATTTGTTTCATCCATACCAACTGTGAACAACTGCTACCAGCTGCAATATATTCAGCTTCAGCAGTGGATAAGGATACACAATTTTGTTTCTTACTGAACCAAGAAATTAAATTGTTTCCTAGAAAGAAGCATCCTCCTGATGTACCCTTTCTATCATCAGCACTTCCAGCCCAGTCAGCATCACAAAATCCAGTGAGGATTGGTTCACAACCATGAGAGTACATTATGCCATAGTCACATGTACCATTAACATATTTCAGGATCCTCTTAACCTGGTTTAGATGGCTCACTTTTGGCTCAGCTTGATACCTTGCACACACACCTACTGCAAAAGCTATATCTGGTCTGCTAGCTGTCAGATATAGTAGGCTTCCAATCATGCTTCTGTATAAGCTTTGGTCCACATTCTCACCCTTGTCATCCTTTGTCAGTTTTAAATGAGTGGGGGCAGGTGTTCTCTTGTGACTTGCATTGTCCATCCCAAACTTCTTGACAGTGTTCTTTGCATACTTGCTTTGGGATATGAACATGGAGTCCTCCATTTGTTTGATTTGCAGTCCAAGGAAGTAGGTTAGTTCTCCTACTAAGCTCATCTCAAACTCAGACTCCATTTGAGTAACAAAATGTTTAACCATCCTGTCTGACATCCCACCAAACACTATGTCATCCACATATATCTGAGCAATCATGACCTTTCCTTCTTCATCCTTCACAAACAAGGTTTTGTCTATTCCACCTTTCCTGTACCCATGTTTTATGAGAAAAGTGGTCAGTCTTTCATACCATGCTCTTGGGGCTTGCTTTAGACCATACAGAGCCTTCCTTAGCTTATATACATGATCTGGACAGTTTGGATCAACAAATCCCTTAGGTTGCTCCACATAAACTTCCTCATTAAGGTACCCATTTAGAAAGGCACTTTTAACATCCATCTGAAATAGCTTGAACTTTAGAATACATGCAATTCCTAGGAGTAGTCTGATTGATTCAAGCCTTGCTACTGGTGCAAAGGTTTCATCAAAGTCTACTCCCTCAATTTGTGTATATCCTTGAGCTACAAGTCTAGCCTTGTTTTTTGTAACTACTCCCTGCTCATTAGACTTATTCTTGTACACCCACTTAGTGCAAATCACATTAATGTCATCAGGCCTAGGAACAAGATCCCATACTTCATTCCTTGTAAACTGACCTAATTCTTCTTGCATAGCAGAGATCCAGTACTCATCATTCAGAGCTTCCTTGATGTTTTTAGGTTCTATCTTTGAAACAAAGCAGGAGCCTGAAATCATCTCTCTTGATCTAGTGATGACACCACTGTTGGGATCAACAATTATCAGATCTTTAGGATGATCTTTCTGGATTCTGATGGAGGGAGGTTTGTTGGATTGCTCTGACCTTGCCTCAGTTAAAGTGAAATCAAGATTATCACTTTCTGTTTTACTTCAGTTTGATTGTCAGCAGATGTTCCAACATCATCAGCAACATCTGTATAGGCATCATCAATAATCACATTTATTGACTCCATTATAACCTTGGTTCTGGAGTTAAATACTAGATAGGCTCTGCTATTTATGGAGTATCCAAGAAATATCCCTTCATCACTCTTAGGGTCCATCTTCCTTCTTTGATCCCTATCAGCCAGAATGTAACACTTACTTCCAAACACATGAAAGTACTTGACTGTAGGTTTTCTGCCCTTCCAGACTTCATAGATGGTGGACAAAGTTCCCTTTCTTAGTGTGACTCTATTGTGGATATAGCATGCTGTGTTCATAGCTTCAGCCTAAAAGTACATGGGTAACTTCTTGGCATGAATCATGGCTCTTGCTGACTCCTGAATAGTTCTGTTTTTCCTCTCAACAATCCCATTATGTTGAGGGGTGATAAGAGAAGAATACTCATGATTGATCCCTTCTATAGAACAGAAGTCTGAGAATTTTGGATTCTCAAACTCCTTTCCATGATCACTTCTTATTCTGACCACACAGCTTGCTTTTTCTCTTTGGATTTTATGGCACAGATCTTTGAATACATCAAACACATCAAACTTCTCTTTGATGAAGCTTATCCAGGTATATCTTGAGAAGTCATCAAAAACCACATAAGCATATCTTTTTCCACCAAGACTCTCCATTTGCATTGGTCCCATAAGATCCATGTGCAATAATTCCAGGACTTTGGAAGTTGTCAGATGTTTGAGCTTTGGATGTGACATCTTGGTTTGCTTGCCTATTTGACATTCACCACACACTTTACTTTCATCAATCTTCAGTCTTGGAATTCCTCTTACAACCTCCATAGATATGATCTTCTTTATTCCTCTGAGATGGAGATGACCCAGTCTTTGATGCCACGACTTCACTTCTTCTTCTTTGGCTAAGGAGCAAGTAGATGTGAGGCTGAAATCTTGGGGTTCCCATATATAACAGTTGTCTTTTGATCTGGCTCCTCTCATGACAACCTTCTGTTCTTTATCAGAAACTATGCATTTAGTTTTGGTAAAGTTTACACTGTAACCTTGGTCACATAATTGACTTATGGTGATTAAGTTAGCAGTTAATCCTTTTACCAACAACACATCATCTAGACTTGGTACACCTGAGCAGTCTAGGGTCCCAACTCCCTTGATTTCCCCCTTTGCTCCATCTCCAAAAGTTACATATCTGGATGAGTGTGACTTTAAGTCTACCAGCAGATTCTTTAGTCTAGTCATGTGCCTTGAGCAGCCACTGTCAAAATACCAGTCTTCCTTAGCTGATACTCTGAGAGATGTGTGAGCTATAGAGGCAACAACCTTCTTCGACCATTTGTGCCTGTTGTGAGGTTTCCTTTGATGCATCTGTTTTGGGTAGTGTCCATCTCTAGAGTTCCAAGGTTGCCTGTTGACCTTGTTCTTAGGCATGTACTGGTAGCTTTGATCAGCATACATACTAGCTTTAGGTATCCAGATTTTCTTGGTGACCTCTGTCTTCTGCTTAAGAGGGTGCTGGGAACTCTGATTGGGGTATCCATGCAGCTTGTAGCAATAAGGTTTGATGTGACCAAACCTTCCACAGTGATGGCATCTCCATCTTTGATATTTCTTTTTCATCATGTGTTTGTCATGATGTTGAGACATCTGCTTGAACATCTTAGTTGACTTCATGGGATTTGGAGTTGTTTGGCTGGTGCTAGCCTCAAAGTTTTGAGCTTTATTAAATCCCAACCCAGTCCTATCCCCTGAGTTCTTGTTGTTGTTGAGAATGACATCCAGTGTGTTTGAGCTACTGTTCAGCATTCTGACAGATTTGGACATATGCTCCATTTTGGAGTTGAGTAGGCTGACTTCACTTTTCAAAGTGTCAATGATCTCTAGATTACTTGCCTTTTCAGCCTTTAATTCCTCAATCTGCTTCTTCTGCTGTATATTCTCCATGCAGACTTCAGTGCTCCTTTTACACAGCATCCTGTAAGATGCTTCAAGCTCTTCAAATGTCAGCTCCTCATCACTGGATCCCCCTTCAGTTTCACATACTGCAGCTAGAGCAGTGATGTGCTTTGCAGATTCTTCTTCTGACTCACAACCTGAGTCTTCATCTGACCAGGACACAGAGAGACCTTTCTTTTGCTTCTTTAGGTAGGTTGGGCATTCACTTCTGATGTGTCCATACCCTTCACATCCATGACATTGGATCCCTTTTCCTTGGTTAGTCTTCTCATCATAGTTTGACCTTCTATTAGAGTCATAAGGTCTTTTATTCTCAGAGGTTGAGTTTCTTCCACTTGGTCTGGGCCTGTTTTCCATTCTTTTGAGAATTTTGTTGAATTGTCTTCCAAGCATAGTAATTGTTTCTGATAAGTTGTCCTCAGAGTCTGCTTCATGACTTTCTTCTTCTTTATCAGTGTTTGAGACCAGGGCTATGCTTTTGTTTTTCTTCACAATTGTATCATTCATTCCCATCTCAAAGGTTTGAAGGGAACCAATGAGCTCTTCAACCTTCATTGTGCAGATGTCCTGAGCTTCTTCTATGGTAGTAACCTTCATGTCAAATCTTTTTGGCAGTGATCTGAGAATCTTCCTTACCAACTTTTCATCACTCATCTTCTCTCTCAAGGCACCAGAAGTATTAGCAATTTCCAGGATGTTCATGTAAAACTCATGAATGGTCTCATCTTCCTTCATCCTCAAGTTTTCAAACTTGGTGGTGAGAAGTTGAAGTCTTGACATCTTCACCTTTGATGTTCCTTCATGAGTAGTTTTGAGAGTGTCCCAAACATCTTTGGCCAGCTCACAGTGATGCACAAGCCTAAATATGTTCCTGTCAATGCCATTGAATAAGGCATTTAAGGCTTTGGAATTTCCAAGTGCTGAATCTTCTTCCTCCTTGCTCCACTCTTCTTCAGGCTTCAACACTTTTGCCCCATCCTTATTATCTTGGACAGGGTGCTCCCATCCTTTGTTAACTGATTTCCAAGCCCTGCTATCAAGACATTTCAAGAATGCTACCATTCTTGGCTTCCAGTAATCATAGTTGGATCCATCCAAGATAGGTGGTCGATTCACAGATCCTACATCTCTGTCCATGTTCCCAAAATTTGCAGTCCCTAGATCTCACCCAGTTAAACAGGCAGGGTGCCTGCTTTGATGCCAATTGAAATTCTGGGATCAGGTACGTGATGTCGAATCAGATGTTTAAACACTTGAAAACTTAAACAAACTTAAAGTGCTGGTAAATTAAATAACACAGGAAATTGTTAACCCAGTTCAGTGTATCTCCACACTTACATCTGGGGGCTACCAAGCCAGGAAGGAAATCCAATATAAGTAATATTAATTCTGGAGTTAAACCAACCAGTTTAATCCTTCACTTAATATCTACCCAAGGCAATTTCTACCTAAGACACAACTTAGATATGAGTACCTACTCACTCCCCCTCATTCACACAGTGATATTTTACAATGATTAATAAAATTGAAGTCACACTTCAAACACAATAGCTTGATCTTACTTAAAAGTTTCAATCAAGACATAATACACTTTTTGCTTAAAAGCTCATAAAGTGACAAACAATTAAAACCTGCTATAAAACACAAACACCCTTTACAGTCTTCTAAAATTCTTTCTCTTTTCTGAGAGTTTCAGTTCCTTAAATAGATGCTTGGTTTGTGGGATTTTTGCAAATTATCCAGACCTAAATAAATCCCACTGTCATCACCTTGAATTAGGGTTAGTTAGTTTGTTACCTCCTTGAATCAAGGTGAGTTAGTTATTCTGTTATACTGAAACCAGATAACTAAGCTCCCTAAAGATGCGCCTTGGAGTGCTTATCTCTTTTCAATTAATTCCATATAAACTCCCCTGAATTTTCTCAGTTTTGTTATGCATCATTTAAGTCAGGTAGAAGGTTTACGATGTCACAACATCTGGTGTGACATCCTGATGTCTTGACTAAGTTCATTAACTTTTACTTTGTTTGACAATGTCACAACATCTGGTGTGACATCCTGAACTAAGTTTACTTATTCTTGTTTGTCAAAAATTCTGCCAATTCTTAACATCTACAAATATTTATAACCTAATATCCAACTAGATTTGAGCCTTCAAAACACAACAAATTTGCTATTACAAATCTGCATAATATCCTGCTACAAATTAGGTCTTCAATCAAATCTTCCAAAATCTCCTTATTTGGAAAGTATATATATCATTATGAATTCTGATTGAATCTTCTAGATCTCTAAATCAGCACCCCTTTAAGTCAATGCCACATATGATTTCATAATATCTCCAGAATATTCTGCATCTATTAAAACATAAAACCACCAATCACACCAGCTCAACACAGGCACAATGTCGTATGTGATGTCGAAGGACATCTTCTTCAACATGTTCCTGAACAACAAAAGAAACCTCCAAGCCATTATCATCTAGGTTAAGACCTCTGTCATAAGCTCCAAAATATCTTTACATTTAGAACCTAAGGACTCTCCTTGAAAATACCTTTAAAAAAGATCCACCTTGAATCTCTTAGTCCTTTAAAACAACTCCAACAGCTCCACCTGTGATAGCATAATCATCTGTAGAATATTCTACATAATTCAGATCATAAACCCATCACTCCATCTCCACAGACCAAGACGTCATGACATTTGTCTTTGATACATGTCTGTAACACATGACAATAATATTGTCATGATAGTTGTAGATGTTTCAACATTTTCTTTGACATCTGTCTGTAACACATTATAGTAATTTTATCATGACAGTGTAAACACCCCAAATTTGCCCTCACCCATTCACACCATGGCTTGTGATCATCTCATATGCATATACACAAAACATATCATCTCACATCTCATTTGGTTTCACCGGATAGTTTCTAAGGCATCTGCACCTAGGGTTTGTGATCTGAGCAACCTCAAGGCACTTTGAGCCATTTCCAAAGGCCACTAATCAACTCAAAGGGATCCATGTGTGTTCATACATCATATTCTATCTCCTCAAAGTCAAAAATGCAGAGGAATCACAAGAACTAGGGTTTGAGTGGATGCAGAGCCAGGATGAACTGCACAGTTGACTGAAAATTAGGGTTTTGGTTTCAGAGGCCATAACTCCCATTTTTTTGGTCATTCTTGTTTCCATTGGTCTCTATATGGTATAGGGAGTATGCATATCAATTTTCATGAAGAAATTCCATGGGGAAGTCATCTGATCAAGAGTTGACTTTTCAGACAAGTCAGTGCAAAATCAGGGCATCTGGGGCCCCCAATGACCCAACCAATGGGTGATCTTCATCATTTTGAGTGTATATGATCTTTATTTGATCATGGAAGAAGTTTGAAGTTCATGGAAATCAAGAATTTAGGGTTTTTGCAAAAGTTGACTTTTTGGGTTTTGTTGACTTTTCAAGAATGCATCATTTTAGGTCAATTTTCAAGCTTTGATTTATGATCCAAAAAGGCTTCAAATGGAAAAACTTTGGTCATGAAAGTTGTAGATCTTATCTTTCCCTTTTCAAAAAGTACAAGAACATGATCTAACTCTTCTTGGATCAAAAGTTATGGCATTGCAAAGTTAGCAAAAATCATTGATTTTCAAGTTATGCACTAAGTGAAAATTTTGCAAAGTCTTGAATCAAGTCAAAATGCAGCCTCCAATTCATGTCAAACCAGCATGCCAACTTCCTCTAAGTCATAAAAATCAGAATTGGACTAAGTTTGCTCATGGTTTCATGCTTGGTTGGACAAAAGATCACATGTGAACCTAAGGCTAGCCAACTTGCAAAACCACTCATAACATTGTGCCAACTTGCTGCATTGAGTGTTGAACCAAGCTAGGCCTCTCCCTCACCCATGCTGCGCCAGAATCCACCCTTGTACCAAGCCTAGGTCAAGCCATGCTTTCTCTTACACAAGAGTTGACAAAGTTGCAAAAGTTAACCTACCAATCCAAAAAGCACAAGTCACATCAGTCAGCCAATGAGAGAGAGTCACATGTACAATTTGCAAGCCAAACATATCAAGAACCAAGGCTGAAACACAATTCATTCATCACTTGCACAAAAACCTCCCACATTGCAACTTCCTTCGAATCACTCTCCATAGCCTTCAAACACTAAAACTCTCATCATCACTCAACTCACCAGACCTCATAGACAAGAAACCACCAAAGCTTGAGCCTGAAACAAGCCAGAAACACTCACTGCCATCACCAACCTTCATTCTGCAGATTCATTCGAATCTCCTTCCTCAGGCCACAAACACACAAACCTTCACCACAAACCTTCTTTACACATTGCATAGACCTCAAACAACTCATCACCAAGGCCTGAATCAGCCAGGAGCTCATCTGCCATTTTTGACTGAGTTGAAGCTGAAGCATTCGAATCTCCTTCTCCAGCAAACCTAAACTCCATTTGAGCATTCAAGCATCTTTGGAAGGCCAAGAGGAGCAGATTGAGCAAGGAGAGGAGGCCTGAAAGTTCCAAAATCAAAGGTTGCAAATCTCAGGTAACTCCAAATTAATTTTTCCAGAAATCAATTTGATTGTTACAAACTTGCTCTACATGCCTTGCTGATCATTCTGGCACCATTGGTTTTGAAAATGGCTTTGTTTTAAGAGTTTAATTTGAGATTGAAGCTCACGAACCCTAGTTTTTCTTTCCTTCGATTCAGATGATTTAGGTTAGATAAATTTGTTTTAGGTTAGGGGTTTGGTTCGTGGGGTGTTGGAGATCATTTCCCATAGCTTAGTTTTCATTTATGATGCGTTTTGAGAGGTTTTGAAGATTTTCAGGTGACCCCCTGGCCGGAGAAGATGACCGGAGGTCTTCTCCGGCCACCTGAATGTAATTAGGGTTTTAATCCCATAATTAATTCAGTTTGAATATTGGCCGTTGATACGCGTGGAATGTTTGACTTCCCTCCCAATTTGATGGCCCAGATTCACCATTAGCCCTAATCAGGATTAATTAGATTTAATTAATTGTATTTTAGGAGTTTGAATGTGAGCCACACGATTGCGCGCCAAGTCAATGGCTTTCTCCCCAGACTCAATCTCACGCGTCCAATCTAATTACTTTCCATTAAATTTGTTTTTAATTCATTTTTATTTCTTTTATCTTGTACAATTTATTTAAAATAGTTTAAAAATCATAAAAATTATGAAACTTTTTCTTTAAGGTTTTATTAATTTTTATGACACAAAAACATTTTTATTTTATTTTTTACCATTTAAAAAGTATTTTTAAATATTTAAAAGATTATTTTTAATTGATTAATGAGAATTAATTAATTAAAAATACTTTTAGGTATTTAAAAATTACAAAAAAATTCATGAAATGTTCTAAGACATTTAGAAACATTGTCCAACCTTCAAACCAAATTTCTTTTTTGATCTTGATGCATTTTAAGAATTTTTCATTGAATTAAATCATTTTTGATGCATTATTTTGATCATATGTTTGAAAATTCACTTCTGTCTTTTGGTAAAGGTTGAGACATTGATTCTTTTTGCATTGTTTTCCATTTAACATGAACTTTCAAAGATAAAAAGGCCAAGATTTGATCTTACATTTTCCAATTGATTGGCATTTCTTTTGTTACAAACCCTAAAAAACCCTAATAACTTGTAAAAATCATAACTTGAGTTTGGTTGAGAGTTGAGAGCTCCCCTTTGGGCAGTGGTTCATTATAGGTCTAGGGTTTCTTTGGGTACCATTTTCCATTTTTTAGGTTAAGGTTTGCTTCTGTTTTGAGTTTGTGTTTGATGTTTGCTTTGTAAACCCTAATTTGGGCCTTCTCTTGCATCCCTCTTGCATTTCCTTGCATAACATGACTTGCCATTGCATTTTGTGCATTCTTATGATTCATTTGACATCTTAAGACATGTATGAAGCATCATTGATCATTGCATTACATCTTTGCCATGCCATTTGTCTTGTATGTTTCATAACATTTCATGCTTGTCCATGCTCCTCAACTTGTATCATTTGCATCCATGACTTTGTATGAACATCTCATTGTCTTGTCTCATGTTCATAGCACTCCATAGCATCATCATCATCATCAACATGCTTCTGGTTTTGCTTAGCATCATGTCATTACATCTCATCTTGCATTGCATTGCATTTTCTTTCTAACATTTCAGGTGGTAAGTAACTTGAGAAGTGGATTTGCCTTCACTTCTCATAACCTTTTCTTTTCATCTCTCATGCATACCTTGCTGCATTCTTATATGTGTTTGAGTTTGAGCTTGCTCATTCTTCCTCCTCCCCCTTTCTTTCTTCAAGTGACTTGACTTCTTGAATGAAGCAAGTCACTTTGCTTCTCTTGATCTTGTTCATCTGCTTCCTGGTGGTTCATCTGAAGATTGTTTCTTGAAACCTCACCAACCTTAGGATCAACCAAGCATGATAATGAATTAGGGTTTTGATTAGTCTCCCCCATAGTTTTTTACCTTTGTGTCTCTCTTTGAGTCATCTCTTCTCACCTCATAATCAGGGACTAAACCCTCAAGGCTTTAAGACTTTGTGATTAAGATCATGCCTGCATCCTTCTTTTAGGATGGAGTGTATAGCTTTAATCCTAAGTCTTGGACCCTTAAGGTGTTGGAATCTCTTAATCAATTCACTTAATAAATATCAAGGCATCACACTTGTAACTTGGGCCTTGCATTAGGGTTCTAATTCTTCCTTAATTGGTTAAGAAGGACTAACCCTAAAGTTAATGGACAAGTCCCCCTCAAGTTGTCTTACAAACTATAATAAACACTTCATCATCATACCATTAAATAAAATCCACTTAATCAAAGGCTTGTTTTGTCATGGGTTTAATCCCTAATCATGGATTAAGTTGAGGAGCTTTCCTCAGCTTAAACATCCTCATCTATTATCCTTCTTTTAGGATGGTGTAATGAGCCTGTTAAATCCCTGATTATGGCTTAACCTCATTACTTAACACTAAACAAAAACCACAAAAAAACATCTAAATAATCACAAGTAGGTTAATGATCTTAACCCTACATCAAAGGTGATTAAGTGTGAGAATCTGACTTCACACTTAAGGTATTCTCATTACCCCTAATCAGAGGGATGATGTGATGAGTTTACCAAATCCATTGATTTAGGTTTAAGCTCATTATCTTATGACAAACTCCAAAAAGAAATAAAAGACTGAAAACACAAAAAAAACAAACAATAATCGTCTCCTTCGGGATTCTTTTCTCATCATCTTCACTCACAAGCGAGAACTTGCTTCTTCCGTCTAATGCAAGACAGTAAGCACCTGAGCCAGACGGGTCATACACTTGAGCATAGACAAGTAAGCAGTTCACAAGTCAATTCACCTTTCAGTCTCTTTGGGTCGAACTACGGTGTTCTGACTTCCTCATTGCACGAGAGGATACGTAGGCATAACTTAACAGTTATCGAACAAAAGTCTCTGTCCATTCCCCCTCCTTCCAGCTTCATTCTTTAGCCTCATGTTTATGAGCAATTCATTCTCTTCCTTACACTGACACTTTCATACTTCACATCACTTATACACTTTACACTGACACCTGTACATATTGCATTCTTTTCCAGCTATTTTACACACAGATTGCACTGACACTACCCCTTTCAAAACACAAATCTTTTAAGCGTGGATCCCGTCGAGTACGACGGACAATCTGGGTGCTAATACCTTCCCAGGTTGTAACCAACCCCCTTTCTCAGTCTCTCTGGTTCGCAAACCGTCTTATCCGTATCTTTCTAGGTCTATGCAGCATTACCTTTCCTCCGGGATAAAAATGCCTAGCTGGCGACTCTTTCATCTCCAGTGAGTTCACGGCTGTGTGTTCTCACTGTTCCCTTCGCCGACCGTTCGCGTCTGTACCTTCATCTGATCAGTTTCATTTGTCGGGAGCGACAGCTTGGCGACTCTGCTGGGGAGGTCCTTATACTGCAACCAGGGCTTCTGGTTCTTTTTGTGGGTTCCTCCTAGCGCTTGATTGATTTGTGTTTACTGGGGTGTTATGTGCTTGTTTGTGCTTGTATTTATTTTTGTTTATTGCTTTATGTACAGTTACTTTACTGCTTTCTTTACTGCATTTACATATCATACTGTCATTGCTGCTGGCTGGATCTGGTTATTTGCTTTGGTGGGTGGGTATTTCATTGAGAGTTGAGGTCCTATACCTGGGACCTGAGTGACACCTAGGCTAGAGTGAATCATATTCTTTCCCAGTCAATTTTCAGTCTGGTGCGGGAATATGAAACACGGTTCAGATATGGGTTTCTTCTTGAGAACTCTGTGTTGCAGATTTCCTGCAATGCTAGGGGGATCTGGGAAGCCTGCTAAGTCTGGATGACCTTTTAGTACTGACCTTCAGAAACTGAGGTGAATTAGAGGAGGAATTGTTATGATAATTGTAAACACTGTACCTCCGGGTTAGAAGTGTTTACACTTCTCATAACTGATCCAAGTCTGAGGATCCTTGTTCTAGATCATTACCTGTGAGGGGGTTGGGATGTTTACAGGTTTGCAGGTACCTTGACCTCAGAATACCCTGTTACTTTGACTTTGTTAAGAATACTCCATGTTGGATAGTTCTTGTGATTCTAAAACCCTGGACATGTGGCTCTTTATTTGAGTCCCCCACCTTGGTTACTGGATTTACAGACCTCCATCCGGAATTCTTGAACACACATGGATCTTTATCAAGGCAGTTTATTCAGATCCAGCTCAGTCACAAACCCTTGCATATCATTTGCATACATCCTCATTGCATCATATTAACATGTGCTTATTTGTTTTTCAGGGTATCCATTTTTCATCAGGTTTTGGTTTTGACCCCATCTGCAGCTTTGACCCATCTTCACCAGCATCTGTTTCAGTTTTATCTGTCTGCTTCAGCACCAGCCAATCAGTGGCTCTCCCTGCTTCAGCATTCTGCTCAGTCTTCAGCATCATGGCTCCAAAGAAGAACAACATCACCTATCATTTCTTCCAACCAGATTTGTCAGACCTCAGGAGGATCCAAACCCTGGTTACACCAGATCACATCCCTTTGTTCAGGGAACATTATGGGGACATACTTGACCTAGTTGTGGACATGGACCCGTCTCAGAGGAGCCTGATTCATACCTGCATTCAGTTCTATGACCCCCCATTGAGATGCTTTACATTTCAAGACTTCCAGTTGGGTCCTCTTTTGGAAGAATACTCATCTTTGACTGGTTTGCCTATCAAGAGGGAGATCCCATTCAATCCTGAAATGGATTTTCCCAGCAGTGGGGAGATAGCCAAAGCTTTGCACCTGGAACCTGCTTTGATTGAACAACACATGACCTCTAAATCTAGTGTCCCTGGATTACAGCTGGACTTCCTAATCTCTCAAGCTAGTCTGAAGGCCTCCCTGGGGGAGTGGAAAGCTGTTTGTGCTCTGTTGGCTTTAAGTGTGTATGGAATTGTGTTATTTGCAGATGAGCCCAGATTCATCAGCAAGAGTGCAATCCATTTGTTCATCTTGAAGAACCCAGTGCCTACCTTGTTGGGTGATCTCTATTACTCAGTACATCAGAGGAGTGAGAAACAGAGAGGGAAGTTAGTGAGGATTTGTGCTCCACTATTCCATGCCTGGCTTCTCAAGCATCTACCTAAGACAGATGCATTCCTAAACCCTCACCAGCAAAGCAACTGGGCAAGGAGACTTTCTGTCCTAACTACAGCAGATATCAGGTGGTGCAATCAAAGTACCAAGGGCAGAGACATAATCACTAGCTGTGGGCATTTTCCTAATGTGCCTTTGGTAGGAGTCAAGGGAAGTATCAATTACAACCCCCTGCTGTTCAAGAGGCAATTGGGTTATGCACTGGTTCATGCTCCTAGGGAAAAGGACTTGGCTGAGACCCTCTACTGTGAGAACAAGGTCAGTTTGACAACTGTTAGGCAGGCTGCTTGGGCCTGGGATCATATTCAAACCAAGGGAGCCACCATTCTTGGGAAGTGTAACAATGTGGCATCAGCCCAATATCATGAGTGGTCCTATGCTAGGGCCCAAATCTCAGGATTGCCCTTCACCATTAAAGACATGCCTGAGTCATCTTCAGCACCACCTCCAGCAACAGTCAGCCTGGAAGAGTTTGAAAGCTTGAAGGACAGAAATGAGAAGTTATCCCAAGCCTTGCAGAAAACCCTCAGGGAGAGGAGTGAAGGTGTGAGGGAGATTGAAAGATTGGAAAAGTTGAGAGTGGAGCATTTGACCAAGATTGAGAAGTCTGGAGAATACATCAACAAGTCTAAAGCTGGTGAGCAGATTCTGAAGAACGCTTGTAAAGAAGCCCAGTTCCAGAGAGCGAGAACAGACTTGTACTTGAAGGAAAGTCAGGCCAGATGGGTCCGGATCACTGAGGCCCGTACCCTAGAAGACAAGAGAGCTCAAGACAAGATGGAGCAGATGGAGAAGGCCCTGGCAGCAGCCCAGGAAGAAATATCAGAGCTGAAAATCAAAGCTGGAGTGAAGAAATCCAAAGATCAAAGTCAGAACAAGAAATTGACTGCAGCTGTTGCAACAAGAAACCTTCTCATCAGGAATCTTACGGAGCGTCCGGCTGATCCTGTGACCGAAGCACTTCTTAAGGAAGTTCGTGAGGATGAGTTTGGCCTTGGAGTTTGATTATTTGCTTGTTGCTTTTCCTATTTCTTGTACTTTTGCTTTTGTAATGTATTTTGACCCCTTTGAGGGCTGGTGTTGTAAAAATGAACAAATTTGTATTATCTCACCTTTGTAATATATTTGTGTTTGTTTCCATCTGGGTCCACTTCAAAAGCAACTTCAACAGCATCATCTTCAAGGGTCTGGACGGGTCAAAACTGAAGACCAAGCCGGATACCTTGACAGCAAATAAGCATACTGCATTGCATACTAACCCTTTTTGTTTGTTTTGTAGGTTTTGTTTTATTGTTTCTAACCTCTGTTGTGACATTCAGGAATTATTGCTCGCCGCAGGCTATTCCCTCTCAACAGGCCACACAGGTACCCTACTAGGAACAACCTTCCGGGCATCCAGATGGATCAAGTTCAACAAGATCTTGCTGATGTTAGAAATCAACTGGCCAATGAAAGATTGGAGATGAGGACCCAAATGACGCAGTTCATGGAGGTCATGAACAACATGGCTCAGAGCCAGGAGAGGCTGAGGGCCATGGTTGAAAGACAGAATCAAGAGGAGCCTCATGTGGGGACTGCTGGCACCAGTAATAATGAAAGGGTGCAACCCCATATTAATCCCCCTGTGTTTGGCCCACATTTGCATCCCGAAATTAACATTCCCGCAAATGTTCAGGGCACTGCCACTGCAGCCAGAGTGCTTCAAGAGGATCCTCAGGAGGATCAATTCACAGTCATGGGTGCAGGAGAGGAGGCCTATGATAGGCGATTGGATGAAATAGCTGAAAAGTTGAGATCACTGGAGTCTCAAAATTCTTTGGGCTTTGACGTCATGGACATGGGGCTGGTAGACGGGGTCAGGATCCCCCACAAGTTCAAGCCTCCATGCTTCGAAAAGTATAATGGGACTTCATGCCCTCGGACTCATTTGCAGTCATTTCTGGGAAGGCTGAAGGCCTATACAATGGATGAGAAACTTTGGATGTTCTACTTCGAAGACAGTTTGACTGGAGCATCAAGGGAATGGTATTCCCACTTGACAAGGGCAACAGTGAGATGCTGGAAGGATTTGGCAGAAGCCTTCATCCGACAGTATCAATACAACTTAGACATGGCACCCAACAGGACTCTCCTAATGGGAATGTCACAGTCGTCAAGGGAAAGTTTCCGTGAATACGCTCAAAGATGGAGGCAATTGGCTGCTGCCGTTCAACCACCGATGTCTGAGAGAGAAATGGCAGACATGTTTATGAACACTCTCCAGGGAACGTATATTGACAGGTTGGCTGCTTTCTCGTCCACCAGCTTCGCCGATGTTGTCATAGCCGGGGAGAGAATCGAAAGCCTATTGAAAATGGGTAAGATATCTGATAACGGTGCAAGTTCGTCCAGTGGTACAAGAAAGCCTTTTGCAGGCCCTAGAAGAGCTGGCGAGACCAATGCCATTCATACCAACAGGGGTAGGCCACAATATGTTCCAAGAACAATAGCAGCAATCACCATTCCTGCTCCAGCTCATTCTCAGCCAGTCTACCAACCTCCTCAACAAAATTTCCAACAACAACCTCAGTATCAGAATCAATATCCTCCAAGAAACAACTACAACAACAACTCCAACAACAACAATCAACAGAGGCCATTCCAACAGAGGCCCTCTCAAGCTAACAGGGTGATAGACCCGATTCCAATGCCATATGCTGCCTTATTGCCACAACTTCTGAAACTCAACCTAGTTGAGCTAAGAACGTTGGCACCTCCGGATCCAAACAGTCTACCAAGAAACTATGACTCAAATGCTAGGTGTGCTTTTCATTCGAACGCACCTGGTCACAGTACAGAAAAATGCAGAGCTCTGCATATGAAGGTACAAGACTTGGTAGACTCCAAGGCTTTGAACTTTGCACCTCCGCCCAACGTCAACAAAAACCCAATGCCACACCATGGTGGTCCCCGTATTAATGCTATTGAAGAAGACCAACAGTCTTATTTGATAACCAGTGTGGATCAGATCAGGACACCATTGGTGGAAATCAAGGCTCAGCTCCGTGAAAATGATATATTTCCGGGATGTGAATTGGGGTGCCCCTACTGCAATATCTCATGGAATGGGTGTGAAGACTTGAGGAATGGCATTGACAGCCTTATCAAGAGTGGCCTCCTACAGATCACTACATCATTCCCGGCAAATCAAGCAACTTCATCAACACCAGTTTCAGATCCTCCTACAAATACAGCAACAATTGTTCCCGATAATTCATCAGCAGCATCAGCAAGTACTTCATCTGTTCTACCCAATGACCGGTTTTCAACAGTTTCTCCTGCTACAACATCAGCTTCAGTCCACTTCGACTCTCCATCAACAACAACAACAGTCCTTCCATCAGGACCTCCTACAACTCCAGCAAACGATCATGAAGATGTCTCTACTGTTACCATCTTCTACGATCCAGAAAATAACTCCGCCTACCATTCAGAGGGTGCTGCTCCCACTAGAGCACCAGTTACTATCTTTTATGATCCACAAACAATTGCAGTCCCCTCAGCAGCAGCAATCAGTCCAGTTACCGTCACGGTGCCTGGACCTGTACCATATGAAAGCAATAGGGCCATCCCATGGCACTATGGCTCCGACTTGTACTGCGAAGGGAGAAGAATCACTCTGGAAACAGCAGCACCTGCACCACAAATTGATAATGTGGGCGGAGGCGGAGGCTTCACTAGAAGCGGACGTCTCTTTGCTTCACAAGTCCAAAGACCTACTGCCGAAGCAGAAGCTGCTGCCAAGGCAAAGGGTAAAGGACCGGTGCAGGAAGATCCAGCTGCCAAAGAAGCCCTGAAGACTCCATTTGATCAGGAAGTTGATGAGTTTATGCGGATCATCAAGAAGAGTGATTATAAAGTTGTGGATCAACTTCACCAAACTCCATCCAAAGTCTCCATCCTCTCACTGCTCATGTGCTCCGAAGCCCATCGGAATGCACTACTGAAAGTCCTGCACGCAGCTTACGTGCCAGAGGAGATTACTGTCAACCAGTTGGAAACGGTGGTCGGAAATGTTACTGCTAGCAATGGGCTAGGGTTTACCAATTCTGACCTGACAGTGGACGGCCGCAATCACAACAAAGCCTTGCACATAACCATGGAATGCAAAGGAGCTGTCCTTTCTCATGTGCTGGTGGACACAGGTTCTTCCCTGAATGTCCTACCAAAGAAGGCTCTGGTGAAGCTTGAATATGATGGACTGGCATTGAGACCCAGCAACCTGGTGGTTAGAGCCTTTGATGGCTCAAAGAGATCGGTTCTGGGAGAGGTTGAGCTGCCTGTGACAATTGGCCCGCAAGCATTTAAAACTATCTTTTATGTGATGGACATTCAGCCCGCCTACAGCTGTTTGTTGGGTAGACCCTGGATTCACGCCGCTGGCGCAATAACGTCTACCCTTCACCAAAAGTTAAAATATGAGTGGGAAGGCCAAGTTGTCACAATCTGCGGGGAGGAGGATATATTTGTGAGTCATCTAGCTACTTACAAGTATATTGAAATGGATGGAGAGATCGTTGAAACCATGAGCCAGGGTTTCGAAGCCCTGAATGTCAATGAAGCCTCTGCTGTATCTGGGATTTCCATGTCATCGTACCAACAAGCCCGGAAGGTTGTTGAGGAAGGAACTGCCCTAGGTTGGGGCAAGGTCTTAGCTGTGGAGGAGAAGAAGGACAAATTTGGGTTGGGTTACAAACCAACTCAACATCAAGTGAAGGCTGCTGCAGAGCCAGGATTTGTCAGTGGGGGGATGCTAACCCCCGATGCTATCAACTGTCTGGAAGACGAGCTGGAAGAGGAGCGCAACCTGGAGAATTGGATTCGTCCAAAGGTCCCGGGGAGCAGTGTCTCGAACTGGTCTTCCCAGGGAATTATAAGTGTTACTCGAGCAGAGTAATTATTATTTCCTGTATCTTTTATAGCATGCATCAAAGTCTTGCATCTTGCCCAAGATGACAAGACTCATTTTGTAATCAGGGCCATCTGTACTTTTGTGCAAACAAGATTAAATTAATGAAATATCAGACAATCTTTTTGCAAACGAGTCTTTTTCTTTTATGCTCACTGTTTTTCCATTTTTCTTTTTGTACAAAAATAAATGGCAGTGTTTTTCAAAATGACAACTTCATTTCACTTTTCTAAATAAGACTAAAATCAGATCACTAAAATGAACCAATTAAACCCTTGCAGAGAGTGCCATCCTGACCGCACCGACAACAGCACGGCTATGACATTGTATGACTTTGACAATCCGATCAATCAAGCTGACGAAGGGGTTGAAGAAGAATACGAGCTTCCTGAAGAGCTAGCCAGGTTGTTAAGACAAGAGGAAAAGGTCATTACTCCTCACCAGGAGGAGGTTGAAGTGATTAATCTTGGTACAGAGGAAAATGTGAAAGAAGTCAAGATCGGGGCCTGCCTGCAAGACTCAGTGAAGAAGCAACTGATAGATCTGCTTCAAGAGTATGTCGATGTGTTTGCTTGGTCCTACCAAGACATGCCGGGGTTGGATACCGATATAGTTGTGCACAAGCTGCCTTTGAGGGAAGAATGCCCACCAGTCAAACAGAAGCTGCGCCGTACTCGTCCAGACATGGCTATGAAGATCAAGGAGGAGGTACAAAAGCAGTGGGACGCCGGGTTCCTTGCTGTGACTAGTTACCCGCCGTGGGTTGCTAACATAGTACCTGTGCCTAAGAAGGACGGTAAGGTAAGGATGTGTGTTGATTACCGGGATCTGAATAGAGCTAGCCCGAAAGATGATTTCCCATTACCTCACATTGACGTATTGGTAGATAATACGGCTCAGTTCTCGGTATTCTCCTTCATGGATGGATTTTCGGGATACAACCAGATCAAAATGTCACCTGAAGACATGGAGAAGACAACATTCATCACACCTTGGGGCACGTTCTGCTATAAGGTAATGCCATTTGGGCTCAAGAACGCCGGTGCAACATATCAACGGGCTATGGTAACATTATTCCACGATATGATTCATAAGGAAATAGAATGCTATGTGGATGATATGATTGCCAAGTCCCTTACAGAGGAAGACCATCTGGTGAATCTGCTCAAATTATTCAAGCGTCTGAGGAAGTATCAGCTGAAGCTAAACCCCAACAAATGCACATTTGGGGTGCGATCCGGTAAGCTGCTGGGCTTTATTGTAAGTGAGAAAGGGATCGAGGTTGACCCTGATAAAGTCAAAGCCATCCAAGAGATGCCTGCACCGAAAACTGAGAAGGAAGTTCGAGGTTTCTTGGGTAGATTGAACTACATTTCAAGGTTCATATCACACCTCACAGCAACCTGTGAACCTTTGTTCAAGCTGTTAAGAAAGGAACAGACGGTCAGGTGGAACGAAGATTGCCAAAGGGCTTTTGACAAGATCAAAGAGTATCTGCAAGAACCTCCAATCCTCATGCCGCCAGTTGAAGGAAGACCTCTGATTATGTATTTGACAGTATTGGAAGAATCAATGGGGTGTGTGCTGGGCCAGCATGACGAGTCTGGTCGAAAAGAGTATGCAATTTACTACCTAAGCAAAAAGTTTACCGACTGTGAACAACGTTATTCACTGCTCGAGAAGACTTGCTGTGCTTTAGCGTGGGCTGCTCGCCGACTAAGGCAGTATATGTTGACCCACACTACCTTATTAATCTCAAAAATGGACCCAGTCAAATACATTTTCGAGAAGCCAGCTCTTACCGGACGGGTTGCAAGATGGCAGATGATTCTTACAGAATACGACATACAGTACACATCTCAGAAAGCCATCAAGGGCAGTGTACTATCTGAATATCTTGCCGAGCAACCCATTGATGATTACCAGCCAATGAGGTTTGACTTCCCTGATGAAGACATCATGTTCATTAAAGCAAAAGATCGCGAAGAGCCTATTCACACTGAAGGGCCTGACCCAGAAGAAGAATGGACTATGATGTTCGACGGGGCTGTTAACATGAATGGTCGTGGTGTTGGTGCAGTACTTATTACACCCAAAGGAGTTCACATGCCTTTCTCGGCAAAACTCACTTTCAACTGCACTAACAACGAAGCTGAATACGAAGCTTGCATTATGGGTCTTGAGGAAGCCATTGACCTCAGGATCAAGACATTAACCGTATTCGGAGATTCAGCTTTGGTAATCAATCAGACCAACGGAAAATGGTACACTCACCAAGATCATCTGATACCTTACAGGGATTATACAAGAAGGTTATTGACTTTCTTCACAACAGTCAAGCTTGAGTATATCCCTCGGGACGAGAATCAGTTTGCAGATGCTCTGGCTACCATTTCATCCATGATCAAAGTTCAAGCTGCTAACTCTGTACCTCAGATTTCAGTATCAAGACTTGATAGACCAGCATATGTATTTGCAGCAGATATTGCCAAAGATGATAAGCCTTGGTTCCATGACGTCAAGTGCTTCTTGGAGGATCAAACATACCCACCTGGGGCATCTTCCAATGATAAGAAGACTTTGAGAAGGCTTGCTGGGAGTTTCTTTCTGAACACTGATGGATCTTTATACAAGAGGAACTTTGATATGGTACTCCTCAGATGTGTTGACAAGACAGAAGCAGATTTGTTGATGCATGAAGTGCACGAAGGATCCTTTGGTACCCATGCAGGAGGGCATGCCATGGCTAAAAAGTTGTTAAGATCAGGCTATTACTGGATCACAATGGATGCAGACTGTTGTGCTTACGCCAGAAAATGCCATAAATGCCAGATTTATGCAGACAAGGTGCATGTGCCTCCCAATCCCCTGAACATAATGTCTTCACCATGGCCCTTTGCTATGTGGGGCATTGACATGATTGGCAAAATTGAGCCGACTGCTTCAAATGGCCACAGATTCATCCTGGTCGCCATCGATTATTTTACAAAGTGGGTTGAAGCAGCCTCATATGCAAACGTTACAAGGCAAGTGGTAGCCAAATTTCTGAAAAGAGATATCATCTGTCGGTATGGAGTGCCCGAGCGAATCATTACTGATAATGGTTCTAATCTCAACAACAAAATGATGGCAGAGTTATGCCGGGACTTCAAGATCCAACATCACAATTCTTCTCCTTACAGGCCAAAGATGAACGGCGCTGTTGAGGCAGCAAATAAGAATATCAAGAAGATTGTGCAGAAGATGGTAGTCACTTACAAAGACTGGCACGAAATGCTACCGTTTGCCTTACATGGGTACCGCACATCAATCAGGACATCCACTGGGGCAACACCGTATCAACTTGTGTATGGTATGGAAGCAGTCCTACCAGTTGAAGTTGAATTACCCTCGCTACGGGTATTAATGGATGTTAAACTGAGTGAAGCAGAATGGGTTCGGGCCCGATACGAACAACTGAGTCTGATCGAAGAGAAGAGATTGGCTGCAATCTGTCATGGGCAGTTATATCAGAAGAGAATGAAGAGAGCCTTCGATCAGAAAGTCAGGCATCGAGAGTACCAAGTGGGAGATCTTGTGCTGAAGAGAATCCTCCCTCCTCATACAGACCACAGGGGCAAATGGACTCCAAATTACGAAGGACCATTCGTCGTCAAGAAAGTTTTCTCTGGTGGAGCACTGATGCTCAGCACCATGGATGGTGAAGATTTTCCGTCCCCTGTGAATTCAGATGCGGTCAAAAAATACTTCGCATAAAATGACCCGCTGGACATAAAAACAGAATGTAAGTCCAGGCAAAAAGAGGGCATCCCGGCGAGTCAAAAACAGAATAAAAGACTCGGGCAAAAATAAGGGAAAATGAATAAAACAAATTGTACACCCGCTGAGTTGAAAAGCCGCATTGGACAGCTCAGGCAAAAATGGGTATCCCGATGGATCGAAAACCCGAAAGGGCGATCCATGCAAAATAAGGGAATAAGCGAACAACTGCATTCTGAATTCGTCTGTATCACTTACAACTTGGAAAGCTTTGACAGAATCAAGCTCCGATCAGAATCAACTCTCTCCAGAAAGCAAGACGAGAAGAACGTCATTGTCATACGAGTCATAGCGGGAGAGGAAGCTCCTCAAAGCGTCATCAACACTGCCAGCACTTTGTTTCTCAATTTGTAACATTCTCCTCATTTCAGGAGATATGTCTCTTTGACTGTATCTTGCCAATTCAGGGCACATGAATTAATAAAATCAGATTCTCAGTCATGCCTCGTTTTACATTTTTTATGTTTTGCAAAAATTGTCTGATATCTCTAAAAACACAATTGCATAAGTACAGATGCCTTTCTCTAAAAATAAAGCACGTGCTTACAGGGAATATACTTACTCTCGGAAATACTTGTCTCCTATGACGGAATCCAGTAAGGGGTACCTCGGGACCTTTTCGTGCGTTTCCTTATCTTTGCAGGATTACAGGTATCCAGAATGCAACCTGGGGCATGCAAGTTACGTCTCAGCAAATTGACGAATCGTTGTCAACTCACATGGCCCTGGGAGGTGCCCACTTCCCCAGCAGGTTGCCAAATCAACATACAGCATCGGGAATGCTCTATCCCCAGCTGAGTTTGCCTCTCACAATTCCCCAGCTGAGTTGGCCGCTTATTACTCATCCCCATCAGAATGGGCAGGTGTCACAGAAGATGCCCTTATCCCCGGCGGAGTCAAGAAGTCACCGTAACAGATTTTCTAGGGAGATCTTTCAGTGATGCCTCTCTCTCTCCCCAGCTGTAGTGCCAACCATTCGCCCTCAGCTGAGTACAAATCAGGGAATCATCCCCACAGAGCTCCAGCCTCTATCCAGAAGAGCGGCGCATAGAAGATCACAACAGAGTACAGAAAGCTTCTACAAACCCCAGCTGGGTCCCGTATTATAAGGATATGTCAATCAGTGACCTATATCCCCAAACAGATACATCA
The DNA here is from genome assembly GCA_963966055.1 of Lathyrus aphaca. Taxonomy (NCBI): domain Eukaryota; kingdom Viridiplantae; phylum Streptophyta; class Magnoliopsida; order Fabales; family Fabaceae; genus Lathyrus; species Lathyrus aphaca. The sequence goes on along the minus strand of OZ014523.1, from coordinate 338,523,966 downwards.
TTAGATCTACCAATGATCTCATCCCCAGCTGGGATGTTCACTTCAAGCAGATCAACCAGGGATCTTCGCAGCGCCGGGATCCGGATCCCGGATCTGTGCCTCTTTGCATAATCATAGCATTCGCATCATACTGTCCCCTCAGAGCGTAGCATTCCGTCTAATACGGAGCATTACGGCAAAAATCAAATGCATAGCATAATCATAAGTCATGTTGTGAATTGAACACTTGTGAATAATAAACCCGCTCATCATCCTTGTACAGAAATCCCCATCAGAGTCCCAGCAAAAGCAGTTGCCCCATATCACAAACACCAGTGCGTATCTCCTTTTTGATACTCGTCCGTATCATCATTTCCCAGCAGGTTGCCTGAATACACCTTACAAATCAAGGTCACCAGTATTACAGATACTTTCTGACACTCGTCCGTGTCGTGTCCCCAGCAGAAAGCCAAAGACACCCTCTTTGCACTTACATATACCTATACACTTTCTTGACACCCGTCCGTGTCATATCCCCAGCGTGGTCGCCTATACTTGTATATACACTTTCCTGACACCCGTCCGTGTCATATCCCCAGCAGATAAACACTCACCTATACATTATATACTCACTACTCATTGGTACACCTACTCAGATACTCGTCCGTATCTTGTATACACCATGTATATCCCCGCAGATTCGACAGTAGTCCTTGTTCTTTGTTAACCAGTTGGTACTCGTCCGTACCATCATCTCAGAACATTGCGTCTAATGTTTGTTTCTACATGATACTCGTCCGTATCATAGTCGTAAGGATGCTCGTCCGCATCTTTAATCCATACACCGTGTCAAACATTTAGGTCTTCTTGAATATAGATACTCGTCCGTGTCTATTATTCCCAGAAGGGTTTCTTTCAGATGCAACACTCGTCCGTGTTCCTTGTTAACCAGTTGATACTCGTCCGTATCATCAGCTCTGAGCACGTGTCAGTTTGTTTCTACATGATACTCGTCCGTATCATAGTCTTAAGGATGCTCGTCCGCATCTTTAATCTATACACAATACCAAACACTTATACCTTTTGTTTCTTGGATGTAAACGCTCGTCCGTGTTTACTATCTCCCCAGTAGATTGCCAACAAATTTCCTTTTTATCTAACACTCGTCCTGTGTTATGATGAACTTTGAGAGCAGCCGTCCCCTGCTAAGTGGTCGTCCTCCACTTCTTGATGGTCGTCCTCCATCATGCTCATCCGATGGCCGTCCCCATCGTTGATTTTAGCAGCCGTCCCCTGCTAGGTGGTCGTCCTCCACCTTTTGATGATCGTCCTTCATCACTTTATCCAATGGCCGTCCCCATTGTTGATTTTAGTTGTCTAACACTTATCCTGTGTTATGATAAACTTTGAGAGCAGCCGTCCCCTGCTGAGTGGTCGTCCTCCACTTCTTGATGGTCGTCCTCCATCATGCTCGTCCGATGGCCGTCCCCATCGTTGACCTTTTCTATCCGATGGCCGTCCCCATCGTTGATATTTTTGGCAGCCGTACCCTGCCAGGTGGTCGTCCTCCACCTTTGATGGTCGTCCCCATCATATTTCTTTTATACCCAACAGAGCAGCCGTCCCCTGCTAGGTGATCGTCCTTCACCTTTGATGGCCGTACCCCATCATCTGTTATTTCATTCATTCTTTAACCCGATGGCCGTCCCCGTCGTGGTCCCTTTTCCTTTTTTAGCCCGATGGCCGTCCCCATCGTCGGTTACTTTACCTTTATGAACTTGATGGCCGTCCCCGTCATGTTTCATTGATCCCCAGAGAATGTTACAGCTTTATCTTGATGGCCGTCCCCATCATGATATCCTATTTCCCCCAGCTAGTCGGCCGTCCCCGTCTTAGCTTTGCCTTTTATCCCCAGCATGTCGGCCGTCCCCGTCATTGCTTTATTTTCAGCACTTTCCCCAGCATGTCGGCCGTCCCCGTCATTGCCATTTACCCAGCAGTCGTCCTCTGCTCGACGGTCGTCCTCCGTCGCCCATACTTCACAATATACTTTATTTGCTTTTACAATCTATATCCCTTTTCTTCTTCATTTCTGTGAGTGCAAATTTTGGACTGTCTTTGGTATTCAACCACAAGTTATCTCGTTTGCCTGTTAAGCCGTCGCTTACATCCTGCACAGCTAACTCATGTTTGAATAGGGGCAGCTGTAAACACCCCAAATTTGCCCTCACCCATTCACACCATGGCTTGTGATCATCTCATATGCATATACACAAAACATATCATCTCACATCTCATTTGGTTTCACCGGATAGTTTCTAAGGCATCTGCACCTAGGGTTTGTGATCTGAGCAACCTCAAGGCACTTTGAGCCATTTCCAAAGGCCACTAATCAACTCAAAGGGATCCATGTGTGTTCATACATCATATTCTATCTCCTCAAAGTCAAAAATGCAGAGGAATCACAAGAACTAGGGTTTGAGTGGATGCAGAGCCAGGATGAACTGCACAGTTGACTGAAAATTAGGGTTTTGGTTTCAGAGGCCATAACTCCCATTTTTTTGGTCATTCTTGTTTCCATTGGTCTCTATATGGTATAGGGAGTATGCATATCAATTTTCATGAAGAAATTCCATGGGGAAGTCATCTGATCAAGAGTTGACTTTTCAGACAAGTCAGTGCAAAATCAGGGCATCTGGGGCCCCCAATGACCCAACCAATGGGTGATCTTCATCATTTTGAGTGTATATGATCTTTATTTGATCATGGAAGAAGTTTGAAGTTCATGGAAATCAAGAATTTAGGGTTTTTGCAAAAGTTGACTTTTTGGGTTTTGTTGACTTTTCAAGAATGCATCATTTTAGGTCAATTTTCAAGCTTTGATTTATGATCCAAAAAGGCTTCAAATGGAAAAACTTTGGTCATGAAAGTTGTAGATCTTATCTTTCCCTTTTCAAAAAGTACAAGAACATGATCTAACTCTTCTTGGATCAAAAGTTATGGCATTGCAAAGTTAGCAAAAATCATTGATTTTCAAGTTATGCACTAAGTGAAAATTTTGCAAAGTCTTGAATCAAGTCAAAATGCAGCCTCCAATTCATGTCAAACCAGCATGCCAACTTCCTCTAAGTCATAAAAATCAGAATTGGACTAAGTTTGCTCATGGTTTCATGCTTGGTTGGACAAAAGATCACATGTGAACCTAAGGCTAGCCAACTTGCAAAACCACTCATAACATTGTGCCAACTTGCTGCATTGAGTGTTGAACCAAGCTAGGCCTCTCCCTCACCCATGCTGCGCCAGAATCCACCCTTGTACCAAGCCTAGGTCAAGCCATGCTTTCTCTTACACAAGAGTTGACAAAGTTGCAAAAGTTAACCTACCAATCCAAAAAGCACAAGTCACATCAGTCAGCCAATGAGAGAGAGTCACATGTACAATTTGCAAGCCAAACATATCAAGAACCAAGGCTGAAACACAATTCATTCATCACTTGCACAAAAACCTCCCACATTGCAACTTCCTTCGAATCACTCTCCATAGCCTTCAAACACTAAAACTCTCATCATCACTCAACTCACCAGACCTCATAGACAAGAAACCACCAAAGCTTGAGCCTGAAACAAGCCAGAAACACTCACTGCCATCACCAACCTTCATTCTGCAGATTCATTCGAATCTCCTTCCTCAGGCCACAAACACACAAACCTTCACCACAAACCTTCTTTACACATTGCATAGACCTCAAACAACTCATCACCAAGGCCTGAATCAGCCAGGAGCTCATCTGCCATTTTTGACTGAGTTGAAGCTGAAGCATTCGAATCTCCTTCTCCAGCAAACCTAAACTCCATTTGAGCATTCAAGCATCTTTGGAAGGCCAAGAGGAGCAGATTGAGCAAGGAGAGGAGGCCTGAAAGTTCCAAAATCAAAGGTTGCAAATCTCAGGTAACTCCAAATTAATTTTTCCAGAAATCAATTTGATTGTTACAAACTTGCTCTACATGCCTTGCTGATCATTCTGGCACCATTGGTTTTGAAAATGGCTTTGTTTTAAGAGTTTAATTTGAGATTGAAGCTCACGAACCCTAGTTTTTCTTTCCTTCGATTCAGATGATTTAGGTTAGATAAATTTGTTTTAGGTTAGGGGTTTGGTTCGTGGGGTGTTGGAGATCATTTCCCATAGCTTAGTTTTCATTTATGATGCGTTTTGAGAGGTTTTGAAGATTTTCAGGTGACCCCCTGGCCGGAGAAGATGACCGGAGGTCTTCTCCGGCCACCTGAATGTAATTAGGGTTTTAATCCCATAATTAATTCAGTTTGAATATTGGCCGTTGATACGCGTGGAATGTTTGACTTCCCTCCCAATTTGATGGCCCAGATTCACCATTAGCCCTAATCAGGATTAATTAGATTTAATTAATTGTATTTTAGGAGTTTGAATGTGAGCCACACGATTGCGCGCCAAGTCAATGGCTTTCTCCCCAGACTCAATCTCACGCGTCCAATCTAATTACTTTCCATTAAATTTGTTTTTAATTCATTTTTATTTCTTTTATCTTGTACAATTTATTTAAAATAGTTTAAAAATCATAAAAATTATGAAACTTTTTCTTTAAGGTTTTATTAATTTTTATGACACAAAAACATTTTTATTTTATTTTTTACCATTTAAAAAGTATTTTTAAATATTTAAAAGATTATTTTTAATTGATTAATGAGAATTAATTAATTAAAAATACTTTTATGTATTTAAAAATTACAAAAAAATTCATGAAATGTTCTAAGACATTTAGAAACATTGTCCAACCTTCAAACCAAATTTCTTTTTTGATCTTGATGCATTTTAAGAATTTTTCATTGAATTAAATCATTTTTGATGCATTATTTTGATCATATGTTTGAAAATTCACTTCTGTCTTTTGGTAAAGGTTGAGACATTGATTCTTTTTGCATTGTTTTCCATTTAACATGAACTTTCAAAGATAAAAAGGCCAAGATTTGATCTTACATTTTCCAATTGATTGGCATTTCTTTTGTTACAAACCCTAAAAAACCCTAATAACTTGTAAAAATCATAACTTGAGTTTGGTTGAGAGTTGAGAGCTCCCCTTTGGGCAGTGGTTCATTATAGGTCTAGGGTTTCTTTGGGTACCATTTTCCATTTTTTAGGTTAAGGTTTGCTTCTGTTTTGAGTTTGTGTTTGATGTTTGCTTTGTAAACCCTAATTTGGGCCTTCTCTTGCATCCCTCTTGCATTTCCTTGCATAACATGACTTGCCATTGCATTTTGTGCATTCTTATGATTCATTTGACATCTTAAGACATGTATGAAGCATCATTGATCATTGCATTACATCTTTGCCATGCCATTTGTCTTGTATGTTTCATAACATTTCATGCTTGTCCATGCTCCTCAACTTGTATCATTTGCATCCATGACTTTGTATGAACATCTCATTGTCTTGTCTCATGTTCATAGCACTCCATAGCATCATCATCATCATCAACATGCTTCTGGTTTTGCTTAGCATCATGTCATTACATCTCATCTTGCATTGCATTGCATTTTCTTTCTAACATTTCAGGTGGTAAGTAACTTGAGAAGTGGATTTGCCTTCACTTCTCATAACCTTTTCTTTTCATCTCTCATGCATACCTTGCTGCATTCTTATATGTGTTTGAGTTTGAGCTTGCTCATTCTTCCTCCTCCCCCTTTCTTTCTTCAAGTGACTTGACTTCTTGAATGAAGCAAGTCACTTTGCTTCTCTTGATCTTGTTCATCTGCTTCCTGGTGGTTCATCTGAAGATTGTTTCTTGAAACCTCACCAACCTTAGGATCAACCAAGCATGATAATGAATTAGGGTTTTGATTAGTCTCCCCCATAGTTTTTTACCTTTGTGTCTCTCTTTGAGTCATCTCTTCTCACCTCATAATCAGGGACTAAACCCTCAAGGCTTTAAGACTTTGTGATTAAGATCATGCCTGCATCCTTCTTTTAGGATGGAGTGTATAGCTTTAATCCTAAGTCTTGGACCCTTAAGGTGTTGGAATCTCTTAATCAATTCACTTAATAAATATCAAGGCATCACACTTGTAACTTGGGCCTTGCATTAGGGTTCTAATTCTTCCTTAATTGGTTAAGAAGGACTAACCCTAAAGTTAATGGACAAGTCCCCCTCAAGTTGTCTTACAAACTATAATAAACACTTCATCATCATACCATTAAATAAAATCCACTTAATCAAAGGCTTGTTTTGTCATGGGTTTAATCCCTAATCATGGATTAAGTTGAGGAGCTTTCCTCAGCTTAAACATCCTCATCTATTATCCTTCTTTTAGGATGGTGTAATGAGCCTGTTAAATCCCTGATTATGGCTTAACCTCATTACTTAACACTAAACAAAAACCACAAAAAAACATCTAAATAATCACAAGTAGGTTAATGATCTTAACCCTACATCAAAGGTGATTAAGTGTGAGAATCTGACTTCACACTTAAGGTATTCTCATTACCCCTAATCAGAGGGATGATGTGATGAGTTTACCAAATCCATTGATTTAGGTTTAAGCTCATTATCTTATGACAAACTCCAAAAAGAAATAAAAGACTGAAAACACAAAAAAAACAAACAATAATCGTCTCCTTCGGGATTCTTTTCTCATCATCTTCACTCACAAGCGAGAACTTGCTTCTTCCGTCTAATGCAAGACAGTAAGCACCTGAGCCAGACGGGTCATACACTTGAGCATAGACAAGTAAGCAGTTCACAAGTCAATTCACCTTTCAGTCTCTTTGGGTCGAACTACGGTGTTCTGACTTCCTCATTGCACGAGAGGATACGTAGGCATAACTTAACAGTTATCGAACAAAAGTCTCTGTCCATTCCCCCTCCTTCCAGCTTCATTCTTTAGCCTCATGTTTATGAGCAATTCATTCTCTTCCTTACACTGACACTTTCATACTTCACATCACTTATACACTTTACACTGACACCTGTACATATTGCATTCTTTTCCAGCTATTTTACACACAGATTGCACTGACACTACCCCTTTCAAAACACAAATCTTTTAAGCGTGGATCCCGTCGAGTACGACGGACAATCTGGGTGCTAATACCTTCCCAGGTTGTAACCAACCCCCTTTCTCAGTCTCTCTGGTTCGCAAACCGTCTTATCCGTATCTTTCTAGGTCTATGCAGCATTACCTTTCCTCCGGGATAAAAATGCCTAGCTGGCGACTCTTTCATCTCCAGTGAGTTCACGGCTGTGTGTTCTCACTGTTCCCTTCGCCGACCGTTCGCGTCTGTACCTTCATCTGATCAGTTTCATTTGTCGGGAGCGACAGACAGTTGCAGATGTTTCAACATCTTATTCAGTATCTGCCAATTATTATAACCTCATCTATTTGTGCCACTATGTTAGGACATCTTGTTTGACTTGTTCTACCAGAATCTAGACTATGTTAATTTAACATATGGAACTTCTTATTCAACATGTTCCAGCCATATTAGTTTTAACAAAGATAATGCCAATCATAAAATCATAGAATTACAAATCTCCCCTTTTGGCTTATTTTGGCTAAAACTAATTTACATACAAGTGTAGCAGTACCTCATGTAGCAGTACCTCAACATCACATCTTCACATTAGACCACAATAGTACACACTATTGCTTCTCCCCCTTTTTAGCCATAAAAAGACAAAGGCATATTAATAACCAGAGGTATATAATCTCCATAACTTTGAAACACACACAAGCTTCACAATAATGCTAATAAAATAGGACCATAACTCCCCTTGTTTATATAATCATTTCTCCCCCTCAAGAGAAACCACCTCAAAGAGAATAACATAGTGACACATTAAACCAGTGAAGATTAACTACTCCTCCTTAACTCAGAGTCACCAGACATACAAACTTTCTTCATATCAGTAGTAGAAAGTTGCATCCTGCTAAAATTATGCAGAAATTAAATCAAAACTTTCTGCAACAAGATGTCCCAGATCAGACAAACAGATGTTACAACATCTGATCTGATATCACAAGTAAGCTCGCACAGAAGTTCTTCAAACATGTCAAAGACATCCAACATGACATCGGGAGACACCATAATATTTTACTATGCAGCCAAACTCAGAACCTCCAATTTCCCTTTTTGGCACATTGTGGCTAACACATTATCATACCCATACAACCAGGAAAAAACCAGAAAAATACAGAACACAAAGATCAATGCAGCAAAAGAAAAATTATGGTTAGAACATGTCAAAACATCTAGTTAGACATCACCCAAACAGAACATCAGCTCTCCCCCTATCATGGATAACCAATGCTCCTGACCACTACTTCACATATTTGCTGAACATTTTGCTAAATAGATTCATAATCGGTAAAATCAATCCAGACTTTTACAGATTTAGATATACCAGCTCCTTAAGAATAACTCCAAGCTCTTTGAGCTCCTCACATAACAAGGACATGACTGAAAGATGAATCTCAGATCCACACAGTATCATGACCTTTTGGTTAGACAAGGTGTCATGCATACTTGACTTGACATCTCTCTAGTGCCAAAATAGATAGTTTCCTTGCTCCACATGAACCCACTTTCACACATACTCAGTTTGTCCAGACTATCCCAATCTCAGGTTGGGCTACTTGCAACAGGAGAAAATAACATTTTACCAAAATTTTCCTGATCATATCCTCAATGTCTGACATATTCTTCAGCTATAAATCTACTAGTAATTGCTTGCAAGAGTGGAGTCTTCATAATAGTAGCCATGCATTCACCAAGCATACTAATGTAATCTGCATATTTTGATTCAAAAAAATCAGAACTTCATTTTCTGACAACAACGTTGATCCTTAATCCTCCATATCATAATATCTGACCTCCTTCAGGGATAACACAAAGTGATGTTACAACATCATTTAGGACATCAGTTTTTCTTCATAGAACCCAATCAAATGGTTCTTGATATATCATTCAAAGATCTCATTGAACTTGATAGTCCTTTAATACAAGAAGATCTTCAAAAGATCACACCTTCAACAGCTAATTTAGGTCATCACACTCCAAAACACCATGCAGAGAAATAAACAGCTGATAACACGATTTTATATTGATTATTTAGCCTGGTTTCCGATTAATTAAGTTATTATTTTTCATATTTTGAACAATATTATGCGAGGTATTTGTTTGTTTTGCAGGTATTATGATTTATATGAGTTGTGGAAGAAACGAGTTAAAATGAGAGAGAAATGAGGTATTTAGCAGAAGAATTGAAACAGATAGCAGAAAATTGAAGCTCTGCATTTTAAAGCCAAGACGGACGTCACAAAGCCAGGACACCCGTCTCACATTGCTCATTTTAGATGACTGTCATACCAAGCAAGACAACTGTCACAGGTCATTTATTCAGAATTAGAATACGCGCCTCAGTCAGAAACAGAGACGTTGCATTGCATTATTTCCTCGTTCAACTTAGTATTGTGTTATTTCCTCATTTAACTCAGTATGCAGTCAAAATACCAATCCAGGCCCAGCAATATTATTTCCTGCATTTTCTCAACAACAAGACTATGTAAAGGATATAAATAGAAGCTAGTTTGAGTTACAAAGATAGCTACGACCTATTATAAAATTTCTATCGTTTTCACCATCGGAGCCCAATTTATTGTTCAGAGTGTAACGCCCCGAATTTTATTTAAATTTTTTATTGCGAATGTTGTGTTGTGGTGTGTGAAGAATCATATATGTTATCGAATATAATTGTGATTAAAAATTATATTGTGGAGGATAATTATATTATCATGTGATAAATAAAATAATGGAATAAATATGAAGTGAGTACAAGGTGGTCAATTGGTAAAAGTAGTAAGGGTAAAAGAGGAAGATCATAAGTTGGGTCTTAGGAGTTATGTTGGAAATAAGGGAAAAGGGGAAACATAATCGTGTTAGAGAGAACAAGAAATATCGTGAAGGTTATGAAGAGGAAGAGAAGAGGAAAGGGTTTAATCATGAAGAGAGTTCACGAAGAAGAAGAATATTCTCGACAAAAACCTAAGGTAAGGGTGAGATTCTTCCATCTTAAGGGTTTTATAATGGGGATTTGGTAGGTTTAGGATTAGGGATTGGTTTTTGTCGCACCCTGGATTTCCATCCTGGTACAAATGCGAAAGTGGCGCGGAAAAAGGTAGAGACGCCAGCCAGACATTTTTATCCCGAAGAGACGGGAATGGTAATGTTGCACAAACCGAAGAAAAGAAAAGGAAGGACACAGGTCCTGCGAACCAAAGAACTGGGTTCGGGAGTCGGTTACTGTAACACCCCCTTTCTATACCCCAAATAAGCAATTAAATCACTTAGGCACATATTTAAATTTCATTAGAGTATATTTGAAAAACGGTATAAAAGAGAAATGCCACATTATACTTGAAATTGAAAACATACAACACCTGCTCAATAAAGATATGCAACAAACGGGGTAACTTACATACACAAGGATTTCATCCTTACACCCGTATTCATCAATTCATTAAACAACGGAAACAAAACATAACATTTTCAAACTTATATACTTATCATAAATATATCTGCAAGTCTGAATCACCAAAATAATTCCATGTTTACATAAAACATTTCACATCAAAATACATATGCAAATGTATTCACAAAAGGCATCAAGCCGACCCTAGCTACCCGGTGCTACATATCAGAGCCGACCGACCAAAAGATGAAAACGAGCTTCACAAAAATATGCCATCCAACAACCTACTCTTCAATGCCTCATAGAGCATCATAAAACAGCAGAAGGGTGAGAAACATTATCATAATAACATTGCATATAATTATATATCTCAACATATAAAAATGCACGTAAAACATATTCTCACCACACATTTCATTCCTCATCACCTATATACATCGCAACGTGTACATACACAATTCAAGCATGTTCATCATGCACCAATTCACATAAACTTACATCATTTATGTTTATTTCTCAATTCTATTCATTCCGCATAAACATACGTCTAGCTATGCTTAATCACACATATACATTACAAATGTATAAATCACATACATATACATATCAAACATGCATATATACAATCAAGTATGTTTCATCACACATACTATCATCTCCATAATACTCCAAATAAACATTTACACATTCATGTTTATTTCTGCATATCATAATTAAAATGATAAAATGCAACTCATAGAGACCGACACACGACTCTATGAAGATGCAAATGCGGTACCGACTCAACATTTCAGCAGGTTCACTCAGGAACCAAATGCAATCATCGCTTGTTACTTAAAGTAACTCCCCGTCGGGCACATGATTGTCGGTCCCACAAAATGACACAGGGCCAGAAGGGGTACAGACGTGAACAGTCGGCGAGAGGAGGGAACATGAAGATGAACTGAAAAGAGTCGCCAGCTAGGCATTTTTATCCCGAAGGAAAGGTAATGCTGCATAAACCTAAGAAAGGATGGATAAGACGGTTACGAACCAGAGAAACTGAGAAAGGGGGTTGGTTACAACCTGGGAAGGTATTAGCACCCAGATTGTCCGCCGTACTCGACGGGATCCACGCTTGAAAGTTTGTGTTTAAAGGGGTAGTGTCAGTGCTATTTTGAGTGCAAAAGCTGGAAAAGAATACAAGTGTCAGTGCAAAGAAGTGTAAAGTGAAGAAAAGGAGTGTCAGTGTAAGAAAAGAATGCAAAGCTCAAGACCATGAGGCTTAAAAGAATAATGCTGGAAGAGGGGGAATATACAGAGACTTTTGTTCTATAACTGTTAAGTTATGCCTACGTATCCTCTCGTGCAATGAGGAAGTCAGAACACCGTAGTTCGACTCAAAGTGACTGAAAGATAAATTGACTTGTGAACTGCTTGCTTGTCTATGCTCAAGTGTATGACCTGTCTGGCTCAGGTGCTAACTGTCTTGCATTAGACGGAAGAAGCGAGTTCTCGTTTATGAGTAAATGAGGTGAGAAAAGAATCCCGAAGGAGACGATTATTGTTTGTTTTTGTGCTTTCAATCTTTTATTGCTTTTTGTGTTTGTCATAAGAAAATGAGCTTAAGCCTAAACCAAGGGTTAGTAAACTCATTACATCTTCCCTCTGATTAGGGGTAATGAGAATACCTTTAGTATGAAGTAAGCACCTCACACTTTAATCACCATGATGTAGGATTAAGATCATTAACCTACTTGTATTTACTTAGATGTTTTTGGAGTTTTTTTGTTTAGTGTTAAGTAATGAGTTTAAGCCATAATCAAGGATTTAATGGACCCATTACACCATCATAATAGAAGGATAATAGATGAGAACATTTAAGCTGAGGAAAGCTCCTCAACTTAATCCATGATTAGGGATTAACTTCATGAAAAAACAAAGCTTTTATTGAAATGGATTTTAGTTAATGGTAAGGTTAAGAAGTGAATTTTATGGTTTGTAAGACAACTTGAGGGGGACTTGTCCATTAACACCAGGGTTAGTCCTTCTTAACCAATTAAGGAAGAATTAGAACCCAAATGCAAAGCCCAAGTTACAAGCTTGATGTCTTAGTGATTATTAGATGAATTTATTAAGAGATTTAAACACATTAAGGGTTTAACACTTAGGATTAAAGTTATACACTCCATCCTAAGAGAAGGATGCAGGCATAACCTTAATCACAAAGCCTTAAAACCTTGAAGGTTTAGTCCCTGATTATGAGATGAGAAGAGAAGACACAAAAGATGTCACAAAGGTAAAACTAATGGGAGACTAATAAAACCCTAATTGTTATCATGCTTGGGTATTCCTAGGGTTTATGAAGCTTGCAAGAGATCTTCAAGAAGAGCCACCAAGGAAGAAGCAGATGGAAGGAGGAGAAGCAGAAGAAGCAAGTCAACTTACTTCACTTAAGAAGATAAGTTGCTTGAAGAAAGAAAGTGAAGAGGGAACATGAATGAGCAAGATCACTCTAATACAAATTCAAAATGCAGCAATGAATGCATAAGAGAGATGAGAAGATATTGTGAGAAGTGAAGGCAAATTCACTTCTCAAAGTAACTTACCACCTGAAAAGTTAGTAAAAGGAAATGAGATGAAATGAAAATGAAATGAATGCAAGGATGCAAACCAAAACCAGAAGCATATTCATGATGCAAATGATGCTAAGAGATGGTACAGATGTATGTCAAGAGATGGATGATCATACAAGTGATGAGAATGCAAATGAAGCATGAAAGAGGCATGAAAGTTCATGAATGCTCATGGAATGTAATGAATGCATGACATGGTAAATGGATGGAGAAATGATCAAGCATGATTCTAATGTGTACTAAGATGTCTTATATGTCATGTGAATGCATAAAATGTCATGGAAAGTTCATGAATGCAAGCATATGCCATATGTATGCAAAGGAAGATGAGAAATTAGGGTTTTCATGCAACATGAGATGCAAAACTAAAAAACAGAAGCAAATGACAAGATAAAAAATTGAAAATGCAATCAAAAGAACCCTAACCCAATATTATTTCATACCCCAAAGGAGGAGACCTAACTCTTAACCCTAAGGAAGTTATGATTTTTCTAAGTTATCTAGGGTTTTAAGGTACCTAAAGGGAAAAAATGCCAATCAAATCAAAAAGGCAGAAGAAATTTATGGCAAAAATATGTTAGAAACTACAATTCAAATGAAGATCAATACAAAAATAACCATTGTTATACCATTCTTGGTTAGGCAGAAAATAATTCTTGAAGTTAGGGTTCAAAAATGGGATTTTATGAACCCTAAATTCAAAGAAAAAGTGTCAAAATGATTCAAAACCAAAAAGAAATTTGTGTGGATGGTATGACAATGTCTCTAAATGTTTAAAGATGCAATGTGAATATTTTGGGATTTTTTAGAAACATAAATGATATTTTAATTAATTAATTTTCATTAATTAATTAAAATAAACAATTAAATGTCTAAAAAAAGATTTTTTAATACAAAAAATAAAAATAAAAATATTTGTGGGTTGAGAAAATTATTTGGAATTAAAATGCAGAAGGAAACTATTTTTAGCATTTTCTAACTATTTTAAATAATTCGTGCAAAATAAATAAGAAAAATGAATTAAAAACAAAATAAATGAGAAGTATGCAGAGGGAAGGGCCAGGATTGAATATGGGTTTGGGTTGGTTGACTGCGCACCACATCCTACGGCCAGAATTCAAATCCTCTTAAACCTAATTAATTAAATATTTAATCCATAATTACAACTAATGAAATGATTTGGGGCGTCCATCACACGCAGGAACTGAAAATCCAAGGTTCCATGTTCAAACCTAGCCCTAACCCTAATTATCCCATTAATGACTTTTAGGTGGCCGGAGAAGACCTCCGATCATCTTCTCCGGCCAGACCCTCACCTGAAAGTTGCTAACTTCTTCCCTATGCACTTTCTGGAGCTCTAAAGCTCCATATTCACTCCTTTCACTTCCCTAAGATCAAATCCACCCTCAAAAACAATTTATTTTCACTCAATCTCAAGATTCGAAGCAAAGATCAAAAATGGTGAAACTTTCAGAAGCTTAGCAAATACTCATTTCTCCACCATTTTCAAAAATACAAAGTTCAGTGTACTCAGGGGAACATGCTTAATCATTTAGTAACATAAAATAAAGGTTCTGGAAAAATTAATTCGCATGGCTACCTGAGATGAAGCTTCTTACTTTGGAGCTTTCTGACTGCTTCTTCTGTGCAAGATGACTCCTATGACCTCCCTGAAGAAGCTTTGATGCTTGGAGAGCTTTGAGGAAGGTTGGTTTGTGATTTTTTTCTCCACTGGTCAGAAAATCATGTTTTGCTTATGGTGTGTTCTTGGCTGTTTTGGTGGGTGGTTTGTGATCAGTGATTGATTTAAGAATGAATGGTGGTGTTTGTTTGAAGAATGAGCAAGTGTGTTGTGTGTTTCGAAGGAAAATGCAAGAGGGATGATTTTTGTGAACTTTGGAAATATGAGGTTTCAAGATGTGTTCTTATGTGTTATGGCTTGCTTTAGGATAGTATAAACAAATGCAATTAGTTCAGAGAGTTGTTGTGGCATAGTGTGATTGGTATGGTGTGAAATGCAAAAAGTCAACATTTCTTGTACTTGAGGTATAGGCAAGTGGTAGGCTTGGATTTGGGCATGTCCTGGTTCAGCTGAGATTAAGGATGTCCATGGAATTCACATAGAGGCAATTCAGCATGTTTGTGAAAGGTTCTTGGTCATTTTGCAATTTCATGAAACTTTGGCCCCTTTGAGATTTCTTCATGGGCAAGGCATGCAATTTTGAGATTATTTGGGAAATTATGAGTTTTAGACTTTGCACAATGTTTGTATGATGCTTAGAAGTGTGTTTGAAGTCACAAAATAGCTTGGCAAGAGGTTTTGCAAAAAATCCCTCTTTGGTGCATTCTTGAAAATTATGTGATTTTTTCCAACTTTGACAAGCCATAACTTGAGTTCCAAAATGAATTAGATCTTGTTCTTGTACTTTTTGAAAAGGGAATGATCCAATCTACAACTTTCATGACCAATAATTTTTCATATGAAGCATCTTTGGTTGAGAAAGAGGAGGTTGAAAAACTATCCCAAAATGGAAAGTTTACATTACAAGTCATTTCCATTTTTGGCAACTTTTGGTTTAGCTCATTTTCCTTCAACTTTGTGAACTTATTATCACTCCAATGATCAAATAAAGACCATATAACCTCCATTTGATGAAAAATCCACTTTGGTTCCATGTTGGGGGGCCTCAGATGCCCTGATTTTGCCTTGACTTATTCAAGAAGTTACCCAGTGATCAGATGACTTCCACAATGAATTTCTTCATCAAATTTGGTATGTATGATCCTTATAACATATTGAGACCAATAGAAACAATAATGAACAAAAACTTTGGGGTTATGGCCTCTGAAACCAGAACCCTGATTCTTGGTCATCTGTGTAGTTAAACCCTAGCTCTGCTTCCATGCTTTGCCAGTTCTTGTGATTTTTTTGACTTCCTTGATCTTTGGAGGATAAAATATGATGATTGAACATACATGGACCCTCTTGAGATGATTGAAGACCTTGGGAGTGGCTCAGATGGATCTTGGATTGCTCAGATCACAAACCCTAGATGTAGATGAACTTGAACTAATGCAGTGAAGCAAAAATGCAATATGATGTGATATGATTAAACTTATGCAAATATGGAAGATCACAAGCCATGGTGTGAACTTAGTGAGGGAAAATTTGGGGTGTTTACAGCTTCCCCTATTCAGACACGAGTTAGCTGTGCAGGATGTAAGCGCCTGGCTTAACAGACAAACAAGATAACTTGTGGTTGAATACCAAAAGACAATCCGAAATTTGCACTCACTAGGGAGAAGAAGAAAAGGGATATAGATTGTAAAAGGTAGCATAATATGATTATTAAAATGCGGGCGATGGAGGACGACCATCGAGCAGAGGACGACTGTTGGGGATAAAGCAATGACGGGGACGACCGAAAAGCTGGGGATATAAGAAATCATGATGGGGACAGCCATCAAGTAAAGAAACAAGGTTCTTTAGGGATTAAAACAAAGGTAATGATGGGGACGGCCACCAAGTTCATAAAGTAACGGAAACAACGACGGGGACGGCCATCGGTTTAAAGAATAAATAAAATAATGATGAGGGACGGTCATCAAAGGTGAAGGACGATCACCTAGCAGGGGACGACTGCTCTTTATCACGACATAGGACGAATGTCGGATAGAAAAAGTCGACGATGGGGACGGCCATCGGATAAGCGTGATGAAGGACGATAATCAAGAGGTGAAGGACGATCACCTAGCAGGGTACGGCTGCTCTCGGGGTTTATCGTGACTTAGGACGCATGTCAGATAACAAAATCAATGATGGGGACGGCCATCAGATAAAATGATGAAGGACGATCATCAAAAGGTGAAGGACGATCACCTAGCAGGGGACGGTTGCTAAATATCACGACATAGGACGAATGTCGGATAGAAAAGGGTTCCAATAATGGAGACTCCGCTGGGGAAAAGGATGAGGGACGGTCATCCAAAGGTGAAGGACGATCACCTGGCAGGGTACGACTGCCGAAAGTATCACGACATAGGATGAATGTCGGATAGAAGAAAAGTTGCTTTGTTGGGGAATGGTAAACACGGACGCGTGTTTACGCTCAAGAATAAACAATATAAGTGTTTTGACGCTGTTTATAGATTAAAGATGCGGACGAGCATCCTTAAGACCATGATACGGACGAGTATCAGTAGAAACAAACGCTGACGCGTGTTCAGAGATGATGATACGGACGAGTACCAACTGGTTAACAAAGAACACGGACGAGTGTCGAATCTGTTTGAGGAGTGATATATATATATATATATACAAAATATAGACGAGTATCTGTATAAGTTTGAATGAGTATTGTGAAGTACGAGCAAGACACAGACGAGTGTTCAACTTGCTGGGGAAAGTTTGACACGGACGGGTGTCAGAAGAGTATATAGGTATCTGTATTTGAGAATGCAAAGAGGGTATTTGGCTTATATCTGCAGGGGAATTGTATGACATGGACGAGTGTCGAAAGAGTATATATAAACAGGCGTTCATGTTGGCGAGTGCAAAGGAGACACTTTGGCTTTCAAGGCATGTGGGTTTTTAAATACATTGCTGATGGAATGCTGAGGGTATTTGCAAGTGACTAGCTCGAACCTGGCTTGTGATCATGAAAATGTTTGATTTTTGCCGTAATGCTCCGTATTAGACAGAATGCTACGCTCTGTGGGGAAAAATGATGTGAATGCTATGATTATGCAAAAAGAAACTGATTCGGGATTTGGATCCCGCTGTTGTGAAGATCTCTGGCTGATCTGCTTGAAAGGATATCCCAGCTGGGGATGAGATCATTGGTAGATCTGATAAGATGTATGACTCTGCTTGGGGAAATAGGTCACTGATAGACCTATCTTTGTAAATGAGGAGCCCAGCTGGGGGTGTGGAAGCTTTCGTCACTTTGTTGTGTGGGAAATCCAGACATCGCTCCTCCGGAAGGAGGCTGGAGCTCTGTGGGGAGAAGGTTCCTTGTCTAGTACTCTGTTGGGGGAAGAAAGACCACTGAACGGTCTTCCTAGAGATTTTTGTGAGGATCCTGCTAAGGATGAGGAGACTTGACAAACTCAGCCGGGGAAATGAGCATTTTCTGATGCTGCTTGAAGAAGATGCCTGACAACTCTGATTGGGAGAAAGCATTTCTGGTGTTGTTTGGAAAATGTGCTGAGGAAATAATGATTTAGCAACTTTGCTGGGGAAAGCCTTTCGTGCCCTATGTTGCGCTCTGAATACCTGCAATCCTGTTATGACAAAGAAACACGCAATTACCCCGAGGCATCCCTTACTGGATTCCATCATAGGAATTTAGACACTCCCAGGAGTAAGTAATATATTTCCTACAAGCATGTGATTAGAAAGGCACATCTGTTTTTTTATGCAAACATTATATTAAAGATATCAGACATTTTTGCAATTGAAATAAAATGTACAAGACGGAGTGTGACTGAAAGTCTGATTTTATTAATTCGGGTGCCCTGAATTGGCAAATACAGTCAAAGAAACAAATCCCCTGAAATGAGGAGATTGTTACAAATTGAGAAAAATGAAGATGCTGGCAATGTTGACGACGCTTTAGCGAGCCTCCTCTTGCTATGACTCGTATGACCTTGACGTTCTTCTCATCTTGCTTTCTGAAGAAGGCTGAGTTTGACCGATGCTTTGACCTTTCGAAGCTTGCCATGTTGCGAGTGATACAGACGAATTCAGAATGCAGTTGTTCGCTTATTACCTTATTTTGCGTGGATCGCGCTTTCGGGTTTTCAATCCACCGGGATACCCATTTTTGCCTGAGCTGTCAAATGTGGCTTTTCAACTCAGCGGGTGTACATTTTTTTTGATTTTCCCTTATTTTTGCCTGAGTCTTTTATTCTGTTTTTGACTCGTCGGGATGCCCTATTTTTTCCTGGACTTACATTCTGTTTTTATGTCCAGCAGGTCATTTTATGCGAAGTATTTTTTAACTGCATCTGAATTCACAGGGGATAAGAAATCTTCACCATCCATAGTAGTGAGCATCAGTGCTCCACCAAAGAAAACTTTCTTCACTATGAACGGACCATCGTAATTCGGAGTCCACTTGCCCCTGTGGTCTATATGAGGAGGAAGGAGTCTTTTCAGCACAATATCTCCTACTTGGTATTCCCGGAGCCTGACTTTCTGATCGAAGGCTTTCTTCATTCTCTTCTGATATAACTGCCCATGACAGATTTCAGCTAATCTCTTTTCTTCGATCAGATTCAGTTGATCGTACCGAGAACAAACCCATTCTGCTTCATTCAACTTGACATCCATCAGTACCCGCAACGAGGGTAACTCAACTTCAACAGGTAGGACTGCCTTCATACCATACACAAGTTAACACGGTGTTGCCCTAGTAGACGTTCTGATTGATGTGCGGTACCCATGCAAGGCAAATGGTAGCATTTCATGCCAGTCTTTGTAGGTGACCACCATATTTTGCACAATCTTCTTGATATTCTTGTTAGCTGCCTCAACAGTGCCACCTGCCTGGTGGCATTTGCATACGAAGCTGCATCAACCCACTTGGTAAAATAGTCAATGGCTACCAGGATGAATCTGTGGCCATTTGAAGCAATCGGTTCGATTTTTTCAATCATATCAATGCCTCACATGGCAAAGGTCCAAGGCGAATACATCATATTCAAAGGATTTGGAAGCACATGTACCTTATCTGCATAAATCTGGCATTTATGGCACTTTCTGGCGTAGGCACAACAGTCTGCATCCATTGTGATCCAGTAGTAACCTGATCTTAGAAATTACTTAGCCATTGCATGTCCTCCAGCATGGGTACCGAAAGATCCTTCATGCACCTCGTGCATCAGCAAGTCTGCCTCTTTCTTATCAACACATATGAGAAGCAACATGTTAAAGTTTCTCTTGTACAAGGAACCATCAGTATTCAGGAAGAAACTACCAGCTAGCCTTCTTATGTCTTTTTATCATTGGATGATGCCCCAAGTGGGTATGTTTGATCCTCTAAGAAGAATTTGATGTTATAGAACCAAGGCTTATCATCTTTAGCAATGTCTACTGAGAATACGTATGCTGGTCTGTCAAGTCTGGATACTGAAATCCGAGGCACAAAGTTGGCAGCTTGAACTTTGATCATGGAGGAAATGGTAGCCAGAGCATCTGCAAACTGATTTTCATCTCGAGGGATGTACTCAAGCTTAACTATTGTGAAGAAAGTCAGTAATATCCTCGTATAATCCCGGTATGGAATCAGATGCTCCTGGTGAGTGTACCATTTGCCATTGGTCTGATTGATTACCAGAGTTGAATCTCTGAATACAGTTAAAGTCTTGATCTTGAGGTCAATGGCTTCCTCAAGACCCATGATACAGGCTTCGTATTCAGCTTCGTTGTTAGTGCAGTTAAAGGTGAGTTTTGCCGAGAAAGGCATGTGAACTCCTTTAGGTGTAATGAGTACTACACCAACTCCACGACCATTCATATTAACAGCCCCATCAAACATCATTGTCCATCCTTCTTTTGGGTCAGGCCCTTCAGTGTGAACAGGCTCTTCATGATCTTTTGCTTTTATGAACATGATATCTTCATCAGGGAAGTCAAATCTCATTGGCTGGTAATCATCAATGGGTTACTTAGCTAGATAGTCAGACAATACACTGCCTTTGATGGCTTTTTGAGATGTGTATTGAATGTCATATTCTGTTAGAATCATTTGCCATCTTGCAACCCTTCCGGTAAGTGCTGGCTTCTCGAATATGTACTTGACTGGGTCCATCTTCGAGATCAACACGGTAGTGTGGGTCAACATATACTGCCTTAGTCGGGGAGCAGCCCACGCTAAAGCACAACAAGTTTTCTCGAGCAGTGAATAACGTTGTTCACAGTCAGTAAACTTTTTGCTTAGGTAGTATATTGCGTACTCTTTTCGACCAGACTCGTCATGCTGGCCCAACACACACCCCATTGACTCTTCTAATACTGTCAAGTACATTATTAGAGGTCTTCCTTCAACTGGAGGCATAAGGATTGGAGGCTCTTGTAAGTATTCCTTGATTTTGTCAAAAGCCCTTTGGCAGTCTTCATTCCACCTGACCGTTTGTTCTTTCCTTAACAATTTGAACAAGGGTTCACAGGTTGCAGTAAGATGAGATATGAACCGTGAAATGTAGTTCAATCTACCTAAGAACCCCCGAACCTCTTTTTCTGTCTTTGGTGCAGGCATCTCTTGAATGGCTTTAACTTTGTCAGGGTCAACTTCAATTCCCTTTTCACTTACAATAAATCCCAGCAGTTTACCGGAGCGTACCCCGAATGTGCATTTGTTGGGGTTTAGCTTCAGCTGATACTTTCTCAGACGCTTGAACAGCTTCAATAGATTTACCAGGTGGTCTTCTTCTGTGAGGGACTTGGCAATCATGTCATCCACATAACATTCAATTTTTTTGTGGATCATGTCGTGGAATAATGTTACCATAGCCCGTTGATAAGTGGCGCATGCATTCTTCAGTCCAAATGGCATTACCTTATAACAGAATGTGCCCCAGGGTGTGATGAAAGTTGTCTTCTCCATGTCTTCAGGTGACATCTTGATCTGATTATATCCTGAAAATCCATCCATGAAGGAGAACACCGAGAACTGAGCCGTGTTGTCGACCAATACATCCATGTGAGGTAATGGGAAGTCATCTTTCGGGCTAGCTCTGTTCAGATCCCGGTAATCCACACACATCCGTACTTTGACATCCTTCTTAGGCACTGGTACAATGTTAGCAACCCACGGCGGGTAACTAGTTACAGCAAGGAAACTGGCGTCCCACTGTTTTTACACCTCTTCTTTTATCTTCATGGCCATATCCGGGCGAGTACGGCATAACTTCTATTTTACTAGAGGACAGTCTTCCTTTAGAGGAAGCTTGTGCATAACAATATCGGTGTCCAGACCAGGCATGTCTTGATATGACCAAGCAAAGACATCAACGTACTCTCGCAGCATGTCAATAAGTTTTCCTTCACTGAATCTTGCAGACGGGCCCCGGTCTTCACTTCTTTCAAGTCTTCTTCGGTACCAGGATTAACTGTCTCCACTTCCTCCTGATGAGGAGTGATAACCTTTTCCTCTTGTCTTAACAACCTGGCTAGCTCTTCAGGTAGCTCATAATCTTCTTCAACCCCTTCATCGGCTTGATTAATCGGATTGTCGAAGTCATACGAAGTCATAGCAGTGTCGTTGTCGGTGCAGTCTGGAGGGCACTCTCTGCAAGGGTTTAGATTGGTTCATTTTAGTGATCAGTTTTATCTTGTTTAGAAAAAAGTGAAAATGAAGTTATTATTTTGGAAAACATTGCCATTTTATTTTTGTACAAAAAATGAAAAATGAAAAGCAGTGAGCGGGAAAAAGAGACTCATTTGCAAAAGATGTCCTGATATTCATTAATTAATCGTTTGCACAAAATACAAGATGACCCGATTACAAAATGAGCCCTAACATCTTGGGCAAGATGCAGGACTCGATGCATGCTTAAAGACAGGAAATAATAATTACTCTGCAAGAGTAACTCTTATAATTTCCAGGGAAGACCAGTTTGAGACTTGGTTCCCCGGGATCTTTGGACGTATCCAGTTTTCCAGGTTGCGTTCGTCTTCTTCCTCGTCTTCCAGACTGTTCACAACATCCGGGGTAAGCATTCCCCCGCTGACAAATTTGGGCTCCATTGCAGCCTCTGGTTGATCTTGTCGAGTTGGTCTGTAACCCAACCTGGATCTGTCTTCTTTCTTTTATACTGGCACCAGCTTGCCCCAGCCCTGAGCGGTACCCTCTTCAACAACCTTCCGGGCCTGTTGATATGAAGTGATGGAAGTTCCAGACACAGCAGTTGCTTTATTGATGTTAAGGGCCTCAAACCCCTGACTCATAGTCTCATGGATCTGCCCATCCATCTCTATGTACTTGTAAGTAGCCAGCTGGCTAACAAAAATGTCTTCCTCTCCGCAGATTGTGATGATCTGGCCTTCCCACTCAAATTTTAACTTCTGGTGAAGGGTAGATGTAACAGCGCCAGCGGCGTGAATCCAGGGTCTACCCAACAAACAGTTGTAGGATGGCTGTATGTCCATCACGAAGAAGGTAGTTTTAAAGGTCTGTGGGCCAATCATCACAGGTAGATCAATCTCTCCAAGCACTGATCTCTTAGAGCCATCAAATGCTCTCACCACCAAGTTACTTGGACGTAATGCCAAACCATCATACTCCAGCTTCACCAAGGCTTTCTTTGGGAGGACATTGAGCGAAGACCCAGTGTCTACCAGTACATGAGAAAGAACAACACCTTTGCATTCTAAGGTGATATGTAAAGCCTTGTTCTGATTGCATCCCTCCGTCGTTAAATCAACATTTGTGAAGCCCAGTCCATGACTGGTGTTAACATTTGCAACCACCGTTTCCAGCTGATTAACCGTAATCTCTTCCGGCACGTATGTTGCGTGCAGGACTTTCAACAATGCATTCCTATGGGCTTCGGAACACATTAACAATGATAATATAGAGATTTTGGAGGGTGTCTGATGAAGCTGGTCCACCACTTTGTAATCACTCTTTTTGATTATTCTCATGAACTCGTCCACCTCTTGTTCAAAAGACGTCTTCGGAGTTTCTTTAACAGTTGGCTCTTCAAGTACCACATTCTTCCCTTTTGCCTTAGCAGCAGCTTCTGCCTCATCATTGGGTCTCGGTGTTTGTGAGGCAAAAAGGCGTCCGCTTCTGGTGAAGCCTCCGCCTCCCCCAACATTGCCAACTTATGGTGAAGAGGTTGATGAATCTAGAGTGATCTTCTTCCTGTCGCAGTAGAGATCAGAGCCATAGTGCCAAGGTATGACATTACTACTTTCATAAGGAATAGGTCCAGGCACCATAATGGTGACTTGACTAATTGCTGTAGCGGAAGGAATTATGATGGTATGCGGGTCGTAATAGATTGTGACTGGAGATCTGACAGGAGGTGTTGCAGTTTGTTGTTGGAAATTGTTGTTGGGATGAACATTTGCTGGGTCATAATAGATCGTGACTATTGAGACATCTTCATTAGTGTTTGCTGGTGTTGTAGATGTTTTCGTTGATAAGATGGGTGCTGATGTTGTAGAAGTAAATGTTGTTGAACTATGATCTGTTGAAATAATGGATGGAGTGATTGCTGGTGTTGTGGATGAATCAGTGGGAATGATAGTTGTTGCTGTTGTAGGAGGATTTGATGAAGGAAGAATTGTTGATGTTGTAGGAGAATCCATTGTTGATGAAACAAGAGTTGTTGAAGGAGCTGTTGTGGTAATCTGCAAAATTCCATCTCTGATGAGGCCATCTATGCCAAACCTTAGCTTCTCACAACCATTAATAGCAGTTTTGCACGATTCGCAGCAGGCCCCACAGCCCGGGAACACTTGTCATCTTAAGAGTTGAGTTTTGATTTCTTTCAACGGTGTTTGAATCTGTGCAACATTGTCAATCAGTGCAGATGGTTGGTCCTCTTCTATGGCATTAATCCTAGGCCCACCATGATTAGGCATAGGATTTCTGTTAACATTCGGAGGAGGTGCGAAATTGAGAGCTTTGGAATCGACCAGATCTTGAACCTTCATTTGCAAGGCTCTACACTTCTCAGTATTGTGACCAGGCGCGTTGGAGTGAAAGGTACACCTAGCATTGGCATCATAATTCTTCAGGAGGTTGAGAGGATTTTGTGGAGCCAACGTCCTTAACTCAACCAGGTTAAGTTTCAGGAGTTGTGGCAGTAGAGCGACATAGGGCATAAGGATGGGATCAATCCCCTTATTTTCCTGAGAAGGTCTCTGTTGAAAGGGGCGCTGTTGTTGGTTGTTGTTGTTATTGTTGTAATTTCTTTGTTGCGAAAAATGAGATTGTTGCTGATAGTGATGTTGTTGTTGTTGTTGAGGAAAAAGTGGTTGTTGTGGAACTGGAGTCGGGATGGTTACGGCTGCTACTGATCTGTGAGAATACTGGGGTCTGCCCCTGCCTGCATGGATAGCATTTGTTTCACCCGCCCTTCGGGGTCCTGCAAAAGGTTTTCTGGGGTTGTTGGAGGAACTTGCACCATTGTCAGAGATTTTTACCATCTTTAAAAGACTCTCAATTCTTTCACCAGCTATAACTACATCGGCAAAACTGGTGGAGGAGAAAGCAGCAAGTCTATCAATATAAGTTCCCTGCAAGGTGTTCATAAACATGTCAGCCATCTCTCTTTCTGACATGGGTGGTTGGACAGCAGCAGCAAGCTGTCTCCACCTCTGAGCATAGTCCCGAAAGCTTTCCCTTGAAGACCGAGACATGCCCATTAGAAGAGTCCTATTAGGGGCCATGTCTAGGTTGTACTGGTATTTCCGGATGAAGGATTCGGCCAAGTCTTTCCAACATCTTATACTGGCCATTGTCAGATGCGAATACCATTCTCTTGACGCTCCAGTCAGGCTGTCCTCAAAATAGAACATCCATAACTTCTCATCCATGGTATAAGCCTTGAGTCTCCCTAAGAAGGATTGCAGATGAGTACGCGGGCATGAGGTACCATTATATTTCTCGAAGCAAGGGGTTTTGAATTTGTGGGGAATCCTCACCCCATCTACCAGCCCCATATCCATCACGTCGAAGCCTAAAGAATTTTGGGATTCCAAAGACCTCAGCTTTTCAGCAATCTCATCCAACCTTCTGTCATACACCTCACCCCCAGCCCCAATAACAGTGAATTGTTCTTCTTGGGGATCCTCTTGTAGGATTCTGCCCCCAGCAGTATTACCTTGAACATTCCTTGTGCCATTAACATCTGGATTCAAATGGGGCCCATACTTTGGTGGGTCGATACGAGGCTGCCCATGTTCATTATTGCTAGTTCCTCTTGTTCCAAGGTGGGGCTCTTCAGGTGTCTGCCTTTCTACCAGCTCTCTCAGCCTCTCTTAGCTCTGGGCTAAGCCAGTCATCACAGCCATAAACTGGGTCATTTGGTTTCTCATCTCGACCCTTTCGTTTGCCATCTGATTTCTCACTTCATTCAGGTCCTGCTGTACCTGATCCATCTGAATGCCTGGAAGGTTGTTTCGCGTTGGGTACCGGTGTGTGCGGTTTACAGGGAACACTCGGCGACGCGCAATGTTTCCTGAGAGCACAACAAAGTGAGAAACAAATAATAAAAAAAACCTACAAAACAAAGAAAGAGTTAGTATGCAATGCAATATGCTTATTTGTTTTCCAAGGTATCCGATTTGGTTCTTGGTTTTGACCTTTCCAGACCTCGAGGAGATGCTTGATGATGTTGAGAAAAGAAGCCCAGTGAAACAAACTGATATATTACAAATAATGAAAATACAGAGTCTGTTTACAACACATGCCCATGGTGGGTCAAAAATACAACAATCAAAAGAAAAAGTACATCAAAAGAAAAGAAATACAAGAAAAAGGAATTAGACATCCAATCCAAAGTTATCTTCCCTGACTTCCTTCAGGAGTGCCTTAGTCACCAGACCAACTGGGTGCTCTGTAATGGTCCTAATGAGGAGGTTCCTGGTAGCAAGGGCATTAGTCAGCTTCTTGTGCCTGTCCTGATCCTTTGATCTCTTTAACCCCGTTCGGAGCTTCAATTCTAATATCTCCTTCTGGGCTGCCAGCAAAGCTTCCTGCTGCTTCTTCTCATTGGCCTCCAGCTGTTCAATCTTGGCTTGAGTCCTCTGGTTTTCTTGTGCACGGGCTTCGGTGATCCTGATCCACCTAGCATGGATTTTCTCCAGGTAATGCTCAGCCCTAGCTTTCTGAATCTTGGCCTCCTTGCAGGCATTCTTCAATATCTGTTCCCTGGCTCTTGCTTTCCTTATGTAGTCATCTGTCCTCTCAATCTTCGTCAGATGCTCAGTCTTGAGTCTTTCCAATCTTTCAATGTCTAGACGACTGTCATTTATTTCCCAAAGAGTCTTCTTCAAGGCCTCAGATAGCTGATTATTCCTTTCTTTCAGCTTTTCAAATTCCTTCAGGCTAACAGTTGCTGTAGGCTGTACTGTAGAAGGTCCAGGTGTGTCTTCCAAGGTGAAAGGCATTATGGTGATCTGAGCTCTAGTACGGGACCAGTCAGAGTACTGAGCTGAAGCAACATTGTTGCACCTTCCAAGGATGGTTGTCCCTTTGGTCTGGATGTTGTCCCAAGCCCAGACAGCTTGCCTGACAACAGCTGAATTAGGTTGCACTTCACAGTATAGGGTCTTAGCTAAATCATGTCCTCTGGGAGGGTGAACTAAGGCATATCCCAATTGTCTCTTAAACAGTAAAGGGTTGTAATTGCTGCAACCTTTTACTCATATCAGAGGCACATTAGGGTATTGCCCACAGCTGGTAATAATCTCCTTGCCTTTGGTGCACTGGGTGCACCATCTGATATCATCTGATGTTAAGGCAATGAACCTCTTGGCCCAATTCTTCTGCTGGTGTGGGTTCAAGAAAGCATCTGATTTAGGAAGGTTCATGAGTAGCCAAGAGTAGAACAAGGGAGCACAACATCTAACTAGCTTCCCCCTTTGCTTTTCATTTCTCTGATGGATGGAGTAGTAAAAATCTCCTAGCAATGTAGGAACTGGGTTCCTCAGCAAGAACAAGTGGATGGCATTCTTACTCACAAATTTGGGCTCATCTGCAAACAATACAGCCCCATATATGCTGAGGGCTAATAGTGCACAGACTTCCCTCCATTCTCCCACTGCAGCCTTCAGGATGGCCTGAGAAATTAAGAAGTCCAGATGTAGACCAGAAATCCCAGCTTTTGTTGTCATGCTTTGCTCAATAAGGGCAGGCTCCAAGTGAAATGCCCTTGCTATCTCTTCACTTCTGGGAGCAGTCATCTTTGGGTTGAAGGGGATCCCTCCTCTGATAGGTACTCCAATCAATAAGGAAAACTCCTCCAATAGAGGCCCCATCTGAAAGTCAGAAAAGGTGAAGCACCTGAGTGGAGGGTCATAGAACTGCAAGCATGTGTGGATCATGCTTCTCTGAGAAGAATCAAGATCCATAACCATGTCCATAATACCCCCATAGTGCTCTCTGAACAGTGGGATGTGGTCAAGTGTGATGTGAGACGGGACCTGCCTGATACCAGTCAAAGAAGGCTCAAAGAAGTGATAAGATATGTTGCTCTTCCTTGGAGTAGCCATGAGTGCTGATGAAGAGGCTGAAGACAAATACTGATGAAGATCAATGACTGAAAAGCTGGAAGATAAGTCTCTGACAGACTGAAGGAGGTGAGTCTCTGACAGACTGAAGGAGGTGCTGAAGCAGATGCTGAAGAAGATAACTGAAGCTGAGGTCTAAGTAGTAGAAGGGGTCAAAACCAAACCAGATATGATATGATGGATACTCTGAAAAACAAATAAACAAATGTTAAATGATGCAATGATGATATATGCAAATGATATGCAAGGGTTTGTGATCAAGAGCTGGATCTGATTATCTGTCTTGGTATAAGGCCCATGTATGTTTAAAGGTCCGGATGGAGGCTCAAAAATCCAGCAACCAAGGTGGGGGACTCAAATAAAGAGTCACATGTCCAGGGTTAATCACAAGAACTGTCCAAAGTGAAGTATTCTTAAAAAATACAGTAACAGGGTATGATGTGGTCAAGGGTTCCTGCAAACCTGTAAACAACCCAACCCCCTCACATGTAATGTTCTAGAACAAGGATCCTCAGACTTGGATCAGTTATGAGAAGTGTAAACACTTCTAACCCGGAGGTACAGTGTTTACAATAACCATAAAAGATCCTCCTCTAACTCACCCCAGATTCTGAAGGTCAAAATAAAGGTCATCCAGACTTAGCAGGCTTCCCAGATAGCCCTAGCACTACAGGAAATCTGTAGCACAAAGTTCTCAAGAAGAAACCCACATCTGAACCGTGTTTCATGTTCCCGCACCAGACCGAAATGGAATGGGAAAGAACATGAACCACTCTAGCCTAGGTGTCACTCAGGTCCCAGGTATAGGACCTTAATCACTCAGTGGAACCCCACCCACCAAAACAGAAACCAGATCCAGCAATGATAATGACAGTATGATGTATAAAACCTGTAAAGAAAGCAGTAAATAAAACTGTACATAAGGCAATAAATAAAGCAAATAAACAAGCACAAATAGCACATAACACCCACGTAAACACAAATCAAACAAGCGCTAGGAGGAACCCACAGAAAGAACCAGAAGCCCTGGTTGCAGTATAAGGGTCCCCAGCAGAGTCGCCAAGCTATCGCTCCCACCAAATGACACAGGGCCAAAAGGGGTACAGACGCGAACGGTCGGCGAGAGGAGGGAACATGAAGATGAACTAAAAAGAGTCGCCAGCTAGGCATTTTTATCCCGAAGGAAAGGTAATGCTGCATAAACCTAAGAAAGGATGGATAAGACGGTTGCGAACTAGAGAAACTGAGAAAGGGGGTTGGTTACAACCTGGGAAGGTATCAACACCCAGATTGTCCGTCGTACTCGACGGGATCCACGTTTGAATGTTTTTGTTTAAAGGGGTAGTGTCAGTGCTATTTTGTGTGCAAAAGATGGAAAAGAATACAAGTGTCAGTGCAAAGAAGTGTAAAGTGCAGAAAAGGAGTGTCAGTGTAAGAAAAGAATGCAAAGCTCAAGACCATGAGGCTTAAAAGAATAATGCTGGAAGAGGGGAAATATACAGAGACTTTTGTTTGATAACTGTTAAGTTATGCCTACGTATCCTCTCGTGCAATGAGGAAGTCAGAACACCATAGTTCGACTCAAAGAGACTGAAAGATAAATTGACTTGTGAATTGCTTGCTTGTCTATGCTCAAGTGTATGACCTGTCTGGCTCAGGTGCTAACAGTCTTGCATTAGACGGAAGAAGCGAGTTCTCGTTTATGAGTGAATGAGGTGAGAAAAGAATCCCGAAGGAGACGATTATTGTTTGTTTTTGTGCTTTCAATCTTTTATTGCTTTTTGTGTTTGTCATAAGAAAATGATCTTAAGCCTAAACCAAGGGTTAGTAAACTCATTACATCTTCCCTCTGATTAGGGGTAATGAGAATACCTTAAGTATGAAGTAAACACCTCACACTTTAATCACCATGATGTAGGATTAAGATCATTAACCTACTTGTATTTATTTAGATGTTTTTGGAGTTTTTTTGTTTAGTGTTAAGTAATGAGTTTAAGACATAATCAAGGATTTAATGGACCCATTACACCATCCTAATAGAAGGATAATAGATGAGAACATTTAAGCTGAGGAAAGCTCCTCAACTTAATCCATGATTAGGGATTAACTTCATGAAAAAACAAAGCCTTTATTGAAATGGATTTTAGTTAATGGTAAGGTTAAGAAGTGAATTTTATGGTTTGTAAGACAACTTGAGGAGGACTTGTCCATTAACACCAGGGTTAGTCCTTCTTAACCAATTAAGGAAGAATTAGAACCCAAATGCAAGGCCCAAGTTACAAGCTTGGTGTCTTAGTGATTATTAGATGAATTGATTAATAGATTTAAACACATTAAGGGTTTAACACTTAGGATTAAAGTTATACACTCCATCCTAAGAGAAGGATGCAGGCATAACCTTAATCACAAAGCCTTAAAACCTTGAAGGTTTAGTCCCTGATTATGAGATGAGAAGAGAAGACACAAAAGATGAAACAAAGGTAAAACTAATGGGAGACTAATAAAACCCTAATTGTTATCATGCTTGGGTATTCCTAGGGTTTATGAAGCTTGCAAGAGATCTTCAAGAAGAGCCACCAAGGAAGAAGCAGATGGAAGGAGGAGAAGCTGAAGAAGCAAGTCAACTTACTTCACTTAAGAAGATAAGTTTCTTGAAGAAAGAAAGTGAAGAGGGAATATGAATGAGAAAGCTCACTCTAATACAAATACAAAATGCAGCAATGAATGCATAAGAGAGATGAGAAGAGATTGTGAGAAGTGAAGGCAAATTCACTTCTCAAAGTAACTTACCACCTGAAAAGTTAGTAAAAGGAAATGAGATGAAATGAAAATGAAATGAATGCAAGGATGAAAACCAAAACCAGAAGCATATTCATGATGCAAATGATGCTAAGAGATGGTACAAATGTATGTCAAGAGATGGATGATCATACAAGTGATGAGAATGCAAATGAAGCATGAAAGAGGCATGAAAGTTCATGAATGCTCATGGAATGTAATGAATGCATGACATGGTCAATGGATGAAGAAATTCTCAAGCATGATTCTACTATGTCCTAAGATGTCTTATATGTCATGTGAATGCATAAAATGTCATGGCAAGTTCATGAATGCAAGCATATGCAAGATGTATGCAAAGGAAGATGAGAAATTAGGTTTTCATGCAACATGAGATGCAAAACTCAAACATAGAAGCAAATGACAAGATAAAAAATTGAAAATGCAATCAAAAGAACCATAAGCCCATATGATTTCATACCCCAAAGGAGGAGACCTAACTCTTAACCCTAAGGAAGTTATGATTTTTCTAAGTTATCTAGGGTTTTAAGGTACCTAAAGGGAAAAAATGCCAATCAAATCAAAAAGGCAGAAGCAATTTATGGCAAAAATATGTTAGAAATTACAATTCAAATGAAGATCAATGCAAAAAGAACCATTGTCATACCATTCTTGGTTAGGCAGAAAATAATTCTTGAAATTAGGGTTCAAAAATGGGATTTTATGAACCCTAAATTCAAAGAAAAAGTGTCAAAATGATTCAAAAGCAAAAAGAAATTTGTGTGGATGGTATGCCAATGTCTCTAAATGTTTAAAGATACAATGTGAATTTTTTGGGATTTTTTAGAAACCTAAATGATATTTTAATTAATTAATTTTCATTAATTAATTAAAATAAACAATTAAATGTTTAAAAAAAGATTTTTTAATGCAAAAAATAAAAATAAAAATATTTTTGGGTTGAGAAAATTATTTGGAATTAAAATGCAGAAGGAAAATATTTTTAGCATTTTCTAACTATTTTAAATAATTCGTGCAAAATAAATAAGAAAAATGAATTAAAAACAAAATAAATGAGAAGTATGTAGAGGGAAGGGCCAGGATTGAATCTGGGTTTGGGTTGGTTGACTGTGCGCCACATCCTACGGCCAGAATTCAAATCCTCTTAAACCTGATTAATTAAATATTTAATCCATAATTACAACTAATGAAATGATCTGGGGCGTCCATCACACGCGGGAACTGAAAATCTAAGGGTCCACGTTCAAACCTAGCCCTAACCCTAATTATCCCATTAATGACTTTCAGGTGGCCGAAGAAGACCTCCGGTCATCTTCTCCGGCCAGACCCTCACCTGAAAGTTGCTAACTTCTTCCCTAGGCACTTTCTGGAGCTCTAAAGCTCCAGATTCACTCCTTTCATTTCCCTAAGATCAAATCCACCCTCAAAAACAATTTCTTTTCACTCAATCTCAAGATTCGAAGCAAAGATCAAAAATGGTGAAACTTTCAGAAGCTTAGCAAATACTCATTTCTCCACCATTTTCAAAAATACAAAGTTCATTGTACTCAGGGGAACATGCTTAATCATTTAGTAACATAAAATTAAGGTTCTGGAAAAACTAATTCGAATGGCTACCTGAGATGGAGCTTCTTACTTTGGAGCTTTCTGACTGCTTCTTCTGTGCAAGATGACTTCTATGACCTCCCTGAAGAAGCTTTGATGCTTGGAGAGCTTTGAGGAAGGCTGGTTTGTGAGTTTGTGCTCCACTGGTCAGAAAATCGTGTTTTGCTTGTGGTGTGTTCTTGGCTGTTTTGGTGGGTGGTTTGTGATCAGTGATTGATTTAAGAATGAATGGTGGTGTTTGTTTGAAGAATGAGCAAGTGTGTTGTGTGTTTAGAAGGAAAATGCAAGAGGGATGATTTTTGTGAACTTTGGCAATCTGAGGTTTCAGGCTGTGTTCTTATGTGTTATGGCTTGCTTTAGGTTAGTATAAACAAATGCAATTGGTTCAGAGAGTTGTTGTGGCATAGTGTGATTGGTATGGTGTGAAATGCAAAAAGTCAACATTTCTTGTACTTGAGGTATGGGCAAGTGGCAGGCTTGGATTTGGGCATGTCCTGGTTCAGCTAAGATTAAGGATGTCCATGGAATTCACTTAGAGGCAATTCAGCATGTTTGTGAAAGGTTCTTGGTCATTTTGCAATTTCATGAAACTTTGGCCCCTTTGAGATTTCTTCATGGGCAAGGCATGAAATTTTGAGATTCTTTGGGTAATTATGAGTTTTAGACTTTGCACAATGTTTGTATGATGCTCAGAAGTGTGTTTGAAGTCACAAAATAGCTTGGCAAGAGGTTTTGCAAAAAAATCCCTCTTTGGTGCATTCTTGAAAATTATGTGATTTTTGCCAACTTTGACAGGCCATAATTTGAGTTCCAAAATGAATTAGATCTTGTTCTTGTACTTTTTGAAAAGGGAATGATCCAATCTAAAAATTGCATGACCAATAATTTTTCATTTGAAGCATCTTTGGTTGAGAAAGAGGAGGTTGAAAAACTTTCCCAAAATGGAAAGTTTACATTACAAGTCATTTCCATTTTTGGCAACTTTTGGTTTAGCTCATTATCCTTCAACTTTGTGAACTTCTTAGCACTCCAATGATCAAATAAATACCATATAACCTCCATTTGATGAAAAATCCACTTTGGTTCCATGTTGGGGGGCCTCAGATGCCCTGATTTTGCTTTGACTTGCTCAAGAAGTTACCCAGTGATCAGATGACTTCCACAATGAATTTCTTCATCAAATTTGGTATGTATGATCCTTATAACATATTGAGACCAATAATAACAAGAATGACAAAACAATTTGGGGTTATGGCCTCTGAAACCAGAACCCTAATTCTAGGTCATCTGTGTAATTAAACCCTAGCTCTGCTTCCATGCTTTGCCAGTTCTTGTGATTTTTTTGACTTCCTTGATCTTTGGAGGATAAAATATGATGATTTAACATACATGGACCCTCTTGAGATGATTGAATACCTTGGGAGTGGCTCAGATGGATCTTGGATTGCTCATATCACAAACCCTAGATGCAGATGAACTTGAACTAATTCTGTGAAGCAAAAATGCAATATGATGTGATATGATTAAACTTATGCAAATATGGAAGATCACAAGCCATGGTGTGAACTTAGTGAGGGCAAATTTGGGGTGTTTACAACGATGTTACCCATTTCTGACACCCCACATGGGCACACAATGTTTATAGATTGCTCACACCCCACACGGGCACACAATCCGATTGCTCACACCCCACACGGGCACACAATCCAATTGCTCTCACCCCACACGGGCACACAATCAATACGAATAAATCACCCATCGCTCACACCCCACACGGGCACACGATGTTTCTGGATTGCTCACACCCCACACAGGCACACAATCCGATCGCTCACACCCCACATGGGCACACGATCTTGTTGTAGTCATCGCTCACACTCCACACGAGCACACGATGCTACAACGGATTCACAAAGAATCCCACAGCACAAGAATGCATACATTATGCTTACATGCAAAATGACACACAACATTCATGAAAATGCATACATATTCACAATATAGTCATGTATTTCATCTCATACAATTAGCATGCATTCACATTTAATTCAAGCAATGTATCTAATTGCCAAACGACCACAACACAACAATCAAACTCACAATTCCATAATTAACATAATTACGTTTTATCGGAAAAGTCGGGTAAAAGTCGGCTAAAAATTACATATTTTAGCATCAATAGATTCTACATGTTTTTAGCTTCGAATCGATATAAGGATCACTAAAAACGGATACCCGAAACTCAAGTTACGAAACAAAACGTAAAAACCCAAAAATCCTCCCAGGTTCGCTGAGCGACGAGCAGCTTGCTGAGTGAAAATCACCCTGGAACTTTCGCTGAGCAAGGGGTAGCTCGCTAAGCGACCACTGCAATTTCAGAAAAATACCACCAGCGAACAGTTTAACCAAATGCCCCCAAAACCCCTCTAAACTCATACAAACATGATCAATAACATGTTCTAGCTATCATACTTCGGTTATAACGATTCCCAACCGACTAATCCATAAATTTCTCACATTTTCTCTCAAACCCTAACTATTCATCTTCTCTAACTTCTACCAAATCCAAAAATTCACAAAATCTAACACATACATAATCTTATACAAGATTAAGATAACAATGTTCTAGATAACAATGTTTTTCCAACTTTCCCTCTTTTCTCTTCTTTTTCTCTTCTTTCCTTTTTCTTTCTTCTCTTTTTCTTTCTCTTCTTACAAACTTTTATATTTCACTCTTTCTCACTCTCTTATATTCTTTCTTCTATTTCTATTTTCTACTATTTCCAACCAAATATCAATTCTCTCACAAAAATACCAATTTTATTAATTCTAACTTATCACTAATTAACAAAAGTCTAAAATACCCTCTTATCCAATTTTTACCCGAAATTTCACAAAATGGTAAAATCACATATCACATATCGCACCAATATATCACATTAACTCATGAACATATCATATCATCATATTAATATCATAAAAAAAAATAATAACTCAATTAAATTAAAAGACTCCAACAAAAATGGGAATTATCGAATCGGGGCGTTACAGTTACGACCTGGGAAGGTATTAACACCCTAGATCGTCCGTCGTACCCGACGGGATCCATGCTTGCAAAGAAAATGCTTTAAAGGGGGAAGAAATGAAAGTTACTGCAAAAGAAAGACTGGAACTGGAGAAAAGAAAAGAAAGGTGGGAAAATGTAGGGAAAATGAAAGAGTGTGCTCGAACGGGCCCTACCCCGCTGCCTAAGTACCTCATCTGGAAAATGAGGATCAGAGTCTCCGTAGTTCCCCTAACTAGGGGTGGAAAATATTGCTTATGTCTTAAGGCTTGAACTGCCTATGTCAATGCTCAGGTGTTGCAGGCTTGGACGACGAGTGCATTACCGTCTTGCAAAATGACAAGTAGGAGCAAGTTCTTACGTAAGTAGTGAGTGGGATGAGAAAAGAAGTCCCGAAGGAGAGATGCTTATTGTTTGTTTGGTGTTTTTTAGAAGTCTTTTATGGAGTGTGGCACAAGTAAGTGAACTCAAGCTCTTTTCCATGGAATGTGTACTTGCTACTACATTCCAAGATGGAATAATAGAACAAGCACACCAAGTAAGGAGAATTTATCCAAGACTTGTTTCCAAGGGCAAGGGCCTTAGCTCCCTAACTTGTTGAATTTATTAAGTGTTTTTTTTAATTTTTATGAAGAAGTCTTTTTTATATTTTCTTGATGAAGATGACCTCATGATCCGACTTGTGCATC
The DNA here is from genome assembly GCA_963966055.1 of Lathyrus aphaca. NCBI lineage: Eukaryota > Viridiplantae > Streptophyta > Magnoliopsida > Fabales > Fabaceae > Lathyrus > Lathyrus aphaca. The sequence goes on along the minus strand of OZ014523.1, from coordinate 338,487,466 downwards.
ATGCTAGACAAATGTACTATTTCAAGATGGAATGAATACATATGCCCCATGGAATAAGGCTATACACAAGAGGTCTCTTCTTTCTTTATTAATGTTTTTTTAGGTTTTGTTTTGAGATGAGAAGAGAGAGAGAGAGAGAGAGAGAGAGAGGAGCAAAGGTAAAAGTCTAATGGGGAATGACTAATCCTAATATTAGCATGCAAAGGTGGTCCTAAGGTTAGTGTGGTTTGAAACTATCCTAAGAGAAAAGAAGATCAAAGGAGAAGAAAAGGAGAGGAGAGGAAAGCTAGAGAACAACTTACTCCTCTAAAGGAGATAAGTTGCTTCTAAGGGGGGAAAGATGAAGAGTTGAATCACATAATGGCATAAGGCTCATCAAAAATCACAAAATAGAAAGAAAAGTAAGAAGAAGAGATGAAGATTTGAAATGTGGATAAACATCCACACTTCACTTACCATTGCACCTACAAATGTTAGCAAAATTTCCAGCATATTCAGTACATCAATCATTACTAACATGTCAATTAATACTAACACATCAACACAATTCATGGAATTAACATGCTCAAAGTTTCAAGAAGACAAAATCAACAAACATGCCAAGCTTTGCAAATACATGAATTTACATGTCAAGAAAATGAAAGCATGCATCAACCAGCAAGCAAACCACCATAAACTAGCATACAAAATGATCATACAATGATCCATGATGATTAAAGCAAGTAAGAGAATCAAACAAACTAAAAAACAGCCCTAAAGAGTCACTCTGCTTCAGGGTTAACCGGTTAACCAACTCAAACCTGCAGCAAATAACACAGAAAACAGACGTGTTAACCGGTTAACCAAAGCGTTAACCGGTTAACACTGTGCGAACATCACTAAAACCTACATAAAAATTAGTCCAAACCAGCTTATTTCCAATAATCCAAAACAGTCCAGCAATCAATTATACATGAAATAGTAAGATCAATTCACATTAATTAAACACCATTAAGCTCATGAACATTAACACATAGATCCGATCATAAATCAACCAAACAATTCAAGCAAGACAAGAAAATACACAAGCACATGGTGGATCTAAGCACAAGCATGCAAATAAGCTAAAAACAAAGTTAGATCTGAACTTAACCAACCTACAAAGCTGAGATATGCTTTGGTAAATGTTGTTTGAGCTGGAAATGAGGAATATCGCAGAAAACATCGAAGATCCAGTGCTAATACTCACACGCCATGCAAAATAAATGCAAGCAAAGGATCTTGATGCAAGAACTGGGCTCCAAAAGCACTTCAAACCACCAAATCAGATCTGAACCAAGTAGTGAAACCAGCAAATTGATGCAAAGAAGCTAAGGATGAAGGTCTAGTTCCAAGATCCACAAACTTTAGTGCAAAGTTTTGTGATCTTCAAAGAGGAACTTTGAGTGATTTGGAAAATTGGGAGAGAAAATGAGAGAATGGTGAGAGAGTGGTCAAAATTCAGAAATTGAGAAGTGTGAATTATGAGAGAGTTTTTTTCTTGGTTTGGAGGGAAATGGAATAAATACCCTCTAGGTTTGGAGCCCAAAAACTTTGTTTGGAGTCCAAAAAAAGTGGATTGGAATTAGCTTAGAAAGTGATTAGGATCTAGCCTTCGAATTAGGCTTGGTAAACTCTCTAGATCCTTCTCCATAATTCCCAATTAATTCAAAAATGAATTAAATCAGAAATAATGAAAAAATGGAGCCATAACACATGCTGACCCTGCTGCTAGAATTCAAAATTCGCAGCCGTTAACCGGTTAACCAAAGCGTTAACCGGTTAACGCAGGAAAATTTTGAATTCTCCCGCCTTTTGGTGGGAAACTCCTATAATACCCCGGTGCCAACCATTCCAATCTGATCCTGATCCTCAATCATTTTAGGGCTTTGACCATGATACCAAGCTTGTACCAAAGGTCCTGTGAGCTTCCTGTCAGGTCACTATGCTCTTGACTTTGCCTTGTAAGATCACGAGTTCTCAGATGATTGATCATATGCCTTATGCTGGAACATGTGAATGCTATGATTCATCATTTCTATGCAAAATGTTAAGGATATGACATGTTGATGATGATTATGATATGATGATGATGCTAAAAAGAGGAGCGCAAATTTGGGTTGTTACAACTGCCCCTATTCAAGCAACTATTAGTCTGAAAAGGACGATAGCACGGCTATCGGCCGTTCAAGATAAACGGGGGTTGAATACCAAAGAACCTAAAATTTTCACTCTGCTGGAGAATGCAGAAATGGGAAATAAACCCAACCAAATGATGCTTTGGATAACTGAAGTGAGGACAAAGAAGACGATCTCCTTTCAAATTGAATTGTTACAGTGGATAAGAAAAACCTAGACAGACGAGTCTCTCTTCATGCAAACCTGTTACACCAGGAAAGGGGCATACGAGCCCTCTTCAGAAAACCCTGTTACGCCAGGAATGGGACATACGAGCCCTCTTCATACATTTTGCAAAATATATGACTTGAGACAGACGAACCTCCCTCGGATAACCCGTTACGTCATGACCGGTGATGCACTTAAGTCTGTGGGATAAACATGCATAATCAGGATAGACGAACCCTCTTCATATATTCTCCGTGGATATATGGTCTAAGAAAAACGAGTCTTCTTTAAGCAAACATGTTATGCCAGGTGCAACATTAGGATTTGACGAACCCTCCTCACAAATCTTGCATAGATAAGTGGTCTTTGAGACAGATGAACCTCCTTCGGATAAATCTTGCATAGATAAGTGGCCTCTGTGACAAACGAGTATTGGATGATCATCAAGAGAACACAGACGAGTGCCATAAGTCAATGATAAAAACGAATATCAGACGATGATCTAAGAAACACATACGAGCGCCTCAGGCAATGACACAGACGAATATCAGCCACTGGTACAGACGAATACCAGAAACCCAACACAGACGAGCATTTGGAGTAGCAATACAGACGAGTACCAAAAATCCAACACAGACGAGCGTTTGGAGTAGCAATACAGACGAGTACCAGAAATCCAACACAAATGAGCATTTGGAGTAGCAATACAGACGAGTACCGGAAATCCAACACAGACGAGCATTTGGAGTAGCAATACAGACGAGTACCGGAAATCCAACACAGACGAGCATTCGGAGTAGCAATACAGACGAGTACCGGAAATCCAACACATACGAGCATTTGGAGTAGCAATACAGACGAGTACTGGAAATCCAACACAGACGAGCATTTGGAGTAGCAATACAGACAAGTACCGGAAATCCAACACAGACGGGCATTTGGAGTAGCAATACAGACGAGTACCGGAGAGATTATCAAATCAGTACAATATGGATATAAGCTAACATAGACGAGTGTGAGGGATGATACATACGAGTATCCAAACAACACAAACGAGCTTCAAACAGATAACAAACACAGACGAGCGCTGGGGAATGCAAACGAGCAACAAGCAAATATCAAACACATACAAGTGTTGGGGCGTGCATACGAGCATCAAATATCAAACCCCAAACACAGACGAGTGTTGGGGAGTGCATACGAGCACAAGCAACTATCAAACACATATGAGTGTTGGGAAACGCAGACGAGCAACAACCAAATATCAATCACAGATGAGTGTTGGGAAACGCAGACGAGCAATAAGCAAATATCAAACACAGACGAGTGTTGGGAAACACAGACGAGCAACAGCCAAATATCAATCACAGATGAGTGTTGGGAAACGCAGACGAGCAATAACCAAATATCAATCACAGGCGAGTGTTGAGGCTTGCATACGAGCAACCAAGCAAATGCCTGATAAGAATCACAACTCTGCCGGGGGAAACAGGTCAGGAGGTTTTGACGATGCTTAACTCTTACTGGGGAGATGAATAACTGTCTGTATCATCACAATGGCCAAAAATAAATTGGTGACTTCTCTGGGGAATATTTCCATGATGGGAGTAAATCTCAATCATGACTCTACGGGGGAGAACCATCTTCAGGCTTGGCTGGGGAAGAGGTTTAATCAAACTCTTGCTGAGGAGGGGATTCTGCTAACTCCGACTCTATGGGGAAATCAGGCGTACAACTGCCTACTGGGGATTACTTCACTTGTGAAAAGGTAATCCGCTTGGGGAGGAAACCTCTTCGATTAGGTTTTAAGTTCTGCTAGGGATTCCACCTGCTCTAACCCAGTTGGGGGACACTCTGCTTGGGGAGATACGACGCCACCCTGCAAAACCTGCAACAACAGTATACACACATGTGCCCCGGGGATTTACATGGTATGATTTTTCATCCATTGTCACCCGACACTCGAAGATAGTTTTAAATGTTTCCCTGCAATGTCATTTTTTTAATAAAAAAACAACATGTTTCGAATGCAATGTTCTTTTTCCCAAAAATTCAAGACATTTTTGCAAACAAAGTAAACAAAACACAACACAACTTTTGACTGAATATTCATTCATTAAGTGGCCTCTGAATATGCAAAGTTTTACATCAGGAAGCAACTACCTGGAAAGAGGTAGCTACCATAAAATTGATAAAAGAAACTATCTTAATGGCAATGTACACGACATTCCAATGAGTTTCCTTCCTACTATGACCAACATGTCTTCAAGACTTTCTGTTCTTGCCTTTGCTTTCTAAAGAAGATGAGGGGACTGATTCCCACCCTTATGATATTGTCAGACTGTTTGAAACGATGATTTGGTTCAGATTACTCGGATCGCAGTTGTTCGCTTATTCCCTTGTTTTGCGTGGATCGCCCTTTCGGGTTTTCAATCCATCAGTATACCCTTTTTTTCCTGAGCTGTCCGATGTGGCTTTTCAACATAGCGGGTGTACATTTTTTTCCTTTATTTTCCCTAACTTTTTCCCGAGCTTTTTTATTCTGTTTTTAGCTCGCCGGGATGCCTTTTTCTTGCCTGGACTTTAATTTTGTTTTTGTGTCCAGCGGGTCTTTTTATGCGAAGTATTTTTTAACTACGTCCGAGTTAACAGGGGACTGGAAATCTTCTCCATCCATAGTAGTGAGCATCAGCGCCCCACCTGAGAAAACTTTCTTCACTATGAATGGGCCTTCTTAGTTTGGGGTCCACTTGCCCCTGTGATCTGATCCTGGAGGAATGATCCTCTTGAGTACAAGCTCGCCTACTTGGTACTCTCGAGTACGTACTCGTTGGTCGAATGCTCGCTTCATTCTCCTCTGATAAAGCTGACCATGACAGATAGCCGCTAATCTCTTTTCCTCAATTAAGCACAACTGATTATATCGAGCAAGTACCCACTCATCCTCATCAAGCTTCACATCCATCATCACACGTAAAGAAGGAATTTCTACCTCGACAGGATAGACTGCTTCCATGCCATACACCAGGGAGAAAGGAGTTGCCCCAGTTGACGTCCTGACTGACGTTCGGTACCCATGCAGCGCGAATGGTAAAATCTCATGCCAATCTTTGTAAGTGACAACCATCTTCTGCACAATCTTCTTAATATTCTTGTTAGTTGCCTCTACCGCGCCATTCATCTTCGGTCGGTAAGGAGAAGAATTGTGACATTGAATATTAAAGTCCCGACACAGTTCTGCCATCATCTTATTGTTTAAATTGGAACCATTATCAGTAATGATTCGCTCGGGCACTCTGTATCTACAAATGATATCTCTCTTTAGAAACCTGGCTACCACTTGGCGAGTGACATTAGCATAAGATGCTGCTTCAACCCATTTGGTAAAGTAATCAATCGCAACCAAGATGAAATGATGACCATTCGAAGCATTAGGCTCTATCTTCCCGATCATATCAATGCCCCACATAGAAAAGGGAAAAGGAGATGACATGACGTTGAGTGGGCTAGGAGGAACATGCACCTTGTCTGCATAAATATGGCATTTGTGGCACTTACGAGCGTACTAACAACAATCTGCATCCATCGTTAGCCAGTAGTACCCTGATCTCAACAACTTCTTAGCCATAGCATGTCCTCCTGCATGAGTACCGAAGGATCCCTCGTGGACTTCCTTCATTAACAAGTCCGCTTCGTGTCTATCCACGCATCTGAGTAAGACCATGTCAAAGTTTCTCTTATACATAACTCTGTCTGCATTCAAAAAGAAACTAGCAACAAGTCGTCTCAAGGTTTTCTTGTCATTGGATGATGCCCCAGCTGGGTATTCTTGTTTTTCCAGGAAAAGCTTAATATCAAAGTACCAAGGTTTCTCATCAGATATTGCGTCTACAGAGAAAGCATAAGCTGGTTGGTTCAACACAAGACTTTAATGGACGAAGAAAGAGTAGCCAATGCATCGGAAAATTGGTTCTCCTCCCGTGGTATATATTGAAGCTTAACCGTTGTGAAGAATGTCAACAATCTTCTGGCATAATCCCTATAAGGAATTAAGTGTTCTTGATGTGTATACCACTTGCCGGTAATCTGATTGATAACGAGGGCTGAATCTTTGAATATATCGAGGGTCTTAATCCGAAGATTAATAGCCTCCTTTATTCCCATTATGCACGCCTCGTATTCTGCTTCATTGTTGGTACAGCCAAAAGTGATTCTGGCAGCGAAGGGAAAGGGAACACCTTCGGAAGTGATAAGAACAACACCAACTCCACGTCCGTTGATATTGACTGCCCCATCAAACATCAACTTCCATTTGGATTCAGGGTCAGGCCCCTCCTCCGGAAGTGGTTCCTCGTAATCTCTTGCCTTGAGGTACATGATGTCCTCATCAGGGAAATCAAACTTCATTGGTTGGTAATCGTCTTCAAGTGGTTGTTGTGCAAGATAATCTGACAATACGCTTCCCTTGTTGGCTTTCTGATAAGTATATTGTATGTCATACTCTGTTAAGATCATTTGCCACCTTTCAACCATTCCGGTTAACGCTGGTTTCTCGAAAATATACTTGACGGGGTCCATTTTTGAGATTAGCAATGTGGTATGGGTCAACATGTACTATCTCAGTCGGCGAGCAGCCCATGCCAGAGCGCATCAAGTTTTCTCGAGTAGTGAATAACGGGATTCACAGTCAGTAAAATTTTATCTAAGGTAATAAATAGCATGCTCTTTTTGACCAGATTCGTCATGTTGGCCTAGCACACACCCCATCGATCCTTCTAACATAGTCAAGTACATGATAAGTGGCCGTCCTGGAACTGGAGGCATTAGGATCGGAGGCTCCTGCAAATATTCTTTTATCTTTTCAAAGGCTCTTTGACAGTCCTCATTCTACCTGACCGTTTGTTCTTTTCTTAACAGCTTGAAGATTGGCTCGCATGTGGCAGTTAGATGAGATATAAACCGTGAAATGTAGTTCAATCTCCTTAAAAACCCACACACTTCTTTTTCTATTTTCGGTGCATGCATATTTTGTATTGCTTTTACTTTTGCAGGATCTACCTCGATTCCCCTTTGGCTTACAATGAAACCCAACAATTTACCAGAACGCACTCCAAAAGTGCACTTGTTTGGATTCAACCTCAATCTGTACTTTATCAACCTGTCAAACAGCTTTTTGAGATTGACCAGATGCTCTTCTTTGTCCCGGGACTTGGCAATCATATCGTCCACATAACACTCAATTTCCTTGTGTATCATGTCGTGGAACAAAGTTACCATATCCCGTTGATACGTTGCCCCGACATTCTTCAACCCAAAGGGCATAACCTTATAATATAATGTACCTCACGAGGTAATGAATGTCGTTTTCTCCATGTCTTCCGGTGCCATCTTAATCTGATTGTACCCGGAGAAGCCATCCATGAAAGAAAATACCGAGAACTGAGCGGTGTTATCTACTAGCACATCAATGTGAGGTAATGGAAAATCATCCTTTGGACTTGCTCTGTTTAGATCCCGATAATCAACGCACATCCGGACCTTTCCATCTTTCTTTGGTACGAGCACAATGTTAGCTACCCAAGGTGGGTAACTAGTCACGGCAAGGAACCCGGCATCCCACTGCTTTTGAACTTCCTCCTTGATCTTCATTGCCATATCAGGGCTAGTTCTTCTCAACTTTTTCTTTACCAGAGGACAGTCTTATGTACAACGATGTCGGTATCTAACCCCGACATATCTTGATACGACCAGGCAAAGATATCCACATATTCACATGGCATACCAATCAACTCTTTCTTTACCTCGGCCTGCAGACTGGCCCCAATCTTTATCTCTTTCTTTACATCCTCAGACCCGATATTGATGATCTCTATTTCTTCCTGATGAGGCTGAATGACCCTTTCCTCTTGTTTTAACAACCTAACCAATTCTTCCGGGAGTTCATAGTCTTCCTTAACCCCTTCATCAGCTTGGTAGACAGGACTGTCGAAGTCATGCATAATCATAGCAGGAACGTTATCAAAAGAATTTGAATGATCAACACTGCACAAATGATGTGCTTATTTCAGAATTTGTTTGTTTTTTATTCAAAAGAGGCGCAAACACAAAAAAACACAAGAGAAAGAAAACATTGCCATTTTATTTGTTTTTTGTGACAAATTTTAAAACGAAATAAAGAGAACACAATTTGCTTGAAAAATGTCCTTTATTTCATGGAAAAAAGTAAATGCATTAAAAACATGGTGGCCCTATAGATGGATCCATGCACCTTGGGCAGAGTGCAGTATTTGACATGCAGTATGATAAAAATGGAAACAAAGAAAATTACTTTGACTGCCAAGTAACTTGAACAAAATCTTCAGCAGACCAGTTTCAGAGCTCCTCCCCAGGTGCACATGGGTGAATCTAGTTATCCAAGTCGCAGTCATTATCCCCATCTTCATCTGTAGCACAAATGTGGTTGTAGTCGAGCATTCCAGCACTTGTGAACGTTATAGACTTACTGCCTTGAGACCAGCTGGACTGACCAGGTAGATATCCGAGACCAAACTTGTCATCCTTCTTTTCTACTTCTAACAGCTTGCCCCAGCCCTGGGCGTTTCCGGATTGGACTACCTCCTTAGCTTGCTTGTAGGAGTAGATAGGAGTCCCTTCCTTCTCATGTCTTTGAACTGCAGCAACTGGAGACAAAGTACTAACATTGACTGTCTCAAAAGCCTGACAAAGTGTTTCATGGATCTCCCGTCCATTTCCACATACTTGAAGGTCGACAGATGGCTTACAAAAATATCTTCTTCCCCACATACAGTAACAACCTGGCCGTCTATCACATACTTTAACTTTTGATGCAACATAGATTTCACGGCACCAGCTGCGTGAATCCAGGGACGTCCTAGCAGACAACTATAAGCGGGTTAGATATCCATAACATAGAACGTACTCTTGAATACCTGATACCCAATCTTTACCGGTAGCTCCACCTCCCCGAACACAGATCTCCGTGACCCATCAAAGGCTTTCACAATCAAATCACTGGGTCGCAAAACAATACCATCAACATTCAGCTTCATCAATGCCTTCTTAGGGAGCACATTGAGAGAAGAACATGTATCTACCAAGACATGTGATAGAACAACACCCTTACACTCCATGGTGATGTGTAAGGCCTTGTTGTGATTACGTCCCTCAGAAGTGAGATCTCTATCTGTGAATCCCAACCCATGGCTGGCGTTCACACTGGCTATCACAGCCTCTAACTGGTTAACAGTTATCTCTTGTGGTACATATGCCATTTGTAAAACTTTCAGCAAAGCCTCTAGATGCGCTTGAGAACACATCAGCAACGACAAAATGGATATCTTGGACGGGGTCTGATTCAGCTGTTCAACCACCTTATAGTCACTTTTCTTAATTATTCTCATGAACTCTTCGACTTCTTTTTCAAAAGTGCCTTGACTAGCAGCAGGAGATGTCACCTCTTCAGTAACTATTTGCTTACCCTTAGCCTTTGCAGCAGCTTCAGCTTCAGGATCACCTCTAAGAACTTGAGGAGCAAAGAGACGCCCACTCCGAGTAAACCCACCAACTCCTCTGACATTCACAACAGTCAGGTCAATTGTCACCGCTTTACTTTCAACCTTCTGCCCCTCTACATACACATCTGATCCATAGTTCCAAGGGATGGCCTTGTCATCAACATAAGGAATTGGTCCCGAAACAGTGATGGTTACTGGACTCACTTCTGGAACATAGATATTTACCGGCTCTCTCCGGGAAGGAACTTCAGTAGGATCAAAATAAATAGTTACTGTAGACACACAATCACTTCTATTGCCAGCCCTGTCTTACTGTAGAGACCCCTCGTCATTCAAACACTGCATCCCCGCTTTCAAATCCTCACAACCATTAACTGAATTCATGCAACCCTCGCAGTCAAACCACAACCTGGGAATACCAACCCTCACAACCACTAACAACGAAGTCTTCACTTCATCCAAGTTCAAAATCAAGTTTAACCTCTCACCACCATCAACAACATTTATCCGGGGCCCTCCATGATTTGGAATGGGGTTTGATGTAACATTTGGAGGCAGTGCGAAGTTAATTGCTTTCGAGTCAATCAAGTCTTGGACCTTATGCTGTAATGCCATGCACTTCTCTGTTGAGTGCCCAAGAGCTCTTGAATGGAATGCACATCTTGCATTAACATCATACCCCACTCGAAGTTCTCCAGGTGGTGGTGGTGCTAGTGTCCTCAACTGAGCCAGATTCAAATCTAATAGTCGCTGGAGTAGAGTTGTGTATTGTAAACACCCCAAATTTTCCCTCTCTGTTTCTCACACCATGACTTGTGATCTTTTCATATTGCATTGCATAAGTATATCATCTCACATTGCATAGTTTATTTCACTACATATGTTGCATAGCTAGGGGTTGTGATCAGATGAATCCAAGAAGTTATCTGAGCTATCTCAAAGGTCTTGAAGCATGCCAAGAAGGTCCATGTGTGTTTTATGGTTATCTTATGCTCCCCAGGGTTCATTAAAGTCAAAATATCACAAAGCATTGCACAGAGGCCCAGGCAGACTGGAGATTTCCTGCACAGATGACCTAAAATTAGGGTTTTGGGTTTGAGGCCCTTAACCTCAAATTTTTTGGTCATTCTTGATTCCTTTGGTCTTTATATGTTATAAGGAGCATGTGTACCAAATTTGATGAAGAAATTCATTGTGGAAAATATCTGATCAACCGGTAACTTGTTGAGCAAGAAAAGTCAGAATCAGGGCATCTGAGGCCACCACCAATGGTACCAAAGGGTCATCTTCATCATTTTGAGGTTCTATGATCTTTATTTGATCTTAGAAGTGGTTAGAAGTTCACAAGATTGAAGAATTTCAAGCCATTTGCAAACTTTCCATTTTTGGACATGACTTGTAATGAAAACTTTCCATTTTGGGAAAGATTTTCAACCTCCCCTTTCTTGATCAAAAATGCTTCAAATGAAAAATCTTCAAACATGAAAGTTGTAGATTGGATCTTCCCATTTTCAAAAAGTACAAGAACTCCTCTTGATTCATCCTAGAACTCAATATATGATGTTTCAAAGTTGGGAAAAATCTTATAATTTTCAAGTATGTGCCAAAGAGGGATTTTTGCAAAACCAAGTTTTAAGCACTCTTGTGACCTCTAAATGACCTCTAAGCATCATAAACACATCACATAACTTTCCTTGATCAGAATTTGGCCAAGAATCACAAGTTTTCATGCCTTGCACTTCAAGAAACTTCAAAGAGGGAAAATTGCAAAACATATGATAACTCTTGATCCAAGTGCTGCAGATCCTCAAACTCAATCCAATGGCTCTCCACAATGCTAGCAGAGGCAGGACCAGCCATAAGATCTCCTCTGACCCGTGCCATGCTTGAGGTACACCTTCATTGACGTTTTTTGCAAAATGGCCCATACCAATCACACTATGCCACACCAACTCCTCTGGCCAATCAATATGACATATACAAACCTCAAGGACCAAAAACATAACAACATTGAAGCCTGAAACATCCACAAGCTCAAAATCACCAAAAATCCCCAAAACATTCAAGTCTTCGAATCTCTCAGCACAAGCATCAAAACTCACTCATTCTTTCACCATTCATCTCAAAATCACCTAAGGATCACAAAACACCATTCACCATGGCCTGAAAGCTACTCAAACACAAACACGATTCCTGCACTATCAGAACTGGAAATCACAAACCAAGCCATATAAACTCCATCTAAGCCTTTCAGAAGCATCAGGGTGATCATTGGAGTGGATTAGCATCAAGGAGAGGTCCAGAAAGTACCAAATTGCAAAGCTTCAACTCAGGAAGTCACCAAGAACGTTTTTTCCAGAACTCTTTTTTTAAGTTACAATATCAATCTACATGCTCCTCTGATCATCATGATGTGTTTGGTTTTGAAAATGAGTGGAAAATAAGCATGTATTGATCTTCTGAAACTTTGCCCGTGTTTTATTATTTGCTTCGATTTAGCTGATTCATGAAAAATAAATTGTTTTTGTTTGTGGATTCTTGTTATATGATGTTTGGGGGTTGATTATGGAGAGTTTGGGACGTTTTCATGGCCTGTGGAGAGAGTTAGGGTGAGAGAGCTGCTGGAGAAGACGACCGGAACACTGTTCCGGCTGAATGAGAGTCATTAGGGCTAAACCTAATTAATTCCTCAGTTTGAATGTGGACCCTTTGATCTTGTGTTAGCGCATTTTTGGACGGCCCAAATAGCTTCATTAAAACCCTAATCCTCATTCAATTAATATTAATTTGTTTAATTAATTTAATTAGTTAGATTCAATCCTAGCCTTAGGATCACGCGCCAAGTCAACCAGTTCAAATCCTGGCCTTAGAATTTGCATACTTTCTATTTTATTTTATTTTTCTTGCATTTATCTTCACATAATCATTTAAAATAGCAAAAATACTTTTAAAAATCTCATTTTCTGCATTTTTACTTCAAATATTTTTCTAAACTCAAAAACATTTTTATTTTTAATTTTTGCATTAAAAAAGTATTTTTAAATCATTTAAATATTTTATTTAATTAATTAATTGATTTTAATTAATTAAAAATATATTTAGGTATCTAAAAAAATCACAAAAAAAATCATGAAGCATTCTTATGCATTTAGAACAATTTACAAACTCACCATACAAATTTATTTTTAGGTTTGATCATGTTTTCACAATTATCTTTGAATTAGGGTTTATAAAATTCACATTTTTCTAACCCTAACTTGAAAAAATCATTTCTGATCAACCATGGTGAGTTTACATTTGGTTCTTTTTTGATTGTTTCACACTTTGCATCTAGTATCTAGTTTATTTAACTCATAATTTTGCATTACATTTTCAAATTGTTTTGCATCTTTCCTTGTGAAGTACCCAAAAACCCTAGTTAACTTAGAAAAACCATAACTTCCTTTAGGTTTAGCTTCTGACCTCCACCTTTGGGGAGTGATCTTGTATGTGTTTAGGGTTTGTTTGATTTCATTTTCAAATTTTTATCATGATGTATGCTTCTACTTTGATCATGTGCATCTCATACATTCATAAAACCTTAATTTCTCATGTTCATTTGCATTCATCTTTGCATATCTCAATCATATGAACTTGCCATGACATTCCATGCACTTGTATCCTATCCTAGACATCTTAAGACATGTTTGAACATTGCTTGATCATTTCTTCGTTCATTTAATATGCTTTGCATTCATTACATTTCATGAACATCCATGTGTTTCTAAGCTTCTAACATGTTTCTCTTTGCATCTCATCCTTTGTATGATCATTCATATGCATCATGTATGTCTTTGCATCATCTCATGACACATTTTCATCATGTTTACACTTCTGGTCATGGTCTTTGCACCTTCATTTGCTTTATTTCCTTTTGCTTTGCATCTTATGCATTCACACTAACATTTCAGGGGCTTATGGTAAGTTGTTTGGGATGTGGATTTGCCTTCACATCCCACCACTTATCATATCTTTATTTGCATATTTATATGTCTTTGAAGTGAACTTGCTTCACTTGTGATCACTTACTCCTTTATTTCTCTTAGGTTACTTATCTTCTTTAGGAAGTAAGTAACCTATCCTCCTTTCTCTTCTCTTTTCATATGCTTCTCTTCCCTTGGTGGCCTTCTGAAGATCTTTCTTTTAAGCCTCACAAACCATAGGAACATCCAAGCATGATAACTTTAGGGTTGTATATAGTTTCCCCTAGTCTTTTACCTTTGAGTCTCCTTGAGTCTCTCTTCTCATCTCATAATCAAGGCAAAACAGTTAAAGCTTTAGGACTTTGAATTAGGGTTATGCCTGCATCCTTATCTTAGGATGGAGTGTATAACTTTAATCCTTAGTGTTAAACCTTTAATTTGTTTACACCTCTTAATCAAAACACCTAATAATGATCAAGACTTAAGCTTGTAACTTGGGCCTTATATTAGGGTTACATCTCTTCCTTCTGGTTAAGAGGGACTAACCCTAGTGTTTAATGGACAAGTCCCCCTCACGTTAATCTTACAAACATAAAATACACTTCTTAATCTCACCCTTTAATTAAAATCCACTTAATAAAGGCTTGTTATATAATGAATTTAGTCCCTAACCATGGATTAAGTTGAGGTATCTTCCTCAGCTTAAGTGTTCTCATCTATCATCCTTCTCTTAGGATGGTGTAATGAGTTCACTAATCCCTGATTAGAGATTAAACTCATTACTTAACACTAAACAAAAACCCAAAAGGATCTTAATAATCACAAGTAGGTTAATGATCTTAATCCTATATCATCATAGTAATTAAGTTGAGATGCTTATCTCACACTTGAGTAAGCTCATTATCCCTAATCAGGGAGGATATAATGAGTTTACAACCCTTGATTTAGGCTTAAGCTCATTATCTTACGCAAAACACCAAAAACAATAAAAAAACTGAAAACACAAAAACAAACAATAAACGTCTCCTCCGGGATTCTTTCCTCATCACTCTCATTCTGAAAACGAGAACTCGCTTCTTCCGTCTAATGCAAGACAGTTAGCACTCGAGCCAGACGAGTCACACACTTGAGCATAGACAAGTAAGCAGTTCACAACAAAATCATTCCAGTCTCTTTGAGTCGAACTACGATGTTCTGACTTCCTCATTGCACGAGAAGATACATGGGCATAACTTAACAGTTATCGAACAAAAGTCTCTTTGTCTTCCCCCTCTTTCAGCTTTCTTTTCTAAGCCTCATTCTTGAGCATTTCACCCTTTCTTTTGCACTGACACACTGTACATTCTTTCTTAGCTTTTCATACACAGTTTAGCACATATATTATCCCCCTTTTAAACACAATCGAGTAAGTGTGGATCCCATCGAGTACGACGTACGATATGGGTGCTAATACCTTCCCAGGTCGTAACCAACCCCCTTTCTTAGTTTCTCTGGTTCGCAACCGTCTTATCCATACTCTTCCAGGTTTATGCAGCATTACCTTTCCTTCGGGATAAAAATGCCTAGCTGGTGACTCTATTCACCCTTAACCTCCAACATTGCCAACCGTCTGGGTCTGCACCTGGACGAAAGTCCGGGGAGCGACATGTATGTCATAGGGATTGTCTCTAGCACTCTGGTAGCTGGACGAGCTTGTCTCTGTTGATAGGGTCTTTGCTGATAGTTATTGCATTGTGGTTGTGGTTGTTGTTGTTGTTGTTGTTGCGGTTGTTGCACTGGACTTGTTGGAATGGTGACAGCTGCCACCTGCTCGTAACATCCCCTGTATCCACGGCCCTGGCCTCGTCCATACACAAAATTAGTTTCTTCCTCCCTTCTTCTTGGAGGTCCATTAAAAGCTTTTCTAACTCCGCTTGAGCTACCTGCACCACTCTCTTGAATTTTCCCCATTTTCAACAAAGTTTCAACCCTTTCTCCGGCTATCACGATGTCATTAAACTTTGTTGCTGAACAAGACGCTAGCCACTCAATAAACATACCCTGCAGTGTCCCCATAAACATGTATGCCATTTCATTCTCTAACAAGGGAGGTTGTACTCGAGCAGCAAGCTGACGCCACCTCTACAAAAGGGAGGTTGTACTCGAGCACCAAATTGCAAAGCTGACGCCACCTCTGCAACTGGGTACGATTTGGAGCCATATCCAAATTATACTGGTACCGCTTCACAAATGCCTCAGCTAAATCCTTCCAGCTTTGAATATTGACCAGTCTCAGCTTCATGTACCATTCCAAGGAAGCTCCTACAAGACTATCCTGGAAGTAATACATCCACAGCTTCTCATCATTTGTATATGCCGCAATCCTTCCCTTAAAAGACTAAAGGTGAGTTTTTGGGCATGTTGTGTCGTTGTACTTATCAAAAGTAGGGACCTTGAACTTGTAGGGAATTCTCACCCCTGGTACTAAGCCCAGATCAGTGATGTCAAACCCTAGAGAACTCTGAGATTGAATGGCGCAAATTTGCTCAGCCATTTCTTCAAACCTCCTATTCATGTCAACCCCCTGGCCTTCCACCTCATCCAGCAAAGTGAACTGTTCATCCTGCCCATCCATCTGCATGTTATTCACTCCATCATTGATAATAGTAACCCCTGGTTGCACCACAGGGATTTCAACGTGACGGGCGCCAACCCCGTTGCGGTTACCTCCATCTGTTGTCCCATTGTTCATGGCTTGATTATTCTCCACCATTTCGCACAAACGCTCTTGATTTTGACGTATCCCAGTTATGAGGGTCATGAAGTTGTCCATTCTTGTCCTTAAGCCAACTAGATCTGCTTGTATCTGATCCATTGCTCTCTCTCTCTCTCTCTGTTTACCTTCGTAGGGTATCTGTGTACAGTTGGCTGTCTCTGAACCTTCTTAGGAGCTATAGTGTCTGAAATGGCATAAACTTTAGAACACTGAAGAAATACCTGCAAAACAACAACCACGTTATATGCATGCAATGTAACTATTCATGTTTCCACGTCCAGGCATTAATATGCCCCAATTCTGGTATTTTGGACAGAAAATACTCCAGATGTCTTTTCGGAAACTAGCTTTTCAAACTCTTTTGAGGAATATTCAAACCCTGATGGCTTCGGACAAACAACTTTGCTCATTCAGAAATGGTAATTGGAAGGTATCATTACATAACATGAACAAACTACCAATAACCAGAGTCATAGACATACACACAATTCCCAAAGGGTTACGATTCAATACAAAAAATAGAAAGATAAAGCAAGACTCCTACAACAAGTCTGTAGGTAGTCTGGATACAAACAACAATAAACTAAAACTCTAGGCTAAAAGAATATTTAGGCCCTTCTTCTGCAGTCACCACCCCTGTCCGGTTCTTCTTGACGCATGCTCTCAGCTTAAGATCTGCAATCTCCTTCATTGCTTCCTCCAAGGCTAGCTGGCTCTGCACCAATTGTTGGGTCTTTTCCCTTCGTATTTTGTGAACTTGATCTACTTCTTCTTTCTTGAATGCCATCTTCACCTCAAAGAACTCTTCCTTTTCTTTGTACTTCTTCTGCTCCTGTTCTCTTTGGCCCTGTAACCAAGTAATGGATTGACGAGCTTCTCTAAGAGTCTTCAAAATCTTCTTACGCTCTGCTTCTCTCTTTGATTTTGTTAAACCCGATCTTTGAAAATGAGATTCTCTTCCAGCAAACTCCTTTTCCTTAGCTTCAAAGGTAACCTGCATCCTCTGTAGCTTTTCTTCTGCTTCTTGCTTAGCGTGATTGGCACGATGATACAAGCTAGCCATTTCAGAATTCTCTATCCGAACCTCGTGCAACTGAGCTTCCAACTTCTTGTAATCTTCAAGAGAAACAGTGGTTTGTACAGGTACCTCTTTTGGATATAGTGGAGCCTCAACTTAAAATGGAAGGAAGAAGGTGTCAACCCTACCTTGTATCCAAGCAACAAAAGGGGTATAAGTCTTAGGGTCCACCTTTCCAAATTCTTTCTTACCCTCCCTAACCTTTGTTTCCCTAGCTTGGGATACTTGAATAATCAACTGCTCATTATCTTCAGCCGGAAAATACAGAGTCTTAGCTATTTCTTCATCTGATGGAGGATCCTTCAGTGGATAGCCAAACTGTTTTCTAGACAGCACAGGGTTATGGCTTATTACTCCTTTCCTACCTAACAAAGGCACATAGGGAAACTCACCACACCTTGTAATAAACTCCTTCCCTACTAAGTTTCTGCTACATCCCCAAGCTATATCATCAGATTTTAACCCCATCAATCTTCTAGCCCACTTCCAATCTTGCTTAAGATCTTTGAATGGTCCTGACTTTGGAAGCTTCTTAGAAAACCACTCAGCGAATAATGGAGCACAATAATTCACGTACCCTTTTCTTTTCTCATTTCTTTGATGTACACCAAAGTAAAAGTCTCCCAACAACGTAGGCACTGGGTTTTTTTTTAATGAAAAGGGTGATAGCATCGAAGCTTACCCATCCTTTCTCTTCTGGGAATAAACTTGTCCCATAGACCATTAATGCTAACAGTGCACTGAATTCTAACCACTTCCCTCCTAAAGCAAACACATGGGCTTCTGTGGTAAGAAATTCCAGAGTAAATCCCTTCCCCTTACTAGCCTCCAACTCCATCTTTACTCTAAGCATACTCAAATGACAAGCACCTGCTATATCCTTGTACGGGGGACACTTCTCTGCGGCATAATAGGGAACCTCATTCCTAATGGGAATCTTCAGGATGTTAGAAATATCTTCCATAGTAGGAGCCAAGACATAGTCAGCAAACACAAAAATTCTCAACTGAGGATCATAAAACTGCAACAAAGAGTGAAGGCTATCTCTCTGATCAACAATAGGTTTGTTCATGTAACCCAAGATCTTCCCATACCGGCTTCTGAAATCATCTGAAACCTTGTCATTCATCAAGCCCACCAGTTTCTGAATACCCTCAATTTCTGGTTGCGGGAAAGTGTAATGAGCATTCCTTTTTCTGGGTATCTCTTGGACTTTTGTCATCTGGAGAAACAATGAATACCAGAACTAGGTACAATGGATAAATGATAACCTGAAATGGAAACACAAACAGTTAATGCAAGTATGATGCAATGCAAATGCAATGCAGGCATATGATCAACAACTGGGACTGTCTGGATACGAAAAAGTGGACCCAAGTGACCAAGAACCAAGATCCTCTGAGTAAAGCCCCATGAACAAGAATTCAGTCTCAAATATGCCCCAAATTAGATATCCAATGACTTAAGAAATCCAAAATCCATGTAGCCATATCAAATCATAGAACGGTACTGGTAATAAGGTATGATGAGGTCAAGGGTTCCTGCAAACTATTAAACCCCTCCCGATCTCACAGGTGTGCTCCGGGTCAAACATCACGGACTCTTAAAGCCAAATAGCAATAATACGTTCACCATTTCCGAGAAATGGCTCATGACCAGATCAGGGAATCGGTTTGGCATTATGTACTACTCAGGGAGGTCTCAACGTGAGTCCAGGAAAACAAGCATCCCTTATAAGTCCCCAGCTTCGAGCGTTGCAATCGAGAAACAATAGTACATTCATCCCGAAGGGTACAATACTATCGTCATACAACCAGATGCTTTGACTGAGTTCCTATAAAAGAACCAGGCCATCCTATGCGAGTTCCCAGTGGGCCCTCGGGTGCGAATGGGTTTGCCACAGAATATGGTCTGCCACTGTCACCACTAGAGAGGGATGTTTCCACAAAGGTCCTTAATGATTGGTCCCTAGATGCACATAACTATCGAGGTCTTGTAATGATCCAAGAAAGATTCCTGCATCAAAACATTTCCAAGACGGTCGCAAGTCTGGGTGTGGAACTCACTACTACCAACATAGCAAGATGCCATGAAGCCAAAGTGAGTGTCCATGCTAAGCCCTAGGGTGCACTCGAGCCCCGATTACGAGCTCATCTCACGGTAACAGTTCCCAATCCCACCAAACAGAAAACCAGTACAGCCAGACAGTCCAGTATAATATGATGCATGAAAATAAATATTGAAAGCGATAAATAAAGCTATAAATAAACTGTAAATAAGAAGTAGTAAAATAAACACACAACAACAAATAACCAACACCCAAAGAAACAGAAACACACAAGCGTTAGGATTGACTCTCAAGGGGAACTAGAGATTCTGGGTTCGATCCCCAGCAGAGTCGCCAGTTGTCGCTCCCTAGATTTCCATCCTGGTACAAACGCGAAAGTGGCGCGGAAGAAGGTAGAGTCCCCAGACAGACATTTTTATCCCAAAGGAACAGGAATGGTAATGCTGTACAAACCGAAGAAAAGAAAAGGAAGGACAAAGGTCCTGCGAACCAAAGAGACTGGGTTCGGGAGTCGGTTACGACCTGGGAAGGTATTAGCACCCCAGATCGTCCGCCGTACCCGACGGGATCCACGCTTGCAAAGAAATTGTTTCAAAGGGTGTAAAAATGAAAGTTGCTGCAAAAGAAAGACTGGAACTGGAGAAAAGAAAAGAAAGGGGGGAAAATGTAGGGAAAATAAAAGAGTGTGCTCAAACGGGCCCTACCCCGCTGCCTACGTACCTCATCTAGACAATGAGGATCAAAGTCGCCGTAGTTCCCCTAACTAGGGGTGGAAAAGATTGCTTGTGTCTTAAGGCTTGAACTGCCTATGTCAATGCTCAGGTGTTGCAGGCTCGGACGACGAGTGCGTTACCGTCTTGCAAAATGACAAGTAGGAGAAATTTCTTATATAAGGAGTGAGTGGGATGAGGAAAGAAGTCCTGAAGGAGAGACGCTTATTGTTTGTTTGGTGTTTTTTAGAAGTCTTTTATGGAGTGTGGCACAAGGAAGTGAACTCAAGTTCTTTTCCATGGAATGTGTACTTGCTACTACATTCCAAGATGGAATAATAGAACAAGCACACCAAGTAAGGAGAATTTATCCAAGACTTGTTTCCAAGGGCAAAGGCCTAAGCTCCCTAACTTGTTGAATTTATTAAGTGTTTTTTTTTGTAATTTTTATGAAGAAGACATTTTTATGATTTTCTTGATGAAGATGACCTCATGATCCGACTTGTGCATCATGCTAGACAAATGTACTATTCCAAGATGGAATGAATACACATGCCCCATGGAATAAGGCTATACACAAGAGGTCTCTTCTTTCTTTATTAATGTTTTTTAGGTTTTGTTTTGAGATGAGAAGAGAGAGAGAACCACAAAGGAGTAAAGGTAAAAGTCTAATGGGGAATGACTAATCCTAATATTAGCATGCAGAGGTGGTCCTAAGGTTAGTGTGGTTTGAAACTATCCTAAGAGAAAAAAAGATCAAACGAGAAGAAAAGGAGAGGATAGGAAAGCTAGAGAACAACTTACTCCTCTAAAGGAGATAAGTTGCTTCTAAGGGGGGAAAGATGAAGAGTTGAATCACATGATGGCATAAGGCTCATCAAAAATCATAAAATAGAACGGAAAATAAGAAGAAGAGATGAAGAGTTGAAATGTGGATAAACATCCACACTTCACTTACCATTGCACCTACAAATGTTAGCAAAATTTCCAGCATACATTCAACACATCAATCATTACTAACATGTCAATCAATACTAACACATCAACACAATTCATGGAATTAACATGATCAAAGTTTCAAGAAGACAAAATCAACATACATGCCAAGCTTTGCAAATACATGAATTTACGAGTCGATAAAATGAAAGAATGCATCAACCAGCAAGCAAACCACCCTAAACTAGCATACAAAATGATCATACAATGATCCATGATGATTAAAGCAAGTAAGGGAATCAAACAAACTCAAAAACAGCTCAAAAGAGTCACTCTGCTTCAGTGTTAACCAGTTAACCAAAGCGTTAACCGGTTAACCAACTCAAACCTGCAGCAAATAACACAGAAAACAGACGTGTTAACCGGTTAACCAAAGCGTTAACCGGTTAACACTGTGCGAACAACACTAAAACCTACAGAAAAATCAGTCCAAACCAGCTTATTTCCAATAATCCAAAACAGTCTAGCAATCAATTATGCATGAAATTGTAAGATCAATTCACATTAATCAAACACCATTATGCTCATGAACATTAACACATAGATCCGATCACAAATCAACCAAACAACTCAAGCAAGACAAGCAAATATACAAGCACATGGTGGATCTAAGCACAAACATGCAAATAAGCTAAAAACAGAGTTAGATATGAACTTAACCAACCTACAAAGCTGAGATATGCTTTGGTAAATGTTGTTTGAGTTGGAAATGAGGAATATCGCGGAATACTTCGAAGATCCGGTGCTAATCTTCACACGCCATGCAAAATAAATGCAAGCAAAGGATCTTGAAGCAAGAACTGGGCTCCAAAAGCACTTCAAACCACCAATATATGAACCAAGTAGTGAAACCAACAAATTGATGCAAAGAAGCTAAGGATGAAGGTCTAGTTCCAAGATCCACAAACTTTAGTGCAAAGTTTTGTGATCTTCAAAGAGGAACTTTGAGTGATTTGGAAAATTGGGAGAGAAAATGAGAGAATGGTGAGAGAGTGGTCAAAATTCAGAAATTGAGAAGTGTGAATTATGTGAGAGGTTTTTTCTTGGTTTGGAGGGAAATGGAATAAATACGCTCTAGGTTTGGGGCCCAAAAACTTGGTTTAGAGTCCAAAAAAAGTGGATTGGAATTATCTTAGAAAGTGATTAGGATCTAGCCTTGGAATTAGGCTTGGTAAACTCTCTAGATCCTTCTCCATAATTCCCAATTAATTCAAAAATGAATAAAATCAGAAATAATGAAAAAATGGAGCCAAAACACATGCTGACCCTGCTGCTGGAATTCAAAATTTGCAGTCGTTAACCGGTTAACCAAAGCGTTAACCAGTTAACGCAGGAAAATTTTGAATTCTCCCTCCTTTTGGTGGGAAACTCCAAGAATACCCCGACGCCAACCATTCCAATATGATCCTGATCCTCAATCCTTTTAGGGCTTTGACCATGATACCAAGCTTGTACAAAAGGTCTTGTGAGCTTCCTGTCAGGTCACTATGCTCTTGACTTTGCCTCGTAAGATCACGAGTTCTCAGATGCTTGATCATATGCCTTATGCTGGAACATGCGAGTGCTATGCTTCATCTTTTCTATGCAAAATGCTAAGGATATGACATGCTAATGATGATTATGATATGATGATGATGCTAAAAAGAAGAGGGCAAATTTGGGGTGTTACAGTTTTGTGATGAATTTGGGAAAAATCATGTTGATTTTTGTTGGATGTTGCTGTTAGTTGATAATTAGTGTTAGTTAGATGATTAGATACAATATTCTGTGAATTTTGACTATCAATTGGTGATTTGTTGGGAAGAATTCGTAGCAGGTTTAAGGTGCTAAGCGCAGAGTGCGATTTGCAAAATCGCAGAGCTCGCTTAGCGAGCAGAGTTAGGAAATTTGGCGCTTAGCGAGATATGACCCTCACTAAGCGAGCCCTGGAGCGTGAAAAATTATTTTTTAATTCTGAAAAATTACTGAAAATTATTTAATTGCTTAGTGATGCTTAAGAATTAATGTGGGGTAGCTAGATGTAGTGAGAGGAGAGTTATACACCTAATTGTAGATATAATTAGTGTAATTGGGCTAAACATAATCTATATTTTCGTTGACGTTTATGTTGTTTTCGTGATGAGTAGTGTTGTGTTGATATGTTTCATATGCTTATTAATGGTATATGAGTATGTGATATGTTGTAGTATATGTTGTGTTGTGTTGTTATGGTATGATCTGAGTTATATTATTATATGTTATGAAATGTATGATAATCGCGATGATGATGATTAGTAGTATATTGATAGAAGTTGTGATATGTGGTTGTTGTTGTTGTTGATGTTGTATGATGTAGTTATTGTGAGTATACATGTATGTCATTGATGTGCATGACATGTTGCATAGTTGTATAACATACCAAGGTAGGGTATGTCATTGTGGTGGTATCGGTGCAGTCATGAAATAGGGATCGTACGTGGCCATGGAATAGGGGTCGAGGGTGTGATCATGAAATAGGGATCATACTGGACCATGAAACAGGGGTCGAGAGTTTCGACGAGGATTGGATCTTGAAGTAGAAATAGAACATGGTACCGCATGCATAGAGTCAAGTTGAGTCTCATTGCATGGTTGTTGTGGTTGTTGTATATGATGTTGTGGTTTATGTGTCGTTGTTGTATGTGATTTTTTGAATAGTCATTGTTGAGAAGTGGTGTATTTTTATGATATTTGCTTAATCCTTATTATATTATCTTTATGATGTAAGTATCTCACCCCTTCTGTTTGAATGTTACCCCTATGTTGGTAACATGGATGTAAGTTGATGCGTGCTTTTCGCAAGTGTACGAACGTGTCATAGTAATATAAAAGATTGTCGAATCCACAGAGACCAAATGTCAATCTATCGTTATCTATTGTTATGGTGTATATCTAAGGAAATTGAAAATAGTAGTTTCAAGGAGTGCACAATGATAAATAACGTAATAAATTTAAGTTAATTGATAAAGACAAGATCGAATGCAATTCACATAATCAATTGATAATCAAGTACTTGCTAATAGAACTACTTATGGGAAATGTTTTCTACTTTGAGAAGAACCAATTTAACGGGAATTGTCGTTTTCGCGTAATCAGAACTAAGTAGTACTCCCTAATCAAACCCTCTTATTGTCACGGATAAAAAAGCGCGCATTACGTTAGAGTAGTAAACCTATTTTTAAGAAATGTAGTATCTTAACTAAGTTGAAAAGTATTTTGACCTGGATTTTCTAACAAAAAGAGGTTCTTACGAACCAGACTCTAAACTTCTTAACGCGTACAAAAATAGTTTTAAAATCTCCTTTCTTTTTTAATTAAAAACTCCTAATGAACTAAACAAAGCGCTTTCGCTGTTTTTGAAATAGTTAAAAACAATTAAGTTTAAATAGACTTCGGACGGCTTTCGATCTTACCCAACGAAACTTTTAAAAAATAAGGAAAACTTATATTGAAAGTCAAATTAGCCCTTAAGTGTTTCTACAAACAACAATTCAATTATGATCCTTACATTATAACCTTTATAAAATTAGCTTGACATGGTAAAGTAAAAGTTCATTTTAGTATTTTTCATAAAAGGTATTTAGTGCGAGTGCGAAAAATAAATTAAGTAAAGTGCGAGTGGAGGAAATAAAGAAAAGTAGTGCAGTGCAAGAAATAAATGAAAGTAGTGCAGTGCAAGAAATAAAGGAAAGTAAAACAATGCGGGAAAGTAAATAGACAAAAGTTAAAGCAATGAAAACATACTCCAATCGGAGGATTGAATAAAATACGAACTGGAATTAAAATGGCGGCAGGACTAACTTCCTTCCAAAGTGCTCCAAGACTTAATCGCACCAAAACATACAGACTCGATCACTCGATTGTAGTAACACTCCGATGTGAAGTGATTACTACTTTTACAACTGATATATGCTTAAGGTAACTAAGTTTGGATGATGAAAAACGAAAACTAAAGGCCTATTTATAGGCAAGGAAATAGCATGGAAAAGACAAGGATGCCCCTAGAATTTGAATTTGGGCGGGAACTCTTTTGCTATTGTCGCGCCCGCCATAAGTGAAAAAAGGTTAGAGAAGTTGGAGATCGTGGGGAATTGGCAGTTGAGGAGAGGTTGAGATATGTCCACATCATGGTTGACCCTATGGCGGCCGCCACAGTGGGTGCCATAAGCACAAAATGTTGATTTTCTTGATTTTAGCTCTTTTTAGCTCATTTTCTCGCTCGAGGCTCCGATTAAACTAAAATCCTGAAAACAAAGGAAAATGTAGTAATAACATAACAAAATGGCACTAAAGGACTTTGAATGCATGCGAAATCAGAGTAAAAAATACAGTAAAATTCAGTGTCATCAAATTCTCCCATACTTAGACCTTTTCTTGTCCTCAAGCAAAACATTTAAAACTCAAAGAAGAAAACTAGTGTCGACGCGTGATTCGGTCTAAAAGGGCTTCTAAGTTCAAGTCAGGATGCAGTGACAGGTACTACCTAAGTGAACCAATGGTATCATAATGACACTTATCCGCAGATACAGACATAAACTTCATTCTTATATTAACCAACCCATATCATCCCACAATACCTAGGCCTACCTCTTCATCCCACAAGACTTTGAATACTAATATGTCTTCAGAAGAATTTGTTTGACTAAAAATGTATATTATTAATAATCATTTTTTATTTTTTTACATAAAATAAGAAAATTAAAAAAGAGAAACCTACTTAAGAAATGAGACATTTATATTACACGAGATGCACGACCCTTGTGCATTATTACAAAATGCATGTGGTATATCTCCGTCAAGACCAGTTATGTTGACATCTTCGAGTAAAATATTGGTGCATCCAATAACATCACAATCAAGTTTAATTGCATCCTCACTGATTGTGGTTCCATGAACGTTTTTGAAAATAACATCACTAACTTTCACTGCTTTTCTGTCATTGTTCATTATTTTTGCATTGTTTAAAACATTATATGCATCATAATGTTGATCAATTATCATAGGGTTTTTAACCCTAATAAATATAATATTTTCATAAGTTATCTTTCTCGCATATCCTGATCCTCCCTAATTCAAATAACAATAACAAAATATTAGTCTTATTATTTATGAATAAATCTCTACAATATTTTAAGATATTCCATGCATACCGCCCATGTCTAGATTCTAGCACCATTGGTTGTTCCTTTAAAGGTGACATTTCTCACATGTACTTCTTCTACCGTAGCATACTTCCCATATTTTCCAAGGCTTCCAACACTATGTATTCACCAACACACCCAAAATATGTTATTGTTTCATTAATAATGATGAAGTAATAATATAATGAAAAAAAATAAAATTATAAATTATTTTCACAACAAACCTAATGCCATGTCCAGGTCCACAATTAATACCAGTTATATTGATGCATTTAGAACCACTGTTAATGGCGATGCAATCGTCGCCTATAATAAAAAATCAAAAAGAAATTGAATAAGAGAAAAATCACATAAGTAGTGAGGGTAAAATGTCCAATTACTTGATTTATTTTTTACAATAAGTATATAATTATATAAAAAAAATATAGAATTTAACCGGTTGAGATGGTTGATTTTTCAACAAGAATGTTGGTTGATGTTGAGATATCAATTCCATCAGTGTTTGGACTATTCTCTGGTGCATTTATACGAAGACGCGAAAGTAAAACGCCATTGCATGAAGTTATACTTATGTAATTTTTTGGGCTATTGATATGTGTCAATGGGCCAATTTGCTTTAGATTATCACATTTAAGAAATCGAAGAGCCTGCATATAAATATTATATACAAGTTATACACTTGAAATTCAAGACTTAGAGTGTGGTACATTTACAAATATATCATTATTATTTTTATTTCCAAAATATAGACTATTGTTTACATATATTTAACTTATTGTTGGCCTATTATCTTTCCCCCACCAAGGAGCACCATGACCATCTATTTTTCCTCCTCCATTGATAACAAGGCCATCTATACCATCAAATTTAACCCATGTCTCGTCATCATCAGCATTAACCCATTTCCAATTCTTAGGATGTTGTGGGGCAGTGATAGTTCCCATAATCTATAAAACCAAATAATCTAATAATGTTATTAATAAATATACTAGTGAAACAAAAAACAATTGACTTATAAGGTTAAAATTGAATAAATAAGTATAACTAAAAAATAAATCATAAACGTATATGATAAGAGAATAAGTAATAAAAATTTAGATGATTTCAAAATTAACAAAATAAAAATATACATATATGTCATCATTCAAATGTTCAATAATGTAAATGTTAGATTCTTATGATAAATTCGATGAAAATAAGTATATAATATATCTTAACTTGGATAAACATGTTATTGGATATAAATCAACCTAAGATTAATATAATGACAATGTGAGTTGCCTTGATTTCATTTTTATATCCATGGTTACACGATAAAAATTAATAGTAGAGGTTTTTCCCTTATTACCTAAAGTATACATATATAGAAAGTGAGACACTTTTTTATGTAGTCATATATGTGTAACTAATTAATTTTTATTATAATATACCATAATATTAATGGTTGTAGATTTGCAAGGACCCTGGAATGTTAAAGGTTGTGTTCCGGGCAAGCCCAACTTCCAGAGTTGGACCAGACAAATTGACAACCTGGCACGCTCATCGTCGAGCACCACGCTGAGGAGAACGGTCCTTGTCGACCAAGACTGTGTCGATCAGAATGAAATCCCCCAACGGCTAGTTTTGACTGTTGCCTATTCGTGCGGATTCCACGATCCGCACCAAACGGTTTGATCCAATAACCATCCACTAACGACAGTATATAAACCCTCTCAGAGGAGAAGGCCAGGTATTCAATTCTCTCACCTTAATTCTCGTACTTGCACGTTCTTTGCTCAGTCTCTTACTTTAGCATCGGAGTGCCTTGCAGGTACACCCCCTCTCCTTGTCAGCCGTCCTTCAACAACGCTTGACACCAGCCATTTCAGATCCTGATCTCCAGGTACGATCAGGTGGCGCCGTCTGTGGGAACCCTGATTTCCCCGTTTTTCTCCCTCAAGATCTTCAAGAACCAAAATATTTTACTAAGATCCATGGCTGCTCGAGACAAATATACAGATAATCGGTCGAACGACGGTATGCTCCTCACGCAACGTGAGAGAAACGTTAATAATCCTCCGCACGAAGAAACCGTGCAGGATCGCCCAGATGGGAAGACAACTTCACCTTCCCCCGATCGCGACCAGCCTCTAGAAAGTCGCCCGGAGGTCCCCCTTCCTCCAACACCTTCAGGATCTGACTTTGCAGTGCTGGCTAAGATTCTGAACCAGACAAATTTGTTACTTCTCGCCCACGGTAAGAAGATTTCCCGTCTCGAGGACAATAATTATTGACCGTCCCGGTCTCCCGCGAGACATCAAAGAATATGTAGTCCCTCCCCTCCTAAGAGGAAGAGGAAAGGACGCAATGATGAATCCACTAGTAACAAACGGTCCCGCCCATATCCTCCTCGGTCTTCCCTCCAAGAAGGCGATCTCGGTCACCAAGAAAGTCAAGAAAGAGAATATCAAGATCCGCGTCACCCCGGCGAACCAAGAAGCACGCGCCCAGGTCTCCTTCATTCAATTCCAGCGATGATGAGACACCAGGGTCCCCTCTCGTCGGAAATCATGGCTGCTAAACTCCCATGGGGTTTAGAGAAACCTCCACCTTAGGCTCGTATGATGGGACCACCGATCCTGACGAGCATATCGAGAATATTGATGCTTTGCTCGACTACCAGGGGGTGCAAGGGGCAATAAAATGTCGCCTCTTTCCTACGACTATGAGGAAAGGTGCGATGACGTGGTACAAAAGCCTCGAGGCAGAGTCCATCACTTCCTGGAAACAACTCGGACGCACGTTTTCCAGGAACTTCACCGCTTCTAGACGCCACCGAAGACAGGAGCATCGCTCGAAGCAATCATCCAGGGGAAAGACGAGCCTCTGCGAACCTATATCGAGAGGTTCAACAAAGAAGCGGTCCAGGTATCCACAACGGACGACATGAAGAAATACTTGCAGGAGCGAGGTCTGCGCCCATCGACCGATTTCCACCGTGCGGTTGGCATCGAGACCCCGGCCACCCTTGACGCTTTCTTGTTAAAAGCCCAAGCTTACATCCAATACGAGGAAAAGCAGGCTGCTAGCTCTGTCCGAGATTCCCGGAGTCGTGAGGACGCAAAGCCCCCCAGGGTCGATGAACCATCGACATCTCGTCGGGGAGGAGACAAAAGAAAGGAGGATCGCCCCCGTGAACTGCGGGAGCACAGAGGACCCGTCGGTCGGTTTCATGAATATACCCCTCTCCTGGTCTCTAGAGAAAAGATCATGTCTGAATGTGCCAACTCGGAGTTCAGGAAAGCAGGAGTACGCTTCCCGAAGCAGCTGCCTAGTAAACTGGGCACGGACAAGACGAAGTACTGTAGATTCCACAAGAGTCACGACCATAATACCGAAGACTGTATCCATCTCAAAAATTCAATCGAGATACTTATTAAAGATGGGCACCTCAAGCAGTTTACTAAATCAAGAGACACCCCTCGCCAAGAGGCGCAGGAGGCTCAGAAGATCGAAGAGGCTGTACCCATACCATCAGATGCGAACATGCAAGTTGCCCTGAGCATCTACCGCCTGGAAGACTTCTTCTTGCCCGACCACACGGAGAGCCCAGGATATTTTTCCTCCCACAGCCCGTGGGAGACCTTTCCCTTTGCAATGGTCATCTCAGGGGGAGGATTTAACAAAGTCACAGTCGGATCCACAAAGAGGAAATTTGACCAATTGATCGCGAAAGGCCCTACTCAGAACGCAACCCTGGACCCCCCGAGAGAGGGCTCAGTACCCCTTGCTTTTTACCGAGAGGAACTCTTGGGAGGAGCACCGAATGCTAGCATCCCATCACTCATCCGTGCACGGATGGCAAATTTTGATGTCAGAAGAATCCTAGTGGACCAGGGTAGCTCATGCGACATCATGTACTCCCAATTATTTTCAACACTCCAGTTGAATGAAACACACCTGACTCCATACGTCAGATCAGACTTACAGGGCTTCAACGGAGCAGTCTCCCGACCGTGGGGTTACGTCGATCTCTTCGTCACCTTCGGGGCATCCGAAACCGCCAGATCTATTCGCATCCAATTCCTGGTCGTGGATTGTCCTTCGTTGTACCAATGCATTTTGGGACGACCAACATTGGCCGAGCTGATCGCTGTTCCATCCACCGTTCACCTAAAAATGAAGTATTATACTACTTCAGGCAAAGTCGCTACACTACACGGTGACGTCGAAGCTTCTTGCCGATGCTTTGAAGCAGCGTCCAAGGGTCTTAGCTCGATATCTTACCATCTAAACCCATCAGCCCTAACATCTTCAGATACTCCGCAAACATCCAAGGATTTTCCTTAGGTCGACTCAATCGATCTGGATTGCAGGTTCTCAGATGAAGACGAGGGCGTTCGGAGGCTGACCGATCCACTTTCCTGGCCAATTCCTGACGGAGAGTTCGAGCTAATTCCTTTGGCGGATGATCTGGCTCGGTGCGTTAAGATCGGAGCCCATCTGCCCGACTTGGCGAAATGACAATTGGAGGCATGCCTCAAGGGAAACGCCGATCTATTTGCTTGGAGCGCCGCAGAAATAACAGGGTTCGACCCCGAGACGGCCTGTCATCACCTCTCCATCGACCCAACGCACAAAACGGTTGCCCAGCGTAGGAGTAAACAGTCGACCGAGAAAACCAAAGCGGTCGAGTCAGCTGTTAAAGACCTCCTAGAGGCAAATTTTGTAACTGAGGCTAGGTATACAACCTGGATCTCAAATGTTGTACTTGTTAAAAAGTCTAATGGAAAATGGAGAATATGTGTTGACTATACCGATCTTAACCGGGCTTGCCCGAAAGACGCATATCCTTTGCCCAACATTGACAAATTGGTCGACAATTCGACCGGTTTCAAACTGTTGTCCTTTATGGATGCCTACTCAGGGTACAATCAAATCCATATGGCCGTGTCTAACAAAATATACACGGCCTTCATGACCGAATCGGGCAACTATTATTATAACGTTATGCCCTTTGGTTTAAAAAACGCAGGCACGACCTATCAGCGCATGATGAACAAGGTATTTCGAACAGAAATCGGGGACATGCTTGAAGTATACATGGACGACATGATCGTCAAATCTCAACAAGAGACGGACCACGCGTCCCACTTACAAAAAGTATTCGATCAAGCCCGGAAATGCAAAATGCGTTTCAATCCCGAGAAGTGCACGTTTGGGGTCCGAGCAGGGAAGTTCTTCGGATTCTATTTAACCAAACAAGGTATTGAAGCCAACCCTGACAAATGTCGGGCATTTACGGAACTTCCTACCCCTGATTCTAAAAATTCCATACAATCGTTAAACGGGGTCCTCGCTTCCCTCGCCCGGTTTGTGGCAAAATCCGCTCAGCACGCCCTCCCCTTTTACAAACTCCTCCGCAAAGAGGCTACCTTTGAATGGAAGGAGGAGTGCGAGTAGGCCTTGTCCCACTTGAAAAAGGCATTATCTGAGCCCTCAGTCTTGTCCAGGCCCAACGAAGGGGAGACGCTTTACCTCTATCTCGTCGTAGCAAACGACGCCGTAAGTGCAGCCCTCGTACGTGACCTACCCGAGGGATAGAAACCTATTTACTTTACAAGTAAGGCGCTCCACGGCCCCGAGCTTTGGTACCTCCAGGTAGAAAAGGTGGCCCTAGTCCTCCTTTTTGCAGTCAGAAGACTACAACATTATTTCTTAGCCCACACCATTTTCGTGAGAACAGACCAACCCATAAGACAATTACTCGGAAGACCAGACATGGTCGGGCGAATGTTAAAATGGTCGTTGGAACAGTCCGAGTTCGATATCAAATTCGAAGGGAGAGCACTCTCAAGGCTCAAGCACTATCCGACTTTGTGGCAGAACTCACTTTCACCGAGCAGGAGCCGAAATCTCCATCCAAATGGACCATCTTCGTAGACGAAGCATCTGGCCCGATGGGTAGTGGAGCTGGAATTATCCTGGAAAACGTAGAGGGAAACATCATCGAAGTATCTTTAACTTTGTCCTTCCCCACATCCAACAACCAGGCGGAGTATGAGGCCTTCCTGGCCGGCCTACGGCTCGCGACCGACCTGGAGGCGGAAGAAATCACAATATGCACGGATTCCCAGCTGGTCGCCAACCAAGTCCGAGGAGATTTCCAGGCCAAAAACGACAATATGGCCGATTATCTGGCCCTTGTCAGGGACAAGCTAAAACGATTCACAAACATAGAGGTCAAACACGTCCCACGAGAGAATAATAACCGAGCTTATATCCTTTCCAAGTTGGCGAGCACTAAAAGAAAGGGAAACAACAAGTCCGTCATACAAGAAGTGCTCCCCCTACTAAGCATCGGACAATCTTCAACCCACCTTGACGTTAATCTTGTGGGAGACGCCAACTACTGGATGACCCCATTGTTTAACTACCTGACCAAGGATGAATTACCAATAGACCCGAAAGCGGCCAGTACCGTGCGTCGAAGGCCATGCTCGTACACTTTAGTCGGTGGACGTATGTATCGCCGAGGTTTCTCCACACCACTCCTCAGGTGCGTAGAGGAAGAGAACATCCCACACGTACTAAGAGAAGTCCATGAAGGAATCAACGCACAGCACCCAGGCGGACGATCGTTAGCCCGAAAGATCCTCCGGGCAGGATACTATTGGCCGACACTCCAGCACGACGCGAAAGAGCACGTAAAAAGATGCGACAAATGCCAACGACATGGGGACGTGCACGTAGCACCCCCTGTCGAGCTAAAATCGTTATCTT
The DNA here is from genome assembly GCA_963966055.1 of Lathyrus aphaca. Classification (NCBI taxonomy): domain Eukaryota; kingdom Viridiplantae; phylum Streptophyta; class Magnoliopsida; order Fabales; family Fabaceae; genus Lathyrus; species Lathyrus aphaca. Next base: position 338,454,077 of record OZ014523.1, on the reverse strand, counting down.
CCCCATGGCCATTCGCATGGTGTGGGATGGACATCTTAGGGTCATTCGTCTTCGGATCCGGCTAAAGTAAATACCTCATTGTGAGTGTCGATTATTTCACCAAATGGATAGAAGCTGAGGCCTTAGCCAAGATTACTGCACTCAACATACTGCGCTTCTTTAAGAGGAGCATTCTCGCTCGGTTCGGAGTACCGCTCGTCATTGTAACAGATAACAGTACCCAATTCACCGATAGACATTTCAAATAATTTGTTGCTTCGGTAGGAACAAAACAACATTTCGCTTCGGTTGAGCATCCCCAAACCAACGGACAAGCGGAAGCTGCAAACAGGGTAATCCTAAGAGGTCTAAAGTGAAGACTGGACGAGCACAAGAAACATTGGGTCGAGGAATTACACAGCGTACTTTGGGCATATAGAACCACCCCCCACTAAACGACCGGTGAATCTCCGTTCCGGTTGACATATGGGACCAAAGCATTAATTCCCGTAGAACTCGCTCGGTCGTGGAACGCCGAGAAGCTCAAACAATATTTTAGTTAATTACAAAGTCACCTTGCTCGGCTATCAAGCAAGGAGCAATAGGTCCGACTAAACCTGTGTGCCCAGGTACAAGTATAGCAGCCCAAATAACATGATTATTAGGATCTTCTTCGAGAAGAAGAAGGTGACTGTTGCACGGGCGGATACTCAAACGAGTCCGACGTCGCCTATGTACCACGACCAGGAAGAACCCCAGCTTGCAATGGGACGTTCAAGTCTCGGGGCCTGAGTCATTATCTTGGCCCGGGCACCGACCAAGAGCCAACCTCCAACATCTGATTGGTCCCCCAAACCGACGGATTACAAACATATACCTCGTATTTTCCCACTTACATCTGACCCTCGTAACAATCACACGGACATCAAACACTTAGCGTTTATAGAAATATAAAAGGAAGGAAGTCCTCCTACAGACGCACAATTACTAATACTTGTAAATAAAAACATTATGAAGTAACAAACGACCACAAAGGTCAGACTATTTTATCAAAAGGTTGCGACACCGAAGGGCCGACTTGTTCAAGATTACATTCAAAGGGGACCACGTCCCCGGGCAAAACAAAAACATGATAAATTACAAGTTACGGCACGCTGGCCAGACTAGTTTCCCTCCCCTTCTGGGGAATCAGGTTGACCTTCACTCTTGGGCAGCTGCGTCTCAGGTTGTTCACGCTGAGCAATAACCCCAGGCTGAGAGTCTTCCACGACCAAGTCTGCAGGGACCACTATCTGACAGTTTTCAACTTTGTAAAGATAGCTGATGCGGCCGGTATCTAGAGCCAGTTCGGGATGAAGGACTTGTATCTGATCTACATCATTTTGGAAACTGAGCTCAGTCGACGAGTTCAGATCTTCCATATCTTGGTCAATCCGAGCAAGAAACTGGGCCCTGGTTACCAAATCCTTGGTATCAGGCTCCTTATCATCCTTCGGGCAAAAGGCGTCCTTCATCTTTTTGTTCTGGTCCAAGGCCCTCCTTTTGTTGACCTCCAGCTTGGCAATAATGTTCCCCCGCTCAGTCAACTCCCTAGCAGAGGCAGCAGCTTCCTCAGAGGCCTTGGTTAACTTTCCTTCAGCAGCAGCCAGGAGCTCTTTCAACTTTATCACCTCCCTTTCCTTCTCGGGGTTTCCTTCGGCCGTCAGCCAAGCCATGGACAATACTCGCATGACCGCACTCGCATCCTAGGCCAGAGATAGACGTCGGGCAGGGCGATCCATTGCCTCGACAAACAAGGAGACCGCCTGATCGACCTCCATGCTTGTCCCTTTGAAGAAGTTCCACTTCACAAAGCAAGGCGGCAACACGTACTTTGGTTTGGGGGGAGCGTTGACCGTCAAATCCACGGTCACTGCAGATTTATGCCTCTTCATGTACGAGCCAGTGGACGCACTAGGAGACCCTTGAACCAGGGGACCCGACCCTGAGCCGCTCGTTTCGGTCAGCTTGGTTTGAACAACCCGCAACCTCTTCTTTTGGTTTTGGCGCAGACGTTCCTGGATTTTGTCTAAAGGATTCGCCATGGAGCCTGCAAAGAAAAGAGACCAAATTAGTCACGAACGCCAAGATTATTGAAACAGAATAACAAACAAAAATGAAAGCAAATACCAAAGAACTCGGACACTTCTTGCCCGGTGTTGCACGTTAGGAGATCTGTGACGTCTATCAAAGGACGCTCCACAGCCTCTCCCCCTTCCTGGTCCAACATTATCTTACCCTCCCCGTCCAGCAGAGGGGTCAGAGTAAAAGATGCCACCAGCTTCTGAAACTCCTCGAAGCTAGCTGCATCGTCCTCGTTCAGGAAATCCCCTACTTGGACGAACTCACTAACCGGGCGCCCGTAATGTGAGTAATTCTATGAGAAGGGAAACAACCAAAGCCTCCTGGGAATCACCTACCCTCGATCGTCGAGTCCGGGCTCATCATTTTCATCAGTATCTACCCCCAGGAAACTCAACGCTCTCACGGCTTCCTCGCTCGTCGGCTTAACCAGAAAGTAATTGGTCTTAAAAGCCCGGATAGATTCCGAGTGAGCCTTGAATATCTTGATCCGCTGCTTGAAGGAAATAAAACCCTTTCGGTCGGTTCCCCGTCCTACCTGGCGCTGCAGCGAGAACAGTCGGAAGAACAGAGGAAGCGTGGCCCCAACACCCAGATGAGCGCACGTCACCTCGAACGCTCTCAGGAACACGTAAGAATTGGGGTGCAGTTGAGACGATGCTACACCCAAATGCCCGAGCACAACACAAACCATATCACTAAAGGGCAATGTTACCCCTAGAGTCGATGTTGCGTATTCGTACATTGAGAACTTTCGGCCGCCAAAATCTGAGAATATCCAATCATCATCCCCCGGGCAGGTGACGACCCAATCGTCAGGATCACCAACAGTGGGCAAAGGCTCCGCGCGGGGTCTCGAAAAGGACGACACTTTGTCGAGCAGGTCCTCCACTACCCATTCCTCGAGTGCGATTATTTTTTCCTCACCCCGAGGAGTATCGACCGTTTCTCCAGAATCATGGGCCACATCCTCTGTCGTGGTTGCGTCTGATTCATCCGACGAGCTTCCGGAGTCAGAAGGGATTGATGCGGTAGAGCCGGAATCATCCGAGGACACCTCCTCCGAGGAAATCTCTAGCGGGTCGATAAGTGCAGTCTCACCTGAAAAGAAGAGGAAAGGCGTCAGTGAATTCGATTAGAATATCAAATCCATCCTTCCACTGCTCAACAAGTGAAAGGGCGCGTACCGACCCAGGAGTAGGATCCCGAGCCATAGCCCTCGGTTAACCATCGCTCAAGGTGATGGCCAGCGCCCGACGACAACGAGAGTATGATCAAATCCTAGCTGCTTATCAAGTCCCGGATCAAGATCGACCGGGACCATCGCCGACCATGAATTAGGGTTCACAATCGACGAGCAACGATAACAGAAGGTTTATAATCTACTTATTCTAGTCTAAACTACCGGAAAATCTATCCTAAACCACATGCATTGCTAAGATATCAAACCTATAACTAAGAAAGACACAAAAAGAGCCGTAGCTTGAGCTTGAGAGGCCATTAAAGAAGAGGTTGGCTTGAAAATGTGGTGGTCAACAGGTAAATGCGGTGGTTGACGGACAGGAACTGTGGCTGAGCTACGAGCAATACGACAAAGAGGAAGAAGAAGCGAAAAAGCTTACAGAATACCTTAGGTTCCTATTTATAGGGAAGGGAGCACATGCAGAAACGTGTGACCCATATCCCTAGGTAATGATTACCTACGCTCTAGCCCCTAGGCTAGCCGTCAGAACATTGAATGGGGGCGAATTCCCAAACATGCCAACTTTTCATTTCATCTCCCTCCTTTGTCAAACAACCGAATAACTGCCCGCCTGTCGTGGGTCATCAAACGATCATTCCCTGACCCACGCACGAAAAACACCGGACATAATGCGTACGCCTTAGACAGAAAACCATCACTAAGTCATCGCTCCTCCCGAGAAGCAACGACTTGGGGGGCTCCTGTTCCGGGAAAGCCCAACTTCCAGAGTTGGGCCAGACAAATTGACAACCTGGTACGCTCATCGTCGAGCACCACGTTGAGGAGAACGGTCCTTATCGACCAAGACTGTGTCGATCAGAATGAAATCCCCCAATGGCTAGTTTTGACCGTTGCCTATTCGTACGGATTCCACGATCCGTGCCAAACGGTTTGAACCAATAACCATCCACTAACGACAATATATAAACCCTCTCAGAGGAGAGGGCCATGTATTCAATTCTCTCACCTTAATTCTCGTACTTGCATGATCTTTGCTCAGTCTCTTACTTTAGCATCGGAGTGCCTTGCAGGTACACCCCCTCCTCTCCTTATCAACCGTCCTTCAACAACGCTCGACACTAGCCATTTCGGATCCTGATCTCCAGGTACGATCAGGTTGTAACATGAATGTTTTGTCTTGGGGTAAGTTATATTAGAACCCTAATAAAACTAACAAAAGCTATAAATTCTACACTATGAAAATGACAATTAATCTAAGGGGGAGATAAAGATAAGAATAAATACTTTCATTGATTTTTCTTGATGATTACAATAGAGGAAAATACATTTATCATATACTATTCTAAATAAATGGTAACCATCCAAGTGTCTCAATCTTAAGGATACTAAGAACATTCTAGAAAAGGTAATAATTCATAATATATCAAATATACAAATAAAAATACTAATTATATAAATTATAAATTAAACTAAATAATATAATTTTACTCTTTATCATTTCCGCCGGGTCCACTTGAACCTTGTCCTCAAGGTTCTAAAAATATTTATATATTTAAAACAGAAAATAGAATGAGAAAGAAATGTTTTTTTTTGGTGTGGTGGATAATTGGTAAGAGGGATTAAGATATTTTGATGGATAATGAATTTGTGGAGATAAGTCAATTTCTTTCTCACGTGAAAGAAATAATTTTTTAAAAAAAATTGAAATGATAAGGTTGTACTGATATCACGTGGGAGAGAGAAAAATCAAATAGAAAGTGGTGTGAGATGATGTGGTCAAGAAACAAAAATGCAGAATTTTGGGAAGAGAGTGGAGGACAGGCTAGGTTAGTAGTATGGAAGGATAGACTAGTGGAGAATTTGATTCACACGTAACATCAATTATTTGCTTCATACCCTTTCTTTTCTTCTTTTTTTCAATGTTTTTTGTTTTAACTTCTTTCTTTCTCTTCCTCTCTTCCTTTTTTTTTTCTCTTTCTGCTTTCTTATGTTTCTTCCTTTTTTTCCCTACTTTCTTCTTCTTTTTTCTTTTTTTGTTTCTTTCTCTTCCAATCAAAATAAATACTACGTCAAAATATAATAATATAAACTAACCATAATAATTTTAGATCAAAGTTTTGTTGGTGTAAACAATAAATCCGATGGTTTTGCTGGTGGTCGTTGTAGACATTGATCGGTAAATAGTGATGGATCTGGTGGTTTCGGTTGCAGATACGAAGGTTTCAATAATGTCAAAAAACTCGCCGGAAATATTGTTGGAGAAGTCATCGGAAATTTCGCTGGAGAAGACACTGAAAGTTCCGCCGGAGTTAATGGAGATTTTACCGGAAGCGTTTTTGGAGACATAGATGTTGTCGAAGACGGTTTCAAATTCGGCGGAGGAGATGACACTGGAGTTGTCATCAAAAATGACAATGGGGCTGATGGAGAAGACACTGGGACTTTTGTCGGAGTCGGAAATGTTGCCGGAAATGACAACGGAAAGTTCGCTGGAGAAATATTTTCCGTCATTTTTTCTTCTTTTTCTTTAGTAATCTGCGCAACATATTTCTCTTTCAATTTCTGTTGTGAATCAGAAAGTTTTTGAGAAAATTTTTGAAGTTGTTCTTTTAACTCCTCTCTATATTTGGTTGAGAGTTCATGAGTTTCAACCAAATATTGTTTGAGAGTTTCTAACTGGTGTATTTCTGTTTGTGAAAAGAATTGAGGTTGAGGTTGTTTAGGTGGAGCAGAAATTATATGTTGTTGCTGATGGTAGTAGAAATTTGGATATCCATAAAGATTTGTGGGAGTTGAATATAATGAGTATGAGTTTGGTGGGTATGACTGTTGATGTGGTATGTCTCCATGGTTCTATGAGAAATTTTGAGATGAGGTAGAAAAATGGAATTTGGTGGAATAATATGGAAGACTTTCCCGTGTAAAAGAAGGGAATGAGTGAGTATCGGTGATGGTGTTGGGATGATTAAATGGAGTAGTGAAAGATGAAGGAGATGGATATTCCATTGGAGGTGTTGAGATTCAAGAATGAAAGCACCAAATTGATAGGAAGTTATTTTAGAACCCTAATAAAACTAACAAAAGCTATAAATTCTACACTATGAAAATGACAATTAAACTAAGGGGGAGATAAAGATAAGAATAAATACTTTCATTGATTTTTCTTGATGATTACAATAGAGGAAAATACATTTATTATATACTATTTTAAACAAATGTTAACCATCAGAGTGTCTCAATCTTAAGGATACTAAGAACTAGGGGTGGCAAAATGGATGGATTGGATGGATATGGATTGAATTGTTAATTGATGGATTAAAACAATCCATTAGTCCATTAACCATCCACTAAAAATTTCTTAAAAATATCCAATCCAATCCATCCATTAAGCATAAAATTCATCCAATCCATCCGTAAACATATTCTTAATGGATGGATATTCATCCATCCAAATTTTTTTTCGAAATATGTTTTTTGAAAAAATCAATTTTTTTTATATTTAAAAAAAATCAAATTTTATATATTCTAAAAAAATCGTTTTTTTTTATTTTTGCAAAAAAAAAACAATTTTTTTACATTTTTGAAAAAAAGTCGATTTTTAAATTTTCGGGAAAAAATCGGTTTTTTTATATTTTAAAAAAAATCGATTTTTTGATATTTTCGTTTTTTTTATATTTTTGAAAACAAAATTGATTTTTTGATATTTTCGAAAAAAATATTGTTTTTTAATATTTTCTTCATAAAATTACAATACACTAAAAAAAAATTATTTAAAAAAAAAATTAAAACAAAATTTTCGTTGAAGCATTTATATAAGAAGTAAGTGGCAAGAAAATATTTAAAACTATATACAGTAGGTCATCTTCCACATTGTTACTTGTTAGCCATGTTTTTGCTTAAACTAAGCCTCCAATCACGTTTAAGATCACAAATTACTATATGCCTCCAATCTCAACGAAGACGTGAGATCGTGATCAAATAGTCAGCTTGAAGCTGAAATTTGCTAGTAACTTTTTTTTAATAACAATGATAAGATTTTCAGCATGATGATATCGTTTGCAACACGTTTTGGTCAATAATCCACTTGCAACTTTAAAAAATCGGTTTTATAATATTTTTGAAAAAAAATCGTTTTTTTTTTTATATTTTCGAAAAAAATCGGCTTTTCGATATTTTCGAAAAAAATCGGTTTTTTTTTTATATTTTAGAAAAAAAATCAATTTTTTGATATTTTTGAAAAAAATGCAATTTTTTGATATTTTCGAAAAAATGCAATTTTTTGATATTTTCGAAAAAAAAATCGATTTTTTAAAATTCTCGAAAAAAATAACTTTTTTTATATTTTTGAAAAAAAAATCGATTTTTTGTATATCTGGAAAAAAAATCAATTTTTTAAAATAATTTATTATTGTTATTTTTAAATAGATACGATGAATATAAAAATTATCCGTTGGATCATTAAAATATGTTGGATCATTAAAAATTTATTATTATTTACTTTTTATGTGGTGGATGGATTGGAAGGATTTTTTAATGGATGGATTGGATGGATTTATTTTTAATGGATCCAATTGCCACCCCTACTAAGAACATTCTAGAAAATGTAATAATTCATAATATATCAAAAATACAAATAAAAATACTAATTATATAAATTCTAAATTAAACTAAATAATATAATTTTACTCTCTATCAGATTAGTGTTGGAGTGTCTCCAATTGTATCACACACAGCTTGCCATGCTTTTAGAAAAGCCTTTGTAAATAAAAATAGAAATTATATTAGGCTTGAGAAATATTATTTGAATATATTATATATAAGTATAGTAAATTTGTATGAAAAAATAAAACTATAGTAAGAATATCTTACATTTGAATCATCGGTAAGGCCATTGTCTTTGGCACCATATTCAACTACATTGAAATCATTGGCTCCTACTAATCTAAAGCACATCCAACGAGAAACAATGATAAACGCTATAAAAAGTGGAAACAAGTCTTTCATCTTTGAAATAATAAAAAAAAATTGCTATAATTTAAATTGTTGAAGTTTAGCGAAATGACGATGATTTATATATATGGAGAAAAATTGCAATCAATAATAATGTCATTGATATTAATTTTAGATTAAAATTAAATAAAAATCAATGTAGTGCAACATGCAAATATCAAATTGCAACATGGAGTGAGAGATAATGAGAAAGATTTGTTGGTGGTAAATAAAAAAAAGTTATAATATTAAGGAAAGACATGATAATTAGTTGATACTTAGATGGAAAATTTAAAGTTTAATAAACCAAAATATTTCTAACATGAATTAGTTAGTATTTATTAAAATTTGAAAAGTGGTGTGCAAATATAATAAATGAATTGCGTGAAGGAAGGAAAAAAATCATTTTCTTTTTTATCTTCTTAATTCTATATTAATGCCAAAAAATATAATTTAATAATTTAAAAAAAAATCAATATAATTATATTTAAATAAGTCATTAGTCTATAAAATGATTAAAAAAAAAATTGTATCTTTGAAAACAATATTGATTTGTTTTTAGTCATTGATAATCTTTTTTTAGTCATTAAAAATATAATTCACTTTGCTTTTGAATTTAGAGAATTATTTTATCCTTTTAAAATAAATTTAATTTGAATATAATTATGGTAATACTTAGATAGAATATTTAAATTCATCTCTTTACAAAAGAGTTTTATATATATATATATATATATATATATATATATATATATATATATATATATATATATATATATATATATATATATATATATATATATATATATATATATATAATTCTAATTTCGACAAATTTTACATGGACTATAAGAACTCCATGGATCATACTTATTTTTATTTTATCTTTACATGGACTACAAGAACTCCATGTGCCTTCTCTTGTTGGTGTATCTGGAAAGGTAGAATAATTTTATTTTTAAAGAATTTTTTAGTGTTTTAGAAGTGGTTAATAGTATTAAGTTCTTATCTTGGAGATGGATGTGCTCTTTAACTCTAAGCTCTGGTAGCTCAATGTTGTTCTTATTATGAGTGGTTATTGTCGGTGCTCAATTGCATTATCCAGATCTAATTTCCATTGTTTTTGTAAGGATTGGAGTACCCCTCGTGCTCTTGTGTTATAATTTCATTGACTTTAAAAAAATAGGTTTTCAATAGAAAAGAAAAAGAATAATTTACAAAACCATATTTGACCAAAAATAATAGTTGTTTTACCTTGACTCTATGAAACTAGACTCAGAAATAAGGAGTGATAGTAGGTAGTGGGCTTTCATTAGTCTAACCCTCTCATGAGTTCTACATGACTCACGAAACTAAGGTGTTGAGGTTCTCATGTTGTGTGAATTAGATAAGCATTGTTTCCTCTGAACTTTATCTTACTTGATACGTATGTGTAGTATCAGTAGGATTAGATAGTTTTAGCAGACCCTAAATCTGATTGAACCCATAGGATAGAAGGAGTCCACTGAGATAGTTGTATCTCACCCAATGTTTTTAATATTTTAGGTAGCTCAATTCAGGACAAATGTAAAGGGAAGATAGCTTGAAGACTTAGAAAATCTTCTAGCACACTTTTGAATTATTCGATATGTTTCTAATCAGTAGTATGTTATTGACAACTATTTTATGTATGTACTATGTTACAGACCTAGTACTTTCTTTTATCAGATGTTATTTAGGCACTACTATAATTATTAGTGTTGACTATAAAATTTTAAATAGTATGAATCTATATATGTGTATATATATATATATATATATATATATATATATATATATATATATATATATATATATATATATATATATATATTATTCGGGGTGTTACAGGTGAAAACCAAAAATTCATGTAAAATTTTATTGATAATTAACCTCCACTCATTTTCTTTAATGGTGATGTTTAATAGGTTAAAGTCTTTTTAGGTCAAGCATTTCTCATTGGCATTCATAAAGAAACTAAATTATCTTTTAAGAAAAATTCACATCTAATATAAATATAAACTCAACTCAAAAAATATTTTTGAGGGAAAAATAAAAATGATTTATTCTTTAAATCAATAAAAAAATTTCCCTTGTTTATATATATATATATATATAAATTAAAGATAGTAATCTTACAACACACACACAGTCACCTATTTAATCTCTAAGAAAGAAACAGAGAAATTTAGCATATTTTAAATATCTAATTGTTCCGGACTGGGCCTCAAGGCTGTATTGGGCTACGACCCAACATGTCGAGCAGAGGCCCATTTGTTCAGGCAGGCACGCCTGGCAGACGGATAGGGGCGCTTAATGGTCGGGCAAGCATCTCATACGTCGGGCATGTACTCAGAGCAGGCAAGGGACATGTCTTTCAGTCCACTTGCCACGTCACCCAACTGTCCCCCCATTATCTCCCGAAAGATAGGGGCAGTTGAACCAAGGACCAGACCACTCAGCTAGGTCTTCACGCTCCTCACGCGTTCCTTGACAGTTCTTCCTTGGGCCTAGCTGATCCAGCCCAACGAAGGACCTTGGCCCAGCGCTGGGGGCTCTCTATAAATACCCTTTTTCACTAAAGGGTCAGGTATTCTGATTCACTCTACGAACTCACCTATTTTTACTGTACCTCTATTAACTTTGGTATCGGAGTGCCTTGCAAGTACACCCTCCTTTTTTCTCCATCCACTTGCTGTTACCCCAATTGCTGGAAGGTCCTCCTGATCAGGTCAGATCAGTGGCGCCGTCTATGGGAAACTAGCTTTCCCTTCTTCCATAACAGAAGATCAAAGCTCAAATACTCCATCCTTTCATCATGTCCGGAGAACAGCTCCACGACCGCAACCCTCCCCTCGTCGACTACACGATGGAGGATAATTTGAACTACCATGAATCTGACGCCCGAGATGGGTGCCCTACCACCCCGTTGTCGCTCCCACCAAATGACACCTGGCCAGAAGGGGTACAGACGCGGACGGTCAGCGAAAGGAGAGATCATGAAGATGAACTGAAAAGAGTCGTCAGCTAGGCATTTTTATCCCGAAGGAAAGGTAATGCTGCATAAACCTAAGAAAAGATGGATAAGACGGTCGCGAACCAGAGAAACTGAGAAAGGGGGTTGGTTACAACCTGGGAAGGTATTAGCACCCAGATTGTCCGTCGTACTCGACGGGATCCACGCTTGAAAGTTTGTATTTAAAGGGGTAGTGTCAGTGCTATTCTGTGTGCAAAAGCTGGAAAAGAATGCAAGTGTCAGAGCAAAGAAGTGTGAAGTGAATAAAAGGAGTGTCAGTGTAAGGAAAGAGTGCAAAGCTCAGGATAATGAGGCTTAAAGTATAATACTGGAAGAGGGGGGAGAGACATAGACTTTTGTTCGATAACAGTTAAGTTATGCCTACGTATCCTCTCGTGCAATGAGGAAGTCAGAACACCGTAGTTCGACTCAAAGAGACTGAAAGAATGAATTGACTCGTGAACTTCTTACTTGTCTATGCTCAAGTGTATGACCTGTCTGGCTCAGGTGCAAACTGTCTTGCATTAGACGGAAGAAGCGAGTTCTCGTTTATGAGTGAATGAGATGAGAAAATAATCCCGAAGGAGACGATTATTGTTTGTTTTTGGTATTTTCAATCTTTTATTAATTTTTGAGTTTGTCATAGGAAAATGAGCTTAAGCCTAAACCAAGGGTTAGTAAACTCATCACGTCCTCCCTCTGATTAGGGGTAATGAGAATACCTTGAGTATGAAGTAGGCACCTCACACTTAATCACCGTGATGTAGGATTAAGATCATTAACCTACTTGTAATTATTTAGATGTCTTTGGAGTTTTTGTTTAGTGTTAAGTAATGAGTTTAAGCCATAATCAGGGATTTAATGGACCCATTACACCATCCTAATAGAAGGATAATAGATGAGAACATTTAAGCTGATGAAGGCTCCTCAACTTAATCCATGATTAGGGATTAACCTCATGACAAAACAAAGCCTTTATTGAAGTGGATTTTAGTTAATGATAAGATTAAGAAGTGAATTTTATGATTTGTAAGACAACTTGAGGGGGACTTGTCCATTAACACTAGGGTTAGTCCTTCTTAACCAATTAAGGAAGAATTAGAACCCTAATGTAAGGCCCAAGTTACAAGCTTGATGTCTTAGTGATTATTAGATGGATTGATTAAGATATTTAAACACGTTAAGGGTTTAACACTTAGGATTAAAGTTATACACTCCATCCTAAGAGAAGGATGCAGGCATAACCCTAATCAAAAAGCCTTAAAACCTTAAAGGTTTAGTCCCTGATTATGAGATGAGAAGAGAAGACACAAAAGATGAAACAAAGGTAAAACTAATGGGGGGACTAATCAAACCCTAATTGTGAACATGCTTGGGTATTCCTAGGGTTTATGAGGCTTGCAAGAGATCTTCAACAAGAGCCACCAAGGAAGAAGCAGATGAAAGGAGGAGAAGCAAAAGAAGAAAGTCAACTTACTTCACTGAAGAAGATAAGTTGCTTGAAGAAAGAAGGTGAAGAAGGGACATGAATGAGCAAGCTCACTCTAAAATAAATACAAAATGCAGAAATGAATGCATAAGAGAGATGAGAAGAGATTGTGAGAAGTGAAGGAAAATTCACTTCTCAAAGTAACTTACCACCTGAAAAGTTAGTGAAAGGAAATGAAATGAAATGAAAATGAAATGAATGCAAGGATGCAAACTAAAACCAGAAGCATATTCATGATGTAAATGATGCAAAGAGATGATGTGAAAGCATGTCAAGAGTTGTGAATGATCATACAAGGGATGAGAATGCATATGAAGCATGAAAGGAGGCATGAAAGTTCATGAATGTACATGACATGAAATGAATGCATAACATGGCAAATGGATGATGCAATGGTCAAACATGATTCTAATGTGTCCTAAGATGTCTTATATGTCATGTGAATGCATAAAATGTCATGGCAAGTTCATGAATGCAAGCATATGCAAGATGTATGCAAGTAGATGCAAAATTAGGGTTTTATGAAAGGATGAGATGCAAATGGCAAAGACAGAATAAAATGACATGATAAAAAATTGAAAATGGACTTAAAGGAACCCTAAACCTATACTAGGTTTCCATCCAAAGGGGGAGGTCAGAAGCTAAACCTAGAAGGAGTTATGAATTTCCTAAGTTTCTAGGTTTTTTTTGTGTGATCCTTAATGTAAAATGCAAAATAATTTGAAAATTCAAGATAAAAATGAAACAAAAATGTCTTTGGATGCTAGAAGCCATGAATAGAACAATGCAAAAAGAACCATTCACAAACTCAACTTGGTTTAAAAGTTATGAATTTTTGAAGTTAGGGTTAGAAAATGAACAATTTTAAGAACCCTAATTCATTGAGAAATGTCAAAGCATGATCAAAACCAAAAATAAATTTGTATGGTGAGTTTGTAAATGCTTCTAAATGATTAAGAATGTTCTCTGATTTTTTTGGTGATTTTTAAATACTTAAATGTATTTTTAATTAATTAATTTTTATTAATTAATTAAATAAAACATTTAAATGATTTAAAAATACTTTTTTATGCAAAAAATAAAAATAAAAATATTTTTGGTTTCTGGAAATTAATAAAAGTCAAGATAAAAATTTTCAGATTTTTTTATCATTTTTACTATTTTTAATAATTCATACAAATAAATAAGAAAAATGAAATGAAAATTAAATAAAATGAGAAGTATGCTGAATGGAGGGCCTGGATTGATTCTGGGGAAGGACCTGTTGACCACGCGCCAAATCCAAGGGGCAAAATTCAAACTGAGCTAATCTCACTTAATTAAATTAATTAAAACAATTAGGGTTTAATGAGAGCATCTGGGCCATTCAAACACGCGGGGAAGCTGAATCCTACGGCCAATATTTAAACTAACCCTAATTAATGAGGTTTTGCCCTAATTACTTTCAGGTCACCGGAGAAGAGCTCCGGTCGTCTTCTCTGGTGACACCCTCCCCTGAAAACTTTCAACTCACTCCCTAGGTCATTTCTGGAGCTCTAAAGCTCCAGATTGACTCCTCTCACTCTCCTAAGATCAAACCCACCCTCCAAAACAATTTCTTTTCACCCAAAATCAAGATTCGAATAAGAACATAAATATGTAAAAAAAATTTAGACAAGCAATACATTCTCATTTCTTCATCATTTTCAAAAATAACAAGTTCAGTGTACTCAGGGGAGCATGCTTAACCATTTAGTAACATAAAATAAAGGTTCTGGAAAAATTAATTTGAATGGCTACCTGAGATGGAGCTTCTTACTTTGGAGCTTTCTGACTGCTTCTTCTGTGCAAGATGATTCCTATGACCTCTCTGAAGAAGCTTTGAAGCTTAGAAGACCTTGAGAGTGGTTGGTTTGTGAGTTTATGCTCCACTGGTCAGAAAATCGTGTTTTGTTTGTGGTGTGTTCTTGGCTGTTTTGATGGGTGGTTTTGGGTCAGTGAGTGATTTAGAAGTGAATGGTGATGTTTGTTTGAAGAATGGGTGGTTGAGTTATGAGATTCGAAGGTTTTTGCAAGAGAGGAGTTTTTTGTGAACTTGAGAATGCTGAGGTTTCAGGCTGAGTTCTTGTGTGTTATGGCTTGCTTTAGGTTAGTATAAACAAATGCAATTGGTTCAGAGAGTTGTTGTGGCATAGTGTGATTGGTATGGTGTGAAATGCAAAAGCCAACATTTCTTGTACTTGAGGTATGGGCAAGTGGCAGGCTTGGTACAATGGGGTGTCTGGTGCAGCAATGATCAAGGAAGTCCATGGAATTCATTTTGAGGCAATTCAGCAAATTGAAACAAAGTTATGGGGTGTATTGCAATTTGGAGAAAGTTTGGCCCCTTTGAGATTTCTTCATGGGCAAGGCATGAAAACTTGAGATTCTTTGGGCAATTCTGAGTTTTAGACATTGCATAATGTTTGTATGATGATTAAAAGTGTGTTTGAGGTCACAAAATAGCTTGGAAAGAGGTTTTGCAAAAATCCCTCTTTGGTGCATTCTTGAAAATTATGTGATTTTTGCCAACTTTGACAAGCCATATCTTGAGTTCCAAAATGAATTAGATCTTGTTCTTGTACTTTTTGAAAAGGGAATGATCCAATCTACAACTTTCATGACCAATAATTTTAAATTTGAAGCATTTTTGGTTGAGAAAGAGGAGGTTGAAAAACTTTCCCAAAATGGAAAGTTTACATTACAAGTCATTTCAATTTTTGGAAACTTTTGGTTTAGCTTATTTTTCTTCAATCTTGTGAACTTCTTAGCACTCCAATGATCAAATAAAGACCATACAACTTCAATTTGATGAAAAATCCACTTTGGTTCCATGTTGGGGGGCCTCAGATGCCCTGATTTTGCTCTGACTTGCTCAAGAAGTTACCCAGTGATCAGATGACTTCCACAATGAATTTCTTCATCAAACTTGGTATGCATGATCCTTATATCATATTGACACCATTAGAAACAAGAATGACCAGAATATTTGGAGTTATGGCCTCTGAAACCAAAACCCTAATTTCAGGTCATCTGTGCAGTTAAACCCTAGCTCTGCTTCCATGCTTTGCCAGTTCTTGTGATTCTTTGATTTCCTTGATATTTGGAGGATAAAATATGATGATTGAACATACATGGACCCTCTTGAAATGATTGATGGCCTTTGGAATGGCTCAGATGGATCTTGGATGGCTCAGATCACAAACCTTAGATGCAAATGAACTTGAACTAATGCAGATGAAACAAAAATGCAATATGATATGATTAAACTTATGTAAATGAAAAGATCACAAGCCATGGTGTGAACTTAGTGAGGGCAAATTTGGGGTGTTTACAGCTGCCCCTATTCAAACATGAGTTAGTTGTGTAGGATGTAAGCGACGGGCTTAACAGACGAACAAGATAACTTGTGGTTGAATACCAAAGACAGTCCAAAATTTGCACTCACTGAGGAGAAGAAGAAAAGGGATATAGATTGTAAAAGAAAGTATAGCATTATTAAAAAGTGCGGGCGATAGAGGATGACCATCGAGCAGAGGACGACTGCTGGGGATAAAGCAATGACGGGGACGGCCGACATGCTGGGGAAATAGAGGGATCCTGATAGGAACGGCCATCAAGCGAAGTAACAAGGTTCTCTGGGGATTAAAGGTGAAATCAATTATGGGGACGACCATCGGGTTTGTAAAGTAAGGGTAAACAACGATGGGGACGGCCATCAGGTTAATGAAATAAATGATGAGGGACGGTCATCAAAGGTGAAGGACGATCACCTAGCAGGGGACGGCTGCTCTGTTGGGGATGAGGATGAGGGACGGTCATCCAAGGTGAAGGACGATCACCTGGCAGGGTACGGCTGCCGAAAGTATCGCGACATAGGACGAATGCCGGATGGAAAAGGTCGACGATGGGGACGACCATCGGATAAGCATGATGAAGGACGGTCATCAAGAGGTGAAGGACGATCACCTAGAAGGGTACGGCTGCTCTCGGGGTTTATCATGACATAGGACGAATGTCAGATAACAAGATCAACGATGGGGACTATCGCTCCCAACAAATGAGACTTAACCCAAATGAGGTACAGACGCGAACGGTCGGCGAAAGGATGAATGAGAACACACAGGAGTGAACTCAAGAGAAAAGAAAGAGTCGCCAGCTAGGCATTTTTATCCCGAAGGAAAGGTAATGCTGCATAAACCTAGAAAGATATGGACAAGACGGTTGCGAACCAGAGAGACTGAGAAAGAGGGTTGGTTACAACCTGGGAAGGTGTATTATGAATCAAATGGATGCACAAAATGTCATGGCAAGTCATGGTATGCAAACAAATGGAAGATGGATGCAAATGAAAGCCCGAATTAGGGTTTATGATCAATGCACAAAACAAAAACCAAAACCAGAAGCAAACATCATGATAAAAAAAATTGAAAATGCATTCAAAGGAACCCTAAACCTATACAAACTCACTACCCAAAGGAGGGGTTCTAACTCTTAACCTAATGAGGGTTATGAATTTCTTAAGATTGCTAGGGTTTTAAGGTACCTTATCAAGAAAAATGCCAAAAAAATTGAAAATGCAAGATCAATCCATGCCAATTTAGTCCTATAAACTACATGCTAAACATGATGCAATGCAAGAAGAATCATGGTCTAACTCTTAAAGGCTAGGCAGAAATGAATTTTTGAAGATTGGATCAAAATAATGCCTTGAAATGGAATTAATTCCATGGAAAATTGTCAAAAGATATCATGATCAAAAAAGAAATTTGGTTTGAGAGTTGGACAATGTTTCTAAATGATTTTAAATGTTTCATGAATTGTTTTGTGATTTTTAAATACCTAAAAGTATTTTTAATTAATTAATTCTCATTAACTAATTAAAAATAAACTTTTAAATGATTTAAAAATAATTTTTAATGCAAAAACTAAAAATAAAAATGTTTTTGGTTTCTGAAAATTAATAAAAGCTTGGATAAAAATTTTCAGAATTTTTCAATGATTTTTACTATTTTAAATTAAATGTAGAAAACAAATGAAATAAAATGAAAATAAAATTGAATAAAAATGAAAGTAGTCAGAATCAAGGGCTGAGGTTTGAATGGATTGCGCGCGCATTGACTGGCGCCAGATCCAAAGGCTGTAATTCAAACTAACCTAATTAACATAATCTGAATTAATTAATTTAATTAAATATGATTAGGGTTTTAATGAGAGATCCTGTCCACCCAAATGCGCGCGGGTCAGCCCTAGTCAACTCATCCTACGCTTCACATTCAAACTTGCATTAATGACTCTGATTAGCCCTAAACAAATTCAGGTGGCCGGAGAAGACTTCCGGTCGTCTTCTCCGGCGAGACCTTCACCCAAACTCTCTCAAATCTTCACTAAATCATGCCAAACTCTCCAGATCAAGTCAACTAAGCATCCTAAACAACAATCCAGCCATCAAATTCATTTCTTTTTCGTGAATCATGAAGAACAAACAGAAATCAAGTTTACGGGCAAACTTTCAGATCAAGCATACAACCTCAAATCTCAATCATTTTCAAAAATAAAAGGTTCAGTGAACTCAGGGAAGCGTGTAGATCAATTTAGAAACAAGAGAAAGGAGTTCTGGAAAAATGAATTTCCATGGCTACCTGAATCGAAGCTTTCAAATCAGGGACTTTCTGGCCAGTTTCCTGCCTCCAATCAACTCCAATGGACCTCTTGAGAAGCTTTCAATGCTTGTTTGAAGTTTATAATGGTTGGTTTGAAAGATTGCTGAAGTTCTGCTCAAAGAGGGGCAGAAATCGTATTTTGCTTTCAGTGAGTTTCAGGCTATGGTGATGGGTGGTTTTTGATCAGTGAAGCATGTTGAGATTGTTTGTGAAGTTTGTTTGTGTGTTTGCAGCTTGTGTGATCAGTTTCAAAGAGTTTTGCAAATGGAGCATAAACTTGGAACTAGGGCTTGGGGAGTGTTTCAGCATGAAGTCTTATGTGCTTTGGCTTGCTTTTGATTTGTATAAACAATTGTGATAGGTCAGAGAGTGGGTGCTGGCCTATTGTGATTGGTATGGGTCTTTGGCCAAAATGTCAACTTGATTTGTACTTGAGGTATGGGCAATGGTACAACTTGCTTTTTGGCTTGCTTTGGCTCAGCTTGAATCAAGGAATGCTATGGAAAAGGTTTAGAGGCAATGCAGCAAGTGGTTTGTAACTTGTGATAGGTTTTGCAAGTTGGTTCATGTTTGCCCCCTTTGACATTTCTTGAGTTTCAAAGCATCAAAGTGCAAAGTTCTTTGGCCCATTCTGAATTTTAGAGGTCATGTGATCATGTTGTGAAGAGATTGTACACATTTGAGGCCCTTAGAACACTTGATCATAGCATTTTGCAAAATGCCTCTTTGGTAGAAAACTTCAAATTATGTGATTTTAGCCAACTTTGACAAGCCATAACTTTTGATCCAAAATGAATTAGGTCAAGTTCTTGTACTTTTTGAAAAGGGAATGATCCATTCTACAACTTTCATGACCAAAGTTTTTCCATTTGAAGCATTTTTGAATCAAAAAGCAAGGGTTGAAAAAGTTTCCCAAAATGGCAATTTTCATTATAAGTCAACTTTCCCAAAAAGTCAACTTTGCAAATGACTTGAGATTCTTCAATTTTGTGAACTTCCAACATCTTCTATGATCAAATAAAGACCATACACAATCAAAATGATGAAGAACACCCCTTTGGTTGGGTCATTGGGGGCCTCAGATGCCCTGATTTTGCACTGGCTTGCTCAAAAAGTCAACTCTTGATTAGATGACTTCCCCATGGAATTTCTTCATGAAAATTGATATGCATGATCCCTATACCATATAGAGACCAATAGAAACAAGAATGACCAAAATATTTGGAGTTATGGCCTTTGAAACCAAAACCCTAGTTCTAGGTCATCTGGGCAGTTAAACCTGGCTCTGCTACCATGCCATTCCCAGTTCTTGTGATTCTTTCACATTCTTGACTTTGAGGGGATATGATATGATGCTTGAACATGCATGGACCCCTTTGAAGTGATTGATGACCTTTGGATTGGCTCAAGAAGCTCTTGGATTGCTCAGATCACAAACCCTAGATGCAGATGACTTTGAACCAATGCAATGAATCAAAAATGTAACATGAGATGCTATGTTTGTGTTTATGCATATGAGGAGATCACAAGCCATGGTGTGAATGGGTGAGAGCAAATTTGGGGTGTTTACAGGGACGACCATCGGATAAAATGATGAAGGACGATCATCAGGAAGGTGAAGGACGATCACCTAGCAGGGGACGCCTGCTAAAATATCACGACATAAGACGAATGTCGGATAGAAAAGGGTTCCAATAATGGAGACTCCGCTGGGGGAATGATGAGGGTCGGTCCTCAAAAGGTGAAGGACGATCACCTGGCAGGGTACGGCTGCCGAAAGTATCATGACATAGGATGAATGTCAGATAGAAAAGAAATAATTTCACTGGGGATTTTCTGGGGAATAGTAAACACGGACGAGTGCTTACAAAGAAGTAAAATGTATAAGTGACACGGACGGGTGTAAAAAAAGAGTATGTAAAGTTCTGTATTCAAAAGAAGGATATTTGTGGCTTATATCTGTAGGGGGTGATATGACACAGACGAGTGTCAAATGAGTATATATAAACATGTATTTATGTTGAAAAGTGTAAAGGGGACGCTTTGGATTTCTGTTGGGGAAATTGAGAGGTATGTGGCATTGCCGATATTTACAGGTGATTGGTTCAAAACCTGACTTGTGATTATGCAATATGTTTGATTTTTTCTGTAATGCTCCGTATTAGACGAAATGCTACGCGTTTAGGGGAAATATGATGCGAATGCTATGATTATGCAAAAGATACCGATCCGGGACTCGGATCCCGCTATTGTGGAGATCTCTGGCTGATCTGCTTGAAAGAATATCCCAGCTGGGGATGAGATCATTGGTAGACATGATAAAATATACGACTCTGCTTGGGGAAATAGGTCACTGATAGACCTATCTTTGTAATGAGGAGCCCAGCTGGGGATGAGAAAGCTTCTGTCACTTTGTTGTGTGGGAATTTCAGACATTGCTCGTCTGGGAGAGGCTGGAGCTCTATGGGGAGATGGTTCCCTGTCTAGTACTCTGTTGGGAGAGGAAGGACCACTGAACGACCTTCCTAGAGATTTCTGTGGGGATCCTGCTGAGGATGATGATATCTGACAACCGAGGTGGGGAAATGAGCACCTTCTGGTACTGCTCTGAAAGATATGTTGAGGAAGTAATGATTTGGAAACTTGGCTGGGGAAAACCTTTCATGCCCCATGTCGTGTGTTGAACACCTGCAATCCTGTTAAGACAAAGAAACGCACAAGTACCCCGAGGCATCCCTTACTGGATTCCATCATAGGAATTTAGACACTCCCGGGAGTAAGTAATATATTTCCTGCAAGCATGTGATTAAAAAGGCGCATCTGTTTTTTATGCAAACATTATATCAAAGATATCAGACATTTTTTGCAAACGAGATAAAAATGTACAAGACGAGATGTGACTGGAAATTCTGATTTTATTAATTTGGGTGCCCTGAATTGGCAAATACAGTCAAAGAAACAGATCCCTGAAATGAGGAGATTGTTACAAAATTGAGAAACAAAAAGGTGTTGGCAATGTCGATGACGCTTTAGCGAGCTTCCTCTTGCTATGACTCGTATAACCTTGACGTTCTTCTCATCTTGCTTTATGAAGAAGGCTGATTCTGACCGATGCTTTAACCTTTCGAAGCTTGCCATGTTGCAAGGAATACAGACGAATTCAGAATGCAGTTGTTCGCTTATTCCATGATTTTGCATGGATCGCCCTTTCAGGTTTTCAATCCACCGGGATACCCATTTTTGCCTGAGTTGTCCAATGTGGCTTTTCAACTCAGCGGGTGTACATTTTTCTTTATTTTCCCTTATTTTTGCCCGAGTCTTTTGTAGATGTTTAGAATTTGCAGAATTTTTGACCAACAAGAAATGTTGAATTCAGTTCAGAATGTCCTATCAGATGTTGGGACATTATCAAACAGAGTATAAGAACTTAATTCAGGATGTTACACCAGATGTTGGGACATTGTGTAAATGACTTAAGTTCAGGATGTCCCAACAGATGTTGTGACATCTCAAACCTGCTACCAGAATTAATTAATGACTAACTGATCTGAGTAATTTAAGGAAAGTTATCTGGAATTAATTATGGATGGACAAAAACAGAATAAGGCGCATCTGTAGGGAGTGTTGTTATGAGACTTCAGCATAATCAGAAGAACTAAATCACCTAGAATCTAGGAAGTAACAAACCCTAATGCAAGGTGGAAGCTGCATGCGTTTTAGGACTGGAATAACCTACAGAAAGCCCAAAATCCAAACACCTATTTAAGCAACAGAAACTCTCAGAATAGAGCACGAATTTCAGAAGACAAAATAGGGTGTTTTGAGTTTTAATAGCAGGTTGTGTTATTGTACCACTTTATGAGCTTTTAAGCAAAAGTGTATTTGTGTCTTGATTGAAACTGTGAAGTAAGATCAAGCTATTTTGTTTGAAGGATGACTTCAATTTTATTAAACTTGTAAACAAGATCACTGTGTGATTGAGGGGGAGTGAGTTGGTACTCATATCTAAGTTGTGTCTTAGGTAGAAATTGCATTGGGTAGATATTAAGTGAAAGATTAAACTGGGTGGTTTAAGTCTAGAATTAATATTACTTATAGTGGATTTCCTCCTGGCTTGGTAGCCTCCAGATGTAAGTGTGGTTATACACTGAACTGGGTTAACAAACTACTGTGTTGTTTAATTTTCTTGCACTTTAAGTTTTGGTTAAATCTGTCAAGTGTTGGAACATCTCATAGGACATCTCATACCTGATCACAGAATTTCATCTTTTATTCTGTTTTTTACTCACCGGGATGCCCTATTTTTGCCTGGACTTACATTCTGTTTTTATGTCCAGCGGGTCATTTTATGCGAAGTATTTTTTAACTGCGTCTGAATTCACAGGGAATAAGAAATCTTCACCATCCATAGTAGTGAGCATCAGTGCTCCACCAGAGAAAACTTTCTTTACTATGAAAGGACCATCATAATTCAGAGTCCACTTGCCCCTGTGGTCTGTATGTGGAGGAAGGAGTCTCTTCAGCACAAGATCTCCTACTTGGTATTCCCGAAGCCTGACTTTCTGATCGAAGGCTTTCTTCATTCTCTTTTGATATAACTGCCCATGACAGATTGCAGCTAATGTCTTTTCTTCGATCAGATTCAGTTGATTGTACCGAGAATGGACCCACTCTACTTCATTCAACTTGACATCCATCAGTACCCGCAACGAGGGTAATTTAACTTCAACAGGTAGGACTGCCTCCATACCATACACAAGCTGATACGGTGTTGCCCCAGTGGATGTTCTGATTGAGGTGCGATACCCATGCAAGGAAAATGGTAGCATCTCGTGCCAGTCTTTGTAGGTGACCACCATCTTCTGCACAATCTTCTTAATGTTCTTGTTAGCTGCCTCAACAACACCATTCATCTTTGGCCTGTAAGGAGAAGAGTTGTGGTGTTGAATCTTGAAGTCCCGACACAGTTCTGCCATCATTTTATTGTTCAAGTTGGAACCATTATCAGTAATGATTCGCTCGGGCACTCCATACCGACAGATGATGTCTCTCTTTAGGAATTGGGCTACCACTTGTCTGGTGACATTTGCATACGAAGCTGCTTCAACCCATTTGGTGAAGTAATCAATGGCTACCAGGATGAATCTGTGGCCATTTGAAGCAGTCAGCTCAATCATTCCTATCATATCAATGCCCCACATGCCGAAGGGCCAGGGTGAAGACATCACATTCAAGGGATTTGGAGGCACATGCACCTTATCTGCATAAATCTGGCATTTGTGGCACTCTCTGGCATAGGCACAACAGTCTGCATCCATTGTGATCCAGTAGTAACCTGATCTTAACAACTTCTTAGCCATTGCATTTCCTCCAGCATGGGTACCGAAAGATCCTTCATGCACCTCGTGCATCATCAAGTCTGCCTCTTTCTTATCAACACATCTGAGAAGTACCATGTCAAAGTTTCTCTTGTACAATGAACCATCAGCATTCAGGAAGAAACTACCAGTTAGCCTTCTTAATGTCTTCTTATCATTGGATGATGCCCCAGGTGGGTATGTTTGATCCTCTAAGAAGCATTTGATGTCATAGAACCAAGGCGTATCATCTTTAGCAATGTCTACTGAGAATACGTATGTTGGTCTGTCAAGTATGGATACTGAAATCCGAGGTACAAAATTGGCAGCTTGAACCTTGATCATGGAGGAAATGGTAGCCAGAGCATCTGCAAACTGATTTACATCTCGGGGGATATACTCAAGTTTGACTATAGTGAAGAAAGTCAGTAATCTCCTCGTATAATCCCGGTATGGAATCAGATGCTCCTGGTGAGTGTACCATTTGTCGTTGGTCTAATTGATTAACAGAGCTGAATCTCCGAATACAGTGAACGTCTTGATCCTGAGGTTAATGGCTTCCTCAAGACCCATGATACAGGCTTCGTATTCAACTTCGTTGTTAGTGCAGTTAAAGGTGAGTTTTGCCGAGAAAGGCATGTGAACTCCCTTAGGTGTAATGAGTACTGCACCAACTCCACGACCATTCATATTAACAGCCCCATCAAACATCATTGTCCATTCTTCTTCTGGGTCAGGCCCTTCAGTGTGAACGGGCTCTTCATGATCTTTTTCTTTTAGGATCATGATGTCTTCATCAGGGAAGTCAAATCTCATTGGCTGGTAATCATCAATGGGTTGCTCAGCTAGATAGTCAGACAATACTCTTGCAACCCGTCCGGTAAGTGCTGGCTTCTCAAATATTTACTTGACTGGGTCCATCTTTGAGATCAACAAAGTAGTGTGGGTCAACATATACTGCCTTAGCCGGCGAGCAGCCCACACTAAAGCACAACAAGTTTTCTCGAGCAGTGAATAACGTTGTTCACAGTCGATAAACTTTTTGCTTAGGTAGTATATTGCATACTCTTTTCGACCAGACTCATCATGTTGGCCCAGCACACTGTTGCACCCCAAAATTTGCCCTCACAAGATAAGACTTTGTGTATTAAGAGGTTCACAAGGTTCACAAGGTTCACAAGACATCTTATGAGGTTCACAAGGTTCACAAAGTTCACAAATAGTCAGAAGATTTGACAATTCCCTCAGACAATGCATCCTCCTAAGCAGTGCATCCTAAACTAGGGTTTTGACTTTAATCAGGCTAAATGGATTTCCAAGACTTCAAGTGAGCTTCATAATATCTTATATGTGTTTAAGAATCCCCATGACAAATTTCATAACTTTTCTCAAAGGTTTGCTCAGTCAAATGATCAGATAAGTCAAAATCAGTCAAAGCAGTTAAAAAAGTCAAACTGAGGTCAATTGTGGTCAAACCAAAGTCAAACTTCATGTTTTTTGCCAACATCAAGTATATGAAGTAAAATTCATCATTTGATCAAGGGTTGATCATGATTCATCAAGGATATTTCAGATCATCAAGAATCAGGGGTTTCTAAATTAGGGTTTCCTTAGGAAACGTCAACTGAACTTTGACCAGCCATAACTTTCACATGCTTCATCACATTTTTTCCATCCAAAGCTCATTTTGAAGGAAATTGAATTCTCTACAACTTTGTGTCTCACAAGCCAAGCCTAAAAATGCTTCATTTGGAAGGTATGAGCTAAGACATTATAGGTCCTTTTGAAAGTCAACAAAAAGTCAACAACTTCAAAAGGGCATAACTTGAGAATGGTAAATTATATGGACATGAAACCAATGGGGTTAGTTAGAGGACTCTTCAAGCTTTCCAAAATGTCCAAGAACACCCTCATAGCATTAAAATTGAAGGATATGTGCCCTTGCAAAGTTGGGAAATTTTTAGGTGGTTTATGAAGGAAATAGGGTCTTAGAACCAAATTTTTCTAAATGGGCTGAACTTTTGGTGACCCAAAGTGATCCATGACATCATGCACGAAATTTATTTAATATTTTCATAATTTTATTTTATTTAATTTATTTATTATGATTTTTATATTAAAAAATCATTTTAAATTTAAATAAAATATCAAATGTGAAAATTTAAAATATATTTCTCTTCTAGAAGGTCATAAATATAATTTGGATTGAATTGATACAACATTGATGAAGATTGGCTTGAAATAGAAAGGTCTTATTCAAGAATATTTGAAATTTAAGTACTAATCTTTTTCAATCTCCAAAATCAAAAAGATCCACACAATGATCCAATATTTTTGACCTAATTCAGTCTAGTATAAGTATACAAGAGATCCCAATGCAAAGCTCACGGATTCCTTGCCTCAAGAGTAAGTTGCCACTTTCAAAAATTCATCACAAAATCTCAAATTCGGATTCTTCTCTAGAGGCCATTCCAAAGAGTTTTGAAGGTGTAAACATGTTTATTGGACATCCTTGAATCGTTCTCAATACTCATTTGCATCCAAAGCATCCTATATTGCATAAACCGAATCAACATTGCTCTTGTTTGAATTTTTTTCGATTTTCATTATTTGTGTAGTAATAATGCATTCTAACCATGTATTTGTGTTGAGTATGATGCCTAGATGATTTCTGGACAAAAAGATTGAAGAACCAAGCCCTAAACCGCAAGTTGCCATGGCTAGGGTTTTTGAATTGAATTTGGGATCCTTTGATTTAGTTAATATAAATTAATTCTAAAACTACAAATGAACTGTGTGATGTCTGGGGATCATGAAAATGTGATCAATTTGATGAAATTGTACGTATTTATGATGATATGAAATTGGCAGGTCTTGAGTGCAGGAAAAATCGCAGGAAATTTCCCAGGAAATTTCGCAGGAAAACCTGCGAAAATCCAAGGAAGAAGATGAAGCCAGCGCGCCATATTTCAAATTTGAATTTTGTTATAATATTTTTAGAATTGTTTGTTGAATTATATCACAGCTGCAGCACTAGCCCAGTGGTGAGGGACGCACGCGTATGACCTTAGAGCCTTGGTTCGAATCCTGGGCTCAGTAACTTTTTCTTATTTTTCCATTTAATTATCAAGCTTAATATATTATGCAATGTTGTGGATTAACTACCAGTTGCGCCCTCCCGGCTGGATGGTAAGTACGCCTGTGTGTTGTGTAAAGGTCCTGGGTTCGAATCCCCCCCAGGCCTTTTGTATTATTTCTTTTTTTTTTTGGCTTTGTCATGTTTTTCCAGGTTAACAACAAAATCTCATGGAGTGCATTGCTTATCACCTGCGCGCGCATGGCCTGGTGGCTGGTGTACTGGTCTTGGAGATTGCATTGTCCAGGGGCTGGGTTCGAATCCCAGCCCAGGTAAGTTTTTGTTTTTTCATTCTTTTTCTGTTTTTCCTATTTAATTTATATTATAGTTGAATAAATTTAAATAAATTCAAATAATGAAAAATAAATAGGATGTTTATATTATTTTAGAACTCATTCTTTTTAATTTTAATCTTATAAGAAAAATTATTTATTGTTGTAAATTATTAATATTGTAAAAGTTTGTATAGTTATTAATTAATTCTAATTCATTTTTCTAAAATATATATATAAACCCTAAATTTCTAAAACCCTAAAATATTTTGTAAAAACCTAATTAATTTTTTATAAACCCTAATAATACTTTTAAACCCTAATTATTTCATGTGAATATTAATTATGTCCATATTTTTATTATTTAATTTAATTCTTGTATATAAATAATTAAAATTTTTAATTTAATTTTGTAAATATAATAATATGATTATTCAATTATAATTAATCTTATTTTCATAATATGTATATATTCTATAACTTGTTTATAATTTAATTCTTGTATGTAAATAATTTTTAATATATGCTTAAAAATAATTAAAACTTGCTAATTGAAATTTTGTAAATATAATTTATTTTCATAATATGTTTATAATTAACCTAATTTTTATGATTTGTACATAATTTAAAACTTTATGATAATTAGTATATAATTGTTTATGTTTTCTCCTTACTCTTAAAAAATAATTGTTTATATAAAAATTGAACTTTTAATTATTATGCTAATATTCTTGTTTATTTTATTATTAATGCTATTTATTTTCATATGATATCTATTTTATTGTTACTAACCCCATTTATATATTGTGATCTATTATTATTATTATTACTAACCCAATTATTTATTATTATTTATTTTGCTTATTTATTTAATTTGTTAATAATTATTATTATGTAATTGTCTCCTTTATGTAATATTTTAATAGTAATATTTATTTTTAAATGCTATGGTTAGTAAAATAGGGAGTGAAACATGTTTGTATTTAAAATTGATTTAGATCATTAATTTTAAAAGATAAAATATTTGAAATTGTACACTCACACACGTAAGTCGATCTTTGATCGCCATCTCACTTCCTAAGGTTGCCTCTCAAGTTGCCTAATCAAAAGGTCAAGTAGGGTGTATAAAGCAAAGTCCCTAATCTCACATCATCTAGTCCCTAAACAGATAAAAAGATCAAGTCCCTTCGAATGTTGCCTTTGTAATGATCTTGTCCCTTTCGAATAAAGATGATAAGTCCCTTCGAATTGCTTATACACCCCACAGTTGCCTAAATAACAGATGTCCCTTCACTTGTCCCGTACATCCAAGGTAATGACTACCTATTCCTTAATAATAGGGATAGTCTTACCATTTAAAGGATTCAAGAACAGAAAAGACTTAAACATAGGGTAGGTTCCTCTTAGATACTTGCTCACTCTTCAAAACATTTCAAACACTTCATACATTTCAAACAAATTTTCAAAACAAAGGTTTTATACGCATCCGTACATGGATCATTATAAAACACTTAAGAAAATTTCTATTCACACACTTCACATTTCAAAAACATTTTAAAGTGAGCTAAGTAACTAAGAGCCCATGGATAACCATGGATGTAAAGGGTGCTAACACCTTCCCTTTACATAACCTACCCCCCGGACCCAAAAATCTTTTAAAAGGTCTTTCCTGTTCTTTTATGCCTTTCCTTTGGATAAAATAAAAGTCGGTGGCGACTCTTGCTATCCGCAACATAACTAAAGTCAGTTCTCCCACCGTGTTACAGAACTGGCGACTCTGCTGGGGATTTAATAAAAGAGGGGTACCCTTAGGAATTAGATCACTTTAAACTTGTTTGCTTTGTTTGCTTTACTTTACTTGTTGGGTGCTCTTATGTGTGAAAGATCCTAACCCGGATCTAGTGTACCTTAGGTAAATGGCAATAGACCAAGGAAACTGTACGGCGTATACCGATATGGTTGATCTGGTGGCCATAGTTAGTGTGACTTCTTGGTTGGTGCTTATGTTCCTTAAGTCAAGTTGAGGATAATATGAGGCTGCCATATGTTGTCAATACACTAACTAACTTTTAGAACCCTAGTTATCCCATCTTGGCCTTTAGAAAAGTAGTGAGATAACCGACTTTGGTGCAGACTGAAGTTGGTTGATACTCGATACTACACTCATTGAGATTCTAAACTTGGAGGGTTTTGGTTGGCAAGTAAGTTGCCTACTGAATAACTACCCTTGTGAAGGATCAATGATATTGAGATCCCTTAGAACCTGGTTACTTTTGTAGGACAGGATGAACCAACTAAACTTCAGGGGAGGGTACTTACCTTTAAACCTCATGCAAGCCTTTAAACCTAGGGCTATTGTGTGACTTGCTTGTGTGTGCCACATGTTTGTGATTGAGCATAACATCATAGCATCATCATGCATCATAAGCATAGCATTTTCACTAACCATTTCAAGTACCAAAGGATTTATCTTTGTTCTTTGTTGCAGGTCATGGCTTCTGCTCGTAGAAACACTATCCGGATCAACTTTGTAGGAATACCTCCTAAGCTTAAAGAAGTGGTCTCTCAAGTTTCTGAAAACTCCCAGTTCATCAAGAGACATGGTCACCTACTGGATCTGGTTACTTCAGGGTTCAATGAAGACATGATGAGTGTTCTGTTTCAGTTCTTTGATCCTAAGCACCATTGCTTCACATTCCCTGACTATCAGCTGGTTCCTACAATGGAAGAGTTCTCCAAACTTCTGAGTATACCTATTCTTGATCAGAAACCATTCACAGGTTTGGAAAAAGAACCTAAACCTGAGGTTATTGCTGCAGCTCTACATCTGAAGAAGTCAGACATTGTTCTAGAAACGAGAAGCGGAGTTAAGGGTATTCTTGCCAAGGTGTTGATAGAGAAGGCTCAAGTGTTCCTGAAAGTTATGAGTTATGATGCTTTTGAGGAGATCTTAGCCTTGTTGATTTATGGCTTAGTGTTGTTCCCCAATCCAGATCAGTTCATAGACGTTCACGCCATCAATATATTCCTGAGTCACAATCCAGTGCCTACATTGCTTGGAGACATCCTACATTCTCTTCATACTCGTACTACAAGGGCAAGAGGAACTCTGATGTGTTGCATACCTTTGCTATCTAGGTGGTTTATTTCTCACCTTCCTCGATCAGTAATGAAGAATGAACAAGGGTTCAGGTGGTCCAAAAGGATCATGTCACTCTCTCATTCAGATATCCATTGGTGCTCCAGATCTATGGAGAATGTCACTATCATTGACCATTGTGGGGAGTTTCCTAATGTGCCACTTCTAGGCATAAGAGGAGGCATTACTTACAACCCTTCCTTAGCTTTGCGACAGTTTGGTTACGCTCGGAGTGATGGTCCACATGACATGTTGATTCAGGGTATTGTGTTTGATTACGACAACGATCTTCAAGGTTACCGTCAGAGATTCATACGAGCATGGGGAAAAGTGAACAAGGTTGACAGCAAGACTCTGGAACCTAAGTACACTATTCCTATGGAAGCTTATCTCAGATGGGTGCGATCTCGTGCTCAGACTCTCATGATGCCATATCCTGCTATCCTGCCAGTTATCATGGAACCTGTTGCTGAAGGAGATACTTCGTATACCATCCTTCACCCAGATATGCCCGCTGACATGGAGGAGTTACAGAGGTCCTGGATCCAGTTGAAGGAGCAAAGGGATACCTTCGAGGCTCATTACAAAACAAGCCAAGAAAGAATCCTAGAACTAACAAAGCAACTTCACGAGGAACGGAATCTCAACTCATACCTCAACACAAAGAGGAAACGTCCATGGGAGACTTAAAACCCCATCCCTTGTATTTATTTCATTTCATTTTCTGTAAGCCCAAGAGGCAAAACAAATTTATTACTAATAAAAGTTCACCTTCTTGTTTGTTTAAGCAAATTTAAATCCTGCGGTCCTTGAAAACATTGCATATACATTCACATATCATATCATTGCATCACAGGTTTATTGTGCACAGGTTTCTTATCTTCTCGCTGTTTATTTCAGCAATGGCTCTTGAGCAAACAGTTAAGGATCTCCAGGCACAAAATGCACAGTTCCAAGAGCTGATCCTGAACTTGTCCAAGGGGCAGGATGAATTGAAGACACTGCTGGCCAAGAAGACTAAGAAGACTAGAAGGTCAGGAGGCCTGATCAACATGGGAAGAAGGTTTAGAGGTCCTGTCAAAACCAAGGAACAGGTTGAAGATTATGAGTCTGAAGAGTTTGAGAAAGAGGGAGGCAGTCTCCACAATACAATGGGGGACTCTGATTCTGAAGCTAATTACTATCATGAGCCCAATGAAGATAAGTTCAAGATGCTGGTGGATAGAATGGATGCTATGGAGTTGCAAAAGTCTTCTGGGATGGATTTTGAAGACCTGAGTTTGATATCTGGGGTAGTCATACCCATTGGTTTCAAGGTTCCTACTTTTGTTGTTTATGATGGTGTCTCTTGTCCCAAGCTGCATCTGAGGTCTTATGTCCGGAGAATCCAACCCCATACTGCTGATAAGAAGTTGTGGATCCATTTCTTCCAAGAGAGCTTATCTAGAGCTCAATTGGAATGGTACTATCAGTTGGAGAGTGTCAACATCCGTGATTGGAATGATCTTGCTGAAGCCTTCTATAAGCAATATCAATACAATGCTGATTTAGCCCCTACTCGCATGCAGCTTCAAAGCATGTCCATGGGTGCTAAAGAAAGTTTCAAGGAGTATGCCCAGAAGTGGAGAGATTTGGCTGGAAGAGTGCAACCCCCTCTAACTGACAGGGAGTTAGTTGATATGTTCATGTGCACGTTGAATGGTCCTTTTTACAGTCATCTCATTGGAAGCTCATCATCTGGCTTCACTGAGTTGATAATGACAGGAGAGCGCGTAGAAAGTGGTATCAGGAGTGGCAAGATCAAAGTGGGTGCTTCTTCATCCAGTACTACAAAGAAGCCCCCTAGCGGGAAGAAAGAGTCAAATGTTGTTTATGGTCAACCTGATCGTAATAGAAGGCATCAGTCTGTGAGTGCAGTTCATATCTCCAATCCAACTCCTGCAACAACAGAGCCACCACAGGGAAATCAACAGAGGGCTAGAAGGCAGTTCACTAAGATCAACATGTCAATGGCCCAAGCCTTGCAACACTTGTTGAAGGCTGAACTTATCACTCTGAAAGATGCTCCTCAGAATCCTAATGTTACCTCTCCCAGGTACAATCCTAATGCACGATGTGCATTTCACTCGAATTGTCAGGGACATGATACCAATAGTTGCTGGGTATTAAAGAACAAAATTCAAGATATGATTGAGGCTGGAGAGATTGAGTTTGACCCTCCGGGTACTCCAAATGTGATTACTGCTCCCATGCCAAATCATGAGAAGGCTGTCAATGCAATTGATGAAGATTCACATATCTCTTCAGTTGCAGAGTTGATCACACC
The DNA here is from genome assembly GCA_963966055.1 of Lathyrus aphaca. NCBI lineage: Eukaryota > Viridiplantae > Streptophyta > Magnoliopsida > Fabales > Fabaceae > Lathyrus > Lathyrus aphaca. The sequence goes on along the minus strand of OZ014523.1, from coordinate 338,421,350 downwards.
ATTGTCTGTTATCAAGAAGAAGTTAGTACAAGCTGGGTTCTTTCCAGGTTGTCGTGATGATTGTGTCTATTGTGCTTATAAGCCGGATAGTTGCTGGAGGTTGAAGAACGGAATTCAACGTCTCATGAATAATTACACCATAATATTTGAGAGGACACCACCTTTTGTGGAGAGTATGGTGGATCACATAACTAAAAGTGCGAAAGTTGAAGAGGTGGATATGGTTGATAAAGTGCCGGTAAGGATTACTTCCAAGGGACCTGTTAAAATCACTCATAAGGGTCCAATTAAGATTACTGCTGAAGGCCCTGTGAAGATTGTTGCTGAAGCTAGAGTGGCTCCTATAATCATTACCACTCCCGGTGCTATTTTGTATACTTCTGATAAAACTGTGCCATGGCATTATGGGTATGATGTTTATATCCATGGTGTTAAGCAGGAACCCTTAGCTGATATGCCTGTTGATGTTGATAACATTGCTGGATCTAGTAAGATCACACGAAGCGGAAGAATTTTCTCTCCTCCAATTACCTCCAAGAATGCAGTTACTCCAGCTGCTACCTCCACCACCGATGCTCGGGGCAAAGGTCCTGTTATTGAACCTATATCAACTGATGTGCCAGCTACTGATGATCTCTCTAAGCAGATGGAAGAAGTATTGAAAATCATTCGCAAGAGTGATTATGACATTGTTGATCAATTGGGGCATACTCCCTCCAAGATTTCTATGCTGTCTTTATTGTTGTGCTCTGAGGCTTATGCCAAGGCCCTGATTAAATTTCTGAAGACTGCTCATGTACCAAATGAAATTTCTGTTGACCAGTTCGAAAATTGTGTTGCACACTTGACCTACGATAATGGGTTAGGTTTCTCCGATGCTGATTTGACTCCGGCCAAGAGGGATCATAACAGGGCTCTACATATCTCCATTGAATGCAGGGGCACTACCCTGTCACATGTATTAATAGACAATGGTTCCTCTCTGAATGTGTTGCTCAAAGAAGTCCTGAATAAGCTTAGTCCTGAAGATGCTGTGTTGAAGCCCAGTAATATAGTGGTGAAAGCTTTTGATGGCTCGAGAAGAGTGGTGCATGGGGAAATTGATCTCCCAATCAAAGTTGGTTCTCAGGTCTTCAATGCTACCTTTTATGTCATAGATATTCGTCCGTCGTATTCTTGTTTGCTTGGGCGTCCCTGGATCCATGGGGCAGGCGCTGTAACCTCCACCTTACACCAGAAGCTGAGATATCCGGTAGAAGGAAAAGTCGTCACTGTTTACGGAGAGGAAGGGTATATGATTAGCCATGTGAACACCTTTAAATATCTTGAAGTGGAAGGTGAATATGTTGAAACTCCGTGTCAGACATTTGAAGTGGTTCCTTGGATTGTTAATGATTATGAAGCTCCTCCTGTTGTCAAGAAAGTTCCTGTGGTCACCAGAGTACCTCCTACAATGGCCTCCCTTAAAGATGCTAGAGCTGTGGTGGATGAAGAGTCCCAGAATGCTGTTCGTCGTGCTCGTGCTGTTCGTATCACCAATCAGAGGATTATGAAAGACCAGATCAATGTTGTGGGTGACTATGGTGAAGACTACAACTTGGATGCTTGGATTTTTCCTACTGTGGGTGCTGGGCTCAACAATTGGAAAGCTGAAGATGTTATTCCTATCTCCTTTAGTCAGGAGTAAATACTATTACTGTGTTATTACTTTTAAAGTTTGTAATTTCTTGAACAATTGAACTCTTAAGCCTTGTGCCTTACCCGGGGCACAATGGTGTGCTTGTTACGGGATGTCATTTCATTTGCATACTTCATTCAATAAAAATCAGTGGACGTTTCGTTTTCGTAAATATTGTGTTCCTTGTCTTTCTTTTCTTTTCTTTTTATTTTATCAGCTATGTGTTCTTACACACACCCACATCACTAAAATGCAGATCCTCATCCACTCTGGATCCTGTTGATAACAGTTCTACTATTGCCAATTATAATTTCGAGAATCCGATCTATCAAACTGAAGACGGAAATGAGGACGATTGTGAAGTACCTGTAGAGCTTGCTAGGTTGTTACAACAAGAAGAGAAAGCTATACAGCCACATGAAGAGCCAGTCGAAGTTGTGAATTTGGGAACTGAAGAAAACAGGAAAGAGGTCAAGATAGGGGCTGAATTAGAGGATAGTGTCAAGAGCAGATTGATTCAGATGCTACGTGACTATGTCGAGATCTTTGCCTGGTCCTACGAAGATATGCTAGGGTTGGATACAGACATTGTAGTTCACCGTTTACCAGTGAAAGAAGATTGTCGTCCAAAGAAGCAGAAGGTTCGTCGTATGCGTCCTGAAATGTCAGAGAAGATTAAAGCAGAGGTAATGAAACAGTTTGATGCAGGGTTCTTAGCAGTGACTTCTTATCCTCAGTGGGTTGCAAATGTGGTGCCGGTACCTAAGAAAGATGGTAAGGTACGTATGTGTGTAGATTACAGGGATTTGAACAAGGCCAGCCTCAAAGATGACTTTCCACTTCCTCATATTGATGTTCTGGTAGATAACACTGCTCAACATAAGGTATTCTCTTTTATGGATGGTTTTTCTGGTTACAATCAGATCAAGATGGCACCTGAAGATATGGAGAAGACAACATTTGTTACACAATGGGGCACTTTTTGTTATAAGGTGATGCCATTTGGTTTGAAGAATGCAGGGGCAACATATCAACGCGCTATGGTGGCTTTGTTTCATGATATGATTCATCATGAGATAGAGGTGTATGTGGATGATATGATAGCCAGGTCCCAGAATGAAGAGCAACACCTCGATCATCTACATAAGTTATTTGAGAGGTTGAAGAAATACAAGTTGAGATTGAACCCAAACAAGTGTACTTTCGGAGTTAGATCTGGTAAGCTCCTAGGTTTCATTGTCAGTGGAAAAGGTATTGAAGTAGATCTTGCGAAAGTAAAAGCTATACGAGAGATGCCAGCTCCCCGTACTGAGAAGGAAGTTAGAGGTTTCTTGGGACGATTGAATTATATTGCAAGATTTATTTCCCAATTAACTGCTACCTGTGAGCCAATCTTCAAGTTGTTGAAGAAAGATCAGGTAATGGAGTGGAATGATGAGTGTCAGACAGCCTTTGATGAGATCAAGAAATATCTTCTAGAACCTCCAATATTGATGCCACCAGTTGATGGAAGACCCTTGATTATGTACTTAACAGTGTTAGACAACTCAATGGGGTGTGTGTTGGGGCAACATGATGAGTCTGGTCGAAAAGAGTAGGCAATCTACTACCTTAGCAAAAAGTTTACCGACTGTGAAACAAGATACTCACTGCTCGAGAAAACTTGCTGCGCTTTGGCATGGGCTGCTCGCCGACTAAGACAGTATATGTTGACTCATACTACCTTATTGATTTCGAAGATGGATCCAATCAAGTACATATTCGAGAAACCTGCTCTCTCTGGAAGAATAGCAAGATGGCAAATGATCTTGACAGAATATGATATACAGTATACTACTCAGAAGGCCATTAAAGGAAGTATTGTGGCTGATCATTTGGCTCATCAAGCAGTGGATGATTATCAGTCAATGAGTTTTGAGTTCCCTGATGAAGACATTATGATTATTACCAAAGAACCTGGACAATATGACGGACCTGAACAAGGATCCCGATGGACTATGGTTTTTGATGGTGCTTCCAATGCACTTGGTAATGGTGTTGGTGTTGTGATCAGTTCCCCTGAAGGTTGTCATACCCCGATTACTGCAAGACTTTGTTTCTATTGTACCAATAACATGGCTGAGTATGAGGCATGTATCCTGGGTATCAAAGCTGATATTGATATGAAGATTCAGTTCCTGGATGTATATGGAGATTCAGCCCTGGTAGTAAGTCAGATTAAAGGAGATTGGGATACCAAGCATGATAATCTCATTCCTTACAGAGAGCATGTGTTGTCTTTGATCCCACATTTCAAAGAGATTACATTTGGACATATTCCACGAAGAGAGAATCAGTTGGCAGATGCCTTAGCCACCATGGCATCCATGTTTGAGATCAGTTGGGATGATGAAGCTCCCAAGATTACTATTGATAGATTTGAAAAGCCTGCATACTGCAATGAGATTGACACTGAAGTAACAGAGGAGAAACCTTGGTTCTATGAAGTAAAAAGATATCTTGAAGCTCAGGAATTCCCTGAAGGGGCATCTGTCAAAGATAGGAAGTTTCTGAGAAGGTTTTCTGCTAAGTTCTTTTTGAGTAATGGGATTTTGTACAAACGCAATCATGATTCAACTTTGCTTCGTTGTGTGGATAAGAAGGAAGAAACTGAGATTATGGAAGATATGCATGACGGGATCTTTGGCACTCATTCTAGTGGTCATACTATGGCAAAGAAGATATTGAGAGCAGGTTACTATTGGTCTACCATGGAAGCTGATTGCTACCAACACTCCAGAACGTGTCACAAGTGTCAAATCTATGCTGATAAAGTGCATATACCTCCATCACCATTGAATGTGTTGACTGCTCCGTGGCCTTTTACTATGTGGGGCATTGATATGATTGGTGAAATCAAGCCTACTGCTTCTAATGGGCATCGTTTCATCCTGGTTGCTATTGATTACTTCACGAAGTGGGTGGAGGCAGCTTCGTTTGCATCCGTTACTAAGAATGTTGTGGCTCGATTCATCAAGAATAATCTTATATGTAGGTATGGCATCCCTGAAAGGATTATTACTGACAATGGCTCTAATCTGAACAACACTATGATTACTGATCTCTGCACGCAGTTCAAGATTAAGCATCACAATTCTTCTCCGTATCGTCCGAAGATGAATGGGGCAGTAGAAGCTGCTAACAAGAATATTAAGAAGATTCTACAGAAGATGACTGTGACTTACAAGGATTGTCATGAGATGTTACCATTTGCTCTTCATGGCTATCGTACTACAATACGTACTTCAACAGGGGCAACCCCATTCTCCTTAGTATATGGTATGGAAGCAGTTCTGCCCATTGAAGTTCAGATACCCTCCTTAAGAATTTTGAAGGATGCGGGCTTGGATGAAGATGAGTGGATTCAGACTCGACTTGACCAGATAAATTTGATTGACGAGAAGAGGTTAGCAGCTGTTTGTCATGGCCAGATGTACCAGAAACGAATGATCAAAGCTTTTAACAAAAAGGTTAAGCCAAAGGTATATCAGGCTGGTGACTTGGTAATCAAGCGTATCATATTACCACAGGGTGATCCCAGGGGCAAGTGGACTCCTACATATGAAGGACCATTTGTAGTCAAGACAGTATTCTCAGGAGGTGCCATGATACTTACTACTATGGATGGTGAAGATTTCCCACAGCCTGTAAACGCATACATAGTTAAAAAATACTACGCATAAAAAGAGACCCGCTAGGTTGACTGGCCTAGGCAAAAATAAGGGCATCCCGGCAAACCAAAAGGGTTTGGGCAAAAATTAGGGATATACATATAAAAAAAATGTACACCCGGCAAGTCGAAAACCTGAAAGGGCGGCTTGGGCAAAAAAGGGTATCCCGGTGGATTGAAAACCTGAAAGGGCAATCCAGGCAAAAGTTAGGGATTAAAGCGTATGACTATGTCTCGTTTGGATCACCCATGAAACTACAACCAGTTGTGCTACTTAGTCAAGCTCGAACAGATAAAGCTCAATCCAATCGTTTCCGTCTCAACAGCAGAAGATGAGATACTTGAAGATAATGGCAATAGTAGAATTGAAACTCAATAAGGATTATTTCCCGCATAGCTGATTTTCTTTGTTTTGTAAAAACTTTATGAAAAATTCCTCTTACTAGGATTTCTGTCTCCTTGTACAAACCTACCTATGTATAGGTCACTTTTTGATATAAATAAAATTCCATCTTTGAATCCAGATTTACTTTTACCCTATTTACATAAGCGAAACGTCCATTGGTTGTGTTTGAATGTATGTATGCTTTTGAATATGATTGATGTTTACCAGAAATACATGAATGCTTAATATGATTGATGTTTACCAGAAATGCATGAAAATGCAGTAATAGTATTTACTAAGGACGAACGAGGGAAGGAATTCCACAAAGCTTCGCTGGTTCATCCTCACAAGACAGCTACAAGTCCCCCAGTAGGGCAAATCCATCTTCATAAGTACTTCGAGTCACATCTCCCCTGGAATTTATATCCATCTCTTTTATCCTCATACGGATAGTCGGGAATTTATTTTTCCAATAGAATACGACGAACGAAGACGGGAGGTTATGTATACCTTACTATCAAACGAAGACGGGAGGTTATGGATACCTTACTATCGAATGAAGATGGGAGGTTATATATACTATGTTATCAAACAAGACGGGAACGAGTTCCTCATATTCTTCAGCAACAAATCGGGATTTATTTTCTCTGGCCAGCAGTTGTTATACGAAGATATCCAGATGCTTCAGGCTGCATGATTCATACATACATCATTTACATCATAACATACATATACATAGATACATAATACATTACTTAAGTGCATCATATTATACATAATGCATAAGCTAATATTATCATGCAGAATGTTATAATCTTGTTTTTCAGATTAATTCTCCAGCAGACAAACTTCATCAACAACTTGTGACTATTGGGCCGTTGTTTATCCTCCCAAAAGTTATTCTTATACCTCAGGACGTTGTTTATCCTCCTGAAAGCATATCATGACTTTGGGCCGTTGTTTATCTTCCCAAAGGTTACATTATTATACCTCAGGACGTTGTTTATCCTCCTGAAAGCTTCTTATACCTCAGTACGTTGTTTATCCTCCTGAAAGCATATCATGACCTTGGGCCGTTGTTTATCTTCCCAAAGGTTACATCATTATACCTCAGGACGTTGTTTATCCTCGTGAAAGCTACCATTTCCTCAAGACGTTGGTTATCCTCCTGAAAGCATATCATGACTTTGGGTCGTTGTTTATCCTCCCAAAAGTTATCATTATACCTCAGGACGTTGTTTATCCTCCTGAAAGCATATCATGACCTTGGGACGTTGTTTATCTTCCCAGAAATTTCTATCTTCATATCTTGGACTGCTTTATCCTCCAAGAGACATATTTGAAGAACTTTTCTCCAAGTGGCATCTTTAAGCCCATTCAAAGCATATACAACAAGTCATCAGTATCATTCTACGCACCGGTGAGTGCAAATTTTTGGGCTTTTGTGTTCAATCCCCTTCAACCTTCCAGGTCACGACCGACAAATATACCAATCTAACCCCTCAGGTTTCAGAAAATTGAACAGGGGCAGCTGTTGCACCCCAAAATTTGCCCTCACAAGATAAGACTTTATGTATTAAGAGGTTCACAAGGTTCACAAGGTTCACAAGACATCTTATGAGGTTCACAAGGTTCACAAAGTTCACAAATAGTCAGAAGATTTGACAATTCCCTCAGACAATGCATCCTCCTAAGCAGTGCATCTTAAACTAGAGTTTTGACTTTAATCAGGCTAAATGGATTTCCAAGACTTCAATTGAGCTTCATAATATCTTATATGTGTTTAAGAATCCCCATGACAAATTTCAGAACTTTTCTCAAAGGTTTGCTCAGTCAAATGATCAGATAAGTCAAAATCAGTCAAAGTAGTTAAAAAAGTCAAACTGAGGTCAACTGTGGTCAAACCAAAGTCAAACTTCATGATTTTTTTCCAACATCAAGTATATGAAGTAAAATTCATCATTTGATCAAGGGTTGATCATGATTCATCAAGGATATTTCAGATCATCAAGAATCAGGGGTTTCTAAATTAGGGTTTCCTCAGGAAAAGTCAACTGAACTTTGACCAGCCATAACTTTCACATGCTTCATCACATTTTTTCCATCCAAAGCTCATTTTGAAGGAAATTGAATTCTCTACAACTTTGTGTCTCACAAGCCAAGCCTAAAAATGCTTCATTTGGAAGGTATGAGCTAAGACATTATAGGTCCTTTTGAATGTCAACAAAAAGTCAACAACTTCAAAAGGGCATAACTTGAGAATGGTATATGATATGGACATGAAACCAATGGGGTTAGTTAGAGGACTCTTCAAGCTTTCCAAAATGCCCAAGAACACCCTCATAGCATTAAAATTGAAGGATATGTGCCCTTGCAAAGTTGGGAAAGTTTTAGGTGGTTTATGAAGGAAATAGGGTCTTAGAACCAAATTTTTCTAAATGGGCTGAACTTTTGGTGACCCAAAGTGATCCATGACATCATGCACGAAATTTATTTAATATTTTCATAATTTTATTTTATTTAATTTATTTATTATGATTTTTATATTAAAAAATCATTTTAAATTTAAATAAAATATCAAATGTGAAAATTTAAAATATATTTCTCTTCTAGAAGGTCATAAATATAATTTGGATTGAATTGATACAACATTGATGAAGATTGGCTTGAAATAGAAAGGTCTTATTCAAGAATATTTGAAATTTAAGTACTAATCTTTTTCAATCTCCAAAATCAAAAAGATCCACACAATGATCCAATATTTTTGACCTAATTCAGTCTAGTATAAGTATACAAGAGATCCCAATGCAAAGCTCACGGATTCCTTGCCTCAAGAGTAAGTTGCCACTTTCAAAAATTCATCACAAAATCTCAAATTCGGATTCTTCTCTAGAGGCCATTCCAAAGAGTTTTGAAGGTGTAAACATGTTTATTGGACATCCTTGAATCGTTCTCAATACTCATTTGCATCCAAAGCATCCTATATTGCATAAACCGAATCAACATTGCTCTTGTTTGAATTTTTTTCGATTTTCATTATTTGTGTAGTAATAATGCATTCTAACCATGTATTTGTGTTGAGTATGATGCCTAGATGATTTCTGGACAAAAAGATTGAAGAACCAAGCCCTAAACCGCAAGTTGCCATGGCTAGGGTTTTTGAATTGAATTTGGGATCCTTTGATTTAGTTAATATAAATTAATTCTAAAACTACAAATGAACTATGTGATGTCTGGGGATCATGAAAATGTGATCAATTTGATGAAATTGTACGTATTTATGATGATATGAAATTGGCAGGTCTTGAGTGCAGGAAAAATCGCAGGAAATTTCCCAGGAAATTTCGCAGGAAAACCTGCGAAAATCCAAGGAAGAAGATGAAGCCAGCGCGCCATATTTCAAATTTGAATTTTGTTATAATATTTTTAGAATTGTTTGTTGAATTATATCACAGCTGCAGCGCTAGCCCAGTGGTGAGGGACGCACGCGTATGACCTTAGAGCCTTGGTTCGAATCCTGGGCTCAGTAACTTTTTCTTATTTTTCCATTTAATTATCAAGCTTAATATATTATGCAATGTTGTGGATTAACTACCAGTTGCACCCTCCCGGCTGGATGGTAAGTACGCCTGTGTGTTGTGTAAAGGTCCTGGGTTCGAATCCCCCCCAGGCCTTTTGTATTATTTCTTTTTTTTTTGGCTTTGTCATGTTTTTCCAGGTTAACAACAAAATCTCATGGAGTGCATTGCTTATCACCTGCGCGCGCATGGCCTGGTGGCTGGTGTACTGGTCTTGGAGATTGCATTGTCCAGGGGCTGGGTTCGAATCCCAGCCCAGGTAAGTTTTTGTTTTTTCATTCTTTTTCTGTTTTTCCTATTTAATTTATATTATAGTTGAATAAATTTAAATAAATTCAAATAATGAAAAATAAATAGGATGTTTATATTATTTTAGAACTCATTCTTTTTAATTTTAATCTTATAAGAAAAATTATTTATTGTTGTAAATTATTAATATTGTAAAAGTTTGTATAGTTATTAATTAATTCTAATTCATTTTTCTAAAATATATATATATATAAACCCTAAATTTCTAAAACCCTAAAATATTTTGTAAAAACCTAATTAATTTTTTATAAACCCTAATAATACTTTTAAACCCTAATTATTTCATGTGAATATTAATTATGTCCATATTTTTATTATTTAATTTAATTCTTGTATATAAATAATTAAAATTTTTAATTTAATTTTGTAAATATAATAATATGATTATTCAATTATAATTAATCTTATTTTCATAATATGTATATATTCTATAACTTGTTTATAATTTAATTCTTGTATGTAAATAATTTTTAATATATGCTTAAAAATAATTAAAACTTGCTAATTGAAATTTTGTAAATATAATTTATTTTCATAATATGTTTATAATTAACCTAATTTTTATGATTTGTACATAATTTAAAACTTTATGATAATTAGTATATAATTGTTTATGTTTTCTCCTTACTCTTAAAAAATAATTGTTTATATAAAAATTGAACTTTTAATTATTATGCTAATATTCTTGTTTATTTTATTATTAAGGCTATTTATTTTCATATGATATCTATTTTATTATTACTAACCCCATTTATATATTGTGATCTATTATTATTATTATTATTACTAACCCAATTATTTATTATTATTTATTTTGCTTATTTATTTAATTTGTTAATAATTATTATTATGTAATTGTCTCCTTTATGTAATATTTTAATAGTAATATTTATTTTTAAATGCTATGGTTAGTAAAATAGGGAGTGAAACATGTTTGTATTTAAAATTGATTTAGATCATTAATTTTAAAAGATAAAATATTTGAAATTGTACACTCACACACGTAAGTCGATCTTTGATCGCCATCTCACTTCCTAAGGTTGCCTCTCAAGTTGCCTAATCAAAAGGTCAAGTAGGGTGTATAAAGCAAAGTCCCTAATCTCACATCATCTAGTCCTTAAACAGATAAAAAGATCAAGTCCGTTCGAATGTTGCCTTTGTAATGATCTTGTCCCTTTCGAATAAAGATGATAAGTCCCTTCGAATTGCTTATACACCCCACAGTTGCCTAAATAACAGATGTCCCTTCACTTGTCCCGTACATCCAAGGTAATGACTACCTATTCCTTAATAATAGGGATAGTCTTACCATTTAAAGGATTCAAGAACAGAAAAGACTTAAACTTAGGGTAGGTTCCTCTTAGATACTTGCTCACTCTTCAAAACATTTCAAACACTTCATACATTTCAAACAAATTTTCAAAACAAAGGTTTTATACGCATCCGTACATGGATCATTATAAAACACTTAAGAAAATTTCTATTCACACACTTCACATTTCAAAAACATTTTAAAGTGAGCTAAGTAACTAAGAGCCCATGGATAACCATGGATGTAAAGGGTGCTAACACCTTCCCTTTACATAACCTACCCCCCGGACCCAAAAATCTTTTTAAAGGTCTTTCCTGTTCTTTTATGCCTTTCCTTTGGATAAAATAAAAGTCGGTGGCGACTCTTGCTATCCGCAACATAACTAAAGTCAGTTCTCCCACCGTGTTACACACACACCCCATTGACTATTCTAATACTGTCAAGTACATTATTAGAGGTCTTCCTTCGACTGGAGGCATAAGGATTGGAGGTTCTTGTAAGTACTCCTTGATTTTGTCAAAAGCCTTTTGGCAGTCTTCATTCCACCTAACCGTTTGTTCTTTTCTTAACAACTTGAACAAAGGCTCACAGGTTGCTGTAAGATGAGATACGAACCTTGAAATGTAGTTCAATCTACCTAGAAACCCCCGAACTTCTTTTTCTGTCTTCGGTGCAGGCATCTCTTGAATGGCTTTGACTTTTTCAGGGTCAACTTCAATTCCCTTTTCACTTACAATAAATCCCAGCAGCTTACCAGAATGCACCCCGAATGTGCATTTGTTGGGGCTTAGCTTCAGCTTGTACTTCCTCAGACGCTTGAATAGCTTCAACAGATTTACCAGATGGTCTTCTTCTGTGAGGGACTTGGAAATCATGTCATCCACATAACATTTAATTTCTTTGTGGATCATGTCGTGGAATAATGTTACCATAGCCCGTTGATAAGTGGCACCAGCATTCTTCAGTCCAAATGGCATTACCTTATAACAGAATGTGCCCCAGGGTGTGATGAAAGTTGTCTTCTTCATGTCTTCAGGTGACATCTTGATCTGATTATATCCTGAAAATCCATCCATGAAGGAGAATACCGAGAACTGAGCCGTGTTGTCGACCAATACATCAATGTGAGGTAATGGGAAGTCATCCTTCGGGCTAGCTCTGTTCAAATCCCGGTAATCCACACACATCTATACTTTTCCATCCTTTTTAGGCACTGGTACAATGTTAGCAACCCACGGCGGGTAACTAGTTACAGTAAGGAAACCGGTGTCCCACTGTTTTTGTACCTCTTCTTTTATCTTCATGGCCATATCCGGACGAGTACGGCGTAGCTTCTGTTTTACTGGAGGATAATTTTCCTTTAGTGGCAGCTTGTGCATAACAATGTCGGTATCCATACCTGGCATATCTTGATAAGACCAAGCAAAAACATCAACATATTCTCAAAGCATGTCAATAAGTTGTTCCTTTACTGAATCTTGCAGACGGGCCCCGATTTTCACTTCCTTCAAGTCTTCTTCGGTACCAAGATTAACTGTCTCAACTTCCTCCTGATGAGGAGTGATAACCTTCTCCTCTTGCCTTAACAATCTGGCTAGCTCTTTAGGTAGCTCATAATCTTCTTCAACCCCTTCATCGGCTTGATTAATCGGATTGTCGAAGTCATACGAAGCCATAGCAGTGTCGTTGTCGGTGCAGTCTGGAGGGCACTCTCTGCAAGGGTTTAGATTTATTCATTTTAGTGATCAATTTTATCTTGCTTAGAAAAAGTGAAAATGAAGTTATTATTTTTGAAAAACATTTCCATTTTATTTTTGTACAAAAAATGAAAAATGAAAAACAGTGAGCAGGAAAAAAGAGAGACTCATTTGCAAAAGATGTCCTGATATTCATTAATTGATCGTTTGCACAAAATACAAGATGGCCCGATTACAAAATGAGCCCTGAACTCTTGGGCAAGATGCAGGACTTGATGCATGCTTAAAGACAGGAAATAATAATTACTCTGCAGGAGTAACTCTTATAATTTCCTGGGAAGACCAGTTTGAGACTTGGTTCCCCGGGATCCTTGGACGTATCCAGTTTTCCAGGTTGCGTTCGTCTTCTTCCTCGTCTTCCAGACTGTTCACAGCATCTGGGGTAAGCATTCCCCCGCTGACAAATTTGGGCTCTGTTGCAGCCTCTGGTTGATCTTGTCGAGTTGGTCTGTAACCCAACCCGAATCTGTCTTCTTTCTTTTCTACTGGCAGCAGCTTGCCCCAGCCTTAAGCGGTACCCTCCTCAACAACCTTCCGGGCTTGTTGATACGAAGTGATGGAAGTTCCAGATACAGCAGTGGCTTCATTGATGTTAAGGGCCTCAAACCCCTGACTCATAGTCTCATGGATCTCCCCATCCATCTCTATATACTTATAAGTAGCCAGCTGGCTAACAAAAATGTCTTCCTCCCCGCAGATTGTGATGATCTGGCCTTCCCACTCAAATTTTAACTTCTGGTGAAGGGTAGATGTAACGGCGCCAGCGGGGTGAATCTAGGGTCTACCCAACAAACAGCTGTAGGCTGGCTGTATGTCCATTACGAAGAAGGTAGTTTTAAAGGTTTGTGGGTCAATCAACACAGGTAAATCAATCTCTCCAAGCACTGATCTCTTAGAGCCATCAAATGCTCTCACCACCAAGTTACTTGGATGCAATGCCAAACCATCATATTCCAGCTTCACCAAGGCTTTCTTTGGGAGGACATTGAGCGAAGACCCAGTGTCTACCAGCACATGAGAAAGAACAGCACCTTTGCATTCTAAGGTGATATGTAAAGCCTTGTTATGGTTGTGTCCCTCCGTCGTTAAATCAGCATTTGTGAAGCCCAACCCATGACTGGTGTTTACATTTGCAACCACTGTTTCCAGCTGATTAACCGTAATCTCTTCCGGCACATATGCTGCGTGCAGGACCTTCAACAATGCATTCCTGTGGGCTTCGGAACACATTAGCAATGATAATATAGAGATTTTGGAGGGCGTCTGATGAAGCTGGTCCACCACTTTGTAATCACTCTTTTTTATTATTCTCATGAACTCGTCCACTTCTTGTTCAAAAGATGCCTTCGGAGTTTCTTTAACAGTTGGCTCTTCAAGTACCACATTCTTCCCTTTTTCCTTAGCAGCAGCTTTTGCTTCAGCATTGGGTCTTGGTGTTTGTGAGGCAAAAAGGTGTCCGCTTCTGGTGAAGCCTCTGCCTCCCCCAACATTGTCAACTTGTGGTGGAGAGGTTGTTGAATCTAGAGTGATCTTCTTTCCGTTGCAGTAGAGATCAGAGCCATAGTGCCAAGGTATGGCATTACTTCTTTCATAAGGAACAGGTCCAGGAACCGTAATGGTAACCGGACTGATTGTTGCAGCGGAAGGAACTGTGATGGTATGTGGGTCGTAATAGATTGTGACTGGAGATCTGACAGGAGGTGTTGCAGTTTGTTGTTGGAAATTGTTGTTGGGATGAACATTTGCCGGGTCATAATAGATCGTGACCGTTGAGACATCTTCATTAGTGTTTGCTGGTGTTGTAGGCATTTCCGTTGATAAGATGGGTGCTGATGTTGTAGAAGTAAATGTTGTTGAACTTTGATCTATTGAAATAATGGATGGAGTGATTGCTGGAGTTGTGGATGAATCAGTGGGAATGATAGTTGTTGCGGTTGTTGGAGGATCTATTGTTGCTGAAGAAAGGATTGTTGATGTTGAAGGAGAATCCATTGTTGCTGCAGGAAGAGTTGTTGCTATTGAAGGAGCTGTTGTGGTAATTTGCAAAATTAAATCTTTGATAAGGCCATCTATGCCAAACCTTAGCTTTTCACAACCATTAATAGCAGTTTTGCACGATTCGCAGCAGGCCCCACAGCCCGAGAGCACTTGACATCTTAAGAGTTGAGCTTTGACTTCTGCCAATGGTGTCCTAATTTGTGCAACATTATCAATCAGTGCAGATGGTTGATCTTCCCCTATGGCATTAATCTTGGGCCCACCATGATTGGGCATAGGATTTCTGTTAACATTCGGAGGAGGTGCAAAATTGAGAGCTTTGGAATCAACCAGATCTTGAACCTTCATTTGCAAGGCTCTGCACTTCTCGGTATTGTGACCAGGTGCGTTGGAGTGGAAGGCACACCTAGCATTAGCATCATAATTCTTTGGGAGATTGAGAGGATCTGGTGGAGCCAATGTCCTTAACTCAACCAGGTTAAGCTTCAGGAGTTGTGGTAGTAAAGCAGCATAAGGCATAGGGATGGGGTCGATCACCCTATTTGCTTGAGATGACTTCTGTTGAAAGGGGCGCTGCTGTTGGTTGTTGTTGTTACTGTTGTAAGTTATTTGTTGCGGAAAATGAGACTGTTGCTGATAGTGTTGTTGTTGTTGTTGTTGTTGATAAAGTGGTTACTGTGGAACTGGAGCCGGGATAGTAACGACTGCTATTGATCTGTGAGAATACTGGGGTCTGCCCCTGCCTGCATGGATGGCATTCGTTTCACCCGCCCTTCGGGGTCCTGCAAAAGGTTTTCTGGGGTTGTTGGAGGAGCTTGCACCATTGTCAGAGATTTTTCCCATCTTCAAAAGACTTTCAATTCTCTCACCAGCTATAACTACATCGGCAAAACTAGTGGAAGAAAAAGCAGCAAGTCTATCAATATAAGTTCCCTACAAGGTATTCATAAACATGTCAGCCATCTCTCTTTCTGACATGGGTGGCTGGACTGCAGCAGCAAGCTGTCTCCACCTCTGAGCATAATCCCGAAAGCTTTCCCTTGAAGACTGAGACATGCCCATTAGAAGAGTTCTATTGGGGGCCATGTCTAGGTTGTACTGGTATTGCCGGATGAAGGCTTCGGCCAAATCCTTCCCACATCTTATAGTGGTCCTTGTCAGATGCGAATACCATTCTCTTGATGCTCTAGTCAGGCTGTCCTCAAAATAGAACATCCATCACTTCTCATCCATGGTATAAGCCTTGAGTCTTCCAAAGAAGGATTGCAGATGAGTACGCGGGCATGAGGTACCATTATATTTCTCGAAGCAAGGGGGTTTGAATTTGTGGGGAATCCTCACCCCATCTACCAACCCCATATCCATCACGTTAAAGCCTAAAGAATTCTGGGACTCCAAAGACCTCAGCTTTTCAGCAATCTCATCCAGTCTTCTGTCATACACTTCATCCCCAGCCCCAATAACAGTGAATTGTTCTTCTTGGGGATCCTCTTGCAGGATTCTACCCCCAGCAGTATTACCTTGAACATTCCTTGTGCCATTAACATCCGGATTCAAATGGGGCCCAAACTCTGGTGGGTCGATACAGGGTTTTCCTCGTTCATTATTGCTAGTTCCTCTTGTTCCGAGGTGGGGCTCTTCAGGTGTCTGCCTTTCTACCAGCTCTCTCACCCTCTCTTGGCTCTAGGCTAAACCGGTCATCACAGCCATAAACTGAGACATTTGGTTTCTCATCTCGACCCTTTCGTTTACCATCTGATTTCTCACTTCATTCAGGTCCTGTTGTACCTGCTCCATCTGAATTCCTGGAAGGTTGTTACGTGTTGGGTACCGGTGCGTGCGGTTGACAGGGAATACCCTGCGACGAGCAATGTTTCCTGAAAGCACAACAAAGTGAGAAACAAGTAATAAACTAAACCTACAAAACAAAGAAAGAGTTAGTATGCAATGCAGTATGCTTATTTGTTTTCCAAGGTATCCGATTTGGTTCTTTGTTTTGACCTTTCCAGACCTCGAGGAGATGCTTGATGCTGTTGAGAGAAAACCCACCAAAATAAAACAAAATGATATATTACAAATAATGAAAATACATAGTCTGTTTACAATACATGCCCATGGTGGGTCAAAAATACAACAAAAAGGAAAAGTACATCAAAAGAAAGGAAATACAAGCAAAAGTAATCAGACATCCAGTCCATGGTCATCTTCCCTGACTTCCTTCAGGAGGGCCTCAGTCACCGGACCAGCTGGATGCTCTGTAATGGTCCTAATGAGGAGGTTCCTGGTAGCAATGGCATTAGTCAGCTTCTTATGCCTGTCCTGATCCTTTGATCTCTTTAACCCCGCTCGGAGCTTCAATTCTGTTATCTCCTTCTGAGCTGCCAACAAAGCTTCCTGCTGCTTCTTCTCATTGGCCTCCAGCTGCTCAATCTTGGCATGAGTCCTCTGGTCTTCTTATGCACGGGCTTCGGTGATCCTGATCCACCTAGCCTGGCTTTCCTCCAGGTAATGCTCAGCCCTAGCTTTCTGAATCTTGGCCTCCTTACAGGAATTCTTCAATATCTGTTCCCCTGTTCTTGCTTTCCTTATGTAGTCATCTGTCCTCTCAATCTTGGTCAGATGCTCAGTCTTGAGTCTTTCCAATCTCTCAATGTCCTGGCGACTGTCATTTCTTTCCCAAAGAGTCTTCTTCAGGGCCTCAGATAGCTGATTATTCCTCTCTTTCAGCTTTTCAAATTCCTCCAGGCTAACAGTTGCTGTAGGCTGTACTGTAGAAGGTACAGGTATGTCTTCCAAGGTGAAAGGCATTCTGGTAATCTGAGCTCTAGTACGGGACCAGTCAAAATACTGGGCTGAAGCAACATTGTTACATCTTCCAAGGATGGATGTCCCTTTTGTATGGATGTTGTCCCAAGCCCAGGAAGCTTGCCTGACAACAGCTGAATTAGGTTGCACTTCACAGTATAGGGTCTCAGATAAATCCTGTCCTCTAGGAGGGTGAACTAAGGCATATCCCAATTGTCTCTTAAACAGTAAAGGGTTGTAATTGATGCAACCTTTTACTCCTATTAGAGGCACATTAGGGTATTGTCCACAGCTGGTAATAATATCCTTGCCTTTGGTGCCCTGGGTGCACCATCTGATGTTAAGGCAATGAATCTCCTTGCCCAATTCTTCTGCTGGTGTAGGTTCAAGAAAGCATCTGATTTAGGTAGGTGTCTGAGTAGCCAAGAGTAGAACAAGGGAGCACAACATCTGACTAACTTCCCCCTTTTCTTTTCATTTCTCTGATGGATGGAGTAGTAAAAATGCCCTAGCAATGTAGGCACTGGGTTCCTCAGCAAGAACAAGTGGATGGCATTCGTACTCACAAATTTAGGCTCATCTGCAAACAATATAGCCCCATATATGTTGAGGGCTAAAAGTGCACAGACTGCCCTCCATTCTCCCACTACAGCCTTCAGGATGACCTGAGAAATCAAGAAGTCTAGATGTAAACCAGGGATCCCAGCTTTTGTTGTCATGTTTTGCTCAATAAGGGCAGGCTCCAAGTGCAATGCCCTTGCTATCTCTTCACTTCTGGGAGCTGTCATCTCTGGGTTAAAAGGGATCCCTCCTCTGATAGGCACTCCAATCAACAAAGAAAAATCCTCCAATAGAGGTCCCATCTGGAAATCTGGAAAAGTGAAGCATCTGAGTGGGGGGTCATAAAACTGCAAGCATGTGAGGATCATGCTTCTCTGAGAAGAATCAAGATCCATGACCATGTCTAAAATACCCCCATAGTGTTCTCTGAACAGTGGGATGTGGTCAGGTGTGATGAGTGACTGGACCTGCCTGATACCAGTCAATATGGGCTCAAAGAAGTGATAAGATATGTTTTTTTCCTTGGAACATCCATGAGTACTGATGAAGAAGCTGAAGACAAATGCTGATGAAGATCACAGACTGAGAAGCTGAAGGTGAGTCTCGGCAGACTGATGCAGGTGTTGAGGGAGATAACTGAAGCAGATGCTGAAGAAGATAACTGAAACAGAGGTCTAAGCAGTAGAAAGGGTCAAAACCAAACAAGATATGATATGATGGATACCCTGAAAAATAAATAAACAAATGTTAAATGATGCAATGATGATGTATGCAAATGATATGCAAAGGTTTGCGATCAAGAGCTGGATCTGATTATCTGTCTTGGTATAAGGTCCATGTATGTTCAAAGGTCCGGATGGAGGCTCAGAAATCCAGTAACCAGGGTGGGGAACTCAAATAAAGAGTCACATGTCCAGGGTTAATCACAAGAAATGTCCAAAGTGAAGTATTCTTAAACAAAACAGTAACAGGGTATGATGCGGCCAAGGGTTCCTGCAAACCTGTAAACAACCCAACCCTCTCACATGTAATGTTCTAGAACAAAGATCCTCAGACTTGGATCAGTTATGAGAAGTGTAAACACTTCTAACCCAGAGGTACAGTGTTTACAATAACCATAAAAGATCCTCCTCTAATTTACCCCAGATTATGAAGGTCATAGTAAAGGTCATCCAGACTTAGCAGGCTTCCCAGATAGCCCTAGCACTACAAGAAATTTGTAGCACAGAGTTCTCAAGAAGAAACCTACATCTGAACCGTGTTTCATATTCCTGCACCAGACCGAAATGGAATGGGAAAGAACATGAACCACTCTAGCCTAGGTGTCACTCAGGTCCTAGGTATAGGACCTTAATCACTCAGTGGAACCCCACCCACCAAAACAGAAACCAGATCCAACAATGATAATGACAGTATGATGTATAACAAACTGTAAAGAAAGCAGTACATAAGGTTGTACATAAAGCAATAAATAAAGATAATAAATAAACACAATTAGCACATAACACCCCCAGTAAACACAAATCAAACAAGCGCTAGGAGGAACCCACAAAAAGAACCAAAAGCCCTGGTTGCAGTATAAGGGTCCCCAGCAGAGTCGCCAAGCTGTCGCTCCCGCCAAATGACACCTGGCTAAGAGGGGTACAGACGCGGACGGTCGGCGAAAGGAGAGATCATGAAGATGAACTGAAAAGAGTCGCCAGCTAGGCATTTTTATCCCGAAGGAAAGGTAATGCTGCATAAACCTAAGAAAAGATGGATAAGACGGTCGCAAACCAGAGAAACTGAGAAAGGGGGTTGGTTACAACCTGGGAAGGTATTAGCACCCAGATTGTCCGTCGTACTCGACGGGATCCACGCTTGAAAGTTTGTGTTTAAAGGGGTAGTGTCAGTGCTATTCTGTGTGCAAAAGCTAGAAAAGAATGCAAGTGTCAGTGCAAAGAAGTGTGAAGTGAATAAAAGGAGTGTCAGTGTAAGGAAAGAGTGCAAAGCTCAGGATAATGAGGCTTAAAGAATAATACTGGAAGAGGGGGGAGAGACAGAGACTTTTGTTCGATAACAGTTAAGTTATGCCTACGTATCCTCTCGTGCAATGAGGAAGTCAGAACACCGTAGTTCGACTCAAAGAGACTGAAAGAATGAATTGACTCGTGAACTGCTTACTTGTCTATGCTCAAGTGTATGACCTGTCTGGCTCAGGTGCAAACTGTCTTGCATTAGACGGAAGAAGCGAGTTCTCGTTTATGAGTGAATGAGATGAAAAAAGAATCCCGAAGGAGACGATTATTGTTTGTTTTTGGTATTTTCAATCTTTTATTGCTTTTTGAGTTTGTCATAGGAAAATGATCTTAAGCTTAAACCAAAGGTTAGTAAACTCATCACATCCTCCCTCTGATTAGGGGTAATGAGAATACCTTAAGTATGAAGTAGGCATCTCACACTTAATCACCATGATGTAGGATTAAGATCATTAAGCTACTTGTAATTATTTAGATGTCTTTGGATTTTTTGTTTAGTGTTAAGTAATGAGTTTAAGCCATAATCAGGGATTTAATGGACCCATTACACCATCCTAATAGAAGGATAATAGATGAGAACATTTAAGCTGAGGAAGGCTCCTCAACTTAATCCATGATTAGGGATTAACCTCATGACAAAACAAAGCCTTTATTGAAGTGGATTTTAGTTAATGATAAGATCAAGAAGTGAATTTTATGGTTTGTAAGACAACTTGAGGGGGACTTGTCCATTAACACTGGGGTTAGTCCTTCTTAACCAATTAAGGAAGAATTAGAACCCTAATGTAAGGCCCAAGTTACAAGCTTGATGTCTTAGTGATTATTAGATGGATTGATTAAGAGATTTAAACACGTTAAGGGTTTAACACTTAGGATTAAAGTTATACACTCCATCCTAAGAGAAGGATGCAGGCATAACCCTAATCACAAAGCCTTAAAACCTTAAAGGTTTAGTCCCTGATTATGAGATGAGAAGAGAAGACACAAAAGATGACACAAAGGTAAGACTAATGGGGGGACTAATCAAACCCTAATTGTGAACATGCTTGGGTATTCCTAGGGTTTATGAGGCTTGCAAGAGATCTTCAAGAAGATACACCAAGGAAGAAGCAGATGAAAGGAGGAGAAGCAAAAGAAGCAAGTCAACTTACTTCACTTAAGAAGATAAGTTGCTTGAAGAAAGAAGGTGAAGAAGGGACATGAATGAGCAAGCTCACTCTAAAACAAATACAAAATTCAGAAATGAATGCATAAGAGAGATGAGAAGAGATTGTGAGAAGTGAAGGCAAATTCACTTCTCAAAGTAACTTACCACCTGAAAAGTTAGTGAAATGAAATGAAATGAAATGAAATGAAATGAAATGAAATGAAAATGAAATGAATGCAAGGATGCAAACCAAAACCAGAAGCATATTCATGATGTAAATAATGCAAAGAGATGATGTGAAAGCATGTCAAGAGTTGTGAATGATCATACAAGGGATAGGAATGCAAATGAAGCATGAAAGGAGGCATGAAAGTTCATGAATGTACATGACATGAAATGAATGCATAACATGGAAAATGGATGATGAAATGGTCAAACATGATTCTAATGTGTCCTAAGATGTCTTATATGTCATGTGAATGCATAAAATGTCATGGCAAGTTCATGAATGCAAGCATATGCAAGATGTATGCAAGTGAAGATGTAAAATTAGGGTTTTATGAAAGGATGAGATGCAAATGGCAAAGATAGAAGCAAATGACATGATAAAAAATTGAAAATGGACTTAAAGCAACCCTAAACCTATACTAGGTTACCATCCAAAGGGCGAGGTCAGAAGCTAAACCTAGAAGGAGTTATGAATTTCCTATGTTTCTAGGGTTTTTTTGTGTGATCCTTAATGTAAAATGCCAAATAATTTGAAAATGCAAGATAAAAATGAAACAAAAATGTCTTTGGATGCTAGAAGCCATGCATAGAACAATGCAAAAAGAACCATTCATAAACTCAACTTGGTTTAAAAGTTATGAATTTTTGAAGTTAGGGTTAGAAAATGAACAATTTTAAGAACCCTAATTCATTGAGAAATGTCAAAGCATAATCAAAACCAAAAAGAAATTTGTATGGTGATTTTGTAAATGCTTCTAAATGTTTAAGAATGTTCTCTGATTTATTTGGTGATTTTTAAATACTTAAATGTATTTTCAATTAATTAATTTTCATTAATTAATTAAATAAAACATTTAAATGATTTAAAAATACTTTTTTATGTAAAAAATAAAATTAAAAATATTTTTGGTTTCTCAAAATTAATAAAAGTCAAGATAAAAATTTTCAGATTTTTTTGATCATTTTTACTATTTTTAATAATTCATACAAAATAAATAAGAAAAATGAAATGAAAATTAAATAAAATGAGAAGTATGCTGAATGGAGGGCCTGGATTGATTCTGGGGAAGGACCTGTTGACCACGCGCCAAATCCAAGGGACAAAATTCAAATTGAGCTAATCTCACTTAATTAAATTAATTAAAACAATTAGGGTTTAATGAGAGCATCTGGGCCATTCAAACACGCGGGTAAGTTGAATCCTACGACCAATATTTAAACTAACCCTAATTAATGAGGTTTTGCCCTAATTACTTTCAGGTCACCGGAGAAGAGCTCCGGTCGTCTACTCCGGTGACACCCTCCCGTGAAAACTTTCAACTCACTCCCTAGGTCATTTCTGGAGCTCTAAAGCTCCAGATTGACTCCTCTCACTCTCCTAAGATCAAACCCACCCTCAAAAACAATTTCTTTTCACCCAAAATCAAGATTCGAAGAAGAACATAAATATGTCAAAAATTTCAGACAAGCAATACATTCTCATTTCTTCTTCATTTTCAAAAATAACAAGTTCAGTGTACTCAAGGGAGCATGCTTAACCATTTAGTAACATAAAATAAAGGTTCTGGAAAAATTAATTTGAATGGCTACCTGAGATGAAGCTTCTTACTTTGGAGCTTTCTGACTGCTTCTTCTGTGCAAGATGACTCCTACGACCTCTCTGAAGAAGCTTTGAAGCTTGGAAGACCTTGAGAGTGGCTGGTTTGTGAGTTTATGCTCCATTGGTCAGAAAATCGTGTTTTTTTTGTGGTGTGTTCTTGGCTGTTTTGATGGGTGGTTTTGGGTCAGTGAGTGATTTAGAAGTGAATGGTGATGTTTGTTTGAAGAATGGGTGGCTGAGTTATGAGATTCGAAGGTTTTTGCAAGAGGGGAGTTTTTTGTGAACTTGAGAATGCTGAGGTTTCAGGCTGAGTTCTTGTGTGTTATGGCTTGCTTTAGGTTAGTATAAACAAATGCAATTGGTTCAGAGAGTTATTGTGGCATAGTGTGATTGGTATGGTGTGAAATGAAAAAGTCAACATTTCTTGTACTTGAGGTATGGGCAAGTGGCAGGCTTGGTACAATGGGGTGTCTGGTGCAGCAAGGATCAAGGATGTCCATGGAATTCACTTTGAGGCAATTCAGCAAGTTGAAACAAAGTTATGGGGTGTTTTGCAATTTGGAGAAAGTTTGGCCCCTTTGAGATTTCTTCATGGGCAAGGCATGAAAACTTGAGATTCTTTGGGAAATTCTGAGTTTTAGACATTGCATAATGTTTGTATGATGATTAGAAGTGTGTTTGAGGTCACAAAATAGCTTGGCAAGAGGTTTTGCAAAAATCCCTCTTTGGTGCATTCTTGAAAATTATGTGATTTTTGCCAACTTTGACAAGCCATATCTTGAGTTCCAAAATGAATTAGATCTTGTTCTTGTACTTTTTGAAAAGGGAATGATCCAATATACAACTTTCATGACCAATAATTTTACATTTGAAGCAATTTTGGTTGAGAAAGAGGAGGTTGAAAAACTTTCCCAAAATGGAAAGTTTACATTACAAGTCATTTCCATTTTTGGCAACTTTTGGTTTAGCTCATTTTTCTTCAATCTTGTGAACTTCTTAGCACTCCAATGATCAAATAAAGACTATAAAACTTCAATTTGACGAAAAATCCACTTTGGTTCCATGTTGGGGGGCCTCAGATGCCCTGATTTTGCTCTGACTTGCTCAAGAAGTTACCCAGTGATCAGATGACTTCCACAATGAATTTCTTCATCAAACTTGGTATGCATGATCCTTATATCATATTGAGACCATTAGAAACAAGAATGACCAAAATATTTGGAGTTATGGCCTCTGAAACCAAAACCCTAATTTCAGGTCATCTGTGTAGTTAAACCCTAGCTCTGCTTCCATGCTTTGCCAGTTCTTGTGATTCTTTGATTTCCTTGATCTTTGGAGGATAAAATATGATGATTGAACATACATGGACCCTCTTGAAATGATTGATGGCCTTTGGAATGGCTCAGATGGATCTTGGATGGCTCAGATCACAAACCTTAGATGCAAATGAACTTGAACTAATGCAGATGAAACAAAAATGCAATATGATATGATATGATTAAACTTATATAAATGAAAAGATCACAAGCCATGGTGTGAACTTAGTGAGGGAAAATTTAGGGTGTTTACACCCGTCTCCTGAACCCGAGAACAATGGGAACCAACCTCAAATTCAAGACCAGGCGATCAACACATTCCAA
Source organism: Lathyrus aphaca (assembly GCA_963966055.1). Lineage (NCBI taxonomy): Eukaryota > Viridiplantae > Streptophyta > Magnoliopsida > Fabales > Fabaceae > Lathyrus > Lathyrus aphaca. Next base: position 338,396,625 of record OZ014523.1, on the reverse strand, counting down.
CCCATCCTCGTGCCCGTTGATGGGGATGCCACCATGATTGCTATGGTGAACGCCCTTAACCAGGCCAGCTTCATGCTCTACCAGCAGCACGAATGAATCATGGCCCTAGAGGCTGACCGGTAGGAGAGCGGACCTCAGCAGGAAAGAAGGACGCAACAACGTCCAGAAGCGACGAAGAAACGGGGACAACGCTCCCCAGAACCCAACAAGAGCAGGTCACAAGTCCTCCGGGATCCCGGCCGATCAGGGACCTTGCCAAGGCGCAACCAGAGCCCTGATAATAACGAGCTCTCTCCACCGAGGAGCGACGAGGAAGACCCGCATTGCCCCCTGTCACGGGAGATAATGGAGGCCCCGCTCCCCAAAGGCATGGAGAAACCCCCAAACTTGGCCATCTACGACGGTACCACCGACCCCGACGATCACGTCGACAACGTCAACGCGATGCTCGACTACCGCAACAACATCACCGGGCACCTCAAGTGCAGGCTATTCTTGATAACCCTCAGGAAAGGAGCCATGGCATGGTACAAAAGCTTAGCCCCGAAATCCATCACATCCTGGAGAGTCATGAGATCCATGTTCACGAGGCATTTTACAGCCTTCCGACGCCATCCCAAGAGCGAGGCGACCCTCGAAGCCATAGTGCAAAGGAAAAATGAGACACTGCACTCATATATCAAGCGATTCAACCAAGAGGATGTCGAGGTGGACACCACGGAACATATGAAGAAATACCTCCTCAAGAGGGGACTCTTTCCCGGAAGCGAACTTAGCAGGGCAGTCGGGATAGAGCCTCCCCGCACTCTGAATGACCTCCTGCATAAAGCACATGCTTACATTAGATACGAAGAAAAATAGGTTGCCCACAATGCTCGCAGCAGTCGTAACGCCGGGGAAACCGACCACCCCAAGCGCGAGGACCCGAACATTCCCCGTCGCAACGGGGATAGGCGAAGGGAGGAGAAACCCCGCGAGCCTCGTGAAGGAAGAGGGCCCGCGGGCTGATACAACGAGTACACATTGCTAACAGCTCCCCGCAAGCGCATCCTCGCCGAATGCATCAAATCCAATTTCAAGCAGGGCAGGGTGAGGTTCCCCAAACCTTCTGCACCTTAGCCCCACACTGACAAATCCAAGTACTGCAGGTTCCACAGAAGCCATGGGCACGTGACTGAAGACTGTGTCCACTTGAAAGATGCAATAGAAATTTTGATCCAAGAGGGCCATCTCAAACAATACACCAGGAAGAACGAAGCCTTCAAACACGAAGAGCAAGAAAATAAGAGACCCCGCGAGGAAACTCCCCCCGACGACTCTTCTTATCAAGTGGCCCTATGCGTATCACGACCAGAGGACTTCATCTTCCCCGATTCGCCACCAGAAGGGTGGATCACTGCTCTCAGCCCCTGGGAAAACTTCCTAACCGCCCTTGTCATATCGGGTGGAGGGATGAACGGCGAAAGAGCTGCCCTTTCGGTAAAACGCAAGTTCGACGAACTCCTGCTGACTGCACCCGAGCAAAGGGCAACATTGACAAAATACCGAGGCAAGTCCAACCCAATATCCTTTTTCCTAGAGGAGCTTCCGGGCGGTTCCCCCAAATCGAGCATCCCGCTGCTGATCAGGGCCAAGAAGGCTCACTTCGACGTCCGACGCATCCTGGTCGACCAAGGAAGTTCGGTGGATATTATGTACGTCCACCTTTTCAAAACCCTAAAGTTGGACAAAACCAACCTATCCCCCTACTTCGGATCCGACCTCCAAGGGTTCAACGGGGCAACAACAAAGCTGTGGGGTTACGTCGAAATCCTCGTCACCTTCGGAGAGCAAGAGACAGCCAGAGAAATCAAGATCCAGTTCCTGGTCATAGAATGCCCCTCTCTTTACAACTGCATCCTCGGTCGCCCGACTCTAGCGGAGCTGACAACAGTCCCATCCACCGTTCACCTGAAAATGAAATATTACACCAAACTGGGCCGCATGGTCACAATCCACGGCGACATCGAAGCCGCTCGAAGGTGTTACGATGCCGCAGTGAAGGGACATGCCACAATCAACACAAAGAATAACAAGAAGCCCAGGGTCGAAGAACCTCCCCCTAAGGGAATCAACACCATCGACCTCGATTGCCGCATCAGCAAGGACGAAGCTGAAGAACAGAGACCCGTCGAGGGACAGGCTCCCACTCACCCGTTCCGCCCAGTTCCAGACGGAGAGTTCGAACTCTTCCAACTGGGCGATGACCCCGACAGGGCGGTGAAGATAGGCATGGGCCTGCCCGAGGAAACAAGGAAGCAGCTCGCGATATGCCTCAGGGAGAACTTTGACCTCTTCACATGGAACGCCGCAGAGATGCCCGGCCTAGACCCTGAGGTCGCATGCCACCAATTAGCTTTAGACCGAGAGATCAAGCCCGTAGCACAACGTAGGCGCAAGCAGTCCCCCGAGAAAGCGGAGGCTGCCGAGCGAGCTGTAAAAGACCTCCTAGAGGCAAATTTTATTTCTGATGTAGTCCTCGTTAAGAAAAATAATGGAAAATGGCGCATGTGTGTTGATTATACTGATCTTAATATGGCTTGCCCCAAAGATGCTTTTCCTCTCCCTAACATAGATAAACTCGTCGACAATTCTGCAGGTTTCAAACTCTTGTCCTTCATGGATGCATACAGCGGATATAATCAAATCCCTATGTCGGACATGGAAAAGAGACACACGGCATTCATGACCCCGACCGACAATTACTAAAGAATGTCGGGGCCACGTACCATCGCATGATGAACAAAGTCTTCCGAGGAGAAATTGGGGATATGCTCGAGGTATACATGGACGACATGATCGTCAAATCACATGAGGAGACTGACCACCCATGACACCTCCGCAAGGTCTTCGAGCAGGCGAGACAATGCAAAATGAGTTTTAACCCTGAGAAATGCACGTTCGGCGTCCGAGCAGGAAAATTCCTAGGCTTCTACCTCACTGAGCGGGGAATCGAGGCCATTCTCGACAAATGTCGAGAATTCTCGGAGTTCCCGACCCCGAAGTCTAAAAAATCCATTCAATCCCTCAACGGGGTGCTCGCCCCGCTCTCCCGTTTCATCGTCAAATCCGCTCAACACGCGTTACCTTTATTTAAACACCTCCTAAAAGAGGCCACCTTCGAGTGGACCAACGAATGCGAATGGGAACTGCTCCATCTGAAGAAGGCACTCTCCGAACCCCCGGTCCTGTCACGACCATTGGAAAGGGAGACCCTATACCTATATCTGTCTGTGGCAACCAAGGCCGTCAGCGTCGCTCTTATCAGAGAAACCGACGAGGGACAAAAGCCCATCTACTTCGCGAGCAAAGCACTTCAAGGCCCCGAGCTCAGATACCAACAAATCAAAAAGGTCGCATGAGCCCTCATAAATGCCGCGAGAAGATTACGTCACTACTTCCTCGCTCACACAGTCAAGGTAAGAATCGATCAACCAATAAAACAACTCCTTGGTCGACCAAACATGGCCGGAAGAATGTTGAAATGGTCGCTGGAACTTTCTGAATTCGACATACAATACAAGAACATGAAAGCTTTGAAGGCCCAGGCCCTGGCCGACTTCGTCACAGAAATGACGCACAACCCAAAGCCAGCAGAAGGCGCCCACAAATGGACGATCTTCATCGATGATGCCTCTAGCTCGACAGGAAGCGGTGCCGGAATCCTCCTCGAAAACGAGGACGGAATCTTGATCGAGGTCTCACTAGAATTAGCCTTCCCAACCTCCAACAACCAAGCCGAATACGAAGCTTTCATCGCCGGTCTAAGATTGGCCGAAGACATAGGAGCAAAGGAAGTAAAAATATCGACAAAATCCCAACTCGTGGCATCACAAGTACGGGGAGAGTACCAAACCAAGAACGACAACCTCATCGAATATTTAGCATTGGTCAAGGAAAGACTCGAAATATTCGAGAAGTGGGAGGTCCTAACACGTGCCCCGCGAACATAACACGCGAGCGGACATCCTGTCAAAACTCGTAAGTACAAGGAAGAAAGGCGGAAACAAATCAGTAATACAGGAAATCCTTCCTCGACCTAGCACTAAAAGGCCACCACCTCCGCTCGAGGTAAACGTGATCGGGGACACTCATTGCTGGATGACACCCATATATAACTATCTGACAAAGGGTGAACTCCCCGCAGACCCCAAAGAGGCAGCCACTACCAAGCAGAGGGCATGCTCATACGTCCTCCTCGAAGGGAAAATCTACCGTAGAGGACTCTCCATCTCGTTACTCAAATGCGTCGAGGAGGAGAAAGTCCCCGGAATACTGGGGGAAATGCACCGAGGAATCAACGCCCAACATCCTGGCGGACGGTGGCTGACGCGCAAGGATCTTCGAGCAGGCTACTATTGGCCAACTATGCAACACGACTCCAAGGAGCACGTCAAAAAATGAGACAAAGGCCAAAGACACGATGACATTCACCTCGCACCCCCAAACGAGCTAAAAACGCTCTCCTCCCCTTGGCCCTTCGCATGGTGGGGCATGGACATCCTCGGCTCATTCGTAACTGGTTCTTACCAAAAAAAATACCTCATTGTAGGGGTAGACTATTTCACCAAGTGGATCAAAGCAGAAGCACTGGCCAAAATAACGGTGCAAAACATTCTTCGATTTTTCAAATGAAATATCCTTGCTCGATTCGGCATACCCCAGGTCCTCATCACGGACAACGGAATGAAATTCACGGACGGAGGATTTCAGGACTTCGTGGCCAGCCTAGGCACTAAACAACATTTCACGTCCGTCGAGCACCCTCAAACCAACGGACAAGCGGAGGCAGCCAACAGGGTAATCCTACATGGACTAAAGCACAGACTCGGCGAGGCGAAGAGGGCATGGGTTGAGGAACTACACAGCATCCTGTGGGCATACCGCACGATGCCACACTCCACGACCGGGGAGACCCCGTTCAGACTAACATACGGCACCAAAGCATTCATCCCGGTGGAAATACGAGAGCCGACGAGACGCATAGAGGAGCCCCTCGACGAAGAGATGAACGACAAGGCACTTCGAGCCGAGCTGGATCTCGTCGACGAAATCCGCTCCGAAGCAGCCCTTAGGGAAATATCCCTCAAACAAAAAATAGCCTTACGTCACGACGCGAAGGTCATAAAAAGAGAGTTCCAGGTGGGCAGCCTGGTCCTTAGAAGAAATCAAAAAAACCCAAGAGAGGGTAAACTAGCCGCCAATTGGGAAGGCCCCTACCGCGTCCGCGACAAGACGAGCAACGGGGCCTATTATCTGGAAAACCTACAAGGTGAAGAACTCGCTAGACCATGGAACGCAGAAAAACTTAGACAATATTATAGCTAAATATAACCGGGGGAGACATGGGAGGTACGACCACGCTCTTCACCACCAAAACAACAGGGAGGATCTACGCTCCCCAGGGGCGAACACAACCCTCCCCGATGCTGGGCACCTCAAACGAGCCCCAATTTCGCAGTACCACGATTGGCAGAGCACCCAGCTCGCGATGGGAAAGCCCAAGCCCCAAGGTCATAGTTCTCTGATCGCAAACTCTACCTCGATTTCAGGCGAGCACAACGCTCGCCACCTCGTCGGTTCCCTAAACCAACGAGACCAGCATTGTCGAGCACAAACAGTTCAAAAATATAGCAAAACCAACGAGATCGACGTTGGGCACAAACAATAAAAATAAACAAATAGGGCGAATTAAAACAACTTTCATTAAACACGGTCGCAACCGACCAAGGAAAATACAAAAGGAGCCCGAAGGTCAATATTCGTACAGGCACAAAAGGTCATTATACACAGGCACGCAAACCCTACAAAGTAACAACAAAAATAGAAATTCTAAGACTTCGCCCGGAGTTACTTTTCATCTTCCAGCTCCTCCCCAGCTTCGAAGGGGTACACGATCTCCCCGTCAGCCACACAGTAATTGTGGGCCGAACCCTCCGTCACCAACCCGGGATTCAACACCTTCAGCTACTCGGTGGCGTTGTCGAACCCCTCCTTGAACATTACCACCAGGTCTTTGTTGAGAGCGCGGATATGTCCGACCAACTCACCCCGGGTACGGAGGGCAAGCTCCTCCTCAGTCTCATCCTCCCGGGGGCGGATTGTACCCTCGAGCAGAGCCATCCGAGCACGGAGCTGCATGTTTTCTTCGGCCACCTTCTTGTGCCCAGCTGCTTGATCCTCCAGGCTTTCCTTCTCCGCCTTTAGTGTGTCCCATTCAAGCTTCAATTCCTTCAGCTCCTTCTTCAGCCCCTCCTATAACTGATGCTCCTCCTTGTAGTCAGATAGATCCTTAGACAATCTATCCTTCTCAATACGGGAAGTCAGAAGAGCATCCTCCAAAGAAGCCGTGGAAACAACAGTCTTGGTCAGGACCATTGCAATCTCCATCACCTGGATCACAGCGGCCAGATCCCCTTCCAGGTCTCTTCGTCGGGCATCCGCATCCTGGCTCAAGATGGCCTTCGCCTCGGCGCCGCCACCACGACAGCACCTTCGGCCTTGAAATATTCCTGCTCTAGATAGCAGGGATGCATCAGATAACTCCCAGTGCCACCAAAATCATTACCCCCCACTGCAGTAGACCGGGCAAGAGCCCCATCCAGACGCTTCCGTTTGAGCAAAGGAGAGGTGGAAGGAGGATGGTTGTCCCGTATTTGGATCGGGGAGGTTTGTTGAGCGGGCTGAGGAGAAGTGGACACCGGGCTAGCAATACCAGAGGTACCTGCCCCGAGGTCAGCGACCACCTCCTAAACTCGGGGTGTCGTTTTCTTCTTCTTTTTAGAGACCCTGTCTGGGGCCCCAGCCTGGTTTTCCAGCTTCAGAACACGTTCACGCACAGAGGGCATAGTTCCTGCAAAACAAAAACAACAAAAACACAAGTTAGTTGGAAAGACGCGACCGAGAAAAGCAAACAAGTTAAATAAAACCTACACAGTAACTCCAGGGCCTCCTCGTCCGTATCACACTCGAGCAGAGCCCTCGTGTTTATAAGACGGGCTTCGCAAATCGGCATCCCAACCTCATCGACATAGGGAGCACCTTTCCGGTCAACCCAAACCGCCAGGTTGAAACTCTATACATATTCTACCAGCCTCTTATAAGCTAGCCTATCCTCGAGCCCCAGGCTCGAGAACTTTACCCGGTAGTGACTAGTCGAGAGATTGAAGTGGTCGGGCTGCCACCTCAAGGGTATCCTCGACATAAGCTTTTCCTCCCCGTCAGCATTCCATTTATAATAGTAAAGGGAGTTTAAGGCGGAACGGGTGATCGGCTTCACCGTATACCACCTCCCTTTAAAATGTCGGGCATAATCCACGTAGGTCTTGAATAGCCTCACCGGCTGCTTCAGGGATACCCAACTATGACGTCCTCGAGCACCAGACCTTTGCAGGTGGAAGATGTGGAAAAAGAGGGGCAGAGTGCACCCAACGCCTAGGAAACGGCAGAGTAACTCGAACGCCCGCATAAAAGCAATGGCGTTTGGATAAAGTTGTGACGGTGCCAGTCGGAGCCATCTGAAAACCCCCATCTGAAAAGAGTTGAAGGGCAACCTGACCCTTGCTTCTCGGAAGGCGAATTCATACATGGAGAACTGCTTCCCCGGGAAGCGGTGACATATCCGGTCCGCTTCTTGAGGAGCAAGACATTGCCAATTCCCAGGCTCCTCGGGACTGAGGTCTTCCACCACAGCGTATGCGTGGGTCGCCTCGCCAAAGAAATACGATTCTTCTTCCAACGGTTCGTGCGCAACCCACGATAAATCATTACACTCGGACGAGGAAACATGCTCGTTATCCTCCTCGGCATTCCCCTCCTCGACGTTTCGATGCGCAACCTCCCTTTCTTCAATTGGTCATAGTTCGGCATCCCCTTCCCTGACCTGTCGATGCTTGGTCGTACCTGAAACGCATACAAAAAAAATGAATTCGACATCGCATCAAATTCACCCTTCCACCGCAAGTCACGTGAAAGGGTGAAAAGCTAAAATGCAATGCCCCAAAATCTGATTACTAGCCTAGACCGACGAAGGGGCAACCCTCGCACGCACGCGGGCACGTAAAGTTCCGACCTACAAATTTATAACTGACGAGAACTCTACGCCCATGGCATGCTAGCCTTGCCCAAAAGTAGTCACACGCGTATGAATTCTACGCCCGAAGCATGCTAAACTTGCCCGGGATATTCATGCGCATATGAATTTTACTCCCGAAGCATGCTAAACTTGCCTGGGATATTCATGCGCATATGAATTTTACGCCCGTGACATGCTAAACATGCCCGGCTTATTCAAGCACATATGAAGTTTTTGCCCGGGACATTCTAATCCTACCGGAAATTTTCATACCTAAAACCTAAAAGACTATCCCCAGACCAGTTCTATCTACTCTACGCAAATATATCATGCAAATTTCTAGCTACTAAATGAAAAAACATGCAAAACTGGGAATTTGAAGTGGTAACTGACATATTTGAGGCGAAGAATAAACGGTGGCGCGCGGGCAGAGACGGCGGTACAGATGGCGGAGACGGGCGGAGAAAGACTTTTTTCCAGAGCTTCCGGTCAAACGTCAGAGCGAAAAAGTCCAAATAAAGTGGGTCATCCCTCTTTATATAGCCATAAGCGCGTGGACGGACGCGCCGAATAATCATTACCTAGTGCTTATGCCGCTGTTTGCACAGGAAACGAAGCGACGCGCCATTAATACTGAGACACGTCAATCCACAAGAATCCTGAACGACGTCGGGCGACTGTAAACCTGCCCGACTATAGGAAACATCCTCGACTCTGTTAACACCACATGCCCGAAAATAAATATAGCATGCACATCGGTTTGACTAACACCATGCTCGACACAGTTACACGCCCGACGCCTTCTCCAAGGCGCCTACGCCCGACTATATCATAATTCGTCGCTGCGACTCAGAGACTCGACTTGGGGGGCTCATGTTCCAGACTGGGCCTCAAGGTTGTATTGGGCTATGAACCAACATGTCGAGCAGAGGCCCATATGCTCGGGTAGGAACACCTGGAAAACGGATAGGGGCGCTTAACGGTCGGGCAAGCATCTCATACGTCGGGCATGCACTCAGAGCAGGCAAGGGACATGTATGTCAGTCCACTTTCCACGTCACTCAGCTAGGTCTTCACGCTCCTCACGCGTTCCTTGTCAGTTCTTCCTTGGGCCTAGCTGATCCAGCCCAACGAAGGACCTTGGCCCAGCGCTGGGAGCTCTCTATAAATACCTTTTTTCACTAAAGGGTTAGGTATTCTGATTCACTCTACTAACTCACCTAATTTTACTGTACCTCTATTAACTTTGGCATCGGAGTGCCTTGCAGGTACACCCCCTTTTTTCTCCATCCACCTGCTGTTGCCCCAATTGCTGGAAGGGCCTCCTGATCAGGTCAGGTCACTAATATATGATGAAATTATATTTTTAATACTAATATCTCTTTATAAGAATTTGTTTGACTAAAAATGTATATTATTAATAATTATATTTTATTTTTTTGCATAAAATAAGAAAATTAAAAAAGTGAAACCTACTTAAGACATGAGACATTTATATTACACGAGATGCACGACCCTTGTGCATTATTACAAAATGCATGTGGTATATCTCCATCAAGACCAGTTATGTTGACATCTTAGAGTAAAATATTGGTGCATCCAATAACATCACAATCAAGTTTAATTGCATCCTCACTGATTGTGGTTCCATAAACGTTTTTGAAAGTAACATCACTAACTTTAACCGCTTTTCTGTCATTGTTATTTATTTTTGTATTGTTTAAAACATTATATGCATCATAATGTTGATCAATAATTACAGGGTTTTTAATCCTAATAAATATAATATTTCATAAGTTATCTTTCTCGCATATCCTAGTCCTCCCTAATTCAAATAACAATAACAAAATATTAGTCTTATTATTTATGAATAAATCTCTACAATATTTTAAGATATTCCATGCATACCGCCCATGTCTTGATTCTAGCACCATTGGTTGTTCCTTTAAAGGTGACATTTCTCACATGTACTTCTTCTACCGTAGCATACTTCCCATCTTTTCCAAGGCTTCCAACACTATATATTCACCAACACACCCAAAAGATTTTATTGTTTCATTAATAATGATGAAGTAATAATATAATGTAAAAAAAATTATAAATTATTTTAACAACAAACCTAATGCCATGACCAGGTCCACAATTAATACCAGTTATATTGATGAATTTAGAACCATTGTTAATGGCGATACAATCTTCACCTATAATAAAAATTAAAAAGAAATTGAATAATAGAAAAATCACATAAGTAGTGAGGGTAAAATGTCCAATTACTTGAATTATTTTTTATAATAAGTATATAATTATATAAAAAAAAATATAGAATTTAACCGGTTGAGATGGTTGATTTTTCAACAAGAATGTTGGTTGATGTTGAGATATCAATTCCATCAGTGTTTGGACTATTCTCGGGTGCATTTATACGAATACGCGGAAGTAAAACGCCATTGCATGAAGTTATACTTATGTGATTTTTTGGGCTATTGATATGTGTCAATGGGCCAATTAGCTTTAGATTATCACATTTAAGAAATCGAAGAGCCTGCATATAAATATTATATACAAGTTATACATATGAAATTCAAGACTTAGAGTGTGGTACATTTACAGATATATCATTATCATTTTTATTTCCAAAATATAGACTATATTGTTTACATATATTTAACTTACCGTTGACCTATTATCTTTCCCCCACCAAGGAGCATTTTAACCATCTATTTTTCCTCCTCCATTGATACAAGGCCATCTATACCATCAAATTTAATCCATGTCTCATCATCATCAGCATTAACCCATTTCCGATTCTTAGGATGTTGTGGTGCAGTGATAGTTCTCATAATCTATAAAACCAAATATTCTAATAATGTTACTAATAAATATGTATAACTAAAAAATAAATCAGAAACGTATATGATAAGAGAATAAGTAATAAAAATTTAGATGATTTCAAAATTAACAATATATATATATATATATATATATATATATATATATATATATATATATATATATATATATATATATATATATATATCATCATCATTCAAATGTTCAATAATGTAAATGTTAGATTCTTATGATAAATTTTATGAAAATTAGTTTATAATATATCTTAACTATGATAAACATGTTATCGGATATAAATCAACCTAAGATTAATATAATGACAACGTGAGGTGCCTTGATTTCATTTTTATATCCATGGTTACACGATAAAAATATATAGTATAGGGTTTTCCCTTATTACCTAAAGTATACATATATAGAAAGTGAGACACTTTTTTACGTAGTCATATATATGTAACTAATTAATTTTTATTATAACATACCATAATCATAATGGTTGTAGATTTGCAAGGACCCTGGAATGTTAATGGTTGCAACATGAATGTTTTGTCTTGGGGTATGATTAGTGTTGGAGTGTCTCCAATTGTATCACACACAGCTTGCCATGCTTTTAGAAAAGCCTTTGTAAATAAAAATAGAAATTATATTAGGCTTGAGAAATATTATTTGAAAATATTATATATAAGTATAGTAAAATTGTATGAAAAAATAAAAATATAGTAAGAATATCTTAAATTTGAATCATCGGTAAGGCCATTGCCTTTGGCACCATATTCAACTACATTGAAATCATTGGCTCCTACTAATCTAAAGCACATCCAACGAGAAGCAATGATAAACGCTAAAAAAACAGGAAACAAGTCTTTCATCTTTGAAATAATAATAAAAATTGCTATGATTTAAATTGTTGAATTTTAGCGAAATGACGATGATTTATATATATTGAGAAAAAGTGCAATCAATAATAATGTCATTGAAATTAATTTTAGATTAAAATTAAATAAAAATCAATATAGTGCAACATGCAAATATCAATTTGCAACATGGTGTGAAAGTTAATGAGAAAGATTTGTTGGTGTTAAATAAAAAAAGTTATAATATTAAGGGAAGGCATGATAATTAGTTGATTCTTAGATGGAAAATTTAAAGTTTAATAAACCAAAATATTTCTAACATGAATTAGTTAGTATTTATTAAAATTTAAAAAGTGGTGTGTAAATATAATAAATGAATTGCGTGAAGGAAGGAAAAAAAAGTCATTTTCTTTTTTATCTTCTTAATTCTTTATTAATGCCAAAAAAATATAATTTAATAATTTAAAAAAAAATTAAAATAATTATATTTAAATAAGTCATTAGTCTATAAAATGATTAGAAAAATATTTGTATCTTAAAAAACAATATTGATTTGTTTTTAGTCATTGAGAATCTTTTTTTAGTCATTAAAAATATAATTCACTTTGCTTTTGTATTTAGAGAATTATTTTATCCTTTGAAAATAAATTTAATTTGAATATAATTATTGTAATACTTAGATATAATATTTAAATTCATCTCTTTACAAAAGGGTTGAATTATATATATATATATATATATATATATATATATATATATATATATATATATATATATATATATATATATATATATATATATATATATATATATATAATTCTAATTTCGGCAAATTTTACATGGACTAGAAGAACTCCATGGACCATACTTATTTTTATTTTATCTTTACATGGACTACAAGAACTCCATGGGCCTTCTCTTGTTGGTGTATCTGGAAAGGTAGAATAATTTTATTTTTAAAGAATTATTTAGTGTTTTAGAAGTGGTTAATAGTATTAAGTTCTTATCTTGGAGATGGATGTGCTCTTTAGCTCTAAGCTCTGGTAGCTCAATGTTGTTTTTAATATGAGTGGTTATTGTCGGTGCTCAATTGCATTATCCAGATCTAATTTCCATTGTTTTTGTAAGGATTGGAGTACCCCTCGTGCTCTTGTGATATAATTTCATTGCCTTTAAAAAAAAATAGATTTTCATTAGAAAAGAAAAAGAATAATTTATAAAACCATATTTGACCGAAAATAATAGTAGTTTTACCTTGACTCTATGAAACTAGGCTCAGAAATAAAGAGTGATAGTAGGTAGTGGGCTTTCATTAGTCTAACCCTCTCATGAGTTCTACATGACTCACAAAACTAAGGTGTTGAGGTTCTCATGTTGTGTGAAGTAGATAAACATTGTTTCCTCTGAACTTTATCTTACTTGATACTTATGTGTAGTATCAGTAGGATTAGATAGTTTTAGCAGACCCTAAATCTGATTGAACCCATAGGATAGAAGGAGTCCACTGAGATAGTTGTATCTCACCTAATGTTTTTAATATTTTAGGTAGCTCAATTCAGGACAAATGTAAAGGGAAGATAGCTTGAAGACAAATAAAATCTTCTAGCACACTTTTGAATTATTCGATATGTTTCTAATCAGTAGTATGTTATTGACAACTATTTTATGTATGTACTGTGTTACAGACCTAGTACTTTCTTTTATCAGATTTTATTTAGGCACTATTATAAGTATTTGTGTTAACTATAAAATTTTAAATAGTATGAATCTATATATATATATATATATATATATATATATATATATATATATATATATATATATATATATATATATATATTATTCGAGGTGTTACAAGTGAGAACTAAAAATTCATGTAAAGTCTTATTGATAATTAACCTCCACTCATTTTCTTTAATGGTGATGTTTAATAGGTTAAAGTCTCTTTAGGTCAAGCATTTCTCACTGGCATTCATAAAGAAACTAAATTATCTTTTAAGAAAATTTCACATCTAATATAAATATAAACTCAACTCAAAAAAGATTTTAGAGGGAAAAATAAAAATGATTTATTCTTTAAATCAATAAAAAAATTTCCCTTGTTATATATATATATATATATATATATATATATATATATATATATATATATATATATATATATATATATATATATATATATTAAAGTTAGTAATCTTACAACACACACAGTCACCTATTAAATCTCTAAGAAAGAAACAGAGAAATTTAGCATATTTTAAGTATCTAATATATGGTGAAATTATATTTTTAATACTAATATGTCTTTAGAAGAATTTGTTTGACTAAAAATGTATATTATTCATAATTATTTTTTATTTTTTTACATAAAATAAGAAAATTTAAAAAGTGAAACCTACTTAAGACATGAGACATTTATATTACACGAGATGCACAACCCTTGTGCATTATTACAAAATGCATGTGGTATATCTCCGTCAAGACCAGTTATGTTGACATCTTCAAGTAAAATATTGGTGCATTCAATAACATCACAATCAAGTTTAATTGCATCCTCACTGATTGTGGTTCCATGAACATTTTTGAAAGTAACATCACTAACTTTCACCGCTTTTCTGTCATTGTTCATTATTTTTGCATTGTTTAAAACATTATATGCATCATAATGTTGATCAATAATTACAGGGTTTTTAACCCTAATAAATATAATATTTTCATAAGTTATCTTTCTCGCATATCCTGATCCTCCCTAATTCAAATAAGAATAACAAAATATTATTCTTATTATTTATGAATAAATCTCTACAATATTTTAAAATATTCCATGCATACCGTCCATGTCTTGATTCTAGCACCATTGGTTGTTCCTTTAAAGGTGACATTTCTCACATGTACTTCTTCTACCGTAGCATACTTCCCATCCTTTCCAAGGCTTCCAACACTATATATTCACCAACACACCCAAAAGATGTTATTGTTTCATTAATAATGATGAAGTAATAATATAATGTAAAAAAAATTATAAATTATTTTCACAACAAACCTAATTTCATGACCAGGTCCACAATTAATACCAGTTATATTGATGAATTTAGAACCACTGTTAATGGCGATGCAATCGTCGCCTATAATAAAAAATTAAAAAGAAATTGAATAAGAGAAAAATCACATAAGTAGTGAGGGTAAAATTTCCAATTACTTGATTTATTTTTTACAATAAGTATATAATTATATCAAAAAAATATAGAATTTAACCGGTTGAGATGGTTGATTTTTCAACAAGAATGTTGGTTGATATTGAGATATCAATTCCATCAGTGTTTGGACTATTCTCGGGTGCATTTATACGAAGACGCGAAAGTAAAACACCATTGCATGAAGTTATACTTATGTGATTTTTTGGGCTATTGATATGTGTCAATGGGCCAATTAGCTTTAGATTATCACATTTAAGAAATCGAAGCGCCTGCATATAAATATTATATACAAGTTATACACTTGAAATTCAAGACTTAGAGTGTGGTACATTTAAAAATATATCATTATCATTTTTATTTCCAAAATATAGACTATATTGTTTACATATATTTAACTTACCGTTGGCCTATTATCTTTCCCCCACCAAGGAGCACCTTGACCATCTATTTTTCCTCCTCCATTGATAACCAGGCCATCTATACCATCAAATTTAATCCATGTCTCGTCATCATCAGCATTAACCCATTTCCAATTCTTAGGATGTTGTGGGGAAGTGATAGTTCCCATAATCTATAAAACCAAATATTCTAATAATGTTATTAATAAATATACTAGTGAAACAAAAAAATTTGACTAATAAGGTTAAAATTGAATAAATAAGTATAACTAAAAAATAAATCATAAACGTATATGATAAGAGAATAAGTAATAAAAATTTAGATTATTTCAAAATTAACAAAATAAAAATATACATATATGCCATCATTCAAATGTTCAACAATGTAAATGTTAGATTCTTATGATAAATTTGATGAAAATAAGTTTATAATATATCTTAACTTGGATAAACATGTTATCGGATATAAATCAACCTAAGATTAATATAATGACAATGTGAGGTGCCTTGATTTCATTTTTATATCCATGGTTATACGATAAAAATTAATAGTAGTGGTTTTTCCCGTATTACCTAAAGTATACATATATAGAAAGTGAGACACTTTTTTACGTAGTCATATATGTGTAACTAATTAATTTTTATTATAACATACCATAATATTAATGGTTGTAGATTTGCAAGGACCCTGGAATGTTAATGGTTGCAACATGAATGTTTTGTCTTGGGGTATGATTAGTGTTGGAGTGTCTCCAATTGTATCACACACAGCTTGCCATGCTTTTAGAAAAGCCTTTGTAAATAAAAATAGAAATTACATTAGGCTTGAGAAATATTATTTGAAAATATTATATATAAGTATAGTAAAATTGTATGAAAAAATAAAACTATAGTAAGAATATCTTACATTTGAATCATCGGTAAGGCCATTGCCTTTGGCACCATATTCAACTACATTGAAATCATTGGCTCCTACTAATCTAAAGCACATCCAACGAGAAGCAATGATAAACGCTAAAAAAACAGGAAACAAGTCTTTCATCATTGAAATAATAATAAAAATTGCTATGATTTAAATTGTTGAATTTTAGCGAAATGACGATGATTTATATATATGGAGAAAAATTGAAATCAATAATAATATCATTGAAATTAATTTTAGAATAAAATTAAATAAAAATCAATATAGTGCAACATTCAAATATCAATTTGCAACATGGTGTGATAGTTAATGAGAAAGATTTGTTGGTGTTAAATAAAAAAAGTTATAATATTAAGGGAAGGCATGATAATTAGTTGATACTTAGATGGAAAATTTAAAGTTTAATAAACCAAAATATTTCTAACATGAATTAGTTAGTATTTATTAAAATTTAAAAAGTGGTGTGTAAATATAATAAATGAATTGCGTGAAGGAAGGAAAAAAAAAGTCATTTTATTTTTTATCTTCTTAATTCTATATTAATGCCAAAAAAATATAATTTAATAATTAAAAAAAATATCAAAATAATTATATTTAAATAAGTCATTAGTCTTTAAAATGATTAGAAAAATATTTGTATCTTTGAAAACAATATTGATTTGTTTTTAGTCATTGATAATCTTTTTTTAGTCATTAAAAATATAATTCACTTTGCTTTTGTATTTAGAGAATTATTTTATCCTTTTAAAATAAATTTAATTTGAATATAATTATTGTAATACTTAGATATAATATTTAAATTCATCTCTTTACAAAAGGATTGAATTATATATATATATATATATATATATATATATATATATATATATATATATATATATATATATATATATATATAATTCTAATTTCGGCAAATTTTACATGGACTAGAAGAACTCCATGGACCATACTTATTTTTATTTTATCTTTACATGGACTACAAGAACTCCATGGGCCTTCTCTTGTTGGTGTATCTGGAAAGGTAGAATAATTTTATTTTTAAAGAATTATTTTGTGTTTTAGAAGTGGTTAATAGTATTAAGTTCTTATCTTGGAGATGGATGTGCTCTTTAGCTCTATGCTCTGGTATCTCAATGTTGTTTTTAATATGAGTGGTTATTATCGGTGCTCAATTGCATTATCCAGATCTAATTTCCATTGTTTTTGTAAGGATCTGAGTACCCCTCGTGCTCTTGTGATATAATTTCATTGCCTTTAAAAAAAATAGATTTTCACTAGAAAAGAAAAAGAATAATTTATAAAACCATATTTGACCGAAAATAATAGTAGTTTTACCTTGACTCTATGAAACTAGGCTCAGAAATAAAGAGTGATAGTAGGTAGTGGGCTTTCATTAGTCTAACCCTCTCATGAGTTCTACATGACTCACAAAACTAAGGTGTTTAGGTTCTCATGTTGTGTGAAGTAGATAAACATTGTTTCCTCTGAACTTTATCTTACTTGATACTTATGTGTAGTATCAGTAGGATTAGATAGTTTTAGCAGACCCTAAATCTGATTGAACCCATAGGATAGAAGGAGTCCACTGAGATAGTTGTATCTCACCCAATGTTTTTAATATTTTAGGTAGCTCAATTCAGGACAAATGTAAAGGGAAGAGAGCTTGAAGACAAAGAAAATCTTCTAGCACACTTTTGAATTATTCGATATGTTTCTAATCAGTAGTATGTTATTGACAATTATTTTATGTATGTACTGTGTTACAGACATAGTACTTTCTTTTATCAGATTTTAATTAGGTTTTATTATAAGTATTTGTGTTAACTATAAAATTTTAAATAGAATGAATCTATATATATATATATATATATATATATATATATATATATATATATATATATATATTATTCAGGGTGTTACATGTGAGAACCAAAAATTCATGTAAAGTCTTATTGATAATTAACCTCCACTCATTTTCTTAAATGGTGATGTTTAATAGGTTAAAGTCTCTTTAGGTCAAGCATTTCTCACTGGCATTCATAAAGAAACTAAATTATCTTTTAAGAAAATTTCACATCTAATATAAATATAAACTCAATTCAAAAAAGATTTTTGAGGGAAAAATAAAAATGATTTATTCTTTAAATCAATAAAAAAATTTCCCTTGTTTATATATATATATATATATATATATATATATATATATATATATATATATATATATATATATATATATATATATATATATATATTAAAGTTAGTAATCTTACAACACACACAGTCACCTATTAAATCTCTAAGAAAGAAACAAAGAAATTTAGCATATTTTAAGTATCTAATATATGGTGAAATTATATTTTTAATACTAATATGTCTTTAGAAGAATTTGTTTGACTAAAAATGTATATTATTCATAATTATTTTTTATTTTTTTACATAAAATAAGAAAATTTAAAAAGTGAAACCTACTTAAGACATGAGACATTTATATTACACGAGATGCACGACCCTTGTGCATTATTACAAAATACATGTGGTATATCTCCGTCAAGACCAGTTATGTTGACATCTTCAAGTAAAATATTGGTGCATCCAATAACATCACAATCAAGTTTAATTGCATCCTCACTGATTGTGGTTCCATGAACATTTTTGAAAGTAACATCACTAACTTTCACCGCTTTTCTGTCATTGTTCATTATTTTTGCATTGTTTAAAACATTATATGCATCATAATGTTGATCAATAATTACAGGGTTTTTAACCCTAATAAATATAATATTTTCATAAGTTATCTTTCTCGCATATCCTGATCCTCCCTAATTCAAATAAGAATAACAAAATATTAGTCTTATTATTTATGAATAAATCTCTACAAAATTTTAAGATATTCCATGCATACCGCCCATGTCTTGATTCTAGCACCATTGGTTGTTCCTTTAAAGGTGACATTTCTCACATGTACTTCTTCTACCGTAGCATACTTCCCATCCTTTCCAAGTTTTCCAACACTATATATTCACCAACACACCCAAAAGATGTTATTGTTTCATTAATAATGATGAAGTAATAATATAATGTAAAAAAAATTATAAATTATTTTCACAACAAACCTAATGCCATGACCAGGTCCACAATTAATACCAGTTATATTGATGAATTTAGAACCACTGTTAATGGCGATGCAATCGTCGCCTATAATAAAAAATTAAAAAGAAATTGAATAAGAGAAAAATCATATAAGTAGTGAGGGTAAAATGTCCAATTACTTGATTTATTTTTTACAATAAGTATATAATTATATCAAAAAAATATAGAATTTAACCGGTTGAGATGGTTGATTTTTCAACAAGAATGTTGGTTGATGTTGAGATATCAATTCCATCAGTGTTTGGACTATTCTCGGGTGCATTTATACGAAGACGCGAAAGTAAAACACCATTGCATGAAGTTATACTTATGTGATTTTTTGGGCTATTGATATGTGTCAATGGGCCAATTAGCTTTAGATTATCACATTTAAGAAATCGAAGCGCCTGCATATAAATATTATATACAAGTTATACACTTGAAATTCAAGACTTAGAGTGTGGTACATTTAAAAATATATCATTATCATTTTTATTTCCAAAATATAGACTATATTGTTTACATATGTTTAACTTACCGTTGGCCTATTATCTTTCCCCCACCAAGGAGCACCTTGACCATCTATTTTTCCTCCTCCATTGATAACAAGGCCATCTATACCATCAAATTTAATCCATGTCTCGTCATCATCAGCATTAACCCAATTCCAATTTTTAGGATGTTGTGGGGAAGTGATAGTTCCCATAATCTATAAAACCAAATATTCTAATAATGTTATTAATAAATATACTAGCGAAACAAAAAAAAATTGACTAATAAGGTTAAAATTGAATAAATAAGTATAAGTAAAAAATAAATCATAAACGTATATGATAAGATAATAAGTAATAAAAATTTAGATGATTTCAAAATTAACAAAATAAAAATATACATATATGCCATCATTCAAATGTTCAACAATGTAAATGTTAGATTCTTATGATAAATTTGATGAAAATAAGTTTATAATATATCTTAACTTGGATAAACATGTTATCGGATATAAATCAACCTAAGATTAATATAATGACAATGTGAGGTGCCTTGATTTCATTTTTATATCCATGGTTACTAGATAAAAATTAATAGTAGAGGTTTTTCCCGTATTACCTAAAGTATACATATATAGAAAGTGAGACACTTTTTTACGTAGTCATTTATGTGTAACTAATTAATTTTTATTATAACATATCATAATATTAATGGTTGTAGATTTGCAAGGACCCTGGAATGTTAATGGTTGCAACATGAATGTTTTGTCTTGGGGTATGATTAGTGTTGGAGTGTCTCCAATTGTATCACACACAGCTTGCCATGCTTTTAGAAAAGCCTTTGTAAATAAAAATATAAATTATATTAGGCTTGAGAAATATTATTTGAAAATATTATATATAAGTATAGTAAAATTGTATGAAAAAATAAAACTATAGTAAGAATATCTTACATTTGATTCATCGGTAAGGCCATTGCCTTTGGCACCATATTCAACTACATTAAAATCATTGGCTCCTACTAATCTAAAGCACATCCAACGAGAAGCAATGATAAACGCTAAAAAAACAGGAAACAAGTCTTTCATCTTTGAAATAATAATAAATATTGCTATGATTTAAATTGTTGAATTTTAGCGAAATGACGATGATTTATATATATGGAGAAAAATTGCAATCAATAATAATGTCATTGATATTAATTTTAGAATAAAATTAAATAAAAATCAATATAGTGCAACATGCAAATATCAATTTGCAACATGGTGTGATAGTTAATGAGAAAGATTTGTTGGTGTTAAATAAAAAATGTTATAATATTAAGGGAAGGCATGATAATTAGTTGATACTTAGATGGAAAATTTAAAGTTTAATAAACCAAAATATTTCTAACATGAATTAGTTAGTATTTATTAAAATTTAAAAAGTGGTGTGTAAATATAATAAATGAATTGCGTGAAGGAAGGGAAAAAAAAGTCATTTTCTTTTTTATCTTCTTAATTCTATATTAATGCCAAAAAAATATAATTTAATAATTAAAAAAAATATCAAAATAATTATATTTAAATAAGTCATTAGTCTTTAAAATGATTAGAAAAATATTTGTATCTTTGAAAACAATATTGATTTGTTTTTAGTCATTGATAATCTTTTTTTAGTCATTAAAAATATAATTCACTTTGCTTTTGTATTTAGAGAATTATTTTATCCTTTTAAAATAAATTTAATTTGAATATAATTATTGTAATACTTAGATATAATATTTAAATTCATCTCTTTACAAAAGGGTTGAATTATATATATATATATATATAATTCTAATTTCGGCAAATTTTACATGGACTAGAAGAACTCCATGGACCATACTTATTTTTATTTTATCTTTACATGGACTACAAGAACTCCATGGGCCTTCTCTTGTTGGTGTATCTGGAAAGGTAGAATAATTTTATTTTTAAAGAATTATTTTGTGTTTTAGAAGTGGTTAATAGTATTAAGTTCTTATCTTGGAGATGGATGTGCTCTTTAGCTCTATGCTCTGGTATCTCAATGTTGTTTTTAATATGAGTGGTTATTATCGGTGCTCAATTGCATTATCCAGATCTAATTTCCATTGTTTTTGTAAGGATCTGAGTACCCCTCGTGCTCTTGTGATATAATTTCATTGCCTTTAAAAAAAATAGATTTTCACTAGAAAAGAAAAAGAATAATTTATAAAACCATATTTGACCGAAAATAATAGTAGTTTTACCTTGACTCTATGAAACTAGGCTCAGAAATAAAGAGTGATAGTAGGTAGTGGGCTTTCATTAGTCTAACCCTCTCATGAGTTCTACATGACTCACAAAACTAAGGTGTTTAGGTTCTCATGTTGTGTGAAGTAGATAAACATTGTTTCCTCTGAACTTTATCTTACTTGATACTTATGTGTAGTATCAGTAGGATTAGATAGTTTTAGCAGACCCTAAATCTGATTGAACCCATAGGATAGAAGGAGTCCACTGAGATAGTTGTATCTCACCCAATGTTTTTAATATTTTAGGTAGCTCAATTCAGGACAAATGTAAAGGGAAGAGAGCTTGAAGACAAAGAAAATCTTCTAGCACACTTTTGAATTATTCGATATGTTTCTAATCAGTAGTATGTTATTGACAATTATTTTATGTATGTACTGTGTTACAGACATAGTACTTTCTTTTATCAGATTTTAATTAGGTTTTATTATAAGTATTTGTGTTAACTATAAAATTTTAAATAGAATGAATCTATATATATATATATATATATATATATATATATATATATATATATATATATATATATATATATTATTCAGGGTGTTACATGTGAGAACCAAAAATTCATGTAAAGTCTTATTGATAATTAACCTCCACTCATTTTCTTAAATGGTGATGTTTAATAGGTTAAAGTCTCTTTAGGTCAAGCATTTCTCACTGGCATTCATAAAGAAACTAAATTATCTTTTAAGAAAATTTCACATCTAATATAAATATAAACTCAATTCAAAAAAGATTTTTGAGGGAAAAATAAAAATGATTTATTCTTTAAATCAATAAAAAAATTTCCCTTGTTTATATATATATATATATATATATATATATATATATATATATATATATATATATATATATATATATATATATATATATATATATATATATATATATATATATATATATTAAAGTTAGTAATCTTACAACACACACAGTCACCTATTAAATCTCTAAGAAAGAAACAAAGAAATTTAGCATATTTTAAGTATCTAATATATGGTGAAATTATATTTTTAATACTAATATGTCTTTAGAAGAATTTGTTTGACTAAAAATGTATATTATTCATAATTATTTTTTATTTTTTTACATAAAATAAGAAAATTTAAAAAGTGAAACCTACTTAAGACATGAGACATTTATATTACACGAGATGCACGACCCTTGTGCATTATTACAAAATACATGTGGTATATCTCCGTCAAGACCAGTTATGTTGACATCTTCAAGTAAAATATTGGTGCATCCAATAACATCACAATCAAGTTTAATTGCATCCTCACTGATTGTGGTTCCATGAACATTTTTGAAAGTAACATCACTAACTTTCACCGCTTTTCTGTCATTGTTCATTATTTTTGCATTGTTTAAAACATTATATGCATCATAATGTTGATCAATAATTACAGGGTTTTTAACCCTAATAAATATAATATTTTCATAAGTTATCTTTCTCGCATATCCTGATCCTCCCTAATTCAAATAAGAATAACAAAATATTAGTCTTATTATTTATGAATAAATCTCTACAAAATTTTAAGATATTCCATGCATACCGCCCATGTCTTGATTCTAGCACCATTGGTTGTTCCTTTAAAGGTGACATTTCTCACATGTACTTCTTCTACCGTAGCATACTTCCCATCCTTTCCATGTTTTCCAACACTATATATTCACCAACACACCCAAAAGATGTTATTGTTTCATTAATAATGATGAAGTAATAATATAATGTAAAAAAAATTATAAATTATTTTCACAACAAACCTAATGCCATGACCAGGTCCACAATTAATACCAGTTATATTGATGAATTTAGAACCACTGTTAATGGCGATGCAATCGTCGCCTATAATAAAAAATTAAAAAGAAATTGAATAAGAGAAAAATCATATAAGTAGTGAGGGTAAAATGTCCAATTACTTGATTTATTTTTTACAATAAGTATATAATTATATCAAAAAAATATAGAATTTAACCGGTTGAGATGGTTGATTTTTCAACAAGAATGTTGGTTGATGTTGAGATATCAATTCCATCAGTGTTTGGACTATTCTCGGGTGCATTTATACGAAGACGCGAAAGTAAAACACCATTGCATGAAGTTATACTTATGTGATTTTTTGGGCTATTGATATGTGTCAATGGGACAATTAGCTTTAGATTATCACATTTAAGAAATCGAAGCGCCTGCATATAAATATTATATACAAGTTATACACTTGAAATTCAAGAATTAGAGTGTGGTACATTTAAAAATATATCATTATCATTTTTATTTCCAAAATATAGACTATATTGTTTACATATATTTAACTTACCGTTGGCCTATTATCTTTCCCCCACCAAGGAGCACCTTGACCATCTATTTTTCCTCCTCCATTGATAACAAGGCCATCTATACCATCAAATTTAATCCATGTCTCGTCATCATCAGCATTAACCCAATTCCAATTTTTAGGATGTTGTGGGGAAGTGATAGTTCCCATAATCTATAAAACCAAATATTCTAATAATGTTATTAATAAATATACTAGTGAAACAAAAAAATTTGACTAATAAGGTTAAAATTGAATAAATAAGTATAACTAAAAAATAAATCATAAACGTATATGATAAGAGAATAAGTAATAAAAATTTAGATTATTTCAAAATTAACAAAATAAAAATATACATATATGCCATCATTCAAATGTTCAACAATGTAAATGTTAGATTCTTATGATAAATTTGATGAAAATAAGTTTATAATATATCTTAACTTGGATAAACATGTTATCGGATATAAATCAACCTAAGATTAATATAATGACAATGTGAGGTGCCTTGATTTCATTTTTATATCCATGGTTACTAGATAAAAATTAATAGTAGAGGTTTTTCCCGTATTACCTAAAGTATACATATATAGAAAGTGAGACACTTTTTTACGTAGTCATTTATGTGTAACTAATTAATTTTTATTATAACATACCATAATATTAATGGTTGTAGATTTGCAAGGACCCTGGAATGTTAATGGTTGCAACATGAATGTTTTGTCTTGGGGTATGATTAGTGTTGGAGTGTCTCCAATTGTATCACACACAGCTTGCCATGCTTTTAGAAAAGCCTTTGTAAATAAAAATAGAAATTATATTAGGCTTGAGAAATATTATTTGAAAATATTATATATAAGTATAGTAAAATTGTATGAAAAAATAAAACTATAGTAAGAATATCTTACATTTGATTCATCGGTAAGGCCATTGCCTTTGGCACCATATTCAACTACATTAAAATCATTGGCTCCTACTAATCTAAAGCACATCCAACGAGAAGCAATGATAAACGCTAAAAAAACAGGAAACAAGTCTTTCATCTTTGAAATAATAATAAATATTGCTATGATTTAAATTGTTGAATTTTAGCGAAATGACGATGATTTATATATATGGAGAAAAATTGCAATCAATAATAATGTCATTGATATTAATTTTAGAATAAAATTAAATAAAAATCAATATAGTGCAACATGCAAATATCAATTTGCAACATGGTGTGATAGTTAATGAGAAAGATTTGTTGGTGTTAAATAAAAAATGTTATAATATTAAGGGAAGGCATGATAATTAGTTGATACTTAGATGGAAAATTTAAAGTTTAATAAACCAAAATATTTCTAACATGAATTAGTTAGTATTTATTAAAATTTAAAAAGTGGTGTGTAAATATAATAAATGAATTGCGTGAAGGAAGGGAAAAAAAAGTCATTTTCTTTTTTATCTTCTTAATTCTATATTAATGCCAAAAAAATATAATTTAATAATTTAAAAAAAAAATCAAAATAATTATATTTAAATAAGTCATTAGTCTTTAAAATGATTAGAAAAATATTTGTATCTTTGAAAACAATATTGATTTGTTTTTAGTCATTGATAATCTTTTTTTAGTCATTAAAAATATAATTCACTTTGCTTTTGTATTTAGAGAATTATTTTATCCTTTTAAAATAAATTTAATTTGAATATAATTATTGTAATACTTAGATATAATATTTAAATTCATCTCTTTACAAAAGGGTTGAATTATATATATATATATATATATATATATATATATATATATATATATATATATATATATATATATATATATATATATATATATATATATATATATATATATATATATATATATATATATATAATTCTAATTTCGGCAAATTTTACATGGACTAGAAGAACTCCATGGACCATACTTATTTTTATTTTATCTTTACATGGACTACAAGAACTCCATGGGCCTTCTCTTGTTGGTGTATCTGGAAAGGTAGAATAATTTTATTTTTAAAGAATTATTTAGTGTTTTAGAAGTGGTTAATAGTATTAAGTTCTTATCTTGGAGATGAATGTGCTCTTTAGCTCTAAGCTCTGGTAGCTCAATGTTGTTTTTAAGATGAGTGATTATTGTCGGTGCTCAATTGCATTATCCAGATCTAATTTCCATTGTTTTTGTAAGGATTGGAGTACCCCTCGTGCTCTTGTGATATAATTTCATTGCCTTTAAAAAAAAATAGATTTTCACTAGAAAAGAAAAAGAATAATTTATAAAACCATATTTGACCGAAAATAATAGTAGTTTTACCTTGACTCTATGAAACTAGGCTCTGAAATAAAGAGTGATAGTAGGTAGTGGGCTTTCATTAGTCTAACCCTCTCATGAGTTTTACATGACTCACAAAACTAAGGTGTTGAGGTTCTCATGTTGTGTGAAGTAGATAAACATTGTTTCCTCTGAAGTTTATCTTACTTGATACTTATGTGTAGTATCAGTAGGATTAGATAGTTTTAGCAGACCCTAAATCTGATTGAACCCATAGGATAGAAGGAGTCCACTGAGATAGTTGTATCTCACACAATGTTTTTAATATTTTAGGTAGCTCAATTCAGGACAAATGTAAAGGGAAGAGAGCTTGAAGACAAAGAAAATCTTCTAGCACACTTTTGAATTATTCAATATGTTTCTAATCAGTAGTATGTTATTGACAATTATTTTATGTATGTACTGTGTTACAGACCTAGTACTTTCTTTTATCATATTTTATTTAGGCACTATTATAAGTATTTGTGTTAACTATAAAATTTTAAATAGTATGAATCTATATATATATATATATATATATATATATATATATATATATATATATATATATATATTATTCAGGGTGTTACAGGTGAGAACCAAAAATTCATGTAAAGTCTTATTGATAATTAACCTCCACTCATTTTCTTAAATGGTGATGTTAAATAGGTTAAAGTCTCTTTAGGTCAAGTATTTCTCACTGACATTCATAAAGAAACTAAATTATCTTTTAAGAAAATTTCACATCTAATATAAATATAAACTCAACTCAAAAAAGATTTTTGAGGGAAAAATAAAAATGATTTATTCTTTAAATCAATAAAAAAATTTCCCTTGTTTATATATATATATATATATATATATATATATATATATATATATATATATATATATAT
Organism: Lathyrus aphaca; assembly: GCA_963966055.1. NCBI lineage: Eukaryota > Viridiplantae > Streptophyta > Magnoliopsida > Fabales > Fabaceae > Lathyrus > Lathyrus aphaca. The sequence continues at coordinate 338,368,858 of OZ014523.1, read as the reverse complement.
ATATATATATATATATTAAAGTTAGTAATCTTACAACACACACAGTCACCTATTAAATCTCTAAGAAAGAAACAAAGAAATTTAGCATATTTTAAGTATCTAATATATGGTGAAATTATATTTTTAATACTAATATGTCTTTAGTAGAATTTGTTTGACTAAAAATGTATATTATTCATAATTATTTTTTATTTTTTTACATAAAATAAGAAAATTTAAAAAGTGAAACCTACTTAAGACATAAGACATTTATATTACACGAGATGCACGACCCTTGTGCATTATTACAAAATACATGTGATATATCTCCGTCAAGACCAGTTATGTTGACATCTTCAAGTAAAATATTGGTGCATCCAATAACATCACAATCAAGTTTAATTGCATCCTCACTGATTGTGGTTCCATGAACATTTTTGAAAGTAACATCACTAACTTTCACCGCTTTTCTGTCATTGTTCATTATTTTTGCATTGTTTAAAACATTATATGCATCATAATGTTGATCAATAATTACAGGGTTTTTATCCCTAATAAATATAATATTTTCATAAGTTATCTTTCTCGCATATCCTGATCCTCCCTAATTCAAATAAGAATAACAAAATATTAGTCTTATTATTTATGAATAAATCTCTACAATATTTTAAGATATTCCATGCATACCACCCATGTCTTGATTCTAGCACCATTGGTTGTTCCTTTAAAGGTGACATTTCTCACATGTACTTCTTCTACCGTAGCATACTTCCCATCCTTTCCAAGTTTTCCAACACTATATATTCACCAACACACCCAAAAGATGTTATTGTTTCATTAATAATGATGAAGTAATAATATAATGTAAAAAAAATTATAAATTATTTTCACAACAAACCTAATGCCATGACCAGGTCCACAATTAATACTAGTTATATTGATGAATTTAGAACCACTGTTAATGGCGATGCAATCGTCGCCTATAATAACAAATTAAAAAGAAATTGAATAAGAGAAAAATCACATAAGTAGTGAGGGTAAAATGTCCAATTACTTGATTTATTTTTTACAATAAGTATATAATTATATCAAAAAAATATAGAATTTAACCGGTTGAGATGGTTGATTTTTCAACAAGAATGTTGGTTGATGTTGAGATATCAATTCCATCAGTGTTTGGACTATTCTCGGGTGCATTTATACGAAGACGCGAAAGTAAAACACCATTGCATGAAGTTATACTTATGTGATTTTTTGGGCTATTGATATGTGTCAATGGGCCAATTAGCTTTAGATTATCACATTTAAGAAATCGAAGCGCCTGCATATAAATATTATATACAAGTTATACACTTGAAATTCAAGACTTAGAGTGTGGTACATTTAAAAATATATCATTATCATTTTTATTTCCAAAATATAGACTATATTGTTTACATATATTTAACTTACCGTTGGCCTATTATCTTTCCCCCACCAAGGAGCACCTTGACCATCTATTTTTCCTCCTCCAATGATAACAAGGCCATCTATACCATCAAATTTAATCCATGTCTCGTCATCATCAGCATTAACCCAATTCCAATTCTTAGGATGTTGTGGGGAAGTGATAGTTCCCATAATCTATAAAACCAAATATTCTAATAATGTTATTAATAAATATACTAGTGAAACAAAAAAATTTGACAAATAAGGTTAAAATTGAATAAATAAGTATAACTAAAAAATAAATCATAAACGTATATGATAAGATAATAAGTAATAAAAATTTAGATGATTTCAAAATTAACAAAATAAAAATATACATATATGCCATCATTCAAATGTTCAACAATGTAAATGTTAGATTCTTATGATAAATTTGATGAAAATAAGTTTATAATATATCTTAACTTGGATAAACATGTTATCGGATATAAATCAACCTAAGATTAATATAATGACAATGTGAGGTGCCTTGATTTCATTTTTATATCCATGGTTACACGATAAAAATTAATAGTAGAGGTTTTTCCCGTATTACCTAAAGTATACATATATAAAAGTGAGACACTTTTTTACGTAGTCATATATGTGTAACTAATTAATTTTTATTATAACATACCATAATATTAATGGTTGTAGATTTGCAAGGACCCTGGAATGTTAATGGTTGCAACATGAATGTTTTGTCTTGGGGTATGATTAGTGTTGGAGTGTCTCCAATTGTATCACACACAGCTTGCCATGCTTTTAGAAAAGCCTTTGTAAATAAAAATAGAAATTATATTAGGCTTGAGAAATATTATTTGAAAATATTATATATAAGTATAGTAAAATTGTATGAAAAAATAAAACTATAGTAAGAATATCTTACATTTGAATCATTGGTAAGGCCATTGCCTTTGGCACCATACTCAACTACATTGAAATCATTGGCTCCTACTAATCTAAAGCAAATCCAACGAGAAGCAATGATAAACGCTAAAAAAACAGGAAACAAGTCTTTCATCTTTGAAATAATAATAAAAATTGCTATGATTTAAATTGTTGAATTTTAGCGAATTGACGATGATTTATATATATGGAGAAAAATTGCAATCAATAATAATGTCATTGATATTAATTTTAGAATAAAATTAAATAAAAATCAATATAGTGCAACATGCAAATATCAATTTGCAACATGGTGTGATAGTTAATGAGAAAGATTTGTTGGTGTTAAATAAAAAAAGTTATAATATTAAGAGAAGGCATGATAATTAGTTGATACTTAGATGGAAAATTTAAAGTTTAATAGACCAAAGTATTTCTAACATGAATTAGTTAGTATTTATTAAAATTTAAAAAGTGGTGTGCAAATATAATAAATGAATTGCATGAAGGAAGGAAAAAAAGTCATTTTCTTTTTTATCTTCTTAATTCTATATTAATGCGAAAAAAATATAATTTAATAATTTAAAAACAAAATCAATATAATTATATTTAAATAAGTCATTAGTCTATAAAATGATTAGAAAAATATTTGTATCTTTGAAAACAATATAGATTTGTTTTTAGTCATTGATAATCTTTTTTTAGTCATTAAAAATATAATTCACTTTGCTTTTGAATTTAGAGAATTATTTTATCCTTTTAAAATAAATTTAATTTGAATATAATTATTGTAATACTTAGATAGAATATTTAAATTCATCTCTTTACAAATGGGTTAAATTATATATATATATATATATATATATATATATATATATATATATATATATATATATATATATATATATATATATATATATATATATATATAATTCTAATTCTAATTTCGACAAACTTTACATGGACCATAAGAACTCCATGGACCAAAAATTTATGTAAAGTGTTATTGATAATTAACCTACACTCATTTTTCCTTATGCTTTAATGGTGATGTTTAATAGGTTAAAGTCTCTTTAGGTCAAGCATTTCTCATCGGCATTCATAAAAAAACTAAATTATCTTTTAAGAAAATTTCACATCTAATATAAATATAAACTCAACTCAAAAAAAGATTTTTGAGGGAAAAATAAAAATGATTTATTCTTTAAGTCAATAAAAAAATATTTCCCTTGTTTTATATATATATATATATATATATATATATATATATATATATATATATATATATATATATATATATATATATATATATATATATATATATATATATATTAAAGTTAGTAATCTTATAACACAGAGACACCTATTAAATCTCTAAGAATGAAACAGAGAAATTTAGCATATTTTAAATATCTAATATATGGTGAAATTATATTTTTAATACTAATATGTCTTTAGAAGAATTTGTTTGACTAAAAATTTATATTATTAATAATTATTTTTTATTTTTTACATAAAATAAGCAAATTAAAAAAGTGAAACCTACTTAAGACATGAGACATTTATATTACACGAGATGCACGACCCTTGTGCATTATTACAAAATACATGTGGTATATCTCCATCAAGACCAGTTATGTTGACATCTTCGATTAAAATATTGGTGCATCCAATAACATCACAATCAAGTTTAATCGCATCCTCACTGATTGTGGTTCCATGAACACTTTTGAAAGTAACATCACTAACTTTCACCGCTTTTCTGGCATTATTCATTATTTTTGCATTGTTTAAAACATTGTATGCATCATAATGTTGATCAATAATTACATGGTTTTTAACCCTAATAAATATAATATTTTCCTAAGTTATCTTTCTCGTATATCCTGATTCTCCCTAATTTACATACAGGTGTAGCAGTACCTCATGTAGCAGTACCTCAACATCACATCTTCATATTAGACCTCAATAGTACACACTATTACTTCTCCCCCTTTTTAGCCATAAAAAGACAAAGGCATAGTAATAATCATAGAGGTATATAATCTCCATAAGTTTGAAACACACACAAGCTTCACAATAATGCCAATAAAATAGGACCATAACTCCCCCTGTTTATATAATCATTTCTCCCCCTCAAGAAAAACCACCTCAAAGAGAATAACATAGTGATACATTAAACCAGTGAGGATTAACTACTCCTCCTCAACTCAGAGTCACCAGGCATACAAACTTTCTGCAACAAGATGTCCCAGATCAGACAAACACATGTTACAACATTTGATCTGACATCACAAGTAAGCCTTCACAGAAGTTCTTCAAACATGTCAAAGACATCATACATGACATTGGGAGACAACATAATATTTTACTATGCAACCAAACTGAGAACCTCCAATCTACCTTTTTGGCACATTGTGGCTAAAACATTATCATACCCATACAACCAAGAAAAAAACCATAAGAATACAGAACACAAATATCAATGCTCTCCCCTAAACATCTAGTTAGATATCACCCAAACAGAATATCAGCTATCCCCCTGTCATGGATAACCAATGCTCCTGACCACTACTTCACATATTTACTGAACATTTTGCTAAACAGATTCATAAACTATAAAATCAATCTAGACTTTTACAGATCTAGATATACCATCTCCTTAAGAATAACTCCAAGCTCTTTGAGCTCCTCACATAACAAGGACATGACTGAAAGATGACTCTCAGATCCACACAGTATCATGACCTTTTAGTTAGACAAGGTGTCATGCATACTTGATTTGACATCTCTCTAGTGCCAAAATAGATAGTTTCCTTGCTCCACATGAACCCACTTTCACACATACTCAGTTTGTCCAGACTAACCCAATATCAGGTAGGGCTACTTGCAGTAGGAGAAAATAACATTTTACCAAAATCTTCCTTATCATATCCTCAATGTATGACATATTCTTCAGTTGTAAATCTACTAGTAATTTCTTGCACGAGTGGAGTCTTCATAATAGTAGCCATGCATTCACCAAGCATACTACTGTAATCTGCATATTTTGATCCAAAAAATCAGAACTTCATTTTCTGACAACAACGTTGATCCTTAATCCTCCATATCATAATATCTGACCTCCTTTAGGGATAACACAAAGTGATGTTACAACATCATTTAGGAAATCCGTTTTTCTTCATAGAACCCAATCAAATGGTTCTTGATCTTTCATTCAAAGAGCTCATTGAACTTGATAGTCCTTTAATACAAGAAGATCTTTAAAAGATCACACCTTCAGCAACTAATTTAGGTCATCACACTCCAAAACACCATGAAGACAAATAAACAGTTGATAACACGATTTTATATTGATTATTTAGCCTGGTTTCCGATTAATTAAGTTATTATTTTTCATATTTTGAAAATATTATGCAAGGTATTTGTTTGTTTTGCAGGTATTATGATTTATATGAGTTGTGGAAGAAACGAGTTAAAATGAGAGAGAAATGAGGTATTTAGCAGAAGAACTGAAACAGATAGCAGAAAATTAGACGGACGTCACAAAGCCAGGACACCCGTCTCACATTGCTCGTTTTAGATGACTGTCACACCAAGCAAGACGACCGTCGCAGGTCATTTATTCAGAATTAGAATACGCGCCTGAGTCAGAAATAAAGACGTTGCATTGCATTATTTCCTCGTTCAACTTAGTATTGTGTTATTTCCCCATTCAACTCAGTATGTAGTCAAAATACCAATCCAGGCCCAACAATATTATTCCCTGCATTTTCTCAACAAAAAGACTACGTGAAGGATATAAATAGAAGCTAGTTTGAGTTACAAAGATAGCTACGACCTATTATAAAATTTCTGTCGTTTTCACCATCGGAGCCTAATTTATTGTTCAGAGTGTAACGCCCCGAATTTTATTTAAATATTTTATTGAGAATGTTATGTTATAGTGTGTGAAGAATAATATATATTATCGAATATAATTGTGATTAAAAATTATATTGTGGAGGATAATTGTATTATCATGTGATAAATAAAATAATTGAATAAATATGAAGTGAGGACAAGGTGGTCAATTGGTAAAAGTAGTAAGTGTAAAAGAGGAAGATCATAAGTTTGGTCTTAGGGGTTATGTTGGAAATAAGGGAAAAGGGGAAACATAATCGTGTTAGAAAGAACAAGAACGATCGTGAAGGTTGTGAAGAGAAGGAGAAGAGGAAAGGGTTTAATCGTGAAGAGAGTTCACGAAGAAGAAGAAGATTCTCGACAAAAACCTAAGGTAAGGATGGAATTCTTCCATCTTAAGGGTTTTATAATGGGGATTTGGTAGGTTTAGGATTAGGGATTGGTTTTGTGATGAATTTGGGAAAAATCATGTTGATTTTTGTTGGATGTTGTTGTTAGTTGATAATTAGTGTTAGTTAGATTATTAGATACAATATTCTGTGAATTTTGACTGTCAATTGGTGATTTGTTGGGAAGAATTCGTAGCAGGTTTAAGGTGCTAAGCGTAGAGTGCGATTTGCGAAATCGTAGAGCTCGCTTAGCGAGTAGAGTCAGGGAGTTCGGTGCTTAGCGAGCTATGACCCTCGCTTAGCGAGCCCTGGAGCGTGAAAAATTAATTTTTAATTCTGAAAAAATTACTGAAAATTATTTAATTGCTTAGTGATGCTTAGGAATTAATGTGGGGTAGCTAGAAGTAGCGAGAGGAGAGTTATACACCTAATTATAGATATAATTAGTGTAATTGGGCTAAACATAATCTATATGTTCGTTGACGTTGATGTTGTTGTCGTGATGAGTAGTGTTGTGTTGATATGTTTCATATTCTTATTAATGATATATGAGTATGTGATATGTTGTAGTATATGTTGTGTTGTGTTGTTATGGTATGATTTGAGTTATATTATTATATGTTATGAAATGTATGATAATCGCGATGATGATGATTAGTAGTATATTGATAGAAGTTGCGATATGTGGTTGTTGTTGTTGATGGTGTATGATGTAGTTATTATGAGTATACATGTATGTCATTGATGTCATTGATGTCATTGATGTGCATGACATGTTGCATAGTTGTATAACATACCAAGGAGGGGTATGTCGTTGTGGTGGTATCGGTGCGGTCATGAAATAGGGATCATACGTGGCCATGAAATAAGGGCCGAGGGTGTGATCATGAAATAGGGATCATACTAGACCATGAAAGAGGGGTCGAGAGTTCTGACGAGGACTGGATCTTGAAGTAGAGATCGAACATGGTACCATATTCATAGCGTCAAGTTGAGTCTCATTGCATGGTTGTTGTATATGATGTTGTGGTTTATGTGTCGTTGTTGTATGTGATTTGTTGAATAGTCGTTGTTGAGAAGTGGTGTATTTTTATGATACTTGCTTAATCCTTATTATATCATCTTTATGGTGTAAGTATCTCACCCCTTCTGTTTGAATGTTACCCCTATGTTGGTAACGTGCAGGTGAGCTGATGCGTGTTTTTCGCAAGTGTACGAACGCGTCATAGTAATATAAAAGATTGTCGAATCCACAGAGACCAAATGTCAATCTATCGTTATCTATTGTTATGGTGTGTATCTAAGGCAATTTAAAATAGTATTTTCAATGAATGCACAATGATAAATAAAGTAATAAATTTAAGTTAATTGATAAAGACAGGTTCGAATGCAATTCACATAATCAATTGATAATCAAGTACTTGCTAATAGAACTACTTATGGGAAATGTTTTCTACTTTGAGAAGAACCAATTTAACGGGAACTGTCGCTTTCGCGTAATCAAAACCGAGTTGTACTCCCTAATCAAACCTTCTTATTGTCACAGATAAAAAGGCGAGCATTGCGTTAGAGTAGTAAACCTATTTTTAAGAAATGTAGTATCTTAATTAAGTTGAAAAGTATTTTGACCTAGATTTTCTAACAAAAAGAGGTTCTTACGAACCAGAATCTAAACTTCTTAACGCGTCCGAAAATAGTTTTAAAATCTCCTTTCTTTTTGAATTAAAAACTCCTAATGAACTAAACAAATCGCTTTCGTTGTTTTTGAAATAGCTAAAAACAATTAAGTTTAAATAGACGTCGGACGGCTTTCGATCTTACCCAACAAAACTTTTTAAAAAAATAGGAAAACTTATATTGAAAGTCAAAATAGCCCTTAAGTGTTTCTACAAAAAATTGTATAGATTATCGGTTCAATTATGATCCTTACATTCTAACCTTTATAAAATTAGCTAGACATGGTAAAGTAAAAGTTCATTTTAATATTTTTCATAAAAGGTATTTAGTGCGAGTGCGAAAAATAAATTAAGTAAAGTGCGAGTGCAGGAAATAAAGGAAAGTAGTGCAGTGCAAGAAATAAAGGAAAATAGTGCAATGCAAGAAATAAAGGAAAGTAAAGCAATGCGGGAAAGTAAATAGACAAAAGTTAAAGCAATGAAAACCTGCTCCACTCGGAGGGTTGAATAAAATACGAACTGGAATTAAAATGGCGGCAGGATTAACTTCCTTCCAAAGTGCTCCAAGACTTAATCGCACAAACACATACAAACTTGATCACTCGATTGTAGTAACACTCTGATGTGAAGCGATTACTACTTTTACAACTGATATATGCTTAAGGTAACTAAGTTTGGATGATGAAAAACGAAAACTAAAGGCCTATTTATAGGCAAGGAAATAACATGGGAAATACAAGGATGCCCATAGAATTTGAATTTGGGCGGGAACTCTTTTGCTCTTGTGGCGCCCGCCATATGTGAAAAAAGGTTGGAGAAGTTGGAGATCGTGGGGAATTGGCAGTTGAGGAGAGGTTGAGATATGTCCACGTCATGGTTGACCCTATGGCGGCCGCCACAGTGGATGCCATAAGCACAAAATGCTAATTTTCTTGATTTTAGCTCTTTTTAGCTCCTTTTTCGCTCCTTTTCTCGCTCGAGTCTCCGATTAAACTAAAAACCTGAAAACAAAGGAAAATATAGTAATAACATAACAAAATGGCACTAAAGGACTTTGAATGCATGCGAAATCAAAGTCAAAAATATGGTAAAATTCAGTGTCATCAAATTCTCCCACACTTAGACCTTTGCTTTTCCTCAAGCAAAACATTTAAAACTCAAAGAAGAAAACTAGTATCGACGCGTGATTCGGGCTAAAAGGGCTTCTAAGTTCAAGTCAAGATGCAGTGACAGGTACTAACTAAGTGAACCAATGGTATCGTAGTGACACTTATCCATAGATACGGACATAAAATTCATTCTTATATTAACAAACCCATATCATCTCACAATACCTAGGTCTACCTCTTCATCTCTTTTTGGATCCCTTTCATTCATGTGCAATCACATTAAGCCTGTTATCTGCACATGCTTCATAGTAGAGTGACCGGTTAGTGATTCTGATCCGAAACATAGGTTTTTGGCAGATAAGTCTGTGTAAACCCTTTTATTTGACCCAAATGTAGTTTTGGGGGGTCGAATCGTAATCTACCCTACCGAGTTCAGCGCCAGATACCTCTGAACCAACTAACAATGGGTGAATTGAAATTTTTCTTTTTGTGGCAAAAATTCAACTTTTTGGTTTAAATGACCTTGTGAGGGTCACCTATCCCAGAGTTTTCCTTTTTCTTTATTTATTAGCACTGGATCATTCACTTATGTTCATCGGTCCCCTATGTAGAGCATGCTTAGGGCGGAGCTGACTGTTGGAATAAACTACTTAGAACAATTTTTAAATGATAATTAAGGCCATGGTACGTGGGGTTTTAGGAGTGATTCATATATTCATGAAGTCTATGGTGCTAAAACAATACTGATGTTTCAAAAAGTTCACCTAAGTCACCACATCCTAATCCAAACCTGTCTTAAATCCCGAAAAACATGTGGAAATACACTGTTTTCTTTTGGAAAAAAAATTGGTAGGGCTAAAGAAATGGGGAAATGAGGGTGCACTAAAGATACACTGTACTGGTGACTCGTCAGAATCATGCATTAAGCTGGTAATGTCAGCGGTTTAAGTCCTGCTGACGGGATTGCTCGGTTTTGATCGCAAGCAAGGTGCGACAAATGGTCTCATAGGATCGATCCTCCCTTATTCGTGATGCTTGCATGAAGCTCATGTTATCTTCCAGTTGTTGTTGAATGGTAGAGAGCAGACCATCTCGCCTTTCTTATCTAGCCATGTGGTCATGCCACATCTCCTCGGTAATATAAAATCCATGAACAGAACCTGCAAAAGGGTTAGAGGAAGATGGTGCGGTGTATGATAGTGAAGGATGATGGGGGGACACGTGAGGTACGGGAGATTGCTCTCTCCGCTCAAATTCTTCATCAGTGTCGTGTCCCTCCCCATCAGGAACATTAGGAGGAAGTGGACCTAGAACAGGTGGAGCATTTAAATCGCGGGTCCAATTCCTTTCATGACGTACATCGGTATGTCTACTACAGGGCAAGAAAATAGATGGGATAGCTATACCACGAATCATCAATTCATAACCACCCTCTTTTCTCACTCGACACAGTTTCATATCGTTTAGAAATTTCAGGTTGATTGTGCGAGGAGTTAATGGCTCTAGTGTGGCTATCTTATTGTTAAGGTTAAGGGCCCGAGCAATAGACGTAATGAGTCCTCCAAAAACAATTGGTCCTGCTTTATTAAGATTCAAAGACATGTGAGCAAGCATAAACGGGACCGGATTAATTCGCCTATTTGTGAGGCTTCCTTGTAAAAATAGAAGCTCTTTAGCATTGACCTTGTTTGGATTTTCTCGGCCAAAAATAGTGCATGCTAACAGATATCTAAAGACTCTGATGTCCGAGTTATATATGGTCGAGGCGAGAATCCCTTCAAAAGAAGTTATTAAATTATTTGACAATCTATGCCATAAGGGAAATGCGTCGACCGACCATCCTGAATCCAAAGGGGCCTCAAAAATAGCACCTTCCTAATGAGGGATTCCTAACAGGCCTGTTAGTTCATCGGTACTGTACTCATATTTAATACCAAACATTCTAAATTGGACAGTACCGACTGTACTAGCAGTGTTAGGACTAACACTATAGATAAAAGAACTTAAAAACCTGATTTTCAGTCGCTCAAAGGTAGGTTCTTGGTTTTCATAAACAGTGTACAAGCCAAAAAAATCTAGCAAATGGTAAACACCATGGTATATACCCAAAGTATAGAGACAGTTATCGTCCACGTACCTCGCCGAGAGAATTTCTCGACTTTGCAGCTTTTTGAATATTCCTTCTCTGCCTATCCCCGGGTTTTCCTTCGCGGAGAATGTATCCTTCGAACTCCATTGCTCTGCTCCTTGGATGAGTTTGAAGATGGTGGAGAGTGGTATAAATATAAATTGGTAAAGGTGGGGTTTTTATGGGTTTTGATAAGTGGAAATTAAAATGGAAGTTGGAAGGGTTTACTGGATGGTGGGTAAATGATAAAGGTGAGAGCTTTTATGGGGTTTAATGGAGTTTTGGAAAAGGAAAAAAATGGGTTTTGGAAGGTTAAAGGGTCAATGGAAAAGGGGTTATGTCCCGAATATACCAGGACGCCATGGCGGGCACCATGTACCCATGACGGGCGCCATGTACCCATGACGGGCGCCACAAGAGTATTTTCGAAGCTGGGCCAATTTTTGAATATTTTTGTTGGGCTTCAACATACCTTTTTGTCTTGGGGGTCCAGATAGCATTTGTTTTCTAAAGCATGGGACTTGCACAATTTTTATGGAAATAAATATCAAACATAAAAACAAATAAAATTTCTATTATTAGATAGATATATATATATATATATAATAGAGGAAAATATTAACACACATAATTCGTGTATATATATATATATATATATATATATATATATATATATATATATATAGAGAGAGAGAGAGAGAGAGAGAGAGAGAGAGAGAGATGAAACCAAAGTACATAGGAAACATAACAAATGCGATAATATGGAATAATTCCATAAATGTGAAAGTAAAATAATGCATAAATACTAAATACTAAATAGTAAAGTAATAGGTCATGGCAACATGATCAAGTAGCAGGCTCCTCTACCTGGTCTAATCCACGAAGCGCAACAATCTCTCGACGAAGCTCACCAATCGCCTGACATAAAGAGTCTGCCTCAGTAGCGTGGGTAAGATCGGATACCTCAATTTGTAAAGCAATGTCAACTACCTCCTATTTGAGCCTGGCAGTATCTCTGCGGAGCTCATCAATCTGGGTGCGCAAATCGGGTGGCTGCAAAGACAGATTATTAGATAAAACAGTGACTCTGGGAGAAGGGGGTGTAGGAGTATACTCAGCAACAAGAGGTGATCTAGGCTTCTCAACAGTCCTAAGATGTAACAGCTTGCGAGATAGGCCCAATGCAGAAGCAATCTGAGTGATAATCCCTCCCACATGAATAATGCCCACGGATGATCTGGCGACACTACTAAGGCTTTTCAGCTGAAAGTTTCCACATTCCACAGGGCGTGACTGGGTCGCACAAAACAGCAGAAATATCTCCTCCTCACTAAGCAAAGTCTCAGCATCTGGTAAACCAAGGAAGGAGTGTGCTAGGATCATCTGGAAATACCTCATTGTAGGGTTGTGGATAACCTGGGAAAGCTTAGAGGAAGGATCCTGGCTCCCTCCACCAGAGATATCGCTCCAAAATTTCTCCACTTCCCTACTCAGAAAGTATCCCATCGGCGTCTCAGGAATAGCATCAGGGGTAGTCTAAAAACCTAACAAGTCACCAAACTCCCTATGAGTGAAAGAGTACTCAGTCCCAAATAACCTAAAAATAGCACATCCATCAGGTCCGGCCCAGGGGTCATAAGCAAATGAGCTGAGAAACTCCAAAGTCAGGTTCTTGTAGGTGTTATTCATGTCATTGAACTGATCCCATTGGAGTTGGTGGCATAAAAATCTGACACTCGGCTCAATCCCCAAAGCCTTCATGCAAACCTGATTTGGGCATCGCGTAGGTGCCATAGGACACCTGAAGTGAAAAAAGTAACGCTCCCTCTGGGTATCATCTCTGAAAGCTACGTGCATATCATCAAAATTCTGCATCCTGCACAGAGTTAGGAAAAAGGTCCTGAAAACACAAACATTTCAAATATTAGTCCTGACAGAATATGATAAAATAAAATAAAATAAATAAAATGCAAAAAAAGGTAAATAGGATAAGAAAACCATGGGTTGCCTCCCATGTAGAGCTTGTTTAACGTCGTTAGCTTGATGACCGAAACTTATACATCTTTTGTAGGAACTGGTGGATCACTTAGAGTGTGGCTAGAGTAGGTTTTTGGAATGTCTCCTCCTTCATAGAGCTTCAGTCTTTGTCCATTGACAATGAATGGTTTACATGTCTCGTTCTTGATTTCAACAGCTCCAGATCTTAGAATCTTAGATACTTCGAAGGGGCCAATCCATCTTGAACGAAGCTTCCTTGGGAAAAGTCATAACCTAGAATTGAACAGGAGAATAGGATCACCTATATTGAAGTCTTTTCGTATGATTCTTTTGTCGTGCCAAGCTTTTGTTCTTTTTTGTATATAATGGCATTCTCGTAGGTTGACTGTCCGAGTTCTTCCAATTTGTGGATGTCGAGGATACGTTTTTCACCAGCAGTTAGGTAATCCAAATTCAAAGTTTTAACGGCCCAATAGGCTTTATGCTCTAACTCAAAAGGTAAATGACATGATTTTCCATAAACTAGTTGGTAGGGGGTTGTTCCTATAGGGGTTTTGAAAGCGGTTTTGTAGGCCCATAACGCTTCTTGAAGTTTCTGCGACCAATATTTTCTAGATATAGAGACATTCTTCTCAAGAATTTGTTTAATCTCCCTATTAGACACTTCCACTTGTCCACTAGTCTGTGAGTGGTATGGTATTGCAACTCTATGCTTAACTCCATACTTACTTAAAAGTTTATCAAATATTTTTTATAAGAAGTGTGATCCTCCATCGCTTATGACTAAACGGGGTGTTCCAAATCTGGGGAATATATAATTTTTAAATAATTTGATTACTACTCTGGTGTCATTTGTGGGTGCGTCTTTAGTTTCAATCCACTTAGACACGTAGTCTACAACTACTAAGATATACTTGTTTCCTAAAGATAGTAGGAAGGGTCCCATAAAATCTATACCCCATACGTCGAAGAATTCTACTTCTTGGATATTTCTTAGAGGCATTTCATCACGTCTTGAAATATTTCCTGTATGTTGGCATCTGTCACATTTGACAATGCAAGCACGGATATCACGCCACATGGTAGGCCAGAATAGGCCATCTTGAAGAATCTTGGCGTAGGTCTTAGAGGTGCTCGCATGTCCACCATAGGGTGCAGAGTGACAATGCTCAATTATACTTTATACCTCATCTTCTGGAATGCAACGGCGGAAAATGCCATCTTTACCTCTCTTGAAAAGAAGTGGTTCATCCTAATAGAAGTTTCTTACATCACTAAAGAACTTCTTCTTCTGGTGGTAATTGAGATCAGGGGGTATGATGTCAGTAGCTAGATAATTAACAAAGTCTAGATACCAGGGTATGTTACTCACAACTAAGAACTTTTGAAAGTGTTCATGAGGGTTTGGGTTATCTTCTTCAATTGTTTCTAGTTTAGCTATCAGTCTATCATAGGCAAAATCGTCATTTATGGGTACTGAATCAGGATTTAGGTATTCTAGCCTAGAAAGATGATCAGCTACTACATTCTAAGTTCCTTTTTTATCACGGATATCTAAATCAAATTTTGTAGTAACATAATCCATCGAAGTAACCTGGGTTTGGCATCCCTTTTACTTAGTAGGTAACGGATGGCAGCATGGTCGGTGTAAATTATAACTTTGGCTCCTACTAGATAAGATCTAAATTTGTCTATAGCGAAAACTACAAGTAGGAGTTCTTTTTCAGTTGTTGCGTAGTTGAGTTAGGCAGGATCTAGGGTTCTACTGGCATAATAAATTATGTGTAATTTTTTATCTTTCCTCTGACCTAGAATGGCTTCAACAACATAGTCACTAGCGTCACACATTATCTCAAACAGTTCTAAACAATCAGGGGGTTTCATAATAGGTGCTGAAATCAAAGCTTTCTTCAAAATATTAAACGCTTCACTACATTTTTCATCAAAGACGAATTCAGCATCTTTCATTAAAAGTCCAATTAAGGGTTTTGTTATTTTAGAGAAGTCCTTGATAAAACGTCAGTAGAATCCGGAATGTCCAAGGAAACTTCTTACTTCCCTGATAGTCTTTGGTGGTTTTAGGTTCTCTATGACTTCTATTTTAGCTTTATCTACCTCTATACCTTTTTCAGAGACTATATGTCCTAAAACAATCCCTTCAGTAACCATGAAATGACATTTTTCCAAATTTAGCGCAAGGTTTACCTCCACACATCTTTCCAGGATTTTCTCAAGGTTGACAAGACAATTTTTGAAATCAAATCCACAAACCGAGAAATCGTCCATAAATACTTCCATGATTCCATCTAGATAATCTGCAAAGATTGACGTCATGTAGTGTTGGAAAGTGGTTGGAGCATTACAGAGTCCAAAAGGCATTCGTCTGTAGGAAAAAGTTCCAACAGGGCATGTAAAGGTAGTTTTCTCTTGATCTTCGGGTGAATAGGTATTTGGAAGAATCCTGAATATCCATCTAGATAACAAAACTAAGAGTGTCTGGCTAGGCGCTCTAATATCTGGTTTATGAACGGTAAAGGGAAATGATCCTTCATGGTCACTTTATTTAATTTTTTATAGTCTATGCACATACGCCATCCTCATTCTATCATTTTTGCTACATGTTCGCCTTTCTCGTTTTGCACCACTGTGATGCCTCCCTTTTTAGGTACTACATGCATAGGGCTCACCCATTTACTGTCTGAGATCGGATATATTATACCTGCCTCTAGTAACTTAATAACTTCGTTCTTAACTACATTACTCATCATAGGGTTTATTCTTCTCTGATGTTCTCTGGAGAGTTTTGAATCTTCTTCGAGCAAAATCCGATGCATGCATACGGATGGGCTTATGCCTTTTAGATCAGAGATCTTATATCCTAAGGCTAAGGGATACCTTCGTAAAACATCTAACAATTGGTTTGTTTCCTCTTGACTCAAGGTAGCACTGACTATAACTGGATGGTCCATTTCTTCATCAAGAAACTCATATCTCAAGTTCTTAGGCAGTTCCTTAAGTTCTACGGTTGGTTTCTTGGGGCAAGGCATAGGATCTGGGGTAAGGGATAAACATTCGTGAAGGTTATCATCAATGTAGGGTTTTCTAAAATCATCATTTTCCCAAATAAGAGTTGATGGCAACTTAATTGTTTCAGTGACTTCTTCTTGTTTTAATTCCCTAATGCATTCATCAATGATATCTATGGCAGAACATGCATCTCCTATTACAGGTGCCATAAGAAATTTTGAAAGTATGAATTCTATCTTCTCGTCACCTACCTTAAAGGTTGATTTTCCTTTTTTGACATCTATTATGGCTCCAGCGGTCGTTAAGAACGGTCTACCTAGGATGATTGGTATGTTGTCATCTTCTTTAATGTCCATGATAACAAAGTCAGTAGGGATAAACAATTGGCTTATCCTAACAGGGATGTCTTCAAGTATACCTATATGGTATTTAACGGATCTATCAGCTAATTGAAGTAACATCTTAGTAGGTTGTAATTTTCCTAAGTTTAACCTTTCACAAACCGCTAAAGGCATTAAGCTCACACTAGCTCCTAAGTCTAGAAAGGCTTTTTCGATGACATGACTCCCCAAAATACAAGGAATGGAAAAAATGGGATCTTTATCCTTTTTTTCTAACTTATTCTCGGCAATAGAATTACATTCCAAGGGTTTCAGATCGTCGAGTCTACGTTTGTTGGTAAGGATGTCTTTGAGAAACTTTGCGTAAGAAGGTATTTGGGTGATGGCTTATGTAAAAGGGATTTATACGTGAATTTTTTCTATAACCTTAATGAATTTCTGATACTGGTTATTGATATGGGCCTGTTTTAGTCTTTGCGGGTATGGTATTGGTGGTTTGTATGGCGGGGGTGGTACATAGGTTTTGTCTTTCGGTTCTTCTCCTTTTCCTCGACTTCCCTGTTTTCCAGATTCCTCTCGTTCATTCTCTTCATCTCTCTTAGAAGTTTTGGGCTCACTCAATCTTGGGTTAAAGGGTTCCTCATAAGTGTTCCTACTTCGTAGAGTAATGGCATTTGCCTTTCCTTTCGGGTTATGTTGAGGTTGTCCAGGGAATTGTCCTTCAGGTGTAGTCTGAGGGGCTTGGTTTAAAGCTACCTGAGAGATCTGGGTTTCAAGCATCTTATTGTGAGTGATTATTTGGTAAACCTTGGTCCCTAACTGGGTAATTAGTTCGTTAACATGAACGTTTTGGTTCATGAACTCCTTGTTTTGTTGTGTTTGAGCAGTAATAAAAGTTTCCATAATTTTTTCAAGGCTCGGTTTTGGGGGCCCAAGTTGCATAGGTTGATTTGATCTCGGGGCTTGGTAACCTTGTTGTCTCGTAGGTGCGGTATTTTGGATAGGGTTATTATTTTATTAGAGAAGTTTGGGTTATTCCTCTATCGTGGGTTGTAGGTGTTTGAAAATGGGTTCCCTTGGGTGTAGTTCATTTGTTCAGAGTTGGTCTCATTTAACAGACTGCATTCTGCGGATTGGTGTCCTTTCGTCCCATATATCTCACAATCTGACGAAACTGCAGTTGCAGTATTCGGGGTTGTACACATATGTTCAACTCTAAGGGCCAACACATCCATTTTAGCTTGCATCATGTATATAGAGCTTAACTCATGTATTCCTCCTTGGGCTTCCTTCTTTTCCATCGTCACTCGTTCCACTCCCCATGATTGATGGTCTTGGGCCTTATCTTCGAAAAGGGCACTAGCTTCAGGGTAAGGTTTATTCATCAGTGCACCACCTGTGGCGGCGTCGATGGTCATCTTAGTGTTATAGTGAAGTCCATTATAGAAGGCTTGAATGATTAACCAATTTTCTAAACCATGATGTGGGCATGCTCTTAATAGCTCCTTATATCTCTCCCAGGCTTCGAATAACGATTCTCCTTGGTTTTGGGTAAATCTGATTATTTGGTTTCGAAGAACAGCGGTCTTACTCGGGGGAAAATATCTAGCAAGGAATACTTTTTCTAAGGTCTTCCCAAGTTATTATGGATTTTGGTGGAAGGGAACCTAACCATGATAGGGCTTTATCTTTGAGGGAAAAAGGAAATAATCTTAAGCGGATCGCCTCAGGAGGGGCTCCATTGGTTTTAAAGGTGTCTGCTAACTGGAGAAAGTTTTTTAAATGTTGATTTGGGTTCTCGGTAGCAAGACCTGCGAATTGGCTATGATGTACTAATTGTAGCAGGGATGGTTTAAGTTCAAAATGATTAGCTGGGATGGCTGGGTTTACTATACTAGAACTAGGTTCCTCGTTGGATGGTTGGGAGAAATCCTTAAGAGGTCTTTGATTTGGATCTTCGGCCATAGCTCTCCTAATTTATGGAAAAATAAACGTGCGCGAGCGTCACGTTCAGGTTCAGCTAGATGGTCTACTAAGCTTTCGGTACTGCGAGTCTTTCGCATTGACCGGTAGGTAACAACCTTAGTCAAAACAGTATAACAACAGGGTACAAAATTTGACGAAATTGATCCCCAACAACAGCGCAAAAAACTTGATGCGTATTTTTCGCAAGTGTACGAATGCGTTAGAGTAATATAAAAGATTGTCGAATCCACAGAGACCAAATGTCAATCTATCGTTATCTATTGTTATGGTGTGTATCTAAGGCAATTGAAAATAGTAGTTTCAAGGAGTGCCCAATGATAAATAAAGTAATAAATTTAAGTTAATTGATAAAGACAAGTTCAAATGCAATTCACATAATCAATTGATAATCAAGTATTTTCTAATAGAACTACTTATGGGCAATGTTTTCTACTTTGAGAAGAACCAATTTAACGGGAATTGTCGCTTTCGCGTAATCAGAACCGACCTGTACTCCCTAATCAAACCCTCTTATTGTCACGGATAAAAAGGTGCACATTGTGTTAGAGTAGTAAACCTATTTTTAAGAAATGTAGTATCTTAACTAAGTTGAAAAGTATTTTGACCTGGATTTTCTAACAAAAAGAGGTTCTTATGAACCAGACTCTAAACTTCTTAACGCGTCCGAAAATAGTTTTAAAATCTCCTTTCTTTTTGAATTAAAAACTCCTGATGAACTAAACAAAGCGCTTTCGTTGTTTTTGAAATAGTTAAAAACAATTAAGTTTAAATAGACGTCGGAAGACTTTCGATCTTACCCAACGGAACTTTTAAAAATAATAGGAAAACTTATATTGAAAGTCAAAATAGCCCTTAAGTGTTTCTACAAACAATTGTACAGTTTATCGGTTCAATTATGACCCTTATATTCTAACCTTTATAAAATTAGCTAGACATGGTAAAGTAAAGTTCATTTTAATATTTTTCATAAAAGGTATTTAGTGCGAGTGCGGAAAATAAATTAAGTAAAATGCGAGTGCATGAAATAAAGGAAAGTAGTGCAGTGCAAGAAATAAAGGAAAGTAGTGCAGTGCAAGAAATAAAGGAAAGTAAAGCAGTGCATGAAAGTAAATAGACAAAAGTTAAAGCAATGAAAACCTGCTCCAATTGGAGGGTTGAATAAAATACGAATTGGAATTAAAATGGCGGCAGGATTAACTTCCTTCCAAAGTGCTCCAAGACTTAATCGCACAAACACATACAGACTCGATCACTCGATTGTAGTAACACTCCGATGTGAAGCGATTACTACTTTTACAACTGATATATACTTAAGGTAACTAAGTTTGGATGATGAAAAACTAAAACTAAAGGCCTATTTTTAGGCAAGGAAATAGCATGGAAAAGACAAGTATGCCCCTAGCATTTGAATTTAGGCGGGAACTCTTTTGCTCTTGTGGCGCCCGCCACACCTCCATGGCGCCCGCCATATGTGAAAAAAGGTTGGAGAAGTTGGAGATCATGGGGAATTGGCAGTTGAGGAGAGGTTGAGATATTTCTACGTCATGGCTGACCCTATGGAGGCCGCTACAGTGGGTGCCACAAGCACAAAATGCTGATTTTCTTGATATTAGCTCCTTTTTGCTCCTTTTCTCGCTCGAGGCTCCGATTAAACTAAAAACCTGAAAACAAAGGAAAATATAGTAATAACATAACAAAATGGCACTAAAGGACTTAGAATACATGTGAAATCAGAGACAAAAATACGGTAAAATTCAGTGTCATCATGAGCAGGATAAGTCGAGTGGTGGTCAGTGAAGTTGGTGTACTTCTCGTCTTTAGGGTGTAGGCTCTGATACGTCGCTTTGGGAGTTGGGTCGACGTTTCTTTTACTTGTTATTCCTTTTAGAAAACAATTTTTTGTAATTGAATTTTGATTTACGTTGGTTTAAAAATTGTTTTCGTTGCATGTTGAATAATTGTTTTTAAAAACGTATCACTGAGTCGAGGTTGTTTTGTTGAATTGTAGCACTCAATTAGCTTTTTATGAAAATTTTACTCTGATAATTATATATAATTTCATAGGGTAAATTGGGTGTTACAAAGTGGTTTCAGAGCAGATCGGTCCGTCCAACCAAGTATTTGAGTCGTCGAGTCGTAGAGTTGTTGAGTCGTTGTATTGTTGTTGAGTGTTGAGCATTATTGATGCGCTGTTGTTGTGTTGTTGTTGTTGTTAGTTCTAAATCATGGTTGGATTGATGTTGTGTGACCGATTTAGAATGGTTGGGAGGAATGATGTTGCACTTGACGTTATGCAAGCAATGGCACAAGCTGTGAAAAATCTGAGGAATGCTGGAGATCGTGAAAGTGACGAGTTCATGAAGAATGATTCGCCAGCATTCAAGGGGAAGTATGTTCCTAATGGAACACGGGATTGGCTCAATGAGATTGACATAATATTTAGAGTTATGGAATGTTCAGAGGGAAGCAAGGTGCGGTTGGGTGCGCACAGACTAATATCTGAGGCTGATGACTGGTGGGTTGCTACTCACCAACGATTGGATGCATCTTGTGAGGCAGTCACCTGGGCCATATTCAAGAGGGAATTCCTGAGGAAGTATTTTCTTGAAGATGTTTGGGGAAAGAAGGAAATGGAGTTTTTGGAGTTGAAGCAGGGAAGAATGTCTACGACTGAGTATGCTGCGAAGTTCACTGATTTGGCGAAGTTCTATCCGCACTACAGTGAAGTAACTGCTGAGTTCTCGAAGTATGTTAAATTAAAGAATGGTTTGAGGCCTGAGATCAAGCAAGCGATTGGCTATCAGAGAATCCGTAAGTTTTCAGATCTGGTGGATTATTGTAGAGTCTTTGAAGAAGATAGTAAGGCTCGATCTGAGCACTTCAAAGGTTTAGCCGAGAGAAGAAGTAAGCAGCAAGTGAATCGTGTAAAATCTTATGCATCTCCTACTGATAAGGGTAAGTAGAAGCAGAATGAGGGAAAAAGGCCAAGTGGGGGAGGTGCTCCTACTTCTCTTAAGTGGTATAGGTGTGGTGAGATAGGTCATCGTGTCAGTGAGTGCACGAGTGACGTGAAGAAATGTTTCAAGTTTGGTCAACCTGGACACCTGATTGTTGAGTGTAAGGCAAATCTGGTTACTTGCTACAACTGTGGGGAGCAAGTTCATATCAGTACGCATTGTCAGAAAACCAACAAAGCTACAATTGGATGAAAGGTGTTCGCTTTGACAAGGAGACAGACTTCCATGGAGGATCGTTTGATCAGAGGTATTTGTCATATTAATAGTATTCCTTTGATTGATATGATTTACACTAGTGAAACGCACTGTTTTATTTCTCTTAATTGTGTGAGGAAATTAGGACTTGTTGTGTCTTCGATGCAAGGAGAGATGGTTATCGAGACTCCTGTTGATGGGTCGTTAACTACTTCTCTTGTATGTCTGAATTGTCAGTTATCAATCTATGGTAAGGACCTTGGTGTAGATTTGGTTTGTTTGTTGTTGAGATGTATAGATGCGATTTTAGGTATGAATTTGTTGGAGTACAACCATGTTCATATTAATTGCTTCCGTAAGTCGGTTCAGTTTCTTACTCCTGGTGAAGAGGAAGAGGAAGCGGGTCATTTATCTGCTCGAGAATTGAATGAGCTTAAGGATGATGAAGCGCAAGTTTTGGCGTTGTTTGCTTCGTTATTGGTGGAGAATGATATGGCAACTAGTGAATTGTAACTGGTGAGAGATTTCCCAGAAGTGTTTCCAGATGATGTTGTGGATGTGCCGCCAGAGCGAGAGGTGGAATTTAATATCGATATTGTGCCAGGAACGAGACCTATTTCGATGGCACCGTATCGTATGTCGGCTTCCGAGTTATCTTAGTTGAAGAAATAGTTAGAGGAACTGTTAGAAAAGAAATTTGTGAGACCAAGTGTATTACCGTGGGAAGAACCGGTATTGTTGGTGAAGAAGAAGGATGGTAGCATGAGGTTGTGCATTGATTACATACAACTGAATAAGGTGACGATTAAGAATAAGTATCCGCTTCCAAGGATAGATGATCTGATGGATCAGTTGGTTGGTGCTCGTGTGTTCAGTAAGATTGATTTGCGATCGGTTTATCATCTGATAAGAGTGAAGGATGAGGATATTCATAAGACTACTTTTAGGACTCGGTATGGGCACTATGAATATGTAGTGATGCCATTTGGAGTTACTAATGCACCTGGTGTATTCATGGAGTATATGAATTGGATATTCTATGAGTATTTGGATCAATTTGTTGTTGTATTTATAAATTAAATTCTGATTTACTCTAAATTAGAAGACGAACATGTTGAACATTTGTGAATTGTGTTGCAAGTGTTGAAGGAGAAAAAGCTTTATGCAAAATTGTCGAAGTGTGAGTTCTAGTTGAAAGATGTGAGTTTTCTGGGTCATGTGGATTTGGAACAAGGGATTCTTGTGGATCCGTCCAAAGTAGATGTAGTGTTGCAATGGGAGACTCCGAAGTCAGTGACAAAAATTAGAAGTTTCTTAGGATTGGCCAGTTATTATCGGAGGTTTATTGAAGGGTTTTTGAAGTTGGCACTTTCGTTGACCCAATTGACTTGCAAGAACAAGACGTTTGTGTGGGATTCTCAGTGTGAGAAGAATTTTATTGAACTGAAGAAGAAGTTAACTACTACGCCAGTTTTGATTTTGTCGAAAGTAGATGAACTGTTTGTGGTCTATTGTGATGCTTATTTGATGGGTTTGGGTGGAGTATTGATGCAAGATGGTCAGGTTGTGGTGTATGCTTCATGTCAGTTAAGAGTTCATTAGAGGATTTATCCTACTCACGACCTGGAGTTGGCAGCTGTAGTTTTTGTCTTAAAGATTTGGAGACATTACTTGTATGGTTCAAGGTTTGAAGTTTATAGTGATCATAAGAGTTTCAAATACTTGTTTGATCAGAAAGAGCTGAATATGAGGCAAAGGTGTTGGTTAGAACTTTTGAAGGATTATGACTTTAGTTTGATTTATCATCCAGGTAAGGCTAATGTTGTAGTTGATGCTTTGAGTTGGAAGACATTGCACATGTCGGCTATGATGGCTAGAGAGTTGGAGTTGATTGAGAAATTCCGAGATATGAGTTTGGTATGTGAACAGACACCTCATAGTGTGATATTGGGAATGTTGAAAGTTAATAATGATTTTCTTGATCATGTTCGGGAAAGTCAGAAGTCGGATGTGAAACTGGTGGACATGATAGTTAATGATGAACGAGTTTGAAATAATGAATTTCGAGTTGATAAACATGGAGTACTTATATTTCGAGATCGTATTTGTATTCATGATGATGTCGATTTGAATGGAATGATTCTTGAAGAAGGGTGCAACATAATGGGAGAATTGACTTGGGCATTTTTGTTTCGAAAAACTATGTTGCGGATAGCAAGAGTCGCCACCTAATTTTATTTTATCCAATAAGGAAAAGGAATAAAAGAACAGGAAAGACCTTTTAAAAAGATTTGAGTTTTGGGGGTAAGTTATACAAAGGGAATGTGTTAGCACCCTTTGTATCCATGGTTATCCATGGGCTCTTAATTACTTAGCTCACTTTACTTTTGTTTGAAAGAAAATAGTGTAGTGTGTGTTTAGAAAAATATTTCAAAAGTATTTAACTTTGCAATGATCCTCGTATGGATGTATACAAAGTGTTTAGTTTTGAAAATGTTTGAAAAGTGGGGTGTAAAGAGTATTTTGAAAAAGTGAGCAAGTACTTAAGAACTACTTACCCTAAGTTTGTAAGGTCTTTCTAGTTATTTATTTCCTTTAAGGGTAGGACTGTCCTTACTATTAGTGAGTAAGTAGTCTTTACCTTGGATGTTTGAAGGGACGGGCGTAGGGTCATCGTATGGTCATAGAAGGCAACTTGTAAGGGTATCTTAGTAATTCGAAGGGACTATCATCATTTTCGTAGGGTCATCGAGGGACGAGATCATTTATTCATTGGCAACTATAAGGGGCTATGATGTTTTATCTGAAGGGACTTGATGATTTTATTTGTAGGTAACTTTACTAAGATACCCCCACGTTCGAGGGACTTGACCATGTTTTTTTTGTAAGGCAACCAATAGGAGAAACCCTAGGAGGTGCAGATGGAAATCGTATAACGATCGACTTACGTGTGTGAATATTAATTTCAGATATTTATCTTTTGAATTTAGTGGGCTAGGTCCAATTAATTTAACATACAAGTCTTTTCACACCCTAGGCTTACTGACCGCGCATATTATATTTTTTGCAGAAAATAAAAGCGGGAAATAAAAGGTCCTAGATATTACATCATGGGGAGGGGTACATTTGTCTTTTAGGGGATTGCAGAAAATAAAGTGCGGAAAGTAAACCTAATTAACTATTACAACCAGGAAGCAGTTAGATAATCTTTAGAAATTGTAAAATAATCAAAACGAGAAGATTGGAAGAATATTGAGTCTTTAGGATGAGAGGAGGATATGTTTTTTTATCATGCAGTCAGACTGGAATTCTTATCACTACTGCAGCCTTCAAAGTATCGGCGGAAATGGATTACAGCAGATTAACCAACGGTTTAGTTCTCCATGGTGCCCTAACAATGGTGTTGTTCGAAACCTGCATCATAACTCAAAAACAAACAATCAAAAAGCATCAATACATGATTATAAAAAATATTATGAAAATAAAATGTATTAAAATGTTATGAAACAAAAGATTTGAGATCAAGAAAAAGTAAGACGCGGCGTGTGTTCATAGGCTGGCCTCCCGGTAGTTTATTGATGATGATTGGATGAAGAAAGAGGCTGAAAACTTACTATGAAGTATTTTCTGAAATTTTTTTAGCATTTTTTGGTGTAAGAATTTTCATCTCCTTGTATTGTAATGTTGTTGTGCTTATATAATGATGTAATTTAGGTCAAAATTGTGGGCCTAGATGAGTTGTTTTTGGATTGCTTGGATGTGAAGAAACCATGTTTCCAAATTTGTCAAAAAAATCATATATAATCATACTTATTTAGTCTTGCACGAATTTGGACATGATCAATCAACTTAACCATAAAATATATGATCCCAAAATAATTTTGAAATCAAAGATTTGATTTTTTTTATTTATTTAAATTAAAATTGAATTTAAATGATTAAAATTAAATATAATAAAAGATAAATAATAAAAATTAGAAAATATGATCAATGGTTCGTAAATAGTCTCATATTTTAGTTTGGGTTGAAATATTATGGGCCCATTTGAAGAAAACTTGAGTTTTGGCCTTTTTTGCTTCATACACCTCCTCAAAATTGCCCAACTTTATCAATGAATAACTCCCTCAATTTTTATCCCATGAAGGTGTTCTAGGACATCTTAGAGATATTATAGTGTCCTATAACTTCTCCTTTTTGTCCCATGTCCATTTGATTATCCATTTTTAAGTTATGAGCTTTTGAAAGATTTGACTTTTTGTTGACTTTTAAAAGGACCTGTAATGTCTTTGCTCATATCTCTCAAATGAAGCATTTTTGGCCTTGGCTTATGAGACACAAAGTTGTAGAGAATTGAATTTCCTTCCAAATGATATTTGGATGGGATATTTTTGATGAAGTATGTGAAAGTTATGGCTGGTCAAAGTACAGTTGACTTTTCCTACAAAAACCCTAATTTAGTAACTCCTGATTCTTGATGATTCTGAGGTTTCCTTGATGAATCATGATCAACCATAGATAAAAGGATGAATTTCACTTTATAATCTTGATGTTGACCAAAAATCTTGAAGTTTGAATTTGTTGACCATAGTTGACTTTTTGACCAAGTTAAATGATTTTTGATCATCTGGGCATCTGACTGGCCAAACTTGTAGGGTAAGCCTTGAAACTTGACATGAGGATCCTTTGAAGTATATGGGACACCTTGAAGTCCACTTGAGGCTTTATAAGTCCACTTTGCTTTGAGAAATTCAAAACCCTAGTTTCAGATCCATTGCTTAGGAGACCTCTTTAGACACATTGTCTTGAATATGGGAGGGCAAATTTTGGGGTACAACAAAGGGCATAGGAGTGGCTTGAGTATTCATCTAGGAGCGAAAAATATGTATCAGGATTTAAAGAAGATATTTTGGTGGCCTGGTATGAAACAAGATGTTTCTCAGTTTGTGTATGCGTGTTTGACTTTCTAGAAGTCGAAAGTGGAACATCAGAAACCTGCTAGTTTGATGCAACCGTTGTATATACCCGAGTGAAAATGGGATAGTATATCGATGGATTTTGTTACGGGGTTACCTACTACTCCAAGAGGGCATGATGCCATTTGGTGATTGTGTATAGGTTGACAAAGTCAGCTCATTTTATTCCGATAGGTATTACTTATTCCTTGCAGTGATTGGCAGAGATATATGTGGGAGTAATTGTGAAGTTTCATGGAATAACTTTGAATATTGTGTCGGATAGAGATCTGAGGTTTACTTCGAGGATTTGGGAGAGTTTTCAAGAGGCATTGGCTTCGAAGTTGAAGTTGAGTTCAGCTTATTATCCTTAGACTGATGGACAGACAGAGAGGACGATACAATACTTGGAGGATTTGTTGAGGGCTTGTGTGCTTGAATAAGGAGGTACTTGGTGTAACACCCCATTTTCTAACCGCGAATATAACTGAAATCAGAGTTTATAAAAACTTTCCACAAAACGGGATATCACATTTTCAACTATACACAGATCTCAACTTAAGGAAGTCAAACTTAATACATAGTACTTTTCATAATAACATAAAAACAAATTTAGTTTACTCAAATAAATCAATTTCATAAAACCTTACGCAGCGGATTCACATCACAACTCATAGCATTTTTATTCAACCTAATAACAACTTTAAAATAAGAAATAAGCAACTCTAAATTCTTCAACTAAATAAAATTTAGCCATAATAAAACACGCGTTAATCCCCCCCGAGTGCTACGTATCAGAGCGATTGACCACTGACTCGACCAACGGTAACCGGCTACTTCTCAGGATTATCTGCACGTTGTCCATACGGACAACATTCAACATAAGGGGTGAGTTACGATAATTATAAGCAGTATATGAAAAACAATACAATAAATAAGGATCATAAACAAACACCACTTTACAACTCCAACCAAACATCAACACAAATAACCCAACAAGAATACAACTTTAATGCGACTCGACTAATTATGCATGTGGTACCATTCGGAGTAAAAACTCCCAACTTAATAATTGCCAGGTTATTGAGGCATCAAGGCATAAGCCTTCAACTTTCAACTTAAACTGCCAATCCAGGCCAACATGGTGTGAGCAACGGCTCCGACAAATGCAAATGGTTTAAATGCATACACGACTTTAAAACTTCGACAACATAACAATAATAGCAACACAACAATGTTTACAACATAATCAACTTATATTCAACTTTGGCTTATCAAGCCTACAACTTAGCAACTTTCATATTTTCCGTACATGGAATAAGTTAACAACGCAGTCATACCTGTATCAATATTTCATAGCATAATTCCAACAAAATAATTCATCAAAAAATCAACTAAAATTTTACCCGAATTACTCCAACAAATTTCATTAAAATCCGAGCAACTTCGTTTTCCGCCTAATTCGGCCGATTCGGCTAATTCGACACTGATTTTTTTCTACTTCCTGTCATTAGTACGATTCTTCCTACTAAACTTAAATTCCATATGTTCTATTAATATCATCCGTCTTAGAAATCGTAATGTCTCCATTATTTCTGTTAACGTATTATACCTGCATGTTCTACTAACTATGCACTGCATTATTATTCAAAAACTTGGATTCTACTGTTCGAATTATATATGTATTTATCAACATACTAATCCTCATTACTAAATGTAATTTATTTTATGTATATTAATATTTGTCTTAATTGAAGTAATATTTCCTAACAATTACTTTAATATTTAATAGTTTGGATTATTATATTCTAATAGAGAATCATTAATAAAATGAAATGAAATTATTTCTACAACACACAGGGTGGCCTGCGCCACCCATGTCTCTCCCAAGAGCCAATGCGCGCCAGGCATGTGGGAGGCCCCCTTACGGCCTGCGCCACACACCAAAATGATGGAGGAGGAAAATATGTGTGGCCTGCGCCACACATTGAATTTGGTGAGGGGAAAGATGAATGTGGCCTACGCCACAGACTTCATGAAGGGAGGGGGCGTGCGCCATGGCCACGTGGACCCCACCCAGTCTTGTTCCACTTATTTAATTCCATAAAAATAACTCCTTCTTCTAATCCCTTCTCCAACAACTTCCAGACTTCAATTTCTTTCCTTTTTCTTTGTATATACTACGATAACGTATTAATCCAGTTAATATTTATATCATCTACAATTGGTAATTTAGTAGCATCTCAACATAGTTTCTATACAATTAATTGGTTATTAGATTTTCAATAACAGTCGCAAAATCAACAAAGACATATCGACCTAATTACCCAAAACAACCCAAATTAAAGTATTGAGATTCATACCCGATTATAAAAATCGAACCCACCCTTACCTGAATTCCTGATAAAATTCTGCGAGAATTGATGATGAAGATTTTTCCTTGCCTCCCTCTTATTCTTCCTCTCAGTCGTTCTTACGTGATAAATTTGTTGTCTTCCCTTTTCTTTTTGTTAACCTCCCACTAATTCTACCTAAAACTTATTTATTCCTTATTTCTCTCCACTAACTCCTTATTTATCTCCCACTAACAATATCATTAATAAACTCTTATTTTTACCTAATAATAATCTTAATAATAATAATGATACTCATAATAATAATAATAATAATGACAATAATACTAATGATAATAGTAGTAATAATAATAATAATGCTAACCATAATAATATCACTTTTACTAATATTATTAGTTACACCCTCCAATTATCCACTATTTTAATTATCCACTCAATATTATTTAAATCAATATCCTCCTAATATTATAATTAAATATATAATAACTAACATAGTCTAATTAGTTTTGCTCGCCACACCACCAATCTCTACATTTTTGGTCACACACCCCTACTACCTTAAAGTCTTCTTCTTAAGGCGACTATCCCTTACCATGGATACAAAATTACAACGAATACACACCAAAACACACAATTAATTATATCAATTCCTAGTTAATTCACAAATAATAATCAAAATAAAAACGGAGTGTTACAACTCTCCCCCACTTAGAATATTTTCGTCCTCAAAAATTTATCCGATTCAAATGCTCCAACTACTTATTCCATCCAACTAATCAACTCTCATATTCAAAGGCAACCCACATATACCACAAACAATAATACATAACTTCGATGTCAAGCACGAAATGAAGAACTCTCAAGGTATACGCTCGACAACTATCAACCCGATACAACGAGTAACCAACTTAAAACTTAGGGCACATCAACACAAGAACACACAACTTAAACATAACATAAAATATAACCAAGCTACCAACCTCGTTGTCATTAGTGTACAATGACGACACCACACCACGCGCTCGCTGCGCACTCTGATTAAGTTTACCAATTTTAACCCCCGCTTACAATCACCAAAATCAACATATTAACAAAGCCTCCAACTTATTCCTCATAATTTTCATCCTAATAGGTATTCTAACTCTTTCGTAGTTACCGAATACTTCCAACTTAGACTCATAAGACATACCTCTTAACGTCCAACACACTTACCACCGCGACTACTTCGAAATCTTAGATAAGATATACTTCTACTTCTCAGTCATCCTCAACATAATTACAACTTTGCCAACATGCTTGTCAAATCATGGTCTTACATTTTCATAGACTTTCCTCTTAAATATACAACATCATTACAACAACATAAGGTATTTGGTTCCCACGAATTCTCACCAGATAACTCATACCCTTCATTTCCGACTAAATCAATCCACCGAATACTTGATTTCGTACTCATACCGATACAACCTTTCATAATTCTTATCCGAGTCAATACAACCAAACAACTCTTCTTGTTCCAATAAAAAATATCGTACTATAATAGTCCAACTTAAAATTTCGCTTCTTCTAATACTTTGCAACTTAACCTTGTCTGACATTCTTATCAAATTATCCTTTTACATATCCACATACTTCCCTTTCTAATCATCTTAAGAAAACTTCAAATCTCAAGCGAATTACTCCCTCACTAACCAACATTCCAATTATTCAGAGTTCAACTACGAGTTTCCTTATTACAGCTCAATCCAAATGCAACTTCATACTTCCCTCTTAAATTCCAACTAATACTCTCATATAATAACTTGCATCAACAAAACAAACAATACTAAAGCACTCAGCTTGACTCCAACCAATTCGACGTACATACTATACTAGTTGGCATGACACATCTATCCATCAATTATGATTCCGCCTACTATCAACAATAGATTAAGGGTGATCAGTTCCTTAATTTGTTGATAGACATCCGGCAACCATAACAGAGGCATCAATCATCATTACCCATCGCCCTAGCGTACTTCAACTTGTGCCCAGAGTCCGTAAGCATAATACTCCGCCAACTCTCTACGGCTTATCAACTTCTTCTTAGTCCCCTTAATTCCAACTTCATCAATGATACACAACATCCAAAAATCCAATACACATTCTCTCATGTACACACATAGTACCACACGAATTTCAATATCCATCTAACACCGGAGTCGTTACAACAAGTACCATCCAAAACTGTCTGTTCCAATTACAACTTTCATCCAAGTTAAAATATTTAACAACACTAATTAACTTCCATCTTTCTCCCAACATCATCATCTTCTAGAATAGGCACTTTAATTGTCCTCATCCAACATAAATCGTATCTCTATGCATTCTTCGATACCAACATTTCATTATTTAATAACATTTTTATCATTTCCAAATTTTCAGCAATAGACGTTCAACTTCGAACACAAATTATCTCTTCCAATCATGACTTTCATCCAAATTATAATTCTTAACAACACAATTCAAACATCTGCCTTCCTCTCGACATTACTTCTATCTAACTTCAGCACTTTAATCATCCTCATTACATATTTATTCATTCTACGAATACTTATGCATTCCCTCTAATACCAATATCTTTTTATTTTCCAACATTTTCATCTTTCTAAAATTTCCAGCAACACCCGCTCCACTTCGAACGCAATTATCTTCTCCAATACAGACCTCCAAATCACAAAATTATATTCTAACATGAAGAAATATTTGTGCAGATTCCAGAACTTCAAGAATCGCTCGAATCCGACTTACGAGTAAAACGTTATCCCCATAACAATGGGAATGGTCAACAATTTTCGTATGCAGAATTTCCAAAATCAGTAGCAGACCCAACTATTAAAATGCACTTATCTCCCTCATTATAAACCTCCTGAATGCAAATCTTATATGCAAACTGTAGGGAATTTCATAAGCTTTCCAAAACGTCTAGAACCGCTTCAATCCGAATCACGGTTAAAACGTTATGCCACTTCTCGTGACAGCTGCTCCAAGATTGCAAAAACCAGAATTTTTGAGATTGATGAATGTAAATTCTATCTCTCTCCATCTTACTTCCAAGTCCTACCAAAAATATTGTTCTAGATCCAACTTTGAAATTTCTCGACTTTAATTAAACTACACTCAAGGCATCGCAATCTACCGACTTGATCCTTCAACTTAATTCATCAACTTGTCTTTTTATTTGGAATAAATCTTCCTTTCTTAAACAATCTCCATCCATAAATCCATGCACTTCTCAACCCGACCGATACGAATTTATGAATCCATGCTCTCGCCGGTAACGATGTCTCTTCAACAACCTTGTACTCCTGCAATCAACATCAACTTGAACCAACTCCGACATTCTAACAACAGTCCGAGAGTCAAGCTTCTCCCCCACTTAATTCCAACCCACCTGAAGACAACGACTAGAAACTAACAAGTACCGACAGTGTTTCACACGCATGTCGCGTACTAAGGAATCAACAACGCTAGACAACATTGGCCGGACGGACCGACCTACTCTGATACCACTAATGTAACACCCCATTTTCTAACCGCGAATATAACTGAAATCAGAGTTTATAAAAACTTTCCACAAAACGGGATATCACATTTTCAACTATACACAGATCTCAACTTAAGGAAGTCAAACTTAATACATAGTACTTTTCATAATAACATAAAAACAACTTTAGTTTACTCAAATAAATCAATTTCATAAAACCTTACGCAGCGGATTCACATCACAACTCATAGCATTTTTATTCAACCTAATAACAACTTTAAAATAAGAAATAAGCAACTCTAAATTCTTCAACTAAATAAAATTTAGCCATAATAAAACACGCGTTAATCCCCCCCGAGTGCTACGTATCAGAGCGACTGTCCACTGACTCGACCAACGGTAACTGGCTACTTCTCAGGATTATCTGCACGTTGTCCATACGGACAACATTCAACAGAAGGGGTGAGTTACGATAATTATAAGCAGTATATGAAAAACAATACAATAAATAAGGATCATAAACAAACACCACTTTACAACTCCAACCAAACATCAACACAAATAACCCAACAAGAATACAACTTTAATGCGACTCGACTAATTATGCATGTGGTACCATTCGGAGTAAAAACTCCCAACTTAATAATTGCCAGGTTATCGAGGCATCAAGGCATAAGCCTTCAACTTTCAACTTAAACTGCCAATCCAGGCCAACATGGTGTGAGCAACGGCTCCGACAAATGCAAATGGCTTAAATGCATACACGACTTTAAAACTTCGACAACATAACAATAATAGCAACACAACAATGTTTACAACATAATCAACTTATATTCAACTTTGGCTTATCAAGCCTACAACTTAGCAACTTTCATATTTCCCGTACATGGAATAAGTTAACAACGCAGTCATACCTGTATCAATATTTCATAGCATAATTCCAACAAAATAATTCATCAAAAAATCAACTAAAATTTTACCCGAATTACTCCAACAAATTTCATTAAAATCCGAGCAACTTCGTTTTCCGCCTAATTTGGCCGATCCGGCTAATTCGACACTGATTTTTTTCTACTTCCTGTCATTAGTACGATTCTTCCTACTAAACTTAAATTCCATATGTTCTATTAATATCATCCGTCTTAGAAATCGTACTGTCTCCATTAATTCTGTTAACGTATTATACCTGCATGTTCTACTAACTATGCATTGCATTATTATTCAAAAACTTGGATTCTACTGTTCGAATTATATATGTATTTATCAACATACTAATCCTCATTACTAAATGTAATTTATTTTATGTATATTAATATTTGTCTTAATTGAAGTAATATTTCCTAACAATTACTTTAATATTTAATAGTTTGGATTATTATATTCTAATAGAGAATCATTAATTAAAATGAAATGAAATTATTTCTACAACAGACAGGGTGGCCTGCGCCACCCATGTCTCTCCCAAGAGCCAATGCACGCCAGGCATGTGGGAGGCCCCCTTACGGCCTGCGTCACACACCAAAATGATGGAGGAGGAAAATATGTGTGGCCTGCGCCACACATTGAATTTGGTGAGGGGAAAGATGAATGTGGCCTGCGCCACAGACTTCATGAAGGGAGGGGGCATGCGCCATGGCCACGTGGACCCCACCTAGTCTTGTTCCACTTATTTAATTCCATAAAAATAACTCCTTCTTCTAATCCCTTCTCCAACAACTTCCAGACTTCAATTTCTTTCCTTTTTCTTTGTATATACTACGATAACGTATTAATCCAGTTAATATTTATATCATCTACAATTGGTAATTTAGTAGCATCTCAACATAGTTTCTATACAATTAATTGGTTATTAGATTTTCAATAACAGTCGCAAAATCAACAAAGACATATCGACCTAATTACCCAAAACAACCCAAATTAAAGTATTGAGATTCATACCCGATTATAAAAATCGAACCCACCCTTACCTGAATTCCTGATAAAATTCTGCGAGAATTGATGATGAAGATTTTTCCTTGCCTCCCTTTTATTCTTCCTCTCAGTCGTTCTTACGTGATAAATTTGTTGTCTTCCCTTTTCTTTTTGTTAACCTCCCACTAATTCTACCTAAAACTTATTTATTCCTTATTTCTCTCCACTAACTCCTTATTTATCTCCCACTAACAATATCATTAATAAACTCTTATTTTTACCTAATAATAATCTTAATAATAATAATGATACTCATAATAATAATAATAATAATAATAATGACAATAATACTAATGATAATAGTAGTAATAATAATAATAATGCTAACCATAATAATATCACTTTTACTATTATTATTAGTTACACCCTCCAATTATCCACTATTTTAATTATCCACTCAATATTATTTAAATCAATATCCTCCTAATATTATAATTAAATATATAATAACTAACATAGTCTAATTAGTTTTGCTCGCCACACCACCAATCTCTACACTTTTGGTCACACACCCCTACTACCTTAAAGTCTTCTTCTTAAGGCGACTATCCCTTACCATGGATACAAAATTACAACGAATGCACACCGAAACACATAATTAATTATATCAATTCCTAGTTAATTCACAAATAATAATCAAAATAAAAACGGAGTGTTACACTTGGGATAGTCACTTGTTATTGCTTGAGTTTACGTATAACAATATTTATCATTCCAGTATCGAAATGGCACCGTTTGAAGCTTTGTATGTTCGAAGATGTAGAACACCTTTGTGTTGGCATGAGTCAGGTGAGAGAGTTGTACTTGGACCTGATATTATACAACAAACTAATGAGATGATGAAGTTGATTCAACATAAGATGAAGATTTCACATAGTAGGAAGAAGAGTTATCATGATACACGAAGAAAAAATCTTGAGTTTCAAGAAGGAGATCATGTGTTTTTTAGGGTTACTTAGGTGACCGGTGTGGGGAGAGCTTTAAAATCGAGAAAGCTTACTCCTAAGTTTATTGGGCCATGTCAGATTTCGGCGAGAGTTGGACCTGTTGCTTATAGAGTGGCGTTGCCACCGAGGTTGTCAAATTGGAATGATGTATTTCATGTGTCATGGATTCATAAGTATGTTCCAGATTCGTCACATGTGATACCGATGGATGAAGTTGAGGTAAGAGATAATCTTACGGTTGAAGCATTACCAGAACCAATTGATGGCCGGGAGGGTAAAACAGTTAAGAGGCAAGGAGATTGTTCTAGTGCGAGTGGTTTGGGGAGGAGCTGTCTATGGTCATATGACTTGGGAGTTGGAAAGCAGGATGCGAGAGTCGTATCTGAATCTTTTTGCTTGAGGTAAGTTTTCGAGGACGAAAACCTTTTTAAATTGGGGAGAGTTGTAACGCCTCGAATTTTATTTAAATATGTTATTGGGAATGTTGTGTTATGGTGTGTGAAGAATAATATATATTATCGAATATAATTGTGATTAAAAATTATATTGTGGAGAATTATTGTATTATCATGTGATAAATAAAATAATGGAATAAATATGAAGTGACGACAATGTGGTTAATTGGTAAAATTAGTAAAGATAAAAGTGGAAGATCATAAGTTGGGTCTTAGTGGTTATATTGGAAATAAGGGAAAAGGGGAAACATAATCGTGTTAGATAGAACAAGAACGATCTTGAAGGTTGTGAAGAGGAGGAGAAGAGGAAAAGGTTTAATCGTGAACAGAGTTCGCAAAGAAGAAGAAGAAGATTCTCGACAAAAAGCTAAGGTAAGGATGAGATTCTTCCATCTTAAGGGATTTATAATGGGGATTGGGTAGGTTGAGTATTAGGGATTGGTGTTGTGATGAATTTGGGAAAAATCATGTTGATTTTTGTTGTTGGATGTTGTTGTTAGTTGATAATTAGTGTTAGTTAGATGATTAGATACAATATTCTATGATTGGGCTAAACATAATCTATATGTTCGTTGACGTTGATGTTGTTGTCGTGATGAGTAGTGTTGTGTTGATATGTTTCATATGCTTATTAATGGTATATGAGTATGTGATATGTTGTAGTATATGTTGTGTTGCATTGTTAAGGTATGATCTGAGTTATATTATTATATGTTATGAAATGTATGATAATCGCAATGATGATGATTAGTAGTATATTGATAGAAGTTGCGATATGTGGTTGTTGTTGATGTTGTATGATGTAGTGATTGTGAGTATACATGCATGTCATTGATGTGCATGACATGTTGCATAGTTGTATAACATACCAAGGTGGGTATGT
Source organism: Lathyrus aphaca (assembly GCA_963966055.1). Taxonomy (NCBI): domain Eukaryota; kingdom Viridiplantae; phylum Streptophyta; class Magnoliopsida; order Fabales; family Fabaceae; genus Lathyrus; species Lathyrus aphaca. Next base: position 338,331,667 of record OZ014523.1, on the reverse strand, counting down.
CATTGTGGTGGTATTGGTGCGGTCATGAAATAGGGATCGTACATGGCCATGAAATAGGGGCCGAGGGTGTGATCATGAAATAGGGATCATACTAGACCATGAAAGAGGGGTCGAGAGTTCCGACAAGGACTGGATCTTGAAGTAGAGATTGAACATGTGTCGCTCCCGAGGATTTGCATCCCGGTACAAGCGCGAACGGTCGATGAAAGGAGAAAATGAAGATGAAATGAAAAGAGTTGCCAGCTAGGCATTTTTATCCCGAAGGAAAGGTAATGCTGCATAAACCTAGAAAAATATGGATAAGACGGTTGCGAACCAGAGAAACTGAGAAAGGGGGTTGGTTACAACCTGGGAAGGGGTAGTGTATGTGCTATCTGTGTGCAAAAGCTGGAAAATAATATACAAGTGTCAGTGCAAAAAGGGTGAATGCTCAGGAACTGAGGCTTAGAAAAGAATGCTGAAAGAGGGGGAAGACACATAGACTTTTGTTCGATAACTGTTAAGTTATGCCTACGTATCCTCTCGTGCAATGAGGAAGTCAGAACACCGTAGTTCGACTCAAAGAGACTAAAAGATGAATTGATTGTGAACTGCTTACTTGTTTATGCTCAAGTGTATGACTCGTCTGGCTCGAGTGCTAATTGTCTTGCATTAGACGAAAGAAGCAAGTTGTCGTTTGTGAGTGAAGGTGGTGAGAAAAGAATCCCAAAGGAGACGATTATTGTTTGTTTTTGTGTTTTCAGTTTTGTTATTTTTTTTGGTGTTTTGCATAAGTTAATGAGCTTAAGCCTAAATCAAAGGCTTGTAGACTCATTATATCCTCCCTGATTAGGGATAATGAGAATACTTTAAGTATGAGATAAGAATCCCAACTTAATTTCCATGATAATGTAGGATTAAGATCATTAACCTACTTGTGATTATTTAGATGTTTTTGGATTTTTTCGTTTAGTGTTAGGTAATGAGTTTAAGCCATGATCAAGGATTAGTGAACTCATTACACCATCCTAATAGAAGGATAATAGATGAGCACACTTAAGCTGAGGAAGATACCTCAACTTAATCCATGGTTAGGGATTAAACTCATGAAAAAACAAACCTTTATTAAAGTGGATTTTAATTAAGGGTGAGATTAAGAAGTGAGTTTTATGATTTGTAAGACAAATGAGGGGGACTTGTCCATTAAACACTAGGGTTAGTCCTTCTTAACCATAAGGAAGAATTAGAACCCTAGTGTAAGGCCCAAGTTACAAGATAAAGTCTTAGTGATTATTAAGATGGATTGATTAAGAGGTTTAAACAAATTAAGGGTTTAACACTTAGGATTAAAGTTATACACCCCATCCTAAGAGAAGGATGCAGGCATAACCCTAATTCCAAAGTCCTAAAACCTTAAAGGTTTAGTCTCTAATGATGACGTGAGAAGAGAGACACACAGAAGACTCAAAGGTCAAAACTAAGGGGGACTAATCACATCCCTAATTATTATCATGCTTGGATGTTCCTATGGTTTGTAAGGCTTGAGAAAGATCTTCAAGGAAGCCACCAATGGAAGAAGCAGATGGAAGGAGGAAGAAGCAGAAGAAATAAGTTACTTACTTCATTGAAGAAGATAAGTAACTTAGAGAAAGAAAGTGAGAGATGAACAAGAATGAGAAAGCACACTCAAAGACAATTAAAAATGCAGAAAGATGCATATGAAGAAGATGAAGAGAAATGAGAAGTGAAGGCAAATTCACTTCTCAAATTAACTTACCACCTGAAAATGTTAGCACGAGATGCATAAGAAAAGAAGTGAGATGGAATGATGCTTATGCAAAGGCAAAGACCAAAATCAGAATCATACACATGATGCAAATGATGCTATGACATGATGCAAAAGCATACAAAGTGCAATGAATGATCATACAAAGAATGAATGCAAATGAAGCATGCTTTGAAGTTTGAAAGTTCATGAAAGTTAATGGATGGAAATGAATGCAAGTCATGGAAAATGAATGAAGAAATGATCAAGCATGGTTCTAACATGTCCTAAGATGTCTAAGATGACATATGAATGCATGAAATATCATGGCAAGTTCATGTATGGATGCATATGCAAGATGAATGCAAATGAAGATGCAAAATTAGGGTTTTAAGGAAGGATGAGATGCAAATGGAAAAGACAGAAGCAAATGACATGATAAAAAATTAAAATTCACTCAAAGGAACCCTAAACCTATACTAGGTTACCATCCAAAGGGGGAGGTCAGAAGCTAAACCTAGAAGGAGTTATGAATTTCCTAAGTTTCTAGGGATTTTTGGGTGATCCTCAATGTAAAATGCTAAACAAATTGAAAATGAAAGATAAATTCATGCCAAAAATATCCTAGAAACTACATGATATACACAAAACAATGCAAAAAGAATCATCTTCAAACTCTTCTTGGTTAGGCAGAAAAGATTTTTCCAAGTTAGGGTTCAAAAATAGGATTTAAATGACCCTTAATTCAAATAAAATTCTCAAATGATTCATGATTTATGGTGATTTTTAGAAACTTAAATGGTATTTTAATTAATTAAATTCAATTAATTAATTAAAATAAACATTTAAATATTTTAAAAATACACTTTTTATGCAAAAAATAAAATAAAAAATATTTTTGGTTTCTGAAAAATTAATAAAAGTTAAGATAAAAATTTTCAGAATTTTTTAATGATTTTTTCTATTTTTAATAAATATGTAAAATAAAATGTAAAGAAAATAAAAATAAAAATGAAAGTATGCAAGAGGAGAGGCTGAGATCTAAAGTTGAGAGATTCAATGGTCAAGATGGCAAGTCAGCGTGACTTCTAGTAGGAAAGATCAAAGGCCATGGTTCAAAGTGGTGGTTCGCGCGTGATCGTTTGGCCAAAATTCAAACTGAGTTAAATAACTTAATTATATTAATTAATTATGAATTAGGGCTAAGTGGGTTAATCTGGGCCGTGCGTGTCTTAACTTAATCCTGATCCAATGGCTACAAATCAAACTGGAAAATTAATTAGAGATTAGGGCTAACTACTTTCAGGCGGCCGAAGACGAACTCCGGTCGTCTTCTCCGGTGGGTTCCTCACCCCATCTCCCTCAAAACGCCACAAAAACTCACTAAACTCTCCAGAATCAAACATTTAACATCATTAAACACGAATCAAACAACAAAACTCATTTATTTTCCATGAATCAAGAGAATCGAATCAAAACATTTTTACAGGCAAAATTTCAGACAACCATGAAATACTCAATACACAACCATTTTCAATTCTAAACACATCAGCATGATCAGTGAATCATAAAGAATCATTTAAGAACTTAAAAACACATTTCTGGAAAAAAATGTTCTTGAGGTTACCTGAGTTGAAGCTTTCGAAACTGGGACTTTCTGGGCTCTTCTTTGGTGCTTTTCCACTCCCATTGATCCCCTTATGCTTCTGGAATACATGAAAGGAGTTTATATGGAGTGTTTTGAAGGTTTTAGTTCAGAGGTTCAAGAAATCGTGTTTTGGTTTGAGAGGTTTTCAGGCCATTGTGACAGGTGGTTTGTGTTCCTTTACTGATTTTGAAGTGAACGGTGAAGAGAGTTGTGAGTTTCTATGCTTGTGTGATGAAATTCGAAGAGGTGAAGGTATGAGGTGATTTTTTGCAATCTGAGTCTATGGATGCTTGCAGGCTTGTGTGTTGTATGTTTTGTGTTGCTTTTGGTTTGTATAATGTATTGTGATTGGTCAGAAAGTTGGTAATGGCACAGCTTGATTGGTATGGCTTGTTTTGCCAAAAAGTCAAAAGTTTGTACCACCAGCATGGGCTTGGGTCAGAGGAAATATAAAGGGTGGATTGGCCTCAGCTGAGTTTGTGGAGGTCCCTTGGATCAGATTTCATGAGCGGTGATGATTGAATGGTGAGATTGAAGAGGTTTTGCAAATTTCCCTCTTTGGAATTTCTTGTGAATCAAGTCATGTAAATGCCAAATTCTTGGGCCAATTCTGATGTTTAGAGGTCACATAGGCATGTTATGAAGTTGATTAGAGGTCATTAGAATGCTTGATCATGCCATTTTGCAAAATCCCTCTTTGACATGAAACTTGAAATTTTAGGATTTTTGCCAACTTTGAAAGGCCATATCTTGAGTTCTAGGATGAATCAAGACATGTTCTTGTAATTTTTGAAAAGGGAAAGACCTAATCTACAACTTTCATGACCAATAATTTTTCATTTGAAGCATTTTTGGTTGAGAAAGAGGAGGTTGAAGAACTTTCCCAAAATGGAAAGTTTCCATTACAAGTCATTTCCATTTTTGGCAACTTTTGGTTTAGCTCAAATTTCTTCAATTTTGTGAACTTCCAAGCACTTCAATGATCAAATAAAGATCATATAACTTCAATTTGATGAAAATACCCCTTTGATTCCATTGTTGGGGGCCTCAGATGCCCTGATTTTGCTCTGACTTGCTCAAGAGGTTACCCAGTGAACAGATGACTTCCACAATGAATTTATTCATCAAACTTGATACATATGATCCTTATAACATCTTAAGAACATTAGAAACAAGAATGGCCCAAAATTTTTGTGTTGAGGCCTCTGAAACCAAAACCCTAATTTTGGTCATCTATGCAGTGAAAACCCTAGCTTTGCTTCCATGCTTATCCAGTTCTTGTGATTTCTTGACTTCTTTGAACCTTGAGAGGCATAATATGATGATAGAACACACATGTATCCTCTTGGAAAGCTTTGAGGCCTTTGGGATGGCTCAGATGGATTCTTGGATTGCTCAGATCACAAACCCTAGATGCAGATGAACTTGGACTAATGCAGTGAAACAAAAATGCAATATGAGATGGTATGCTTATACTAATGCAAACATGAAAGATCACAAGCCAATGGTGTGAAATTAGTGAGGGCAAATTTGGGGTGTTTACAGCTGCCCCTATTCAAGCATGAGTTAGCTGTGCAGGGTGTAAGCGCCTGGCTTAACAGACAAACAAGATAACGTGTGGTTGAATACCAAAGACAGTCCAGAATTTGCACTCACTGGGGAGAAGAAGAAAAAGGGTATAAATTGTAAAAGAAAGTATAGTATGATTATTAAAATGCGGGCGATGGAGGACGACCATCGAGCAGAGGACGACTGTTGGGGATAAAGCAATGACGGTGACGGTCGACAAGCTGGGGAAATAAGAGATCATGATGGGAACGCCCATCAAGTAAAGTAACAAGGTTCTCTGGGGATTAAAGTGAAGGCAATGATGGGGACGACCATTAGGTTTGCAAAGTAAAGTAAACAACGATGGGGACGACCATCGGTTCAAAGAATAAATGATGAGGGACGGTCATCAAAGGTGAAGGACGACCACCTAGCAGGGGACGATTGCTCTTTATCACGACATAGGACGAATGTCAGATAGAAAAGGTCGACGATGGGGATGGCCATCGGATAAGCATGATGAAGGACGATCATCAGGAGGTGAAGGACGATCACCTAGAAGGGTACGGCTGCTCTCGGGGTTTATCACGACATATGACGAATGTCGGATAACAAGATCAACGATGGGGACAACCATCGGATGAAATGATGAGGGGCGGTCATCAAAAGGTGAAGGACGATCACCTAGCAGGGGACGGCTGCTAAATATCATGACATAGGACGAATGTCGGATAATAAAGTTCCAATAATGGAGATTCCGCTGGGGAAAGGATGAGGGACGGTCATCCAAAGGTGAAGGATGATCACCTGGCAGGGGACGGCTGCTGAAAGTATCATGACATAGGACGAATGTCGGATAGAAGCAAGTTATTTTGTTGATGACTTACTGGGGAATGGTAAACACGGACGAGTGCTTACGCTTAAGAATAAAAGATATAAGTGCTTTGACGCCGTGTATAGATTAAAGATGCGGACGAGTATCGGTAGAAACAAATGCTGACGCGTTTTCAGAGATGATGATACAGACGAGTACCAACTAGTTACCAGAGAACACGGATGAGTGTCGAATCTGTGGGGGAATGATAATATATATGCAAGATACGGACGAGTATCAGAGACTTCTGTATAAGTATTGGTAAAGTATGAGCAAGACACGAACGAGTGTTCAACTTGCTGGGGAAAGTATGACACGGACGGGTGTCAACAGAGAATGTGTATAAGTTATGAACAAATATCTGTATGTGAGAGTGTAAAAGGTGTTCTGGCAACTTGTGGGGATGGGATGACACGGACGAGTGTCGGAAAGAATGTGTTATAAACAAGTGTTTGATTGGCAACTGTGCTGGGAAAGGGTGACACGGACGAGTGTCAAAAGAGCATGTATAGGTTTCTGAATGCAAAGAGGATGTTTTTGCTTATATCTGCAGGGGGATGATATGACATGGACGAGTGTCGAAAAGGGTGTATATAAACAGGAATTTGTGTTGGAGAGTGCAAAGGGGACGCTTTGGATTTTATTTGCAGGGGATGCGGGCTTTATATATTGTTGATGAAATACTGATGGTAATTGTAGGTGATTGGCTTGAACCTGACTTGTGATCATGTAAATGTTTGATTTTTGCCGTAATGCTCCGTATTAGACGGAATGCTACGCTCTTTGGGGAAAAATGATGTGAATGTTATGATTATGCAAAGGGAAACCGATCCGGGATTTGGATCCCACTGAAGATTGGATCTCTGGCTGATCTGCTTGGAGGGATGTCCCAACTAGGGAAGAGATCATTGGTAGATCTGTTAGGAGATATAGCTCTTCTTGGGGAAATAGATCGTCGATAGACCTATCTGCAAGGAGAACTCAGCTGGGGAAAAGGAAACCTTCGTCACTTTGTTGTGTGAGAGTTTCAGGCATTACTCTTTTGAGGAGAGGTTGGAACTTCTATGGGGAGATGTGTTGGGATGCTCCTGTTGAGTAGACCTGTGCCAGGGATGAGGAGGCTTTGACATCTCCGCTGGGGAAAAAAGCATTCCAGATATTGCTTGGGGAGGAGGTATGTTGGGGAAGTGTGTTTGGCATGCCCCATGTTGCGTGTTGAATACCTGCAATCTGTTAAGACAAGAGAAACGCACAAGTATCCCAAGGTATCCCTTACCGGATTCCGTCATAGGAATTAGATATTCCTGAAAGTAAATATATTTCCCGCAAGCATTTTATTAAGAATGGCTCATTTGTTTTAAGCAAGTATCATATCATGAATACTGGACATTTTGCAAACGAAATAAAAATGTACAAAAAGAGGTGTGACTGAAAACTCTGATTTTATTAATTTGGGTGCCCTGAATTGGCAGATACAGTCAAAGAAACAGATCCCCTGGAATGAGGAGATTGTTACAAATTGAAAAAGTAAAAAATGCTGGCAATGTTGACGACGCTCCGGTGAGCTTCCTTTGCTATGACCTGTATGACCTTGACATTCTTCTCGTCTTGCTTTCTGAAGAAGGTCGATTCTGACTAATGCTTTATCCTTTCGAAGCTTGCCATGTTATGAGTGATACAGACGAATTCAGAATGTAGTTGTTCGCTTATTCCCTGATTTTACGTGGATCGCCCTTTCGGGTTTTCAATCTACCGGGATACCCATTTTTGCCTGAGTCGTCCAATGCGGCTTTTCAACTCAACAGGTGTACACATTTTTTTTCCCCTTATTTTTGCCCGAGTCTTTTTTTATTTGACTCGCCGGGATGCCCTATTTTTTCCTGGACTTACATTGTGTTTTTATGTCCAGCGGGTCTTTTTATGCGAAGTATTTTTTAACTGCATCTGAATTCATAGGGGACAAGAAATCTTCACCATCCATAGTAGTGAGCATCAGTGCTCCACTAGAGAAAACCTTCTTTACTATGAATGGACCATCGTAGTTCGGAGTCCATTTGCCCCTGTGGTCTGTATGAGGAGGAAGAAGTCTTTTCAGCACAAGATCTCCCACTTGGTATTCCCGAAGCCTGACTTTCTGATCGAAGGCTTTCTTCATTCTTTTCTGATATAACTGCCCATGGCAGATAGCAGTTAATCTCTTTTCTTCGATTAGATTCAGTTGATTGTACCGAGATCGGACCCATTCTGCTTCATTCAGCTTTACATCCATTAGTACCCTTAAGGAGGGTAGCTCAACCTCAACAGGTAAGACTGCCTCCATACCATACACAAGCTGATACGACATTGCCCCAGTAGACGTTCTGATTGAGGTTCGGTACCCATGCAAGGAAAATGGTAGCATTTCATGCCAGTCTTTGTATGTAACCACCATCGTTTGCACAATATTCTTAATGTTTTTGTTAGCTGCCTCAACAACGCCATTCATCTTTGGCCTGTAAGGAGAAGAGTTGTGATGTTGAATTTTGAAGTCCCGGCATAGTTCTGGCATCATGTTGTTGTTCAAATTAGAACCATTATCAGTAATGATTCGCTCGGGTACTCCATATCGACAAATGATGTCTCTTTTCAGGAATCTGGCCACCACTTGCCTGGTGACGTTGGCATAGGAAGCTGCTTCAACCCACTTGGTGAAGTAATCAATGGCTACCAGGATGAATCTGTGGCCATTTGAAGTAGTCGGTTCAATCTTTCCACTCATGTCAATGCCTCACATGGCAAAGGGCCAAGGTGAAGACATCACGTTCAGAGGATTTGGAGGCACATACACCTTATCTGCATATGTCTGGCATTTATGGCACTTTTTGGCATAGGCACAACTGTCTGCATCCATTGTGATCCAGTAGTAACCTGATCTTAACAATTTCTTAACCATTGCATGTCCTCCAGCATGGGTACCGAAAGATCCTTCATGCACCTCGTGCATCAGCAAGTCTGCTTCTTTCTTGTCAACACATCTGAGTAGAACCATGTCAAAGTTTCGCTTGTATAATGAACCATCAGAATTAAGGGAGAAACTATCGGCCAGCCTTCTTAATGTCTTCTTATCATTGGATGATACCCCAGGTGGGTATGTTTGATCCTCTAAGAAGCATTTGATATCATGGAACCAAGGCTTGTCATCTTTAGCAATGTCCACGGAAAATACGTATGTTGGTCGGTCTAGTCTGGATATCAAAATCCGAGGCACATAATTGGCAGTTTGAACCTTGATCATGGAGGAAATGGTAGCTAAAGCATCTGCAAACTGAGTTTCGTCTCGAGGGATGTACTCCAGTTTGACTGTTGTGAAGAAAGTCAATAATCTTCTCGTGTAGTCATGGTATGGGATCAGATGCTCTTGGTGAGTGTACCATTTGCCGTTGGTCTGATTGATTACCAAAGCTGAATCTCCGAATACAGTTAAAGTCTTGATCCTGAGGTCAATGGCTTCCTCAAGACCCATGATACAGGCTTCGTATTCATCTTCGTTGTTAGTGTAGTTAAAGGTGAGTTTTTCCGAGAAAGGCATATGAACTCCTTTAGGTGTAATGAGCACTACACCAACTCCACGACCATTCATATTGACAACCCCATCAAACATCATAGTCCATTCTTCTTCTGGGTCAGGCCCTTTAGTGTGAACAAGCTCTTCATGATCTTTTGCTTTCAGGAACATGATGTCTTCATCAGGGAAGTCAAATCTCATTGGTTGGTAATCATCAATGGGTTGCTCAGCTAAATAGTCAGAAAGTACACTGCCCTTGATGGCCTTTTGAGATGTGTACTGAATGTCATACTCTGTCAGAATCATTTGCCATCTTGCAACCCTTCCGGTAAGTGCTGGCTTCTCAAATATGTACTTGACGGGGTCCATTTTTGAGATCAATAGGGTAGTGTGAGTCAACATATACTGTCTTAGTCGGAAAGCAGCCCACGTGGGTAAACATTTTGCTTAGGTAGTATATTTCATACTCTTTTCGACTAGACTCGTAATTCTGGCCCAACACACACCCCATTGATCCTTCTAATACTGTCAGGTACATTATTAGAGGTCTTCCTTCAACTGGAGGCATAAGAATTGGAGGTTCTTGTAAGTACTCCTTGATCTTATCAAAATCTTTCTGACAATCATTGTTCCACCTGACCGTTTGTTCCTTTCTTAACAATTTGATAGGGGCTCACAGGTTGCAGTGAGATGAGATATGAACCTTGATATGTAGTTCAATCTACCCAAGAACCCTCGAACTTCTTTTTTGGTCCTAGGTGCAGGCATCTCCTGAATGGCTTTGACTTTGTCAGGATCAACTTCAATTCCTTTTTCACTTACAATGAATCCCAGTAGTTTACCGGATCGTACCCCGGATGTGCATTTGTTGGGGTTTAGCTTCAGCTGATTCTTTCTCAGACGCTTGAACAACTTCAGCAGATTTATCAGATGATCTTCTTCAGTGAGGGACTTGGCAATCATGTCATCCACGTAACATTCAATTTCTTTGTGGATCATGTCGTGGAATAATGTTACCATAGCCCGTTGATAAGTTGCATTGGCATTCTTCAGTCCAAATGGCATTACCTTATAACAAAATGTGCCCCAAGGTGTGATGAAGGTAGTTTTCTCCATGTCTTCGGGTGACATCATGATCTGATTATACCCTGAAAAACCATCCATGAAGGAAAACACTGAGAACTGAGCTGTGTTGTCGACCAATACATCAATGTGAGGTAATGGGAAGTCATCCTTCGGGCTAGATCTATTCATATCTCGGTAATCCACACACATCCGTACTTTGCCATCCTTTTTAGGCATTGGTACAATGTTAGCAACTCACGACGAGTAACTAGTTACAGCAAGGAAACCGGCGTCCCACTGTTTTTGTACTTCTTCCTTTATCTTCATTGCCATATCTGGACGAGTATGGCGTAACTTTTGCTTCACTGGAGGGAAATCTTCTTTCAAAGGCAGCCTGTGCATAATAATATCAGTGTCAAGACCTGGCATGTCTTGATAGGACCAAGCAAAGACATCAACGTATTCTCGAAGCATGTCGATGAGCTGTTCCTTTACTGAAGCTTGCAGACCGGCCCCAATCTTCACTTCTTTCAAGTCTTCTTCGGTACCAAGATTAACTTTTTCAACCTCCTCTAGATGAGGAGTGATCACTTTCTCCTCTTGTCTCAACAACCTGGCTAACTCTTCAGGTAACTCATAGTCTTCTTCAACCCCTTCCTCAGCTTGATTAATTGGATTGTCAAAGTCATACAAGGTCATAGCAGTGCTGTTGTCGGTGCGATCTGGAGGATAATCTCTGTAAGTGTTGAGATTGGTTCGTTTTAGTGATCAATTTTAATCTTGTTTAGAAAAAGTGAGAATGAAGTTATTTATTCTGAACACATTGCCATTTTATTGTTTTGTACAAAAGTAAAAAAAAATGAAAAGACGGCGAGCGAAAAAAAGACTTGTTTGCAAAAGATGTATGATGTTCATTGATTAATCCATTTGCACAAAATTACAATATGACCCTATTACAAAATGAGTCTTGACACCTTGGGCAAGATGCAGGACTTGATGCATGCTAAAAAGACGGGAAATAATAATTACTCTGTAGGAGTAACTCTTATAATTTCCTGGGAAGACCAGTTAAGGACTTGGTGCCACGGGATCCTTGGACGTATCCAGCTCTCCAGGTTGCGGTCGCTTTCCGCCTCGTCTTCCAGGTTGTTAACAGCATCTGGGGTGAGCATCCCCCCACTGATAAACTTGGGCTCCTTAGCAGCCTCTGATTGATCTTGTCGGAATGGTCTGTAACCCATACTGAATCTGTCCTCCTTCATCTCCACTGACAGCAGCTTGCCCCAGCCTTGGGTGTTACCATCTTCAACAACCTTCCGGGCTTGCTGATAGGAGACAATTGAAGTACCCATCCTATCTTCCTGGGATGCAGCAAATAATTCAGTCGTCGCCTCATTGACGTTCAAGGCCTTGAACCCTTGGCTCATAGTTTCGTGGATTTCACCATCCATCTCAATATACTTATATGTAGCCAGATGGCTAACAAATATGTCCTCCTCACCACAGATGGTGATAATCTGTCCTTCCCACTCATATTTCAGTTTCTGGTGAAGGGTCGACGTTACTGCGCCTGTGGCGTGAATCCATGGTCGACCCAACAAACAATTGTATGCTGGCTGAATGTCCATCACATAGAAAGTAGTCTTAAAGACTTGCAGACCAATTATCACTGGTAGCTCCACCTCTCCCAGAACAGATCTTTTGGAGCCATCAAAAGCCCTGACCACAAGATTGCTTGGTCGGAGAGCTATTCCATCATATTCAAGCTTGACAAGAGCTTTCTTGGGTAAGACATTGAGTGAGGACCTAGTGTCTACAAGAACATGAGATAGTACAGCTCCTTTGCACTCCAGGGTTATGTGCAAAGCTTTGTTGTGGTGACGTCCTTCTGTTGTCAAATCAGCATCAGTGAAACCTAGCCCATGGCTAGTATTGATGTTAGACACCACTGTTTCAAGCTGATTCAACGTGATCTCTTCTGGCACGTAGGCAGCATACAGAACTTTGAGTAGTGCATCCCGATGGGCTTCGGAACACAACAGCAGGGATAATATAGAGATCTTAGAAGGAGTTTGGTGGAGCTGATCCACAACTTTGTAGTCACTTCTTTTAATTATCCTCATAAATTCATCCACATCCTGATCGAAGGACGATTTATGAGTCTCTTTTGATGCAGATTCTTCAGGTATCACACTCTTCCCTTTGGCTTTGGCAGCAGCCTCTGCATCAGTATTAATTCTGGGAGCTTGTGACGCGAAGAGACGTCCGCTTCGGGTGAAGCCTCCGCCTCCCCCGACATTATCCACTTGGGGAGTAAGAACTGAAGAATCAAGAAGGACTTTTTCTCTGTTGCAATAAAGGTCAGCACCATAATGCCATGGTACATCACTGTCTTTATCATAAGGAATCGGCCCCGGCACCGTGATGGTGACTGGGCTTATTACAGAAGAAGTTGGAACCGTAATTGTCTGTGGATCATAAAATATAGTGACAGGACTTCTTTTGGATGTTGGTGGTGGTGAACTGAAGCTTGGTTGAAACTGTTGTTGAGATCGTTGAAAGTTGCTGGAGTCTGGGACCGTTGTCGGGTCATAATAAATAGTAACTGTGGAAACATCATTGTTGGTGGTTGCTGGAGTTGTAGAAGGAGATGAAATGGAACTGTTGTTTGTTGAAGTGACGGAAGAAATGGTTGCTGAAGTTGTAGATGAATCAGTAGGAACAATGGTTGTTGCAGTTGTAGAAGAATCACTTGTCGTTGACAAAAGAGTTGTTGGTGTTGTAGAAGCTGTTGTGGTAATTTTCAGAATGCCTTCTTTGATCAAGCCATTAATGCCCTTCCTCAAGCTTGCACACCCATTCTCGGAATGTTTGCATAAATCACAAAAGGCCTCACAACCTGGAAACACTTGGCATTTCAAAAGCTGGGCTTTAACCTCAGCCAGAGGTGTTTGAATACATGCAATATCTTATATTAAACTCATGGGTGAGCCTTCCTCTATAGCATTAATCCTTGGCCCACTGTGGCTTGGCATATGATTTTTCATGACATTGGGAGGTGGTGCAAAGTTCAGGGCCTTTGAATCTACCAGATCCTGGACCTTCATATGTAGAGCTCTGCATTTTTCCGTAGAGTGACCAGGTGCGTTGGAATGAAAATCACACCTAGCGTTGACATCATAGTTTCTTGGAAGGTTCTGAGGATCAGGTGGAGCCAATGTCCTCAACCCAACAAGATTGAGCTTCAGGAGTTGTGGCAGCAGTGTAGCATATGTCATTGGAATAGGGTCAATCACCCTATTGATCTGAGATGGCCGCTGTTGAAAAGGGCGTTGTTGTTGATTGTTGTTATTGTTGTTATATGATCTCTGTTGCGGAAACTGTTTTTGTTGCGGAAAGTGTTGTGGTTGTTGAGTATACTGAGGAAGTGGAGCAGGGATAGTAACAACAACAATTGTTCTGGGAAGATATTGGGGTCTCCCTCTTCCCAGGTGCACAGAGTTTGTTTCACCAAATCTACGGGGCCCTGTAAATGGCTTCCTGGTACCGCTTGAACTGGCACCATTGTCGGAGATCTTTCCCATCTTCAGTAGGCTCTCAATTCTTTCCCCAACTATCACCACATCTGCAAAGTTGGTGGAAGAAAATGCAGCCAGTCTGTCAATATAGGTACCCTAGAGAGTATTCATGAACATGTCTGCGATCTCCCTTTCAGACATTGGGGGTTGAACGGCAACAACTAGCTGCCTCCACCTCTGGGCATACTTTCTAAAGCTCTCACGGGAAGACTGAGACATTCCCATTAAAAGGGTCCTGTTTGGGGCCATGTCCAGATTATATTGATACTGGCGGATAAAAGCTTCAGCCAAGTCTTTCTAGTTTCTTACTGTGGCTCTGGTCAAATGAGAATACCATTCTCGGGATGCCCCTGTCAAGCTATCCTCGAAGTAAAACATCCACAGCTTCTCGTCCATGGTGTATGCCTTTAATCTTCCCAAGAATGACTAAAGGTGGGTACGTGGGCAGGATGTGCCATTATATCCTTCGAAACACGGGGGTTTAAACTTGTGAGGATTTCTCACCCCTTACACCAATCCCATGTCCATGACATCAAAACCTAGAGAGTTTTGGGATTCAAGAGACCTTAGCTTCTCTGCAATTTCATCCAACCGACGGTCATAAACTTCATCTCCAGCCCCAACCACTATGAACTGTTCTTCCTGAGGATCTTCCTGCAAGACCCTTCCTCCAGCAGTGTTACCCTGGGTATTTCTTATGGCATTGATGTCTGGGTTCAGATGAAGCACAAACTCCGGTGGATCAGTGTGAGGCTGCATGTGATCGTTGTTACTGGTACCTCCTGTACCTGGATGGTGTTCCTCAGGAGTTTGTCGCTCAACTAACTCCCTCAGTCTTTCCTGGCTCTGAGCTAGACCAGTCATCACTGTCATAAATTGAGTCATCTGATTTCTCATCTCAACCCTTTCATTGGCCATCTGGGCCCTCACTTCATTCAAGTCTTGTTGAACTTGATCCATCTGTAGTCCCGGAATGTTGTTTCTTGTCGGGTACCGGTGTATTCTGTTGATAGGGAACACTCTTCTGCGAGCAATGTTTCTTGAAACCACAACAAAGTGAGAAACAATAATAAAACAAAGACCTATAAAACAAAGAGAATGTTAGTATGCAATGCAGGATGCCTATTTGTCTTCCAAGGGTATCCGGTTTGGTTCTTTGGTTTTGACCTTTCCAGACCTCGAGGAAATGCTGATGATATTGTAGAGAGAGATGAAGCCCACAAAAAGTAATACAAACCATAGATATATTACAAAGAGTGAAGATACATAGTTTGATTACAATAACATTCCCATGGAAGGTCAAAATACATCAACAAAAGGAAAAAAAATCAAAATGAAGTACAAACAAAAAGAGTCAAACATCCAATCCAAAGTCATCTTCTCTGACTTCCTTCAGGAGGGCCTCAGTCACTGGACTAACCGGGTGCTCTGTGATAGTCCTGATGAGGAGGTTCCTGGTAGCAATGGCACTGGTCAACTTCTTATGCTTATCCTGATCCTTTGACCTCTTAAACCCCGCTCGGAGTTTCAATTCAGATATCTCCTTCTGTGCTGCTAATAATGCCTCCTGATTCTTCTTCTCACTAGCCTCCAGTTGCTCTATCTTAACTTGGGTCCTTTGATCTTCTTGTGCACGGGCCTCAGTGATCCTGATCCACCTAGCCTGGCTCTCCTCTAAATAGTGCTCTGCCCTAGCCTTCTGAGTCTTTGCTTCCTTGCAAGCATTCTTCAGTACTAACTCCCCTGTCCTAGCCTTTCTGATGTAGTCATCCATCTTCTCAATCTTGGTTAAGTGCTCAATCCGGAGCTTCTCTAACCTCTCATTATCTAGACGACTATCATTCCTCTCTTAGAGGGTCTTCTTCAAGGCTTCAGAGAGCTGGGTATTCTTCTCTTTCAGTTTCTCAAACTCTTCCAAATAGATAGTAGCTGCAGGTTGCACTGTTGAAGGTCCAAGTACATCTTCTAAGGTGAATGGAATTCGGGTGATCTGTCCCCTGACACGAGACCAATCAAGATACTGTGTTGAAACTATATTGTTGCATTTGCCAAGGATAGTTGTCCCCTTAGTATGAATGTTGTCCCAGGCCCAGGTTGCCTGTCTGACAACAGAAAAGTTGTGCTGGATTTCACAATAGAGGGTCTCAGTCATGTCTTGCCCTCTTGGAGGATGAACCAAAGCATACCCTACCTGCCTTTTAAAAAGTAAAGGGTTGTAATTGATGTAACCTATTACTCCAATTAAAGGCACATTAGGATATTGCCCACAGCTAGTAATGATGTCTTTGCCCTTAGTGCTCTGAGTGCACCATCTGATGTCTTCTGATGTCAGGGCAATCAATCTCTTAGCCCAGTTTCTTGGATGATGAGGGTTCAGGAAAGTATCTGATTTTGGCAAGTGTCTTAGCAGCCAACAGTAATAGAGGGGAACACAACATCTGACCAGTCTTCCTCTTTGCTTCTCATTCCTCTGGTGTACTGAATAATAGAAGTCTCCAAGAAAGGTAGGAACTAGGTTCCTCAATAAGAATAGGTGAATAGAATTCTTGCTTACAAACTTTGGCTCATCTGCAAATAAGATAACTCCATATATGCTGAGGGCCAAGAATGCACAAACAGCATCCCACTTCCCTGCTACAGGATGCAGAGTGGCCTGGGAGATCAAGAAGTCTAGGTGAAGGCCTGGAACCCCAGCCTTTGTGGTCATGCTCTGATCAATGAGGGCAGGCTCCAAATGCAATGCCTTAGCTATGTCTTCATTCTTGGGAGCAACCATCTCAGGGTTGAAAGGAATCCCTCTCCTGATAGGAACTCCTAACAACATGGAAAATTCTTCTAGCAGAGGTCCCAACTGAAAATCAGGGAATGTGAAGCACCTGAGAGGGGGATCATAAAACTGCAAGCAAGTATGGGTCATGCTCCTCTGGGATGCATCCAGGTCCATGATCATGTCCAATATGCCTCCATAATGTTCTCTGAATAGTGGGACATGATCAGGAGTGATGAGAGACTGGATTTGTCTGATGCCTATCAGGGTAGGCTCAAAGAAGTTGTATGTGATGTTGCTCTTCCTGGAAGTGTCCATGCTGATGATGGGTGCTGGTGAAGAGTACTGAAGGTGACTGCTGAAGACTGATGAAGATAACTGGAGAAAGGTCTCTGATGAAGACAAACTGATGAAGGCTGGAGAAGGAACCCTGGTGAAAATGCTGGTGCAGATAACTGAAGAAGTCTAAGCAGCAGAACAGGTCAAAACCAAACCAAAGATAAGAAGGTGGATACCCTGTAAAACAAATAGGCAAATGTTAAATGATGCAAAAATGATGTATGCAGAATGATATGCAAAGGGTTTGTGATCAAGTGCTGGATCTTTTATCTCCCTTGATAGGGTCCATGTGTTCATAAGTCCGGATGGAGGCTTAGAAATCCAGTAACCAGGTGGGGGACTCAAATAAAGAGTCACGAGTCCAGGGTTTTACAAGAACTGTCCAAAAAATACAACCTTAAATAAACATTAGTAACAAGGGTATGATGAGGCCAAGGGTTCTTGCAAACCTGTAAACATCCCAACCCCATCACATGTATTGTTCTAGAACAAGGATCCTCAGACTTGGATCAGTTATGAGAAGTGTAAACATTTCTAACCCGGAGGTACAGTGTTTACAAATAACCATAAAAGATCCTCCTCTAATTCACCTCAGATGCTGAAGGTCATAAAAGGTCATCCAGACTTAGCAGGCTTTCCAGATAGCCCTAGTACTATAGGAAATCCGTAGCATAGAGTTCTCAAGAAGAAACCCATGTCTGAACCGTGTTTCATATTCCCACACCAGACAGAAATGGAATGGGAAAGAATATGAAGCCACTCTATCCTATGTGTCACTCAGGTCCCTAGTATGGAACCTTAATCACTCAATGATCCCCAGCCACCAAAGAAACAATAGATCCAGCACATATGATAATGACAGTATGAAATGCATAAAAACTGTAAATGAAAGCAATAAATAAAGTTGTACAGAAAGCAATAAATAAAGCAATAAATAAGCACAAGTAGCACATAACACTCCCGTAAACACAAATCAAACAAGCGCTAGGAGGAACCCACAAAAAGAACCAGAAGCCCTGGTTGCAATATAACGGTCCCCAGCAGAGTCACCAAGCTGTCGCTCCCGAGGATTTGCATCCCGGTACAAGCACGAATGGTCAGTGAAAGGAGAAAATGAAGATGAAATGAAAAGAGTTTCCAGCTAGGCATTTTTATCCCGAAGGAAAGGTAATGCTGCATAAACCTAGAAAAAGATGGATAAGACGGTTGCGAACCAGAGAAACTGAGAAAGGGGGTTGGTTACAACCTGAGAAGGTATTAGAACCCAGATTTTCCATCGTACTCGATGGGATCCACGTTTAAAAGATTGTGTTTAAAGGGGTAGTGTCTATGCTATCTGTGTGCAAAATCTGGTAAAGAATATACAAGTGTCAGTGCAAAAAGGGTGAATGCTCAGGAACTGAGGCTTAGAAAAGAATGCTGAAAGAGGGGGAAGACACAAATACTTTTGTTCGATAACTGTTAAGTTATGCCTACGTATCCTCTCGTGCAATGAGGAAGTCAGAACAACGTAGTTCGACTCAAAGAGACTGAAAGATGAATTGACTGTGAACTGCTTACTTGTCTATGCTCAAGTGTATGACTCGTCTGACTCGAGTGCTAACTATCTTGCATTAGACGAAAGAAGCAAGTTGTCGTTTGTGAGTGAAGGTGGTGAGAAAAGAATCCCGAAGGAGACGATTATTGTTTGTTTTTGTGTTTTCAGTTTTTTTATTGTTTTTGGTGTTTTGCATAAGTTAATGAGCTTAAGCCTAAATCAAAGGCTTGTAGACTCATTATATCCTCCCTGATTAGGGATAATGAGAATACTTTAAGTATGAGATAAGCATCCCAACTTAATTTCCATGATGATGTAGGATTAAGATCATTAACCTACTTGTGATTATTTAGATGTTTTTGGATTTTTTTGTTTAGTGTTAGGTAATGAGTTTAAGCCATGATCAAGGATTAGTGAACTCATTACACCATCCTAATAGAAGGATAATAGATGAGCACACTTAAGCTGAGGAAGATACCTCAACTTAATCCATGGTTAGGGATTAAACTCATGACAAAACAAACCTTTATTAAAGTGGATTTTAATTAAGGGTGAGATTAAGAAGTGAGTTTTATGATTTGTAAGACAAATTGAGGGGGACTTGTCCATTAAACACTAGGGTTAGTCCTTCTTAACCATAAGGAAGAATTAGAACCCTAGTGTAAGGCCCAAGTTACAAGATAAAGTATTAGTGATTATTAAGATGGATTGTTTAAGAGGTTTAAACAAATTAAGAGTTTAACACTTAGGATTAAAGTTATACACCCCATCCTAAGAGAAGGATGCAAGCATAACCCTAATTCCAAAGTCCTAAAACCTTAAAGGTTTAGTCTCTAATGATGAGGTGAGAAGAGAGACACAAAGAAGACTCAAAGGTCAAAACTAAGGGGGACTAATCACAACCCTAATTATAATCATGCTTGGATGTTCCTATGGTTTTTAAGGCTTGAGAAAGATCTTCAAGGAAGCCACCAATGGAAGAAGCATATGGAAGGAGGAAGAAGCAGCAGAAATAAGTTACTTACTTCATTGAAGAAGATAAGTAACTTAGAGAAAGAAAGTGAGAGATGAATAGGAGTGAGCAAGCCCACTCAAAGACAATTAAAAATGCAGCAAAGATGCATATGAAGAAGATGAAGAGAAATGAGAAGTGAAGGAAAATTCACTTCTCAAATTAACTTACCACCTGAAAATGTTAGCACAAGATGCATAAGGAAAGAAGTGAGATGGAATGATGCATATGAAAAGGCAAAGACCAAAATCAGAAGCATACACATGATGCAAATGATGCTATGACATGATGCAAAAGCATACAAAGTGCAATGAATGATCATACAAAGAATGAATAAAAATGAAGCATGCATTGAAGTTTGAAAGTTCATGAAAGTTAATGGATGGAAATGAATGCAAGTCATGGCAAATGAATGAATAAATGATCAAGCATGGTTCTAACATGTCCTAAGATGTCTAAGATCACATATGAATGCATGAAATGTCATGGCAAGTTCATGTATGGATGCATATGCAAGATGAATGCAAATGAAGATGCAAAATTAGGGTTTTAAGGAAGGATGAGATGCAAATGGAAAATACAGAAGCAAATGACATGATAAAAAATTGAAAATGCACTCAAAGGAACCCTACACCTATACTAGGTTACCATCCAAAGGGGGAGGTCAGAAGCTAAACCTAGAAGGAGTTATGAATTTCCTAAGTTTCTAGGGTTTTTTGGGTGATCCTCAATGTAAAATGCTAAACAAATTGAAAATGAAAGATAAATTCATGCGAAAAATATCCAAGAAACAACATGATATACACAAAACAATGCAAAAAGAATCATCTTCAAACTCTTCTTGGTTAGGCAGAAAAGATTTTTCCAAGTTAGGGTTCAAAAATAGGATTTAAATGACCCTTAATTCAAATAAAATTCTCCAATGATCATCAAAACTAAAAAGTAATTTGTGTGAATAGTTTGAAAATGTTTCTAAATGCAAAGGGATGATTCATGATTTTTTTGGTGATTTTTAGAAACTTAAATGGTATTTTAATTAATTAAATTCAATTAATTAATTAAAATAAACATTTAAATATTTTAAAAATACAATTTTTATGCAAAATATAAAATAAAAAATATTTTTAGTTTCTGAAAATTAATAAAAGTTAAGATAAAAATTTTCTTAATTTTTTAATGATTTTTGCTATTTTTAATAAATATATAAAATAAAATGTAAGGAAAATAAAAATAAAAATGAAAGTATGCAAGAGGAGAGGCTGAGATCTAAAGTTGAGAGATTCAATGGTCCAGATGGCAAGTCAGTGTGACTTCTAGTAGGAAAGATCAAAGGCCATGGTTCAAAGTGGTGGTTCGCGCGTGATCGTGTGGCCAAAATTCAAACTGATTTAAATAACTTAATTATATTAATTAATTATGAATTAGGGCTAAATGGGTTAATCTGGGTCGTGCGTGTCTTAACTTAATCCTGATCCAATGGCTACAAATCAAACTGGCAAATTAATTAGAGATTAGGGCTAACTACTTTCAGGTGGCCGAAGACGAACTCCGGTCGTCTTCTCCGGTGGGTTCCTCACCCCATCTCCCTCAAAACGCCACAAAAACTCACTAAACTCTCCAGAATCAAACATTGAACATCATTAAACACGAATCAAACAAAAAACTCATTTATTTTCCATGAATCAAGAGAATCGAATCAAAACATTTTTACGGGCAAAATTTCAGACAGCCATGAAATACTCAATACGTAACCATTTTCAATTCTAAACACATCAGCATGATCATTGAATCATAAAGAATCATTTAAGAACTTAAAAACACATTTCTGGAAAAAATGTTCTTGAGGTTACCTGAGTTGAAGCTTTCGAAACTGGGACTTTCTGGGCTCTTCTTTGGTGCTTTTCCACTCCCCTTGATCCCCTTATGCTTCTGGAATACTTGAAAGGAGTTTATATGGAGTGTTTTTGAAGGGTTCAGTTCAGAGGTTCAAGAAGTCGTGTTTTGGTTTGAGAGGTTTTCAGGCCATTGTGACAGGTGGTTTGTGTTCCTTGAGTGACTTTGAGATGAATGGTGAAGAGAGTTGTCGCTCCCACCAAATGACACCCGGTCAGAAGGGGTACAGACGCGAACGGTCGGCGAAAGAGAAGGAATGAAAAGAGTCGCCAGCTAGGCATTTTTATCCCGAAGGAAAGGTAATGCTGCATAGACCTAAGAAAAGATGGACAAGACGGTCGCGAACCAGAGAAACTGAGGAAGGGGTTGGTTACAACCTGGGAAGGTATTAGCACCCAGATTATCCGCCGTACTCGATGGGATCCACGCTTGAAAGTTTGTGTTTAAAGGGGTAGTGTCAGTGCTTTTTTGTGTGCAAAAGTTGGAAAAGAATGCAAGTGTCAGTGCTGGAAGGAATTGTGAAGTGAATAAAAGAAGTGTCAGTGCAAAGAAAGAGTATGAAGCTCAAGACTATGAGGCTTAAAGAATAGGGCTGGAAGGAGGGGGAATGTACAAAGACTTTTGTTCGATAACAGTTAAGTTATGCCTACGTATTCTCCCGTGCAATGAGGAAGTCAGAACACCGTAGTTTGACTCAAAGAGACTGAAAGATAAATTGACTATGAACTGCTTGCTTGTCTATGCTCAAGTGTATGACCTGTCTGGCTTAGGTGCAAACTGTCTTGCATTAGACAGAAGAAGCAAGTTCTCGATTGTGAGTGAAGATGATGACAAAAGAATCCCGGAGGAGACGATTATTGTTTGTTTTTGTGTTTTCAATATTTTATTGCTTTTGGAGTTTGTCATAAGAAAATGAGCTTAAGCCTAAACCAAGGGTTAGTAAACTCATCACATCCTCTCTCTAATTAGGGGTAATGAGAGTACCTTGAGTATGAAGTAAGCACCTCACACTTAATCACCATGATGTAGGATTAAAATCATTAACCTACTTGTAATTATTTAGATGTTTTTTGGTGTTTTTGTTTGGTGTTGAGTAATGAGTTTAAGCCATAATCAAGGATTTAATGGACCCATTACACCATCCTAATAGAAGGATGATAGATGAGCACATTTAAGCTAAGGAAGATACCTCAACTTAATCCATGATTAGGGATTAACCTCATGACAAAGCTGTAAACACCCCAAATTTGCCCTCACCCATTTCACCATGGCTTGTGATCATTCTCATATGCATAAGCACAATCATATCATCTCACATCTCATTTTTGATTCACTGCATAGTTTCTAAGGCATCTACACCTAGGGTTTGTGATCTGAGCAATCCCAAAGCATCTTGAGCCATTCCAAAGGCCACCAATCAACACAAAGGGGTCCATGTGTGTTCATATGTCATATTCCATCTCTTCAAAGTCAAAAATGCAGAGGAATCACAAGGACTAGGGTTTGAGTGGATGCAGAGCCAGGTCAAACTGCACAGTTGACTGAAAATTAGGGTTTTGGTTTCAGAGGCCATAACCCCAAATTTTTTGGTCATTCTTGTTTCCATTGGTCTCTATATGGTATAGGGAGTATGCATATCAATTTTTATGAAGAAATTCCCTGGGAAAGTCATCTGATCAAGGGTTGACTTTTCAGACAAGTCAGTGCAAAATCAGGGCATCTGAGGCCCCCAATGACCCAACCAATGGGTGATCTCCATCATTTTGAGTGTATATGATCTTTATTTGATCATGGAAGAAGGTTGAAGTTCATAGAAATCAAGAATTTAGGGTTTTTGCAAATGTTGACTTTTTGGGCATAGTTGACTTTTCAAGAATGCATCATTTTAGGTCATTTTTCAAGCCTTGATTCTTGATCCAAAAAGGCTTCAAATGGAAAAACTTTGGTCATGAAAGTTGTAGATCTCATCTTTCCCTTTTCAAAAAGTACAAGAACATGATCAAACTCTTCTTGGATCAAAAGTTATGGCAATGCAAAGTTGGCTAAAATCATTGATTTTCAAGGCATGCCTCAAATGGAAATTTTGCAAAGTCTTGGACCAATGCATATTGCAACCTCTAGTTCACTTCAAACCAGCACATAAACATTCTCTAAGTCATAAAAATCAGAAATGAACCAAGAATGCCCATGGTTTTATGTTTGGTTGGACAAAAAGGTCACATGTGAACAAAAAGTCACAAGTTGCAAAACTCATGATCATGCTTCCTCCTACTTGCAGCCTTGGATGCTGAGCTTTGCTAGCCTCTCACCTCACCTTGCTGCACCAGAACCAGCCCATGTACTTGCCTAGATCATGAGCCATACCTCTCTTACACATTATTTGACTTTTTGCAAAAGGTAACTTACCAATCAATAAAGGGCATGTCTTGTCAACTGACCAATGAGAGAGAGTTATGTGGACAATTTGCAA
Organism: Lathyrus aphaca; assembly: GCA_963966055.1. NCBI lineage: Eukaryota > Viridiplantae > Streptophyta > Magnoliopsida > Fabales > Fabaceae > Lathyrus > Lathyrus aphaca. Next base: position 338,307,648 of record OZ014523.1, on the reverse strand, counting down.
GCTAGACATAACACAAAGCAAGGCAAAAACTCTCTACACAATCACATTCACAAAAACACACCACATTGCAAGTTGCTTCGAATCTGCTTACACAGCTTGCAAACATTCAAACCCACTTCACCATTCAACTCACCATACTCCATAGGCCTCAAACCACCAAAGCTCAAGCCTGAAACAAGCCTGACCTGAGTTCCACCATTTCTCACCTCCCAAACCAGTTCTCTTCGAATCTCACTATTCAGCCATCAAACACCTCATCTTTCTTCACCAACAAGCCAAGCATATCACAAGGAGTCAAAACCACCATTCACAATGGCCTGAAACTACCAGAATCATCATAGCCATTCTTGACTGAGGTGAAGCAGAAACTGTCGAAGCTCATCAACCAGCCTACATAAATTGTTCTAAGGCATTCAAACATCATCAAGAGGTCCTAAGGAGTAGATTGCGCAAGGAGAGGTGGCCAGAAAGTTCTCAAGTTGAAAGCTCCAAATCTCAGGTAGCTCGAAATTATTTTTTCCAGAAATCATTTTTCTTGTTACAAACTTGTTCTATGTGATTCACTGATTATCCTGATGTCATTGGTTTTGAAAATGGTTTTGATTTGAGTATTTAATTTGTCTCTGAAGCTTGCGTGCCCTAGTTTTTATTTCTTTCGATTCAGCTTGTTTAGGAAGAAGAAATGTGTTTTGAGAGAGGGGTTTGATTCGTGAGAGGATGGAGATAATTTCCCAGTTTTTAGTTTTCATTTTTGATACGTTTTAAGGGAGTTTGAAGTTTCTCAGGGAGGGAGCTGGCCGGAGAAGACGACCGGAGGTCTTCTCCGGCAGCCTGAGTCATTAAACCCTAATCTCAGGTCATTAATGTTAGTTTGAATTTTGGCCGTAGATGGCCTTTGACTTGTTGACTTCCCTCCCTTTTGGATGGCCCAGATCCTTTTCATTAGCCCTAATCTCTCTCATTAGTTTAATTAATCTTTAATTAAGTTAATTAATTCAGGAGCCATCTGGGCCCTTCATTCACGCGCCAGTCAACACATTTAAACTCAGGCTCCATCCTGGCCCTCCATCTAGCTTACTTTCTTTTTTTATTTGATTTTTAATTCATTTTGTTTCATTAAACTTGCATAATTATTTTAAAATAGTTAAAAATTCTTAAAAATTATGAAACTTTTTCCTAAAAGTTTCATTAATTTTTAAGACCCAAAAACATTTTTATTTTATTTTTTATCATTAAAAAAGGTATTTTTAGATATTTAAAAGATTATTTTTAATTGATTAATGGGAATTAATTAATTAAAAATACTTTTAGGTATTTAAAAATTACAAAAAAATTCATGAAATGTTCTAAGACATTTAGAAACATTGTCCAACCTTCAAACCAAATTTCTTTTTTGATCTTGATGCATTTTAAGAATTTTTCATTGAATTAAATCATTTTTTATGCATTATTTTGATCATGGGTTCAAAAATTCATTTCTGCCTATTGGAGAAGGTTTGGACATTGATTCTTTTTGCTTTGTCTTGTGTTTAGCATATAGTTTCTAAGATAAAATGGCCATGATTTGTTTCTTCATTTTTCAATTGTTTGGCATTTCTTTTGTTAAGAACCCTAAAAAACCCTAATAACTTAGAAAAATCATATCTTGAGATTGGTTAGGAGTTGTGACCTCCCCTTTGGACCTTGGTTTAGTATAGGGTTAGGGTTTCTTTGAGTGCCATTTTCCATTTTTTACCTTAGGGTTTGCTTCTGTTTTGGTTTTGGTTTGATGTTTGATCCATAAACCCTAATTTGGGCTTTCTCTTGCATCCCTCTTGCATTCTCTTGCATAACATGACTTGCCTTTGCATTTTGTGCATTCTTGTGATTCATTTGACATCTTAAGACATATAGAAAGCATGTTTGATCATTGCATCTTGCATTTGCCATATTGTTTGTCTTGTATGCCTCATAACTTTCCATGCTTGTTCATGCTCCTTAACTTGCATCATTTGCATCCATGAACTTGTATGAACATCTCCATGCCTTGCCTCATGTTTATAGCACTCCATAGCATCATTATCATCATGTTCATGCTTCTGGTTTTGCTTAGCATCATACCATTTCATCCCATTTTGCATTGCATTGCATTTCTTTCTAACATTTCAGGTGGTAGGTAAACTTGAGAAGTGAATTTGCCTTCACTTCTCATAACCTTTCTTTTCATCTCTCTTGCATCCATTGTTGCATTTCTATTTGTGTTTGAGATTGAGCTTGCTCATTTTTCTTCCTCCTACTTTCTTTCTTCAAGTGACTTGACTTCTTGAATGAAGCAAGTCACTTTGCTTCTCTTGATCTTGTTCATCTGCTTCCTGGTGGTTCTTCTGAAGATTGTTCTTGTAAACCCCACAAACCTTAGGAACAACCAAGCATGACAATGAATTAGGGTTTTGATTAGTCCCCCTCCTAGTTTTTACCTTTGTGTCTCTCTTTGAGTCTCCTCTCCTCATCTCATAACCAGGGACTAAACCCTAAAGGCTTTAAGGCTTTGTGATTAAGCTTATGCCTGCATCCTTCTCTTAGGATGGAGTGTATAACTTTAATCCTAAGTGTTAAACCCTTAATGTGTTTAAATCTCTTAATCAATTCACATAATAATCATCAAGACATCACACTTGTAACTTGGGCCTTGCATTAGGGTTCTAATTCTTCCTTAAATGGTTAAGAAGGACTAACCCTAGTGTTAATGGACAAGTCCCCCTCAAGTTGTCTTACAAATCATAAAAATCACTTCATCATCATACCATTAAATAAAATCCACTTAATCAAAGGCTTTGTTTTGTCATGAGTTTAATCCCTAATCATAGATTAAGTTGAGGAGTTTTTCTCAGCTTAAACATTCTCATCTATTATCCTTCTATTAGGATGGTGTAATGAGTCCGTTTAATCCCTGATTATGGCTTAACCTCATTACTAAACACTAAACAAAAAACACCAAAAACATCTAAATAATCACAAGTAGGTTAATGATCTTAATCCTACACCAAAGGTGATTAAGTGTGAGAACCTGACTTCACACTTAAGGTAATTCTCATTACCCCTAATCAGAGGGAAGATGTGATGAGTTTACTAAATCCATTGGTTTAGGCTTAAGCTCATTAACTTATGACAAAAATCCAAACAAGTAATAAAAGACTGAAAACTCAAAAACAAACAATAATCGTCTCCTCCGGGATTCTTTTCTCATCACCTTCACTCACAAACGAGAACTTGCTTCTTCCGTCTTATGCAAGACAGTTTGCACCTGAGCCAGACAGGTCATACACTTGAGCATAGGCAAGTAAGCAGTTCACAAGTCAATTCATCTTTCAGTCTCTTTGGGTCGAACTACGGTGTTCTGACTTCCTCATTGCACGAGAGGATACGTAGGCATAACTTAACAGTTATCGAACAAAAGTCTCTGTATATTCCCCCTCTTTCCAGCTTTATTCTCTTAGCCTCATTATCATGAGCATTTCACCTTTTGTCCTTACACTGACACTTTCATACTTCATATCACTTATACACTTTACACTGACACCTGTACATTCTTTTCCAGCTATTTTATACACAAATTGCACTGACACTACCCCTTTAAAACACAAATCTTTTAAGCGTGGATCCCGTCGAGTACGGCGGACAATCTGGGTGCTAATACCTTCCCAGGTTGTAACCAACCCCCTTTCTCAGTCTCTCTGGTTCGCAACCGTCTTATCCATCTTTTTCTAGGTCTATGCAGCATTGCCTTTCCTCCGGGATAAAAATGCCTAGCTGGCGACTCTATTCATTCTCCAGTGAGTTCACGGCTGTGTGTTCTCACTGTCCCTCTCGCCGACCGTTCGCGTCTGTACCCTTATCTGACCCTGTGTCACTTATCGGGAGCGACAACTTGGCGACTCTGCTGGGGATCCTTATATTGCAACCAGGGCTTCTGGTTCTTTTTGCGGGTTCCTCCTAGCGCTTGTTTGATTTGTGTTTATTGGGGGTGTTATGTGCTATTTTTGTTTGTATATTTTCTTTATTTACTGCTTTCTGTACAGTTTTATTTATTGCTTTCTTTACAGTTTTTCATATCTGTCATACTGTGCTGGCTGGCTGGATCTGTTGTTTGTTTTGGTGGGTGGGTGATTCTATTGAGAGTTAAGGTCCTATACCTGGGACCTGAGTGACACCTAGGCTAGAGTGAATCATGTTCTTTCCCATTCCATTTCGGTCTGGTGCGGGAATATGAAACACGGTTCAGATATGGGTTTCTTCTTGAGAACTCTGTGTTGCAGATTTCCTGCAATGCTAGGGCTATCTGGGAAGCCTGCTAAGTCTGGATGACCTTTAGTATTGACCTTCAGAAACTGAGGTGAATTAGAGGAGGAATTGTTATGGTTATTGTAAACACTGTACCTCCGGGTTAGAAGTGTTTACACTTCTCATAACTGATCCAAGTCTGAGGATCCTTGTTTTAGAACACCACCTGTGAGGGGGTTGGGTTGTTTACAGGTTTGCAGGTACCTTGACCTCAGAATGCCCTGTTACTTTGTTGATTAAGAATACTCCATGTTGGAACAGTTCTTGTGATTCTAAAACCCCGGACATGTGGCTCTTTATTTGAGCCCCCCACCTTGGTTACTGGATTTATAGACCTCATCTGGAATTCTTGAACATACTTGGACCTATATCAGAACAGTTTGATCAGATCCAGCTCAGTCACAGACCCTTGCATTTCATTTGCATACATAATCATTGCATCATATTGACATTTGCTTATTTGTGTTTCAGGGTATCCATCTTCATCTTTGGCCAGTTTTGACCCCATCTTCAATATTGACCTACCTTCATCAGCACCTGCTTCAGTTTAGCTATCTGCTTCAGTTATCACCAGCCAGTCAGTGGCCCACTTCTTCAGTATTATCATCAGCACCTATCTCTACTCAGTCTTCAGCATCATGGCCCCTAAAAAGGGCAACATCACCTATCACTTCTTCCAGCCAGAATTGTCAGACATCAGGAAGATTCAAACCCTGATCACTCCAGATCACATACCTTTGTTCAGGGAGCATTATGGGGATATACTTGACATGGTCATGGATCTGGACCCTTCACAAAGAAGCCTGATCCACACCTGCATTCAGTTTTATGATCCTCCACTGAGATGTTTTACTTTTCAAGACTTTCAGTTGGGCCCCTTATTGGAAGAGTACTCCTCATTAGTTGGTATGCCTATCAGGAGAGAAATTCCTTTCAACCCTGAAATGGTCTTTCCCAGCAATGGAGAGGTGGCAAAAGCTCTGCACCTGGAACCTGCTTTGATTGAGCAGCATATGACCTCTAAAGCTGGGATCCCTGGTTTTCATCTTGACTTCCTGATTTCCCAAGCTAGTCTGAAGGCCTCCCTGGGGGAGTGGAGAGCTGTTTGTGCTCTGTTGGCCTTAAGTGTATATGGAATTGTGTTGTTTGCAGATGAGCCTCGATTCATCAGCAAGAATGCAATCCATTTGTTCATCCTGAAGAACCCAGTGCCAACTTTGCTAGGAGATCTCTATTACTCAGTACATCAGAAGAATGAGAAGCAGAGGGGAAGGCTAGTGAGGTGTTGTGCTCCATTATTCCATGCTTGGCTTCTAAAGCATCTACCCAGGACAGATGCCTTTCTAAATCCTCATCAGCAAAGCAACTGGGCTAAGAGACTCACTGTTCTAACTTCAGCAGATATCAGTTGGTGCACTCAAAGCACCAAAGGCAGGGATATCATCACCAGCTGTGGACATTTTCCTAATGTGCCTTTGATAGGAGTTAAGGGCAGTATCAATTATAACCCTCTGTTATTCAGGAGACAACTGGGCTATGCACTGGTCCATGCTCCTAGGGCACAGGACTTGGCTGAGACTCTCTATTGTGAGAACAAGATTAATTTGACTGTTGTTAGGCAGGCAGCCTGGGCCTGGGATAATGTTCAAACCAAGGGAGTGACCATTCTAGGGAAGTGCAATAATGTGGCATCAGCACAATATTATGAATGGTCCCGTGCCAGGGCTCAATTCTCTGGAATGCCCTTTACCATAGAAGACATGCCTGAGTCATCTTCAGCACCACCCCCTGCCACTATCAGTTTGGAGGAGTTTGAGAGCTTGAAGGAAAGAAATGAGAAGCTAACTCAGGCTTTGCAGAAGACCCTCCGGGAGAGGAGTGATGGTATGAGGGAGGTTGAAAGATTGGAGAAGTTGAGAGTGGAGCATATGGTCAAGATTGAGAAGTCTGGGGATTATATCAAAAAGTCTAAAGCTGGAGAGCAAATCCTGAAGAATGCTTGCAAGGAAGCCCAGTTCCAGAGAGCAAGGACAGACTTGTATTTGAAGGAGAGTCAAGCCCGGTGGGTCAGGATCACCGAGGCTCGTACCCTGGAGGACAAGAGAGTTCAAGACAAGATGGAGCAACTGGAAGCTAGTGCAAAAGAGCTACAAGAAGCCCTGGCAGCAGCCCAGAGGGAGATATCAGAGCTAAAGATCAGAGCTGGGTTGAAGAGGTCAAAGGACCAAAGTCAGCACAAGAAACTAACTGCAGCTGTTACGACCCGGAATCTCCTCATCAGGAATCTCACGGAGCGTCCGGCTGTTCCTGTGACCGAAGCACTTCTCCAGGAAGTTCGTGAGGATGAGTTTGGTCTTGGTGTTTGACCATTTGTTTGTTGTTGCTTTCATTCCATGTACTTTTATTTTCCTGTAATGTATTTTGACCCCTCAGAGGGCTTGTATTTGTAAACAAACTATGTACCATTTGCTTTTGTAATATATGTATTAGTTTGTTCCATCCGAGTTTCACTTCGGAAGCAACATCAACAGCATCTTCAAGGGTCTGGAAGGGTCAAAACTGAATGCCAAACCGGATACCTTGAGAACAAATAAGCATACTGCATTGCATGCTAACCCTTTGTTTGTTTTGTAGGTTTTTGTTTTATTGCCACTAACTCTGTTGTGATGCTCAGGAACTATTGCTAGGCGCCGGGTATTTCCCCTTAACCGTCCACACCGTTATCCAACCCGAAACAACCTTCCGGGAATTCAAATGGATCAGGTACAGCAGGACCTTGCAGAGGTCAGGACCCAAATGGCGAACGAAAGGCTAGAAATGAGAACACAGATAGCTCAGTTTATGGAAGTGATGAACACCATGGCTCAGAGCCAGGAAAGATTAAGGGCCATGGTGGAAAGGCAGAATCAAGAAGACCCACATATAGGGACTGCCGGCACCAGCAACAATGAAAGGGTACAACCTCATGTCAATCCCCCGGTTTTTGGACCCCACCTCCATCCAGAGGCCAACATTCCAGTTAATATACCAGGAACTGCTACAGCCGGGAGGGTACTTCAGGAAGACCCTCAAGAGGACCAGTTTACAGTAATGGGTGCTGGGGAAGAGGCTTATGATAGAAGATTGGATGAGATAGCTGAGAAGTTAAGGTCCTTAGAATCTCAAAACTCTTTGGGGTTCGATGTTATGGATATGGGCTTGGTAGACGGGGTCAGGATTCCCCACAAGTTCAAGCCACCATGTTTTGAAAAGTATAATGGGACTTCCTGTCCCCGAACTCATCTACAATCTTTTCTCGGAAGACTAAAAGCTTATACCATGGATGAGAAGCTTTGGATGTTCTATTTCGAAGACAGCTTGACTGGAGCGTCAAGAGAATGGTACTCTCACTTGACGAGGGCAACTATTAGATGCTGGAAGGACTTGGCAGAAGCCTTCATCAGACAGTATCAGTACAACTTAGACATGGCACCCAACAGGACCCTCCTAATGGGAATGTCACAGTCTTCGAGGGAGAGTTTCCGAGAATATGCCCAGAGATGGAGGCAATTGGCTGCTGCTGTTCAGCCACCTATGTCTGAAAGGGAAATGGCAGATATGTTCATGAATACCCTTCAGGGAACGTATATTGACAGGTTGGCTGCTTTCTCTTCCACTAGCTTTGCAGATGTTGTCATAGCTGGGGAGAGAATTGAAAGCCTGTTGAAAATGGGTAAGATCTCTGATAATGGGGCCAGCTCGTCCAGTAGTGCAAGAAAGCCTTTTGCAGGCCCGAGAAGAACTGGCGAGACCAATGCCATCCACACCAACAGGGGCAGGCCCCAATATGCTCAAAGGTCAATAGCAGCAGTCACCATCCCTGCTCCAGCTCATCCTCAACCAGTTTATCAACCTCCGCAACAAAACTATCAGCCACAACCTCAGTACCATCAACAAAATCAGTATCCTCCAAGAAATTACAACAACAGCAACACCAACAACAACAGCCAGCAAAGGCCATTTCAGCAGAGGCCCTCCCAAGCTAATAGGGTGATCGATCCGATCCCCATGCCATATGCTACCCTGCTGCCACAACTCCTGAAACTCAACCTAGTTGAGCTAAGGACGCTGGCACCTCCGGATCCCAACAGTCTACCCAGGAATTATGATTCCAACGCCAGATGTGCCTTCCATTCAAATGCACCTGGCCACAGTACAGAAAAGTGCAGAGCCTTGCACATGAAGGTACAAGACCTGGTGGACTCCAAGGCTCTGAATTTCGCACCACCACCCAATGTCAATAAGAACCCGATGCCGAATCACGGTGGTCCTAGAATTAACGCTATTGAAGAAGACAAGCCGTCTTATTTAATAACCAGTGTGGGACAGATCAGGACACCGTTGGTAGAAATCAAAGCTCAGCTCTTGGAATGTCAAATGTTCCCGGGGTGTGAGTTAGGCTGTGCTTACTGCAATATCTCGGTAAATGGGTGCGATAATTTGAGGAATGGCATAGATGGCCTTATTCGGAGTGGCCAACTTCAGATCACCACATCATTTCCAACAAATCCAACAATCACATCGGCAACGGTTTCAGAACCTCCTACAACTGCAACAACCATTGTTCCTGACAATTCTTCGGCTTCATCAACAAGTACTTCATCTGTCATTTCAACTGATCAGATATCAATGAATGTTCCTTCTACAACTCCAGCACCACTCCATTTTGAAGCTCCTACAACAACAACATCCATACTCCCGATAATGTCTCCTACAACTCCAGCAACAAATCATGAAGACGTCTCTACTGTCACAATATTTTATGATCCTGAGAACAACTCTGCCTACCATTCAGAAGGTGCTGCTCCCATCAGAGCACCAGTTACAATCTTTTATGATCCACAAACAATTACAGTCCCTTCAGCAGCAGCAATCAGTCCAGTCACTGTCACGGTGCCTGGACCAGTACCATATGAAAGCAACAGGGCCATCCCTTGGCACTATGGCTCTGACGTGTATTGCGAAGGAAAAAGAATCACTCTTGAATCATCAACACCTGCACCACAAATTGACAATGTGGGGGGAGGCGGAGGCTTCACTCGAAGCGGACGTCTCTTTGCTCCACCAATGCAAAGACCTACTGTCGAAGCAGAAGCTGCTGCCAAGGCAAAAGGAAAGAGCCCTGTGCAGGAAGATCAAACTGTTAAAGAAGCCTTGAAGACACCGTTCGATCAAGAAGTGGATGAGTTTATGAGAATCATCAAAAAGAGTGATTACAAAATTGTGGATCAACTTCACCAGACGCCATCCAAAATCTCTATCCTCTCACTGCTTATGTGCTCCGAAGCCCATCGGAATGCACTACTCAAAGTCTTGCACGCAGCTTACGTGCCTGAAGAGATCACTGTCAATCAGCTGGAAGCTGTGGTGGGGAATGTTAATGCTAGTCACGGACTAGGGTTCACCAATACTGATTTGACAACGGAAGGCCGCAACCATAACAAAGCCTTGCACATAACCCTGGAATGCAAAGGAGCTGTCCTTTCTCATGTGCTGGTGGACACAGGTTCTTCCCTGAATGTCTTACCAAAGAAGGCTCTGGTGAAGTTAGAATATGACGGATTGGCATTGAGACCCAGCAACCTGGTGGTGAGAGCCTTTGATGGTTCGAAGAGATCGGTTCTGGGAGAGATTGAGCTGCCCGTGACAATTGGCCCACAGACCTTTAAAACTATCTTTTATGTGATGGACATTCAGCCCGCCTACAGCTGTTTGTTGGGTAGGCCCTGGATTCACGCCGCCGGCGCAATAACGTCTACCCTTCACCAAAAGTTAAAATTTGAGTGGGAAGGCCAAGTTGTCACAATCTGTGGAGAGGAGGACATTTTTGTCAGCCACCTGGCAACCTATAAGTACATTGAAATGGATGGGGAGATCCATGAAACAATGAGCCAGGGGTTTGAAGCTTTGAATGTGCATGAGGCATCTGCTGTATCTGGTACTCCAATGTCATCATACCAACAAGCCCGGAAGGTTGTTGAGGAAGGAACTGCCCAAGGCTGGGGCAAACTGCTGTCGGTGGAGAAAAAAGAAGACAAGTTTGGGTTGGGTTACAAACCAACTCAACATCAAGCGAAGGCTGCTGCAGAGCCAGGTTTTGTCAGTGGGGGAATGCTTACCCCTGATGCTATCAACTGTCTGGAAGACGAGCTGGAAGAGGAGCGCAATCTGGAGAATTGGATTCGTCCAAAGATCCCGGGGAGCAGTGTCTCAAACTGGTCTTCCCAGGAAATTATAAGAGTTACTCATGCAGAGTAATTATTATTTCCTGTATTTTTTTTATAGCATGCATCAAAGTCTTGCATCTTGCCCAAGATGACAAGACTCATTTTGTAATCAGGGCCATCTGTACTTTTGTGCAAACAAGATTAAATTAACGAAATATCAGACATCTTTTTGCAAACGAGTCTTTTTCTTTTCTGCTCACTGTTTTTCCATTTTTCTTTTTGTACAAAAATAAATGGCGGTGTTTTCAAAATAATAACTTCATTTCACTTTTTTTCTAAAGCAAGATTAAAATCAATCACTAAAATGAACAAACTTAACCCTTGCAGAGAGTGCCTTCCTGACAGCACCGACAACAGCACGGCTATGACATCGTATGACTTTGACAATCCAATCAATCAAGCTGATGAAGGGGTTGATGAAGAATATGAGCTTCCTGAAGAGCTAGCTAGGTTGTTGAGACAAGAGGAGAAGGCTATTACTCCTCACCAGGAGGAGATTGAAGTGATTAATCTTGGTACAGACGAAGACGTGAAGGAAGTAAAAATCGGGGCCTGCCTGCAAGACTCAGTGAAGAGACAACTGATAGATCTGCTTCAAGAGTATGTTGATGTGTTTGCTTGGTCGTATCAAGACATGCCAGGGTTGGATACTGACATTGTTGTGCATAAGCTGCCTTTGAGAGAAGAATGCCCGCCAGTTAAACAGAAACTACGCCGTACTCGTCCAGACATGGCTATGAAAATCAAGGAGGAGGTACAAAAGCAGTGGGACGCCGGTTTCCTTGCTGTAACTAGCTATCCACCGTGGGTTGCTAACATAGTACCTGTGCCTAAGAAAGACGGCAAAGTAAGAATGTGTGTTGATTACCAGGATCTGAATAGAGCCAGCCCGAAAGATGATTTCCCATTACCTCACATTGATGTATTGGTGGATAACACGGCTCAGTTCTCGGTATTCTCCTTCATGGATGGATTTTCAGGATACAACCAGATTAAAATGTCACCTGAAGACATGGAGAAGACAACATTCATCACACCCTGGGGCACGTTCTGTTACAAGGTAATGCCATTTGGGCTCAAGAATGCTGGTGCAACGTATCAACGGGCTATGGTGACATTATTCCACGATATGATCCATAAGGAAATCGAGTGTTATGTGGATGACATGATTGCCAAGTCCCTTACAGAGGAAGATCACCTGGTGAATCTGCTGAAGTTGTTCAAGCGACTGAGGAAGTACCAACTAAAGCTGAACCCCAACAAACGCACATTCGGGGTGCGATCCGGTAAGCTGCTGGGCTTTATTGTAAGCGAGAAAGGGATTGAAGTTGACCCTGATAAAGTCAAAGCTATTCAAGAAATGCCTGCGCCGAAAACTGAGAAAGAAGTTCGAGGGTTCTTAGGTCGATTGAACTACATTTCACGGTTCATATCTCACCTTACAGCGACCTGTGAACCCTTGTTCAAGTTGTTGAGAAAGGAACAAACGGTCAGGTGGAACGAAGATTGCCAGAAGGCTTTTGACAAGATCAAGGAGTATTTACAGGAACCTCCAATCCTCATGCCGCCAGTTGAAGGAAGACCTCTGATTATGTACTTGACAGTATTGGAAGAATCAATGGGGTGTGTGCTGGGCCAGCATGACGAGTCTGGTCGAAAAGAGTATGCAATATACTACCTAAGCAAAAAGTTTACCGACTGTGAACAGCGTTATTCACTGCTCGAGAAAACTTGCTGTGCTTTAGCGTGGGCTGCTCGCCGACTGAGGCAGTATATGTTGACCCACACTACCTTATTAATCTCAAAAATGGATCCAGTTAAGTACATTTTCGAGAAGCCAGCTCTTACCGGACGGGTTGCAAGATGGCAGATGATTCTCACAGAATACGACATACAGTACACATCTCAGAAAGCCATCAAGGGCAGTGTACTATCTGAATATCTTGCTGAGCAACCCATTAATGACTACCAGCCTATGAGGTTTGACTTCCCTGATGAAGACATCATGTTCATTAAAGCAAAAGATCACGAAGAGCCTATTCACACTGAAGGGCCTGACCCGGAGGAAGAATGGACTATGATGTTTGATGGGGCTGTTAACATGAATGGTCGTGGTGTTGGTGCAGTACTCATTACACCTAAAGGAGTTCACATGCCTTTCTCGGCAAAACTCACTTTCAACTGCACTAACAACGAAGCTGAATACGAAGCTTGCATTATGGGTCTTGAGGAAGCTATTGACCTCAGGATCAAGACATTGACCGTATTCGGAGATTCAGCTTTGGTAATCAATCAGACCAATGGGAAATGGTATACACATCAGGATCATCTGATACCTTACAGGGATTATACAAGAAGGTTATTGACTTTCTTCACAACAGTCAAACTTGAGTATATCCCTCGGGATGAGAATCAGTTTGCAGATGCTCTTGCTACCATTTCGTCCATGATCAAAGTTCAAGCTGCTAACTTTGTACCTCAGATTTCAGTGTCCAGACTCGACAGGCCAGCATATGTATTTGCAGCAGATGTTGTAAAAGATGATAAGCCTTGGTTCCATGATATTAAGTGCTTCTTGGAGGATCAAACATACCCACCTGGGGCATCTTCCAATGATAAGAAGACCTTGAGAAGGCTTGCTGGAAGTTTCTTTCTGAACACTGATGGGTCTTTATACAAGAGGAACTTTGATATGGTACTCCTCAGATGTGTTGATAGGACAGAAGCAGATTTGTTGATGCATGAAGTGCACGAAGGATCTTTTGGTACCCATGCGGGAGGGCATGCCATGGCTAAGAAGTTGTTAAGATCAGGCTATTACTGGATCACAATGGATGCAGACTGTTGTGCTTACGCCAGAAAATGCCACAAGTGCCAGATCTATGCAGACAAAGTGCATGTGCCTCCCAATCCTTTGAACATAATGTCTTCACCGTGGCCCTTTGCCATGTGGGGCATTGATATGATTGGCAAGATTGAGCCAACTGCTTCGAATGGTCACAGATTCATCCTGGTCGCCATTGATTATTTCACCAAGTGGGTTGAAGCAGCCTCATATGCAAACGTCACAAGGCAGGTGGTAGCCCGATTCCTAAAGAGAGATATCATCTGTCGGTATGGAGTTCCCGAGCGAATCATTACTGATAATGGTTCCAACTTAAACAATAAGATGATGGCTGAATTATGCCGGGACTTCAAGATCCAACATCACAATTCTTCTCCTTACAGGCCAAAGATGAATGGCGCTGTTGAGGCAGCAAATAAGAATATTAAGAAGATTGTGCAGAAGATGGTAGTCACCTACAAAGACTGGCACGAAATGCTACCATTTGCCTTGCATGGGTATCGCACGTCAATCAGAACATCCACTGGGGCAACACCGTATCAACTTGTGTATGGTATGGAGGCAGTCCTACCTGTCGAAGTTGAATTACCCTCTTTGCGGGTATTGATGGATGTTAAACTGAGTGAAGCAGAATGGGTTAGGGCCCGATACGAACAATTGAGTCTGATCGAAGAAAAGAGATTGGCTGCAATCTGTCATGGGCAGCTATATCAGAAGAGAATGAAGAGAGCCTTCGATCAGAAAGTCAGGCACCGAGAGTACCAAGTGGGAGATCTTGTGCTGAAAAGAATCCTCCCTCCTCATACAGACCACAGGGGCAAATGGACTCCAAATTACGAAGGACCATTTGTGCTAAAGAAAGTTTTCTCTGGTGGAGCACTGATGCTCAGCACCATGGATGGTGAAGATTTCCCGTCCCCTGTGAATTCAGATGCAGTTAAAAAATACTTCGCATAAAATGACCCGCTGGACATAAAAACAGAATGTAAGTCCAGGCAAAAATAGGGCATCCCGGCGAGTCAGAAACAGAATAAAAGACTCGGGCAAAAATAAGGGAAATAAATGAAAAAATGTACACCCGCTGAGTTGAAAAGCCGCATTGGACAGCTCAGGCAAAAATGGGTATCCCGATGGATCGAAAACCCGAAAGGGCGATCCATGCAAAATAAGGGAATAAGCGAACAACTGCATTCTGAATTCGTCTGTATTGTCAGCAACTTGGAAAGCTTCAAAAGGATCAAGCTCCAATCAGAATCAGCCTTCTTCAGAAAGCAAGGCGAGAAGAACGTCATTGTCATACGAGTCATAGCAGAAGGGGAAGCTCCCTAAAGCGTCGTCAACATTGCCAGCACTTTGTTTCTCAATTTGTAACAATCTCCTCATTTTAGGAGATTTGTTCCTTTGACTGTATCTCGCCAATTCAGGGCATATGAATTAATAAAAATCAGATTTTCAGTCATGTCTCGTTTTGTACATTTTATTTGCAAAAAAATGTCTGATGTCTTAAAAGAAAAAAAACTGATTGCATAAGTACAGATGTTCTTCTCTAAGAAAATAAAGAAACATGCTTGCAGGGAATATACTTACTCTCAGGAGTATCCTAACTCCTATGACGGAATCCAGTAAGGGATACCTCGGGATTATCTTGTGCGTTTTTCTATCTTTTTCAGGATTGCAGGTATCCGGAACGCAACTTGGGGCAAGAAAGCTTCACCCTCAGCAAGCTGGCAAATCATTATCAACTCGGTCTATCTTCCATGTGGCGCTGGAAGGTGCCCATTTCCCCAGCGAAGTTGCCAAATCAACATACACTCAATCTCAGCATCTGAAATGTTCTGTCCCCAGCTGAGTTGCCTCTCATTGCTCTCCCCAGTTGAGTTACCAACAGCATTCCCCAGCCGTAGTACCAATCATTCCTCCTCAGCAGAATGCAAGAATCAGGGAATCATACCCCCACAGAATCCTCAGCCTCTATTCAGAAGAGCAACGCGCGAAAGAATCACAACAGAGTGAAGAAGGCTTCTACAAACCCCAGCTGGGACCCGTGTTACAAGGATATGTCAATCAGCGACCTGTATCCCCAAGCAGATACATCTCTCCAGGTCTACCAATGATCTCATCCCCAGCTGGGATGTCCATTTCAAGCAGATCGGCCAGGGATCTTCGCAGCAACGGGATCCGAGGCCCGATTCGGTGTCTTTGCACAATCATAGCATTCGCATCATATTATCCCCTCAGAGCGTAGCATTCCGTCTAACGCGGAGCATTACGGCAAAAATCAAACGCATAGCATAATCATAAGCCATGTTCTGAATTAACATTTGTGAATAATAACCGTTCATCATCATTGTACAGAAATCCCCACCAGGGTCCCAGCAAAGCAGTTGCCTCACAAATCACATACACCAGTATATACTCATTTTGGACACCCGCCCGTGTCATCATTCCCCAGTAAAGTCGCCTGAACACTATTTACAAACAAAATCACCCGTATCACGGATACTTCGTGACACCCGTCCGTGTCATATCACCAGCAGAAAGCCGAAGACACCCTCTTTGCACTCACACATACTTATATATACACTTTCTTGACACCCGTCCGTGTCATATCCCCAGCGCAGTCGCTTACACTTTCATCACCCATATAGTTACTATACTCTTGACACTCATCCGTGCCACTCTCCCCAGCAGTTAACTACTCATACTACCCAGATACTCGCCCGTGTCTTGCGTGCACCAGTTATATACCCACAGATTCAACAGTAGTCTTTGTTCTTTGTTAACCAGTTGGTACTCGTCCGTACCATCATCTCAGAACATTGCGTCTAGTGTTTGTTTCTACATGATACTCGTCCGTATCATAGTCTTAAGGATGCTCGTCCGCATCTTTAATCCATACACCGTGTCAAACACTTGTGTCTTCTTGAATATAGATGCTCGTCCGTGTCTACTATTCCCCCAGAAGAATCATCAGATTCAACACTCGTCCGTGTTCCTTGTTAACCAGTTGATACTCGTCCGTATCATCATCTCTGAACATGTGTCAGTTTGTTTCTACCCGATACTCGTCCGTATCGTAGTCTTAGGGATGCTCGTCCGCATCTTCAATCTATATACAACATCTAAACACTTATACTTTCTTTTCTTGGTTGTGAACGCTCGTCCGTGTTCACTATATCCCCAGTAGATCGCCAACAAAGCATTTTCTTTTATCTGACACTCGTCCTGTGTCATGGTAACCCTGAGAGTAGCCGTACCCTGCTAAGTGGTCGTCCTCCACTTCTTGATGGTCGTCCTCCATCATGCTCGCCCGATGGCCGTCCCCATCGTTGATTCTTAGCAGCCGTCCCCTGCTAGGTGGTCGTCCTCCACCTTTTGATGATCGTCCTTCATCATTTTATCCAATGGCCGTCCCCATTGTTGATTTTTGGTTATCTGGCATTCGTCCTATGTCATGATAAACCTTGAGAGCAGCCGTCCCCTGCTAGGTGGTCGTCCTCCACCTCTTGATGGTCGTCCTCCATCATGCTCATCCGATGGCCGTCCCCATCGTTGACCTTTTATCCGATGGCCGTCCCCATCGTTGATATTTTCGGCAGCCGTACCCTGCCAGGTGGTCGTCCTCCACCTTTGATGGCCGTCCCCATCATATACCCAACAGAGCAGCCGTCCCCTGCTAGGTGATCGTCCTTCACCTTTGATGGCCGTCCCCCGTCATCTGTTTATTTCATTTATTCTTTAACCCGATGGCCGTCCCCGTCGTGGTCCCTTTTCTTTTTTTAGCCCGATGGCCGTCCCCATCAGTGGTTACTTTACCTTTATGAGCTTGATGGCCGTCCCCGTCATGTTTCATTAATCCCCAGAGAATTTTGCAACTTTACCTTGATGGCCGTCCCCATCATTATTTCATTTTTCCCAGCTAGTCGGCCGTCCCCGTCTTAGCTTTATTTCTTATCCCCAGCATGTCGGCCGTCCCCGTCATTGCTTTATTTTTAGCACTTTCCCAGCATGTCGGCCGTCCCCGTCATTGCTATTTACCCAGCAGTCGTCCTCTGCTCGACGGTCGTCCTCCGTTGCCCACACTTTACGATATACTTTATTTTCCTTTACAATCTATATCCCTTTTCTTCTTCATTTCTGTGAGTGCAAATTTTGGACTGTCTTTGGTATTCAACCACAAGTTATCTTGCTTGCCTGATAAGCCGTCGCTTCCATCCTGCACAGCTAACTCATGTTTGAATAGGGGCAGCTGTAAACACCCCAAATTTGCCCTCACCCATTTCACCATGGCTTGTGATCATTCTCATATGCATAAGCACAATCATATCATCTCACATCTCATTTTTGATTCACTGCATAGTTTCTAAGGCATCTACACCTAGGGTTTGTGATCTGAGCAATCCCAAAGCATCTTGAGCCATTCCAAAGGCCACCAATCAACACAAAGGGGTCCATGTGTGTTCATATGTCATATTCCATCTCTTCAAAGTCAAAAATGCAGAGGAATCACAAGGACTAGGGTTTGAGTGGATGCAGAGCCAGGTCAAACTGCACAGTTGACTGAAAATTAGGGTTTTGGTTTCAGAGGCCATAACCCCAAATTTTTTGGTCATTCTTGTTTCCATTGGTCTCTATATGGTATAGGGAGTATGCATATCAATTTTTATGAAGAAATTCCCTGGGAAAGTCATCTGATCAAGGGTTGACTTTTCAGACAAGTCAGTGCAAAATCAGAGCATCTGAGGCCCCCAATGACCCAACCAATGGGTGATCTCCATCATTTTGAGTGTATATGATCTTTATTTGATCATGGAAGAAGGTTGAAGTTCATAGAAATCAAGAATTTAGGGTTTTTGCAAATGTTGACTTTTTGGGCATAGTTGACTTTTCAAGAATGCATCATTTTAGGTCATTTTTCAAGCCTTGATTCTTGATCCAAAAAGGCTTCAAATGGAAAAACTTTGGTCATGAAAGTTGTAGATCTCATCTTTCCCTTTTCAAAAAGTACAAGAACATGATCAAACTCTTCTTGGATCAAAAGTTATGGCAATGCAAAGTTGGCTAAAATCATTGATTTTCAAGGCATGCCTCAAATGGAAATTTTGCAAAGTCTTGGACCAATGCATATTGCAACCTCTAGTTCACTTCAAACCAGCACATAAACATTCTCTAAGTCATAAAAATCAGAAATGAACCAAGAATGCCCATGGTTTTATGTTTGGTTGGACAAAAAGGTCACATGTGAACAAAAAGTCACAAGTTGCAAAACTCATGATCATGCTTCCTCCTACTTGCAGCCTTGGATGCTGAGCTTTGCTAGCCTCTCACCTCACCTTGCTGCACCAGAACCAGCCCATGTACTTGCCTAGATCATGAGCCATACCTCTCTTACACATTATTTGACTTTTTGCAAAAGGTAACTTACCAATCAATAAAGGGCATGTCTTGTCAACTGACCAATGAGAGAGAGTTATGTGGACAATTTGCAAGCTAGACATAACACAAAGCAAGGAAAAAACTCTCTACACAATCACATTCACAAAAACACACCACATTGCAAGTTGCTTCGAATCTGCTTACACAGCTTGCAAACATTCAAACCCACTTCACCATTCAACTCACCATACTCCATAGGCCTCAAACCACCAAAGCTCAAGCCTGAAACAAGCCTGACCTGAGTTCCACCATTTCTCACCTCCCAAACCAGTTCTCTTCGAATCTCACTATTCAGCCATCAAACACCTCATCTTTCTTCACCAACAAGCCAAGCATATCACAAGGAGTCAAAACCACCATTCACAATGGCCTGAAACTACCAGAATCATCATAGCCATTCTTGACTGAGGTGAAGCAGAAACTGTCGAAGCTCATCAACCAGCCTACATAAATTGTTCTAAGGCATTCAAACATCATCAAGAGGTCCTAAGGAGTAGATTGCGCAAGGAGAGGTGGCCAGAAAGTTCTCAAGTTGAAAGCTCCAAATCTCAGGTAGCTCGAAATTATTTTTTCCAGAAATCATTTTTCTTGTTACAAACTTGTTCTATGTGATTCACTGATTATCCTGATGTCATTGGTTTTGAAAATGGTTTTGATTTGAGTATTTAATTTGTCTCTGAAGCTTGCGTGCCCTAGTTTTTATTTCTTTCGATTCAGCTTGTTTAGGAAGAAGAAATGTGTTTTGAGAGAGGGGTTTGATTCGTGAGAGGATGGAGATCATTTCCCAGTTTTTAGTTTTCATTTTTGATACGTTTTAAGGGAGTTTGAAGTTTCTCAGGGAGGGAGCTGGCCGGAGAAGACGACCGGAGGTCTTCTCCGGCAGCCTGAGTCATTAAACCCTAATCTCAGGTCATTAATGTTAGTTTGAATTTTGGCCGTAGATGGCCTTTGACTTGTTGACTTCCCTCCCTTTTGGATGGCCCAGATCCTTTTCATTAGCCCTAATCTCTCTCATTAGTTTAATTAATCTTTAATTAAGTTAATTAATTCAGGAGCCATCTGGGCCCTTCATTCACGCGCCAGTCAACACATTTAAACTCAGGCTCCATCCTGGCCCTCCATCTAGCTTACTTTCTTTTTTTATTTGATTTTTAATTCATTTTGTTTCATTAAACTTGCATAATTATTTTAAAATAGTTAAAAATTCTTAAAAATTATGAAACTTTTTCCTAAAAGTTTCATTAATTTTTAAGACCCAAAAACATTTTTATTTTATTTTTTATCATTAAAAAAGGTATTTTTAGATATTTAAAAGATTATTTTTAATTGATTAATGGGAATTAATTAATTAAAAATACTTTTAGGTATTTAAAAATTACAAAAAAATTCATGAAATGTTCTAAGACATTTAGAAACATTGTCCAACCTTCAAACCAAATTTCTTTTTTGATCTTGATGCATTTTAAGAATTTTTCATTGAATTAAATCATTTTTTATGCATTATTTTGATCATGGGTTCAAAAATTCATTTCTGCCTATTGGAGAAGGTTTGGACATTGATTCTTTTTGCTTTGTCTTGTGTTTAGCATATAGTTTCTAAGATAAAATGGCCATGATTTGTTTCTTCATTTTTCAATTGTTTGGCATTTCTTTTGTTAAGAACCCTAAAAAACCCTAATAACTTAGAAAAATCATATCTTGAGATTGGTTAGGAGTTGTGACCTCCCCTTTGGACCTTGGTTTAGTATAGGGTTAGGGTTTCTTTGAGTGCCATTTTCCATTTTTTACCTTAGGGTTTGCTTCTGTTTTGGTTTTGGTTTGATGTTTGATCCATAAACCCTAATTTGGGCTTTCTCTTGCATCCCTCTTGCATTCTCTTGCATAACATGACTTGCCTTTGCATTTTGTGCATTCTTGTGATTCATTTGACATCTTAAGACATATAGAAAGCATGTTTGATCATTGCATCTTGCATTTGCCATATTGTTTGTCTTGTATGCCTCATAACTTTCCATGCTTGTTCATGCTCCTTAACTTGCATCATTTGCATCCATGAACTTGTATGAACATCTCCATGCCTTGCCTCATGTTTATAGCACTCCATAGCATCATTATCATCATGTTCATGCTTCTGGTTTTGCTTAGCATCATACCATTTCATCCCATTTTGCATTGCATTGCATTTCTTTCTAACATTTCAGGTGGTAGGTAAACTTGAGAAGTGAATTTGCCTTCACTTCTCATAACCTTTCTTTTCATCTCTCTTGCATCCATTGTTGCATTTCTATTTGTGTTTGAGATTGAGCTTGCTCATTTTTCTTCCTCCTACTTTCTTTCTTCAAGTGACTTGACTTCTTGAATGAAGCAAGTCACTTTGCTTCTCTTGATCTTGTTCATCTGCTTCCTGGTGGTTCTTCTGAAGATTGTTCTTGTAAACCCCACAAACCTTAGGAACAACCAAGCATGACAATGAATTAGGGTTTTGATTAGTCCCCCTCCTAGTTTTTACCTTTGTGTCTCTCTTTGAGTCTCCTCTCCTCATCTCATAACCAGGGACTAAACCCTAAAGGCTTTAAGGCTTTGTGATTAAGCTTATGCCTGCATCCTTCTCTTAGGATGGAGTGTATAACTTTAATCCTAAGTGTTAAACCCTTAATGTGTTTAAATCTCTTAATCAATTCACATAATAATCATCAAGACATCACACTTGTAACTTGGGCCTTGCATTAGGGTTCTAATTCTTCCTTAAATGGTTAAGAAGGACTAACCCTAGTGTTAATGGACAAGTCCCCCTCAAGTTGTCTTACAAATCATAAAAATCACTTCATCATCATACCATTAAATAAAATCCACTTAATCAAAGGCTTTGTTTTGTCATGAGTTTAATCCCTAATCATAGATTAAGTTGAGGAGTTTTTCTCAGCTTAAACATTCTCATCTATTATCCTTCTATTAGGATGGTGTAATGAGTCCGTTTAATCCCTGATTATGGCTTAACCTCATTACTCAACACTAAACAAAAAACACCAAAAACATCTAAATAATCACAAGTAGGTTAATGATCTTAATCCTACACCAAAGGTGATTAAGTGTGAGAACCTGACTTCACACTTAAGGTAATTCTCATTACCCCTAATCAGAGGGAAGATGTGATGAGTTTACTAAATCCATTGGTTTAGGCTTAAGCTCATTAACTTATGACAAAAATCCAAACAAGTAATAAAAGACTGAAAACTCAAAAACAAACAATAATCGTCTCCTCCGGGATTCTTTTCTCATCACCTTCACTCACAAACGAGAACTTGCTTCTTCCGTCTTATGCAAGACAGTTTGCACCTGAGCCAGACAGGTCATACACTTGAGCATAGGCAAGTAAGCAGTTCACAAGTCAATTCATCTTTCAGTCTCTTTGGGTCGAACTACGGTGTTCTGACTTCCTCATTGCACGAGAGGATACGTAGGCATAACTTAACAGTTATCGAACAAAAGTCTCTGTATATTCCCCCTCTTTCCAGCTTTATTCTCTTAGCCTCATTATCATGAGCATTTCACCTTTTGTCCTTACACTGACACTTTCATACTTCATATCACTTATACACTTTACACTGACACCTGTACATTCTTTTCCAGCTATTTTATACACAAATTGCACTGACACTACCCCTTTAAAACACAAATCTTTTAAGCGTGGATCCCGTCGAGTACGGCGGACAATCTGGGTGCTAATACCTTCCCAGGTTGTAACCAACCCCCTTTCTCAGTCTCTCTGGTTCGCAACCGTCTTATCCATCTTTTTCTAGGTCTATGCAGCATTGCCTTTCCTCCGGGATAAAAATGCCTAGCTGGCGACTCTATTCATTCTCCAGTGAGTTCACGGCTGTGTGTTCTCACTGTCCCTCTCGCCGACCGTTCGCGTCTGTACCCTTATCTGACCCTGTGTCACTTATCGGGAGCGACAAAAGCAAAGCCTTTATTATATGGATTTTAGTTAATGGTAAGATTAAGAAATTAATTTTGTGGTTTGCAAGACAACTCGAGGGGGACTTGTCCATTAACACTAGGGTTAGTCCTTCTTAACCAATTAAGGAAGAATTAGAACCCTAATGCAAGGCCCAAGTTACAAGTTTGATGTCTTAGTGTTTATTAGATGGATTGATTAAAGGATTTAAACACATTAAGGGTTTAACACTTAGGGTTAAAGTTATGCACTCCATCCTAATAGAAGGATACAGGCATAACCCTAATCACAAAGCCTTAAAACCTTTAAGGTTTAGTCCTTGATTAAGAGACGAGAAGAGAAGACTCAAAGATGACACAAAGGTAAAACTAAATGGGGGACTAATCAAACCCTAATTGTTATCATGCTTGGGTATTCCTAGGGTTTATGAGACTTGCAAGAGATCTTCAAAGAAAAGCCACCAAGGAAGAAGCAGATGAAAGGAGGAGAAGCAGAAGAAGCAAGACAACTTACTTCACTTAAGAAGATAAGTTGCTTGAAGAAAGAAAGTGAAAGGGCGAACATGAATGAGCAAGCTCACTCTAATACAAATACAAAATGCAGCCATGATGCATAAGAGAGATGAGAAGAGATTATGAGAAGTGAAGGCAAATTCACTTCTCAATGACTTACCACCTGAAAAGTTAGCAACAAGGAATGAAATGAAAATGAGATGAAATGCTAAGATGAAAACCAAAACCAGAAGCATAAACATGATGTTAATGATGCTAAGAGATAATGCAAATACAAGACAAGAGTTGTGGATGATCATACAAGGATGAAGATGCAAATGAAACATGTTTTGAACCATAAAAGTTCATGAAAATGTATGAGATGAAATGAATGCACAACATGGCAAATGAATGATGCAATCATCAAACATGATTCTAATATGTCCTAAGATGTCTTATATGTCATGTGGATGCACAAAATGTCATGGCAAGTTCATGTATGCAAGCATATGAGAGATGAATGTAAATGAAGGCAAAAATTAGGGTTTATACATAACATGCAATACAAAAATCAAAACCAGAAGCAAATGACATGATAAAAATTTGAATATAGGATCAAAGGAACCCTAAACCTATGCCAGTTCACTGCCCAAAGGAGGAGACCTAAATCTTAACCTAATGGAAGTTATGATTTTCTCAAGTTAGCTTGGGTTTTAAGGCACTTCAAAAGGAAAAATGCACAACAAATTGAAAATGAAAGATAAATTCAAACCAATTTTATCCTAGAAACTACATGATATGAAGAATGCAATGCAAAAAGAACCATCACCAAACTCTTCAAGGTTAGGCAGAATGGATTTTTCTAAGTTAGGGCAAAAATATTGACTTTTAAGAACCCTAATTCCAAGGAAAAATGTCAAAATAGGTCAAGAACCAAAAAGAAATTTGTTTGAAGAGTTTGATAATGTTTCTAAATGTATCAAAATGCAATGTGATTGTTTTGGTGATTTTTAGAAACTTAAATGCTATTTTAATTAATTAATTCTCATTAACTAATTAAAATAAACATTTAAATATATTTAAAATACGAAAATTATGCAAAAAATAAAATAAAAATTATTTTCAGAAAGAGAAAAATATTATAAGTCATGATGCAAAAAATAAATTTTTTTGAAAGGGTTTTACTATTTTTACTAAAATGATAAAGAAAATGCAATTAAAATGAATTTAAAATATGAATTAATGAAAGTAATCAGATCCAGTGGCTGAGGTTCAAAAGGAAAAGGGAGGGAATTGACTTTGCGCGCTAATGGATGGCCCACATTCAAACTTACTAATTACGCAATGAAGCCCTAATCTGAACCCTAATGACCTTCAGGTGACCGGAACATCCATTTCTACAATCTCACTCAATTCGTAAAATAAACTCACCAAACTCTCCAGAAATGATCCCTAACTCATTCTAAACAAGATTCAGCCAGCAAAAATCATTTATTTCACATGAACATCAAGATTCGAAGCAAAACGGAAAATTGTTCAGAAATTTCAGAAGCTTCATACATGCTTAATATTCAATCATTTTTAAAACCAAAAGGTGCAGTGTGATCAGTGAAGCATGGAGAACAATCTAAGAACTTAAAATAAAGTTTCTGGAAAAAATGTTCTTGATGATACCTGAACTGAAGCTTTCAAACATGGTGCTTTCTGGCCAGTTCCTTGCTTCAAACCAGCTCCAATGGTCCTCCTGAAGTGTTTGTGATGCTTAGTTGGAGTTTATATGGCCCCAAAATGAAAATGGCAGAAGTTCAGTTCATGAAGTGTGAAAATCGTATTTTTGATTCTGGGCTTTTTAGGGCAAAGTAATGGTTGGGAAATGATCAGAGAGTTATGGTGAGTTGTTCTGTGGAATTTGTTTTGAGGTTTTAGGCTTATGTGCTGAGTTTCGAAGAAAAATGCATAAGAGAGGATTTTGGTGAATGCTGTGTTGTGGATGGTTTCAGCTTGTGTTGTGTGGTGTGTTGAGTTGCTTTTGGTCCATGTATCAATTTCTGATAGGTCAGAGAGTTGTTGGTGGCCTATGGTGATTGGTATGGGCAAGTTGCAAAAATGTCAAAAGTTTTGTACTTGAGGTATGGGCTGGTTTTGCAGCTGGCTTTTGGCTTGTCCTGGCTCAGCATAGATCAAGGAGAGCCATAGATTTGAAATTGAGGTGATTCAGCAAGCTAGTGAAAGGTTATGTGCCCTTTTGCAATTTTCATGAAGTTTGGCCCCTTTTGAATTTCTTGATGTTCAAGGCATGGGATGAAGTGATCCTTGGGCCAATTCTGATCCTTAGGCAATGCATTATGATGTTACGACATGTAGAAGTGTGTTTGAAGTCATAACAATGCTTGGCATGAGAAATTGCAAGTTTCCCTCTTTGGCACAAAAGTGAAAATTAAGTGATTTTTTCCAACTTTGCAAGGCCATAACTTTAGTTCTAAAATGAATTAGATCAAGTTCTTGTACTTTTTGAAAATGGGAGGATCCAATCTACAACTTTCATGACCAAAGATTTTTCATTTGAAGCATTTTTGAATCAAAAAGAGGAGGTTGAAAAACTTTCCCAAAATGGCAAGTTTACATTACAAGTCACTTTCCCAAAATGGCAACTTTGCAAATGGCTTGAAATTCTTCAATTTTGTGAACTTCTAACTTCTTCTAAGATCAAATAAAGATCATAAACATCCAAAATGATGAAGAAAACCCTTTTGTTGGATGATTGGGGTCCTCAGATGCCCTGATTTTGTACTGACTTGTTCAAGAAGTCATCTTTTGATCAGATGCCTTCCCCATTGAATTTGTTCATAAAAATTGGCATGCATGATCCTTGTAGCATATAGAGACCAATAGAAACAAGAATGACCAAAAAAAATGGAGTTATGGCCTTTGAAACCAAAACCCTAATTTTAGGTCATCTGTGTAGTTAAACTTGGCTCTGCTTCCATGCCTTTGCCAGTTCTTGTGATCCCTTGACTTTCATGACCTTGGGAGGATGTAATATGATGCTTGAATATACATGGACCCTCTTGAGATGATTGAAGACCTTTGGAGTGGCTCAGATAGCTCATGAATTGTTCAGATCACAAACCCTAGATGCAGATGACTTTGAATCAATGCAGTGAAGCAAAAATGTAATATGAGATGATATGATTGAACTTATGCAAATGAAAAGAAACTCAAGCCATGGTGAAATGAGTGAGGGAAAATTTGGGGTGTTTACAGCTGCCCCTATTCAAACATGAGTTAGCTGTGCAGGATGTAAGCAGCAGCTTAACAGGCAAACAAGATAACTTGTGGTTGAATATCAAAGACAGTCCAAAATTTGCACTCACTGAATGAAGAAGAAAAGGGATATAGATTGTAAAAGAAAATATAATATGATTATAAAGTGCGGGTGACGGAGGACGACCGTCGAGTAGAGGACGACTGCTGGGGATAAAGCAATGACGGGGACGACCGACATGCTGGGGAAATAAAGGATCATGATGGGGACGACCATCAAGCAAATAAATAAGACTCTCTGGGGATTAAAGGTAAAGGCAATGATGGGGATGACCATCAGGTTAAACACATAAATAAATGATGAGGTACGGTCATCAAAGGTGAAGGACGATCACCTAGCAGGGGACGACTGCTCTGTTGGGGGAGGAAGATGAGGGACGGTCATCCAAGGTGAAGGACGATCACCTGGCAAGGTACGGTTGCCGAAAACATCACGACATAGGATGAATGTCGGATAGAAAAAGTCGATGATGGGGACATCCATCGGATAAGTATGATGAAGGACGATCATCAAGAGGTGAAGGACGATCACCTAGCAGGGTACGGCTGCTCTCGGGGTTTATCATGACATAGGACGAATGTCAGATAACAAGATCAACGATGGGGACGGCCATCGGATAAAATGATGAAGGACGATCATCAAAGGGTGAAGGACGATCACCTGGCAAGGTACGGTTGCCGAAAACATCACGACATAGGATGAATGTCGGATAGAAAAAGTCGATGATGGGGACATCCATCGGATAAGTATGATGAAGGACGATCATCAAGAGGTGAAGGACGATCACCTAGCAGGGTACGGCTGCTCTCGGGGTTTATCATGACATAGGACGAATGTCAGATAACAAGATCAACGATGGGGACGACCATCGGATAAAATGATGAAGGACGATCATCAAAGGGTGAAGGACGATCACCTAGCAGGGGACGGCTGCTAAATATCACGACATAGGACGAATGTCAGATAGGGAAGGGTTCCAATAATGGGGACTCCGCCGGGGGATGATGAAGGACGATCATCAATAGGTGAAGGACGATCACCTGGCAGAGTTCGGCTGCCGGAAGTATCATGACATAGGAAGAATGTCAGATAGAAAGGAAATTTTGCCTAAAATTTGCTGGGGAACTCTTATGGGGAATGATAGAAAGGTATAAGTGTTTGACGCTGTGTATAAATTTAAGATGCGGACGAGCATCCTTAAAAACTATGATACGGACAAGTACCGGTAGAAACAAACACTGACGTATGTTCAGGGGTGATGATACGGACGAGTATCAACTGGTTGACAAAGAACACGGACGAGTGTTATCTCTGAGGGGAAAGTAGGTGTATATAAGATACAGACGGGTATCTATATAAGAATAAGAAGGTATGAATGCCACAGGCGAGTGCTCAACCTACTGGGGAGGGTATGATACGGATGAGTATCATAAGAGGAAGTGTATAAGTTATGAATTTATAAATATAAAAGGCGTTTGACGACCTTCGGGATAGGATGACACGGACGAGTGTCAGGAAAGTATAATAAGCAAAGGTTTAGGCAACTGTGTCGGGGATAGGTGACACGGGCGGGTGTCAGGAGAGCGTATTAATAGGTATTTGTTTGTGGTTTATATGACACGGACGAGTGTCAAGTGGGTATATGAACATGTATATGTGAGTGCAAAGGGGATGCTTTGGCTTTCTGCTGGGGATATGACACAGATGAGTGTCAAGATGTATCCGTTATGTGCAAACATCTGTTCATAGAAAATGTCCTGGCGACTTTCTGGGGAAAGATGACACGGACGAGTGCCAAAAGGAGCATGCATCTGTATTTTGGGAAGAAAATGCTTTGATATTCTGCCGGGGAATTTGAGAGGTATTTGTGTATTGCTGAGGTGGTATCGTTGGTATTTGCAGGTATTTGATTCAAGACATGGCTTATGGTTTTGTAACATGTTTGATTTTTTCCATAATGCTCCGTATTAGACGGAATGCTACGCTCTGGGGGGAAAATATGATGCGAATGCTATGATTATGCAAAGATACCGATCCGGGATTTGGGTCCCGTTGCTGGTGGAGATCTCTGGCTTATCCGCTTGAAGGGAATGTCCCAGCTAGGCATGAGATCATTGGTAGATCTGATATATATGACTTTGTTTGGGGGAATAAGTCACTGATAGACCTATTCTCGGCGATGAGGAGCCTAGCTGGGGTCTGTGGAAGCCTTCGTCACTTTGTTGTGAGACCTTCAGACTTTGCTCTCCCGGACAGAGGTCGGAACTCTGTGGGGAGATAGCTAGAGATTAGGGTGCTTGACAACTTAGCTGGGGAAATGAACATTTACTGGTATTGTTTGGAAGACACATTGAGGAAGTAATGTTTTGACAGCTTGCTGGGGGAAAAACTTTCATGCCCCATGTTGCACTTTGAGCACCTGCAATCATGTTATGACAAAGAAACGTACAAGTATCCCGAGGTATCCCTTACTGGATTCCCTTATAGGAGGTTAGACACTCCCGGGAGCAAATATATTTCCTGTAAGCATGTAATTTAGAAAAGACGCATCCGTGTTTACACAATCAATAACTTAAGGATATCGGACATTTTTGCAAATGAAAAATAAAATGTACGAGACGAAATGTGACTGAAAATCTGATTTTATTGATTTGTGTGCCCTGAATTGGCAAGTACAGTCAAAGAAACAAATCCCCTGAAATGAGGAGATTATTACAAATTGAGAAACAAAAAGGTGCTGGCAACGTTGATGACGCTTCAGTGTGCTTCCTTTTTGCTATGACTCGTATGACATTGACGTTCTTCTCATCTCGCTTTTTGAAGAAGGATGATTCTGACCGATGCTTGAATCCTTCGGCGCTTGCCATGTCGCAAGTGATACAGACGAATTCAGAATGTAGTTGTTCGCTTATTCCCTGATTTTGCGTGGATCGCCCTTTCGGGTTTTCAATCCACCGGGATACCCATTTTTGCCTGAGTTGTCCAATGTGGCTTTTCAACTCAGCGGGTGTACATTTTTTTATTTATTTTCCCTTATTTTTTCCCGAGTCTTTTATTCTGTTTTTGACTCGCCGGGATGCCCTATTTTTTCCTGGACTTACATTCTGTTTTTATGTCCAGCGGGTCATTTTTATACGAAGTATTTTTTAACTACATCCGAATTCATAGGGGACAGGAAGTCTTCACCATCCATAGTACTGAGCATCAGTGCTCCACCAGAGAAAACTTTCTTTACTATGAACGGACCATCGTAATTCGGAGTCCACTTGCCCCTGTGGTCTGTATGAGGAGGAATGAGTGTTTTCAGTACAAGATCTCCTACTTGGTATTCTCGAAGCCTGACTTTCTGATCGAAAGCTTTCTTCATTCTTTTCTGATACAACTGCCCATGACAAATTGCAGCCAATCTCTTCTCTTCGACCAGACTTAGTTGTTCGTACCGGGACCGGACCCATTCTGCTTCGTTTAGCTTAACATCCATCAATACCCGTAAGGAGGGTAATTCAACTTCAACAGGTAGGACAGCTTCCATACCATACACAAGCTGATACGATGTTGCCCCGGTGGATGTTCTGATTGATGTACGGTACCCATGCAAGGCAAATGGTAACATTTCATGCCAGTCTTTGTAAGTGACCACCATCTTCTGCACAATCTTCTTGATATTCTTGTTCGCTGCCTCCACAACGCCATTCATCTTTGGCCTGTAAGGAGAAGAATTGTGGTGTTGGATCTTGAAGTCCCGGCACAGTTCTGCCATCATTTTATTGTTTAAGTTGGAACGATTATCCATAATGATTCGCTCAGGCATTCCATACCGACAGATGTTGTCTCTCTTCAGGAATCGGGCTACCACTTGCCTGGTGACATTAGCATAGGAAGCTGCTTCAACCCACTTGGTAAAATAGTCAATTGCCACCAGGATGAATCTGTGGCCATTTGAAGCAGTCGGTTCAATCTTGCCAATCATATCAATGCCCCACATGGCGAAGGGCCAGGGTGAAGACATCACATTCAGAGGATTTGGAGGCATATGCACTTTATCTGCATAAATCTGGCATTTATGGCATTTTCTGGCATACGCACAACAGTCTGCATTCATTGTGATCCAGTAATAGCCTGATCTTAACAACTTTTTAGCCATAGCATGCCCTCCAGCATGGGTACCAAAAGATCCTTCGTGCACCTCGTGCATTAACAATTCCGCTTCTGCCTTATCAACACATCTAAGAAGTACCATATCAAAGTTCCTCTTATACAGGGAGCCATCAGCATTCAGGAAGAAGCTACCAGCAAGCCTTCTTAATGTCTTCTTATCATTGGGAGATGCCCCAGGTGGGTATGTTTGATCCTCCAAGAAGCATTTGATGTCGTGAAACCAAGGCTTATCATCTTTAACAACATCTGCTGAAAATACGTATGCTGGCCTGTCAAGTCTGGATACTGAAATCCGAGGCACAAAGTTGGCAGCTTGAACTTTGATCATGGATGAAATTGTAGCCAGAGCATCTGCAAACTTATTTTCATCTCGGGGGATATACTCAAGCTTGACTGTAGTGAAGAAAGTCAATAACCTCCTTGTATAATCCCGGTAGGGTATCAGATGATCCTGGTGAGTGTACCATTTGTCGTTGGTTTGATTGATTACCAGAGCTGAATCTCCGAACACAGTCAAAGTCTTGATCCTGAGGTTAATGGCTTCCTCAAGACCCATAATACAAGCTTCGTACTTAGCTTCGTTGTTAGTACAGTTGAAGGTGAGCTTTGCCGAGAAAGGTAGATGAACTCCCTTAGGTGTAATGAGTACTGCACCAACACCACGACCATTCATATTAACAGCCCCATCAAACATCATAGTCCATTCTTTTTCCGGGTCAGGTCCTTCAGTGTGAACAGGCTCTTCGTGATTTTTTGTTTTTATGAACATGATGTCTTCATCAGGGAAGTCAAATCTCATAGGCTGGTAATCGTCAATGGGTTGCTCAGTGAGATAATCAGACAATACACTGCCTTTGATGGCCTTTTGAGATGTGTACTGAATGTCATATTCTGTGAGAATCATTTGCCATCTTGCAACCCGTCCGGTAAGTGCTGGCTTCTCAAAAATGTACTTAACTGGGTCCATCTTTGAAATCAATAAGGTAGTGTGGGTCAACATATACTGCCTTAGTCGGCGAGCAGCCCACACTAAAGCACAACAAGTTTTCTCGAGTAGTGAATAACGTTGTTCACAGTCGGTAAACTTTTTGCTTAGGTAGTAAATTGCATACTCTTTTCGACCAGACTCGTCATGCTGGCCCAACACATACCCCATTGACTCTTCTAATACTGTCAAGTACATTATTAGAGGTCTTCCTTCAACTGGAGGCATAATGATCGGAGGCTCTTGTAAGTATTCCTTGACTTTGTTAAAAGCCTTCTGGCAGTCCTCGTTCCACCTGACCGTTTGTTCTTTTCTCAACAACTTGAACAAGGGTTCACAGGTTGTAGTAAGGTGAGATATGAACCGTGAAATGTAGTTCAACCTACCTAGGAACCCTCGAACTTCTTTTTCAGTCTTTGGTGCAGGCATCTCTTGAATGGCTTTGACTTTGTCAGGGTCAACCTCGATCCCTTTCTCACTTACAATAAATCCCAGCAGCTTACCGGATCGCACCCCAAATGTGCATTTGTTGGGGTTTAACTTCAATTGGTACTTCCTCAGACGCTTGAATAACTTCAAAAGATTCACCAGGTGGTCTTCTTCTGTAAGGGACTTGGCAATCATGTCATCCACATAACATTCAATTTCTTTGTGGATCATGTCATGGAATAACGTTACCATAGCCCGTTGATAAGTGGCACCCGCATTCTTCAATCCGAATGGCATCACCTTATAACAGAATGTTCCCCAGGGTGTGATGAAAGTTGTCTTATCCATGTCTTCAGGTGACATTTTGATCTGATTGTATCCTGAAAATCCATCCATGAAGGAGAACACCGAGAAATGAGCCGTATTGTCGACCAATACATCAAGGTGAGGTAATGGGAAGTCATCTTTCGGGCTGGCTCTGTTCAGGTCCCGGTAATCCACACACATTCTCACCTTGCCATCTTTCTTAGGCACAGGTACAATATTAGCAACCCACGGTGGATAGCTAGTCACAGCAAGGAAACCGACGTCCCACTGCTTTTGTACCTCTTCTTTTATCTTCATTGCCATATCTGGGCGAGTACGGCGCAACTTCTGTTTTACTGGTGGGCAATCTTCTTTCAGAGGTAGCTTGTGCATGACAATGTCGGTGTCCAACCCCGGCATATCCTGATAAGACCAAGCAAAAACATCAACATATTCCCGAAGCATATCAATCAGCTGCTTTTTTACTGAATCTTGCAGGCAGGCCCCGATCTTAACTTCTTTCAAGTCTTCTTTTGTACCAAGATTAACCGTCTCAACCTCCTCCTGATGAGGAGTGATAACCTTCTCCTCTTGCCTTAACAACGTGGCTAGCTCTTCAGGTAGCTCATAATCTTCTTCGACCCCTTCATCAGCTTGATTGATTGGATTGTCAAAGTCATACGAAGTCATAGCAGTGTCGTTGTCGGTGCAGTCTGGAGGGCACTTTCTGCAAGGGTTTAGATTTGTTCATTTTAGCGATCGGTTTTATCTTATTTAGAAAAAGTGAAAATGAAGTCATTTATTTTGAAAAGCATTGTCATTTTATTTTTGTACAAAAAATGAAAAATGAAAAACAGTGAGCGGAAAAGAAAAGACTCATTTGCAAAAGATGTCCTGATATTCATTAATTGATCTTTGCACAAAATACAAGATGGCCCGATTACAAAATGAGTCCTGACATCTTGGGCAAGATGCAGGACTTGATGCATGCTTTAAAAACAGGAAATAATAATTACTCTGCAGGAGTAACTCTTATAATTTCCTGGGAAGACCAGTTTGAGACATGGCTCCCCGGTATCCTTGGACGTATCCAGCTTTCCAGGTTGCGCTCGTCTTCTGACTCATCTTCCAAACTATTCACAGCATCCGGGGTGAGCATTCCCCGCTGACAAATTTGGGCTCCTTTGCAGCCTCTGATTGATCTTGTCGAGTTGGTATGTAACCCAACCTGAATCGGTATTCTTTCTTTTCAACTGGCAGCAGCTTGCCCCAGCCTTGAGCAGTACCCTCTTCAACAACCTTCCGGGCTTGCTGATATGATGTGATGGAGGTCCCAAGCACAACAGATGTTTCATTAATGTTAAGGGCCTCAAACCCTTGGCTCATGGTTTCATGGATCTCTCCATCCATTTCAATGTATTTGAAGGTGGCCAGCTGGCTAACAAAAATATCCTCCTCCCCACAAATAGTAATGACTTGGCCTTCCCACTCGAATTTTAACTTCTGGTGAAGGGTTGACGTCACGGCGCCAGCGGCGTGTATCCATGGTCTACCCAATAGACAGCTGTAGGCAGGCTGTATATCCATCACAAAGAAGGTCGTTTTGAAAACCTGCGGGCCAATCATTATTGGTAACTCTATCTCTCCCAGAACTGATGTTTTAGAACCGTCAAAAGCTCTTACTACCAAGTTACTTGGGTGTAGTGCCAATCCGTCATACTCCAGCTTCACAAGGGCTTTCTTGGGCAGGACATTGAGGGATGACCCTGTGTCTACCAGTACGTGAGAAAGAACTGCACCCTTACACTCTAAGGTAATGTGCAAAGCCTTGTTGTGATTGTGACCTTCCACCGTCAAATCAGTGTTGGTAAAACCTAGTCCATGACTAGCGTTGACATTTCCCACCACAGCTTCTAACTGATTGACGGTAATCTCCTCCGGCACATAAGCTGCGTGCAGGACCTTTAATAGTGCATTCCAGTGAGCCTCGGAGCACATTAGCAATGATAGTATGGAGATCTTGGAAGGCGTTTGGTGAAGCTGGTCTACCACCTTGTAATCACTCTTCTTGATGATTCTCATGAATTCATCAACCTCTTGATCAAAAGGAGTCTTCACAGTTTCTTTGACAACTTGTTCCTCTTGCACCATGCTCTTCCCTTTTGCCTTGGCAACAACTTCTGCTTCAGCATTGGGTCTTTGTATTTGCGAGGCAAAGAGACGTCCGCTTCTAGTGAAGCCTCCGCCTCCCCCCACATTGTCTATCTGAGGTGAAGAAGTTGACGATTCCAAGGTGATTTTCTGCCCCTCGCAGTATAGATCTGAGCCATAATGCTAAGGGATGGCATTATTGCTTTCGTAGGGAACTGGCCCAGGCACTGTGATAGTAACTGGACTGATAGCAGCTGCAGAAGGGACCACAATGGTGTGTGGATCATAGTATATGGTAACTGGTGCTCTGACAGGAGTAGCATTTTGTTGTGAATTGTTGGAAGGAACATTTGCGGGATCATAGTAAATTGTAACCGTTGAGATGCTTTCATTAACTGTTGCTGATGTTGTAGAAGGTACCGTTGACTGAATGGGTGTTGTAGTTGTAGCAGGGATGGTAACTGAACTTGCATCCGTTGAAGTGATTGATTGAGCAGTTATTGGAGTTGTAGTAGAATCCGTTGGAACAATGGTTGCTGACGTTGTAGGAGTATCTGGGATTGTTGATGAAAGAATTGTTGGAGTTGTAGGCGCTGTTGTCGTAATCTGAAGGATACCATCCTTAATAAGACCATCTATGCCGTTTCTCAGCCTTTCACACCCATTGACTGCAATAATGCAATACCCACAGCCGAGCTCACACCCGGGGAACACTTGGCATTCTAAAAGCTGAGCTTTGATTTCGACCAAAGGTGTTCGAATTTGTGCAACACTGGTGATTAAGGTGGATAGTTTGCCTTCCTCAATAGCATTAATCCTAGGCCCGTTGTGACTAGGCATTGTATTCCTTGTGACATTCGGAGGAGGTGCAAAGTTTAGAGCTTTTGAGTCCACCAGATCTTGGACTTTCATCTGTAGGGCCCTTCATTTTTCAGTATTATGCCCCGATGCGTTCGAATGAAATGCACACCTGGCATTTGCATCATAATTATTTGGCATATTGGTGGGATCTGGAGGTGCCAATGTCCTTAATTCAACTAGGTTGAGTTTCAGGAGTTGTGGCAAGAGTATAGCATATGACATTGGGATTGGGTCAATCACCCTATTTGCCTGTGATGGTCTTTGTTGGAAAAGACGCTGTTGCTGATTGTTGTTGTTGTTGTTGTAGGTTCTCTGTTGCGGATAATGAACTTGTTGTTGATACTGTGGTTGTTGTTGTTGAGGATATGCTGATTGTTGAGGAATCGGAGATGGAATGGTAACTGCTGCTACTGACCGGTGCACATATTGGGGCCTGCCCCTACTTGCATGAATGGAATTTGTTTCACCGGCCCTGCGGGGTCCCACAAAAGGCTTCCTGGGATTACTGGATGAACTTGCACCACTGTCGGAAATTTTGCCCATCTTTAAGAGACTTTCAATCCTTTCACCAGCTATGACCACATCAGCAAAACTGGAAGAGGATAAGGCAACCAATCTATCAATATAGGTCCCTTGCAATGTATTCATGAACATGTCAGCCATTTCCCTCTCTGAAATAGGTGGTTGGACAGCAGCAACAAGTTGTTTCCACCTCTGGGCGTATTCCCTGAAGCTTTCTCTAGAAGACTGGGACATTCCCATTAGGAGGGTCCTGTTGGGAGCCATGTCCAGGTTGTATTGATATTGCCTGATGAAAGCTTCGGCCAAATCCTTCTAGCATCTTATGGTAGCTCTGGTCAAGTGTGAATACCACTCTCTTGAAGCCCCAGTCAGACTATCTTCAAAGTAGAACATCCACAACTTTTCATCCATGGTATACGCTTTAAGCCTTCCCAGGAAAGACTGCAGGTGAGTGCGTGGACAGGAGGTACCATTGTATTTTTCAAAGCATGGAGGCTTGAATTTGTGGAGAATTCTCACCCCATCCACTAGGCCCATTTCCATTACATCGAAGCCCAAAGAATTCTGAGACTCCAAAGATCTTAACTTCTCAGCAATTTCGTCCAATCTCCTGTCATATACTTCATCTCCAACCCCCATAACAGTAAACTGTTCTTCATGGGGATCTTCTTGCAAGATTCTCCCCCCAGCAGTATTACCTTGTACATTTCTCAGGATGTTAACCCCTGGATCCAGATGAGATCCAAATACTGGTGGGTCAATACGAGGCTGGCCCCGTTCATTGTTACTAGTTCCTCCTGTCCCAAGATGGGGCTCTTCAGGAGTTTGCCTCTCCACCAGCTCTCTTAACCTTTCTTGACTCTGGGCTAAGCCAGTCATCACTGCCATGAATTGAGACATCTGATTTCTCATCTCCAATCTCTCATTGGTCATCTGATTTCTGACCTCAGTCAGATCCTGCTGTACTTGTTCCATTTGAATATCGGGAAGGTTGTTACGAGTCGGGTACCGATGCGTGCGGTTGACAGGGAACACTCGGCGACGAGCAATGTTTCCTGAGGTCACAACAAAGTTAGAAACAATAATAATAACAAAACCTACAAAAACAAACACAAAGGTCGGTATGTAATGCAGTATGCTTATTTGTTTTCCAAGGTATCCGGTTTTCGGTTCTTGGTTTTGACCTTTCCAGACCTCGAGGAAGATGCTTGATGTTGCTGAGAAAAGAAACCCAATGAAAACAAACTAATATATTAAAAATGATGAACAATACATAGTCTGTTTTTACAACACATGCCCCATGGGGGGTCAAAATACAACAAAAGAGAAAAGTACATCAAATGGAAATGAACAACAAGCAAAGAATCAGACATCCAGTCCAAACTCATCCTCTCTGACTTCCTTTAGGAGTGCCTCAGTCACTAGACCAGCTGGGTGCTCTGTAATGGTCCTAATGAGGAGGTTCCTGGTAGCAATGGTAGTGGTCAGCTTCTTATGTCTGTCCTGATCCTTTGATCTCTTCAATCTTGCCCTAAGCTTCAACTCTGAGATCTCCTTCTGGGCTGCCAGCAAAGCTTCCTGCTGTTTCTTCTCATTGGCCTCTAGCTGTTCAATCTTAGCTTGAGTCCTTTGGTCTTCTTGTGTACGGGTTTCGGTGATCCTGACCCACCTAGCCTGACTCTCTTGCAGATAGTGCTCAGCCCTAGCTTTCTGGATTTTGGCCTCTTTGCAGGCATTCTTCAATATTTGCTCCCCAGCTCTTGCTTTCCTGATGTAGTCCTCTGTTTTCTCAATTTTGGTGAGATGCTCCACCTTAAGCTTCTCCAACCTCTCAATATCCAGACGACCATCACTTCTCTCCCAAAGAGTTTTCTTCAAAGCCTGAGATAGGTTCTCATTCCTCTCCTTCAGCTTCTCAAATTCTTCTAGGCTGACAGTTGCTGCTGGCTGCACTGTGGATGGCCCAGGTATGTCCTCCAAGATAAAAGGCATTCCAGTAATTTGAGCTCTAGTACGGGACCAACCATAGTATTGAGCTGAAGCAACATTATTACACCTTCCAAGGATAGCTACCCCCTTTGTCTGGATGTTGTCCCAAGCCCAGGATGCCTGTCTGACAACAGCTGAATTAGGTTTCACTTCACAATACTAGGTATCAGCTAAATCTTGCCCTCTGGGAGGGTGAACCAAAGCATAGCCCAGTTGTCTCTTAAACAGCAAAGGATTGTAATTGATGCAACCCTTTACTCCTATCAGAGGCACATTTGGGTATTGTCCACACCTGGTGATAATGTCTTTGCCTTTGGTGCTCTTGGTGCACCATCTAATATCATCTGAAGTCAAGGCAATGAACCTCTTGGCCCAGTTCTTCTGCTGGTGTGGGTTTAAGAAGGCATCTGACTTAGGCAGGTGTCTGAGCAGCCAGGTGTAAAACAAAGGGGCACAACACCTCACCAACTTCCCCCTTTGTTTCTCATTCCTCTAATGAATGGAGTAGTAAAAGTCTCCCAGTAATGTAGGTACTGGGTTCTTCAGGAGAAACAGATGGATGGCATTCTTGCTGACAAATTTGGGCTCATCTGCAAACAGTATAGCCCCATATATGCTGAGGGATAACAATGCACAGACTGCCCTCCACTCTCCCAATGAAGCCTTCAGGATGGCCTGAGAAATCAAGAAGTCCAAATGCAAACCAGGGATCCCAGCTTTTGTTGTCATATT
This sequence comes from Lathyrus aphaca, assembly GCA_963966055.1. NCBI lineage: Eukaryota > Viridiplantae > Streptophyta > Magnoliopsida > Fabales > Fabaceae > Lathyrus > Lathyrus aphaca. The sequence continues at coordinate 338,268,874 of OZ014523.1, read as the reverse complement.
CTGCTCAATCAAGGCAGGCTCCAAGTACAATGCCTTTGCTATCTCTTCATTTCTGGGAGCTAGCATCTCTGGGTTGAAAGGGATTCCACCCCTGATAGGCACTCCAATCAATAAAGAAAACTCTTCCAGTAGAGGCCCTAACTGAAAGTCTGGAAAGGTGAAGCATCTCAAAGGAGGGTCATAAAACTGTAAGCAGGTGTGGATCATGCTTCTCTGAGAAGGGTCAAGGTCCATAACCATATCCAGGATACCCCCATAGTTCTCCCTAAACGATGGGATGTGGTCAGGTGTGATAAGTGACTGGACCTGCCTGATGCCAGTCAACACAGGCTCAAAGAAATGGTAGGATATGTTGCTCTTCCTGGGAGTAGTCATGAGTGCTACTGAAGAAACTGAAGATAGGTGCTGATGAAGATCACAGACTGATGCTGGGAATGAGCCACTGACAGGCTGATGCTGGTGATGGTGAAGATAGCTGAAGCAGATACCTGATGAAGACAACTGAAGCAGAGGTCTATGCAGAAGAAGGGGTCAAAACCAAAACCAAGATACAGTGAAATGGATACCCTGAAAAGCAAATAAACAAATGTTAAATGATGCAATAATGATATATGCAAATGATATGCAAGGGTTTGTGATCAAGCTGGATCTGATTATTTGTCTTGATATAAGTCCATGTATGTTCAAAGGTCCAGATGAAGGCTTAGAAATCCAGAAACCAGGGTGGGGAACTCAAATAAAGAGTCACATGTCCAGGGTTTAATCACAAGAATTGTCCAAAATGAGGTACTCTTAAACCAAATAGTAACAGGGTATGATGTGGCCAAGGGTACCTGCAAACCTGTAAACAGCCCAACCCCCTCACAGGTAGTGTTCTAGAACAAGGATCCTCAGACTTGGATCAATTAGGAGAAGTGTAAACACTTCTAACCCGGAGGTACAATGTTTACTATAACCATAAGAGATCCTCCTCTAATTCACCTCAGCTTCTGAAGGTCATAATAAAGGTCATCCAGACTTAGCAGGCTTCCTAGATAGCCCTAGCACTACAGGAAATCTGTAGCACAGAGTTCTCAAGAAGAAACCCATATCTGAACCGTGTTTCATATTCCCGCACCAGACCGAAATGGAATAGGAAAGAACATGAACCACTCTAGCCTAGGTGTCACTCAGGTCCCAGGTATAGGACCTTAAACTCTGAATGGAACCCCACCCACCAAAACAAAAACCAGATCCAGCATATGACAGTATGAAATATGAAAAACTATAAAGAAAGCAATAAATAAAGCTGTACATAAAGCAAAACAAACAAACACACATAACACATAACACCCCAGTAAACACAAATCAAACAAGCGTTAGGAGGAACCCACAAAAAGAATCAGAAGCCCTGGTTACAATATAAGGGTCCCCAGCAGAGTCGCCAAGATGTCACTCCCACCAAATGACACCCGGTCAGAAGGGGTACAGACACGAACGGTCGGCGAAAGAGAAGGAATGAAAAGAGTCGCCAGCTAGGCATTTTTATCCCGAAGGAAAGGTAATGCTGCATAGACCTAAGAAAAGATGGACAAGACGGTCGCGAACCAGAGAAACTGAGGAAGGGGGTTGGTTACAACCTGGGAAGGTATTAGCACCCAGATTGTCCGCCGTACTCGACGGGATCCACGCTTGAAAGTTTGTGTTTAAAGGGGTAGTGTCAGTGCTATTTTGTGTGCAAAAGTTGGAAAATAATGCAAGTGTCAGTGCTGGAAGGAAGTGTGAAGTAAATAAAAGAAGTGTCAGTGCAAAGAAAGAGTATGAAGCTCAAGACTATGAGGCATAAAGAATAGGGCTGGAAGGAGGGGGAATGTACAAAGACTTTTGTTCGATAACAGTTAAGTTATGCCTACGTATCCTCCCGTGCAATGAGGAAGTCATAACACCATAGTTCGACTCAAAGAGACTGAAAGATAAATTGACTATGAACTGCTTGCTTGTCTATGCTCAAGTGTATGACCTGTCTGGCTCAGGTGCAAACTGTCTTGCATTAGACGGAAGAAGCAAGTTCTCGATTGTGAGTGAAGATGATGAGAAAAAAATCCCGAAGGAGACGATTATTGTTTGTTTTTGTGTTTTCAATCTTTTATTGCTTTTGGAGTTTTTCATAAGAAAATGAGCTTAAGCCTAAACCAAGGGTTAGTAAACTCATCACATCCTCCCTCTAATTAGGGGTAATGAGAGTACCTTGAGTATGAAGTAAACACCTCACACTTAATCACCATGATGTAGGATTAAAATCATTAACCTACTTGTAATTATTTAGATGTTTTTTGGTGTTTTTTTTTGGTGTTGAGTAATGAGTTTAAGCCATAATCAAGGATTTAATGGACCCATTACACCATCCTAATAGAAGGATGATAGATGAGCACATTTAAGCTGAGGAAGATACGTCAACTTAATCCATGATTAAGGATTAACCTCATGACAAAGCAAAGCCTTTATTATATGGATTTTAGTTAATGGTAAGATTAAGAAATGAATTTTGTGGTTTGCAAGACAACTCGAGGGGGACTTGTCCATTAACACTAGGGTTAGTCCTTCTTAACCAATTAAGGAAGAATTAGAACCCTAATGCAAGGCCCAAGTTACAAGTTTGATGTCTTAGTGTTTATTAGATGGATTGATTAAAGGATTTAAACACATTAAGGGTTTAAAACTTAGGGTTAAAGTTATGCACTCTATCCTAATAGAAGGATACAGGCATAACCCTAATCACAAAGCCTTAAAACCTTTAAGGTTTAGTCCTTGATTAAGAGATGAGAAGAGAAGACTCAAAGATGACACAAAGGTAAAACTAAATGGGGGACTAATCAAACCCTAATTGTTATCATGCTTGGGTATTCCTAGGGTTTATGAGGCTTGCAAGAGATCTTCAAAGAAAAGCCACCAAGGAAGAAGCAGATGAAAGGAGGAGAAGTAGAAGAAGCAAGACAACTTACTTCACTTAAGAAGATAAGTTGCTTGAAGAAAGAAAGTGAAAGGGGGAACATGAATGAGCAAGCTCACTCTAATACAAAAACAAAATGCAGCCATGATGCATAAGAGAGATGAGAAGAGATTATGAGAAGTGAAGGCAAATTCACTTCTCAATGACTTACCACCTGAAAAGTTAGTAACAAGGAATGAAATGAAAATGAGATGAAATGCTAAGATGAAAACCAAAACCAGAAGCATAAACATGATGTTAATGATGCTAAGAGATAATACAAACACAAGACAAGAGTTGAGGATGATCATACAAGGATGAAGATGCAAATGAAACATGTTTTGAACCATAAAAGTTCATGAAAATTTATGAGATGAAATGAATGCACAACATGGAAAATGAATGATGCAATGATCAAACATGATTCTAATATGTCCTAAGATGTCTTATATGTCATGTGGATGCACAAAATATCATGGCAAGTTCATGTATGCAAGCATATGAGAGATGAATGTAAATGAAGGCAAAAATTAGGGTTTATACATAACATGCAATACAAAAATCAAAACCAGAAGCAAATGACATGATAAAAATTTAAAAATAGGATCAAAGGAACCCTAAACCTATGCAAGTTCACTGCCCAAAGGAGGAGACCTAAATCTTAACCTAATGGAAGTTATGATTTTCTCAAGTTAGCTTGGGTTTTAAGGCACTTCAAAAGGAAAAATGCACAACAAATTGAAAATGAAAGATAAATTCAAACCAATTTTATCCTAGAAACTAAATGATATGAAGAATGCAATGCAAAAAGAACCATCATCAAACTCTTCAAGGTTAGGCAGAATGGATTTTTCTAAGTTAGGGCAACAATATTGACTTTTAAGAACCCTAATTCCAAAGAAAAATGTCAAAATAGGTACAGAACCAAAAAGGAATTTGTTTGAAGAGTTTGATAATGTTTCTAAATGTATCAAAATGAAATGTGATTTTTTTGGTGATTTTTAGAAACTTAAATGCTATTTTAATTAATTAATTCTCATTAACTAATTAAAATAAACATTTAAATATTTTTAAAATACGAAAATTATGCAAAAAATAAAATAAAAATTATTTTTAGAAAGAGAAAAATATTATAAGTCATGATGCAAAAAATAAAATTTTTTGAAAGTGTTTTACTATTTTTACTAAAATGATAAAGAAAATGCAATTAAAATGAATTTAAAATATGAATTAATGAAAGTAATCAGATCCAGTGGCTGAGGTTCAAAAGGAAAAGGGAGGGAATTGACTTCGCGCGCTAATGGACGGCCCACATTCAAACTTACTAATTACGCAATTAAGCCCTAATCTGAACCCTAATGACCTTCAGGTGACCGGAACAGTGTTCCGGTCATCTTCTCCGGCCATCCATTTCTACAATCTCACTCAATTCGTAAAATAAACTCACCAAACTCTCCAGAAATGATCCCTAACTCATTCTAAACAAGATTCAGCCAGCAAAAATCATTTATTTCACATGAACATCAAGATTCGAAGCAAAACGGAAAATTGTTCAGAAATTTCAAAAGCTTCATACATGCTTAATATTCAATCATTTTTAAAACCAAAAGGTGCAGTATGATCAGTGAAGCATGGAGAACAATCTAAGAACTTAAAATCAAGTTTATGGAAAAAATGTTCTTGATGATACCTGAACTGAAGCTTTCGAAAATGGTGCTTTCTGGCCAGTTCCTTGCTTCAAACCAGCTCCAATGGTCCTCCTGAAGTGTTTGTGATGCTTAGTTGGAGTTTATATGGCCCCAAAATGAAAATGGCAGAAGTTCAGTTCATGAAGTGTGAAAATTGTATTTTTGATTCTGGGCTTTTTAGGGCAAAATGATGGTTGGGAAATGATCAAAGGGTTATGGTGAGTTGTTCTGTGGAATTTGTTTTGAGGTGTTAGGCTTGTGTGCTGAGTTTCGAAGAAAAATGCATAAGAGAGGATTTTGGTGAATGCTGTGTTGTGGGAGGTTTCAGCTTGTGTTGTGTGGTGTGTTGAGTTGCTTTTGGTCAATGTATCAAATTCTGATAGGTCAAAGAGTTGTTGGTGGCCTATGGTGATTGGTATGGGCAAGTTGCAAAAATGTCAAACGTTTTGTACTTGAGGTGTGGGCTGGTTTTGCTGTTGGCTTTTGGCTTGTCCTGGCTCAGCATAGATCAAGGAGAGCCATATATTTGAAATTGAGGTGATTCAGCAAGCTAGTGAAAGGTTATGTGCCCTTTTGCAATTTTCATGATGTTTGGCCCCTTTTGAATTTCTTGATGTTCAAGGCATGGGATGAAGTGATCCTTGGGCCAATTCTGATCCTTAGGCAATGCATTATGATGTTAAGACATTTAGAAGTGTGTTTGAAGTCATAACAATGCTTGGCATGAGAAATTGCAAGTTTCCCTCTTTGGCACAAAAGTGAAAATTAAGTGATTTTTTCCAACTTTGCAAGGCCATAACTTTAGTTTTAAAATGAATTAGATCAAGTTCTTGTACTTTTTGAAAATGGGAGGATCCAATCTACAACTTTCATGACCAAAGATTTTTCATTTGAAGCATTTTTGAATCAAAAAGAGGAGGTTGAAAAACTTTCCCAAAATGGCAAGTTTACATTACAAGTCACTTTCCCAAAATGGCAACTTTGCAAATGGCTTGAAATTCTTCAATTTTGTGAACTTCTAACTTCTTCTAAGATCAAATAAAGATCATACACATTCAAAATGATGAAGAAAACCCTTTGGTTGGATGATTGGGGGCCTCAGATGCCCTGATTTTGTACTGACTTGTTCAAGAAGTCATCTTTTGATCAGATGCCTTCCCCATTGAATTTCTTCATGAAAATTGGTATGCATGATCCTTGTAGCATATAGAGACCAATAGAAACAAGAATGACAAAAAAAATGGAGTTATGGCCTTTGAAACCAAAACCCTAATTTTAGGTCATCTGTGCAGTTAAACTTGGCTCTGCTTCCATGCCTTTGCCAGTTCTTGTGATCCCTTGAATTTTATGACCTTGGGAGGATGTAATATGATGCTTGAACATACATGGACCCTCTTGAGATAATTGAAGACCTTTGGAGTGGCTCAGATAGCTCAGGAATTGTTCAGATCACAAACCCTAGATGCAGATGACTTTGAATCAATGCAGTGAAGCAAAAATGTAATATGAGATGATATGATTGAACTTATGTAAATGAAAAGAAACTCAAGCCATGGTGAAATGAGTGAGGGCAAATTTGGGGTGTTTACAAGAGTTGTGAGTTTTTGTGCTTGTGTGATGAAATTTGAAGAGGTGAAGGTATGAGGTGATTTTTTGCAATCTGAGTCTATGGATGCTTGCAGGCTTGTGTGTTGTATGTTTTGTGTTGCTTTTGGTTTGTATAATGTATTGCGATTGGTCAGAAAGTTGGTAATGGCACAACTTGATTGGTATGACTTGTTTTGCCAAAAAGTCAAAAGTTTGTACCACCAGTATGGGCTCGGGTCAGAGGAAATCTAAAGGGTGGATTGGCCTCAGCTGAGTTTGTGGAGGTCCCTTGGATCAGATTTCATGAGCTGTGATGATTGAATGGTGAGATTGAAGAGGTTTTACAAATTTCCCTCTTTGGAATTTCTTGTGAATCAAGTCATGTAAATGCCAAATTCTCGGGCCAATTCTGATGTTTAGAGGTCACATAGGCATGTTATGAAGTGTAGAAGTTGATTAGAGGTCATTAGATTGCTTGATCATGCCATTTTGCAAAATCCCTCTTTGACATGAAACTTGAAATTTTAAGATTTTTGTCAACTTTGAAAGGCCATATCTTGAGTTCTAGGATGAATCAAGACATGTTCTTGTACTTTTTGAAAAGGGAAAGACCTAATCTACAACTTTCATGACCAAGAATTTTTCATTTGAAGCATTTTTGGTTGAGAAAGAGGAGGTTGAAGAACTTTCCCAAAATGGAAAGTTTCCATTACAAGTCATTTCCATTTTTGGCAACTTTTGGTTTAGCTCAAATTTCTTCAATTTTGTGAACTTCCAAGCACTTAAATGATCAAATAAAGATCATATAACTTCAATTTGATGAAAATTCCCCTTTGGTTCCATTGTTGGGGGCCTCAGATGCACTGATTTTGCTCTGACTTGCTCAAGAAGTTACCCAGTGAACAGATGACTTCCACAATGAATTTCTTCATCAAACTTGATACATATGATCCTTATAACATCTTAAGAACATTAGAAACAAGAATGGCCCAAAAAATTTGTGTTGAGACCTCTGAAACCAAAACCCTAATTTTGGTCATCTGTGCAGTGAAAACCCTAGCTCTGCTTCCATGCTTTTCCAGTTCTTGTGATTTCTTGACTTCTTTGAACCTTGAGAGGCATAATATGATGATAGAACACACATGGATCCTCTTGGAAAGCTTTGAGGCCTTTGGGATGGCTCAGATGGATTCTTGGATTGCTCAGATCACAAACCCTAGATGCAGATGAACTTGGACTAATGCAGTGAAACAAAAATGCAATATGAGATGGTATGTTTATACTAATGCAAACATGAAATATCACAAGCCAATGGTGTGAAATTAGTGAGGGAAAATTTGGGGTGTTTAGAACATGGTATCGTATGCATAGATTCAAGTTGAGTTTCATTGCATGGTTGTTGTGGTTGTTGTATATGATGTTATGGTTTATGTGTCGTTGTTGTATGTGATGTTGTTGAATAGTCGTTGTTGAGAAGTGGTGTATTTTTATGATACTTGCTTAATCCTTATTATATTATCTTTATGATGTAAGTATCTCACCCCTTCTGTTTGAATGTTACCCCTATGTTGGTAACATGCATGTGAGTAGGATAAGTCGAGTGGTGGTCAGTGAAGTCGGTGTACTTATCGTCTTTAGGGTGTTGGCTCTGATACGTCGCTTTGGGAGTTAGGTCGACATTGCTTTTACTCGTTATTCCTTTTAGAAAAAAAAAATTTAATTGAAGTTTGATTTACGTTGGTTTAAAAATTATTTTCGTTGCATGTTGAATAATTGTTTTTGAAAATATATCACTGAGTCGGGGTTGTTTTGTTGAATTATAGCACTCAATTGGCTTTTTATGAAAATTTTACCCTGATAATTATATATATTTTCGTGGGGTAAATTGGGTGTTACAGAGAGCTTTTCTTCTTGTTTACGTTTCTGCATTAGTTTGTTTTTCCGCACCTTTACCGAACCAAAGTAATAGCTTCCTAAATCAGGAAGCTATTGCAATTTATATTGTTTCCAGCCATCGCCATTCTTTAGTTTCCTTTATTTTCCACAAGAATTATTACGCCAAGTTTGTACTTCATCCAGGTTTATTAATTAATTGCTTATTTCTTAATTACTATGCCTTATGCTTTTATTTATCGCTTTTATTCATTATTATCTGCTTTAATTAATATGTCTGGCTAAACCACTTTAATCGGTATGTAATCAATTAACTGGAATGAATTCAATAGATCTAGGCTAAAATCTTAAACACAACTTATTTTCTGGTTTCGATTTCTTAATTTAAAAACAACTTTTGTTACGAAAGTAAAAAGGTACAAAAGGTTAGAATTAAGACCACGAGAGTGTGAGGTTTTAACCGGATAGCTGAAATCGAACATTAGTTTTAAATACAGCGGAAGCACTCAATCTAACTTAGGAGTATAGTAATAGGCAAGACCACGGGAGTGAGTTGACGACTTTTAAACCAACATTTTCTACAGAAAGATAATTTGACAAACCTTTATAAGTTGGCCATTTATTGAATTCGTGAAGGCAAATTAATTACATACCAATATTCTATCGTAACTTAATTTAATTAAAATTCTTAATTTCCCATGCCTTTTAACTAAAACATCACTCACCTTTGCTAAACATAGTAACACCCCAATAGCGCTAGGTTGATTATCGAGTCTCTATGGGATCGATATCTTTTATTACTATGTAATTAGGCTGTATACTTGATGTTAGTATCTTAAGACTCAGAAAGTCGCGATCAACAACAACATAGAGAAAAGTAAATTCTCTACACTTATTGAATTATAAAGTTCAGACTGCAGTCTTGCACTTTTACATAAGACATATACATAGTCTCCCGTCAATGTATTTTGTCATCAGTTGAAAGAACGACATCTTTCATAGACAGACAAACACTCAGCTCCCATCAGATTATTCACTATCGGTTAGATGTACATCCTTGTCAAAAGCAGACAAATACTCAATCCATGTCAAGGTATTTATCATATGTTATAAGGTAACCTTCTCACACAAGGTATGACATTTGGTCTGACATTCTTTTCTTGCACATTTTTGGCATTATTTGATCCTTCTTTGATTAAACCACACCACTAATCACTTCAGATTAAGTAAGTGGCTTGACCTGACACTCCACCATGAGTACAACTAACTTCCTTGGCTGAAAACTCAACACCTTTGAGATATTGTTCCAACATCAGATCTGACACTAATCTCAAACACATGTGTTTGATACTTACTAAGGTTTTTTAGGAACATCCATAGCAATCCATGTACAATTCTTTGTAGGGGATACAAGAGTTCACCAGTAAGTGATCATCCTTTCTGATTAAACCATAAATGCATGCAATGACTTGTATGATACACACCACCTACATGCCTGCATCTTCTACTCATCCGTGGAGACATCACATAATTGTGCCTAAGCTTGATGAAGACTTCCCTTGATCATACACCAATAACTATGGTTATTAGCAACACACTCCTACTTTCTTCAACTTGAGACCTTCTTCAGCACATAGCATAGATTCCTCTTGTTCTAGGTTAGAAGTAGGTTCCAAACATATGTGATCATCACACATTTGTATAGCACCCAAAGCACCCATCATTTTAGCAGGATAGCACACCAGTTTCCTTCTTCCGGAACATAAAACTAAGCATGGTTCTAAAGTTGTTACTACTTTCAAGATTACTACCTTTTCTTCAACCATCTCCAGCTGAAATGCTATGACATTATGAATAATACTTTGCACAAATACAACTGTCAGTAGCATCTCAAATAGTGTTCAACTTCACAACTTCAGAGATCCTTTAAAACAGCTACAATCTGATAGGTCTTTGACTCAGTATTTACCATAAACTGTTTATGTGTAGCGCGATGTCAAGACATTAGGATTGACATATCAAACTCAGCTTCTTTCTTGATGAAACTTCCTCCAGTTCATGATTTAAAAAATCAGAAACATGTATCTTCACAAGAGAAATCATCTTCAAATATATTAGAACAACATTAGATGCCATAACCAGGAAGATTCTCCTAATTAGGTCACCACAAATAAGCTTAAGAGATAACTTATCAAGATCTTCACTCCCGCATGAAAGTTTTGACATTGATACTCTTTTCCTTTGGCTCCAACCCCTTCTTTCACCAGGAATCTCTCATTAGGAAACACAACATTCTAAATTGAATGTTCTCCAGTTCTGTAATCACATGTTAGGACATCAGACTTCTCATTATGAACTGAAGCTTTACAACAGCCTTTGCATGAAGTACTGGAGAACCACTATCAAACACAATAGCAATCAAACAGAACAAAACGGAAATAACAAAGCAATTCCTTAGTGTCGCTCCCACAAAAATGACACCCGGGTCAGAAGGGGTACAGACGCGAACGGTCGGCGAAAGGAGAGAGAACACACAAGGGTGAACTCAGAAAGACAAGAGTCGCCAACTAGGCATTTTTATCCCGGAGGAAAGGTAATGCTGCATAGACCTAGAAAGATATGGATAAGACGGTTGCGAACCAGAGAGACTGAGAAAGGGGGTTGGTTACAACATGGGAAGGTATTAGCACCTAGATTGTCCGCCGTACTCGACAGGATCCACGCTTAAAAGAATTGTGTCTTAAGGGGGTAGTGTCAGTGCTATTTTTTGTATCAAAGCTGAAAAGAATGCAAGTGTCAGTGTAAAAGAAGTGTGAAGTGTATATGAGAAGTGTCAGTGTAAGGACAAGAGTGGAATGCTCAAGACTATGAGGCTCAAAGAATAATGCTAGAATGAGGGGGAATATACAGAGACTTTTGTTCGATAACTGTTAAGTTATGCCTACGTATCCTCTTGTGCAATGAGGAAGTCAGAACACCGTAGTTCGACCCAAAGAGACTGAAAGATAAATTGACTTGTGAACTGCTTACTTGTCTATGCTCAAGTGTATGACCTGTCTGGCTCAGGTGCAAACTGTCTTGCATTAGACGGAAGAAGCGAGTTCTCGGTTATGAGTGAATGAGATGAGAAAAGAATCCTGAAGGAGACGATTATTGTTTGTTTTTGATGTTTTCAATCTTTTATTGCTTTTTGGTGTTTGTCATAAGAAAATGAGCTTAAGCCTAAACCAAGGGTTAGTAAACTCATCACATCTTCCCTCTGATTAGGGGTAATGAGAATACCTTAAGTATGAAGTAGGCACCTCAAGCTTAATTACCCTGATGTAGGATTAAGATCATTAACCTACTTGTGATTATTTAGATGTTTTTGTTGTTTTTGTTTAGTGTTGAGTAATGAGATTAAGCCATAACCAAAGATTTAATGGACTCATTACACCATCCTAATAGAAGGATAATAGATGAGAACTTTTAAGCTGAGAAAGACTCCTCAACTTAACCCATGATTAGGGATTAAACTCATGACAAAACAAAGCCTTTATTAGAGTGGATTTTAGTTAATGATAAGATGAAGAAATGATTTTTATGGTTTGCAAGACAACTTGAGGGGGACTTGTCCATTAACACCAGGGTTAGTCCTTCTTAACCAATTAAGGAAGAATTAGAACCCTAATGCAAGGCCCAAGTTACAAGTTTGATGTCTTAGTGTTTATTAGATGGATTTATTAAAGGATTTAAACACATTAAGGGTTTAACACTAGGGTTAAAGTTATGCACTCCATCCTAATAGAAGGATGCAGGCATAAGCTTAATCACAAAGCCTTAAAACCTTTAGGGTTTAGCCCTTGATTATGAGAAGAGAAGACTCAAAGATGACACAAAGGTAAAACTAAGTGGGGGACTAATAAAACCCTAATTGTTATCATGCTTGGTTGTTCCTAGGGTTTATGAAGCTTGCAAGAGATCTCCAAGAGAAAAGCCACCAGGAAAGAAACAGATGAAAGGAGCCAGAAGCAGAGAGAAGCAAGACAACTTGCTTCACTTAAGAAGACAAGTTGCTTGGAGAAAGAAAGTAAGAGAATAAGAATGAGCAAGCTCAATCCAAAACACAAACAAGATGCAGCAAGGGAAGTGTGAAAGAGATGAGAAGAGATTATGAGAAGTGAAGGCAAATTCACTTCTCAAACAACTTACCACCTGAAAAGTTAGCCAAAAGAAAAGAAATGCAATGCAAATGAGATGAAATGTCATGATGAAAGACAAAGTCAGAAAAAAATACATGATGTTAATGATGCTAAGAGATGATACAAACATGAGGCAAGGCATGAGAATGATCAAGCAAGCATAAGGATGCAAATGAGGCATGTATTGAACCATGAATGCACATGAAAACTTATGAAATGCAATGAACATACAACATGGCAAATGAAAGATGCAATGATCCAATATGATTCTAATATGTCCTAAGATGTATTATGAATCATGTGGATGCACAAAATGTCATGACAAGTCATTGGATGCAAGCAAAGGAGAAATGGATGCAAAAGAAAGCACAAATTAGGGTTATATGCATAATGCAAAGCAAAAATCCAAAACCAGAAGCAAATGACATGATAAAAATTTGAAAATACAATCAAAGATACCCTAAACCTATACAAACTCACTGCCCAAAGGAGAGGATCCAACTCTTAACCTAATGAAAGTTATGAATTTCCTAAGATTGCTAGGGTTTTGGGGTACCTCATCAAGAAAAATGCAAAACAAATTGAAAATGCAAGATCAATTCAAATCAAATTTATCCTATAAACTACATGCTATGAAGAGTACAATGCAAAAAGAACCATCATCCAACTCTCAAAGGTTAGACAGAAAAGAATTTTTTAAGTTTGAAACAAAATATTGCCTAAAAATGAAATTAAATCCAATGAAAATGATCAAAAGGTATCAAGAACAAAAAAGAAATTTAGTTTGAGGGTTGGAAAATGTTTCTAAATATTTCTAAATGCTATGTGATTTTTTTTGTGATTTTTAAATACCTAAATGTATTTTTAATTAATTAATTTTCATTAACTAATTAAAAATAAACATTTAAATGATTTAAAAATAATTTTTAATGCAAAAAATAAAAATAAAAATATTTTTGTGTTTTAAAAATTAATGAAACTCTTGACAAAAAATTTCATAATTTTTAAATGGTTTTTGCTATTTTAAATAAAATGTGGAAATAAATACAATTTAAATGAATTAAAAATACGAATTTATGAAAGTAATCCAATCCAGTGGCTGAGATTCAAATAAAAAGGGAGGGAATTGACCAGCGCGCGCATCTAGATGGCTGAGATTCAAACTTCACTAATTACGTCATTAAGCCCTAATCTGAACCCTAAACACTTTCAGATGACCGGAACAGTGTTCCGGTCATCTTCTTCGGCCAACCAAAATCTCAATCTCTCTCAAAACGCATCAAAACATCACAAAACTCTCCAGAATCAAACTATGAACATCACTAAACATAAACCCTAAAACAAACAACATTTATTTTTCGTGAATCAAAGGAAACAAGCAAAAACATTTTCACGGGCAAACTTTCAGAACATCACAACATGCTTGTTTCTGGCTCATTTTCAAAAATAAATAGATCCCCACGATCAGGGCAACATATAGAACAACATTCTAACAAGAAATCAAAGTTCTGGAAAATTTGTTCATCATGTTACCTGAGATTGAGCTTTCAGTCCAGGAGCTTTCTGCCTGCTTCCTTGCTTCCAATCAACTCTAATGACTTCTCTCAGATGTTTGCAAGGCTTGTCTGGAGTTTATAATGGTTGGTTTGTGAGTTTGAAGAAGTTCTGTTCAGGGAGGGGAAGGAATCGTGTTTCAGTTTGAGGAGGTTTCAGGGATGAATGAGGGTAGGGAAATGATCAGGGGAGCATGCTGAGTGATCATATGAAGTTTGTTTTTATGTTTGATGCTTGTGTGATGTGTTTCGAATGGAAATGCATAAGAGGGAAAAGCTTGGTGCTATGGCTTGGAGAGTGTTTCAGGCCTGTGTGTCTAGTGTGTTGTGTTGTATTTGGTCCACTTATCACAACTAGAGAGGTCAGAGGAGTTGGTGTGGCACAGGCTGATTGGTATGGGGCTTTTTGCAAAAAGTCAAGTTTTGTGTAAGAGAGGTATGTGTCGCTCCCGACAAATGAAACTAGGGTCAAATGAAGGTACAGACGCGAACGGTCGGCGAAGGGAACAGTGAGAACACACAGCCGTGAACTCACTGGAGATGAATAGAGTCGCCAGCTAGGCATTTTTATCCCGGAGGAAAGGTAATGCTGCATAAACCTAGAAAAAGAGGGATAAGACGGTTTGCGAACCAGAGAGACTGAGAAAGGGGGTTGGTTACAACCTGGGAAGGTATTAGCACCCAGATTGTCCGTCGTACTCGACGGGATCCACGCTTAAAAGATTTGTGTTTTAAAGGGGTAGTGTCAGTACAAATTTGTGTATGCAATAGCTGGAAAAGAATGTACAGGTGTCAGTGTAAAGTGTATAAGTGATGTGAAGTGTATATACAGTGTCAGTGTAAGAATGAGAATGAATTGCTCAAGATCATGAGGCTTAAAGAATGAAGCTGAAAGGAGGGGGAATGTACAGAGACTTTTGTTCGATAACTGTTAAGTTATGCCTACGTATCCTCTCGTGCAATGAGGAAGTCAGAACACCGTAGTTCGACCCAAAGAGACTGAAAGGATTGACTTGTGAACTGCTTGCAGTCTATGCTCAAGTGTATGACCTGTCTGGCTCAGGTGCAAACTGTCTTGCATTAGACGGAAGAAGCAAGTTCTCGTTTGTGAGTGAAGGTGATGAGAAAAGAATCCCGAAGGAGACGATTATTGTTTGTTTTTGTGTTTTCAATCTTTTATTGCTTTTGAAAGTTTTTCATAAGCTAATGAGCTTAAGCCTAAACCAATGGGTTTGGTAAACTCATCACATCTTCCCTCTGATTAGGGGTAATGAGAATACCTTAAGTGTGAAGTCAGATTCTCACACTTAATCACCTTTGGTATAGGATTAAGATCATTGACCTACTTGTGATTATTTAGATGTTTTTGGTGTTTTTGTTTAGTGTTAAGTAATGAGGTTAAGCCATAATCAGGGATTTAACAGACTCATTACACCATCCTAAAAGAAGGATGATAGATGAGGATGTTTAAGCTGAGGAAGACTCCTCAACTTAATCCATGATTAGGGATTAAACCCATGACAAAACAAGCCTTTGATTAAGTGGATTTTATTAATGATATGATGATGAAGTGAATTTTTATGATTTGTAAGACAACTTGAGGGGGACTTGTCCATTAACTTTAGGGTTAGTCCTTCTTAACCAATTAAGGAAGAATTAGAACCCTAATGCAAGGCCCAAGTTACAAGTGTGATGTCTTGATACTTATTAAGTGGATTGATTAAGAGATTTCAACACCTTAAGGGTCCAAGACTTAGGATTAAAGTTATACGCTCCATCCTAAAAGAAGGATGCAGGCATGATCTTAATCACAAAGTCTTAAAGCCTTGAGGGTTTAGTCCCTGATTATGAGGTGAGAAGAGATGACTCAAGGAGAGACACAAAGGTAAAAACTATGGGGGAGACTAATCAAAACCCTAATTCATTATCATGCTTGGTTGGTCCTAATGTTTGTGAGGTTTTCAAGAACAATCTTTAGATGAACCACCAGGAAACAGATGAACAAGATCAAGAGAAGCAAAGTGACTTGCTTCATTCAAGAAGTCAAGTCACTTGAAGAAAGAAAGTGGGAGGAGGAAGAATGAGCAAGCTCAAACTCAAACACAAGTAAGAATGCAGCAAGGTATGCAAAAGAAGATGAGAAGAAAAGTTATGAGAAGTGAAGGCAAATTCACTTCTCAAGTTTACTTACCACCTGAAATGTTAGAAAGAAATGCAATGCAATGCAAGATGAAATGAAATGACATGATGCTAGGCCAAACCAGAAGCATACACATGATGATTATGATGTTATGAAGTGCTGCAAACATGAGGCAAGACAATGAAATGTTCATACAAGGTTATGAATGCAAAGGATGCAAGTGTAGGAGCATGAATATGCATGGAATGTTATGAATCATACAAGACAAATGGCATGGCAAATGGGTAATGTAATGATCAATGATGCTTCATACATGTCTTAAGATGCCAAATGAACCACAAGAATGCACAATATGCAATGACAAGTCATGTTATGCAAGGAAATGCAAGAGGGATGCAAGAGAAGGCCCAAATTAGGGTTTACAAAGCAAACATCAAACACAAACTCAAAACAGAAGCAAACCTTAACCTAAAAAATGGAAAATGGTACCCAAAGAAACCCTAGACCTATAATGAACCACTGCCCAAAGGGGAACTCTCAACTCTCAACCAAACTCAAGTTATGATTTTTACAAGTTATTAGGGTTTTTTAGGGTTTGTAACAAAAGAAATGCCAATCAATTAGGAAATGCAAGATCAAATCATGGCCTTTTTATCTTTGAAAGTACATGTTAAATGGAAAACAATGCAAAAAGAATCAATGTCTCAACCTTCACCAAAAGGCAGAAATGAATTTATAAACATATGATCAAAATAATGCATCAAAAATGATTTAATTCAATGAAAAATTCTTAAAATGCATCAAGATCAAAAAAGAAATTTGGTTTGAAGGTTGGACAATGTTCCTAAATGTCTTAGAACATTTCATGAATTTTTTTGTAATTTTTAAATACCTAAAAGTATTTTTAATTAATTAATTCTCATTAATCAATTAAAAATAATCTTTTAAATATTTAAAAATACTTTTTCAGTGATAAAAAATAAAATAAAAATATTTTTATGTCACAAAAATTAATAAAACCTTAAAGAAAAAGTTTCATAATTTTTATGATTTTTTAGCTATTTTAAATAAATTGTGCAAATAAAATAGAAAGAAAATGAATTTAATTTAAATAAAATGGAAAGTCAAAGGAATGAACGCATGAGATTGATCCTGGTTTTAAATGAGTTGACTGGCGCGCAAATTAAAGGCTGGGATTTACCCTGAGCTAATTATACTTAATTAAAAATTAATGAAGAATTAGGGCTAACCACGCGCATCCTGGCCACTCAATCTGGAGGGAAGTCAATGGGTCAACGCACATCAATGGCCAGAATTCAAACTAACGTAATTAATGACAATTAGGGCAAATCACTTTCAGGTGGCCGGAGAAGACTTCCGGTCGTCTTCTCCGGCCAGAAGGTCACCTGAAAAATCCCAAAACCTCTCAAAACGTAAAATAAATGAAAACTAAGCTATGGGAAATGATCTCCAACACCTCACGAACTAAACCCCTAACCTAAAACAAATTTATCTAACCTAAACAAGCTGAATCGAAGAAAACAAATTCTAGGGTTCGTGAGCTTCAAACAGCAATTAAACTCTCAAAACGTAACCATTTTCAAAACCAATGGTACCAGAATGATCAGCAAGACATGTAGAGCAAGTTTGTAACAATCAAATTGATTTCTGGAAAAAATAAATTTGGAGCTACCTGAGATTTGCAACCCTTGATTTTGGAACTTTCAGGCCTCTTCTCCTTGCTCAATCTGCTCCTCTTGGTCCCCCAAAGTTGCTTGAATGCTCAAAATGAATTTATATTTGCTGGATGATGAGTTTCGAAGAGAACTGCTCCAAGCTCAGTCAACAATGGCAGTTGAGATTCTGGCTGATTCAGGCCTTGGTGATGAGTTGTTTGAGGTCTAGGCAATGTGTAGAGAAGATTGGTGGTGTTGGTTTGTGTGTTTGTGACTTGAGGAAGGAGATTCGAAAGAATCTGCAGAATGAGGGTTGGCGATGGCAGTGAGTGTTTCTGGCTGTTTTAGGCTTTGTCTCTTGAGGCTTTGTGTTCTATAGATCAAGGTGAGATGAATGGAAGCAAAGGTTTGGGTGTTTGCAGGCTGTGTAATGGAATTCGAAGGAAGTTGCAAGTTGGAAGGTTTTTTGTGAAAGTTGTGTATATCAATGCTTCAGCCTTGGTTTCTTAGTGATATGGCCAGCAAAATGAATGAATAAAATAATCTGATTGGTCTCTTGATGTGACTTGTGCAGCTGTGATAGGTGAGTTTGCTTTTGCATAAAATCCACTTTTGTGTAAGATAGGGCATGGTGTGATGCTAGGCAAGTACAAGTTGGGTGCTGGTGCAGCAAAAGGTGAGGGAGAGGCTAGCCCAAAGTCAGCTTCCAATGCTGCAACTTGTAGGAAGTGAATCATGAGTTTTTGCAACTTGGCTAGTTTATGTTCACATGTGATCTTTGCATAACCAAACATGAAACCAAGGGCAAACTTAGTTCAAATCTGATTTTTAGGACTTAGAGGATGTTTACATGCTGGTTTGACATGAATTAGAGGCTGCATTTTGACTTAGTACATGGTTTTGCAAAATTTCCTTTTGATGCATAACTTGAAAAACAATGATTTTTGGCAACTTTGCATGGCCATAACTTTTGATCCAAGAAGAGTTTGATCATGTTCTTGTACTTTTTGAAAAGGGAAAGATGAGATCTACAACTTTCATGACCAAAGTTTTTCCATTTGAAGCCTTTTTGGATCATAAATCAAAGCTTGAAAATTGACCTAAAATGATGCATTCTTGAAAAGTCAACAAAACCCAAAAAGTCAACTTTTGCAAAAACCCCAAATTCTTGAATTTTGTGAACTTCAAACCTCTTCCATGATCAAATAAAGATCATACACACTCAAAATGATGAAGATCACCCATTGGTTGGGTCATTGGGGGCCTCAGATGCCCTGATTTTACACTGACTTGTCTGAAAAGTCAACTCTTGATCAGATGACTTCCCCATGGAATTTCTTCATGAAAATTGATATGCATACTCCCTATACCATATAGAGACCAATGGAAACAAGAATGACCAAAAAAATTGGAGTTATGGCCTCTGAAACCAAAACCCTAATTTTCAGTCAACTGTGCAGTTCAAACTGGCCCTGCATCCACTCAAACCCTAGTTCTTGTGATTCCTCTGCAATTTTGACTTTGTGAGGATGTAACATGATATAAGAACACACATGGACCCCTTTGAGTTGATTAGTGGCCTTTGGAATGGCTCAAGATGCTTTGGGATTGCTCAGCTCACAAACCCTAGGTGCAGATGCCTTAGAAGCTATGCAGTGAATCAAAATGAGATGTGAGATGATATGTTTTGTGTATATGCATATGAGATGATCACAAACCATGGTGTGAATGAGTGAGGGCAAATTTGGGGTGTTTACAGCTGCCCCTATTCAAACATGAGTTAGCTGTGCAGGATGTAAGCAGCGCCTTAACAGGCAAACAAGATAACTTGTGGTTGAATATCAAAGACAGTCCAAAATTTGCACTCACAAAATGAAGAAGAAAAGGGATATAGATCGTAAAAGAAAATAAAGTATATTGTAAAGTGTGTGCGACGGAGGACGACCGTCGAGCAGAGGACGACTGCTGGGTAAATGGCAATGACGGGGACGGCCGACATGCTGGGGAAAGTGCTGAAAATAAAGCAATGACGGGGACGGCCGACATGCTGGGGATAAAAAGATAAAGCTAAGACGGGGACGGCCGACTAGCTGGGAAAATAAAATATCATGATGGGGACGGCCATCAAGGTAGAGCTGCAAAATTCTGAGGATTAATGAAACATGATGGGGACGGCCATCGAGTTCACAAAGGTAAAGTAACCAACGATGGGGACGGCCATCGGGCTAAAAAGGAAAAAGGACCACGACGGGGACGGCCATCGAGTTAAAGAATAAATGAAATAAACAGATGATGGGGTACGGCCATCAAAGGTGAAGGGCGATCACCTAGCAGGGGACGGCTGCTCTGTTGGGCATAAAAGAAGTATGATGGGGACGGCCATCAAAGGTGGAGGACGACCACCTGGCAGGGTACGGCTGCCAAAATATCAACGATGGGGACGGCCATCGGATAGAAAAGGTCAACGATGGGGACGGCCATCGGACGAGCATGATGGAGGACGACCATCAAGAAGTGGAGGACGACCACTCAGCAGGGGACGGCTGCTCTCAAAGTTTATCATAACACAGGATGAGTGTTAGACAACTAAAATCAACAATGGGGACGGCCATTGGATAAAGTGATGAAGGACGATCATCAAAAGGTGGAGGACGACCACCTAGCAGGGGACGGCTGCTAAAATCAACGATGGGGACGGCCATCGGATGAGCATGATGGAGGACGACCATCAAGAAGTGGAGGACGACCACCCAGCAGGGTACGGCTGCTCTCAGGGTTTATCATAACACAGGACGAGTGTCAGATAAAAAGGAAAAGATTTGCTTTGTTGGCGATCTACTGGGGATATAGTGAACACGGACGAGCGTTCATAACCAAGAAAGGAAAGTATAAGTGTTTAGATGTTTGTGTATAGACTAAAGATGCGGACGAGCATCCATAGGACCACGATACGGACGAGTATCGGGTAGAAACAAAAACTGACACGTGTTCAGAGATGATGATACGGACGAGTATCAACTGGTTAACAAAGAACACGAACGAGTGTTGCATCTGAAAGTATCCTTCTGGGGAATAGTAGACACGGACAAGCATCTATATTCACGAAGACATAAGTGTTTGACACGGTGTATGGATTAAAGATGCGGACGAGCATCCTTAAGACTATGATACGGACGAGTATCATGTAGAAACAAACATTAGACGCAATGTTCTGAGATGATGGTACGGACGAGTACCAACTGGTTAACAAGGAACAAGGACTACTGTCGAATCTGTGGGGATATAAATGATGTATACAAAGTACGGACGAGTATTTGCATAAGCGTACCAATGAGTAGTGGATATGTATAGATGAGCATTATCTGCTGGGGAGAGTGACACGGACGAGTGTCAAGAAAGAAGAGTATAATATTAACAAGTATATGGGTGATGAAAGTGTAAGTGAATTTGCTGGGGATGTGACACGGACGGGTGTCAAGAAAGTGTGTACAGGCATAGGCGACCATGCTGGGGATGTGACACGGACGGGTGTCAAGGATGAGTATATATGGGTATATGTGAGTGCAAAGAGGGTGTCTTTGGCTTTCTGCTGGTGATTTGACACGGACGGGTGTCAGGAAATATCTGCAATACTGGTGATCTTGTTTGTAAAGTATATTCAGGCAACCTGCTGGGGAAAGATGACACGGACGGGTGTCAAAAGGGGTTATGCACTGGTGTTTGTGATTTGAAAGGCAGCTGCTTTTGCTGGGACTCTGATGGGGACGTTTCTGTATATATTCTGTACGCTGACAGGTTGTCAATACTTACAAGTGTTCGATTCACATCATGACTTATGATTATGCTATGCATTTGATTTTTGCCGTAATGCTCCGTATTAGACGGAATGCTACGCTCTGAGGGTATAATATGATGCGAATGCTATGATTGTGCAAAGAGGCACAGATCCGGGATTTGGATCCCGTTGCTGCAAAGATCTCTGGTTGATCTGCTTGAAGTGAACATCCCAGCTGGGGATGAAATCATTGGTAGATCTAATGATGTATCCGTTTGGGGATATAAGCCACTGATTGACATATCCTTATAATACGGGACCCAGCTGGGGTTTGTAGAAGCGTTCCTCCCCTCTGTTGTGATTCCTTTGTGCGTTGCTCTTCTGAATAGAGGCTTGAGGCTCTGTGGGGAGATGATGAGAGGCAAACCGGCTGGGGAGAGCAATGGGAAGCAACTCAGCTGGGGATAGAGCATTTCGGATGCTGATATCTTTTGTTGATTTGCCAGCTTGCTGAGATATACCTTACTGGATACCTGCAATCCTGCAAAGATAAGGAAACGCACAAATGGTCCCGAGGTATCCCTTACTGGATTCCATCACAGGAGATAAGCACTTTCGAGAGTAAGTATATTCCCTGTAAGCATGTGCTTTATTTTTAGAGAAAGGCATCCGTACTTATGCAATTGTGTTTTTAGAGATACCAGACAATTCTTTGCAAAACATAAAAATGTAAAAAAACGAGACATGACTGAAAATCTGATTTTATTCATTCATGTGCCCTGAATTGGCAAGATACAGTCAAAGAGACATATCTCCTGAAATGAGGAGAATGTTACAAATTGAGAAACAAAGTGCTGACAGTGTTGATGACGCTTTGAGGAGCTTCCTCTCCCGCTATGACTCGTATGACAATGACGTTCTTCTTGTCTTGCTTTCTGGAGAGAGTTGATTCTGATCGGAGCTTGATTCTGTCAAAGCTTTCCAAGTTGTAAGTGATACAGACGAATTCAGAGTGCAGTTGTTCGCTTATTCCCTTATTTTGCATGGATCGCCCTTTCGGGTTTTCAATCCATCGGGATACCCATTTTTGCCTGAGTTGTCCAATGCGGCTTTTCAACTCAGCGGGTGTACATTTTTTTGTTTATTTCCCTTATTTTTGCCCGAGTCTTTTATTCTGTTTTTGACTCGCCGGGATGCCCTATTTTTGCCTGGACTTGCATTCTGTTTTTATGTCCAGCGGGTCATTTTATGCGAAGTATTTTTTAACCGCATCTGAATTCACAGGGGATGGAAAATCTTCACCATCCATGGTGCTGAGCATCAGGGCTCCACCAGAGAAAACTTTCTTGACGACGAATGGTCCTTCGTAATTTGGAGTCCATTTGCCCCTGTGGTCTGTATGAGGAGGGAGGATTCTTTTCAGCACAAGATCTCCTACTTGGTACTCTCGGTGCCTAACTTTCTGATCGAAGGCTCTCTTCATTCTCTTCTGATATAACTGCCCATGACAGATTGCAGCCAATCTCTTCTCTTCGATCAGACTCAGTTGTTCGTATCGGGACCGAACCCATTCTGCTTCGCTCAGTTTAACATCCATTAATACCCGTAGGGAGGGTAATTCAACTTCGACAGGTAGGACTGCCTCCATACCATACACAAGTTGATACGGCGTTGCCCCAGTGGATGTTCTGATTGACGTGCGGTACCCATGCAAGGCAAATGGCAGCATTTCATGCCAGTCTCTGTAGGTGACTACCATCTTTTGCACAATCTTCTTGATATTCTTATTTGCTGCCTCCACAGCGCCATTCATCTTTGGCCTGTAAGGAGAAGAATTGTGATGTTGGATCTTGAAGTCCCGGCATAATTCAGCCATCATTTTGTTGTTGAGATTAGAACCATTATCAGTAATGATTCGCTCGGGCACTCCATATCTACAGATGATATCTCTTTTTAAGAATCGGGCTACCACTTGCCTGGTGACATTTGCATATGAGGCTGCTTCAACCCACTTCGTGAAATAGTCGATGGCGACCAAGATGAATCTGTGGCCGTTCGAAGCAGTTGGCTCGATCTTGCCAATCATGTCAATGCCCCACATTGCAAAGGGCCATGGAGAAGACATGATATTCAGAGGATTTGGAGGTACATGTACTTTATCTGCGTAGATCTGGCATTTGTGGCATTTCCTGGCATAAGCACAACAGTCTGCATCCATTGTGATCCAGTAATAGCCTGATCTTAACAACTTCTTAGCCATTGCATGTCCTCCGGCATGGGTACCAAAAGAGCCTTCGTGCACTTCATGCATCAACAAATCTGCTTCCGTCTTGTCAACACATCTGAGGAGTACCATATCAAAGTTCCTTTTGTATAAAGATCCATCAGTGTTCAGAAAGAAACCCCCAGCAAGCCTTCTTAAAGTCTTCTTATCATTGGAAGATGCCCCAGGTGGGTATGTTTGATCCTCCAAGAAGCACTTAATGTCGTGGAACCAAGGCTTATCATCTTTAGCAATATCTGCTGCAAATACATATGCTGGTCTATCGAGTCTCGATACTGAAATCTGAGGTACAAAGTTGGCGGTTTGAACTTTGATCATGGACGAAATGGTAGCCAAGGCATCTGCAAACTGATTCTCGTCCCGAGGGATATACTCAAGCTTGACTGTTGTGAAGAAAGTCAGTAACCTTCTTGTATAATCCCTGTAAGGTATCAGATGGTCTTGGTGGGTGTACCATTTTCCGTTGGTCTGATTGATTACCAAAGCTGAATCTCCGAATACGGTCAATGTTTTGATCCTGAGGTCAATGGCTTCCTCAAGACCCATAATACAAGCTTCGTATTCAGCTTCGTTGTTAGTGCAGTTGAAAGTGAGTTTTGCCGAGAAAGGCATGTGAACTCCCTTGGGTGTAATGAGTACTGCACCAACACCACGGCCATTCATGTTAACAGCCCCATCAAACATCATAGTCCATTCTTCTTCTGGGTCAGGCCCTTCAGTGTGAATAGGCTCTTCATGGTCTTTTGATTTAATGAACATGATGTCTTCATCCGGGAAATCAAACCTCATTGGCTGGTAATCATCAATGGGTTGCTCGGCAAGATATTCAGATAGTACACTGCCCTTGATGGCTTTCTGAGATGTGTACTGTATGTCGTATTCTGTAAGAATCATCTGCCATCTTGCAACCCGTCCGGTAAGAGCTGGCTTCTCGAATATGTACTTGACTGGATCCATTTTTGAGATTAACAAGGTAGTGTGGGTCAACATATACTGTCTTAGTCGGCGAGCAGCCCACGCTAAAGCACAGCAAGTTTTCTCGAGCAGTGAATAACGTTGTTCACAGTCGGTAAACTTTTTGCTTAGGTAGTATATTGCATACTCTTTTCGACCAGACTCGTCATGCTGGCCCAGCACACACCCCATCGACTCTTCTAATACTGTCAAGTACATAATCAGAGGTCTTCCTTCAACTGGCGGCATGAGGATTGGAGGTTCTTGCAGATATTCTTTGATCTTGTCAAAAGCCCTTTGGCAATCTTCGTTCCACCTGACCGTTTGTTCCTTTCTTAGCAGTTTGAATAAGGGTTCACAGGTTGCTGTGAGATGAGATATGAACCTTGAGATGTAGTTCAATCTACCTAGGAACCCTCGAACCTCTTTCTCTGTTTTCGGTGCAGGCATTTCTTGGATGGCTTTGACTTTATCAGGGTCAACCTCAATCCCTTTCTCGCTTACAATAAAGCCCAGCAACTTACCGGATCGCACCCCGAATGTGCATTTGTTGGGGTTCAACTTCAGTTGATACTTTCTCAGACGCTTGAACAACTTGAGCAGATTCACCAGATGTTCTTCCTCTGTAAGGGACTTGGCAATCATGTCATCCACATAACATTCTATTTCCTTATGAATCATATCGTGGAATAATGTTACCATAGCCCGTTGATACGTCGCACCGGCATTCTTGAGCCCAAATGGCATTACCTTGTAGCAGAACGTGCCCCAGGGTGTAATGAATGTTGTCTTCTCCATGTCTTCAGGTGACATTTTGATCTGGTTGTATCCTGAAAATCCATCCATGAAGGAGAATACCGAGAACTGAGCCGTATTATCAACCAATACGTCAATGTGAGGTAATGGGAAATCATCTTTCGGGCTGGCTCTGTTCAGATCCCGGTAATCAACACACATTCTTACTTTGCCGTCTTTCTTAGGCACAGGTACTATGTTAGCAACCCACGGCGGGTAACTAGTCACAGCAAGGAACCCGGCGTCCCATTGCTTTTGTACCTCCTCCTTGATCTTCATAGCCATGTCTGGACGGGTACGGCGTAGCTTCTGTTTGACTGGTGGGCACTCTTCTCTCAAAGGCAACTTGTGCATGACAATATCGGTATCCAACCCTGGCATGTCCTGATACGACCAAGCAAACACATCAACATACTCTTGTAGTAGATCTATCAGTTGCTTCTTCACTGAGCTTTGCAGGCAGGCCCCGATCTTGACTTCTTTCATGTTTTCTTCTGTACCAAGATTAATCACTTCAACCTCCTCCTGGTGAGGAGTAATGACCCTTTCCTCTTGCCTTAACAACCTAGCTAGCTCTTCAGGAAGCTCATATTCTTCATCAACCCCTTCATCAGCTTGATTGATCGGATTGTCAAAGTCATACAATGTCATAGCTGTGTGGTTGTAGGTGCTGTCAGGAAGGCAATCTCTGCAAGGGTTTAATTGGTTCATTTTAGTGATCTGATTTTAGTCTTATTTAGAAAAGTGAAATGAAGTTGTCATTTTGAAAAACACTGCCATTTATTTTTGTACAAAAAGAAAAAAAATGGAAAAACAGTGAGCATAAAAGAAAAAGACTCGTTTGCAAAAAGATTGTCTGATATTCATTAATTTAATCTTGTTTGCACAAAAGTACAGATGGCCCTGATTACAAAATGAGCCTTGTCATCTTGGGCAAGATGCAAGACTTTGATGCATGCTTAAAAATACAGGAAATAATAATTACTCTGCTCGAGTAACACTTATAATTCCCTGGGAAGACCAGTTCGAGACACTGCTCCCCGGGATCTTCGGACGAATCCAATTCTCCAGGTTGCGCTCCCCTTCCAGCTCGTCTTCCAGACAGTTGATAGCATCGGGGGTTAGCATCCCCCCACTGACAAATCCTGGCTCTGCAGCAGCCTTCACTTGATGTTGAGTTGGTTTGTAACCCAACCCAAATTTGTCCTTCTTCTCCTCCACAGCTAAAATCTTGCCCCAGCCTAGGGCAGTTCCCTCCTCAACAACCTTCCGGGCCTGTTGGTATGACGACATGGAGATCCCCGAAACAGCAGATGCTTCATTCACATTCAAGGCTTCAAAACCTTGGCTCATGGTTTCAACAATCTCTCCATCCATTTCAATATACTTGTAAGTAGCCAGATGGCTAACAAATATATCCTCCTCCCCACAAATTGTGACAACTTGGCCTTCCCACTCATATTTTAACTTTTGGTGAAGGGTAGACGTTATAGCGCCAGCGGCGTGAATCCAGGGTCTACCCAACAAACAGCTGTAGGCGGGCTGAATGTCCATCACATAAAAGATAGTTTTGAAGGTCTGCGGGCCAATTGTCACAGGCAGCTCAACTTCTCCCAGAACCGATCTCTTCGAGCCATCAAAAGCCCTAACCACCAGGTTGCTGGGTCTCAATGCCAGTCCATCATATTCAAGCTTCACCAGAGCCTTCTTTGGTAAGACATTCAGGGATGATCCTGTGTCCACCAGCACATGTGAAAGGACAGCTCCTTTGCATTCCATAGTTATGTGCAAGGCTTTGTTGTGGTTTCGGCCATCCACTGTCAGGTCAGAATTGGTAAAGCCTAGCCCATTGCTAGCAGTGACATTTCCAACGACCGTTTCTAACTGGTTGACAGTAATCTCCTCCGGCACGTAAGCTGCGTGCAGTACTTTCAGTAGTGCATTCCGATGGGCTTCGGAGCACATAAGCAGTGAGAGGATGGAGATTTTGGATGGAGTCTGGTGAAGTTGATCCACAACTTTATAGTCACTCTTCTTGATGATCCGCATGAACTCATCAACTTCCTGATCAAATGGAGTCTTCAGGGCTTCCCTGGCAGCTGGATCTTCCTGCACCGGGCCTTTCC
This sequence comes from Lathyrus aphaca, assembly GCA_963966055.1. NCBI lineage: Eukaryota > Viridiplantae > Streptophyta > Magnoliopsida > Fabales > Fabaceae > Lathyrus > Lathyrus aphaca. Next base: position 338,241,254 of record OZ014523.1, on the reverse strand, counting down.
CTTTTGCCTTGGCAGCAGCTTCTGCTTCGGCAGTAGGTCTTTGGACTTGTGAAGCAAAGAGACGTCCGCTTCGGGTGAAGCCTCCGCCTCCGCCCACATTATCAATTTGTGGTGCAGGTGTTGATGTTTCAAGAGTGATTCTTCTCCCTTCACAGTACACGTCAGAGCCATAGTGCCAAGGGATGGCCCTATTGCTTTCATATGGTACAGGTCCAGGTACTGTGACGGTAACTGGACTGATTGCTGCTGCTGAGGGGACTGCAATTGTTTGTGGATCATAGAAGATGGTAACTGGTGCTCTAGTGGGAGCAGCACCCTCTGAATGGTAGGCGGAGTTATTTTCTGGATCGTAGAAGATAGTAACAGTAGAGACATCTTCATGATCGTTTGCTGGAGTTGTAGGAGGTCCTGATGGAAGGACTGTTGTTGTTGTTGATGGAGAGTCGAAGTGGACTGAAGCTGAAGTTGTAGCAGGAGAAACTGTTGAAAACTGATCATTGGGTAGAACAGATAAGGTACTTGCTGATGTTGTTGGAACAGTAGTTGTTGCATTTGTAGGAGGGTCTGAAACCGTTGCTGATGAAGCTGCCGGATGTGCCGGAAATGATGTAGTGATTTGTAGGAGGCCACTCTTGATAAGGCTGTCAATGCCATTCCTCAGGTCTTCACACCCATTCCATGAGATATTGCAGTAGGGGCACCCCAACTCACATCCCGGAAATATATCATTTTCACGGAGCTGAGCCTTGATTTCCACCAATGGTGTCCTGATCTGATCCACACTAGTTATCAAATAAGACTGTTGGTCTTCTTCAATAGCATTAATAAGAGGACCACCATGGTTTGGCATTGGGTTTTTATTGACATTGGGCGGAGGCGCAAAATTCAAAGCCTTGGAGTCTACTAAGTCTTGTACCTTCATATGCAGAGCTCTGCATTTTTCTGTACTGTGACCAGGTGCGTTTGAATGAAAAGCGCACCTAGCATTGGAATCATAGTTTCTTGGTAGACTGTTGGGATCCGGCGGTGCCAACGTTCTTAGCTCAACCAGGTTGAGTTTCAGAAGTTGTGGCAATAAGGCAGCATACGGCATTGGAATCGGGTCTATCACCCTGTTAGCTTGAGAGGGTCTCTGCTGAAATGGCCTCTGTTGATTGTTGTTGTTGGAGTTGTTGTAGTTGTTCCTTGGAGGGTACTGATTCTGTGGTTGATACTGGGGTTGTTGTTGGAAATTTTGTTGAGGAGGTTGATAGACTGGTAGAGGATGAGCTGGAGCAGGAATTGTGACTGCTGCTATGGTTCTGGGAACATAATGGGGCCTACCCCTGCTGGTGTGAATGGCATTGGTCTCGCCAGATCTTCTCGGGCCTGCAAAAGGCTTTCTTGTACCACTGGACGAGCTTGCACCGTTATCAGATATCTTACCCATTTTCAATAGGCTTTCGATTCTCTCCCCGGCTATGACAACATCGGCGAAGCTGGTGGACGAGAAAGCAGCCAACCTGTCAATATACGTTCCCTGGAGAGTGTTCATAAACATGTCTGCCATTTCTCTCTCAGACATCGGTGGTTGAACGGCAGCAGCCAATTGCCTCCATCTTTGGGCATATTCACGGAAACTTTCCCTTGACGACTGTGACATTCCCATTAGGAGAGTCCTGTTGGGTGCCATGTCTAAGTTGTATTGATACTGTCGGATGAAGGCTTCTGCCAAATCCTTCCAGCATCTCACTGTTGCCCTTGTCAAGTGGGAATACCATTCCCTCGATGCTCCAGTCAAGCTGTCTTCGAAGTAGAACATCCAAAGTTTCTCATCCATTGTATAAGCTTTTAATCTTCCCAGGAATGACTGCAAATGAGTTCGGGGGCATGAAGTCCCATTATACTTTTCGAAACATGGAGGCTTGAACTTATGGGGGATCCTGACCCCGTCTACCAGCCCCATGTCCATGACGTCGAAGCCCAGAGAATTTTGAGACTCCAGTGATCTCAATTTTTCAGCTATCTCATCCAAACGCCTATCATAGGCCTCTTCTCCAGCACCCATAACTGTGAATTGGTCCTCCTGAGGATCCTCTTGAAGCACTCTGGCTGCAGTAGCCGTTCCCTGAACGTTTGCGGGGATGTTAATCTCAGGATGTAGATGCGGGCCAAAAACAGGAGGGTTAATGTGGGGTTGCACCCTTTCATTATTACTGGTGCCAGCAGTTCCCACATGAGGCTCCTCTTGATTCTGTCTTTCAACCATGGCCCTCAACCTCTCCTGGCTCTGAGCCATGTTGTTCATGACCTCCATGAACTGCGTCATTTGGGTCCTCATCTCCAATCTTTCATTGGCCAGTTGATTTCTAACATCAGCAAGATCTTGTTGAACTTGATCCATCTGGATGCCCGGAAGGTTGTTCCTAGTTGGGTACCTGTGTGGCCTGTTGAGAGGGAATAGCCTGCGGCGAGCAATAATTCCTGAATGTCACAACAGAGGTTAGAAACAATAAACAAAACCCTACAAAACAAAGAAAAGAGTTAGCATGCAATGCAGTTGTGCTTATTTGCTATCAAGGTATCCGGTTTGGTCTTCAGTTTTGACCCGTCCAGACCCTTGAAGATGATGCTGCTTGAGGTTGCTTCTGAAATGAGCTCAGATGGAAACCAACAAATATATTACATAAGATGAAACAAATACAACTCGTTCATTCTTACAACACCAGCCCTCTAGGGGTCAAAATACATAATCAAAAAGCAAAAGTACATGAAAAGAAATAGCAACAAGCAAATGATCAAACTCCGAGGCCAAACTCATCCTCACGAACTTCCTTAAGAAGTGCTTCGGTCACAGGATCAGTCGGACGCTCCGTGAGACTTCTGATGAGAAGGTTCCTTGTTGCAACAGCTGCAGTCAACCTCTTGTTCTGACTTTGATCTTTGGATTTCTTCACTCCAGCTTTGATTCTTAGCTCTGAATTTTCCTCCTGGGCTGCTGCCAGGGCTTTTTCCATCTGCTCCATCTTATCTTGAACTCTCTTGTCTTCTAGAGTACGGGTCTCAGTGATCCGGACCCACCTGGCCTGACTTTCCTTCAAGTACAAGTCTGTTCTTGCTCTTTGGAACTGGGCTTCTTTACAAGCATTCTTCAGAATCTGCTCACCAGCCTTAGACTTGTTGATATAATCCCCAGACTTCTCAATCTTGGTCAAATGCTCCACTCTCAACTTTTCCAATCTTTCAATCTCCCTCACACCTTCACTCCTCTCCCTGAGGGTCTTTTGCAAGGCTTGGGATAACTTCTCATTTCTGTCCTTCAAGCTTTCAAACTCTTCCAGGCTGACTATTGCTGGAGGTGGTGCTGAAGATGACTCAGGCATGTCTTTGATGGTGAAGGGCAATCCTGAGATTTGGGCCCTAGCATAGGACCACTCATGATATTGGGCTGATGCCACATTATTGCACTTCCCCAGAATGGTGATTCCCCTGGTTTGAACATGATCCCAGGCCCAGGCAGCCTGTCTAACAGTTGCTAGACTAACCTTGTTCTCACAGTAGAGGGTCTCAGCCAAGTCCTTTTCCCTAGGAGCATGAACCAGTGCATAACCCAATTGCCTCTTGAACAGCAGGGGGTTGTAATTGATACTTCCCTTGACTCCTACCAAAGGCACATTAGGAAAATGCCCACAGCTAGTGATTATGTCTCTGCCCTTGGTACTTTGATTGCACCACCTGATATCTGCTGTAGTTAGGACAGAAAGTCTCCTTGCCCAGTTGCTTTGCTGGTGAGGGTTTAGGAATGCATCTGTCTTAGGTAGATGCTTGAGAAGCCAGGCATGGAATAGTGGAGCACAAATCCTCACTAACTTCCCTCTCTGTTTCTCATTCCTCTGATGTACTGAGTAATAGAGATCACCCAACAAGGTAGGCACTGGGTTCTTCAAGATGAACAAATGGATTGCACTCTTGCTGATGAATCTGGGCTCATCTGCAAATAACACGATTCCATACACACTTAAGGCCAGCAGAGCACAAACAGCTTTCCACTCCCCCAGGGAGGCCTTCAGACTAGCTTGAGAGATTAAGAAGTCCAGCTGAAACCCAGGGACACTAGATTTAGAGGTCATGTGTTGTTCAATCAAGGCAGGTTCCAGGTGCAAAGCTTTGGCTATCTCCCCATTGCTGGGAAAATCCATTTCAGGATTGAATGGGATCTCCCTCTTGATAGGCAAACCAGTCAAAGATGAGTATTCTTCCAAAAGAGGACCCAACTGGAAGTCTTGAAATGTAAAGCATCTCAATGGGGGGTCATAGAACTGAATGCAGGTATGAATCAGGCTCCTCTGAGACGGGTCCATGTCCATAACTAGGTCAAGTATGTCCCCATAATGTTCCCTGAACAAAGGGATGTAATCTGGTGTAATCAGGGTTTGGATCCTCCTGAGGTCTGACAAATCTGGTTGGAAGAAATGATAGGTGATGTTGTTCTTCTTTGGAGCCATGATGTTGAAGACTGAGCAGAATGCTGAAGCAGGGAGAGCCACTGATTGGCTGGTGCTGAAGCAGACAGATAAAACTGAAACAAATGCTGATGAAGATGGGTCAAAGCTGCAGATGGGGTCAAAACCAAAACCTGATGAACAATGGATACCCTGAAAAACAAATAAGCACATGTTAATATGATGCAATGAGTATGCATGCAAATGAAATGCAAGGGTCTGTGACAGAACTGGATCTGAATAAATGCCTTGGTATAGATCCATGTGTGTCTAAGAATTCCAGATGGAGGTCTAAGAAATCCAGTAACCAAGGTAGGGGACTCAAATAAAGAGCCACATGTCCAGGGTTTTAGAATCACAAGAACTATCCAACATGAAGCATTCTTAACAAAGTCAAAGTAACAGGGTATTCTGAGGTCAAGGTACCTGCAAACCTGTAAACAGCCCAACCCCCTCACAGGTAGTGATCTAGAACAAGGATCCTCAGACTTGGATCTGTTATGAGAAGTGTAAGCACTTCTAACCCGGAGGTACAGTGTTTACAATTACCATAACAATTCCTCCTCTAATTCACCTCAGTTTCTGAAGGTCAATACTAAAAGGTCATCCAGACTTAGCAGGCTTCCCAGATCCCCCTAGCATTGCAGGAAGTCTGCAACACAGAGTTCTCAAGAAGAAACCCATATCTGAACCGTGTTTCATATTCCCGCACCAGACTGAAAATTGACTGGGAAAGAATATGATTCACTCTAGCCTAGGTGTCACTCAGGTCCCAGGTATAGGACCTCAACTCTCAATGAAATACCCACCCACCAAAGCAAATAACCAGATCCAGCCAGCAACAATGACAGTATGATATATAAATGCAGTAAAGAAAGCAGTAAAGTAACTGTACATAAAGCAATAAACAAAAATAAATACAGGCACAAACAAGCACATAACACCCCAGTAAACACAAATCAAACAAGCGCTAGGAGGAACCCACAAAAAGAACCAGAAGCCCTGGTTGCAATATAAACATCTCCCCAGCAGAGTCGCCAAGCTGTCGCTCCCGACAAATGAAACTAGGGTCAAATGAAGGTACAGACGCGAACGGTCGGCGAAGGGAACAGTGAGAACACACAGCCGTGAACTCACTGGAGATGAATAGAGTCGCCAGCTAGGCATTTTTATCCCGGAGGAAAGGTAATGCTGCATAAACCTAGAAAAAGAGGGATAAGACGGTTTGCGAACCAGAGAGACTGAGAAAGGGGGTTGGTTACAACCTGGGAAGGTATTAGCACCCAGATTGTCCGTCGTACTCGACGGGATCCACGCTTAAAAGATTTGTGTTTTAAAGGGGTAGTGTCAGTACAAATTTGTGTATGCAATAGCTGGAAAAGAATGTACAGGTGTCAGTGTAAAGTGTATAAGTGATGTGAAGTGTATATACAGTGTCAGTGTAAGAATGAGAATGAATTGCTCAAGATCATGAGGCTTAAAGAATGAAGCTGAAAGGAGGGGGAATGTACAGAGACTTTTGTTCGATAACTGTTAAGTTATGCCTACGTATCCTCTCGTGCAATGAGGAAGTCAGAACACCGTAGTTCGACCCAAAGAGACTGAAAGGATTGACTTGTGAACTGCTTGCAGTCTATGCTCAAGTGTATGACCTGTCTGGCTCAGGTGCAAACTGTCTTGCATTAGACGGAAGAAGCAAGTTCTCGTTTGTGAGTGAAGGTGATGAGAAAAGAATCCCGAAGGAGACGATTATTGTTTGTTTTTGTGTTTTCAATCTTTTATTGCTTTTGAAAGTTTTTCATAAGCTAATGAGCTTAAGCCTAAACCAATGGGTTTGGTAAACTCATCACATCTTCCCTCTGATTAGGGGTAATGAGAATACCTTAAGTGTGAAGTCAGATTCTCACACTTAATCACCTTTGGTATAGGATTAAGATCATTGACCTACTTGTGATTATTTAGATGTTTTTGGTGTTTTTGTTTAGTGTTAAGTAATGAGGTTAAGCCATAATCAGGGATTTAACAGACTCATTACACCATCCTAAAAGAAGGATGATAGATGAGGATGTTTAAGCTGAGGAAGACTCCTCAACTTAATCCATGATTAGGGATTAAACCCATGACAAAACAAGCCTTTGATTAAGTGGATTTTATTAATGATATGATGATGAAGTGAATTTTTATGATTTGTAAGACAACTTGAGGGGGACTTGTCCATTAACTTTAGGGTTAGTCCTTCTTAACCAATTAAGGAAGAATTAGAACCCTAATGCAAGGCCCAAGTTACAAGTGTGATGTCTTGATACTTATTAAGTGGATTGATTAAGAGATTTCAACACCTTAAGGGTCCAAGACTTAGGATTAAAGTTATACGCTCCATCCTAAAAGAAGGATGCAGGCATGATCTTAATCACAAAGTCTTAAAGCCTTGAGGGTTTAGTCCCTGATTATGAGGTGAGAAGAGATGACTCAAGGAGAGACACAAAGGTAAAAACTATGGGGGAGACTAATCAAAACCCTAATTCATTATCATGCTTGGTTGGTCCTAATGTTTGTGAGGTTTTCAAGAACAATCTTTAGATGAACCACCAGGAAACAGATGAACAAGATCAAGAGAAGCAAAGTGACTTGCTTCATTCAAGAAGTCAAGTCACTTGAAGAAAGAAAGTGGGAGGAGGAAGAATGAGCAAGCTCAAACTCAAACACAAGTAAGAATGCAGCAAGGTATGCAAAAGAAGATGAGAAGAAAAGTTATGAGAAGTGAAGGCAAATTCACTTCTCAAGTTTACTTACCACCTGAAATGTTAGAAAGAAATGCAATGCAATGCAAGATGAAATGAAATGACATGATGCTAGGCCAAACCAGAAGCATACACATGATGATTATGATGTTATGAAGTGCTGCAAACATGAGGCAAGACAATGAAATGTTCATACAAGGTTATGAATGCAAAGGATGCAAGTGTAGGAGCATGAATATGCATGGAATGTTATGAATCATACAAGACAAATGGCATGGCAAATGGGTAATGTAATGATCAATGATGCTTCATACATGTCTTAAGATGCCAAATGAACCACAAGAATGCACAATATGCAATGACAAGTCATGTTATGCAAGGAAATGCAAGAGGGATGCAAGAGAAGGCCCAAATTAGGGTTTACAAAGCAAACATCAAACACAAACTCAAAACAGAAGCAAACCTTAACCTAAAAAATGGAAAATGGTACCCAAAGAAACCCTAGACCTATAATGAACCACTGCCCAAAGGGGAACTCTCAACTCTCAACCAAACTCAAGTTATGATTTTTACAAGTTATTAGGGTTTTTTAGGGTTTGTAACAAAAGAAATGCCAATCAATTAGGAAATGCAAGATCAAATCATGGCCTTTTTATCTTTGAAAGTACATGTTAAATGGAAAACAATGCAAAAAGAATCAATGTCTCAACCTTCACCAAAAGGCAGAAATGAATTTATAAACATATGATCAAAATAATGCATCAAAAATGATTTAATTCAATGAAAAATTCTTAAAATGCATCAAGATCAAAAAAGAAATTTGGTTTGAAGGTTGGACAATGTTCCTAAATGTCTTAGAACATTTCATGAATTTTTTTGTAATTTTTAAATACCTAAAAGTATTTTTAATTAATTAATTCTCATTAATCAATTAAAAATAATCTTTTAAATATTTAAAAATACTTTTTCAGTGATAAAAAATAAAATAAAAATATTTTTATGTCACAAAAATTAATAAAACCTTAAAGAAAAAGTTTCATAATTTTTATGATTTTTTAGCTATTTTAAATAAATTGTGCAAATAAAATAGAAAGAAAATGAATTTAATTTAAATAAAATGGAAAGTCAAAGGAATGAACGCATGAGATTGATCCTGGTTTTAAATGAGTTGACTGGCGCGCAAATTAAAGGCTGGGATTTACCCTGAGCTAATTATACTTAATTAAAAATTAATGAAGAATTAGGGCTAACCACGCGCATCCTGGCCACTCAATCTGGAGGGAAGTCAATGGGTCAACGCACATCAATGGCCAGAATTCAAACTAACGTAATTAATGACAATTAGGGCAAATCACTTTCAGGTGGCCGGAGAAGACTTCCGGTCGTCTTCTCCGGCCAGAAGGTCACCTGAAAAATCCCAAAACCTCTCAAAACGTAAAATAAATGAAAACTAAGCTATGGGAAATGATCTCCAACACCTCACGAACTAAACCCCTAACCTAAAACAAATTTATCTAACCTAAACAAGCTGAATCGAAGAAAACAAATTCTAGGGTTCGTGAGCTTCAAACAGCAATTAAACTCTCAAAACGTAACCATTTTCAAAACCAATGGTACCAGAATGATCAGCAAGACATGTAGAGCAAGTTTGTAACAATCAAATTGATTTCTGGAAAAAATAAATTTGGAGCTACCTGAGATTTGCAACCCTTGATTTTGGAACTTTCAGGCCTCTTCTCCTTGCTCAATCTGCTCCTCTTGGTCCCCCAAAGTTGCTTGAATGCTCAAAATGAATTTATATTTGCTGGATGATGAGTTTCGAAGAGAACTGCTCCAAGCTCAGTCAACAATGGCAGTTGAGATTCTGGCTGATTCAGGCCTTGGTGATGAGTTGTTTGAGGTCTAGGCAATGTGTAGAGAAGATTGGTGGTGTTGGTTTGTGTGTTTGTGACTTGAGGAAGGAGATTCGAAAGAATCTGCAGAATGAGGGTTGGCGATGGCAGTGAGTGTTTCTGGCTGTTTTAGGCTTTGTCTCTTGAGGCTTTGTGTTCTATAGATCAAGGTGAGATGAATGGAAGCAAAGGTTTGGGTGTTTGCAGGCTGTGTAATGGAATTCGAAGGAAGTTGCAAGTTGGAAGGTTTTTTGTGAAAGTTGTGTATATCAATGCTTCAGCCTTGGTTTCTTAGTGATATGGCCAGCAAAATGAATGAATAAAATAATCTGATTGGTCTCTTGATGTGACTTGTGCAGCTGTGATAGGTGAGTTTGCTTTTGCATAAAATCCACTTTTGTGTAAGATAGGGCATGGTGTGATGCTAGGCAAGTACAAGTTGGGTGCTGGTGCAGCAAAAGGTGAGGGAGAGGCTAGCCCAAAGTCAGCTTCCAATGCTGCAACTTGTAGGAAGTGAATCATGAGTTTTTGCAACTTGGCTAGTTTATGTTCACATGTGATCTTTGCATAACCAAACATGAAACCAAGGGCAAACTTAGTTCAAATCTGATTTTTAGGACTTAGAGGATGTTTACATGCTGGTTTGACATGAATTAGAGGCTGCATTTTGACTTAGTACATGGTTTTGCAAAATTTCCTTTTGATGCATAACTTGAAAAACAATGATTTTTGGCAACTTTGCATGGCCATAACTTTTGATCCAAGAAGAGTTTGATCATGTTCTTGTACTTTTTGAAAAGGGAAAGATGAGATCTACAACTTTCATGACCAAAGTTTTTCCATTTGAAGCCTTTTTGGATCATAAATCAAAGCTTGAAAATTGACCTAAAATGATGCATTCTTGAAAAGTCAACAAAACCCAAAAAGTCAACTTTTGCAAAAACCCCAAATTCTTGAATTTTGTGAACTTCAAACCTCTTCCATGATCAAATAAAGATCATACACACTCAAAATGATGAAGATCACCCATTGGTTGGGTCATTGGGGGCCTCAGATGCCCTGATTTTACACTGACTTGTCTGAAAAGTCAACTCTTGATCAGATGACTTCCCCATGGAATTTCTTCATGAAAATTGATATGCATACTCCCTATACCATATAGAGACCAATGGAAACAAGAATGACCAAAAAAATTGGAGTTATGGCCTCTGAAACCAAAACCCTAATTTTCAGTCAACTGTGCAGTTCAAACTGGCCCTGCATCCACTCAAACCCTAGTTCTTGTGATTCCTCTGCAATTTTGACTTTGTGAGGATGTAACATGATATAAGAACACACATGGACCCCTTTGAGTTGATTAGTGGCCTTTGGAATGGCTCAAGATGCTTTGGGATTGCTCAGCTCACAAACCCTAGGTGCAGATGCCTTAGAAGCTATGCAGTGAATCAAAATGAGATGTGAGATGATATGTTTTGTGTATATGCATATGAGATGATCACAAACCATGGTGTGAATGAGTGAGGGCAAATTTGGGGTGTTTACAGTATGGGCTATGGCAGTGAGGGTACAAAGCATGGCTTGGCTGCATCTTGAATCAGGGAGAGCCATGGAAAAGGATTAGAGGCAATGCAGCAAGTGGACTAGGGTTTATCATAGGTTTTGCAACTTTGTCCAACTTTGGCCCTTTTGAAGTTTCTTGATCCATAAGTCATGAAAATGGGCAAACTTTTGGTGCATTCTGAACTTTAGGCATTGGTTTACGTTTGTGCAAAGATTAGAAGTTCATTTGAAAGCACAATTTGTCTTGGCAAGTGGTTTTGCAACTTTGCCTCTTTGGTGCATAACTTGAAATTATGTGATTTTTCCCAACTTTGACAAGCCATAACTTTTGATCCAAAATGAATTAGAATGAGTTCTTGTACTTTTTGAAAAGGGAATGATCCATTCTACAACTTTCATGATCAAAGTTTTCTCATTTGAGGCATTTTTGAATCAAAAATAAAGGTTTGAAAAGGTTTCCCAAAATGGCAAGTTTCCATTACAAGTCATTTTCCCAAAAAGGCAACTTTGCAAATGGCTTGAAATTCTTCAATTTTGTGAACTTCTAACATCTTCTATGATCAAATAAAGATCATACACATTCAAAATGATGAAGAACACCCCTTGGTTGGGTCATTGGGGGCCTCAGATGCCCTGATTTTGCACTGACTTGCTCAAGAAGTCAACTCTTGATTAGATGCCTTCCCCATGGAATTTCTTCATGAAAATTGATATGCATGATCCTCATAACATATAGAGACCATTAGAAACAAGAATGAACAAAAAATTTGGAGTTATGGCCTCTGAAACCAAAACCCTAATTCTAGGTCATCTGTGTAGTTAAACCTGGCTCTGCTTCCATGCCTTTCTCAGTTCTTGTGGTTCTTTGACTTCCTTGACCTTGTTAGGATATAATATGATGCTTGAACATACATGGACCCCTTTGAAGTGATTGATGACCTTTGGAGTGGCTCAAAAAAAGCTCTTGGATTGCTCAGATCACAAACCCTAGATGCAGATGACTTAGAAGCAATGCAGTGAATCAAAAATGCAATATGAGATGCTATGATTGAACTTATGCATATGAAAAGATCACAAGCCATGGTGTGAATGGGTGAGGGCAAATTTGGGGTGTTTACAGCTGCCCCTATTCAAACATGAGTTAGCTGTGTAGGGTGTAAGCAACGACTTATTATTCAAACAAGATAACTTGTGGTTGAATACCAAAGACAGTCCAAAATTTGCACTCACAGAATGAAGAAGAAAAGGGATATAGATTGTCAAAGGAAATAAAGTATATATATAAAGTGCGGGCGACGGAGGACGGCCGTCGAGCAGAGGACGACTGCTGGGGAAAGAGCGATGACGGGGACGGCCGACATGCTGGGGAAAATGCGGGAAATAAAGCAATGACGGGGACGGCCGACAAGCTGGGGATATGAGGGATTGTGATGGGGACGACCATCAAGTAAAGCTTATAAGACTTTCTGGGGATTATAGGTAAATGAAATAAATGATGAGGTACGGTCATCAAAAGGTGAAGGACGATCACCTAGCAGGGGACGGCTGCTCTGTTGGGGATAAGATGAGGGACGGTCATCTAAGGTGAAGGACGATCACCTGGCAGGGTACGGCTGCCGGAAATATCACGACATAGGACGAGTGTCGGATGAAAAAGGTCGACGATGGGGACGGCCATCGGATAAGCATGATGAAGGACGATCATCAAAAGGTGAAGGACGATCACCTAGCATGGGACAGCTGCTCTCAGGGTTTATCATGACATAGGACGAATGTCAGATAACAAGATCAACGATGGGGACGGCCATCGGATAAATTGATGAAGGACGATCATCAAGAGGTGAAGGACGATCACCTAGCAGGGGACGGCTGCTAAAGATATCATGACATAGGACGAGTGTCGGATGAAAAAGGGGTTCTAATAAATAGAGACTCCACTGGGGGTTGATGAAGGACGATCATCAAAAAGGTGAAGGATGATCACCTGGCAGGGTACGGCTGCCGCAAAGGTATCATGACATAGGACGAATGTCAGATAGAATGGAAATAGTTTAACAAGTTTTGTTGGGGACTTCGCTGGGGAAAAGTAAACACGGACGAGTGTCTACATCCAAGGAATGAAAGGTATAAGTGTTTGGGCACCGTGTATAGATTAAAGATGCGGACGAGCATCCTTAAGACTATGATACGGACGAGTATCGGGTATAAACAAGCGCTTGACGCTTGTTCAGAGATGATGATACGGATGGGTACCAACTGGTTAACAAAGAACACGGATGAGTGTTGAATATGAGAAAGATAAGTGGTGTATACAAGATACGGACGAGTATCTGTAGGAGTAAAAAGCACAAGTATGAGTAAGACATGGACGAGTGACTATCTTTGCTGGGGAGAGTGCGACACGGACGAGTGTCGGAAAAAGTGTATTATAAACAAATATTGGATTTACAAAGTGTTTAGGTAACTATGCAGGGGAATGTGACACGGACGGGTGCCAAGGATTTGTATGTACATGTATCTGTGAGTGCAAAGAGGATGCTTTGGCTTTCTACTGGGGATATGACACGGACGGGTGTCAAGAAGTATCTGTAAGTGTAAAAGGAATGTTTTGATATTCTGTCGGGGAATTTGGGGAGTTTTCTGTTATATCGTCGATGGGCTGCCAATATTCACAAGTGTTCAGTTCGACACATGGCTTATGATTATGCAATATGTTTGATTTTTGCCGTAATGCTCCGTATTAGACGGAATGCTACGCTTTGCAGGGAGAATATGATGCGAATGCTATGATTATGCAAAAGGTAACGATCCGGGATTCGGATCCCGTTGCTGTGAAGATCTCTGGCTGATCTGCTTGAAGTGGACGTCCCAGCTGGGGATAAGATCATTGGCAGATCTGACATATGTGACTCTGCTTGGGGATATAGATCATTGATAGACATATCTCAGTAATGAGGGACCCAGCTGGGGTTTGCAGAAGCCTTTTTCACTCTGTTGTGATTTCTTTACGCGTTGCTTTTCCGGATAGAGGTTGAAACTCTGTGGGGAGATGGTTCCCTGGTTGGCACCTGGCTGAGGAGGAAATGACAAATGGCAACTCAGCTGGGGAGAAAACACCTTCGGTGCTAAGATTGAGTAGATAATGATTTGCCAGCTTGCTGAGGTGAAGCTTTCATGCCCCATGTTGTGCTTTGAATACCTGCAACCCTGAAAAGACAGAGAAACGCACAAGTAATCTCGAGGTATCCCTTACCGGATTCCATCATAAGAGTTTAGACACTCCTGGGAGTGAGTATATTTCCTGCAAGCACGTATTTTTTAGAAGAGAAACATCTGTATTTATGCAATCAGTATCTTAAGGACATCGGACATTCTTGCAAATGAAAATAAAGTGTACGAGACGAAACATGACTGAAAATCTGATTTTATTAATTCGTGTGCCCTGAATTGGCAAGATACAGTCAAAGAAACAAATCCCCCAAAATGAGGAGATTGTTACAAATTGAGAAATAAAAGATGTTGGCAATGTTGACGACGCTTCAAGGAGCCTCCCTTTGCTATGACTCGTATGACATTTGACGCTCTTTTCGTCTTGCTTTCTGAGAAGGCTAATACTGAAAGAAGCTTGATCCTTTCGAAGCTTACCAAGTTGTAAGTGACACAGACGAATTCAGAATACAGTTGTTCGCTTATTCCCTTATTTTCCATGGATCGCCCTTTCGGGTTTTCAATCCATCGGGATACCCTTTTTTGCCTGAGTTGTCCAATGCGGCTTTTGAACTCAACGGGTGTACATTTTTGTTTATTTTTCCCTTATTTTTGCCCGAGTCTTTTATTCTGTTTTTGACTCGCCGGGATGCCCTATTTTTGCCTGGACTTACATTCTGTTTTCATGTCCAGCGGGTCATTTTATGCGAAGTATTTTTTAACTGCATCTGAATTCACAGGGGACGGGAAGTCTTCCCCATCCATAGTGTTGAGCATCAGTGCTCCACCAGAGAAAACTTTCTTTACCATGAATGGCCCTTCATAGTTCGGATTCCACTTGCCCCTGTGGTCTGTATGAGGAGGGAGGAGTCTTTTTAGCACAAGATCTCCTACTTGGTACTCTCGGAGCCTGACTTTCTGATCGAAGGCTTTCTTCATCCTTTTCTGATACAGCTACCCATGACAAATTGCAGCCAATCTCTTTTCTTCAATCAGACTCAATTGTTCGTATCGGGACCGGACCCATTCTGCTTCGTTCAGCTTAACATCCATCAGTACCCGCAGGGAGGGTAATTCAACTTCAACAGGTAGGACTGCCTCCATACCGTACACAAGCTGATACGGTGTTTCCCCAGTGGACGTTCTGATTAACGTACGGTACCCATGCAAGGCAAATGGCAGCATTTCATGCCAATATTTGTAGGTGACCACCATCTTTTGTACAATCTTCTTGATATTCTTGTTAGCTGCCTCAACAGCGCCATTCATCTTTGGCCTGTAAGGAGAAGAATTGTGGTGTTGGATCTTGAAGTCCCGGCATAGCTCTGCCATCATTTTGTTGTTTAAGTTGGAACCATTATCAGTAATGATTCGTTCGGGAACTCCATACCGACAGATGATGTCTCTCTTTAGAAATCGGGCTACCACATGCCTTGTAACATTTGCATATGAAGCTGCTTCAACCCACTTGGTAAAATAGTCAATGGCTACCAGGATGAATCTGTGGCCATTTGAAGCAGTCGGTTCAATCTTGCCAATCATATCAATGCCCCCACATGGCAAAGGGCCAGGGTGAAGACATCACATTCAGAGGATTCGGAGGCACATGCACCTTATCCGCATAAATCTGGCATTTATGGCACTTCCTGGCATAAGCACAACAGTCGGCATCCATTGTGATCCAGTAATAACCTGATCTTAGCAACTTCTTGGCCATGGCATGCCCTCCTGCATGGGTACCAAATGATCCTTCGTGCACTTCGTGCATCAACAAGTCTGCTTCTGTTCTGTCAATGCACCGGAGAAGTACCATATCAAAGTTTCTCTTATACAGGGAACCGTCAGTATTCAAGAAGAAACTACCAGCTAGCCTTCTTAATGTCTTCTTGTCATTGGAAGATGCCCCAGGTGGGTATGTTTGATCCTCCAAGAAGCATTTGATATCATGGAACCAAGGCTTATCATTTGTGGCAACATCTGCTGCAAATACATATGCTGGTCTGTCAAGTCTGGATACTGAGATCCGAGGTACAAAGTTGGCAGCTTGAACTTTGATCATGGATGAAATGGTGGCAAGAGCATCTGCAAATTGATTCTCGTCCCGAGGGATATACTCAAGCTTGACCGTTGTAAAGAAAGTCAATAACCTCCTTGTATAGTCCCTATAAGGTATCAGATGATCCTGGTGGGTGTACCATTTGTCGTTGGTTTGATTGATTACCAAAGCTGAATCTCCGAACACAGTAAAAGTCTTGATCCTGAGGTCAATAGCTTCCTCTAGACCCATAATACAAGCTTCATATTCAGCTTCGTTGTTAGTGCAGTTAAAGGTGAGCTTTGCCGAGAAAGGCATGTGAACTCCTTTAGGTGTAATGAGTACTGCACCAACACCACGACCATTCATGTTAACAGCCCCATCAAACATCATAGTCCATTCTTCTTCTGGGTCAGGCCCTCCAGTATGAACAGGCTCTTCATGATCATTTGCTTTTATGAACATGATGTCTTCATCAGGGAAGTCAAATCTCATAGGCTGGTAATCATTAATGGGTTGCTCAGCGAGATAATCAGACAATACACTGCCTTTGATGGCTTTCTGAGAGGTGTACTGAATGTCATATTCTGTGAGGATCATTTGCCATCTTGCAACCCGTCCGGTAAGTGCTGGCTTCTCAAAAATGTACTTAACCGGGTCCATCTTTGATATCAACAAGGTAGTGTGGGTCAACATATACTGCCTTAGTCGGCGAGCAGCCCACGCTAAAGCACAGCAAGTTTTCTCGAGCAGTGAATAATGTTGTTCACAGTCGGTAAACATTTTGCTTAGGTAGTAAATTGCATACTCTTTTCGACCAAACTCGTCATGTTGGCCTAGCACACACCCCATTGACTCTTCTAATACTGTCAAGTACATGATTATAGGCCTTCCTTCAACTGGAGGCATAAGGATTGGAGGCTCTTGTAAGTATTCCTTGATCTTGTCAAAAGCCCTCTGGCAGTCTTCGTTCCACCTGACCGTTTGTTCTTTTCTTAATAGCTTGAATAAGGGTTCACAAGTTGCTGTAAGGTGAGATATGAACCGGGAAATGTAGTTCAATCTACCTAGAAAACCTTGAACTTCTTTTTCTGTCTTCGGTGCAGGCATTTCTTGAATGGCTTTAACTTTGTCAGGGTCAACTTTAATCCCTTTCTCACTTACAATAAAGCCCAGCAACTTACCGGATCGTACCCCGAATGTGCACTTGTTGGGGTTCAACTTCAGTTGGTATTTCCTCAGGCACTTGAATAACTTCAACAGATTCACCAGGTGGTCTTCTTCTGTGAGGGACTTGGCAATCATATCATCCACATAACATTCAATTTCTTTATGGATCATGTCATGGAATAATGTTACCATAGCCCGTTGATATGTTGCAACAGCATTCTTCAGTCCGAATGGCATCACCTTATAACAGAACGTGCCCCAGGGGGTGATGAAAGTTGTCTTCTCCATGTCTCAGGTGACATCTTGATCTGATTATATCCTGAAAATCCGTCCATGAAGGAGAATACCGAGAACTGAGCCGTATTATCAACCAATACATCAATGTGAGGTAAAGGGAAGTCATCTTTCGGGCTGGCTCTGTTCAGATCCCGGTAATCCACACACATCCTTACCTTACCGTCTTTCTTAGGCACAGGTACAATATTAGCAACCCACGGCGGATAGCTAGTCACAGCAAGGAAGCCGGTGTCCCACTGCTTTTGTACTTCTTCTTTTATCTTCATTGCCATATCCGGGCGAGTACGGCGCAGCTTTTGTTTTACTGGCGGGCAATCCTCTTTCAAAGGCAGCTTGTGCATGACAATATCGGTGTCCAACCCCGGCATATCCTGATAAGACCAAGCAAACACATCCACATACTCTCGAAGCATATCAATCAGTTGCTCTTTTACTGAATCTTGTAGGCAGGCCCCAATCTTAACTTCTTTTATATCTTCTTCCGTACCAAGATTAACCGTTTCGACCTCCTCCTGATGAGGGGTGATAACCTTCTCCTCTTGCCTTAACAACCTTGCTAGCTCTTCAGGAAGCTCATAATCTTCTTCAACCCCTTCATCATCTTGATTGATTGGATTGTCAAAGTCACACGAAGCCATAGCAGTGTCGTTGTCGGTGCAGTCTGGAGGGCACTTTCTGCAAGGGTTTAGATTGTTCATTTTAGTGATTGATTTTAATCTTGTTTAGAAAAAGTGAAATAAAGTTTTCATTTTGGAAAACATTGCCATTTTATTTTTGTACAAAAAGAAAAATGAAAAACAGTGAGCGGAAAAGAAAAAGACTCATTTGCAAAAGATGTCCGATATTCATTGATTGTTCTGTTTGCACAAAATTACAAGATGGCCCGATTACAAAATGAGTCTTGTCATCTTGGGCAAGATGCAAGACTTGATGCATGCTTAAGAATACAGGAAATAATAATTACTCTGCAGGAGTAACCCTTATAATTTCCTGGGAAGACCAGTTTGAGATATGGCTCCCCGGGATCCTTGGACGTATCCAGCTCTCCAGGTTGCGCTCATCTTCCGACTCGTCTTCCAAGTTGTTCATTGCATCAGGGGTGAGAATTCCCCCGCTGACAAAACTGGGCTTCTTAACAGCCTCTGATTGATCTTGTTGAGTTGGTTTGTAACCCAACCCAAATCTGTCCTCCTTCTTCTCCATGGGCAGCAGCTTGCCCCAGCCTTGGGCAGTCCCCTCTTCAACAACCTTCCTGGCTTGCTGATAAGACGTCATGGAGGTCTCCAGTACAGCAGATGCTTCATTTATGTTTAGGGCCTCAAACCCCTGGATCATAGTTTCATGGATCTCTCCATCCATCTCAATGTATTTGTATGTAGCCAGATGGCTAACAAAGATATCTTCTTCACCACAGATAGTGATGATCTGGCCTTCCCACTCGAATTTCAGCTTCTGGTGAAGGGTAGACGTAACAGCGCCAGCGGCATGGATCCAGGGTCTACCCAACAAACAGCTGTAGGCCGGCTGAATGTCCATCACATAGAAGGTAATTTTGAAAGTTTGCGGGCCAATCATTACTGGCAGATCAATCTCTTCAAGCACTGATCTCTTAGAGCCATCAAATGGTCTCACCACCAAATTACTTGGACGCAATGCCAAGCCATCGTACTCTAGCTTCACCAAGGCTTTCTTTGGTAGAACATTGAGCGAAGACCCAGTGTCCACCAGTACATGGGATAGAACAGCACCCTTGCATTCTAGAGTGATGTGTAAAGCCTTGTTGTGGTTACGTCCCTCAGTTGTCAAGTCAGCATTGGTGAAACCCCGTCCATGACTGGTATTGACATTTTCCACCACTGTCTCCAGCTGATTAACAGTGATCTCCTCTGGCACGTATGCTGCGTGCAAGACTTTTAGTAATGCATTCCGGTGAGCCTCAGAACACATTAACAGGGATAATATGGAGATCTTTGAGGGAGTTTGGTGAAGCTGATCCACCACTTTGTAATCACTTCTCTTTATAATCCTCATAAACTCGTCTACATCTTTCTCAAAAGATGTCTTCTGAGTTTCTTTGATAGCTGGCTCTTCAAACACCACACTCTTTCCTTTTGCCTTGGCAGCAGCTTCTGCTTCGGCATTAGGTCTTTGCAATTGTGAGGCAAAAAGGCGTCCGCTTCTGGTGAAGCCTCCGCCTCCCCCAACATTATCAATCTGTGGAGAAGAAGTTGAAGAGTCCAAAGTGATTTTCTCCCCATTGCAGTAGAGGTCAGAGCCATAATGCCAAGGTATGGCATTACTGCTTTCATATGGAACTGGTCCAGGCATCGTGATGGTAACTGGATTGACTGCTGCAGAGGAAGGTACTGCAATGGTGTACGGATCGTAGTGAATGGTGACCGGTAATCTGGCAGGAGGTGCCACTTTTTGTTGTCGAAAGTTGTTGTCTGGAGGAACATTTGATGGATCATAATAAATGGTGACTGCTGAGACATCTTTGTTAATTTCTGTTGGCGTTGTAGAAGATTCTGCTGAATAAATGGATGCTGATGTTGTAGAAGAGATGGTTGTTGACATCTGATTTGTTGAAGTGACAGATGAAGCCAATGTTGATGATATTGATGAATTTGTTGGAATGATTGTTGCTGCTGTTGTAGAAGAAACAGGAACTGTTGTCAAAGGAATTGCTGGATTTGTAGGCGCCGTTGTTGAGATCTGAAGTATACCACTTTTGATAAGACTATCTATACCGCTTCTCAAATTATCACACCCGTTGACCGAAATGTTGCAATACCCACAACCGAGCTCACACCCGGGGAACATCTGACATTCTAGGAGTTGAGCTTTAATTTCGACCAGAGGTGTCCGAATCTGTCCAACACTGGTGATTAAGAAAGATGGCTTGTCTTCCTCAATGGCATTAATTCTTGGTCCTCCATGATTGGGCATGGGATTCTTGGTGACACTTGGAGGTGGTGCGAAATTGAGGGCTTTAGAATCCACCAGATCCTGTACTTTCATTTGTAGAGCCCTGCATTTCTCAGTATTGTGACCAGGTGCATTGGAATGGAAGGCACATCTGGCGTTGACATCATAATTTCTTGGAAGATTGGAGGGATCTGGTGGTGCCAATGTCCTTAATTCAACCAGGTTGAGTTTCAGGAGTTGTGGCAATAAAACGGCATAAGGCATAGGGATTGGATCAATCACCCTATTTTCCTGTGATGATCTTTGCCGAAAAGGTCTTTGCTGTTGATTGTTGTTATTGTTGTTGAAGGTCCTTTGTGGCGGATACTGAACTTACTGTTGATAGTGTAGTTGTTGATGTGGTTGATATGTTGGTTGTTGAGGAATCGAAGCTGGAATAGTGATAGCTGCTACTGATCTATGGACATACTGAGGTCTGCCCCTGCTGGCATGAATGGCATTTGTCTCACCAGTCCTTTTAGGTCCCACAAAAGGTTTCCTGGAGTTACCAGACGAACTTGCACCATTATCAGAAATTTTACCCATCTTCAATAGGCTTTCAATTCTTTCTCCGACTATTACTACATCTGCGAAGCTGGTGGAAGAAAAGGCAGTTAGCCTATCAATATATGTCCCTTGCAGAGTATTCATAAACATGTCGGCCATTTCTCTTTCCGACATGGGTGGCTGGGCAGTAGCAGCAAGCTGTCTCCACCTCTGGGCATATTCCCTGAAGCTTTCTCTGGAGGACTGAGACATTCCCATCAAAAGGGTCCGGTTAGGAGCCATGTCCAGATTGTATTGGTACTGCCTGATGAAGGCTTCAGCTAGGTCCTTCCAGCATCTGATAGTAGCTCGGGTTAAGTGTGAATACCATTCCCTTGAAGCCCCAGTCAAACTGTCTTCAAAGTAAAACATCCACAGTTTTTCATCCATGGTGTATGTCTTAAGTCTCCCCAGAAAAGACTGTAGGTGAGTTCGTGGACAGGAAGTTCCATTGTATTTTTCGAAGCACGGGGGTTTAAACTTGTGGGGAATCCTTACCCCATCCACTAACCCCATATCCATGACATCAAAACCTAGGGAATTTTGAGACTCCAGAGATCTTAACTTCTCAGCAATTTCATCAAACCTCCTATCATAAACTTCATCCCCGACTCCCATTACAGTAAACTGCTCCTCTTGAGGATCTTCTTGCAAGATCCTGCCCGCAGTAGTATTGCCCGATAAATTCCTTGGAATGTTGGCCTCTGGGTCTAGATGAGGTCCAAATACTGGTGGGTTAACATGAGGCTGACCTCCTTCATTGTTGCTGGTTCCTCCAGTGCCAGGATGATGTTCTTCGGGGGTCTGTCTTTCTACCAATGCCCTTAACCTCTCTTGGCTCTGAGCCAAGCCAGTCATTACAGTCATGAACTGGGCCATTTGGTTTCTCATCTCCACCCTTTCGTTAGCCATATGAGTCTTGACCTCTGTCAGGTCCTGCTGTACTTGATCCATTTGGATACCAGGAAGATTGTTGCGAGTAGGATACCTGTGCGGACGGTTGAGAGGAAACACCCGACGACGAGCAATAATTCCTGAACCACAACAGAGTTAGTAACAAACAAAACAAAAACCTACAAAACAAAACAAAAGTCAGTATGCAATGCAGTATGCTTATTTATTTTCCAAGGTATCCGGCTTGGCTCTTGGTTTTGACCTTTCCAGACCCTGAGGAAGATGCTTTGGTGCTGCTTGAGAAAAGAAAGCCCCAAATAGAAACAAACTAACAAATATATTACAAATAGTGCATAACACATAGTTTGTTTTTACAACACATGCCCCTGAGGGGTCAAAATACAACATAAAAAGAAGAGTACATGAAATGGAAATAACAACAAGCAAAGAAGTCAAATATCTAATCCAAACTCATCCTCCTTAACCTCCTTCAAAAGTGCTTCAGTTACAGGACCAGCTGGATGTTCTGTAATGTTTCTGATAAGAAGGTTTCTAGTGGCAATAGCAGTGGTCAGCTTCTTGTGCCTGTCCTGGTCCTTTGACCTCTTCAGACCAGCCCTAAGCTTCAATTCTGAAATCTCCTTCTGGGCTGCTAGCAAAGCTTCCTGTTGTCTCTTTTCATTGGCCTCTAACTGCTCAATCCTGGCTTAAGTTCTCTTATCTTCTTGAGTACGAGCTTCAATGATCCTGACCTACCTAGCTTGACTTTCTTGCAGATAGAGATCAGTCCTAGCCTTCTGAAACTGGGCCTCTTTACAGGCATTCTTCAAAATTTGCTCTCCAGCTCTTGACTTTTTGATGTAGTCCTCTGTTTTCTCAATCTTGGCCAGATGTTCCACCTTAAGCTTCTCCAACCTCTCAATGTCTAGACGACCATCACTCCTCTCCTAGAGGGTCTTCTTCAGAGCTTGAGACAGATTCTCATTCCTTTCCTTCAGTTTCTCAAATTCTTCCAGGCTGACAGTGGCTGGAGGTGGTACTGTGGATGGTCCAGGTGCATCCTCAATGGTGAAAGGCATCCCAGAAATCTGAGCTCTAGCATGGGACCATTCATAGTATTGAGCTGAAGCCACATTGTTGCACCTCCCAAGGATGGCTATCCCTTTGGTCTGGATGTTGTCCCAAGCCCAGGATGCTTGTCTGACAACAGCTAGATTAGGCTTTATCTCACAATACAGGGTTTCAGCCAAGTCTTGTATTCTAGGAGGGTGGACCAAAGCATAGCCCAATTGTCTCTTGAGCAGCAAAGGATTGTAGTTGATGCAACCCTTCACTCCTACTAGAGGTACATTTGGGTACTGCCCACAACTAGTAATTATGTCCCTGCCTTTGGTGCTCTGGGTGCACCATCTGAAGTCAAAGTAATGAGTCTCTTAGCCCAATTCTTCTGTTGGTGAGGATTCAGGAAGGCATCAGTCTTGGGTAAGTGTTTAAGCAGCCAGGTATGAAACAGGGGAGCACAGCATCTCACCAACTTTCCTCTTTGCTTCTCATTCCTCTGATGAATAGAATAATAGAAATCTCCCAGCAATGTGGGCACTGGGTTCCTCAGAAGGAAAAGATGAATGGCATTCTTGCTGATAAACTTGGGCTCATCTGCAAATAGTATAACCCCATATATACTGAGAGCTAACAATGCACAAACTGCCCTCCACTCTCCCAAGGAGGCCTTCAGGATGGCCTGAGAAGTCAGGAAGTCTAAGTGCAAACCAGGGATCCCAGCCTTTGTCGTCATGTTCTTCTCAATCAAAATAGGTTCCAGGTACAGTGCTTTTGCCACTTCTCCATTGCTGGGAGAAGTCATCTCTGGGTTGAAGGGGATATCACCCCTGACAGGTATTCCAATCAATGATGAGAACTCCTCCAGCAGAGGTCCTAGCTGAAAGTTCTGGAAAGTGAAACATCTCAAAGGAGGGTCATAAAACTGTAGGCAAGTGTGGATCAAACTCCTTTGAGAAGGGTCCAGGTCCATAACCATATCAAGGATGCCTCCATAATTCTCTCTGAATAATGGGATGTGGTCTGGAGTGATAAGTGTCTGGACCTGCCTGATGTCAGTCAGCACAGGCTCAAAGAAATGGTATGAAATGTTGCTCTTCTTGGGTGCCATGACTGCTGGTGAAGAGCTGAAAACAAGTGCTGATGATGAAGACTGATACTGGAGATGAGCCACTGATAGGTTAGTGCAGGTGATGAGAGTAGCTGAAGCAGGCAACTGATGAAGATAGCTGAAGCAGATAACTGATGAACAGAGGTCTATGTAGATGAAGGGGTCAAAACCAAGCCAAACATGATGTGGATACCCTGAAAGACAAATAAGCAAATGTTAAATGATGCAATGATGATGTATGCAAATGATATGCAAGGGTTTGTGATCAAGCTGGATCTGATTACTGCCTTGATATAAGCCCATGTATGTTTAAGAAGTCCAGATGGAGGTTCAGAAGTCCAGTAACCAAGGTGGGGGACTCAAATAAAGAGTCACATATTCAGGGTTAAATCACAAGAACTGTCCAAAGTGGGGTACTCTTAAACCAAAACAAAGTAATCAGGGTATGATGTGGCCAATGGTACCTGCAAACCTGTAAACAGCCCAACCCCCTCACAGGTGGTGTTCTAGAACAAAGATCCTCAGACTTGGATCAGTTATGAGAAGTGTAAAAACTTCTATCCCGGAGGTACAGTGTTTACAATAACCATAAAAGATCCTCCTCTAATTCACCTCAGTTTCTGAAGGTCATAATAATGGTCATCCAGACTTAGCAGGCTTCCCAGATAGCCCTAGCACTACAGGAAATCTGTAGCACAGAGTTCTCAAGAAGAAACCCACATCTGAACCGTGTTTCATATTCCCGCACCAGACCGAAATGGAATGGGAAAGAACATGAACCACTCTAGCCTAGGTGTCCCTCAGGTCCCAGGTATAGGACCTTAAACTCTCAGTAGAACCCCAACCACCAAAACAAGAAACAGATCCAGGCAGATGACAATATGACAGTATGATGTATAAAGCTGTAAAGAAAGCAATAAATAACTGTACATAAAGCAGTAAATAAAGCAAATATATAAACACAATTAGCACATAACACCCCAGTAAACACAAACCAAACAAACGCTAGGAGGAACCCACAAAAAAGAACCAGAAGCCCTGGTTACAGTATAAGGTTCCCTAGCAGAGTCGCCAAGCTATCGCTCCCACCAAAATGACACCCGGGTCAGAAGGGGTACAGACGCGAACGGTCGGTGAAAGGAGAGAGAACACACAAGGGTGAACTCAGAAAGATAAGAGTCGCCAGCTAGGCATTTTTATCCCGGAGGAAAGGTAATGCTGCATAGACCTAGAAAGATATGGATAAGACGGTTGCGAACCAGAGAGACTGAGAAAGGGGGTTGGTTACAACCTGGGAAGGTATTAGCACCCAGATTGTCCGCCGTACTCGACGGGATCCACGCTTAAAAGATTTGTGTCTTAAGGGGGTAGTGTCAGTGCTATTTTGTGTATCAAAGCTGAAAAGAATGCAAGTGTCAGTGTAAAAGAAGTGTGAAGTGTATATGAGAAGTGTCAGTGTAAGGACAAGAGTGGAATGCTCAAGACTATGAGGCTCAAAGAATAATGCTAGAATGAGGGGGAATATACAGAGACTTTTGTTCGATAACTATTAAGTTATGCCTACGTATCCTCTTGTGCAATGAGGAAGTCAGAACACCGTAGTTCGACCCAAAGAGACTGAAAGATAAATTGACTTGTGAACTGCTTACTTGTCTATGCTCAAGTGTATGACCTGTCTGGCTCAGGTGCAAACTGTCTTGCATTAGACGGAAGAAGCGAGTTCTCGGTTATGAGTGAATGAGATGAGAAAAGAATCCCGAAGGAGACGATTATTGTTTGTTTTTGATGTTTTCAATCTTTTATTGCTTTTTGGTGTTTGTCATAAGAAAATGAGCTTAAGCCTAAACCAAGGGTTAGTAAACTCATCACATCTTCCCTCTGATTAGGGGTAATGAGAATACCTTAAGTATGAAGTAGGCACCTCAAGCTTAATTACCCTGATGTAGGATTAAGATCATTAACCTACTTGTGATTATTTAGATGTTTTTGTTGTTTTTGTTTAGTGTTGAGTAATGAGATTAAGCCATAACCAAAGATTTAATGGACTCATTACACCATCCTAATAGAAGGATAATAGATGAGAACATTTAAGTTGAGAAAGACTCCTCAACTTAACCCATGATTAGGGATTAAACTCATGACAAAACAAAGCCTTTTTTAGAGTGGATTTTAGTTAATGATAAGATGAAGAAATGATTTTTATGGTTTGCAAGACAACTTGAGGGGGACTTGTCCATTAACACCAGGGTTAGTCCTTCTTAACCAATTAAGGAAGAATTAGAACCCAAATGCAAGGCCCAAGTTACAAGCTTGATGTCTTAGTGATTACTAAGTGGATTGATTAAAGGAATTAAACACATTAAGAGTCTAACACTTAGGATTAAAGTTATACACTCCATCCTAATAGAAGGATGCAGGCATAAGCTTAATCACAAAGCCTTAAAACCTTTAGGGTTTAGCCCTTGATTATGAGAAGAGAAGACTCAAAGATGACACAAAGGTAAAACTAAGTGGGGGACTAATCAAACCCTAATTGTTATCATGCTTGGTTGTTCCTAGGGTTTATGAAGCTTGCAAGAGATCTCCAAGAGAAAAGCCACCAGGAAAGAAACAGATGAAAGGAGCCAGAAGCAGAGAGAAGCAAGACAACTTGCTTCACTTAAGAAGACAAGTTGCTTGGAGAAAGAAAGTAAGAGAACAAGAATGAGCAAGCTCAATCCAAAACACAAACAAGATGCAGCAAGGGAAGTGTGAAAGAGATGAGAAGAGATTATGAGAAGTGAAGGCAAATTCACTTCTCAAACAACTTACCACCTGAAAAGTTAGCCAAAAGAAAAGAAATGCAATGCAAATGAGATGAAATGTCATGATGCAAGACAAAGTCAGAAACAAATACATGATGCTAATGATGCTAAGAGATGATAAAAACATTAAGCAAGGCATGAGAATGATCAAGGAAGCATAAGGATGCAAATGAGGCATGTATTGAACCATGAATGCACATGAAAAGTTATGAAATGCAATGAACATACAACATGGCAAATGAAAGATGCAATGATCCAACATGATTCTAATATGTCCTAAGATGTATTATGAATCATGTGGATGCACAAAATGTCATGACAAGTCATTGGATGCAAGCAAAGGAGAAATGGATGCAAAAGAAAGCACAAATTAGGGTTATATGCATCATGCAAAGAAAAAATCCAAAACCAGAAGCAAATGACATGATAAAAATTTGAAAATACAATCAAAGATACCCTAAACCTATACAAACTCACTGCCCAAAGGAGAGGATCCAACTCTTAACCTAATGAAAGTTATGAATTTCCTAAGATTGCTAGGGTTTTGGGGTACCTCATCAAGAAAAATGCAAAACAAATTGAAAATGCAAGATCAATTCAAATCAAATTTATCCTATAAACTACATGCTATGAAGAGTACAATGCAAAAAGAACCATCATCCAACTCTCAATGGTTAGGCAGAAAACAATTTTTTAAGTTTGAAACAAAATATTGCCTAAAAATGAAATTAAATCCAATGAAAATGATCAAAAGGTATCAAGAACAAAAACTAAATTTAGTTTGAGGTTTGGACAATGTTTCTAAATGTTTCTAAATGCTATGTAAATTTTTTTGTGATTTTTAAATACCTAAATGTATTTTTAATTAATTAATTTTCATTAACTAATTAAAAATAAACATTTAAATGATTTAAAAATACTTTTTTAATGCAAAAAATAAAAATAAAAATATTTTTGTGTTTTAAAAATTAATGAAACTCTTGACAAAAAATTTCATAATTTTTAAATGGTTTTTGCTATTTTAAATAAAATGTGGAAATAAATACAATTTAAATGAATTAAAAATACGAATTTATGAAAGTAATCCAATCCAGTGGCTGAGATTCAAATAAAAAGGGAGTGAATTGACCAGCGCGTGCATCTGGATGGCTGAGATTCAAACTTCACTAATTACGTCATTAAGCCCTAATCTGAACCCTAAACACTTTCAAAT
This sequence comes from Lathyrus aphaca, assembly GCA_963966055.1. Lineage (NCBI taxonomy): Eukaryota > Viridiplantae > Streptophyta > Magnoliopsida > Fabales > Fabaceae > Lathyrus > Lathyrus aphaca. Next base: position 338,213,277 of record OZ014523.1, on the reverse strand, counting down.
GACCGGAACAGTGTTCCGGTCATCTTCTCCGGCCAACCAAAATCTCAATCTCTCTCAAAACGCATCAAAACATTACAAAACTCTCCAGAATCAAAATATGAACATCACTAAACATAAACCCTAAAACAAACAACATTTATTTTTCGTGAATCAAAGGAAACAAGCAAAAACATTTTCACGGGCAAACTTTCAGAACATCACAACATGCTTGTTTCTGGCTCATTTTCAAAAATAAATAGATCCCCACGATCAGGGCAACATATAGAACAACATTCTAACAAGAAATCAAAGTTCTGGAAAATTTGTTCATCATGTTACCTGAGATTGAGCTTTCAGTCCAGGAGCTTTCTGCCTGCTTCCTTGCTTCCAATCAACTCTAATGACTTCTCTCAGATGTTTGCAAGGCTTGTCTGGAGTTTATAATGGTTGGTTTGTGAGTTTGAAGAAGTTCTGTTCAGGGAGGGGAAGGAATCATGTTTCAGTTTGAGGAGGTTTCAGGGATGAATGAGGGTAGGGAAATGATCAGGGGAGCATGCTGAGTGATCCTATGAAGTTTGTTTTTATGTTTGATGCTTGTGTGATGTGTTTCGAATGGAAATGCATAAGAGGGCAAAGCTTGGTGCTATGGCTTGGAGAGTGTTTCAGGCCTATGTGTCTGGTGTGTTGTGTTGTATTTGGTCCACTTATCACAACTAGAGAGGTCAGAGGAATTGGTGTGGCACAGGCTGATTGGTATGGGGCTTTTTGCAAAAAGTCAAGTTTTATGTAAGAGAGGTATGGGCTATGGCAGTGAGGGTACAAAGCATGGCTTGGCTGCATCTTGAATCAGGGAGAGCCATGGAAAAGGATTAGAGGCAATGCAGCAAGTGGACTAGGGTTTATCATAGGTTTTGCAACTTTGTCCAACTTTGGCCCTTTTGAAGTTTCTTGATCCATAAGTCATGAAAATGGGCAAACTTTTGGTGCATTCTGAACTTTAGGCATTGGTTTATGTTTGTGCAAAGATTAGAAGTTCATTTGAAAGCACAATTTGTCTTGGCAAGTGGTTTTGCAACTTTGCCTCTTTGGTGCATAACTTGAAATTATGTGATTTTTCCCAACTTTGACAAGCCATAACTTTTGATCGAAAATGAATTAGAATGAGTTCTTGTACTTTTTGAAAAGGGAATGATCCATTCTACAACTTTCATGATCAAAGTTTTCTCATTTGAGGCATTTTTGAATCAAAAAGAAAGGTTTGAAAAGGTTTCCCAAAATGGCAAGTTTCCATTACAAGTCATTTTCCCAAAAAGGCAACTTTGCAAATGGCTTGAAATTATTCAATTTTGTGAACTTTTAACATCTTCTATGATCAAATAAAGATCATACACATTCAAAATGATGAAGAACACCCCTTGGTTGGGTCATTGGGGGCCTCAGATGCCCTGATTTTGCACAGACTTGCTCAAGAAGTCAACTCTTGATTAGATGCCTTCCCCATGGAATTTCTTCATGAAAATTGATATGCATGATCCTCATAACATATAGATACCATTAGAAACAAGAATGACCAAAAAATTTGGAGTTATGGCCTCTGAAACCAAAACCCTAATTCTAGGTCATCTGTGTAGTTAAACCTGGCTCTACTTCCATGCCTTTCTCAGTTCTTGTGGTTCTTCGACTTCCTCGACCTTGTGAGGATATAATATGATGCTTGAACATACATGGACCCCTTTGAAGTGATTGATGACCTTTGGAGTGGCTCAAAAAAAGCTCTTGGATTGCTCAAATCACAAACCCTAGATGCAGATGACTTAGAAGCAATGCAGTGAATCAAAAATGCAATATGAGATGCTATGATTGAACTTATGCATATGAAAAGATCACAAGCCATGGTGTGAATGGGTGAGGGCAAATTTGGGGTGTTTACACTTGGAGAGACATAAAATCCCCCACAACAAGATCCTCCAAAAGAGACTGAAACACAATGTCAAGACATCTTGTCTGACATCACAATAACATCAGCAAACCTAAGTGCATAGAACATCATTATATCATACTCCCCATAAATTACATGATCAACAATTCAGATACTGATATAACTCCTCATACAAGAACAACCAGAACATTTCCCAACCATAGTGCATCCAACCCAAGTAACACACAAACTTGGTATAACTTCAGAATATATCAGAGGCACATGCAGCAGTATAGAAGTAGAAACCAAACCTCACAGAAAACAAAACACAAACCTCCTTTAGATATAGAATTCTATGAACCAAGATGTCAAGACATTCTGCCTGACGTCACAACTACACAGCAGACACGCATAAATGTCAGGACATTCTGTCGGACATCAATGTTACACGGCAATTCACCACCAAAGTTCCAGGCCTGATAACACCAGAAATAAGTCCAACACACATGTTGTCAAGAATAGCCCATCCTCCACTTCTAGGGACCATTCAACCACCAATAAGAACCTATCAAGTTCAAACAGCTTTTCAGTATATCATCCTTCTTCCTTTACCAAGAACCAGAAAGTATCCCCCTTGGATATTATCCAAAAAGAGACTAGGATGCCTACTCTGATACCAATTGAAATTCTGGTATAGCAGACCTAGATGGCCTACAGGATGTCGAGACATCCAGTCTGACAAAAACAACAAGGCATAACATATACAATAACATTACTGAAAAGCATAAACAACACAAGGATTTTTAACCCTTTTGGTGCAAACTCACCTACATCTGGAGGCTACCAAGCCAGGAAGGAAATCCACTATTAACAATATTAATTCAAAGCCTAAACAGTCACAGTTTACAACTTCTCACTTAATCCCTACCCGGAGCAACTACTACCTAGAAATTATCATCTAGATATGAGAAATCACCATCCCACTCCCTAAATCACCTCAATGATAGCTAACAATCCCAATCCCAATCCCAATGACTGTATCAAATACAACTTAACAATATCAAACTAGAAGGCATACTTCCATGACAATACCTAGCCAAGATTCTTGACCAAGAACACAACTTAGATTTGCTTCAAAGCTTCATCCAAGAACTACACTCAACTTATTACCAACGGGCTTTTGAGTGAGAACACAACCTTACAACTCAAGGAAAAACAATCCAACTCACAACCCGAGTGGATTACACAAACCAACTCTCCTAGAGAGTGGTTCACAAACAAAGCCCTAATGTTTACATTTCTCTATTCACGACTTGTTTTTAAAACTAGGTTATAATGCTTATATTTATAACCAAATACCCAACTGGATTTGGGCCTTCAAAAAACATCAAAAAATTTATTACAAATCTGCAGAAGATCCTGCAACAAATTAGGTCTTCAATCAAATATTCCACAATCTCCTTATTTGGTAAGTATATATATCGTTGTGAATTCTGATTGAATCTTCTAGATCTCTAAATCAGCACCCTTTAAATTAGCGCCACATATGATTGCATAATATCTCCAGAATACTCTACATCTATTAAAATATAAAAGCACCAATCACACCAGCTCAGCACAGGTGTGATGTCGTATGTGATGTCGTAGGACATCTTCTTTGACATGTTCCATAACAGAAAAAGAAACCTCCAAAACATTCTCCTCTAGGTTAGGACTTCTGTCATAAGCTCCAGAATATCTTCACATTTAGGAACTAAGGATTCTCCTTGAAAATACCTTTAAAAATAGATCCACCTTGAATCTTTAAGTCCTTTAAAACAACTCCAACAAGTCCACCTATGATAGCATAATATTCTATAAAATATTCTGCATAATTTAGATCATAAACCCCTCACTCCAGCTCCATAGAACAAGACGTCATGACATCTGTCTTTGACATCTTCCTGTAACACATGACAATAATGTTGTCATGATAGTTGCAGGTGTTTCAACATTTTCTTTGATATCTGTCTGTAACACATGACAGTAATTCTCTCGTGACAGTTGCATATGTTTCGACATCTTATTTAGTATCTGCCAATTATTATAACCATGTTTGTTTGTGCCACTATGTCAGGATATCTTGTTTGACATGTTCTACCAGAATCTAGACCATATTAATTTAACATATGGAATTTCGTATTCAACATGTTCCGGCCATATTAGTTTTACCAAACATAATGCCAATCATAAAATCATAGAATTAACACTTACGATTTTCCATATGTCACTTAAGCACATGGTACCTTACTGTAACACGGTGGGAGAACTGACTTTTAGTCATGTTGCGGATAGCAAAAGTCGCCACCGACTTTTATTTTATCCAAGTGGAAAGGACATAAAAGAACATGAAAGACCTATTTTGAAAGACTTGAGTTCGGGGGGTAGGTTATACAAAGGGAAGGTGTTAGCACCCCTTATATCCATGGTTATCCATGGGCTCTTAGTTACTTAGCTCACTTAAATTGTTTTTGAAAAGTGTAGTGTGTGATTAGAAATTTTTCTAAGTACTTTGTAATGATCCTCGTATGGATGTATACAAAGCCTTGTTTTGAAAAATGTTTAGGAAAGTGAGGTGTAAAAATTATTTTGAAATGTGAGCAAGCAACTAAGAGGTACCTACCCTAGATTAATTTTTTCATGTTCTCATATGTTCTTTCAATTGTAAGACTATCCCTATTATTAAGGAATAAGTAGTAATTACCTTGGATATATTAAGGGACAAACGTAGGGTAATCGTATGGTCATAGAAGACAACTTAAGGGATGTCTTTAGCAATTCGTAGGGACTATCATCATTTATTCGAAGGGACAAGATCATTATATCTTAGGCAACCTCGTAGGGACTTGATCTTTTAAGTTGTAGGGACTATGATGATTTATACTTGAAGGGGCTTTGCTTAAGAGATCCCTATATTCGAGGGACTTGACCATATTATTTTAAGGCAACCAAGAGGAATACACTAGGAAGTGCAAGATGGCGATCAAAGATCGACTTACGTGTGTGAGTGTTTATTTTCAAATATTTATCTTTTTTAAATTAGTTATCTAAATTAATTTTAATTACAAATAGTTTCCACACCCTATTTACTAACCACGCAGTTAAATATTTATAATAAAATAAAGACGGAAAATAAATCTAGAATTATTACATGGCTTTGGGATAGTTACAATATAATTGGATAAATAATAATAATAATAATAATAATAATAAAGCAAAAAAATAGAGCAATAATAATAATAATAATAATAATAAAGCAATAAATATTAGAATTTAAAAAGAAAATAATAATGAAGAAATAGAGAAAAGTTAGAATTTTTAAAAGAAATATTTTAAGTTAAATAAGTTAGAATTTTAGAGATTATTAGAAAAATAATATAAATTTAAAGGATTTAATAATAATAATAATAAAAGGATAATATATTACAAAATAAAAAGGTTATTATAAAAGAAATATTTAGGGTTAGGAAAAATTAGGTTAAATTTTTAAGGTTAGTGAAAAAATTAGGGTTTAGAAAATAATTAGGGTTTTTTAACATAATTAATTAAAATAAATAAGTTTTTATTTACAATATATATATATATATATATATATATATATATAATAAAAATTATGTACAAAAATATTATAAGATTAATTAAAATAAATAATTAAGAAAAAATTATGAAGTTAATAAAAAATATAAAGTTTAATTATTTATAAAAAACATTATTGATTTTAAATTAAACTATTTAATTAATTATTAATAATTATATATAAAAAAAATAGAAAAGAAACAAAATATGTAACAAAAATAAAAGTGGGGAGGCCTGGTTTTGATCCCATGACCTCCCCCTTACCAGAACGAAGGTGTTGCCACTGGGCTAGCGCACACTAGTATTGATTTAATGACCAAGATGTATTATATACAAAACCTGCAAAACGAATGAAATATATAAAAAAAAACATGAAAAACCTGGGAATCGAACTCAGGCCAAAGAGCTCTAACACGCACGTTCTTGCCAACTGAACCACTAGCATCTCACTGCCATCTTCCCTAAAACAAATAATATATTTATAAAAAAATTCAAATTTTTTAAAACGCGCCAGGCTTCATCTTCAAGCTCTGGCCGTCCAGTTAGCTTTTAGTGACGATTTTTCGTCACTAAAGTGTATAGTGACAGATTTTTTCCGTAGCTACAAGTCCTACGATTCACAAAACAATATAGATGCAATATAAATTAGAACCAACAACGTAAATCGGTTCAAGGGAATCCCAGGAGCATCACTGAGTCATTAACTTGTTCTTAAATCGCTTCTTCAAGAAGTTCCCAATTTCAACTTCAAGAACCCTAAAAATGGCATATCCATAAACCTGCGCAAAAAACTCAATCAACCAGCCCAGAAACATTATAATCATCATGTTAAAAAATATTACATAATCAAATTAGGGTTAGAACACACATATCATCAAAATCGAATTTCAAGAAAAAGCAAGAACAAGTGCAATCGGTTTATGATATTTAATATGGTTTTGATGTGTATGATGATTGAATTATGTTCAATGAACATCAATAAAGCAATTGCAATGCATAAAGGTCTTTGAATATGGTTAAATTACCAAAACCGAAAATTGAAATTTGATGAAAATTTTGGAATTGCTTTTGTGTTCTTGGAGGCAGAAAATTTGTGTCCTGTGCACTGGTTCTCTTTATCAACTTATAGGGATTCAAATTAGGTCAAAAAACCTATGGATTTATGGGCTTATGTGATAACTTGATCATGAAGTTTCCAATCACCATAAAAGTTCAAAAATCATATGAAAACTTGCTATTTTAGGTTCAATCTTTTTTTAACTGATTTCCAATCATTCTAAATATGTCTTCAATGATTTTCAATCAAATATCTTGACCATTATTTGATTTTTCATATTTAATTTATATTTAAGTTGAATTTTAATAAATAAAATCCAAATAAATAGTAAATAAATAATAAAAATCAGAAATTCTTGCCATTGGGTCGTGCATGATGTCATTGTAAGGATTGGATTACAAAATTGCAAGCCCATTTGGAAAATTTTGGTTTTAAGACCTCATTTGCTCAATATACCCCTCAAATATTTCCCAACTTTGCAAAGGCATAAATTCCTCAATTTTAAAGCTATGAAGGTGTTCTTGGACATTTTGGAAAGCTTAAAGAGTCCTCTAACCAACCTCTTTTGTCTCATGTCCATATCCTTTACCATATGCAAATTATGCTCTTTGGATGATGTTGACTTTTTTGTTGACTTTTGAAATGACCTATAATGTTTTAGCTTATACCTTCTAAATGAAGCATTTTTAGGCTTGGCTTGTGAGATACAAAGTTGTAGAGAATTCAATTTCATTAAAAATGAGCTTTGGATGGGAATTTTTTGATGAAGCATGTGAATGTTATGGCTGGTCAAAGTCAGTTGACTTTCCTTAAGAAAACCCTAATTTAAAAACTCCTAATTCTTGATGATCTGAAATTTCCTTGATGAATCATGATCAACCCTTGATCAAATGATGAATTTTACTTCATATACTTGATGTTGGCAAAAAAATCTTGAAGTTTGACCACAATTGACCTCAGTTTGACTTTTTAACTACTTTGACTGATTTTTGCATATTTGATCATCTGACTGGGCAAACTTATTGGGAAAGCCTTAAAACTTGACATGGGGATTCTTGAATACATGTGGGATGTTATGAAGCTCAATTGAGGCCTTGGAAATCATTTAAACCTGAGGAAACACAAAACCCTAGTTTTGGACACTTGGCTTAGGAGAAAGCATTGTCTGAGGAAACTTCTATACTTCTTGACCAATTGGGAGTCTTGAGGACCTTATGATCATTTTGAAATCTTGAGAGAGATTGTCTTGATTGTGGGAGGGAAAATTTTGGGGTACAACAGTTGTCCCTTGTTCAATTTTCTGGAATCTGAGGAGTTAGATTGGCATGTACACCATTCGTGACTTGAAGATTGAAGAGGATTGAACACAAAAACCCAAAAATTTGAACTTGTTGGTGTGTAGATTGATACAGTTGTTTGACTGTAATGCTTGAATGGGCTTAAAGATGCCATTTGAATAAAGAGTCTTCTGATATGCTTCTTAAATATGGAGATGACATTTTTGGGAAGAATAAATGACAACCCAAAAATGAGATAGCCTGCGAGAAGAATAAACGACGGCCCGAGGTAACAAGATAACCATTGGGAAGAATGAACGACGACCCAAGGTAAGTTGATTTCTGGGAAGAATAAACGACGGCCCAAGAATGAGATAACCTGCGGGAAGGATAAACGACGGCCCGAGGTAACAAGATAACCATTGGGAAGAATAAACGATGGCCCAAGGTAAGTTGATTTCTGGGAAGAATAAATGACGGCCCAAAAATGAGATAACCTGCGGGAAGAATAAATGACGGCCCGAGGTAACAAGATAACCATTGGGAAGAATAAACGACGGCCCAAGGTAAGTTGATTTCTGGGAAGAATAAACGACGGCCCAAAACTGAGATAACCTGCGGGAAGAATAAACGACGGCCCGAGGTAACAAGATAACTATTGGGAAGAATAAACGACGGCCCAAGGTAAGTTGATTTCTGGGAAGAATAAATGACGACCCAAAAATGAGAAAACCTACAGGAAGAATAAACGACGGCCCGAGGTAACAGGATAACTATTGGGAAGAATAAACGACGGCCCAAGGTAAGTTGATTTTTAGGAAGAATAAACGACGGCTCAAAATGAGATAACCTGCGGGAAGAATAAACGACGGCCCAAAATGAGATAACCTGCGGGAAGAATAAACGACGGCCTGAGGTAACAGGATAACCATTGGGAAGAATAAATGACGGCCCAAGGTAAGTTGACTTTTGGGAAGAATAAACGACGACCCAAAATGAGATAACCTGCGGGAAGAATAAACGACGGCCCGAGGTAACAAGATAACCATTGGGAAGAATAAACGACGGCCCAAGGTAAGTTGACTTTTGGGAAGAATAAACGACGGCCCAAAATGAGATAACCTGCGGGAAGAATAAACGACAGCCCGAGGTAACAAGATAACCATTGGGAAGAATAAACAACGGCCCAAGGTAAGTTGTTGATGAAGTTTGTCTGCTGGAGAATTAACCTGAAAAACAAGGTTAGTTTGGTGCAAATATATTGATATATATAACAATATACAAGATAATATTTTATGAGAATGCGTATGATATGATATGATATGATATGATATGATATGATATGATATGATATGATGTATGTACGAATGAATTATGTCGGGAAGCTGTTCAGTAGCTTCATATAACAACTGATGGCTGGGAAAAATAAATCCTGATTTGTTGCTGAGGAGCATGAAGACTCCGTTCTCGTCTTGTTTAAGAATATCGTACTTAGGAATTTCCCGTTTTCGTTCGTCGTACTTTTTATTGAAGGATTAGGTTCATGAATATCCCGACTGAGGATAAAAGAGATGGACATAGATCCGGGAGACTTAATTCTTCGGAGGATATGAAACTGCTTGAAGACTTCGTCAAGTGGGAAGTATAAGATATTACTTGAAGCATTTCGTATGGGTATCCGTAAAGATTACTCAGTGGGGATGAACCGGCGAAGCTTCGTTGAATTCCTACCTACGTTCGTCCTTAGTAAATGCTATCATTGTATTTTATGCATTTCTGGTAAACATCAATCATATTCAAAGGCATATATTCATTCAAACATAATTAATGGACGTTTTTCGCTTTAGTAAAAAGAGGAAAAGTAAAGCCGAATAAAGAGGGAAAAGGAAAGCTGAATAAAGAGGGAAAAGTAAAGTTGAATATAGAAATGGAGTTTTTTTTTATTCTTGGAAATAGACCTATAACTAGACATGCTTTAATACAGAGACGAAAATCCTAGTAAGAGGAATTCGTCAAAGAAATAGCTATGTGTAAATAACCCTATTGAGTTCCAACTTTGCTATTGCCATTATCTTCAATTATCTTATCTTCAGCTATTGGAGAGGAAACGATTGGACTGATCGGTATCTGTTGATCTTGACATAGATAACACAACTAGTAGAGGTTGCATGGGTGATCTAACGAGACATAGTCATACGCTTTAATCCCTAACTTTTTCCTGGATTGCCCTTTCAAGTTTTCAATCCACCGGGATACCCTTTTTTGCCCAAGCCGCCTTTTCAGGTTTTCGACTTGCCGGGTGTACATTTGTTTTTATACATATCCCTAATTTTTGCCCGAACCCTTTTGGTTCGCCGGGATGCCCTTATTTTTGCCTAGGCCAGTCAACCTAGCGGGTCTCTTTTCATGCGTAGTATTTTTTAACTATGTCTGCGTTCACAGGCTGTGGAAAATCTTCACCATCCATAGTGGTAAGCATCATGGCACCTCCAGAAAATATTCTCTTAACAACAAATGGCCCTTTATAGGTGGGAGTCCATTTGCCCCTGGGATCACCCTATGGTAATATAATACGCTTGATTACCAAATCCCCAGCCTGATACACCTGCTGCCTAACTTTCTTATTGAAGGCTTTAATCATATGTTTCTGATACATCTGATCATGACAAAAAACTGCCAATCTTTTCTCATCAATCAAGTTTATCTAGTCGAGTCGAGTCTGAATCCATTCATCTTCATCTAAGCTTGCATCCTTCATAATTCTCAAAGAGGGAATTTGAACTTCAATGGGTAAAACTGCTTCCATACCATAGACAAGGGAAAATGGGGTTGCCCCTGTTGAAGTACGCATAGTGGTACGATAACCATGAAGAGCAAATGGTAACATCTCATTCCAATCCTTATATGTAACTGTCATCTTTTGCAAGATCTTCTTAATATTTTTGTTGGCGGCTTCCACTGCGCCGTTCATCTTTGGACGATATGGAGAAGAATTGTGATGTTTAATCTTGAATTGCGTGCAGAGATCAGTAATCATAATGTTGTTCAAATTGGTACCATTATCTATGATAATCCTTTCAGGGAGGCCATATCTGCATATAAGATTATATTTGATGAATCGAGCCACAACATTCTTAGTAACAGAAGCAAATGAAGTTTCCTCTACCCATTTTGTGAAGTAATCAATAGCTACAAGGATGAAATGGTGTCCATTAGAGGCAGTAGGTTTGATTTCACCAATCATATCAATGCCCCACATGGAAAAAGGCCATGGAGCAGTTAGAACATTCAACGGAACTGGAGGCACATGAACCTTATCACCATAAATCTGGCATTTATGATAAGTTTTGGAGTGTTAATAGCAGTCAGCTTCCATGGTAGACCAATAATAACCTGCTCTCAGAATCGTTTTAGCCATTGTATGCCCACTAGAGTGAGTACCAAAGATCCCCTCATGCGTGTCTTCCATAATCTCTACTGCTTCTTTCTTATCCACACAGCGAAGCAAAGTCGAATTGTGGTTACGTTTGTACAAAATTTCATTACTCAGGAAGAATTTAGTAGAAAATATCCTTAGAAACTTCTTATCATTGACAGATGCCCCTTCAGGGAACTCCTGAGCTTCAAGATTCCTCTTCACTTCATGGAACCAAGGCTTTTCTTCTACTCCTTCAGTACCCACTTCATTGCAGTATGCAGTTTTATCAAATCGATCAATAGTAATTCTCGAAGCTTCATCCTCCCAACTGATTTCAAACATAGATGCCATGGTAGCTAATGCATCTGCCAACTGATTCTCTTCTCGTGGAATATGTCCAAAGGTAATATCTTCAAAGTACGGGATCAAAGACAACACATGCTCTCTGTATGGGATAAGATTAAGATGCCTGGTGTCCTAATCTCCTTTAACTTGGCTGACCACTTGGGCTGAATCTCCATACACATCCAAAAATTGGATCTTCATTTCAATAGAAACCTTGATACCCATGATGCACGCTTCATACTCATCCATATTATTGGTACATTTAAAACAAAGCTTTGCAGTAACTGGTGTATAACAAACTTTAGGAGAGATCATCACAACACCAACACCATTACCAAGTGCATTAGAAGCTCCATCAAAAACCATAGTCCATCGGGATCCTTGTCCAGGTCCTTCATATTGTCTAGGTTCTTTAGTAACAATCATAATATCCTCATCTGGAAACTCAAAATTCATAGATTGGTAGTCATCCACTGCTTTATGAGCCAAATGGTCAGCTACTACACTTCCTTTGATTGCTTTCTGAGTAGTATACTGCATGTCATATTCTGTCAAGATCATTTGCCATCTTGCTATTCGTCCGGAGAGAGCAGGTTTCTCAAATATATACTTGATTGGATCCATTTTTGAAATCAATAAAGTGGTATGAGTCAACATATACTGTCTTAGTCGGCGAGCAGCCCATGCCAAAGCGCAACAAGTTTTCTCGAGCAGTGAGTATCTTGTTTCACAGTCGGTAAACTTTTTACTAAGGTAGCGTATTGCCTGCTCTTTTCGACCAGACTCGTCATGTTTCCCCAACACACACCCCATTAAGTTATCCAATACTGTCAATACATAATCAAAGGTCTTCCTTCAACTGGTGGCACCAATATGGGAGGTTCCTGTAAGTACCTTTTAATTTCATCAAAAGTTGTCTGACATTCATCATTCCATTCCAATACTTGATTTTTCTTCAACAACTTGAAAATTGGTTCACAAGTAGCAGTCAACTGGAAAATAAATCTTGCAATGTAATTTAGTCGTCCTAGGAAACCTCTAACTTCTTTCTCAGTACGAGGAGCATGCATCTCTTGTATAGCTTTTACCTTTGATGGATCTACTTCAATACCTTTACCACTAACAATAAAACCCAGAAGTTTACCAGATCTAACTCCGAAAGTGCATTTGTTTGGATTTAACCTCAACTTGTATTTCTTCAACCTCTCAAACAACTTGTGCAGGTGATCAAGGTGCTCTTCTTCATTCTGAGATCTGGCTATCATATCATCCACATATACCTCTATCTCATGGTGAATCATATCATGGAACAAAGCTACCATAGCACGCTGATATGTTGTCCCAGCATTCTTCAAACCAAATGGCATTACCTTATAGCAGAAAGTGCCCCATTGTGTAACAAATGTAGTCTTCTCCATGTCTTTAGGTGCCATCTTGATCTGATTATACCCAGAGAAACCATCCATAAAAGAGAATACCTTATGTTGAGCAATGTTGTCTACCAGAACATCAATATGTGGAAGTGGAAAAGCATCTTTAGGGCTGGCTCTATTTAAGTCTCTGTAATCTACACACATACGTACTTTACCATCTTTCTTAGGCACCGGCACCACGTTTGCAACCCATTGTGGATAAGAAGTAACAGCTAAAAATCCTGAATTGAATTGTTTCATCACCTCTGCCTTAATCTTTTCTGACATATCAGGACGCATACGACGAACTTTCTGCTTTATCGAACGACAATCCTCTTTTACTGATAGACAGTGAACAATAATATATGTATCCAAACCCGGCATATCTTCATAAGACCAAGCAAAAACTTCCACATAGTCATGTAACATCTGAATCAACCTATTATTGATACCATCTTCTAGTTCAGCACCTATCTTGATTTCTTTCCTGTTTTCCTCGGTTCCTTAGTTCACGACTTCAATTGGTTCCTCATGTGGTTGTATAGTTTTCTCTTCTTGTTGTAGTAATCTAGCCAACTCTATAGGTACTTCACAATCTTCCTCCTTTCCATCCTCGGCTTGATAGATCGGATTTTCGAAGTCATAATTGGCAATAGCAGAATTGTTATCAATAGGATCCAGAGTGGATGAATATTCCTGACTAAAGGAGATAGGAATAACGTCTTCAGCCTTCCAATTATTGAGTTCATCCCCCATGGTAGGGAAAATCCAATTTTCCAGGTTGTAACCTTCATCATAATCTTCCACAACATTGACTTGGTCCTTTATGATTCCTCCATGAGTGATACGAGCAGCACGAGCACGACGAACAGCCTTCTGAGATTCTGCAGTAAAACCCAAACCAAACTTGTCAGACTTGTAAGGAATGTCAGGAAGCTGACCCCAAATAGTACAACCACCTTCTTCAACCACAACTCTAGCATCTTTGAGGGAGGCCATTGTAGGAGGCACTCTAGTAATCACAGGAACTCTTTTAACAACAGGGGGAGCTTCAGTAGCAGGAACGACCCAAGGAACTACTTCAAATATTTGGCAAGGAGTCACAACAAATTCACCTTCCATCTCAACATATTTAAGAGTGTTCACATGACTGACCATGTATTCTTCTTCACTATAAACAGTGACAATCTTTCCTTTCACCGGATATTTCAACTTCTGATGTAAAATGGAAGTCACAACACCTTCCCCATGGATCCAGGGGCGCCCAAGAAAACAGGAGTACGCAGGACGAATATCCATCACATGGAAAGTGGAATCAAAAACTTGAGAGCCTATTTTAACTGGAAGATCCACCTCTCCATGCACCATTCTTCTTGAACCATCAAAGGACCTCACCACCATATTACTTGGTCTTAACACTACATCATTCAAATTGAGTTTGTCTAGAACCTCCTTAGGTAATACATTTAATGAAGAACCATTATCCACCAATACATGAGACAAAGTAGTGCCCCTACACTCAACGGAGACGTGCAGAGCTCTATTATGGTTTATGCCGGCAGGAGTCAAATCAGCATCATTAAAACCCAAACCATTATCACTAGTTAGATGAGCAACACAATTTTCAAATTGGTCCACAGAGATTTCATGTGGTACATGAGAGTCGCTCCCCGGATTTCCATCCTGGTACAAACGCGAAAGTGGCGCGGAAGAGAGGTAGAGTCGCCAGCCAGGCATTTTTATCCTGAAGGAACGGGAATGGTAATGCTGCACAAACCAGAAGAAAAGAAGAGGAAGGACACGGGTCCTGCGAACCAAAGAGACTGAGTTCGGGAGTCGGTTACGACATGGGAAGGTATTAGTACCCCAGATCGTCCGCCGTACCCGACGGGATCCACGCTTGCATAGAAATCTATTTCAAAGGGTGAAGAAATGAAAGCTGCTGCAAAACTGAAACTGAAACTGGAGAAAAGAAAAGAAAGGGAGAAAATGTAGGAAAAATAAAAGAGTGTGCTCGAACGGGCCCTACCCCACTGCCTACGTACCTCATCTGGACAATGGGGATCAGAGTCGTCGTAGTTCCCCTAAATAGGGGTGGAAAATATTGCTTGTGTCTTAAGGCTTGAACTGCCTATGTCAATGCTCAGGTGTTGCAGGCTCGAACAACGAGTGCGTTACCGTCTTGCAAAATGACAAGTAGGAGCAAGTTCGTACGTAAGGAGTGAGTGGGATGAGAAACGAAGTCCCGAAGGAGAGATGCTTATTGTTTGTCCAGTGTTTTTTTATGAGTTTTCTATGAGTGTGGCACAAGGAAGTGAACTCAAGCTCTTTTCCATGGAATGTGTACTTTCTACTACATTCCAAGATGGAATAATAGAACAAGCACACTCAAGTAAGGAGAAGATCCCCAAAACTTGGTTCCAGAGATTAGGGCCTAAGCTCACTAACTCGTTGAATTTATTAAGTGTTTTTTGTAATTTTTGAAGAAGTGTGTTTTATGATTTTCTTGATGAAGATGGTCTCATGATCAGACTTGTGCATCATGACAGACAAGCTTGTACTATCCCAAGATTGGAAGACTACAAGTGCTCTATGGAATAAGGCTATTGCACAGGAGACCATTTCAATCCTTATTAAATGTTTTTATGCTTTTTGTTTTGAGATGAGAAGAGAAGAGAACCAAAGATTTTAAAGGTAAAAATCTAATGGGGGGACTAACAAATCCTAATGTTAGCATGCAAGGGATTCCTAAGGTTAGTGTGGCTTACTATCCTAAAGAAGGAAGAGATAAGAAGAGAAAGAGGAGAATGAAGAAGAGAAGAAGAAAAAAAGGATGGCCTAAGCACATCAAATACAAATAATAAAATATCATGAAAAGAGAAGAGATAAGGATTGGAGATTTGGGAATCACATCCATATCTCTCACTTACCAGAGCCCCTGAAATGGTTAGAAGTATAAGCAAGTAACATGAAAATAAAACCAAATGAAACAAAAGATGAGCATAAGATCAAGCCAAAGTATCACAACCAGAATTGAAACCTCAATTACCAATGTCAAGATCAAACACACAACACAAAAATGAGAAATGGATTGAACAGTTCAACATAAAGCATTATAGATTATCATGACAAAACAAAACAAATATGAGATAACACAAAGTATACAAAGAAAACAAATATAACACACCTCAAGACCAGAACCCTAACATGTCAAGAATGTGCCTAATCATCACAAGAGATTAATAATAGAAGCATATAAACTTAAACACCATCAACATGAGAAGCAAATAAGCATAAGAAGTGAGGTGAACTTGTACACAAGTGAATGAACTTCAAAGGCAAGCAACCACAAAATTTATCAAAGTACAAACATCAATCAAAGACCAGAAGGGTATCCTCATCCTAAATGGGCTCTAAACAACCTAAGGGAGTTGGCACAAGTTCCCTCCCAACCTAAGGACTAAACATATGACCAAAAAGGATGCAAAAGAAGATAAGCAAAGAACAAAATTCAAATCAAATCAAGCATTCATCCAAAAATTCCACAAATTTTCACAAAGACTCTTCAAACATCTAATATTAGCATGCCAAAAGAATAGGATCAAAATCAGAAGCTAAGTAGGTCAAATATGTGCGTAAACATGGATTAGGGTTATGAAACTTCATGCACAAGTTAAAGACCAAAAATAGTCAAGCAAATTTCTAAAAATCAGAAGAAAAATCACCAACAAACTACACTTCAATGTGAATCCAGAGCAAACTAATCAATTCAAAATTCAAATTAATGATCAAGATATAAATTCTACAAAACAGCATGTATTTAAAATGAAATAAAAGCAATTAATAAAAACAAAAATTAATTCCAGCGTGGAAAATGAAAATAAATTGAAAATAAAAATATTATTAATTAAAGAAAACTCAAAATATCATTCATGAATTCTTTTGGAATTTTTATAAACCTATAACTATTTTAATTAATTGAAAATCAAACTGAAATAAAATAAAAATAATAAAATGAATGAAAAAGGCCAGGGGTGTAAACAACAAGGAAATTAGTTCAAAATCAATGGGCTGAGAGAGGGAGGGTGTGCGAATAGCAAACAAGGCCCAATGGATTCTCAGTCAAACAAAAATTAGAAAGTACGCACATCTAAAGGCTCACAAACAAAGTAATCAGATCCAAGGGCTTGTGTGTGAAATCAGCATGACTTGGTGGTAAGCAGATCCAACGCATCACATTTAAACTCACTAATTAAATGAAATATGATGGCTATGTTTTAAAGTTATTAAAATCCTGATTAATTAAATTAATAAAACATAATTAAAATAATTAATCACGATCCAACGGCCAGGATCAAATCTGGAAACGCATAAACCCTAATTAACCCTAAGATAAACCCTACTGCCCGGAGAAGCGCCGATCATCTTCTCCGGCCAACCAAAAGTTGCAGAAACGCATCCCTCAACCAAATCACACAAATCATACATCAAAACAAACCTCACATCATGTACATCACGAATATGGCATCAAAAATCATTTATCTACCACACACAAACCAAATCGAAGAAGATAAGTTTGGATCTAAAACTTTCAGATCCTCAGTTTGACCTCATTTCAGGATCATTTCAAAAACAAAATACATCATCAGACTCAGGGAAACACGCAGATCACAATGCACACAAGAGAATTCAAATGCAGGATGATGAATTTTGGAGCATACCTGAGTTTGCAGATCTTCAAATTTCACCAAGAAAACCAATCCCCAGCTCCAGATGAACTTCTTGTGACCTCTATTCACAAAATAAATGTGAAGGAAACCTTAGAACATCTTGAATCTTGCTCTTCTAATGAAACTGAGCTGAGATTAGACTGATGCAAAAACTCTTCTATAGCTCAAAGTAAGGATTGATCTCTGATCTATGAAGCTCCAAGAAGAAGAATATGAAGTTTGTTTGGTGAATGGGTGTATGGATGAGGAGATTCGAAGGAAAATGCAGTGTGAGAAAGAACATGAGAATGAGCAAATGGTGTGGATCTGAGGTGAAATGAAACCCTAGCAACTTATATAGGGTGCATGCTTTCAGTGTTTTGAATTGTGAAGAGAATGCACGTGAGGATAGTGAGGGAAGAGTGATTTTGCCAATTTGCAAAAGTTATGAGATGGGGTGATTTTCTCGTGTTATCCCTCCACTCTTTGCACATGCTGATCCACTTTGATTTGTTCATTCACTCTCTATTTAATCCTGGCCCTTGGTTGTTTGGTTCATGCTTTCCTTATGATCATGCATTTTTGCAACTTGTGAAATATCTCACATTCCATGCACGATTTCTTTTATTTCTCTTGAGCCAAATGCTTATTAAGTCATGAATAATGCTGTAGTGACCTTACTTTGCACATAAAACAGCTTGGAATTGAGATACATGAGTTTTTGCTCTTGGTGGAAACTTGAATTTTAAGGTAAACCCTAAAAAATAAGTGAACTTCCAAAGACCATAACTTTTGATCCATGAAGGCTATGAAAATGCACTTATACTTTCTAAAAATGGGAGAACATACCCTACAACTTTCATGTTTGTTGGAAATTCATTTGAGATCATTTTCATCATGAAAGAGGCCATTGAAAATTAGGGCAAAAGTTGCCAAAAATGGAAACTTCTAACACAAGCCATATGCCAAAAATGGAAAGTTCTTCAAAACCCCTTGATTCTTGATCTTTGACTTTGCCAAACCTCTTCTAAGGTCTTAAGGACATCCCTTGACTTGAAACATGGGGTTGGACCCCTTGAATTCTCACAGTTGACTTTTAAAATGCACAGTTGACCAATTTCTTCTTATGCAAGCAACTGATGAAATAACTGCCTTCCACAAGGAATTTTCTCACCAAATTTTATCCATAGGAACCTCTTATCATATGAAGAACTTTTCCCAGATGAAATGGCCAAAGTCACAAATAATTCCTGCTTGAAAGTGAAACTCTAATTTGGGAACCATTATGTAGGAGCTTGCCCTAGCTTGGATTCTCTGATCATCTCCCAACCTCCTGGGCTCTTGTAAAGGATCTTGAACTTGTGAATGTCATGTAGCCTCTTCATGGGACTTGGACAAGTCCACTTGGCCTCTTGCTATAGCTTGTAATGCCTCAAATCCACCAATGGTTGATCATATGCCTAATGCTAGAACATGAGAATGTTATGCTTTACTTTTCCATGCAAAGATGCCAAAGACATGATATGCTCATGATGATTATGATATGATGATGATGATAAAATAGAAGAGGGAAAATTTGGGGTGTTACAGCTGCCCCTATTCAAGCAACTGTTAATCTGAAAAGGACGGTAGCACGGGTTATCGGCCGCTCAAGATGAACTGTGGTTGAATACCAAGAAAACCTGAAATTTGCACTCTGATGGAGAATGCAAGCAAAGGGAAATAAACCCAACGAAATGACGTTTTGGTGACTGAAGTGGGGAAAAAAGCAGACGAGCTCCTTCCAAGCTGAATTGGCACTTCGGATAGGTAAACTTAGACAGACGAGTCTTCTTCGAACAAACCCGTTACGCCAGGTGCTGGACATACGAGCCCTCTTCAAGTAAACCTGTTACGCCAGGAACTGGACATACGAGCCCTCTTCATACACTTTGCAAAAATATATGACTTGAGACAGACGAATCCCCTTCGGATAAACCTGTCACGCTAGGACCGGTGATGCACTTAAGTCTGTGGGATAGACATGCATAATCAGGATAGACGAATCCTCTTCATATATTCTCCGCAGATATATGGTCTAAGACAAACGAGCCTTCTTCGAGCAAACCTGTTATGCCAGGTGCAACAATAGAATTGGGCGAACCCTCCTCACAAATCTTTCATAGATAAGTGGTGTCTGAGACAGACGAGCCTCCTTCGGATAACCTGTTATGCCAGGACCGGTAACCATTTTGACGTTTAATCCCACCGTCAGGTCTTCAAACCTCTTCAACACAGACGAGTATTGGATGATCATCAAGAGAACACAAACAAGTGCCATAAGTCAATGATATAAACGAATATCAGGCGATGATTTAAGAGACGCAGACAAGCACTTCAGGCGATAATACAGACGAATATCAGCCACTGATACAGACGAATACCAGAAACCCAACACAGACGAGCATTTGGAGTAGCAATACAGACAAGTATCGGAGATCCAACACAAACGAGCATTTGGAGTAGCAATACAGAAGAGTACTGGAGTGATTATCAAATCAATGCATATGGATATAAGCTAACACAGACGAGTGTGACGGATGATACAGACGAGTATCCAAACAATACAAACGAGCTTCAAGCAGATAACAAACACAGACGAGCATTGGAGAACGCCTACGAGCATCACATAAGTTCCAACACATACGAGTGCTGAGCACCAAATGGATGTTATACACAGATGAGTGTTGGGAAGTGCAGACGAGCAACAACAACTAACAACCATGGGCAACTGCTGGGGAAAGCAAACGAGCAATAACAAAGCATGAACACAGACGAGTGTTGGGGTGATGCTGACGAGCAACTACCAAACACCAAACACAGACGAGCGTTGGGAAATGTAGATGAGCAACAAACAGATACCAAACATAGAGAGCGTTGGGAAATGCAGACGAGCAACAAACAGAGCATGATTGGCAACAAGAATCACAACTCTGCAGGGGAGAACCAGGTCAAGAGGCTTTAACAATGCCTAATTCTGATTGGGGGTGGATAATTGTTTGTGTCATCACATTAGCCAAAAATAAATTGGCGACTTCTTTGGGGAATATTTCAACGACGGGAGTGAATCCCTAATCCTGAAACTCTATGGAATAACCATCTTCAGACTTGGCTGGGGAAGATGCTTGGTTAAATAACCCTTGCTGGGGAGGGAATTCTGACAATTCTGACTCTATGGGGAAGCAAGGCCTTCAGCTTCCTGCTGGGAATACTTTGTTGTGGAAAGACGAATCCACTTGGGGATGAAAGCTTCTTCAATTAGCCTTGGAGTTCTGCTAGAGATTCCACCTGTTCTAACTCAGCTGGGGAAAATTCTGCTTGGGGAAATATGATACCATCCTGCAAAACCTGCAACAATAGAATACACATATGTGCCCCGGGGACTTCATGGTATGATATGTTCATCCATCGTCACCCGACACACAAAGATGGTTTTTAAATGTTTCCCTGCAATGTCATTTTTTTAGAGAAAACACCATGTTTCAAATGCAATGTTCTTTTTTGCCAAAAACTCAGGACATTTTTGCAAACAAAATAAACACAACACATCTTTTTTTGACTGAATATTCATTTATTGAGAGCCCTCTAAATAGGCAAAGTTTTTACATCAAGAAGCAACCACCTGGAAAGAGGTAGTTACCATAAAATTGAGAAAATAAACTATCCTAATGGCAATGTGCACGGAATTCCAATGAGTTTCCTTCTTGCTATGACCAGCATATCTTCAAAACTTTCCGTTCTTGCCTTTACTTTCTGAAAAAGATGAGGGGACTGATTCCTATCCTTCTGATATTGTCAGGCTGTGCGAAACGGTGATTTGGTTCAGATTACCTGGATCGCAGTTGTTCGCTTATTCCCTTGTTTTGCGTGGATCGCCCTTTCGGGTTTTCAATCCACCGGGATACCCTTTTTTGCCTGAGTTATCCGATGAGGCTTTTCAACTCAACGGGTGTACATTTTTTTATTTGTTTTCCCTAACTTTTGCCCAAGCTTTTTATTCTGTTTTTAGCTCGCCGGGATGCCCTTTTCTTGCCTGGACTTTAATTCTGTTTTTGTGTCCAGCGGGTCTTTGTATGCGAAGTATTTTTTAACTGCATCCGATTTAACAGGAGACTGGAAATCTTCTCCGTCCATAGTAGTGAGCATCAGTGCTCCACCTGAGAAAATTTTCTTCACTATGAACGGGCCTTCGTAATTTGGGGTCCACTTGCCCCTGTGATCTGAACCTGGAGGAACGATCCTCTTGAGCCCAAGCTCGCCCACTTGATACTCCCGAGTACGTACTCGTTGGTCGAAAGCTCGCTTCATTCTCCTTTGATAAAGCTGACCATGACAGATAGCTGCTAATCTCTTTTCCTCAATTAGACATAGTTGATTGTATTGAGCACGTACGCACTCAGCCTCATCAAGCTTCACATCCATCATCACTCGCAATGAAAGAATTTCCACCTCAACAGGCAAGACTGCCTCCATGCCATATACCAATGAGAAAGGAGTTGCCCCGGTTGACGTCCTGACTGATGTTTCGGTACCCATGCAACGCAAATGGTAAAATCTCATGCCAA
The DNA here is from genome assembly GCA_963966055.1 of Lathyrus aphaca. Lineage (NCBI taxonomy): Eukaryota > Viridiplantae > Streptophyta > Magnoliopsida > Fabales > Fabaceae > Lathyrus > Lathyrus aphaca. The sequence goes on along the minus strand of OZ014523.1, from coordinate 338,190,943 downwards.
TCCTTGTAAGTGACAACCATCTTTTGCACAATCTTCTTAATATTCTTATTTGCCGCCTCCACCGCACCGTTCATCTTTGGTCAGTAAGGAGAATAATTATGATGTTGAATCTGGAAATCCCGGCACAATTCTGCCATCATCTTGTTATTCAAATTAGAACCATTGTCAGTAATGATTCGCTCGGGCACTCTATATCTGCAAATAATGTCTCTTTTCAAAAATATGGCTACCACTTGACGAGTGACATTGGCATAAGACGCTGCTTCAACCCACTTAGTGAAGTAATCAATCGCGACCAAAATGAAACGATGATCGTTTGAAGCAGTAGGCTCTATTTTCCCGATCATGTCAATGCCCCACATAGAAAAGGGCCAAGGAAATGACATGACATTGAGCGAGCTGGGAGGAACATGCACCTTGTTTGCATAAATCTGGCACTTCTGGGACTTACGGGCGTACGAACAACAGTCTGCATCCATTGTTATCCAATAGTACCCCGATCTCAACAACTTCTTAGCCATTGCATGTCCTCCTGCATGAGTATCGAAAGATCCCTTGTGGACTTCTTGCATTAACAAGCTTGCTTCGTGTCTATCCACGCATCTGAGCAAGACCATGTCAAAGTTCCTCTTATACAAAACCCCATATGTATTCAAGAAGAAGCTAGCAGCAAGTCATCTTAAGGTCTTCTTGTCGTTGGATGATGCCCCAGCTGGGTATTCTTGTTTTTCCAGGAAGATCTTGATATCAAAGTACCAAGGTTTCTCATCAAACACTGCGTCTACAGAGAAAGCATAAGCTGGTGCGTCGAGCCGGGAAATGTCAATCATGGGCACATAATTCCTTCACAAGACTTTGATGGACGAAGAAAGAGTAGCCAATGCATCGGCAAATTGATTCTCATCTCGTGGTATATACTGAAGCTTAACCGTTGTAAAGAACGTCAACAGTCTTCTGGCATAGACCCTATAAGGAACTAAGTGTTCTTGATGTGTATACCACTTGCCGGTAATCTGATTGATAACGAGGGCTGAATCTCCAAATATATCGAGGGTCTTAATCCGAAGATTAATAGCCTCCTCTATTCCCATTATGCATGCCTCGTATTCCGCTTCATTGTTGGTGCAACCAAAAGTAATTCTGGCAGCGAAGGGAAAGTGAACACCTTCAGGAGTGATAAGAACAGCACCAACTCCACGTCCGTTGATATTGACTGCCCCATCAAACATCAACTTCCATTTGGATTCAGGGTCTTGCCCCTCCTCCGGAAGTGGTTCCTCGCAATCTTTTGCTTTGAGGTACATGATGTCCTCATCAGGGAAATCAAATTTCATTGGCTGATAATCGTCTTCAAGAGGTTGTTGTGCAAGATAATCTGACCATACACTTCCTTTGATGGCTTTCTGGGAAGTATATTGTATATCATACTCTGTTAAGATCATTTGCCTCCTTGCAACCCTTCCGGTTAACGCTGGTTTCTCGAAAATATACTTGACAGGGTCCATTTTTTAGATTAGCAGTGTGGTATGGGTCAACATATACTATCTCAGTCGGCGAGCAGCCCATACCAAAGCACATCAAGTTTTCTCGAGCAGTGAGTAACGGGATTCACAGTCGGTAAACTTTTTGCTAAAGTAGTAAATAGCATACTCTTTTCGACCGGACTCGTCATGTTGGCCAAGAACACACCCCATCGACCCCTCTAGCACAGTCAAGTACATGATAAGTGGCCGTCCTGGAACTGGAGGCATTAGAATTGGAGGTGTCTGCAAATATTCTTTTATCTTGTCAAAGGTTCTTTGACAGTCCTCATTCCACCTGACCGTTTGTTCTTTTCTCAACAATTTGAATATTGGCTCACATGTGGCAGTTAAATGAGATATGAACCGTGAAATGTAGTTCAATCTCCCTAAAAACCCGCGCACTTCTTTTTCTATTTTCGGTGTAGGCATATCTTGTATTGCTTTTACTTTTGCAGGATCCACCTCGATTCCTTTCTGGCTAACAATAAAACCCAGCAATTTTCCGGAATGCACTCCGAAAGTACACTTGTTTGGATTTAACCTCAGCTTATACTTTATCAATCTATCAAACAACTTTTTGAGATTGACCAGATGCTCCTCTTCATCCCGGGACTTGGCAATCATGTCGTCCACATAGCATTCAATTTCCTTGTGTATCATGTCGTGGAACAATGTGACCATAGTCCGCTGGTATATTGCCCCGACGTTCTTCAACCCAAAGGGCATAACCTTGTAACAGAATGTACCCCAAGGAGTAATGAACGTTGTTTTTTCCATGTCTTCCGGTGCCATTTTGATCTGATTATACCCGGAGAAGCCATCCATGAAAGAAAATACCGAGAATTGAGCGGTGTTATCTACCAGCACATCAATGTGTGGTAATGGAAAGTCATCCTTCGGACTCGCTCTGTTTAGATCCCGATAATCAACGCATATCCGAACTTTGCCGTCTTTCTTTGGTACAGGCACAATATTAGCCACCCAAGGTGGGTAACTAGTTACGGTAAGGAATCCAGCGTCCCACTGCTTCTGAACTTCCTCCTTGATCTTCATCACCATATCAGGATGAGTTCTTCTCAGCTTCTGTTTCACGGGAGGACAGTCTTCTCTTAGTGGAAGCTTGTGCACAACAATGTCAGTATCTAGCCCTGGTGTATCATGATACGACCAGGCGAAGATGTCCACATATTCACGTAGCATACCAATCAACTCCTTCTTTACCTCGGACTGCAGGCTGGCCCCAATCTTTATCTCTCTCTTTACATCTTCAGTCCCGATGTTGATGATCTCTAATTCTTCCTGATGAGGTTGAATGACCCTTTCCTCTTGTTTCAACAATCTGACCAATTCTTCCGGGAGTTCACAGTCTTCCTCAACCCCTTCATCAGCTTGGTAGATGGGATTGTCGAAGTCATGCGTGGTCATAGCAGGAACGTTATCACTAGAATCTGAATGATCAACACTGCACAGATGATGTGCTTATTTCAGAATCTGTTCTTTTTTAAAAGAGACGCAAACACACAAACACAAAAAAGGAAAAACATTGCCATTTTATTTTTTTGTGAAAAATTTTAAAACGAAAGAAAGAGAACAAAAATTTGCTTGAAAAATGTCCTTTATTTCATGGAAAAAGTAAATGCATTAAAAGCATGGTGGCCCTAAAAATGGATCCGTGCACCTTGGGCAGAGTGCAGGATTGACATGCAGCATGATAAAAAGAAACAAGTAAATTACTTTGATTGCCAAGTAACTTGAACGAAATCCTCGGCAGACCAGTTCCGGAGCTCCTCCCTAGGTGCACATGGGTGAATCCAGCTATCCCAATCGCAGTCACTATCCCCTTCTTCACTTGTTGCACAGATGTTGTTATGATCGAGCATTCCGGCGCTTGTGAAAGTTATGACCTTACCACCCTGAGGCCAGTTGGACCCACCAGGCAGGTAACCAAGACCGAACTTGTCATCCTTCTTTTCCAACTCTAGCAACTTGCCCCAGCCCTGGGCGCTTCCGGATTGGACCACTTCTTTGGCTTGCTTGTAGGAGTAGATAGAAGTCCCTTCCTTCTCGTTGTTCCGATCTGTTGGAGCCAAAGTACTAACATTGACTGCTTCAAAAGCTTGACACAACGTTTCATGAATTTCCCCGTCCATTTCTACGTATTTGAAAGTTGACAGGTGACTCACAAAAATGTATTCTTCTCCACATACAGTGATCACCTGACCATCTACCACATACTTCAGTTTCTGATGCAACGTGGATCTCACTGCGCCTGCAGCATGGATCCAGGGACGTCCTAGCAAGCAACTATAAGCAGGTTGAATATCCATGACATAAAATGTGATCTTGAACACTTGGGACCCAATCTTCACAGGTAGCTCAACCTCCCCATACACAGACCTCCGGGACCCATCAAAGGCTTTCACAATTAAATCACTGGGTCTTAACACAATGTCATCAATATTCAACTTCATCGAGGCCTTCTTAGGGAGCACATTGAGAGAAGAGCCTGTATCAACCAGGACATGTGACAGGACAACACCCTTACACTCCATGGTGTTGTGCAGGGCCTTGTTGTGATTGCGGCCTTCAGAAGTAAGATCTTTGTCCGTGAATCTTAAACCATGACTAGCATTTACGTTGCCTACCACAGCCTCCACCTGATTAACCGTTATCTCTTGTGGTACATATGCCATCTGTAAGACTTTCAATAAAGCTTCTCTATGAGCTGGAGAGCACATCAACAAGGACAAAATAGATATTTTGGACGGAGTTTGATTCAGCTGTTCAACTACCTTGTAGTCGCTTTTCTTTATTATCCTCATAAACTCCTCAACTTCATTTTCAAAAGTGCCTTGCCCGGCAGCAGGAGTTGTTACTTCTTCGGTCGCTGTCTGTTTACCTTTAGCCTTTGCAGCAGCTTCAACTTCAGGATCCCCTCTTAGAATTTGAGGAGTAAAAAGACGCCCACTTCTTGTAAATCCACTGACTCCTCCGACATCACCACAGTCGGGTCAATTGTCACTGCTTTACTTTCCACCTTCTGACCTTCCACATACACATCCGAGCCATAGTGCCACGGGATGGCCTTGTCATCAACATAAGGAACTGGTCCTGGAACAGTAATGGTAACAGGACTAACCTCTAGAACATAGATAGTCACAGGCTCTCTCCAGACAGGAACCTCAGCAGGATCAAAGTAAATTGTTATGGTAGACACACAATTGTTTCTATCATCAACCTTATCAAACTATAGCGACCCCTCGTCAATCAGATACTGTAGTCCAACTTTCAAGTCCTCACAACCATTAAATGAACTCAAACACTCTTCACAGTCATGACCACACCCTGGGAATACCTTCCCTTTCAACAGTCTATCTTTTACTACCAGCAATGAAGTCTTCACTTCTTCCACATTCAAAATCAAGCTTAACCTCTCGCCACCGTCAACAACATTTATCCGTTCCCCTCTGTGGTTCGGAATGGGATTTGATGTAACATTCAGAGGCAGTGTGAAGTTGATCGCCTTTGAATCAATCAAGTCTTGAACCTTATGTTGTAATGCCCTGTACTTCTCTATTGAGTGCCCAGGAGCTCCTGAATGAAATGCGCATCTTGCATTAGCATCATACCCCACTGGAAGCTCTCCAGGTGGAGGTGGTGCTAATGTCCTCAATTGAACCAGGTTCAAATCTAACAACCTTTGAAGTAGTGCCGTGTATGTCATTGGAATGGCTTCCAGCAACCTGTTAGCTGGACGAGCTTGTCTCTGTTGATAGGGTCTTTGCTGATAATTATTGCGTTGCGGCTGTTGTTGTTGTTGCTGTTGTGGTTGAGTTTGTTGCACAAGACTTGAGGGAATAGTGACAGGTGCAACTTGCTCATAAGATCCTCTGTACCCCCGGCCCCTGCCTCGGCCGTACACAACATTAGTTTCTCCCTCCCTTCTTCTTGGAGGTCCATTAAAAGCTTTTCTCACACCGCTTGAGCTACCTGTACCAGTGTCTTGAATCTTCCCCATCTTCAAAAGAGTTTCAACCCTCTCTCCTGCTATCACAATGTCATTGAACTTTGTTGCTGAACAAGACGCCAGCCTCTCAATAAACACCCCTTGTAGTGTTCCCATGAACATGTCTGCCATTTCATTTTCCAACAAGGGAGGTTGTACTCTAGCAGCAAGCTGACGCCACCTCTGAGCGTACTCCTTGAACCCTTCTTTAGCATTCTGAGACATGGTCTGCAGCTGGGTATGATTTGGAGCCATATCCAAATTGTACTGATACTGTTTCATAAACGCCTCAGCTAAATCCTTCCAGCTTCGAATACTGACCCTGCTCAGCTTCATGTACCATTCCAAGGAAGCTCCTACAAGACTATCCTGGAAATAATACATCCACAGCTTCTCATCATCTGTATGTGCAGCAATCCTTCCCACAAAAGACTGCAGGTGAATTTTCGGGCACGCCGTACCGTTGTACTTATCAAAAGTAGGGAATTTGAACTTGTAGGGAATTCTAACCCCTGGCACCAAGCCCAAGTCAGTGATATCAAACCCCAGAGAACTCTGAGATTGAATGGCACGGATCTGCTCAGCCATCTCTTTGAACTTTTTATTCATGTCAATTCCTTGGCCTTCTGCCTCATCCATCAAAGTAAATTGTTCATCCTGCCCATCCATTTGTACATTATTCACTCCATCATTGACAATAGTAACCCCTGGTTGCACCACAGGGATCTCTACGTGACAGGCGCCAGCCCCATTGCGATTACCTCCATCTGCTGCCCCATTGTTCCTGGCCTGATTGTTTTCCACCATCTCGCGCAAGCGCTCCTGCGTTTGACCCATCCCAGCCATGAGGGTCATGAAGTTATCCATCCTTGTCCTTAAGTCAGCCAGATCTTCTTGCATCTGATCCATTGCTCTTTCTCTATTTACTCTTGTAGGATATCTGTGCACCGTTGGCTGTTCTCGAACCTTCCTGGGAGCTATAGTGCCTGAAAGGACATAAACGTTAGAAAACTAATGAACTACCTGCAAAACAGCAAACACGTTTTATGCATGTAATGTAACTATTCATGTTTCCAAGTCCAGGCATTTGTATGCCCCACTTCTGGTATTTGCTCCAGATAGCCTCTTTGAGCATTAATTTCCAGACTCTCCCTTTGAAGAGTGTTCAGATCTCAGCAGTCTCAAACAAACAAGCTTTGCGTACTCAGAAATGGCAACTGGAATTTAACATTGCATAACATGGATAACCCACTGCAGTCAAAGTTAGAGCACAAACAAATTCCCCGGAGGGTTACAAGTCAATACATGAATAAAGAAAAATAAAGCAAGACTCCTACAACAAGCCTGTAGGTAGCCTGGACAACAATAAACTAAAACCCTAGGCTAAAGGAAAGACTCAGGTTCTTCTTCTGTAGCCATCACTTCTGCCTGGTTCTTCTTCACGCCTGCTCTCAGCTTAAACTCTGCAATCTCTTTTAATGCCTCCTCCAAGGCCATCTGGCTCTGTACCAATTGTTGAGTCTTTTCCCTTCGTACTTTGTGAACATGTTCTACTTCTTCTTTCTTGAAGGCCATATGTACCTCGAAAAACTCTTCCTTTTCTTTGTACTTCTTCTTCTCTTGTTCCCTTTGGCCCTGTAACCAAACAATAGACTGGCGAGCTTCTTTAAGAGTCTTCAAAGTCTTCTTACGCTCCGCTTCTCTTTTTGATTCCATTAGACCCAATCTCTGAAAATGAGCTTCTCTTCCAGCAAACTCCTTTTCTTTAGCTTCTAAGGTGACCTGCATCTTCTGTAGCTTTTCCTCCACTTCATTCTTAGTACGATTAGCAAGGTGGTACAAGTTAACCATTTCAGCATTCTCTATCCGGACCTCTTGCAACTGAGCTTCCAACTTCTTATACTCTTCAAGAGAAACAGTATTCTGACATGGCACTTCTTTGGGATACAATGGAGCTTCCACTGAAAATGGAATGAGCAACTCCTCTACACGCTTCTTCAACCATGTAGAAAAAGGAGGGTATGTCTTGGGATCCACCCTTCCAAAATCCTTCTTTCCTCTCTTCACCCTGTGAGCCCAAGCCTGAGATTCTTGTATGACTAATTCTTTGTTTCCCTCCACAGAAAATTACAAAGACTCAGCAAAATCTTCCATACTTGGTGGATCCCTTAGAGGATAGCCAAATTGTTTCTTGGCTAAGACTGGATGGTAACTAATCACACCCTTTCTTCCTAGCAAAGGCACACTAGCAAAACTCCCACAACTAACCAGTTACTCCTTTCCCAACAAATCCCTGTTATAACCCCCAAGTTATATCCTCAGAAGTTAGTCCCATTAGCCTCCTGGACCACCTCCATTCATCTCTCATCTCTTTGAAAGGGCCTGACTTTGGTAATTGCTTAGCAAACTAATCAGCAAATAATGGAGCACAACAACCCACTGGTCCACCTCTGCCTTTCTCATTCCGGTAATGGACATTGTAGTAGAAATCTCCCAACATGGTTGGTACATGATTACCTTTAGCAAAAATGGAGAACACCTCCAAACTCACAAACTCCTTCTCTCCCGGGAAAAGACTAGATCCATATACCATCAGGGCCACCACAGCACCAAAATCTCCCCACTTACTCTCTTTGGCATACTCTTCAGCTTCTGGTATCAGCACATCCCAGGGAAGTCCTCTGCCCTCACTTTCCTTCAAAGCTTTCTTAACCTTAGCAACTGGTATACGACAGACTCTGGATATCTCTTCTTCCTTGAGAACTATCTCTGACCCATAGTAAGGCAAAGTATCTCTGACAGGAATACCCAAAATGCTAGAAATCTCCTCCAAGGTAGGAGCCAAGATATAATCTGGAAATACAAAACACCACAACAAGGGATCATAGAACTGAAGCAAAGTGTGCAAGCTATCCTTCTGGTCTACAGTAGGTTTATCCATGTACTTCAAAATCTGACCATACCTCTTTCTGAAGTTCCCTAAAACTTGATCATTCATCAACCCTGCTAGTCTCTGAACATTCTTGACTTCTGGTTGGAGAAAAGTGTAATGGAAATTTTTCTTTCTTGTAATTTTCTTAACTTCTGCCATCTGGAAAGCTTACAATTACCAGAACTGGGTGCTAAACTGTAAAACAACACCAGAAAATGGAAACACAAATAGTTAATGCGAGTATGATGCGATGCAAATGCAATGCAGGCATATGATTAATCTGGGACCATCTGGATACTAGATATTAGGACCCCAAGTAACTGAAAACCAAGATTCTCTGAGCCATAACCATCTGATAGAAACCCTAAGAACCAAAAGATCAAGAAATCCAGAACCATAATGACCAAATCATAACAGAAACCACACTGATAATGAGGGTATGTAGAGGTCAATGGTTCCTGCAAACCTGTAAACCCCCCCCCCCAATCTCACGGGTGTGCTCCGGGTCAAACATCACAGACTCTCAAAGCCGAATAGCAATAATATGTTCACCATTTCCGAGAAATGGCTCATGACCAAATCAGGGAATCGGTTTGGCATTATGTACTACTCAGGGAGGTCTCAGCGTGAGTCCGGGAAAACAAGGTCATCCTATGCGAGTTCCAGGTGGACCCTCGGGTGCGAATGGGTTTGCCACACAATATGGTCTGCCACTGTCACCACTAGAGAGGGATGTTTCCACAAGGTTCTCAATGATCGGTCCCCAGCTGCACATAACTATCAAGGTTATGAAATGAGAGAGGAATATCCCCAAATCAAAACATTTCCAAGACAGTCGCAAATCTGGGCGTGGAAATCACTACTACCCCCATGACAAGATATCATGAGGCCAAAGTGGAACCACTCTAAGTCCTAAGGTGCACTCGATCCTTGGTAATGAGCTCATCTCACAGTAACAGTATCACCCAAGTCCCACCAAACAGAAAAATCCAGTTCAGACAGTCCAGTAATAATATATGATACATGAACATAAGTACTAATAACTGTAAATAAAGTTGAAAATAAAACTGTAAATAAACAACAGTAACATATACACACAACAGCAAACAATCAACACCCAGTGAAACAGAAACACGCAAGTGCTAGGAGAGACTCTCAAGGGAACCAGAGATTTTCTAGTTAGGATGTCCCTAGTAGAGTCGCCAGCTGTCGCTCCCCGGATTTCCATCCTGGTACAAACGCGAAAGTGGCGCTGAAGAGAGGTAGAGTCGCCAGCAAGGCATTTTTATCCCGAAGGAACGGGAATGGTAATGCTGCACAAACCAGAAGAAAAGAAGAGGAAGGACACGGGTCCTGCGAACCAAAGAGACTGATTTCGGGAGTCGGTTACGACCTGGGAAGGTATTAGCACCCCAGATCGTCTGTCGTACCCGACGGGATCCACGCGTGCAAAGAAATCTGTTTCAAAGGGTGAAGAAATGATAGATGCTGAAAAACTGAAACTGAAACTGGAGAAAAGAAAAGAAAGGGAGAAAATGTAGGGAAAATAAAAGAGTGTGCTCGAACGGCCCCTACCTCGCTGCCTACGTACCTCATCTGGACAATGAGGATCAGAGTCGTCGTAGTTCCCCTAACTAGGGTGGAAAATATTGCTTGTGTCTTAAGGCTTGAACTGCTTATGTCAATGCTCAGGTGTTGCAGGCTCGGACGACGATTGCGTTACCGTCTTGCAAAATGACAAGTAGGAGCAAGTTCGTACGTAAGGAGTGAGTGGGATGAGAAAAGCAGTCCCGAAGGAGAGACGCTTATTGTTTGTCCAGTGTTTTTTTATGAGTTTTCTATGAGTGTGGCACAAGGAAGTGAACTCAAGCTCTTTTCCATGGAATGTGTACTTGCTACTACATTCCAAAATGGAATAATAGAACAAGCACACTCAAGTAAAGAGAAGATCCCCAAAACTTGGTTCCAGAGATTAGGGCCTAAGCTCACTAACTCGTTGAATTTATTAAGTGATTTTTGTAATTTTTGAAGAAGTGTGTTTTATGATTTTCTTGATGAAGATGGTCTCATGATCAGACTTGTGCATCATGACAAACAAGCTTGTACTATCCCAAGATGGGAAGACTACAAGTGCTCCATGGAATAAGGCTATTGCACAGGAGACCATTTCAATCCTTATTAAATGATTTTATGCTTTTTGTTTTGAGATGAGAAGAGAAGAGAACCAAAGATCTTAAAGGTAAAAATCTAATGGGGGGACTAACAAATCCTAATGTTAACATGCAACGGATTCCTAAGGTTAGTGTGGCTTACTATCCTAAAGAAGGAAGAGATTGTTAGAACAATTATGGTTCTAAACCTCTAAGAGTTTTGATGATAACAAATATTATTATGCAAGAATAGAAGTTCTAATGACTCTCTTTATTATATGTGTAGAAGAGGAAGTTATTTAAAGAAGACGTGCATTATTAGAAGATACATTGAGCCGTATATAGAAGATACATTTATTGAAGAATCCATCATTTAAAGACATGGTTTAATGGCTGCGTGTCAAGAATTTATTCTCTCTGATTTATGTCTAGAAGATGATGACTCTCATAATAAAGTCATTAATTAAAGAATATATTAATTAATGGTAAAGACAAGTATCTCTTGTTTTGGAAGGAGTTTATGGTATTAACTAATATATCCTAAATTAGCTCAAGATGTCTCCAACGGCTACAATATTCAAGCAGTATATAAAGGAATCGAATTCAAGATTTGAGATACAGCTTCCACGAGAAAAAGACTTATTCATTTGTGTTAAACTCTTGTAACATTCACTTAGTGATCATAAGCTTTATTAGAAGCAAAATAGTTAATATATTTTTATTATTGTAAAAGTTAAGTAAAATCCCTTGAGTGACTAGTTTCAGTCAGAAGACTCAAGAGGACATTGACTGTAGGTCAGTGTGTGTATTCAATTTTTGAATAGTGGGTTAAGACCTCAGTGATAGAGGCAAAATCACCTTGGCGGGTGGACTGGACGTAGTTTGAGTTCAAACGAACCAGGATAAATCAACTTGTCATAGAAGTTAATTTAAGTTATTAAGAAATCCCAATTCCAACCCCCCTTCCTTGTGTTTTACACACCTTCAATTGGCATCAGAGCGCTAGGTTCTGAGAAATACACTTAATCGTGTCAGTAAAAGATCCAGAAGTTAAAACACATGGCAGACGCTGGCAATAACAACAATGACTACCAAAATGACAAGATCAACGCAAAACCTCCCGTGTTCAATGGTGACAACTTTGACTACTGGAAGGATGTTCTGGAAAGTTTCTTTCTAGCTCTGGATGGAGATCTTTGGGACATGGTGACAGATGGATACACTCATCCTGTTGGATTAGATGGTCAGAAGATTGAAAGAAAAAATATGACAGCTCAACAGAAGAAGGAATTCAGAAATCATCACGAAGCTAGAACCATACTTCTGAGTGCTATCTCATATACAGAATATGAGAAAATTACAAACAGAGACTCAGCCAAACACATGTTTGATTCCCTGAGGATGACACATGAAGGCAACACTCAAGTCAAGGAGACTAAAGCTCTGGCCCTCATCCAGAAGTATGAAGCATTCAAAATGGAAGAAGATGAGACAATTGAAAAAATGTTCTCAAGGTTCCAAATTCTGGTAGCTGGACTGAAAGTTCTGGACAAAGGCTACTCAACAGCAGATCATGTAAAGAAGATCATCAGAAGCTTGCCAAAGGCTTGGAGGCCCATGGTCACTGCTCTAAAGCTATCAAAAAATCTGAATGAAATATCTTTAGAAGAACTAATCAGCTCCTTGAGAAGTCATGAGATAGAACTAGAAGAAGATGAACCCCAGAAGAAAGGTAAGTCTGTAGCTCTTAAATCTAACAAATATGTTTCTAAAGCTTTACAGGAAGAAGAAGAAGAAAGTTTTGGATGCTCATCAGAAGAAGATGAATTATCTCTTCTATCCAGAAGAGTCCAACAACTCTGGAAGCATCGTCAGAAGAAGTTCAGAAATACCAGAAGAACAAGCAATCACTCTGAAGCAACATCTGGTCACAAGAAACCCAGAAGCAAAGAAGTTGTGTGCTATGAATGCAAAGAACCAGGACACTACAAGAGTGAATGTCCAAAACTCCAGAAAGAGAAACCCAAAAACAAATTCAACAAAGAAAAGAAAAAGAGTCTCATGGCAACATGGGATGATTCTGAATCATCTGAAGCAGAGTCAGATTCAGAAGATGAACATGCTAACATTGCACTAATGGTAAAAATACCAGAAGATGATCACTCATCAGAATTAGAATCAGACTCAGATACAGAAGAGGTATTCTATAAACTTTCTAGATCTCAATTAGAAGCTAGCCTCTCAGAAATTATTGAAAAATATCAGAAGCTTCAATTCAAATACAAAGACATGAAACAAAGTTTGGTATCTGAATTAGAAGAAGTTAGAAAACTAAAAGCAGAAAACTCTGAGCTGAAAGAAAATATTTTTGAATGCAAAAACTCTCTTGAAAAACCTAAAGCTCATAAGGAATCTGAATTAGAAGATCTAATCAATTCCGATAGTATCATAAAACAATATGACTATGGTTTTCAAAAATTTCTAGCTAAAAGCATAAATAGAAGCAAAATTGCATCTATGATCTATGGAGTTAGCATAAATGATAGAAGAGGCATAGGCTATGTGAAAACTAAAGAAACTTTGAAGTTTAAAAAGATTGATGATGTTGTCATAAAAACTAATACTCCTTTAAGTTCTCATTTTACCTATGGTCATAACCATGACTTAATATATACTAGTGAGTCATCTTGTTCCACAAGCTCTGATTTGAAACCTAAAATAAATCAGAAGTTTGTAAAAACTAACAAACAAGGACCCAGAAAAATATGGGTACCCAAGGATAAAATTGTGTATGTTGCAGATGTCTTTAACAGCAAAACTGAAACACCAATCATGGTATCTGGACTCTGGATGCTCGCGACATATGATGGGAAGAAAGCATATGTTCCAAAGTCTTGAATTAAAAGATGGAGGCCACGTAGGTTTTGGAGGCAACCAAAAAGGAAAAATAATTGGCTCTGGAACTATTGGTAATGGAAATCATCCCTCTATCTCTAATGTTCGATTGGTAGAAGGATTAATGCATAATCTATTATCCATAAGTCAATTAAGTGATAATGGCTATGACATAATCTTTAATCAAAAGTTCTGTAAAGCCGTTAGTCAGAAAGATGGAACAATCCTCTTCAGTGGAAAGAGAAAGAACAACATATATAAAATAAAACTTTCAGAATTAAAAAATCAGAATGTAAAATGTCTAATGTCTGTGGAAACTGAGCAATGGGTCTGGCACAGAAGATTGGGACATGTTAATATGAGAAGATGATCTCAACTTAACAAACTCAATCTGGTCAGAGGACTTCCAAACTTGAAGTTCAACTCAGAAGCTCTGTGTGAAGCATGTCAGAAAGGCAAATTTTCAAAACCTGCCTTTAAAGCTAAAAATGTTGTATCTTCCTCTAGACCACTAGAACTTCTGCACATTGACTTGTTTGGACCAGTGAAAACTGCTTCAGTCAGTGGCAAGAAGTATGGATTGGTGATTGTAGATGACTTCAGCAGATGGACATGGGTAAAGTTCCTTAGACACAAGGATGAGTCAATTGTTGTATTTTCTAACTTCTGCAAACAAGTTCAAAATGAAAAAGAATTTAAAATTATTAAAGTCATAAGTGATCATGGTGGAGAATTTGAAAACAAAAAATTAGAATAATTTTTTAATGAAAATGGCATCTCTCATGATTTTTCTTGTCCTAGAACTCCACAACAAAATGGTGTTGTAGAACGTAAGAATAGAACATTGCAAGAGATGGCCAGAACCATGATCAATGAGACTAACATGGCTAAACATTTTTGGGCAGAAGCAGTAAATACAACATGCTATATTCAGAATAGAATCTCTATAAGACCTATTCTTGAAAAGACTCCTTATGAATTGTGGAAGAACAGAAAGCCCAACATTTCATATTTTCATCCTTTTGGGTGCAAATGTTTTATTCTGAATACTAATGATCCTATGAATAAATTTGACTCTAAGGCACAGAAGTGTTATATGTTAGGATACTCTGATCGTTCAAAAGGATACAGAGTATACAACACAGAAACACGTATAGTCATAGAATCTATTTATGTCAGATTTGATGATAAGCTTGGTTCTGAAAAACCAAAGCAGAATGAATCTCTTGCAGATATAGAAGTTGAAATTTCCACAAACAGAACATCTGAAGAACAATCACCTACAGAACATAACAAGACAATCACTCCAACAAGCTCTGAAGAACCCACTTAGAAGAAACTATCCAGAAGCAAGTTGAATCATCCAGAAGATAAAATCTTGGGAAAAAAGGATGAACCAATCAAAACAAGATCATCATTCAGAAACTCTGAAGAATCTCAAATGGGACTAGTCTCTCTGATTGAACCAACTTCTGTAGAAGAAGCTCTCTCAGAAAATGATTGGATTCTGGCTATGCAAGATGAACTTAATCAATTCACCAGAAATAATGTATGGGATCTAGTTCCTAGGCCCAGAGGATTCAACATCATTGGCACCAAGTGGGTATTCAGAAACAAGCTAAATGAGCAAGGAGAAGTTGTCAGAAACAAAGCAAGACTGGTTGCACAAGGATATAGTCAACAGGAAGGAATTTACTACACTGAAACCTATGCCCCAGTCGTCAGGTTAGAATCTATTAGACTTCTAATTTCATTTGCTATAAACCATGATATCATTCTATATCAAATGGATGTCATGAGTGCATTTTTAAATGGTTATATTGATGAAGAAGTGTATGCACACCAACCCCCTGGTTTTGAAAATACAAAATTTCCAGAACATGTTTTCAAACTCAAAAAATCTTTATATGGTCTGAAGCAAGCTCCCAGAGCTTGGTATGAAAGACTAAGCACTTTTCTTTTGGAAAATGACTTCATCAGAGGGAAAGTGGATACAACACTCTTAAGTAAGAACATTAAAAATGACCTTCTGATATGCCAAATTTATGTAGATGATATAATAGTTGGTTCTACTAAAAGTGCCTTGGGAAAGGAGTTTGCTAAGTCTATGCAGGCAGAATTTGAAATGAGCATGATGGGAGAATTAAAGTTCTTTCTGGGAATCCAAATAAATCAAACATCAGAAGGAACATATATTCATCAAAGCAAATATGTTAAAGAACTTCTGAAGAAATTTGACTTATCAGAAAGTATCATCTCTAAAACTCCTATGCATCCTACATGTATTCTGGAGAAAGAAGAGGTAAGTAAGAAAGTAGATCAGAAACTCTACAGAGGTATGATTGGCTCTCTACTCTATCTAACTCCTTCTAGACCAGATATTCTATACAGTGTATGTTTATGTGCTAGATTCCAATCAGATCCTAGAGAAACTCACTTAACAGCAGTTAAGAGAATTTTTAGGTATCTGAAAGGTACTACTAATCTTGGTTTATACTACAGAAGATCCAAAGATTACAAACTTGTAGGATACTATGATGTTGATTTTGTTTGAGACAGAACAGAAAGAAAAGTACTTCTGGAAATTGTCAATTTCTGGGAGATAATCTAATTTCTTGGTCTAGCAAAGGCAGTCAACCATAGCATTATCAACTGCAGAAGCTGAATACATTGCAGCAGCTGGATGCAGTACTCAAATGCTCTGGATGAAAAATCAGCTTGAGGATTTCAACATTTATGAGAGTAACATTCCCATCCTCTGTGATAATACTTCTGCTATTTGTCTCTCTAAAAATCCAATTTTACATTCTAGAGCTAAACACATAGAAGTTAAACATCATTTCATTAGGGACTATACTCAGAAGGGAATTTTAATGTTAAAATTCATAGATACAAATCACCAATGGGCTGATTTTTTTACAAAACCCCTTCCTGAAGATAGATTTAATTTCATTCTAACCAACCTTAGCATGAAATTATGTCCAGAATGAAAATGCTTTAATTATATGTCTTTAACTCTCAGAAGTTCTGAATTTAATCCTCTATTTTATTCTTTCAGAAGATATTATTTTATAACTGTTTAATTCTGAGAACTTCTGTTCAAAAGAATAACATGCAGATCTTTACATCAACAAGTGTCAACAAGGCTCTAAGGAATCCTATCAGAATCAGAACAAGTGTCCAAATTCTGAAGAGTGACAGAACATGCAATTGGACAACTGTCCTCTACAGAAGGACATCTGTTAATATTCTGGGAAACTGAAACGGCTGACTTGACACCATAAAGGCAAATATCTTTTTGGTAACTGTTCCAAAATCTTCACGCCTTCCCATATGTCTGCTGCATTTATTACATTCCATCATTATGTTTTTAAATTAAATTTTTCCCACAAATTTCTCGTATTATTCAATGAAATTTTTTTCTATATAAACAGATTTTTACCCTCACTTTTCTCTTTTACCTTCATTGTCTTTTTACTGTCAAGCTTTTCACTTTCATATTTTCGTCTTCTCTGAATTTTTCTTAAAACCCTAAAAACTCATCTTAGTAACAATGTCTTCCTCCTCACAACAACAACAAGACTCAACAAATGTGCTCTTTGTTGCACCTGTGAAGACTCTTCTCACTCCAACTGACAAACTTGAAGTTCTGTGTGAGCTATTTGTGGATTTTGATAGCTTGAAAGACAATGGTTTTGACCTACTTCCTGCCGTCGAAGCTCAAGGTTGGGAGAAATATTTTGATCGTCTCATGGGACCAGTTTTCCCCAAATTGGTTAAGGAGTTCTGGGTGTTTGCAAGTGCTTCCAACACTCATGTTACTTCATATGTGCTGGGGAAGAGAATCATAATCTCAGAAGACCACATTGCTAGGCTCATTGAATCTGATGGTAATGGGATCAAGTGTAGTGAAATGGACAAACTATCAGATACCAAACTGATAGCTAAAGAAATCTTCACCAATGGCCAACCTTCTAACAAGATCATGGATCTGAAGATTCATCTTAGAATATGGGCCAAGATCATTCTTGGAATCATCTGCCACAAGAAAGCAACAAACTCTCCTGATTATATCAACATGGATCAGCAGTTCTTGTTGTACTTCATTGCTAAGCAGAAGAAGGTTAACCTAGCACACTCTTTATTTAATCATCTGAAAAACAGTGTGAAAGAAACTAGAGAGGGAGAGAAGACAAAGAGGGATTGGATACCTCTAGGGCGTTTAATCTCTGATATTCTCAATGAGAATAAATTGGTGGATTATCTGGTTGAAGCCAAGCAGATAGAGCTTCTAGAACCAGATGTTGGTAAGCCTCTAAATGCTAAGAATCTGAAGAAGATGAAGTTCATAACTTCTATCAAGAAAGACCCTATCCTCTACTCCAGAGAGGTTATAACCACAAGGAAGATTCCTCTGCAGAACTTCCCACTATTTTCTTCTGACACACCTCCAGAGGTTGTGGTCAGATACTTGGATTCCTGCAAGCAAGATGGTGTGGATCCAATGTTCAAAGCAACAGAACTTACTCAACAAACTCCAGATGCTGCATCAGCAAGGAGCAAGAAAAGGAAGGCTGGAGAAGGAACTTCTCAGAAGACTCCTAAAACTACCAGAAAAACAGGTAACACTTCTGCCCCTACCTCTGATTTCATTTCTGTGGTAGAAGCATTAACAGTAGAAATGTCTGAAGCACCTTCTGACCCAACACCTTCTGATCAAATTCCTTCTGCCCCAACTCCCTCTGAACCAACCCCATCTTCTGAACCTATTCCACCTTCTAACCCTATTCCCTCTGTCATACCTGCAACTTCTGTTGTCTCCTCCATATTATCTTCACTATATCCACCAGAACATGAACCCCATCAACCACAAACCCTATCAGACTTTGATATCCCCATTGACACAACACCTCTATCTGATATAGATCGTTCCCCATCCGCTGAAACACACATTGCCCTTCAACATGTTCTTTCTGACATTGATGATTTCCAACCCCCTGAATCCCATCAAATCCCATCTTCTCAAACTTTTGAAACAAACCAATCTAGCAGTTTCCAACCTCTAAATACTGATGGCCTTGTTTTTAACCTTTCACCAATAAGAGAAAGCTCCCTGTCTTCCTATGAATCTGCCCCACCTAACTCACCAACATTCATCACCATCCCTAACACACCTCCAGAAAATGCTGAACCAGAAAATCCCCTTAGAACTTCTATCAATATAGAAGCTCTCCATAAATTATCCTCTGTCTCAAATAAAACTGCCATCCAGCACCAAAACCAAAACCCACGAAAACAGACATTTCTGCACTGCTGATTGCTTTTGAAACATAAATGAAATTCAGGATAGAGGATCTGAAGGCTGCTTGCTCAGAGCTTCCTGATCCAGCAGCTTCTGACTTTTTGTGGGCCACATTCATAAAATGGTTCAATCTTGAAACCAAAACGCTAAAGGACATCTGCTATGACATTGCTCATCAGAACTTCTGTGAGTATCTCAAAGCAGTAGTTTCAAACATTGAAAAGAATAAACCATTTCTTCTGGACAACAAACCCTGGACAGAATCAGAACCTCTGGATTCAAACTCTGGACTTCAAATGGTTTTAGTTCCTTCTGATGAAGGTCAGGATGTTGATTCTGCTCAACCACCAGCAACTGAAGAATATTCTGAAAATCAAGCTGCTCCAGAAGCTGAAGAACCTCTGCCAACCACTCTTGTACTGAAGACCTTGGAAGAATTGAAAAAGGAAAATGAGATGGTCAAGTAAAGGCTGGATAATCAAGATGAAACTAATGCTGAGTTGAAGACTATGATTGGAAAGCAAGTGGAATCTTCCTATGAAATCAAGTCTCTTCTGGAAGCATTAGTTACTAAGATGCATCCTTGATTTTCTGTTTATCTTCTTCTTATCATTTCTGTTTATTCTCTGTTTATTCTCTGTTTATCTTCTGTTTATCATGACTGTTTAAGTTCTACTGGTTAGTTTCTTGTTGGCTTTGATTCTGTTTAATGAAAACGTATTTTGCTTCTTTACTCTTGCATTCTCTTCTGCATTTTTTACTTTTTGATTATGACAAAAAGGGGGAGAAACGTAGAAGATCTTGATCTATAGCAGTTATCAAGATTTGCCTCTAACATATATATTCTAATAAAACTATTTGAGTTGTGATTCTAAAATAGAAACAGGTCAAGTAATCAACTCAGGGGGAGCTAAGGCTAATGAAACTTCTGAAGGATAAAACTTCTGAAGGAACCTCTAATAGAAATATCTGATTTAATTTAATCAAAGGGAGTTTTTCTAATCCTATTAAACTCTATTCTTAAAATCTAAATAAATGTTTTGTCATCATCAAAAAGGGGGAGATTGTTAGAACAATTATGGTTCTAAACCTCTAAGAGTTTTGATGATAACAAATATTATTATGCAAGAATAGAAGTTCTAATGACTCTCTTTATTATATGTGTAGAAGAGGAAGTTATTTAAAGAAGACGTGCATTATTAGAAGATACATTGAGCCGTATATAGAAGATACATTTATTGAAGAATCCATCATTTAAAGACATGGTTTAATGGCTGCGTATCAAGAATTTATTCTCTCTGATTTATGTCTAGAAGATGATGACTCTCATAATAAAGGCATTAATTAAAGAATATATTAATTAATGGTAAAGACAAGTATCTCTTGTTTTGGAAGGAGTTTATGGTATTAACTAATATCCTAAATTAGCTCAAGATGTCTCCAACGGCTACAATATTCAAGCAGTATATAAAGGAATCAAATTCAAGATTTGAGATACAGCTTCCACGAGAAAAGACTTATTCATTTGTGCTAAACTCTTGTAACATTCACTTAGTTATCATAAGCTTTATTAGAAGCAAAATAGTTACTATATTTTTATTATTGTAAAAGTTAAGTAAAATCCCTTGAGTGACTAGTTTCAGTCAGAAGACTCAAGAGGACATTGACTGTAGGTCAGTGTGTGTATTCAATTTTTGAATAGTGGATTACGACCTCAATGATAGAGGCAAAATCACCTTGGCGGGTGGACTGGACGTAGTTTGAGTTCAAACGAACCAGGATAAATCAACTTGTCATAGAAGTTAATTTAAGTTGTTAAGAAACCCCAATTCCAACCCCCTTTCCTTGTGTTTTACGCACCTTCAGAGATAAGAAGAGAAAGAGGAGAATGAAGAAGAGAAGAAGAAAAAAAGTATGGCCTAAGCACATCAAATACAAATAAGAAAATATCATGAAAAGAGAAGAGATAAGGATTGGAGATGTGGGAATCACATCCACATCTCTCACTTACCAGAGCCCCTGAAATGGTTAGAAGTATAAGCAAGTAACATGCAAATAAAACCAAATGAAACACAAGATGAGCATAAGATCAAGCCAAAGTATCACAACTAGAATTGAAACCTTAATTACCAATGTCAAGATCAAACACACAACACAAAAATGAGAAATGGATTGAACAGTTCAACATAAATCATTACAGATTATCATGACAAAACAAAATAAATATGAGATAACTCAAAGTATACAAAGCAAACAAACATCACACACCTCAAGACCAGAACCCTAACATGTCAAGAATGTGCCTAATCATTATAAGAGATTAAGAATAGAAGCATACAAACTTAAACATCATCAACATGAGAAGCAAATAAGCATAAGAAGTGAGGTGAACTTGTACACAAGTGAATGAACTTCAAAGGCAAGCAACCACAAAATTTCTCAAAGTACAAACATCAATCAAAGACTAGAAGGGAATCCTCATAATAAATGGGCTCTAAACAACCTAAGGGAGTTGGCACAAGTGCCCTCCCAACCTAAGAACTAAACATATGACCAAAAAGGATGCAAAAGAAGATAATCAAAGAACAAAATTCAAATCAAATCAAGCATTCATCCAAAAATTCCACAAATATGCACAACGACTCTTCAAACATCTAATATTAGCATGCCAAAAGAATAGGATCAAAATCAGAAGCTAAGTAGGTCAAATATGTGCCTAAACATGGACAAGTTAAAGACCAAAAATAGTCAAGCAAATTTCTAAAAATCAGAAGAAAAATCACCAACAAACTACACTTAAATGTGAATCCAGAGCAAAAAGAATCAATTCAAAATTCAAATTAATGATCAAGATATAAATTCTACAAAACAGCATGTGTTTAAAATGAAATAAAAGAAATTAATAAAACAACAATTAATTCCAGCGTGGAAAATGAAAATAAATGTAAAATAAAAATATCAAAAATTAAAGAAAACTCAAAATATCATTCATGAATATTTTTGGAATTTTTATGAACCTATAACTATTTTAATTAATTGAAAATCAAACTGAAATAGAATAAAAATAATAAAATGAATGAAAAAGGCCAGGGGTGTAAACAGCAAGGAAATTAGTTCAAAATCAATGGGCTGAGATAGGGAGGGTGTGCGAATAGCAAACAAGGCCCAGTGGGTTCTCAGTCAAACAAAAATTAGAAATTACGCATATCTAAAGGCTCACAAACAAAGTAATCAGATCCAAGGGCTTGTGTGTGAAGTCAGCATGACTTGGTGGTAAGCAGATCCAACGCATCAATATTAAACTCACTAATTAAATGAAATATGATGGCTATGTTTTAAAGTTATTAAAATCCTGATTAATTAAATTAATAAAACATAATTAAAATAATTAATCACGATCCAACGGCCAGGATCAAATCTGGAAATGCATAAACCCTAATTAACCCTAAGATAAACCCTACCGGCTGGAGAAGCGCCGATCATCTTCTCCGGCCAACCAAAAGTTGCAGAAACGCATCCCTCAACCAAATCACACAAATCATACATCAAAACAAACCTCACATAATGTACATCACGAATATGGCATCAAAAACCATTTATCTACCACACACAAACCAAATCGAAGAAGATAAGTTTGGATCTAAAACTTTCAGATCCTCAGTTTGACCTCATTTCAGCATCATTTCAAAAACAAAATACATCATCAGACTCAGGGAAACACGCAGATCACAATGCACACAAGAGAATTCAAATCCAGGATGATGAATTTTGGAGCATACCTGAGTTTGCAGATCTTCAAATTTCACCAAGAAAACCAATCCCCAGCTCCAGATGAACTTCTTGTGACCTCTATTCACAAAATAAATGTGAAGGAAACCTTAGAACAGCTTGAATCTTGCTCTTCGAATGAAACTGAGCTGAGATTATACTGATGCAAAAACTCTTCTATAGCTCAAAGTAAGGATTGATCTCTGATCTATGAAGCTCCAAGAAGAAGAATATGAAGTTTGTTTGGTGAATGGGTGTATGGATGAGGAGATTCGAAGGAAAATGCAGTGTGAGCAAGAACTTGAGAATGAGTAAATGGTGTGGATCTGAGGTGAAATGAAACCCTAGCAATCTTATATAGGGTGCATGCTTTCAGTGTTTTGAATTGTGAAGAGAATGCACGTGAGGATAGTGAGGGAAGAGTGATTTTGCCAATTTGCAAAAGTTGTGAGATGGGGTGATTTGCTCGTGCTATCGCTCCACTCTTTGCACATGCTTATCCACTTTGATTTGTTCATTCACCCTTGATTTAATCCTGGCCCTTGGTTGTTTGGTTCATGCTTTCCTTGTGATCATGCATTTTTGCAACTTGTGAAATATTTCACATTCCATGCACGATTTCTTTGATTTCTCTTGAGCCAAATGCTTATCATGTCATGAATAATGATGTAGTAACCTTACTTTGCACATAAAATAACTTGGAATTGAGATACATGAGTTTTTGCTCTTGGTAGAAACTTGAATTTTAAGGTAAACCCTAAAAAATAAGTGAACTTCCAAAGACCATAACTTTTGATCCATGAAGGCTATGAAAATTCACTTGTACTTTCTGAAAATGGGAGAACATACCCTACAACTTTCATGTTTGTTGGAAATTCATTTGAGATCATTTTCATCATGAAAGAGGCCTTTGAAAATTAGGGCAAAAGTTGCCAAAAATGGAAACTTCTAACACAAGCCATATGCCAAAAATGGAAAGTTCTTCAAAACCCCTTGATTCTTGATCTTTGACTTTGCCAAACCTCTTCTAAGGTCTTAAGGACATCCCTTGACTTGAAACATGGTGTTAGACCCCTTGAATTCTCACAGTTGACTTTTAAAATGCACATTTGACCAATTTCTTCTTATGCAAGCAACTGATGAAATAACTGCCTTCCACAAGGAATTTTCTCACCAAAATTTATCCATAGGAACCTCTTATCATATGAAGGACTTTGCCCATATGAAATGGCCAAAGTCACAAAGAATTCCTGCTTGAAAGTGAAACCCTAATTTGGGAACCATTGTGTAGGAGCTTGCCCTAGCTTGGATTCTCTGATAATCTCCCAACCTCCTGGGCTCTTGAACTTGTGAATGTCATGTAGCCTCTTCATGGGACTTGGACAAGTCCACTTGGCCTCTTGCTATAGCTTGTAATGCCTCAAATCCACCAATGGTTGATCATATGCCTAATGCTAGAACATGAGAATGTTATGCTTTACTTTTCCATGCAAAGATGCCAAAGACATGATATGCTCATGATGATTATGATATGATGATGATGCTAAAAAAGAAGAGGGAAAATTTGGGGTGTTACAATGAGCAGTCTTCAGGAATTTGACTAAAGCCTTGGCATGGGCTTCAGAACATAATAGCATAGATAACATGGAGATTTTGGAGGGAGTATGCCCCAACTGGTCAACAACATCATAATCACTCTTGCGGATGATCTTCATTACTTCTTCCATCTGCTTAGAAAGATCTTCACTAACTGGTGCCTCAGCTTGAATAGGTTCAATCAATGGTCCTTTTCCCCGAGCCTCAGTACTTAGCCTAGAGTTAGAGATATGAACTAGAGTAGCAGCAGCTTTTGAGGTGTCTTCTGGAGAGAAAATTCTTCCACTCCTGGTAACCTTACTGGATCCAACAATATTGTCCACATCAAGATTAATATCAGTAACAGGTGCATCAGTCAAAGGTTCTTGTTTGACACCATGGATATAAACATCAGAACCATAATTCCAGGGTATAGCCTTATCAGAAGTGTATGGGATAGGACCAGGAGTAGTAATAATCATTGGAGCCACCTTTGGCTCAGCAGTAATCTTCACAGGACCCTTAGAAGTGATCCTCACTGGACCACTGGAAGTAATCTTCACAGGAATCTTATTAACCATAGCCACATCTTCAATTTTCAAATCTTGAGCCAAACCTCCACACATACTCTCTATAGAAGGGGTTCTTTCAAATAGTATAGTATAGTTATCTATCAGGCATTGAATACCTGACTTCAACCTCCAACAACTATCAGGTTTATAGTCACAGTAAAAACAATCTTCCCTGCAACCCGGAAATAAACCGGCTTGCACAAGTTTCTTCTTGACAATAGCTAGAGGAGTAGTTATTTCAGCCACAGTACGAACATAAACAACCTCATCAACAACATTAATGGTCTTCTCATGTTTGGGCATGGGAGCAGTAATCACATTAGGAGTTTCCGGAGGCTCAAACTCAATTTCTCCATTCTCAATCATATCCTGGATTTTGTTCTTCAACGACCAGCAACTGTTAGTATCATGGCCAGGGCTATTAGAATGGTATGCACACCTTGCATTAGGATTATAACGAGAAGAGGAGGTATTGATAGTCTGTGGTGGGTCCTTTAAAGTAATCAATTCTCCTTTCAACATATGCTACAAAGCCTGAGCCAATGACATATTGAGCTTAGTAAACTGCCTCCTAGGCTTGGGATGATTATTCTGTTGTTGCTTTTGTGGTGGAGGTGTAGGATTAGAAATCAAAACAGCTCCCACGGATTGGTTACGATCATTACGACCATGCTGGCTATACACCGCATTGGATTCCTTCTTCCCATGAGGGGGCTTCTTGGTAATACTTGAAGAAGAAACTATTTGAATCTTTCCACTTCGTATCCCACTTTCCACACGTTCTCCAGTCATTATCAGCTTAGTGAAGCCAGATGATGAGCTTCCAATGAGATGACTGTAGAAAGGACCAGTCAATGTACTCATGAACATATCAACTAATTCCCTGTCAGTCAAAGGGGGTTGAACTCTACTTGCCAGATCTCTCCATTTCTGAGCATACTCCTTGAAAATTTCTTTGGCATCCATGGACATGCTTTGGAGTTGCATGCGAGTTGGTGCTAAATCAGAATTTTATTGGTACTGCTTATAGAAAGCTTCAGCAAGATCATTCCAGTTGCGAATATTGGTACTCTCTAGTTGATAATACCATTCCAGTTGGGATCCAGACAAACTCTCTTGAAAGAAATGTATCCATAACTTCTTATCAAGAGTATGGGGTTGAATTCTTCTGACATAAGACCTTAAATGCAGTTTTGGGCAAGACACACCATCATACACCACAAAAGTAGGAACTTTGAAACCCATAGGGATGGAGACTCCAGAAATAAAACTCAAATCTTCAAAGTCAAACCCATAATTCTTCTGTAGTTCCATAGCATTCATTCTGTCTACCAGCATCTTATACTTCTCCTCACTAGCAGGATCATGATAATAGTTCTCCTCTGAATCAGAATCTTCTACAGTATCATGGAGACTACCTCCTTCAGAATTTTCAAACTCAAGATTCTCAACCTCTTCTTTCGTCTTGACAGGACCTCTGAATCTTCTACCCAGGTTGATGAGGCCCACTGATTTTCTAGTCTTCTTCTTTTTCTTAGTCAGAAGTGTCTTCAACTCATCTTGTCCCTTGGACAAGTTCAGGATCATTTCTTGAAATTGTGTATTCTGAGTCTGGAGATCCTTAACAGTTTGTTCGAGAGCCATTTCTGCTGAAATAAACAACGAAAAGATAAGATACATGTTCATAAGAAACTTGTGATTCAATGATATGGTATGTAGATGCATATGCAATGTTTTCAAGGACCGCAGGATTTAAATTTGTTTAAACGAAAAACAAGAACAAAATTTTATTAGTAAATATTTAATATAAGTTTTTCCCCTTGGGCTTACAAATAAATAACAATAAGATACAAAAGATAAATGTATGGGGTTTTAAGTCTCCCATGGACGCTTCCTCTTTGTGTGGAGGTACTTGTTGAGGTTTTTCTCCTCGTGAAGTTGCCTTGTTAGCTCCAAAATTCTTTCTTGACCAGCTCTGATTGACCAGCTATGAAATGAGTCTCAAAAGTATCCCTTTGCTCCTTCAACTGAATCCAGGACTTCTGCAGTTCTTCCAAATCAGTGGGCATGTCTGGATGAAGGATGGTATAAGGAACATCTCCTTCAGCAACATGCTCCATAGTGACTGGTAGAACAGCAGGATATGGCATCATAAGAGTCTGAGCACGAGATCGAACCCATCTGAGATAAGGCTCCATAGGAATAGAATACTTTGGCTCCAAAGTGTTGCTATCAATCCTGTTCACCTTGTTCCAAGCTCGTATAAACCTTTGACGGTAACCCTGAAGATCGTTGTCGTAGTCGAACACAATACCTTGAATAAGCATGTCATGAAGACCATTACTCCGAGCATAACCAAACTAACGTAGAGCTAAAGAAGGGTTGTAGGTAATGCTCCCTCTTATGCCTAGAAGTGGCACATTAGGGAATTCCCCACAACGGTCAATGATAGTAACATTCTCCATAGATCGAGAGCACCAATGAATGTCTGAATGAGAAAGTGACATGATCCTCTTGGACCACCTGAACCCTTGTTCATTCTTCATCACTGGTCGAGGAAGGTGAGAAATAAACCACCTAGACAATAAAGGTATGCAGCACATCAGAGTTCCTCTCGCCTTCGTAGTACGAGTGTGAAGAGAATGTAAGATATCTCCAAGTAACGTAGGCACTTGATTATGAGTCAAAAATATGTTGATGGCATGTACGTCTATGAACAGGTCTGGATTAGGGAACAAAACTAAACCATAGATCAATAGGGCTAGGATTTCCTCAAAAGCATCATAACTCATAGCCTTCAGGAACACTTGAGCTTTCTCCATTAATACCTTAGCAAGAATACCCTTAACTCCACTTCTCGTTTCTAGAATAATGTCTGATTTCTTCAAATGTAGGGCTGCAACAATGACTTCAGGTTTAGGCTCCTTCTCTAAGCGTGTGAAGGGTCTCTCATCAAGGATAGGTATACCCAGTAGTTTGGAGAACTCCTCCATTGTAGGAACCGGCTGGTAGTCGTGGAATATGAAGCAATGATGTTTAAGATCAAAGAACTGAAATAGGACACTCATCATGTCTTCATTGAACCCTGAAGTGACTAGATCCAGTAGGTGACCATGCTTCTTGATGAATTAGGAGTTTTCAGAAACTTGAGAGACCAATTCCTTAAGCTTAGGAGGTATTCCTACAAAGTTGATCCGGATAGTATTCCTATGAGCAGAAACCATGACCTGCAACAAAGAACAAAGATAAATCATTTGGTCCTTGAAATGGTTAGTAAAAATGCTATGCTTATGATGCATGATGTCATGATGTTATGTTCAATAAAAAATATGTGGCACACACAAACAAGTCACACAATAGCCCTATGTTTAAAGGCTTGCATGAGGTTTAAAGGTAAGTACCCTCCCCTGAAGTTTAGTTAGTTCATCCTGTCCTACAAAAGTAACCAGGTTCTAAGGGATCTCAATATCACTGATCCTTCCCAAGGGTGGTTGTTCAGTAGGCAACTTACTTGCCAACCAAAACCCTCCAAGTTTAGGATCTCGATGAGTGTAGTATCGAGTATCAACCAACTTTAGACTTCTCCAAAGCCGGCTATCTCAATACTTTCTAAAGGCCAAGATGGGATAGCTAGGGTTCTAAAAGTTAGTTAGTGTATTGACAACATATGGCAGCCCCATATTATCCTTAACTTACTTAAGTAACATAAGCACCAACCAAGAAGTCACACTAACTATGGCCACCAGATCAACCATATCGGTATACGCCGTACAGTTTCCTTGGTCTATTTCCATTTACCTAGGGTACACTAGATCCGGGTTAGGATCTTTCACACAAAAATCCCAACAGAAAAGTGTAGTGTGTGATTAGAAATTTTTCTAAGTACTTTGTAATGATCCTCGTATGGATGTATACAAAGCCTTGTTTTGAAAAATGTTTAGGAAAGTGAGGTGTAAAAAGTATTTTGAAATGTGAGCAAGCAACTAAGAGGTACCTACCCTAGATTAAGTTTTTCATGTTCTCATATGTTCTTTCAATGGTAAGACTATCCCTATTATTAAGGAATAGGTAGTCATTACCTTGGATGTATTAAGGGACAAGCATTGGGTCATCGTATGGTCATAGAAGGCAACTTAAGGGATGTCTTTAGCAATTCGTAGGGACTATCATCATTTATTCGAAGGGACAAGATCATTATATCGTAGGCAACCTCGTAGGGACTTGATCTTTTAAGTTGTAGGGACTATGATGATTTATACTTGAAGGGACTTTGCTTAAGACATCCCTATATTCGAGGGACTTGACCATATTATTTTATGGCAACCAAGAGGAATACCCTAGGAAGTGCAAGATGGCGATCAAAGATCGACTTACGTGTGTGAGTGTTTATTTTCAAATATTTATCTTTTTTAAATTAGTTATCTAAATTAATTTTAACTACAAATAGTTCCCACACCCTATTTACTAACCACGCAGTTAAATATTTATAATAAAATAAAGACGGAAAATAAATCTAGAATTATTACATGGCTTTGGGATAGTTACAATATAATTGGATAAATAATAATAATAATAATAATAATAATAATAGAGCAAATAAATATAGCAATAATAATAATAAAGCAATAAATATTAGAATTTAAAAAGAAAATAATAATGAAGAAATAGAGAAAAGTTAGAATTTTTAAAAGAAATATTTTAAGTTAAATAAGTTAGAATTTTAGAGATTATTAGAAAAATAATATAAATTTAAAGGATTTAATAATAATAATAAAAGGATATAAAAACCTGCAAAACCTGGGAATCGAACCCAGACCAAAGAGCTCTAACACGCGCGTATTTGCCAACTGAACCACTAGCATCTCACTGCCATCTTCCCTGAAACAAATAATATATTTAAAAAACAAAATTCAAATTTTTTAAAACGCGCCAGGCTTCATCTTCAAGCTCTGGCTGTCCAGTTAGCTTTTAGTGACGATTTTTCGTCACTAAAGGGTATAGTGACAGATTTTTTCCGTAGCTACAAGTCATGCGATTCACAAAACAGTATAGATGCAATATAAATTAAAACCAACAACGTAAATCGGTTCAAGGACATCCCAGGAGCATCACTGAGTCATTAATTTGTTCTTAAATCGCTTCTTCAAGAAGTTCCCAATTTCAACTTCAAGAAACCTAAAAATGGCATATCCATAAACCTGCGCAAAAAACTCAATCAACCAGCCCAGAAACATTCTAATCATCATGCTAAACAATATTACATAATCAAATTGGGGTTAGAACACACATATCATCGAAATCGAATTTCAAGAAAAAGCAAGAACAAGTGTAATTGGTTTATGACATTTAGTATGGTTTTGAGGTGTGTGATGATTGAATTATGTTCAATGAACATCAATAAAGCAATTGTAATGCATAAAAGTCTTTGAATATGGTTAAATTACCAAAACCGAAAATTGAAATTTGATGAAAATTTTGGAATTGCTTTTGTGTTCTTGGAGGCATAAAATTTGTGTCTTGTGCACTGGTTCTCTTTATCAACTTATAGGGATTCAAATTAGGTCAAAAAACCTATGGATTTATGGGCTTATGTGATAACTTGATCATGAAGTTTCCAATCACCATAAAAGTTCAAAAATCATATGAAAACTTGCTATTTTAGGTTCAATATGTTTTTAACTGATTTCCAATCATTCTAAATATGTCTTCAATGATTTTCAATCAAATATCTTGACCATTATTTGATTTTTCATATTTAATTTATATTTAAGTTGAATTTTAATAAATAAAATCCAAATAAATAGTAAATAAATAATAAAAATCAGAAATTCTTGCCATTGGGTCGTGCATGATGTCATTGTAAGGATTGGATTACAAAATTGCAAGCCCATTTGGAAAAATTTGGTTTTAAGACCTCATTTGCTTAATATACCCCTCAAAATTTTCCCAACTTTGCAAAGGCATAAATTCCTCAATATTAAATCTATGAAGGTGTTCTTGGACATTTTTGAAATCTTAAAGAGTACTCTAACCAATCTCTTTGGTCTCATGTCCATATCCTTTACCATTTTCAAATTATGCTCTTTGGAAGATGTTGACCTTTTTGTTGACTTTTGAAATGACCTATAATGTTTTAGCTCATACCTTCTAAATGAAGCATTTTTAGGCTTGGCTTGTGAGACACAAAGTTGTAGAGAATTCAATTTCCTTCAAAATGAGCTTTGGATGGGAATTGTTTGATGAAGCATATGAAAGTTATGGCTGGTCAAAGTTCAGTTGACTTTCCTTAAGAAAACCCTAATTTAAAAACTCTTGATTCTTGATGATCTGAAACTTCCTTGATGAATCATGATCAACCCTTGATCAAATGATGAATTTTACTTCATAAAATTGATGTTGGCAAAAAAATCTTGAAGTTTGACTTTAGTTTGACCACAGTTGACCTCAGTTTGACTTTTTAACTATTTTGACTAATTTTTGCATATCTGATCATCTGACTGGGCAAACTTATTGGGAAAGCCTTAAAACTTTACATGGGGATTCTTGAATACATGTGGGATGTTATGAAGCTCACTTGAAGCCTTGAAAATCATTTTAACCTGAGGAAACACAAAACCCTAGTTTTGGACACTTGGCTTAGGAGAAGGCATTGTCTGAGGAAAATTCTATACTTCTTAACCAATTGGGAGTCTTGAGGACCTTATGATGATTTAGAAATATTAAGAGAGATTGTCTTGATTGTGGGAGGGAAAATTTTGGGGTACAACACTTACCATATTTCATATTCCACTTAAGTGCACCGTACCTTATGGTGTTCCTTATTTACTCTACCTCTTCTCTAATTGTCCTTATGTGTGTGACCCTGTAAGATTTCACAACGTTGGCAATTATATTAAATCATGTATTTAACATAATAAACAATGAGCGGTATCTAGCAACACATCACTACTACCTAAGTCACAAAATTTTCATGTTTTTTGACAAAACCTTTTGTGATAGTACTTGTGTGTATAATTCCCATTTTGCCCTTATGTATATGTTGAACATAAGGCATATACCGTGTCATCCTTGTCTAGTTCAATATTAGGCCCTAAGACATTTATCCTGTTATGCAGGATGGGAAAATTCCATCTAGGTTACTCATGTCCCTCAGCATGCTTTGTGAAGTACCCATCAACCATCTTTATGATCATCCATTTACAGACAATGTTTGATCAGCAATAAAGTACTTGACTCTACATATAGGGTCCAGAGTAGTTTCAGGTCGAAGGGTGGTATACACCACTATCACCATGAGAGTAACTTATGACACTTTACATAGCATTCTATGTAGTAATCTCTTAGTGGGTCAATCCAGTATAAATATTACTACTAATATTCATACATATGTTAATACTTGATAACTCCTTATTTGTGATCCATGAGATGTGATCATCAGTCTATCTACATAATAATCTTAATGCTTTAAGGCTATCCGATTTTACATTAAAGCTCGACTATGGATACTTTAAGAATAGTGTTCTTATGTTTAATGGAGTCTCATGATTAAGTCGTAGGTAATATTTCATTAAACGAACTAGCTATTCTAAGTACTTTATCATTTTGGAAAAACAAACATAATAAATAAATATCTTTTATTATTAATAAATATTGTTATACAAGTACTAAAAGTATTGGCCTCTAGGGCTTACAACAACAATCTCCCACTAGCACTAGAGCCAATCAAGCATACCCCTAATACCCAAAGATCTAGTATGGCCATCATGCTTCTGTTGCGCAAGAGGTTTTGTTAGTGGGTCAACAATATTGTCAAGTGTAGGTACTCTGCATATCTTCACATTTCCACGATCTATTATCTCTCAAATGAGATGATAATTCCTAAGTATGTGTTTGGATCGTTGGTGAGATCTAGGCTCCTTAGCTTGTGTGATGGCACCATTTTTATCACAATAGAGATCAATGGGATCCACAATGCTAGGGATTATGCCAAGTTCACTAATAAACTTCTTGATCCAAACAGCTTCCTTTGTTGCATTTGAGGCAGCAATGTACTCGGCCTCAGTTGTAGAATCAACAATTGTTTCTTGCTTTGAACTTTTCTAGCTCACAGTGCCACCATTTAGGAAAACACATAACCATATTGCGATCTAAAGTCATCATTATTTGTTTGAAAGCTAGCATCAGTGTAACCAATTACCGTGAGCTCTTCCTGACCTCTATATATCAAGAATTAGTCCTTAGTCCTTCTTAAGTACTTAAGGATATTCTTGACAGTTGCCCAATGAGGATCATTGGGATCAGATTGGTACATACTCGTCACACTTAAAGCATACGAGACATCTGGTCGAGTACATAACATGGAATACATAATAGATCCTATTGAAGATGCATATGAAATCTTATTCATGTGATCCCTTTCTTCCTTAGTAGAAGGGGATTGTGTTTTTGATAGACATAAGACATGTTGCATAAGTATGAATCCTTTCTTGGAATCATGCATATTAAAGAATCTCAACACTTTATCTATGTATGTACTCTGACTTAGGCCAATCAGTTTTTATGATCTATCTCTATAGATCTTGATTCCTAATATATAGGTTGTTTCACCTACGTCCTTCATAGAAAAGCATTTCCCTAACCAAGTTTTTACTTGTTGCAAGGTAGTGATATCATTTCCAATGAATAATATGTCATCTACATAAATACCAGGAAAACAATCACGCTCCCACTAACCTTCTTGATCGTACCTGGAGATCAGGATCCGATATGGTTGGCGTCGAGCGTTGTTGAAGGATGGTGGATAAGGAGAGGAGGGGGGTGTACCTGCAAGGTACTCCGATGCTAAAGTAAGAGATCGAGCAAAGAGTGTGCAAGTACGAGAATTAAGATGAGAGAATTGAATACCTGGCCCTTTCATCTAAGAGGGTTTATATACTGTCATTGGTGGATGGTTATTGGTTCAAACCGTTTGGCACAGATCATGGAATCCGTACGAATAGGCAATGGTCAAAACTAGCCGTTATGGGATTTTATTCTGGTCGACACAGCCTTGGTCGACAAGGACCGTTCCCCTCAGCGTGGTGCTCGACGAAGAGCGTGCTAGGTTGCCAATTTGTCTGGCCCAACTCTGAAAGTTGGACTTCCCCGGAACAGGAGCCCCCCAAGTCATTGCTTCTGGGGAGGAGCGATGACTTAGTGATGGTTTTCTGTCTAAGGTGTACGCATTATGTCCGGTGCTTTTCATGTGTTGACCAGAGAATGATCGTTTGATGATGCACGACAGGCGGGCAATTATTCGGTTGTTCAACGAAGGAGGGAGATGAAACGAAAAGTTGGCATGTTTGGAAATTCGCGCATATTCAATGTTTTGACGGCTAGCCTAGGGGCTAGAGTGTAGGTAACCATTGCCTAGGGATAGGGGTCATGCGTTTCTGCACGTGCTCCCTTCCATATAAATAGGAACCCAAAGTATTTTGTATGCTTTTTCGCTTCGTCTTCCTCTCTGCCGTATTGCTCGTAGCTCAGACACAGTTCTCAGCCGCCGACCACCGTATTTACCTACCGACCATCGCATTTTCAAGCCAACTTTTTCTTCAATGGCCTCTCAAGCTCAAGGTACGACCCTTTTCGTGTCTTTCTTAGCCATAGGTTTGGTATCTTAGTAATGCATGCGGTTTAGGATAGATTTTCTGGCAGTTTAGACTAGAATAAGTAGATTATAGGCCTTCTGTTATCGTTGTTCGTCGACTGCAAACCCTAATTCGTGGTCGACGATGGTCCCGGTCGACCTTGATCCGGGACCTGATAAGCAGCTAGGATTTGAACATACAAACGCTGTTGTCGGGCGCTGGCCATCGCCTTTAGCGATGGTTAACCGAGGGCTTTGGCCTGGGATCTTACTCCTGGGTCGGTACGCGCCCTTTCACTCGTTGAGCGGTGGAAGGGTGGATTTGATATTCTAATTGAATTCACTGACGCCTTTCCTCTTCTTTTCAGGTGAAAATGCGCTTATCGACCCGCTCGAGATTTCCTCGGAGGAGGTGTCCTCGGAAGATTATGGCTCTACGGCATCAGTCCCTTCCGACTCTGGAAGCTCGTCGGATGAATCTGATGCGACCACGACGGAGGATGTGGCCCCTGACTCTGGAGAAACGGCCGGTACTCCTCAGGGTAAGGATAAAATAATCGCGCCCTATGAATGGGTAGTGGAGGACCTGCTTGACAAGGTGTCGTCCTTTTCAAGACCCCGTGCGGAGCCTTTTCCCATTGTTGGTGATCCTGAGGATTGGGTTGTCACCTGCCCGGGGGATGATGATCGGATATTCTCAGATTTTGGCGGCCGAAAGTTCTCAATGAATGAGTACGCGACCTCGACTCTAGGGGTAACATTGCCCTTTAGTGATCTGGTTTGTGTCGTGCTCGGGCATTTGGGTGTAGCACCGTCTCAGCTGCACCCTAACTCTTACGCGTTCCTGAAAGCGTTCGAGGTGACGTGCGCTCATCTGGGCGTAGGGGCCACGCTTCCTCTGTTCTTCCGACTGTTCTCGCTGCAACGCTAGGTAGGACGGGGAACCGACCGAAAGGGTTTTATCTCCTTCAAGCAGCAGACTAAGATATTCAAGCCTCACTCGGAATCTATCCGAGCTTTCAAGACCGACTACTTTATGGTAAAGCCGACGAGCAAGGAAGCCGTGAGAGCGCTGATTTTTATGGTGGTAGATACTGATGAAAATGATGAGCCCAGACTGGACGATAAAGGGCAGGTGATTCCCAGGAGGCTCTGGCTGTTTCCCTTCTCATGGAATTACTCACATTACGGGCGCCCGGTTAGTGAGTTCATCCAAGTATGGGATTTCCTGAGCAAGGACGATGCAGCTAGCTTCGAGGAGTTTCGGAAGCTGGTGGCCTCTTTTACTCCGACCCCTCTGCTGGACGGGGAGGGTAAGATAATGTTGGACCAGGACAGGGGAGAGGCTGTGGAGCTTCCTTTGATAGACGTCACAGATCTCCTTGCGTGTAACACCGGGAAAGAAGTGTCTGAGTTCTTTGGTATTTGCTTTCACTTTTGTTTGTTATTATGTTTCGATAATCTTGACGTTCGTGACTAATTTGGTCTCTTTTCTTTGCAGGTTCTATGGCAAATCCTCTAGATAAATCTAGGAACGACTGCGCCAAAACCAGAAAAAGAGGTCAAGGGTTGTTCAAACCAAGCTGACTGAAACGAGCGGCTCAGGGTCGGGTCCCCTGGTCCAAGGGTCTCCCAGTGCGTCCACTGGCTCGCACATGAAGAGGCATAAACCTGCAACGATCGTGGATTTGACGGTCAACGCTCCTCCTAAACCGAAGTACGTGCTGCCGCCCTGCTTTATGAAGCGGAATTTTTTCGAAGGGACAAGCATGGAGGTTGATCGGGCGGACTCTTTGTTTGTCGAGGGGATGGATCGCCCTGCCCGGCGTTTATCTCTAGCACAGGACGCGAGTGCGGTCATGCGGGTGTTATCCATGGCTTGGCTAACGGCTGAAGGAAATCCCGGGCAGGAAAGGGAGGTGATAAAGTTGAAAGAGCTCCTGGCTGCTGCTGAAGAAAAGCTGACCAAGGCCTCTGAGGAAGTTGTTGCCTCTGCTAAGGAGTTGACTGAGCAGGCGAGCGTCATTGCCAAGATGGAGGTCGACAAAAGGAGGGCCTTGGATCAAAACAAAAAGATGAAAGATGCCTTTTGCCCGAAGGATGATGAATAAGCTGATACCAAGGACTTGGTGACCAGGGCCCAGTTTCTCGCTCGAATTGACCAGGATATGGAAGATCTGAACTCGTCAACTGAGCTCAGTTTCCAAAATGTTGTAGCTCAGATACAAGCCCTCCATCATGAACTGGTCCTAGACACTGGCCGCATCAACTATCTTTACAAATTTGAGAACGGTCAGATAGTGGTCCCTGCGGATTTGATCGTGGAAGACTCTCAGCCCGGGGGTATTGCTCAGCCTGAACAACCTGAGACGCAGCTGCCCCAGAGTGAAGGTCAACCTGATGCCCTCGAGGGGGAGGGTAACTAGTTTGGCCTATGTGCCGTAACTTGTAATTTACTATGTTTTTGTTTGCTCGGGGATGTGGTCCCCTTTGAATGTAATCTTGAACAAGTAGGTCCTTCGGGGTCGCAACTTTTTTGATAAATAGTCCGACCTTGGTGGTCGTTCGTTACCTTATAATGTTTTTACTTACATGTATTTGTGACTGTGTGTCCGTCGGAGGACTCCATTTGATTTTATGTTTTCATAAATGTTAAGTGTTTGATGCTCGTGTGATTATCACGAGGGTCGGATGTAATTGGGCAAATACGGGGTATGTGTTTGTAATCTGTCGGTTTGGGGGACCGGCCAGATGCTGGAGGAAGGCTCCTATTCGGTGCCCGGGTCAAGATAATGGCCCGGGCTCCGAGGCTTGAACGTCCCATCGCGAGCTAGGGTTCTTCCTGGTCGTGGTACATAGGCGACGTCGGACTTGGTTGAGTATCCACCCGTGCAACAGTCATCTTTTTCTTCCTGAAGAAGATCCTGATAATCATATTATTTAGGCTGCTGCGCTTGTACCTGGGCATGCATGTTTAATGAGACCTGTTGCTCCTCGTTTGGTAGCCGAGTAGGGTGACTTTGTTATTAACTATAATACTATTTGAGCTTCTCGGCGTTCCACGGCCTAGCGAATTCTTCCCCGTGAAGATCTTCTAAGTAGTAGGCCCCGTTTTCGGTCTTTGCCCGGACACGATATGGGCCCTCCCAATTTGGCATCAGTTTTCCTTCGCGGGAATCTCTGTGATTCCTTCTTAGAACAAGACTACCCACCTCGAATGCTCGTCTTATGACTTTAGAGTCATGTCGAGCTGCTATTTTCTGTTTAAGAGTGGCCTCTCGGAGAGCAGCTTTTGATCAGATTTCTTCGACCAGATCAAGCTCTTCTCTTAGAGCTTCGGAGTTGGTGTCCTGGTCCATTGGGGACTCTGTTCGTCTAGACTGGACGTGCATTTCTATAGGAATTACTGCTTTGGTCCCATATGCCAACCGGAATGGAGATTCACCGGTCGTTGAGTGGGGAGTGGTCTTGTATGTCCAAAGTACGTTGTGTAGCTCCTCGACCCAGTGTTTCTTGTGCTCATCCAGTCTTCGCTTTAGACCTCTCAGGATTACCCTATTTGCGGCTTCCGCTTGTCCGTTGGTTTGGGGATGCTCAACCGAAGCGAAATGTTGTTTTGTTTCTACCGAAGCAACAAATTCCTGGAAATGTCTATCGGTGAATTGGGTTTCGTTATCTGTTACAATGGCGAGCGGCACTCCGAACCGAGCGAGGATGCTTCTCTTAAAGAAGCGTAGTATGTTGAGTGCAGTAATCTTGGCTAAGGCCTCCGCCTCTATCCATTTGGTGAAATAATCGACGCCCACAATGAGGTACTTATTTTGGCCGGATCCGACGATGAATGGCCCTAAAATGTCCATCTCCCACCATGCGAATGGCCATGGGGAAGATAGCGATTTTAGCTTGGTAGGGGGTGCTACGTGCACGTCCCCATGTCGTTGGCATTTGTCGCATCTCTTTACGTGCTCCTTCGCGTCGTTCTAGAGTGTCGGCCAATAGTATCATGCCCGGAGGATCTTTCGGGCTAACGATCGTCCGCTCGGGTGCTGTGTGTTGATTCCTTCATGGACTTCCCTTAGTACGTGTGGAATGTTCTCTTTCTCTACGCACCTGAGGAGTGGCGTGGAGAAGCCTCGGCGATACATACGTCCACCGACTAAAGTGTACGAGCACGACCTTCGACGTACGGTACTGGCCACTTTCGGGTCTGCTGGTAATTCATCCTTGGTCAAGTAGTTAAACACTGGGGTCATCCAGCAGTTGGCGTCGCCCACGAGATTAAGGTCAAGGTGGGTTGAAGATTGTCCGATGCTTGGTCGGGGGAGAACTTCTTGTATGATGGACTTGTTGTTTCCCTTTCTTTTAGTGCTTGCTAACTTGGAAAGGATATCAGCTCGGGTATTATTTTCTCGTGGGACGTGTCTGACCTCTATGTTCGTGAATCGTTTTAGCTTGTCCCTGACAAGGGCCAAATATTCAGCCATATTGTCGTTTTTGGCCTGGAAATCTCCTTGGACTTGGTTGGCGACCAACTGGGAATCCGTGCATATTACGATTTCTTTTTCCTCCAGGTCGGTCGCGAGTCGCAGACCGGCCAGGAAGGCCTCATACTCCGCCTGGTTGTTGGATGTGGGGAAGGAGAAAGTTAAAGATACTTCGATGATGTTTCCATCCTCGTTTTCCAGAATAATCCCAGCTCCACTACCCGCCGGGCCGGATGCTTCGTCCACGAAGATGGTCCATTTGGACGGAGATTTCGGTTCTTGCTCGGTAAAAGTGAGTTCTGCCACAAAGTCGGCCAGTGCTTGATCCTTGAGAGCTTGTTTCCCTTCAAATCTGATATCGAACTCGGACAATTCCAATGACCATTTTAACATTCGCCCAGCCATGTCTGGCCTTCCGAGTAATTTCCTTATGGGTTGGTTTGTTCTTATGATAATAGTGTGGGCTAAGAAATAATGTCGTAGTCTTCTGGCTGCAAAAAGGAGGGCCAAGGCCACCTTTTCTACCTGGAGGTACCGAAGCTCAGGGCCGTGCAGCGCCTTGCATGTAAAGTAAATAGGTTTTTGCCCCTCGGGTAGGTCCCGGACGAGGGTTGCGCTTACGGCCTCGTTTGCTACAACGAGATAGAGGTAAAGCGTCTCCCCTTCGTTGGGCCTGGACAGGACTGTGGGCTCAGATAATGCTTTTTTCAAGTGGGACAAGGCCTGGTCGCACTCCTCCGTCCATTCAAAGGCAGCCTCTTTGCGGAGGAGTTTGTAAAACGGGAGGGCGTGCTGAGCGGATTTTGCCACAAACCGGGCGAGGGAAGCGAGAACCCCGTTTAACAATTGTATGGACTTCTTAGAATATGGGGTAGGAAATTCCGTGAATGCCCGACATTTGTCAGGGTTGGCTTCAATACCTCGTTAGGTTAAATAGAATTCGAGGAACTTCCCTGCTCGGACCCCAAACGTGCACTTCTCGGGATTGAAATGCATTTTGCATTTCCGGGCTTGATCGAACACTTTTCCTAAGTGGGATGCGTGATCTGTCTCTTGCTGAGATTTGACGATCATGTCGTTCATGTATACTTCAAGCATGTCCCCGATTTCTGTTCGAAATACCTTGTTCATCATGCGCTGATAGGTCGCGCCTGCGTTTTTTAAACCAAAGGGCATAACGTTATAATAATAGTTGCCAGATTCGGTCATGAAGGCCGTGTATTTTTTGTCGGACACGGCCATAGGGATTTGATTATACACTGAGTAGGCGTCCATAAAGGATAATAGTTTGAAACTGGTCGAATTATCGACCAATTTGTCAATGTTGGGCAAAGGATATGCGTCTTTCGGGCAAGCCCGATTAAGATCAGTATAGTCAACACACATTCTCCATTTTCCATTAGATTTTTTAACAAGTACAAAATTTGAGAGCCAAGTTTTATACCTGCCTCAATTACAAAATTTGCCTCTAGGAGGTCTTTAACAGCTGACTCGGCCGTTTTAGTTTTCTCGGTCGACTGCTTCCTCCTATGTTGGGCGACCGCTTTGTGTGTTGGATCGATGGAGAGGTGATGACAGACCGTCTCGGGGTCGAGCCCTGGCATTTCTGCGGCGCTCCAAGCAAACAGATCGGCATTTCCCTTGAGGCATGCCTCCAATTGTCGTTTCGCCAAGTCGGGCAGATGGGTTCCGATCTTAACGCACCGAGCTGGATCATCCCCCAAAGGAATTAGCTAGAACTCTCCGTCAGGAATTGGCCGGGACAATGGATCGGTCAGCCTCCGAACGCCCGAATCTTCATCTGAGAACCTACAATCCAGATCGATTGAGTCAATCTAGGGAAAATCCTTGGATGTTTGCGAAGTATCTGAAGGTGTCAGGGCAGAAGGGTTTGGCTGGTAAGATATCGAGCTGAGACCTCTGGACGCTGCTTCAAAGCATCGGCGAACAGCTTCGACGTCACCGTGTAGTGTAGCGACCTTGCCCGAAGTAGTATAATACTTCATCTTTAGGTGAACGATAGATGGGACAGCGATAAGCTCAGCCAATGTTGGTCGTCCCAAAATGAATTGGTACAACGAAGGACAGTCCACGACCAGGAATTGGACGCGAACAGATCTGGCGGTCTCGGACGCCCCGAAGGTGACGGTGAGGTCGACATAACCCCACGGTCGGGAAACTGCTCCGTTGAAGCCCTGTAAGTTTGATCCGACGTACGGAGTCAGGTGTGTTTCATTCAACTGGAGTGTTGAAAATAATTGGGAGTACATGTGTAAACACCCCAAATTTTCCCTCACTCATTTCACCATGGCTTGAGTTTCTTTTCATTTGCATAAGTTCAATCATATCATCTCATATTACATTTTTGCTTCACTGCATTGATTCAAAGTCATCTACATCTAGGGTTTGTGATCTGAACAATTCCTGAGCTATCTGAGCCACTCCAAAGGTCTTCAATCATCTCAAGAGGGTCCATGTATGTTCAAGCATCATATTACATCCTCCCAAGGTCATGAAAGTCAAGGGATCACAAGAACTGGCAAAGGCATGGAAGCAGAGCCAAGTTTAACTACACAGATGACCTAAAATTAGGGTTTTGGTTTCAAAGGCAATAAATCCATTTTTTTTGTCATTCTTGTTTCTATTGGTCTCTATATGCTACAAGGATCATGCATACCAATTTTCATGAAGAAATTCAATGGGGAAGGCATCTGATCAAAAGATGACTTCTTGAAATAGTCAGTACAAAATCAGGGCATCTGAGGCCCCCAATCATCCAACCAAAGGGTTTTCTTCATCATTTTGGATGTGTATGATCTTTATTTGATCTTAGAAGAAGTTAGAAGTTCACAAAATTGAAGAATTTCAAGCCATTTGCAAAGTTGCCATTTTGGAAAAGTGACTTGTAATGTAAACTTGCCATTTTGGGAAAGTTTTTCAACCTCCCTTTTTTGATTCAAAAATGCTTCAAATGAAAAATCTTTGGTCATGAAAGTTGTATATTGGATCCTCCCGTTTTCAAAAAGTACAAGAACTTGATCTAATTCATTTTAGAACTAAAGTTATGGCCTTGCAAAGTTGGAAAAAATCACTTAATTTTCACTTTTGTGCCAAAGAGGGAAACTTGCAATTTCTCATGCCAAGCATTGTTATGACTTCAAACACACTTCTACATGTCTTATCATCATAATGCATTGCCTAAGGATCAGAATTGGCCCAAGGATCACTTCATCCCATGCCTTGAACATCAAGAAATTCAAAAGGGGCCAAACTTCATGAAAATTGCAAAAGGGCACATAACCTTTCACTAGCTTGCTGAATCACCTCAATTTCAAATTTATGGCTCTCCTTGATCTATGCTGAGCCAGGACAAGCCAAAAGCCAGCTGGAAAACCAGCCCATACCTCATGTACAAAACTTTTGACATTTTTGCAACTTGCCCATACCAATCACCATAGGCCACCAACAACTCTCTGACCTATCAGAAATTGATACATGGACCAAAAGCAACTCAACACACCACACAACACAAGCTGAAACCTCCCACAACACAGCATTCACCAAAATCCTCTCTTATGCATTTTTCTTCGAAACTCAGCACACAAGCCTAAAACCTCAAAACAAATTCCACAGAACAACTCACCATAACCCTCTGATCATTTCCCAACCATCACTTTGCCCTAAAAACCCCAGAATCAAAAATACGATTTTCACACTTCATGAACTGAACTTCTGCCATTTTCATTTTGGGGCCATATAAACTCCAACTAAGCATCACAAACACTTCAGGAGGACCATTGGAGCTGGTTTGAAGCAAGGAACTGGCCAGAAAGCACCATTTTCTAAAGCTTCAGTTCAGGTATCATCAAGAACATTTTTTCCAGAAACTTGATTTTAAGTTCTTAGATTGTTCTCCATGCTTCACTGATCACACTGCACCTTTTGGTTTTAAAAATGATTGAATATTAAGCATGTATGAAACTTCTGAAATTTCTGAACAATTTTCCGTTTTGCTTCGAATCTTGATGTTCATGTGAAATAAATGATTTTTGCTGGATGAATCTTGTTTAGAATGAGTTAGGGATCATTTCTGGAGAGTTTGGTGAGTTTATTTTACGAATTGAGTGAGATTGTAGAAATGGATGGCCGGAGAAGATGACCGGAACACTGTTCCGGTCACCTGAAGGTCATTAGGGTTCAGATTAGGGCTTAATTGCGTAATTAGTAAGTTTGAATGTGGGCCGTCCATTAGTGCGCGAAGTCAATTCCCTCCCTTTCCCTTTTGAACCTCAGCCACTGGATCTGATTACTTTCATTAATTCATATTTTAAATTCATTTTAATTGCATTTTCTTTATCATTTTAGTAAAAATAGTAAAACACTTTCAAAAAATTTTATTTTTTGCATCATGACTTATAATATTTTTCTCTTTCTGAAAATAATTTTTATTTTATTTTTTGCATAATTTTCGTATTTTAAAAATATTTAAATGTTTATTTTAATTAGTTAATGAGAATTAATTAATTAAAATAGCATTTAAGTTTCTAAAAATCACCAAAAAAATCATATTGCATTTTGATACATTTAGAAACATTATCAAACTCTTCAAACAAATTTATTTTTGGTTCTTGACCTATTTTGACATTTTTCTTTGGAATTAGGGTTCTTAAAAGTCAATATTTTTGCCCTAACATAGAAAAATCCATTCTGCCTAACCTTGAAGAGTTTGATGATGGTTCTTTTTGCATTGAATTCTTCATATCATGTAGTTTCTAGGATAAAATTGGTTTGAATTTATCTTACATTTTCAATTTGCTGTGCATTTTTCCTTTTGAAGTGCCTTAAAACCCAAGCTAACTTGAGAAAATCATAACTTCCATTAGGTTAAGATTTAGGTCTCCTCCTTTGGGCAGTGAACTTGCATAGGTTTAGGGTTCCTTTGATCCTATTTTCAAAATTTTATCATGTAATTTGCTTCTGGTTTTGATTTTTGTGTTGCATGTTATGTATAAACCCTAATTTTTGCCTTCATTTACATTCATCTCTCATATGCTTGCATACATGAACTTGCCATGACATTTTGTGCATCCACATGACATATAAGACATCTTAGGACATATTATAATCATGTTTGATCATTGCATCATTCATTTTCCATGTTGTGCATTCATTTCAT
Source organism: Lathyrus aphaca (assembly GCA_963966055.1). Lineage (NCBI taxonomy): Eukaryota > Viridiplantae > Streptophyta > Magnoliopsida > Fabales > Fabaceae > Lathyrus > Lathyrus aphaca. The sequence continues at coordinate 338,146,932 of OZ014523.1, read as the reverse complement.
CTCATAAATTTTCATGAACTTTTATGGTTCAAAACATGTTTCATTTGCATCTTCATCCTTGTATGATCATCCACAACTCTTGTCTTGTGTTTGCATTATCTCTTAGCATCATTAACATCATGTTTATGCTTCTGGTTTTGGTTTTCATCTTAGCATTTCATCTCATTTTCATTTCATTCCTTGTTGCTAACTTTTCAGGTGGTAAGTCATTGAGAAGTGAATTTGCCTTCACTTCTCATAATCTCTTCTCATCTCTCTTATGCATCATGGCTGCATTTTGTATTTGTATTAGAGTGAGCTTGCTCATTCATGTTCCCCCTTTCACTTTCATTCTTCAAGCAACTTATCTTCTTAAGTGAAGTAGGTTGTCTTGCTTCTTCTGCTTCTCCTCCTTTCATCTGCTTCTTCCTTGGTGGCTTTTCTTTGAAGATCTCTGGCAAGCCTCATAAACCCTAGGAATACCCAAGCATGATAACAATTAGGGTTTGATTAGTCCCCCATTTAGTTTTACCTTTGTGTCATCTTTGAGTCTTCTATCCTCATCTCTTAATCAAGGACTAAACCTTAAATGTTTTAAGGCTTTGTGATTAGGGTTATTCCTGTATCCTTCTATTAGGATGGAGTTCATAACTTTAACCCTAAGTGTTAAACCCTTAGTGTGTTTAAATCCTTTAATCAATCCATCTAATAAACACTAAGACATCAAACTTGTAACTTGGGCCTTGCATTAGGGTTCTAATTCTTCCTTAATTGGTTAAGAAGGACTAACCCTAGTGTTAATGGACAAGTCCCCCTCGAGTTGTCTTGCAAACCACAAAATTCATTTCTTAATCTTACCATTAACTAAAATCCATCTAATAAAGGCTTTGCTTTGTCATGAGGTTAATCCCTAATCATGGATTATGTTGAGGTATCTTCCTCAGCTTAAATGTGCTCATCTATCATCCTTCTATTAGGATGGTGTAATGGGTCCATTAAATCCTTGATTATGGCTTAAACTTATTACTCAACACCAAACAAAAACACCAAAAAACATCTAAATAATTACAAGTAGGTTAATGATTTTAATCCTACATCATGGTGATTAAGTGTGAGGTGCTTACTTCATACTCAAGGTACTCCCATTACCCCTAATTAGAGGGAGGATGTGATGAGTTTACTAACCCTTGGTTTAGGCTTAAGCTCATTTTCTTATGACAAACTCCAAAAGCAATAAAATATTGAAAACACAAAAACAAACAATAATCGTCTCCTCCGGGATTCTTTTCTCATCATCTTCACTCACAATCGAGAACTTGCTTCTTCCGTCTAATGCAAGACAGTTTGCACCTGATCCAGATAGGTCATACACTTGAGCATAGACAAGCAAGCAGTTCATAGTCAATTTATCTTTCAGTCTCTTTGAGTCGAACTACGGTGTTCTGACTTCCTCATTGCACGGGAGGATACGTAGGCATAACTTAACTGTTATCGAACAAAAGTCTTTGTACATTCCCCCTCCTTCCATCCCTATTCTTTAAGCCTCGTAGTCTTGAGCTTCATACTCTTTCTTTGCACTGACACTTCTTTTATTCACTTCACACTTCCTTCCAGCACCGACACTTGCATTCTTTTCCAACTTTTGCACACAAAATAGCACTGACACTACCCATTTAAACACAAACTTTCAAGCGTGGATCCCGTCGAGTACGGCGGACAATCTGGGTGCTAATACCTTCCCAGGTTGTAACCAACCCCCTTCCTCAGTTTCTCTGGTTCGCGACCGTCTTGTCCATCTTTTCTTAGGTCTATGCAGCATTACCTTTCCTTCGGGATAAAAATGCCTAGCTGGCGACTCTTTTCATTCTTCCTATTTTGCCGACCGTTCGCGTCTGTACCCCTTCTGACCGGGTGTCATTTGGTGGGAGCGTAAGCTTGGCGACTCTGCTGGGGACCCTTATATTGTAACCAGGGCTTCTGGTTCTTTTTGTGGGTTCCTCCTAACGCTTGTTTGATTTGTGTTTACTGGGGTGTTATGTGTTATGTGTGTTTGTTTGTTTTGCTTTATTTATTGCTTTATGTACAGCTTTATTTATTGCTTTCTTTATAGTTTTGCATATTTCATACTGTCATCTGCTGGATCTAGTTTTTGTTTTGGTGGGTGGGGTTCCATTGAGAGTTTAAGGTCCTATACCTGGAACCTGAGTGACACCTAGGCTAGAGTGGTTTATGTTCTTTCCCATTCCATTTCGGTCTGGTGCGGGAATATGAAACACGGTTCAGATATGGGTTTCTTCTTGAGAACTCTGTGCTACAGATTTCCTGTAGTGATAGGGCTATCTGGGAAGCCTGCTAAGTCTGGATGACCTTTATTATGACCTTCAGAAGCTGAGGTGAATTAGAGGAGGATCTCTTATGGTTATTGTAAACACTGTACCTCCGGGTTAGAAGTGTTTACACTTCTCATAATTGATCCAAGTCTGAGGATCCTTGTTCTAGAACACTACCTGTGAGGGGGTTGGGCTATTTACAGGTTTGCAGGTACCCTTGGCCACATCATACCCTGTTACTATTTGGTTTAAGAGTACCTCATTTTGGACAATTCTTGTGATTAAACCCTGGACATGCGACTCTTTATTTGAGTTCCCCACCCTGGTTTCTGGATTTCTAAGCCTTCATCTGGACCTTTGGACATACATGGACTTATATCAAGACAAATAATCAGATCCAGCTTGATCACAAACCCTTGCATATCATTTGCATATATCATCATTGCATCATTTAACATTTGTTTATTTGCTTTTCAAGGTATCCATTTCATTGTATCTTGGTTTTGGTTTTGACCCCTTCTTCTCCATAGACCTCTGCTTCAGTTGTCTTCATCAGGTATCTGCTTCAGCTATCTTCACCATCACCAGCATCAGCCTGTCAGTGGCTCATTCCCAGCATCAGTCTATGATCTTCATCAGCACCTATCTTCAGTTTCTTCAGTAGCACTCATGACTACTCCCAGGAAGAGCAACATATCCTACCATTTCTTTGAGCCTGTGTTGACTGGCATCAGGCAGGTCCAGTCACTTATCACACCTGACCAAATCCCATTGTTTAGGGAGCACTATGGGGGTATCCTGGATATGGTTATGGACCTTGACCCTTCTCAGAGAAGCATGATCGACACCTGCTTACAGTTTTATGACCTTCCTTTGAGATGCTTCACCTTTCCAGACTTTCAGTTAGGGCCTCTACTGGAAGAGTTTTCTTTATTGATTGGAGTTCCTATCAGGGGTGGAATCCCTTTCAACCCAGAGATGCCAGCTCCCAGAAATGAAGAGATAGCAAAGGCATTGTACTTGGAGCCTGCCTTGATTGAGCAGAATATGACAACAAAAGCTGGGATCCCTGGTTTGCATTTGGACTTCTTGATTTCTCAGGCCATCCTGAAGGCTTCATTGGGAGAGTGGAGGGCAGTCTGTGCATTGTTAGCCCTCGGCATATATGGGGCTATACTGTTTGCAGATGAGCCCAAATTTGTCAGCAAGAATGCCATCCATCTGTTTCTCCTGAAGAACCCAGTACCTACATTACTGGGAGACTTTTACTACTCCATTCATCAGAGGAATGAGAAACAAAGGGGGAAGTTGGTGAGGTGTTGTGCCCCTTTGTTTTACACTTGGCTGCTCAGACACCTGCCTAAGTCAGATGCCTTCTTAAACCCACACCAGCAGAAGAACTGGGCCAAGAGGTTCATTGCCTTGACTTCAGATGATATTAGATGGTGCACCCAGAGCACCAAAGGCAAAGACATTATCACCAGTTGTGGACAATACCCAAATGTGCCTCTGATAGGAGTAAAGGGTTGCATCAATTACAATCCTCCCAGAGGGAAAGATTTAGTTGATACCTTGTATTGTGAAGTGAAACCTAATTCAGCTGTTGTCAGACAGGCATCCTGGGCTTGGGACAACATCCAGACAAAGGGGGTAGCTATCCTTGGAAGGTGTAATAATGTTGCTTCAGCTCAATACTATGATTGGTCCCGTACTAGAGCTCAAATTGCTGGAATGCCTTTTATCTTGGAGGACATACCTGGGCCATCCACAGTGCAGCCAGCAGCAACTGTCAGCCTAGAAGAATTTGAGAAGCTGAAGGAGAGGAATGAGAACCTATCTCAGGCTTTGAAGAAAACTATTTGGGAGAGAAGTGATGGTCATCTGGATATTGAGAGGTTGGAGAAGCTTAAGGTGGAGCATCTCACCAAAATTGAGATAACAGAGGACTACGTCAGGAAAGCAAGAGCTGGGGAGCAAATATTGAAGAATGCCTGCAAAGAGGCCAAAATCCAGAAAGCTAGGGCTGAGCACTATCTGCAAGAGAGTCAGGCTAGGTGGGTCATGATCACCGAAACCCGTACACAAGAAGACCAAGAGACTCAAGCTAAGATTGAACAGCTAGAGGCCAATGAGAAGAAGCAGCAGGAAGCTTTGCTGGCAGTCCAGAAGGAGATCTCAGAGTTGAAGCTTAGGGCAGGATTGAAGAGATCAAAGGATCAGGACAGACATAAGAAGCTGACCACTGCCATTGCTACCAGGAACCTCCTCATTAGGACCATTACAGAGCACCCAGGTGGTCCATTGACTGAGGCACTCCTGAAGGAAGTTAGAGAGGATGAGTTTGGACTGGATGTCTGATTCTTTGCTTGTTGTTCATTTCCATTTGATGTACTTTTCTCTTTTGTTGTATTTTGACCCCCCATGGTGCATGTGTTGTAAAAACAGACTATGTATTGTTCATCATTTGTAATATATTAGTTTGTTTTCATTGGGTTTCTTTTCTCAGCAACATCAAGCATCTTCCTCGAGGTCTGGAAAGGTCAAAACCAAGAACCGAAAACCGGATACCTTGGAAAACAAATAAGCATACTGCATTGCATACTGACCTTTGTGTTTGTTTTTGTAGGTTTTGTTATTATTATTGTTTCTAACTTTGTTGTGACCTCAGGAAACATTGCTCGTCGCCGAGTGTTCCCTGTCAACCGCGCGCATCGGTACCCGACTCGTAACAACCTTCCCGGTATTCAAATGGAATAAGTACAGCAGGATCTGACTGAGGTCAGAAATCCGATGACCAATGAGAGATTGGAGATGAGAAATCAGATGTCTCAATTCATGGCAGTGATGACTGGCTTAGCCCAGAGTCAAGAAAGGTTAAGAGAGCTGGTGGAGAGGCAAACTCCTGAAGAGCCCCATCTTGGGACAGGAGGAACTAGTAACAATGAACGGGGCCAGCCTCGTATTAACCCACCAGTATTTGGACCTCATCTGGATCCAGGGGTTAACATCCCGAGAAATGTACAAGGTAATACTGCTGGGGGGAGAATCTTGCAAGAAGATCCCCAAGAAGAACATTTTACTGTTATGGGGGCTGGAGATGAAGTATATGACAGGAGATTGGACGAAATTTCTGAGAAGTTAAGATCTTTGGAGTCTCAGAATTCTTTGGGCTTCGATGTAATGGACATGGGCCTAGTGGATGGGGTGAGAATTCCCCACAAATTCAAACCTCCATGCTTTGAAAAATACAATGGTACCTCCTGTCCACGCACTCACCTGCAGTCTTTCCTAGGAAGGCTTAAAGCGTATACCATGGATGAAAAGTTGTGGATGTTCTACTTTGAAGATAGTCTGACTGGGGCTTCAAGAGAGTGGTATTCACACTTGACCAGAGCTACCATAAGATGCTGGAAGGATTTGGCCGAAGCTTTCATCAGGAAATATCAATATAACCTGGACATGGCTCCCAACAGGACCCTCCTAATGGGAATGTCCCAGTCTTCTAGAGAAAGCTTCAGGGAATACGCCCAGAGGTGGAGACAGCTTGCTGCTGCTGTCCAACCACCTATGTCAGAGAGGGAAATGGCTGACATGTTCATGAATACATTGCAAGGGACCTATATTGATAGATTGACTGCCTTCTCCTCTACCAGTTTTGCTAATGTGGTCATAGCTGGTGAAAGGATTGAAAGTCTCTTAAAGATGGGCAAAATTTCCGACAGTGGTGCAAGTTCATCCAGTAATCCCAGGAAGCCTTTTGTGGGACCCCGAAGGGCCGGTGAAACAAATTCCATTCATGCAAGTAGGGGCAGGCCCCAATATGTGCATCGGTCATTAGCAGTAGTTACCATTCCAGCTCCGATTCCTCAACAATCAGCATATCCTCAACAACAACAACCACAGTATCAACAACAAGTTCATTATCCACAACAGAGAACCTACAACAACAACAACAATCAGCAACAGCGTCCTTTCCAACAAAGACCATCACAGGCAAATAGGGTGATTGACCCAATCCCAATGCCATATGTTGTACTTTTGCCACAACTCCTGAAACTCAACCTAGTTGAATTAAGGACATTGGCACCTCCAGATCCCACCAATATGCCAAAGAATTATGATGCAAATGCCAGGTGTGGATTTCATTCGAACGCACCGGGGCATAATACTGAAAAATGCAGAGCCCTACAGATGAAAGTCCAAGATCTGGTGGACTCAAAAGCTCTAAACTTTGCACCTCCTCCGAATGTCATAAGGAATCCAATGCCTAGTCACAACGGGCCTAGGATTAATGCTATTGAGGAAGGCAAACTATCCACCTTAATCACCAGTGTTGCACAAATTCGAACACCTTTGGTCAAAATCAAAGCTCAGCTTTTAGAATGCCAAGTGTTCCCCGGGTGTGAGCTCGGCTGTGGGTATTGCAATATTGCAGTCAATGGGTGTGAAAGGCTGAGAAATGGCATAGATGGTCATATTAAGGATGGTATCCTTCGGATTACGACAACAGCGCCTACAACTCCAACAATTCTTTCATCAACAATCCCAGATACTCCTACAACGTCAGCAACCATTGTTCCAATGGATTCTACTACAACTCCAATAACTGCTCAATCAATCACTTCAACGGATGCAAGTTCAGTTACCATCCCTGCTACAACTGCAACACCCATTCAGTCAACGGTACCTTCTACAACATCAACAACAGTTAATGAAAGCATCTCAACGGCTACAATTCACAACAAAATGCTACTCCTGTCAGAGCACCAGTTACCATATACTATGATCCACACACCATTGTGGTCCCTTCTGCAGCTGCTATCAGTCCAGTTACTATCACAGTGCCTGGGCCAGTTCCCTACGAAAGCAATAATGCCATCCCTTGGCATTATGGCTCAGATCTATACTGCGAGGGGCAGAAAATCACCTTGGAATCGTCAAGTTCTTCACCTCAGATAGACAATGTGGGGGGAGGCGGAGGCTTCACTAGAAGCGGACGTCTCTTTGCCTCGCAAATACAAAGACCCAATGCTGAAGCAGAAGCTGTTGCCAAGGCAAAAGGGAAGAGCATGGTGCAAGAGGAACAAGTTGTCAAAGAAACTGTGAAGACTCCTTTTGATCAAGAGGTTGATGAATTCATGAGAATCATCAAGAAGAGTGATTACAAGGTGGTAGACCAGCTTCACCAAACGCCTTCCAAGATCTCCATACTATCATTGCTAATGTGCTCCGAGGCTCACCGGAATGCACTATTAAAGGTCCTGCACGCAGCTTATGTGTCGGAGGAGATTACCGTCAATCAGTTAGAAGATGTGGTGGGAAATGTCAACGCTAGTCATGGACTATGTTTTACCAACACTGATTTGACGGTGGAAGGTCACAATCACAACAAGGCTTTGCACATTACCTTAGAGTGTAAGGGTGCAGTTCTTTCTCACGTACTGGTAGACACAGGGTAATCCCTCAATGTCCTGCCCAAGAAAGCCCTTGTGAAGCTGGAGTATGACGGATTGGCACTACGCCCAAGTAACTTAGTAGTAAGAGCTTTTGACGGTTCTAAAAGATCAGTTCTGGGAGAGATAGAGTTACCAATAATGATTGGCCCACAGGTTTTCAAAACGACCTTCTTTGTGATGAATATACAGCCTGCCTACAGCTGTCTATTGGGTAGACCATGGATACACGCTGCTGGCGCCGTGACGTCAACCCTTCACCAGAAGTTAAAATTCGAGTGGGAAGGCCAAGTCATTACTATTTGTGGGGAGGAGGATATTTTTGTTAGCCAGCTGGCCACCTTCAAATACATTGAAATGGATGGAGAGATCCATGAAACCATGAGCCAAGGGTTTGAGGCCCTTAACATTAATGAAACATCTGCTGTGCTTAGGGCCTCCATCAGATCATATCAGCAAGCCCGGAAGGTTGTTGAAGAGGGTACTGCTCAAGGCTGGGGCAAGCTGCTGCCAGTTGAAAAGAAAGAAGACCGATTCGGGTTGGGTTACAGACCAACTCGACAAGATCAATCAGAGGCTGCAAAGGAGCCCAAATTTGTCAGCGGGGGAATGCTCACCCCGGATGCTGTGAATAGTTTGGAAGATGAGTCAGAAGACGAGCGCAACCTGGAAAGCTAGATACGTCCAAGGATCCCGGGGAGCCATGTCTCAAACTGGTCTTCCTAGGAAATTATAAGAGTTACTCCTGCAGAGTAATTATTATTTCCTGTTTTTAAAGCATGCATCAAGTCCTACATCTTGCCCAAGATGTCAGGACTCATTTTTTAATCGGGCCATCTTGTATTTTGTGCAAAGATCAATTAATGAATATCAGGACATCTTTTGCAAATGAGTCTTTTCTTTTCCGCTCACTGTTTTTCATTTTTCATTTTTTGTACAAAAATAAAATGGCAATGCTTTTCAAAATAAATGACTTCATTTTCACTTTTTCTAAATAAGATAAAACCGATCACTAAAATGAACAAATCTAAACCCTTGCAGAAAGTGCCCTCCATACTGCACCGACAACGACACTGCTATGACTTTGTATGACTTTGACAATCCAATCAATCAAGCTGATGAAGGGGTCGAAGAAGATTATGAGCTACCTGAAGAGCTAGCCAGGTTGTTAAGGCAATAGGAGAAGGTTATCACTCCTCATCAGGAGGAGGTTGAGACGGTTAATCTTGGTACAAAAGAAGACTTGAAAGAAGTTAAGATCGGGGCCTGCCTGCAAGATTCAGTAAAAAAGCAGCTGATTGATATGCTTAGGGAATATGTGGATGTTTTTGCTTGGTCTTATCAGGATATGCCGGGGTTGGACACCGACATTGTCATGCACAAGCTACCTCTGAAAGAAGATTGCCCACCAGTAAAACAGAAGTTGCGCTGTACTCGCCCAGATATGGCAATGAAGATAAAAGAAGAGGTACAAAAGCAGTGGGACACCGGTTTCCTTGCTGTGACTAGCTATCCGCCGTGGGTTGCTAATATTGTACTTGTGCCTAAGAAAGATGGCAAGGTGAGAATGTGTGTGGATTACCAGGACCTGAACAGAGCCAGCCCGAAAGATGACTTCCCATTACCTCACATTGATGTATTGGTCGACAATACGGCTCAGTTCTCGGTGTTCTCCTTCATGGATGGATTTTCAGGATACAATCAGATCAAAATGTCACCTGAAGACATGGAGAAGACAACTTTCATCACACCCTGGGGAACATTCTGTTATAAGGTGATGCCATTCGGATTGAAGAATGCGGGTACCACTTATCAACGGGCTATGGTAACGTTATTCCATGACATAATCCACAAAGAAATTGAATAATATGTGGATGGCATGATTGCCAAGTCCCTTACAGAAGAAGACCACCTGGTGAATCTGTTGAAGTTATTCAAGCGTCTAAGGAAGTACCAATTGAAGTTAAACCCCAACAAATGCACATTTGGGGTGCGATCCGGTAAGCTGCTGGGATTTATTGTAAGTGAGAAAGGGATCGAGGTTGACCCTGACAAAGTCAAAGCCATTCAAGAGATGCCTGCACCAAAGACTGAAAAAGAAGTTCGAGGGTTCCTAGGTAGGTTGAACTACATTTCACGGTTCATATCTCACCTTACTGCAACCTGTGAACCCTTGTTCAAGTTGTTCAGAAAAGAACAAATGGTCAGGTGGAACGAGGACTGCCAGAAGGCTTTTGACAAAGTCAAGGAATACTTACAAGAGCCTTCGATCCTTATGCCTCCAGTTGAAGGAAGACCTCTAATAATGTACTTGACAGTATTAGAAGAGTCAATGGGGTGTGTGTTGGGCCAGCATGACGATTCTGGTCGAAAAGAGTATGCAATTTACTACCTAAGCAAAACGTTTACCGACTATGAACAACGTTATTCACTACTCGAGAAAACGTGTTGTGCTTTAACGTGGGCTGCTCGCCGACTAAGGCAGTATATGTTGACCCACACTACCTTATTGATTTCAAAGATGGACCCAGTTAAGTACATTTTTGAGAAGCCAACACTTACCGGACGGGTTGCAAGATGGCAAATGATTCTCACAGAATATGACATTCAGTACACATCTCAAAAGGCCATCAAAGGCAGTGTATTGTCTGATTATCTCGCTGAGCAACCCATTGATGATTACTAGCCTATGAGATTTGACTTCCCTGATGAAGACATCATGTTCATAAAAACAAAAGATCACGAAGAGCCTGTTCACACTAAAGGACCTGACCCGGAAAAAGAATGGACTATGATGTTTGATGGGGCTGTTAATATGAATGGTCGTGGTGTTGGTGCAGTACTCATTACACCTAAGGGAGTTCATCTACCTTTCTCGGCAAAGCTCACCTTCAACTGTACTAACAACGAAGCTGAGTATGAAGCTAGTATTATGGGTCTTGAGGAAGCCATTGACCTCAGGATCAAGACTTTGACTGTGTTCGGAGATTCAGCTCTGGTAATCAATCAAACCAACGGCAAATGGTACACTCACCAGGATCATCTGATACCCTACCGGGATTATACAAGGAGGTTATTGACTTTCTTCACTACAGTCAAGCTTGAGTATATCCCCCGAGATGAAAATCAGTTTGCAGATGCTCTGGCTACAATTTCATCCATGATCAAAGTTCAAGCTGCCAACTTTGTGCCTCGGATTTTAGTATCCAGACTTGACAGGCCAGCATACGTATTTTCAGCAGATGTTGTTAAAGATGATAAGCCTTGGTTTCACGACATCAAATGCTTCTTGAAGGATCAAACATACCCACCTGGGGCATCTCCCAATGATAAGAAGACATTAAGAAGGCTTGCTGGTAGCTTCTTCCTGAATGTTGATGGCTCCCTGTATAAGAGGAACTTTGATATGGTACTTCTTAGATGTGTTGATAAGGCAGAAGCGGACTTGTTAATGCACGAGGTGCATGAAGGATCTTTTGGTACCCATGCTGGAGGGCATGCTATGGCTAAAAAGTTGTTAAGATCAGGCTATTACTGGATCACAATGGATGCAGACTGTTGTGCGTATGCCATAAAATGCCAGAAAAGCCAGATTTATGCAGATAAAGTGCATATGCCTCCAAATCCTCTGAATGTGATGTCTTCACCCTGGCCCTTCGCCATGTGGGGCATTGATATGATTGGCAAGATTGAACCGACTGCTTCAAATGGCCACAGATTCATCCTGGTGGCTATTGACTATTTTACCAAGTGGGTTGAAGCAGCTTCCTATGCCAATGTCACCAGGCAAGTGGTAGCCCGATTCCTGAAGAGAGACATCATCTGTCGGTATGGAGTGCCCGAGCGAATCATTACGGATAATGGTTCCAACTTAAACAGGCCAAAGATGAATGGCGCTGTGGAGGCAGCGAACAAGAATATCAAGAAGATTGTGCAGAAGATGGTGGTCACTTACAAAGACTGGCATGAAATGTTACCATTTGCCTTGCATGGATACCGTACATCAATCAGAACATCCACCGGGGCAACACCGTATCAGCTTGTGTATGGTATGGAAGCAGTCCTACCTGTTGAAGTTGAATTACCCTCCTTATGGGTATTGATGGATGTTAAGCTAAACGAAGCAGAATGGGTCTGGTCCCGGTACGAACAACTAAGTCTGGTCGAAGAGAAGAGATTGGCTGCAATTTGTCATGGGCAGCTGTATCAGAAAAGAATGAAGAAAGCTTTCGATCAGAAAGTCAGGCTTCGAGAATACCAAGTAGGAGATCTTGTGCTGAAAAGACTCCTTCCTCCTCATACAGACCACAGGGGCAAGTGGACTCCGAATTACGATGGTCCGTTCATAGTAAAGAAAGTTTTCTCTGGTGGAGCACTGATGCTCAGTACTATGGATGGTGAAGACTTCCTGTCCCCTGTGAATTCGGATGCAGTTAAAAAATACTTCGTATAAAAATGACCCGCTGGACATAAAAACAGAATGTAAGTCCAGGAAAAAATAGGGCATCCCGGCGAGTCAAAAACAGAATAAAAGACTCGGGCAAAAATAAGGGAAAATAAATAAAAAAATGTACACCCGCTGAGTTGAAAAGCCACATTGGACAACTCAGACAAAAATGGGTATCCTGGTGGATAGAAAACCCGAAAGGGCGATCCACGCAAAATCAGGGAATAAGCGAACAACTGCATTCTGAATTCGTCTGTATCACTTGCGACATGGCAAGCGCCGAAGGATTCAAGCATCGGTCAGAATCAGCCTTCTTCAAAAAGCGAGATGAGAAGAACGTCAATGTCATACGAGTCATAGCAAAACGGAAGCACACTGAAGCGTCATCAACGTTGCCAACACCTTTTTGTTTCTCAATTTGTAACAATCTCCTCATTTCAGGGGATTTGTTTCTTTGACTGTACTTGCCAATTCAGGGCACGCAAATCAATAAAATCAGATTTTTAGTCACATTTCGTCTCGTACATTTTATTTTTCATTTGCAAAAATGTCCGATATCCTTAAGTTATTGATTGCGTAAACACGGATGCGTCTTTTCTAAATTACATGCTTACAGGAAATATATTTGCTCCCGGGAGTGTCTAACCTCCTATGAGGGAATCCAGTAAGGGATACCTCGGGATACTTGTACGTTTCTTTGTCATAACATGATTGCAGGTGCTCAAAGTGCAACATGGGGCATGAAAGTTTTTCCCCCATCAAGCTGTCAAAACATTACTTCCTCAATATGTCTTCCAAACAATACCAGTAAATGTTCATTTCCCCAGCTGAGTTGTCAAGCACCCTCATCTCTAGTTGTCTCCCCACAAAGTTCCGACCTCTGTCCGGGAGAGCAAAGTCTGAAGGTCTCACAACAAAGTGACGAAGGCTTCCACAGACCTCAGCTAGGCTCCTCATCGCCGAGAATAGGTCTATCAGTGACTTATTCCCCCAAACAAAGTCATATATATCAGATCTACCAATGATCTCATGCCCAGCTGGGACATTCCCTTCAAGCGGATCAGCCAGAGATCTCCACCAGCAATGGGACCCAAATCCCGGATCGGTATCTTTGCATAATCATAGCATTCGCATCATATTTCCCCCCAGAGCGTAGCATTCCGTCTAATACGGAGCATTATGGCAAAAATCAAACATGTTACAAAACCATAAGCCATGTCTTGAATCAAATACCTGCAAATACCAACGATACCACCTCAGCAATACACAAATACCTCTCAAATTCCCCGGCAGAATATCAAAGCATTTTCTTCCCAAAATACAGATGCATGCTCCTTTTGGCACTCGTCCGTGTCATCTTTCCCCAGAAAGTCGCCAGGACATTTTCTACGAACAGATGTTTGCACATAACGGATACATCTTGACACTCATCTGTGTCATATCCCCAACAGAAAGCCAAAGCATCCCCTTTGCACTCACAGATACATGTTCATATACCCACTTGACACTCGTCCGTGTCATATAAACCACAAACAGATACCTATTAATACGCTCTCCTGACACCCGTCTGTGTCACCTATCCCCGGAACAGTTGCCTAAACCTTTTCTTATTATACTTTCCTGACACTCGTCCGTGTCATCCTATCCCGCAGGTCGTCAAACGCCTTTTATATTTATAAATTCATAACTTATACACTTCCTCTTATGATACTCGTCCGTATCATACCCTCCCCAGCAGGTTGAGCACTCGCCTGTGGCACTCATACCTTCTTGTTCTTATATAGATACCCGTCTGTATCTTATATACACCTACTTTCCCCTCAGAGGCAACACTCGTCCGTGTTCTTTGTCAACCAGTTGATACTCGTCCGTATCATCACCCATGAACATACGTCAGTGTTTGTTTCTACCGGTACTCGTCCATATCATAGTTTTTAAGGATGCTCGTCTGCATCTTTAATCTATACACAGCGTCAAACACTTATACCTTTCTCTCATTCCCCAGAAGAGTTCCCCAGCAAATTCTGGGCAAAATTTCCTTTCTATCTGACATTCGTCCTATGTCATGATACTTCTGGCAGCCGAACTCTGCCAGGTGATCGTCCTTCACCTATTGATGATCGTCCTTCATCATCCCCCGGCGGAGTCCCCATTATTGGAACCCTTCCCTATCTGACATTCGTCCTATGTCGTGATATTTAGCAGTCGTCCCCTGCTAGGTGATCATCCTTCACCCTTTGATGATCGTCCTTCATCATTTTATCTGATGGTCGTCCCCATCGTTGATCTTGTTATCTGACATTCATCCTATGTCATGATAAACCCCGAGAGCAGCCGTACCCTGCTAGGTGGTCATCCTTCACCTCTTGATGATCGTCCTTCATCATACTTATCCGATGGCCGTCCCCATCGTCGACTTTTTCTATCCGACATTCGTCCTATGTCGTGATGTTTTCGGCAACCGTACCTTGCCAGGTGATCGTCCTTCACCTTGGACGACCGTCCCTCATCTTCCTCCCCCAACAGAGCAGCCGTCCCCTGCTAGGTGATCGTCCTTCACCTTTGATGACCGTACCTCATCATTTATTTATGTGTTTAACCTGATGGTCGTCCCCATCATTGCCTTTACCTTTAATCCCCAGAGAGTCTTATTTCTTTGCTTGATGGCCGTCCCCATCATGATCCCTTATTTCCCCAGCATGTCGGTCGTCCCCGTCATTGCTTTATCTCCAGCAGTCGTCCTCTACTCGACAGTCGTCCTCCGTCACCCGCACTTTATAATCATATTATATTTTCTTTTACAATCTATATCCCTTTTCTTCTTCATTCAGTGAGTGCAAATTTTGGACTGTCTTTGATATTCAACCACAAGTTATCTTGTTTGCCTGTTAAGCCGCTGCTTACATCCTGCACAACTAACTCATGTTTGAATAGGGGCAGCTTTAAACACCCCAAATTTTCCCTCACTCATTTCACCATGGCTTGAGTTTCTTTTCATTTGCATAAGTTCAATCATATCATCTCATATTACATTTTTGCTTCACTGCATTGATTCAAAGTCATCTGCATCTAGGGTTTGTGATCTGAACAATTCCTGAGCTATCTGAGCCACTCCAAAGGTCTTCAATCATCTCAAGAGGGTCCATGTATGTTCAAGCATCATATTACATCCTCCCAAGGTCATGAAAGTCAAGGGATCACAAGAACTGGCAAAGGCATGGAAGCAGAGCCAAGTTTAACTACACAGATGACCTAAAATTAGGGTTTTGGTTTCAAAGGTCATAACTCCATTGTTTTTGGTCATTCTTGTTTCTATTGGTCTCTATATGCTACAAGGATCATGCATACAAATTTTCATGAAGAAATTCAATGGGGAAGGCATCTGATCAAAAGATGACTTCTTGAACAAGTTAGTACAAAATCAGGGCATCTGAGGCCCCCAACCATCCAACCAAAGGGTTTTCTTCATCATTTTGGATGTGTATGATCTTTATTTGATCTTAGAAGAAGTTATAAGTTCACAAAATTGAAGAATTTCAAGCCATTTGCAAAGTTGCCATTTTGGGAAAGTGACTTGTAATGTAAACTTGCCATTTTGGGAAAGTTTTTCAACCTCCCTTTTTTGATTCAAAAATGCTTCAAATGAAAAATCTTTGGTCATGAAAGTTGTATATTGGATCCTCCCGTTTTCAAAAAGTACAAGAACTTGATCTAATTCATTTTAGAACTAAAGTTATGGCCTTGCAAAGTTGGAAAAAATCACTTAATTTTCACTTTTGTGCCAAAGAGGGAAACTTGCAATTTCTCATGCCAAGCATTGTTATGACTTCAAACACACTTCTACATGTCTTAACATCATAATGAATTGCCTAAGGATCAGAATTGGCCCAAGGATCACTTCATCCCATGCCTTGAACATCAAGAAATTCAAAAGGGGTCAAACTTCATGAAAATTGCAAAAGGGCACATAACCTTTCACTAGCTTGCTGAATCACCTCAATTTCAAATCTATGGCTCTCCTTGATCTATGCTGAGCCAGGACAAGCCAAAAGCCAGCTGCAAAACCAGCCCATACCTCAAGTACAAAACTTTTGACATTTTTGCAACATGCCCATACCAATCACCATAGGCCACCAACAACTCTCTGACCTATCAGAAATTGATACATGGACCAAAAGCAACTCAACACACCACACAACACAAGCTGAAACCTCCCACAACACAGCATTCACCAAAATCCTCTCTTATGCATTTTTCTTCGAAACTCAGCACACAAGCCTAAAACCTCAAAACAAATTCCACAGAACAACTCACCATAACCCTCTGATCATTTCCCAACCATCACTTTGCCCTAAAAAGCCCAGCATCAAAAATACGATTTTCACACTTCATGAACTGAACTTCTGCCATTTTCATTTTGGGGCCATATAAACTCCAACTAAGCATCACAAACACTTCAGGAGGACCATTGGAGCTGGTTTGAAGCAAGGAACTAGCCAGAAAGCACCATTTTCGAAAGCTTCAGTTCAGGTATCATCAAGAACATTTTTTCCAGAAACTTGATTTTAAGTTCTTAGATTGTTCTCCATGCTTCACTGATCACACTACACCTTTTGGTTTTAAAAATGATTGAATATTAAGCATGTATGAAGCTTCTGAAATTTCTGAACAATTTTCCGTTTTGCTTCGAATCTTGATGTTCATGTGAAATAAATGATTTTTGCTGGCTGAATCTTGTTTAGAATGAGTTAGGGATCATTTCTGGAGAGTTTGGTGAGTTTATTTTACGAATTGAGTGAGAATGTAGAAATGGATGACCGGAGAAGATGACCGGAACACTGTTCCGGTCACCTGAAGGTCATTAGGGTTCAGATTAGGGCTTAATTCGTAATTAGTAAGTTTGAATGTGGATCGTCCATTAGCGTGCGAAGTCAATTCCCTCCCTTTTCCTTTTGAACCTCAGCCACTGGATCTGATTACTTTCATTCATTCATATTTTAAATTCATTTTAATTGCATTTTCTTTATCATTTTAGAAAAAATAGTAAAACACTTTCAAAAAATTTTATTTTTTGCATCATGACTTATAATATTTTTCTATTTCCGGAAATAATTTTTATTTTATTTTTTGCATAATTTTCGTATTTTAAAAATATTTAAATGTTTATTTTAATTAGTTAATGAGAATTAATTAATTAAAATAGCATTTAAGTTTCTAAAAATCACCAAAAAAATCACATTGCATTTTGATACATTTAGAAACATTATCAAACTCTTAAAACAAATTTCTTTTTGGTTCTTGACCTATTTTGACATTTTTCCTTGGAATTAGGGTTCTTAAAAGTCAATATTTTTGCCCTAACTTAGAAAAATCCATTCTGCCTAACCTTGAAGAGTTTGATGATGGTTCTTTTTTCATTGCATTATTCATATCATGTAGTTTCTAGGATAAAATTGGTTTGAATTTATCTTTCATTTTCAATTTGTTGTGCATTTTTCTTTTTGAAGTGCCTTAAAACCCAAGCTAACTTGAGAAAATCATAACTTCCATTAGGTTAAGATTTAGGTCTCCTCCTTTAGGCAGTGAACTTGCATAGGTTTAGGGTTCCTTTGATCCTATTTTCAAATTTTTATCATGTCATTTCCTTCTGGTTTTGATTTTTGTATTGCATCTTATGTATAAACCCTAATTTTTGCCTTCATTTACATTCATCTCTCATATGCTTGCATACATGAACTTGCCATGACATTTTGTGCATCCACATGAAATATAAGGCATCTTAGGACATATTAGAATCATATTTTATCATTGCATCATTCAGTTTCCATGTTGTGCATTCATTTCATCTCATAAATTTTCATGAACTTTTATGGTTCAAAACATGTTTCATTTGCATCTTCATCCTTGTATGATCATCCACAACTCTTGTCTTGTGTTTGCATTATCTCTTAGCATCATTAACATCATGTTTATGCTTCTGGTTTTGGTTTTCATCTTAGCATTTCATCTCATTTTCATTTCATTCCTTGTTGCTAACTTTTCAGGTGGTAAGTCATTGAGAAGTGAATTTGCCTTCACTTCTCATAATCTCTTCTCATCTCTCTTATGCATCTTGGTTGCATTTTGTATTTGTATTAGAGTGAGCTTTATCATTCATGTTCCCCCTTTCACTTTCTTTCTTCAAGCAACTTATCTTCTTAAGTGAAGTAAGTTGTCTTGCTTCTTCTGCTTCTCCTCCTTTCATCTGCTTCTTCCTTGGTGGCTTTTCTTTGAAGATCTCTTGCAAGCCTCATAAACCCTAGGAATACCCAAGCATGATAACAATTAGGGTTTGATTAGTCCCCCATTTAGTTTTACCTTTGTGTCATCTTTGAGTCTTCTCTTCTCATCTCTTAATCAAGGACTAAACCTTAAAGGTTTTAAGGCTTTGTGATTAGGGTTATGCCTGTATCCTTCTATTAGGATGGAGTGCATAACTTTAACCCTAAGTGTTAAACCCTTAATGTGTTTAAATCCTTTAATCAATCCATCTAATAAACACTAAGACATCAAACTTGTAACTTGGGCCTTGCATTAGGGTTCTAATTCTTCCTTAATTGGTTAAGAAGGACTAACCCTAGTGTTAATGGACAAGTCCCCCTCGAGTTGTCTTGCAAACCACAAAATTCATTTCTTAATCTTACCATTAACTAAAATCCATCTAATAAAGGCTTTGCTTTGTCATGAGGTTAATCCCTAATCATGGATTAAGTTGAGGTATCTTCCTCAGCTTAAATGTGCTCATCTATCATCCTTCTATTAGGATGGTGTAATGGGTCCATTAAATCCTTGATTATGGCTTAAAATCATTACTCAACCCCAAACAAAAACACCAAAAAACATCTAAATAATTACAAGTAGGTTAATGATTTTAATCCTACATCATGGTGATTAAGTGTGAGGTGCTTACTTCATACTCAAGGTACTCTCATTACCCCTAATTAGAGGGAGGATGTGATGAGTTTACTAACCCTTGGTTTAGGCTTAAACTCATTTTCTTATGACAAACTCCAAAAGCAATAAAAGATTGAAAACACAAAAACAAACAATAATCGTCTCCTCTGGGATTCTTTTCTCATCATCTTCACTCACAATCGAGAACTTGCTTCTTCCGTCTAATGCAAGACAGTTTGCACCTGAGCCAGATAGGTCATACACTTGAGCATAGACAAGCAAGCAGTTCATAGTCAATTTATCTTTTAGTCTCTTTGAGTCAAACTACGGTGTTCTGACTTCCTCATTGCATGGGAGGATACGTAGGCATAATTTAACTGTTATCGAACAAAAGTCTATGTACATTCCCCCTCCTTCCAGCCCTATTCTTTAAGCCTCATAGTCTTGAGCTTCATACTCTTTCTTTGCACTAACACTTCTTTTATTCACATCACACTTCCTTCCAGCACTGACACTTGCATTCTTTTCCAACTTTTGCACACAAAATAGCACTGACACTACCCCTTTAAACACAAACTTTCAAGTGTGGATCCTTTCGAGTACGGCGGACAATCTGGGTGCTAATACCTTCCCAGGTTGTAACCAACCCCCTTCCTCAGTTTCTCTGGTTCGCGACCGTCTTGTCCATCTTTTCTTAGGTCTATGCAGCATTACCTTTCCTTCGGGATAAAAATGCCTAGCTGGAGATTCTTTTCATTCTTTCTCTTTCGCCGACCGTTCGCGTCTGTACCCCTTCTGACCGGGTGTCATTTGGTGGGAGCGACAACATGATGTCGCATGAGCTACCCTGGTCCACCAGGATTCTTCTGACATCGAAATTTGCCATCCGCGCACGGATGAGTAATGGGATGCTGGCATTCAGTGCCCCTCCAAAGTGTTCCTCTCGGTAAAAGGCAAGGGGTATCGAGCCCTCTCTTGGGGGGTCCAGAGTTGCGTTCTGAGCAGGGCCTTTCGCGATCAATTGGTCAAATTTCCTCTTCACGGATCCGACCGTGATTTTGTTAAATCCTCCCCCCGAGATGACCATTGTAGAGGGAAAGGTCTCCCACAGGCTTTGGGAGGAAAAATACCTTCGGTTCTCTGTGTGGTCGGGCAGGAAGAAGTCCTCCGGGTGGTAGATGCTCAGAGCAACTTGCCTGTTCGCATCTGATGGTATGGGTACAGCCTCTTCGATCTTCTGAGCCTCCTGCGCCTCTTGGCGAGGGGCGTCTCTTGATTTAGTAAACTGCTTGAGGTGCTCGTCTTTAATAAGTATCTCGATTGCATCTTTGAGATGGATGTAGTCTTCAGTATTATGATCGTGACTCTTGTGGAATCTACAGTACTTCGTCTTATTCGTGCCTGGTTTATTAGGCAGCTACTTTGGGAAGCGTACTCCCGCTTGCC
The DNA here is from genome assembly GCA_963966055.1 of Lathyrus aphaca. Lineage (NCBI taxonomy): Eukaryota > Viridiplantae > Streptophyta > Magnoliopsida > Fabales > Fabaceae > Lathyrus > Lathyrus aphaca. The sequence goes on along the minus strand of OZ014523.1, from coordinate 338,126,344 downwards.
TGAACTTCGAATTGGCACATTTAGACAGGATCTTCTCTCTTGAAACCAGGAGAGGGGTATATTCATGAAACCGACCGACGGGTCCTCTGTGCTCCCGCGGTTCACGGGAGCGATCCTCCTTTCTTTTGTCTCCTCCCCGACAAGATGTCGAGGATTCATCGACTTTGGAGGGTTTTGTGTCCTCACGACGCCGGGCATCACAGACGGAGCTAGCAGCCTGCTTTTCCTCGTATTGGATGTAAGCTTGGGATTTTAACAAGAAGGCGTCAAGGGTAGTCGGGTTCTCGATGCCGACCGCACGGTGGAAGTTGGTCGACGGGCGCAGACCTCGCTCCAGTAAATACTTCTTCATGTCGTCCATGGTGGATACCTGGACCGCTTCATTGTTGAAACTCTCTATATAGGTTCGCATAGGTTCGTCTTTCCCCTGGATGATTGCTTTGAGCGATGCTTCTGTTTTCGGGTGGCGTCTAGAAGCGGTGAAGTTCCTAGAAAACGTGTGTCCGAGCTGTTTCCAGGAAGTGATGGACTCTGCTTCGAGGCTTTTGTACCATGTCATCGCACCTTTCCTCAGAGTTGTAGGAAAGAGGCGACATTTGATTGCCCCTTGCACCCCTAGGTAGTCGAGCAAAGCATCAATATTCTCGATATGCTCGTCAGGATCGGTGGTCCCATCATACGAGCCTAAGGGTGGAGGTTTCTCTAAACCCCGTGGGAGTTTAGTAGCCATGATTTCCAACGAGAGGGGGCCCCTGGTGTCATCATCATCACTGGAATTGAATGCAGGAGACCTGGGCGTGTGCTTCTTGGTTCGTCGGGGTGACGTAGACTTGATCTGCTCTTTCTTAACTTTCCTGGTGACCGAGATCGTCTTCTTGAAGGGAACGACCGAGAAGGAGACGAGCGAGACTGTTTGTTACTAGTAGATTCATCCTTGCGTCCTTTCCTCTTCCTTTTAGGAGGGGAAGGACTACGTCTTCCTCAATGTCTCGTCGGGGATCGGGACGACCGATGGTTGTTGTCCTCGAGACGGGCAATCTTCTCATCATGGGCGAGGAGCAACAAATTTGTCTGGTTGAGAATCTCAGCCAGCGCAGCAAAGTCAGATTCTGAAGGTGTTGGAGGGAGGAGGACCTCCGGAAGACTCTCCAGAGGCTGGTCGCGATCGGGGGAAGGTGAAGTTGTCTTCCCATCTGGGTGATCCTGCACGGTTTCTTCGTGCGGAGGATCATTAGCGTTGCTTTCACGTTGTGTGAGGAGCATACCGTTGTTCGATCGATTTTTGCGATTGTTTTCTCGAGCAGCCATGGATCTTGGTAAAAGACTTTGGTTCTTGAAGATCTTGAGGGAGAAGAACAGGGAAATCAATGATTCCCACAGACAGCGCCACCTGATCGTACCTGGAGATCAGGATCCGATATGGCTGGTGTCAAGCGTTATTGAAGGACGGTTGATAAGGAGAGGAGGGGGTGTACCTACAAGGCACTCCGATGCTAAAGTAAGAGACTGAGCAAAGAGCGTGCAAGTACGAGAATTAAGGTGAGAGAATTGAATACCTGGCCCTTTCATCTGAGAGGGTTTATATAATGTCGTTGGTGGATGGTTATTGGTTCAAACCGTTTGGCGCGGATCGTGGAATCCGTACGAATATGCAACGGTCAAAACTAGCCGTTAGGGGATTTTATTCTGGTCGACATAGCCTTGGTCGACAAGGACCGTTCCCCTCAGCATGGTTCTCGACGAAGAGCATGCTAGGTTGCCAATTTGTCTGGCCCAACTCTGAAAGTTGGGCTTGCCCGGAACACTTCTTATGGACACAAGACTTATCTTCATTCTTTTTGAATCCATATTGTTTTACAGTTTCATCAAAACGAAGATTCTAGCTTCTAAAAGCTTGCTTTAATTCGTAGATTGATCGATATAACTTGCATATCTTTTGGGCTTCTTCATGTATGTCAAATTCTTCAGGTTGTGTCATGTACACATCCTCAAGATTCCCATTAAGGAAAGCAGTCTTGACATCCATCTTCCATATTTCATAATCATGATATGCAGAAATAACAAGTAAAATCCGAACAGATTTAAGCATTGCAACTGGTGAAAAGGTTTCATCATAGTCTACCCCGTGAATTTATTTATAACCTTTAGCAATCAGTCTTTCCTTATAGGTATTTACCTTACCATCCATGTCAATATTCTTTTTGAAAACCCACTTTCATCCTATAATATTAACTCCTACATGAGGCTCTACCAAGGTCCAAACCTGGTTTGTGTGCATGGAAACCATTTCAGATTTCATGGCTTCTAGCCAGTTCTCAGACTTGGGGCCTGTTATGGCCTCTTGGTAGTTGTAAACACCCTAAATTCACCCTCTCTCTTTTTTTCTATCACACCTTGGCTTGTGATCCCTCATATTGCATGGCATAAGCATACCATCTCACACTACATAGTTATTTCACTACATGAGTTGCACAACTAGGGTTTGTGATTAGGTGAATCTTAGAAGTGGTTTGAGTTATCCCAGAGGCCATGAAGCATGCCAAGAGGGTCCATGAGTGTTCTATGATCATATTATGCCTCCAAGAGCTCTTAAAAGTCAAAAGATCACAAGAAATTGCAGAGCCACCCAGGCAGCCTCAGGGCTCCTACATAGATGACCAGAAATTAGGGTTTTGGGTTTGAGTCCCTTACACTCAAATTTTTTGGCCATTCTTGATTCTATTGGTCTATATATGTTATAAGGAGCATGTGTATCATTGAAGCAAAAACTCCTTATGGAAGTCATCTGATCAAATGGTAACTTGTTGTGCAAGAAACGTCAGAATCAGGGCATCTGAGGCCACTAATAAGGGTTCCAAAGGGTGATCTTCATCAATTTGAGGTCCTATGATCTTTATTTGATCTTAGGAATGCTTGGAAGTTCACAAGATTGGAGAATTTTGAGCCATTTGAAAACTTTCTATTTTTGGGCATGACTTGTAATGAAAACTTTCCATTTTGGGAAAGATCTTCAACCTCCTCTTTCTTGATCAAAAAGGTTTCAAATGAATTTTCTTCAAACATGAAAGTTGTAGATTTGATCTTCCCATTTTCAAAAAGTACAAGAACTCCTCTTGATTCATCCTAGAACTCAAGATATGGCAAGTCAAAGTTGGGAAATATCTTGTAATTTTCAAGTTCATGTTGTGACACCCCAAATTTGCCCTCTTCATTTTAAGCATCATATCACATCATATTCATCATGAACATATCATTTTCTTAGAATCCTAGCATGGAAAGATGAGGCATAACATTCTTCATGTCCTAGCATTAAGCATATGATCATCTGTGGAGGTTCTTGGAGCATTTCAAGCCATGACAAGGGTCCCAATGTATTTTTACAAGTCCTATAATGAGTCTACACTCCATTTACAAGTTCAAATTCATGTGTAAAAGCTCAAAAGATTGCATGATCATCAGAGAAGCCAGGATAGGGCAAAGCTCCTACACAAGGCACCTAAACTAGGGTTTGAGATTCAAGCATCAAAACCTCACAACTTTGGCCATTTCATTTGGGCAAAGTCTTCTATATGTCAAGAGAATCCTAGGTACCAATTTTAATGAGAAAATTCCATGTGGAAGTCAGAGAATTCTTCAGTTGCTTGAAGATGAAGTAATTGGTCAACTGTGCCCTTAAAAAGTCAACTGTGGGATTTCAAGGGGTCCAAGCCACTTTTTCTTTCCAAGGGGGGTCCTTACAATGTTATAAGAGGTTTGGGATGTTCAAATATCAAGAATCATGAAGATTTGAAGGGTTTTGCAAAAATGGTACAAAGTTGGTTTTTGGAAATTTCTAATTTTAGCAACTTTTGCCCTAATTTTCAAGTAAGCTTAACATGATCAAAAATTCTTCAAATGGACCAAAGTAAAACATGAAAGTTGGATATTAAGGGCTTCCATTTTCAAAAAGAACAAGTACATTTTCATGGGATTCATGGTTTGCAAGATATGGCCCTCGAAAAAGTGCTGCAAACTAGGGCAAATTCAAAAGTTTCATGCATGCACAAAAGCAAAAATGTTCAAAACTTGTTTTCAAGGCTTGGAATGGTTCAATTTTGTTTACTAAGTTATAATACATTGCATTTTGATCATTTTGCTCCAAATAATACCACATTTTCGTGCAAGGCAAGGATTTCACTCCAAAAATGCAAAATTGGCAAAATCATGAGAAAAGTGTGATGACTTGATCTAAGGGCCAGGACTTGTTGTATTATGATCAAGGGTTGGAAAAGGATTGCCCATGTGCTGAGAGGCCAAGGAAAGCATGAGGAGTGCATGCTTCCTTCACATTTTGCAAAATTTTCAAAATCACAAAATTCTTGTGATTCCCACGTGCAAACTTGATAATTTTTTCAGCATGGGATTGTGAGGTCATACTTAAGAAGCTAGGGTTTCAGAAAGCTCAACCTCTCTCTCATTCTCTCATTTCCAAGTTTATGCACAACTTGCATTTTCTCTCTTTTCTAATCACACACTTGTTCAATCTCAAAACAAATTGTGGATTCTTGATCAGTGCAAGCTAAAGATCATTAATCACACCATCATTCAAGATTTCCTTCAAGATCAATCACCTTGCCATTTCAGGGCAGGTGTGGGCAAAGCTTCAGATCCAACCATCTTCAAGACTTTAGATGCATTTATTTTGCATCTAGAGTGAGTGTAGAGTGATTTGCATCCATCATTTGGCTTTCTATCTCATTATTTCCAGATCTGCAACTCAGGTATGCCTTGGATTCGTCATCTCTAAAAATGAAATTAGTTATGTGTTTTGTGATCTGTGATGTTCACTGAGTATGCTGCAACTTGTAGTTTTGGAAATGGTGCATTATAATGTGAGATATTTGAATTCAAAGTTTCTTGGTCAAAGTTGTTTTTGTTCGATCCGCTTGTTTCATGGATCCATTGCTCATTTTCATCTCATTTTCGAACTCAGGGCCTATTAATTAGTGAATCTGGAGCTTTTGTATATTTATTTTGAGGTTTTGCTCTTCTGGTTTGAATTCCGGTGCCGGAGCCCTAGCTCCGGTCACCGGAAACTGCAAGTGTGAGTTAGGGTTTGTGAGAGGTTGAAGATGAACCTCAACCCTAAGATCGTCCTTCTCCTTCGTCCAGATCTGGCCACGTTGCCCTAGACACCTCCTCCCTCCCACGTGATTTTTTTATTTCATTTTAATACAGCATGTTTCTCAGCCCAAACTATTTACCATGTGTCCTCACCTCACCACCAATTAATCTGCCAGGTCATTTAATGAAAGTGCTTCAGGGTGCGTTGGATGCATCCTATGGTCTTGTTATTCCCCGGCTTTTTTTTCACTGAATTTCCACACTAAGTTTAATATTCCAGTGCAGGATCTAGGCCTCCAACTTTATATTCACACCCCCATGGCAACTGAGCCCAATCCATTCCAACATATTATCCTGACTATTTGCACCTCTCACTTCATTTCTTTTTTTAATTTCTTTTTCATTTTAATTTCTTTATTTCATTTTAGTTTCCAATTATTAAAACTGGTTCTAGTCATTAAAAAATTCCCAAAAAAAATCTTGAGTTTTCTTTTAAGTTTCTTTTATTTTTCTATATTTTTATTTTTCATTTATTCTTATTTTCCACGTGGCAATAAATTCCCCATTCCAATTGACTTCTTTTTATTTCTTTTTTGAACAATCTGTCTTGTCCATTTTCTATAGACTTCATTATTTTGAGTTTCTTGTTCATTATTTTTGCTATGGATTCCTAAGATGATGTAGTTCTTGTGTGATTTTTCCCCTGATTTTTAGAAATTTATTCCTTGGGTCTTGGTCTTTTGACTTGTGTTGGAAGTTATTAACCCTAGTTTGTGTTCTTGCCTCCATTTGACCTAGTTTGCTTCTGAATTTCTCCCAATCCTTTTGGCTCATTGTTATACCATGTTTGAAGATCATTTGGTTTGAATTGTGGAATTTTTAGATGCTTGGTTGATTTAATTTGAATTTTTGTTCTCACCTTGTCCCATTTTGCTTCCTTTGGATCTTTATCTTTCTTATAAGCTTAGAAGGGTACTTGTGCCAACTTCTTCTTCTCATTTGGGGTCCTTTTGGGGTATGGGAACCTTCCTGGTCCTAGCTTAGGATTTTAGTCTTAGAATTTTTGTGGTTGCTTCCCTTTTAAGTCCTTTCATTTCTTAAGTGTGCTTTCACTTCTTCCTTACTTCTTTCACTCCCATATTGTGATTGTTTGGTCTTGTACCTCTCTTCTCTTCATATTGTTAGCTTCTTAAGCTTGTCTTTGACTTGTTTTGATTCTGATCTTATGCATTGAGTCCTTGTTTGTGCATCTTTGCCTTGCATCCTTCTTAAGTTTGCATTTGTTTACATATGTGTTTCATGTTGCATCATGTTAACTTGTATGCTCCATTCCTCATTCTTGTGAGTTGCATTTGCATTGAGCATTTGTATATATCATTTCATTTCTGTTTGTGTGATGTTGGCATGCCATTTTCTTCATTTCATTTCACTTGTGCTTATTTTGCTAACCTTGCAGGGGCTATGGTGAGTGTGAGGTGTGGAAGTTGAGTTCCACATCTCCAAATCTCATCTCTTCTTCTTATTTCTTTAATTGTGCTAACTCTTTTCTTGTTGGTCCTAGGCCTTACTCAATCGCATCTCTTCTTCTTCTTCTCTTCTTTCTTTCTTTCTTCTTTAGGATAGGAGGCCACACTAACCTTAGGGTATCCATGCATGATAACACTTAGGATTTCTTTAGTCCCCCTTTAGAATTTTGCCTTTGTGATCCTTTTGGTTCTTCTTCTCTTCTCATCTCATTACCATAAAAAACATCTTAATAATGTTTGAAGTGATGCCTTGATCAATAGCCTTATCCCATGAGGTGTGCTTGTAGTCTTCCCATCTTGGGATAGTACAAGTTTACCTTGTGATGCACAAGTCTGATCAAGGTATCTTCTTCACAAAGAAAAGCATAAAAAAAAAACTTCTTCACTGTACATAACCAAAAACACTTAATAATTCAACAAGTTAGTGAGGTTAGGCCCTAATCTTTGGGTTCAAGTTTTGGGGATCTTTTCCTTACTTGAGTGTGCTTGTTCTATTATTCCATCTTGGAATGTAGTGACAAGTGCACATCCCATGGAAAAGAGCTTGAGTTCACTTTCTTGTGACACACTCATAAAAGCTTCTAAAAAACACAAACAAACAATAAACGGCTCTCCTTCGGGAATTCTTTTCTCATCATTTCCTTCACTCCGTGCGTGAACTTGCTCCTACTTGTCATTTTGCAAGACGGTTACGCACTCGTCGTCCGAGTCTGCAACACCTGAGCAATGGCATAGGCAGTTCAAGCCTTAATTCACAAGCAATTTCTTTTCTACCCCTAATTAGGGGAACTACGGCGTCTCTGATCCTCATTATCCTGATGAGGTACGTAGGCAGCGGGGTAGGGCCCGTTCGAGCACAATCTTTATTTTCCCTACATTTTTTCTCTTTGTTCTCTTATTCAGTTCTTTTCCAGTTCCAGTTTCTTTCCATTTTCTTTTTGTTGCAGCAGCTTTCATACCCTCACCCTTTGAAACAGTTTCTTTTGCAAGCGTGGATCCCGTCGGGTACGGCGGACGATATGGGTGCTAATACCTTCCTAGGTCGTAACCGACTCCCGAACTCAGTCTCTTTGGTTCGTAGGACCTGTGTCCTTCCTCTTTCTTTCTTCTGGTTTGTGCAGCATTACCATTCCCTTTCTTCGGGATAAAAATGCCTGGCTGGCGACTCTATCTTTTTTCCGCGCCACTTTCGCGTTTGTACCAGGATGGAAATCCGGGGAGCGACAGCTGGCGACTCTACTGGGGATATCATAACCAGAGTATCTCTGGTTCCCCTGTGAGTCTCTCCTAACGCTTGTGTGTTGCTGTTTCTTTGGGTGATGTTTGTTTGTTGTAGCTTGTTGTATTTTATTGTTGTTTGTTTACAGCTTTATTTACAGTTTCAGTCTTTATTTTCTGCATCATGTATATATACTGGACTGTCTGGACTTGTTTTCTGTTTGGTGGGATGGGTGTTACTGTGTCTGAGAGATGAGCTCATTACCACGGCTCGAGTGCACCTTAGGACTTAGAGTGGTTCCACTTTGGCCTCATGAGATCTTGTCATGGGGGTAGTAGTGAGTACCACGCCCAGATTTGCGACCGTCTTGGAAATGTTTTGATTTGGGGATCTTCCTCTCTCATTGCATAACCTTGACAGTTATGTGCAGCTGGGGACCGATCATTGAGAACCTTGTGGAAACATCCCTCTTTAGTGATGACAGTGGCAGACCACATTGTGTGGCAAACCCAATCGCATCTGAGGGCCCACTTGGGAATCACATAGGATGACCTTGTTTCCCGGACTCAGCTGAGGCCTCCCTGCGTAGTATATAATGCCAAACTGATTCTCTGATTTGGTCATGAGCCATTTCTCAGAGATGGTGACAGTATTATTGTTATTCGTCTTAGAGAGTCCGTGATGTCTGACCCGGAGCCTACCAGTGAGGTTGGGAAGGGGTTTACAGGTGTGCAGGAACCCTTGGCCTCTACATACACTCATTATCAGTGGTCCTATGGTTATGGTTTCTGGTCCTATGGTCCTATGGTTCTGGAGTTCTGGTTTTCTTGGTTCTGGTTTTCTTGGTACTGTGGTTCTGAGATCTTCTATCAGAGAGTTGTGATTCAGTGGACTTTTGGTTTGCCAGTTGATCAGAGGGCCCTTGTGTTCAGTGTCCAGTTCAGATGGTCCTAGTTGATCATATGCTTGCATTGCATTGCATTTGCATCATCTTTGCATTAACTGTTTATGTTTCCCACTTTTCAGGTCATTGTTCATAATCAGGTCCCAGTTCTGGTAAATCTTATCTCCATGACAGAAGTCAGAAGAGTTCCAAGGAAAAGGAATGTTCACTATACTTTTCTTCAGCCTGAAGTTAGAAGTGTTCAGAAGTTAGCAGGTCTGATGAATGACCCTTAGGCAATTTCAAGAAAAGATATGGCCAGATACTGAAGTATGTGGATAAGCCCACTGTAGACCAGAAGGACAGTTTGCATACCTTGTTGCATTTTTATGATCCTCTGCTGTGTTGCTTTGTTTTTCCAGGTTACATCTTAGCTCCTACATTGGAAGAGATCTCCAGCATGCTGAATGTTCCAGTCAGAGAGACATTTCCTTTCTATGGGTCTGAGGTTGTGCTTAAAGAAGAAGACATAGCCAAAGTTTGTCGTTTGCCAGCTGCTACAGTCAAGAGTACTCTAAAGGATAGTGAAGGCAAAGGACTCCCTTGGAGTGTGCTCATCCCAGAGGCAGAGAGATATGCTACAGAGGCTAATTGGAATGACTTTGGTGCTTTTCTTGCATTGATGGTGTATGGGTCCAGCTTGTTCCCTGGAGAGAAATAATTTGTAAGCTTGGGGGTGATCTCAATCTTTGCCAAAGGAAATCCAGTGCCTACTCTTTTGGGTGACTTCTATTACAGTGTGCATTACAGAAATGAGAAAGGTAGGGGTGGACCAGTAGTCTGCTGTGCTTCATTGTTTGCTGAATGGTTTGCCAGACAACTGCCAAAATCAGGAGCCTTCAAGGAGAAGAGGGATGAGTGGAGATGGTCAAAAAGATTGATGGGTCTAACTGCTGAAGATATTGTCTGGGGATATGACAGGGATTTGCTTGGTAAAGAATTGATGGTCAGTTTTGGAAGGTTTTCTGGAGTACCTTTGCTGGGAAGGAAAGGTGTCATCAGTTATTATCCAACACTAGCCAGGAAACAGTTTGGCTACCCTTTGAAAGATCCACCACAGATGGAAGAGTTTGTTAAGTCTTCGTACTTTCCTGTGGAAGGAAACAAGGAGTTAGTATTGCAAGCAGTCCAAGCTTGGGCTCACAGGATAAGGAAGGGTAAGAAAGACTTCGGCAGAGTTGATCCCAAGACATATCCACCATTTGCTGCATGGTTGCAAAGACATGTAGAAGAAGTTCTCATGCCTTTCTCAGTAGAAGCTCCACTTTATCCCAGAGAAGTTCCAAGTCAGAGTGGTAATGTTTCCCTTGAAGAGTACAAGAAGTTAGAAGCTCAGCTGCATGAAGTTAGAGTGGAGAATGCTGAAATGGTAAGCCTATATCATCTTGCTAACAGGGCCAAGAATGAAGCAGAAAGTAAGCTACAGAAGATCCAAGCCTCCTTGGAAGCCAAAGAGAAGGACTTTGCTGGAAGGGAAGCTCACTTTCACATGTTGGGTCTAATGGAGGCTAAAAGAGAAGCTGAACGCAAAAAGATTTTGAAGACTCTCAAGGATGCTCGTCAATCCATTGTTTGGTTGCAAGGCCAAAGGGAGGAAGAGCAGAAGAAGTTCAAAGAGAAAGAGGAGTTATTTGAAGTGCAAATGGCCTTCAAGAAAGAAGAGGTGGAGCAAGTCCACACCATTCGGAGGGAAAATACCCAACAGCTAGCACAAAAGCAGTTAGCCCTAGAGGAAGCAAGGAAAGAGATTGAAGAGCTCAGGCTGAGAGCGGGTGTCAAGAAGAGCAGGGCAGAGGTGGCAGAGCCTGGGTCTTTAGCTTAGTTTATTTTTCAGACTACCTACAGACTTGTTGTAGGAGTCTTGCTTTATTTTGTATTTTGTCTTTTATTCATGTAATGGCTTGTAACCCTTCGGGGAATATTTCTGGTTGTATTCTGACTTTTGGCCGGCAGTGGTTTGTCCATGATACAGTGTTAAAATGCAAGTTATCTGTTCTGAATGTGCAAGATTTGTTTGTCTGATACTGCTAATATCTGAACACTCATCAAAGAGAAAGTTTGAAAGTTAATACTCAAAGTGACTGTCTGGAGTAGATGTCAGAACTGGGGCATGCAAATGCTTAAAACCTGGGAACATGAGCAGTTACATTGCATTGCATATAACCTGTTTGTTTGTTTTGCAGGTAGTGCTTCAGTTGCTAATGTGTTTTTTGTTTCAGGCACTATAGCTCCCTGGAAAGTTCGGGAACAACCAGTCGCACACAGATATCCAACAAAGGTCAACAGAGAGAGAATCATGGACCAAGTGCAAGCTTACTTAGCTGACCTGAGGCTAGGGATGGATAATTTCATGACTCTGATGGCAGGCATGGGCCAGAATCAAGAGCGTCTGTGGGAATTGGTTGAGAATCAAGCCAGGAACAACACTGCTGCTGCTGATAATCGTAACGGTGCGGGCGCACATCAAGTGGAAATCCCTGTAACACAGCCAGGGGTGACTATAATCAATGATGGTTTGAATAATGTGCAAATGGATAACCAGGACGAACAGTTCCCTCTGCTGGACAAAGCTAAAGGTCAGGGGGCTGAGATGAACAGGAAGTTTGAGGAAATGGCAGAACAAATCAAGGTTATTCAATCCCAGAGCTCATTGGGATTTGACATAACAGACTTGGGCTTGGTTCCATGGGTTAGAATCCCTTACAAGTTCAAAGTTCCAACTTTTGAGAAATACAATGGCACTGCATTCCCGAAGACCCATCTTCAGTCCTTCGTAGGAAGGATCGCTGCTCACACCGATGATGAAAAACTCTGGATGTACTACTTCCAAGACAGCTTGGTTGGAGCTTCTCTGGAATGGTATATGAAGCTTAGCAGAGTTAACATAAAGAGCTGGAAAGACCTAGCAGAAGCTTTTGTAAGACAATACCAGTATAATTTGGACATGGCTCCAAATCGCACGCAATTGCAGCACATGTCTCAGACTACTAAGGAGGGTTTCAAAGAATATGCTCAGAGGTGGCGTCAGCTTGCTGCCAGAGTGCAACCACCGCTGCTTGAGAACGAGATGGCTGACATGTTTATGGGGACTTTGCAGGGTGTGTTTCTTGAAAGATTGGCATCCAGTTCTGCCACTAAATTCAATGACATTGTAATTGCTGGAGAGAGGGTTGAGACCTTGTTGAAGATGGGAAAGATCCAAGATACAAGTGCTAGCAGCTCGAATGGAGCAAGAAAAGCTTTCAGTGGACCTCCAAGGAGAAGGGAGGGTGAGACAAATGCTGTGTTTGGCTGGGGACGGGGCCGAGGTTACAGAAGACCATATGAGCATGTGGCAGCAGTCACAATCCCTTCTAGTCCTGTGCAGCAGGCACCACCATAGCAACAACAGCAACAACAACAGCCACAACGTACCAACTATCAGCAGAGACTTTATCAGCCAAGGAAGACTCGCCCGGCTAATAGGGTGCTTGAGGCCATCCCTATGACTTATGTTGCTTTGCTTCCAAGACTGCTAGATCTGAATCTGATTCAATTGAGAACTTTGGCACCACCACCTCTTTGAGAGCTTCCGGTGGGTTATGATGTCAATGCAAGATGCGCTTTCCACTCCGGAGCACCTGGGCACTCGACTGAGAAGTGCAGGGCGCTACATCATAAGGTTCAAGACCTGATAGACTCTAAAGCGATTAACTTTGCATCACCGCCAAATGTTAATTCAAACCCTATTCCGAATCACGGAGGGGCTAGAATCAATGCTGTTGAAAGTGGTGAAAAGTTAAGTCTGATGTTGAGTGTTGAAGAAGTGAAGACTCCTCTATTGGTAGTAAAGGAGAGATTGTTGAATGGTCAAGTGTTTCCTGGTTGCAGTTCTGTTTGTGAAGAATGTCTGAGTTCAGAGAATGGGTGTGAGAAGCTGAAGATGGGACTGCAGAAGCTGATTGATGATGGATTTTTGCAGTTTAGCAAGGTTGATAATGCAGCTGATGATGTGTCAACAATAACCATTTTCTATGATGAAGCAGAGATGCCTTCCAGGAGAAAGCCTGTTACCATTTATGCTCCTGAGATTAGTCTTGTGACTATCACCGTGCCTGGGCCTGTTCCTTACACAGACGATAAAGCCATTCCTTGGCATTACGGCTCAGATGTATATGTGGCTGGACAGAAGATTGAGAGCAAGTTTGTTGCTGTTGAGCCGACTGTAGAAAACGTCGGAGGAGTTGGAGGTTTCACAAGAAGTGGTCGTTTATTTGCCCCCCTGTGCTGAGAGGGGATCCTGAGGCTGAGGCTTCGTCCAAAGCCAAAGGAAAGCAAGTTGTGACTGATGAATCAACAACTCTTGTGGCTGGGAAGGGTACGTTTGAAAAGGAGGTCGGGGAATTCATGCGTATTATCAAAAAGAGTGATTATAAGGTGGTCGAGCAGTTGAACCAGACACCTTCCAAGATATCCATTCTATCACTACTGATGTGTTCTCCCGCACACAGAGAGGCCTTACTGAAAGTGCTGCAGATGGCCTATGTTCCTCAAGAAATCACTGTCAATCAACTTGAAGCTGTTGTAGGCAGTGTTAATGCAAACCACGGGCTAGGCTTTATAGACAGAGACCTCACGTCAGAGGGCCGAAACCACAACAAAGCACTACATATTACTATGGAGTGCAAGGGTGTTGTGTTGTCACATGTTCTTGTTGATACAGGCTCTTCCCTTAATGTGCTTCCGAAGAAGGCATTAGTGAAGCTCAATGTTGATGGTATAGTCCTGAGACCAAGTGATTTGATTGTCAAAGCTTTTGACGGGTCTAGAAGATCAGTTTTTGGTGAAGTTGAGTTGCCCGTCAAAATAGGTTCTCAAGTTTTCAAAAGTATCTTCTACGTCATGGACATCTAGCCTGCGTATAGCTGCTTGTTGGGTCGCCCATGGATTCATGCTACTGGAGCTGTAACTTCAACCCTGCATCAGAAGCTCAAATATGTGGTTGATGGCTAGGTAATCACAGTCTGCGGAGAGGAAGACATCTTCGTAAGCCACTTGTCAACGTTCAAGTATGTGGAGATGGATGGAGAGATCCATGAGACTTTATGTCAAGCCTTCGAAGCAGTCAACGTCAGCATCTTGACTCCTGTAGAGAATAGCAGTGAGAAATAAGGTACCTCCATCCATTCATACAAGCAGGCAAGGGAGGTTGTTCAGTCAGGAAGTGCCCAAGGCTGGGGCAAATTGTTGGAGCTAGAAAAGAAAGACGACAAGTTTGGTTTGGGGTATCAGCCTAGTGGATCTACTCCAAGTGGTACAGCCATTACCTTTACAAGCGCTGGATTGCTCGACTGCAACCATATTTGTGCAACAAGCCAAGATGGGGACAGTGATGGTGACTGGGACAACTGGATTCACCCGTGTGCGCCCGGCGAGGAGCTAAGGAACTGGTCTGCAAAAGACATTGTCCAAGTTACCTGGCACTCAGAGTAATTCATTTTGTTTCCTTTTATTATCATACTGCATTGTCAAATCCAGCATTCTGCCCAAGATGCTAGGATCCATTATATTGGGCCACCATGTTTTGTATGCATCTTATTTTACCATGAAATAAAAGGACATTTTCAGATAAATTGTGTTCTCTTTCTTTGTTTTTAAAACTTTTCAAAAAAAATATAAAAATGGCAATGTGTTTTTCCTTTTTGTTTTGTGTTAGCGTATCTTTTTCAAAATAAGCAGATTCTGAAATAAGCACATCATCTGTGCATTGTTGATCATCCGGATTCCATTGATAACGTTCCTGCTATGACCACGCATGACTTTGACAATCCAGTCTACCAAGCTGATGAACGGGTTGAGGAAGACTGTGACCTCCCTGAAGAATTGGTCAGATTGTTGAAACAAGAGGAACGGGTTATTCAGCCTCATCAAGAAGAGATTGAGATCATCAACATTGGCAGTGAAGATGTGAAGAAAGAGATCAAGATTGGGGCCAGTCTGCAGGCCGACGTCAAGAAAGAGCTGATCAGTATGCTAAGAGAGTATGTGGATATCTTTACTTGGTCATATCAAGATATGCCAGGGTTGGATACCGACATCGTTGTGCATAAGCTACCTTTGAGAGAGGATTGTCCTCCTGTGAAACAGAAATTGAGAAGAACTCGTCCTGACATGGCGATGAAGATCAAAGAGGAGGTTCAGAAGCAATGGGGTGCCGGTTTCCTTGTTGTAACTAGTTACCCGCCTTGGGTAGCTAACATTGTACATGTACCAAAGAAGGACGGAAAGGTCCGGATGTGCGTTGACTACCGGGATTTGAATAGAGCAAACCCAAAAGATGACTTTCTATTGCCGCACATTGACGTGTTGGTAGACAATACTGCTCAATTCTCGGTATTTTCCTTCATGGATGGCTTCTCCGAATATAATAAGATTAAGATGGCACCGGAAGACATGGAGAAAACAACGTTCATTACCCCGTGGGGTACATTCTGCTATAAGGTCATGCCCTTTGGTTTGAAGAACGCCGGGACAACTTATCAGCGGGCAATGGTCACATTGTTCCACGACATGATACACAAGGAGATTGAGTGTTATGTGGACGATATGATTGCTAAGTCCCGAGACGAAGAAGAGCATTTGGTCAACCTGAAAAAGCTATTTGATAAACTGATCAAGTACAAGCTGAGGTTGAATCCAAACAAGTTCACTTTCGGAGTGCGTTTCGGGAAACTGCTGGGTTTCATTGTTAGTCAGAGAGGAATTGAGGTAGATCCTGCCAAAGTAAAAGCTATTCAAGATATGCCTGCACCGAAGACAGAAAAATAAGTGTGCGGGTTTTTAGGGAGGTTGAACTACATTTCCCGGTTCATATCTCATCTAACTGCCACGTGTGAACCAATATTCAAATTGCTAAGAAAAGAGCAAACGGTCAGGTGGAACGAAGACTGCCAAAGAGCTTTCGACAAGATAAAAGAATATTTGCAGGAGCCTCCAATTCTAATGCCTCCAGTGGAAGGAAGACCTTTAATCATGTACTTGACCGTGCTAGAGGGGTCAATGGGGTGTGTTCTAGGCCAACATGACGAGTCTGGTCGAAAAGAGTACGCTATTTATTACCTTAGCAAAACGTTTACCGACTGTGAATCCCGTTACTCACTGCTCGAGAAAACTTGTTGCGCTTTGGTATGGGCTGCTCGCCGACTGAGGCAGTACATGTTGACTCATACCACAGTGCTCATTTCCAAAATGGATCCTGTCAAGTACATCTTTGAGAAACCAGCATTAACCGAAAGGGTTGCTAGGTGGCAGATGATTTTAACTGAATACGACATCCAGTATACTTCTCAGAAAGCCATCAAGGGAAGTGTATTGTCGGATTACCTTACACAGCAACCTCTTGAAGATGATTATCAGCCAATGAAGTTTGATTTCCTTGATGAGAACATCATGTACCTCAAAGCAAGCGATTACGAGGAACCACTTCCGGAGGAGGGGCCAGACCCTGAATCCAAATGGAAGTTGATGTTTGATGGGGCAGTCAATATCAATGGACGTGGAGTTGGTGTCGTTCTTATCACTCCCGAAGGTGTTCACTTTCCCTTCGCTGCCAGAATTACTTTTGGCTACACCAACAATGAAGCGGAATACGAGGCATGCATAATGGGAATAGAGGAGGCTATTAATCTTCGGATTAAGAACCTCGATATATTCGGAGATTCAGCCCTCGTCATTAACCAAGTTACCAGCAAGTGGTATACGCATCAAGAGCATTTAATTCCATACAGGGATTATGCTAGAAAATTGTTGACATTCTTCACGACAGTTAAGCTTCAGTACATACCACGTGACGAAAATCAATTTGCCAACGCATTGGCCACTCTTTCTTCGTCTATCAAAGTCTTGTGTTGGAATTATGTACCCATAATTGATATATCCAGGCTTGACGCTCCAGCTCATGCTTTCTCTGTAGACACAGTGTCTGACGAGAAACCTTGGTATTTTAATATCAAGATATTCCTGGAAAAGCAAGAATACCCAGCTGGGGCATCTTCCAATGACAAGAAGACCTTAAGGCGACTTGCTGCTAGCTTCTTCTTGAACACAGACGAGGTTTTGTACCAGAGAAACTTTGACATGGTCTTGCTCCGATGCATGGATAGACACGAAGCAAGCCTGTTAATGCAGGAAGTCCACGAGGGATCTTTCGGTACCCATGCAGGAGGGCATGCTATGGCTAAGAAATTGCTGAGATCAGGATATTACTGGATAACAATGGATGCAGACTGTTGTTCATTCGCTCGTAAGTGCCACAAGTGCCAAATATATGCAGACAAAGTGCATGTTCCTCCAAGCCCTGCTCAATGTCATGTCATCTCCTTGGCCCTTTTCTATGTGGGGCATTGACATGATCGGGAAGATAGAGCCTACTGCTTCAAATGGTCACCGCTTCATCCTGGTCGCGATTGATTACTTCACCAAATGGGTGGAAGCAATATCTTATGCCAACGTCACTCGTCAAGTGGTGGCAAGATTTATGAAAAGGGATATCATATGCAGATACGGAGTGCCTGAAAGAATCATTACTGACAATGGTTCTAATCTCAACAACAAGATGATGGCAGAGTTGTGTCGGGACTTCAAGATACAGCATCACAATTCTTCTCCTTACCGACCAAAGATGAATGGTGCGGTAGAGGCAGCAAACAAGAATATCAAGAAGATTGTGCAAAAAATGGTTGTCACTTACAAGGATTGGCATGAGATGTTACCATTTGCGTTGCATGGGTACCGAACGTCAGTCAGGACGTCAACAGGGGCAACTCCCTTCTCTCTGGTATATGGCATGGAGGCAGTCCTGCCTGTTGAAGTAGAGATTCCTTCATTGCGTGTGATGATGGATGTGAAGCTTGATGAGGCTGAATGGGTGCGTGCTTGTTATTATCAGCTATGTCTAATTGAGGAAAAGAGATTAGCGGCTATCTGTCATGGTCAGCTTTATCAGAGGAGAATGAAGCATGCATTTGATCAACGAGTACGTACTCGGGAGTATCAAGTAGGAGAGCTTGTGCTCAAGAGAATTGTTCCTCCAGGTTCAGATCACAGGGGCAAGTGGACCCTAAACTACGAAGGACCATTCATAGTGAAGAAAGTCTTCTCAGGAGGAGCACTGATGCTCACCACTATGGATGGAGATGACTTCCAGTCCCCTGTTGCAGTTAAAAAATACTTCGCATAAAAGAGACCCGCTGGACACAAAAACAGAATTAAAGTCCAGGCAAGAAAAGGGCATCCCGGCGAGCTAAAAAACAGAATAAAAAGCTCGGGCAAAAGTTAGGGAAATAAATTAAAAAAAATGTACACCCGCTGAGTTGAAAAGCCACATTGGACAGCTCAGGCAAAAAAGGGTATCCCGGTGGATTGAAAACCCGAAAGCGCAATCCACGCAAGACAAGGGAATAAGTGAACAACTGCGATCCGAGTTATCTGAACCACATCATCGTTTCGTACAACTTGAAAATATCAGAAGGATAGGAAACAGTCCCCTCATCCTCTCAGAAAGCAAAGGCAAGAATGGAGAGTCTTGAAGACATGCTGGTCATAGCAGAAATGGAACTCATTGGGATGTCGTGCCCATTGCCATTAGGATAGTTTCTTTTCTCAATTTTATGGTGGCTACCTCTTTCCAGGTGGTTGCTTCCTGATGTAAATCTTTGCCTATTCAGAGGCCTTTCAATAAAAAGAATATTCAGTTAAAAAGCTGTGTGTGTTTATTTTTGTTTGCAAAATGTCCTGAATTTTTGGCAAAAATAACATTGCATTTAAAACATGGTGATATTTGAAAAGAAAATGACATGCAGGGAGACACTGTCAACCCTCTTTGAGTGTCGGGTGACGATGGATGAACAGATCATACCATGCAAGTCCCCAGGGCACACTTGTGTTTTCTATTGTTGCAGGTTGCGGGATGGCGTCACATTCTCCCAAGCAGGTTGTTTCTCCTCAGGAGGGACACTTTGCAATTCCTATCTCCAGCAGAAGTTTCTCCAGCTAAGCCTTGACAAGCAGCCCAAGCAGTTTATTACTCCCCCAGTGGAGTATGTCCAGCAGGAAGCTGAGTGTCTGATTTCCCCACAGAGTAAGAATTGTCAAAATTCTATCCCCAGCAAGGGTCACAGCCAGAGCTTTGAATCAGTAGATGTTCTCTCTCCAGCCAGAGCATTGTTGAAGTGTCTTTCCCAGCCAAGTCTGAAGATGATCTTTCCCCACAGAGTTCATATTTGATTTTCACTCCCGTCGGTGAAATATTCCCCAACGAAGTTGCCAAATTATTTTTGGTCAATATGATGATACAGTCAGGTATTCATCACTTCAGTCAGAGTTGGGTATCCAGACCTATGGACTTGTCTTCCCCTGCAGAGTCGTAACTCTTGCTGCCAATCAGGCATTTGTTTGTTGCTCGTCTGCATCTTTCAGCACTCGTCTGTGCTATCGTTTTGGTATTGCTCGTTTGCTCTCCCTAGCAGTGGTCCATGATTACCTTGTTGCTGCTCAACACTCGTCTGTGTTTGATATCTAATACTGGTTGTTGCTCGTCTGCAATTTTCAACACTCGTCTGTGTTTGGTACATGATTACCTTGTTATTTGCTCGTCTGCAATTTTCAACACTCGTCTGTGTTTAATATGTAATCTCTGTTGTTTGCTCGTCTGCACTTCCCCAACACTCGTTTGTGTTTTGATGCTCTGATATCTGTAATATTTGCTGTCTGCGTCTGCAATTTCCAACACTCGTATGTGTTTTGATGTTTTGATACCTATTGAAGCTCGTCTGCTTTGTTGGGATACTTGTCTGTATCATCCCCGGCACTCGCCTGTGTTGTTTATCTATTTGAAGCTCGTCTGCTTTGTTTGGATACTCGTCTGTATCATCCCTAGCACTCGTCTGTGTTAGCTTATATCTGTTTGTGTGGATTTGCTAATTATCCTGGTACCCTTCTGTTGCTACTCCAAATGCTTGTCTGTGTTTGAATTTCTGGTATTCGTCTATACCAGTTGCATATACTCGTCTGTATCATTGCTTGAAGCGCTCGTCTGTGTTTCTTGGATCATCGTCTGATACTCGTCTATATCATTGACTGTTGACACTCATCTGTGTTATCTTGATGATCACCCAATACTCGTCTGTATTGAAGAGGTTTAAAATCCTGACTGTGGGAATTAATGTCAAAATGGTTACAGGTCCTGGCGTAACAGGTAAATCCGAAGGAGGCTCGTCTGTCTCAGGCACCACTTATTATTGTTGCACCTGGCGTAACAGGTTTGCTCAAAGAAGACTCGTCTGTCTCGTCTGTCTTATACCATATATCCACGGATAATATATGAAGAAGCTTCGTCTACCTTATTTTTGCATGACTATCCCACAAACTTTAATGCATCCCGGTCCTGGCGTAACAGGTATACCCGAAGGAGATTCTTCTGTCTCAGGTCGTATGTTCTTGCAAAGTGTTTGAGGACTCGTATGTCCAGTTCCTGGCGTAACAGGATTGTTCGAAGAAGACTCGTCTCTCAATGTATTTTTATTCCAGATACTAGTTTCAACTTGGAAGAAGCTCGTCTGTTTTTTTTCTCCCCTGTAGTCACCAAAGCGTCATTTGGTTGGGTTTATTTCCCAGTTTTGCATTCTTCGTCAGAGTGCAAATTTCCGGTCTTCTTGGTATTCAACCACAGTTTATCTTGAACGTTCGATAGCCCGTGCTATCGTCCTTTTCAGATCAACAGTTGGTTGAATAGGGGCAGCTGTGACACCCCAAATTTTCCCTCTTCATTTTAAGCATCATATCACATCATATTCATCATGAACATATCATTTTCTTAGCATCCTAGCATGGAAAGATGAGGCATAACATTCTTCATGTCCTAGCATTAAGCATATGATCATCTGTGGAGGTTCTTGTAGCATTTCAAGCCATGACAAGGGTCCCAATGGATTTGTACAAGTCCTATGATGAGTCTACACTCCATTTACAAGTTCAAATTCATGTGCAAAAGCTCAGAAGATTGCATGATCATTAGAGAAGCCAGGATAGGGCAAAGCTCCTACACAAGGCACCTAAACTAGGGTTTGAGATTCAAGCATCAAAACCTCACAAATTTGGCCATTTCATTTGGGCAAAGTCTTCTATATGTCAAGAGGATCCTTGGTACCAATTTTCATGAGAAAATTCCATGTGGAAGTCAGAGAATTCTTCAGTTGCTTGCAGATGAAGTAATTGGTCAACTGTGCCCTTAAAAAGTCAATTGTGGGATTTCAAGGGGTCCAAGCCACTTTTTCTTGCCAAGGGGGGTCCTTACAATGTTATAAGAGGTTTGGGATTTTCAAAGATCAAGAATCATGAATATTTGAAGGGTTTTGCAAAAATGGTACAAAGTTGGTTTTTGGAAATTTCTAATTTTAGCAACTTTTGCCCTAATTTTCAAGTAAGCTTAACATGATCAAAAATTCTTCAAATGGACCAAAGTCAAACATGAAAGTTGGAGATTAAGGGCTCCAATTTTCAAAAAGTACAAGTACATTTTCATGGGATTCATGGTTTGCAAGATATGGCCCTCGAAAAAGTGCTGCAAACTAGGGCAAATTCAAAAGTTTCATGCATGCACAAAAGAAAAAATGTTCAAAACTTGTTTTCAAGGCTTGGAATGGTTCAATTTTGTTTACTAAGTTACAATACATTGCATTTGGATCATTTTGCTCCAAAGAATACCACATTTTCGTGCAAGGCAAGGATTTCACTCCAAAAATGCAAAATTGGCAAAATCATGAGAAAAGTGTGATGCTTCCTTCACATTTTGCAAAATTTGCAAAATCACAAAATTCTTGTGATTCCCACGTGCAAACTTGATAATTTTTTCAGCATGGGATTATGAGGTCATACTTAAGAAGCTAGGGTTTCAGAAAGCTCAACCTCTCTCTCATTCTCTCATTTCCAAGTTTATGCACAACTTGCATTTTCTCTCTTTTCTCATCACACACTTGTTCAATCTCAAAACAAATTGTGGATTCTTGATCAGTGCAAGCTAAGGATCATTAATCACACCATCATTCAAGCTTTCCTTCAAGATCAATCACCTTTCCATTTCAGGGCAGGTGTGGGCAAAGCTTCAGATCCAACCATCTTCAAGACTTTAGATCCATTTATTTTGCATCTAGAGTGAGTGTAGAGTGATTTGCATCCATCATTTGGCTTTCTATCTCATTATTTCCAGATCTGCAACTTAGGTATGCCTTGGATTCGTCATCTCTAAAAATGAAATTAGTTATGTGTTTTGTGATCTGTGATGTTCACTGAGTATGCTGCAACTTGTAGTTTTGGAAATGGTGCATTATAGTGTGAGATATTTGAATTCAAAGTTTCTTGGTCAAAGTTGTTTTTGTTCGATTCGCTTGTTTCATGGATCCATTGCTCATTTTCATCTCATTTTCGAACTCAGGGCCTATTAATTAGTATATCTGGAGCTTTTGTATATTTATTTTGAGGTTTTTCTCTTCTGGTTTGAATTCCGGTGTCGGAGCCCTAGCTCCGGTCACCGGAAACTGCAAGTGTGAGTTAGGGTTTGTGAGAGGTTGAAGATGAACCTCAACCCTAAAATCGTCCTTCTCCTTCGTCCAGATCTGGCCACGTAGCCCTAGACACCTCCTCCCTCCCACGTGATTTTTTTATTTCATTTTAATACAGCATGTTTCTCAGCCCACACTATTTACCATATGTCCTCACCTCACCACCAATTAATCTGCCAAGTCATTTAATGAAAGTGCTTCAGGGTGCGTTGGATGCATCCTATGGTCTTGTTATTCCCCGACTTTTTTTTCACTGAATTTCCACACTAAGTTTAATATTCCAGCGCAGGATCTGGGCCTCCAACTTTATATTCACACCCCCATGGCAACTGAGCCCAATCCATTCCAACATATTATCCTGACTATTTGCACCTCTCACTTCATTTCTTTTTTTAATTTCTTTTTCATTTTAATTTCTTTATTTCATTTTAGTTTCCAATTATTAAAAATGGTTCTATTCATTAAAAAATTCCCAAAAAAATTCTTGAGTCTTCTTTTAAGTTTCTTTTATTTTTCTATATTTTTATTTTTCATTTATTCTTATTTTCCACGTGGAAATAAATTCCCCATTTCAATTGACTTCTTTTTATTTCTTTTTTGAATAATCTGTCTTGTCCATTTTCTATAGACTTCATTATTTTGAGTTTCTTGTTCATTCTTTTTGCTCTGGATTCCTAAGATGATGTAGTTCTTGTGTGATTTTTTCCCTGATATTTAGAAATTTATTCCTTGGGTCTTGGTCTTTTGACTTGTGTTGGAAGTTATTAACCCTAGTTTGTGTTCTTGCCTCCATTTGACCTAGTTTGCTTCTGAATTTCTCCCAATCCTTTTGGCTCATTGTTATACCATGTTTGAAGATCATTTGGTTTGAATTGTGGATTTTTTAGATTTTTGGTTGATTTAATTTGAATTTTTGTTCTCACCTTGTCCCATTTTGCTTCCTTTGGATCTTTATCTTTCTTATAAGCTTAGAAGGGCACTTGTGCCAACTTCTTCTTCTCATTTGGGGTCCTTTTGGGGTATGGGAACCTTCTTGGTCCTATATTAGGGTTTGAGTCTTAGAATTTTGTGGTTGCTTCCCTTTTAAGTCCTTTCATTTCTTAAGTGTGCTTTCACTTCTTCCTTACTTCTTTCACTCCCATATTGTGATTGTTTGGTCTTGTACCTCTCTTCTCTTCATATTGTTAGCTTCTTAAGCTTGTCTTTGACTTGTTTTGATTCTGATCTTATGCATTGAGTCCTTGTTTGTGCATCTTTGCCTTGCATCCTTCTTAAGTTTGCATTTGTTTACATATGTGTTTCATGTTGCATCATGTTAACTTGTATGATCCATTCCTCATTCTTGTGAGTTGCATTTGCATTGAGCATTTGTATATATCATTTCATTTCTGATTGTGTGATGTTGGCATGCCATTTGCTTCATTTAATTTCACTTGTGCTTATTTTGCTAACCTTGCAGGGGCTATGGTGAGTGTGAGGTGTGGAAGTTGAGTTCCACATCTCCAAATCTCATCTCTTCTTCTTATTTCTTTAATTGTGCTAACTCTTTGCTTGTTGGGCCTAGGCCTTACTCAATCTCATCTCTTCTTCTTCTTCTCTTCTTCTTTCTTTCTTCTTTAGGATAGGAGGCCACACTAACCTTAGGGTATCCATACATGATAACACTTAGGATTTCTTTAGTCCCCCTTTAGAATTTTGCCTTTGTGATCCTTTTGGTTCTTCTTCTCTTCTCATCTCATTACCATAAAAAACATCTTAATAATGTTTGAAGTGATGCCTTGATCAATAGCCTTATCCCATGAGGTGTGCTTGTAGTGTTCCCATCTTGGGATAGTACAAGTTTACCTTGTGATGCACAAGTCTGATCAAGGTATCTTCTTCACAAAGAAAAGCATAAAAAAAACACTTCTTCACTGTACATAACCAAAAACACTTAATAATTCAACAAGTTAGTGAGCTTAGGCCCTAATCTTTGGGTTCAAGTTTTGGGGATCTTCTCCTTACTTGAGTGTGCTTGTTCTATTATTCCATCTTGGAATGTAGTGATAAGTGCACATCCCATGGAAAAGAGCTTGAGTTCACTTTCTTGTGACACACTCATAAAAGCTTCTAAAAACCACAAACAAACAATAAACGTCTCTCCTTCGGGAATTCTTTTCTCATCTCCTTCACTCCGTACATGAACTTGCTCCTACTTGTCATTTTGCAAGACGGTTACGCACTCGTCGTCCGAGTCTGCAACACCTGAGCAATGGCATAGGCAGTTCAAGCCTTAATTCACAAGAAATTTCTTTTCTACCCCTAATTAGGGGAACTACGGTGTCTCTGATCCTCATTATCCCGATGAGGTACGTAGGCAGCGGGGTAGGGCCCGTTCGAGCACAATCTTTATTTTCCCTACATTTTTTCTCTTTGTTCTTTTATTCAGTTCTTTTCCAGTTCCAGTTTCTTTCCATTTTCTTTTTGTTGCAGCAGCTTTCATACCCTCACCCTTTGAAACAGTTTCTTTTACAAGCGTGGATCTCGTCGGGTACGGCGGACGATCTGGGTGCTAATACCTTCCCAGGTCGTAACCGACTCCCGAACTCAGTCTCTTTGGTTCGTAGGACCTATGTCCTTCCTCTTTCTTTCTTTTGGTTTGTGCAGCATTACCATTCCCTTTCTTCGGGATAAAAATGCCTGGCTGGCGACTCTATCTTTTTTCCGCGCCACTTTCGCGTTTGTACCAGGATGGAAATCCGGGGAGCGACAGATGCCAAAGAGGGAAATTTGCAAAATGGTATTTCAGGCCTTTGTGTGACCTCTAATCCACTCAAATACATCATTCCATGATCAAACAACTTCTAAAGATCAGAATTGAGCCTTGAACCAAAGGATTCCATGCCTTGCTTCTCAAGAAATGTCAAAGTTGTGAAAATGCAAAACCTTTGGAAACTCATGAATCAAGCCATACAACTCATTAATTTCGATCCAAGGGTGCTCCTTGAACTCATCTGAGGCAGCCCAAGACCTCAAATCACTTTTGTCATGGCCTTTACTTCAAGTACACAATTTTTGACTATTTGGCCAAAGGCACCATACCAATCCCACAGTGTATATCCACTCCTCTGACTGATTTCATTTGTTTATAGAAACCCTAAGGATCATAAAACACAACACATCAAGCCTTAAAGCATGCCACACACTCAGATTGCAAAAATCCCTCAAAAACTTCATCTCTTCGATTCTCTCAAACCAGCCATCAAACTTCCAAAATTCTTTCACCAAGTAATCACATATCATCCATAGAACAAGAATCAACCATCAAAATGGCTTGAAACACCCCATATCAAAAACACGATTTCTGCTTCATCAGAACTGAACTTCAAAAACCAGTCACTTTCAAAGCATTTTAAGCACTCCACTAGCTTCAGGGGGTCCAAAGAAGTCACTTTGCACAAGAGGGAGGTCCTAAAAGCTCCATTTTGAAGAAGCTCAGTTCAGGTATTCATCAAGAACAAATTTTCCAGAACTTCTTTTTCTTGTTATAAAATGATTTTATATGCTTAGTTGATCACTCTGATGTATTTAGAATTGAAAATGGTTGAGAAATGAGCATGTATGGTTGTTCTGAAAGTTTGCCCGTAAAAATGTTTTGCTTCAATTCTCTTGATTCATGAAGTTTAAATGATGTTTGATGATTGATTTTGATTGTATGATGTTTGGGGATCATTTTTGGGCAGGTTTTATGCGTTTTAGTAGCTTGTAGGTGGAGTTAGGTTTTGAGCTCGCCGGAGAAGATGACCGGAGCTTACCTCCGGTCACCTGAAAATAATTAGGGATAATTAGGGTTTAGGTTTCCAGATTGAATGAGGACCCTTGGATCATGTTTAGATTATTGTTTGGACGACCCAGATAATTCACTTAACTTTAATTTTGATTAATTGAATTAATTGTAATTAATTAACTCAGTTCAAATCTTGGCCATTGGATCACACGCGAAACATAAGTTTGAACCTAGGCCTTTAGATCCTTATACCCTTGGTCTTGCTGACTTCCAATCCCAGCCTTCCATCTACCTCCTGCGCAATCTGAACCCTTCATCTAGCATACTTTGCATTTTAATTCATTTTTATTTCATTTTATTTTCTTTATTTATTTAAAATAGTAAAACATTTTCTAAAAATATGATTTTTTGCATTCTCACTTTAAATAATTTTAAAAACCCAAAAACATTTTTAATTTTAATTTTTGCATTAAAAATATATTTTTAAATCATTTAATTGTATTGTTTAATTAATTAATTCATTTTAATTAATTAAAAATACTTTTACGTATTTAAAAATCCCCAAAAAATTCATGAAGCATTCTTACATGTTTAGAACAATTTACAAACTCATTTTACAAATTTCTTTGAGGGTTTGATCATGTTTAGACAATTAACCATGAATTAGGGTTTCCAAATTTCTTATTTTTCTAACCCTAACTTCAAAAATTCATTTTTGATCAACCAAGATGAGTTTGTACATGGTTCTTTTTGAATTCTTTCACACTTTTCTTGTAGTATCTAGGGTATTTACCTCATATTTTTGCATTGCATTTTCCATTTGTTTGGAATTTTTCATGAAGAAGTACCCAAAACCCTAGCCTTACTTAGAAAAACCATAACTTGACTTTGGTTTAGCTTCTGACTTCCATCTTTGGGGAGTGATCTTATGTGTGTTTAGGGTTCACTTGGTTAGAATTCAATTTTTGATCATGTGTATTGCTTATGTTTTGACCATATGCATCTCATACTTTCTTAAAACCCTAATTTGTCATGTTCATTTGCATTCATCTTTGCATGCCTTCATCATGTGAACTTGTCATGACATCTCATGCATTTGTATGTCATCTTAGATACCTTAGGACATGTGTGAACATTGGTTGATCATTATTATATACATTTGGTATGTTTTGCATCCATTATTTCCTATGTATGTTCATGTGTTCTTAAGCTTCTAACATTCTTGTTTTTGCATCCATCACTTGTATGATCATACATATGCATTGTATATGACTTTGCATCTCTCCTTGACACATTTTGCATCATGTATTCACTTCTGTTTGGCATCATTGCATCTTCATCTTTGCTTTATTGCATCTTGTTTCACCTTATGTATTCATACTAACCATTTCAGGGGCTTCTGGTAAGTTGATCAGGGTGTGGATTTGCCTCTACATCCAACTTCTTCTTATCTCTTTATTTGCATCTTTATTTGTCCTTGAAGTGAGTTTGAATCAATTATGTTGTCTTGCTCCTTCTTTTTCCTTTAGGTTACTTAACTTCTTCAGGAAGTAAGTAACCTATTCTCCTTTCTCTTCTCTTTTCATATGCTTCTTCTTCCTTGGGGCCATCTGAAGATCTTTCTCCAAGCCTCACAAACCATAGGAATATCCAAGCATGATAACTTTAGGGTTGTGCATAGTCTCCCCTAGTTTTTTACCTTTGAGTCTCCTTGAGTCTCTGCTTCTCATCTCATAATCAAAGGCTAAACAGTTAAAGCTTTAAGACTCTGAATTAGGGTTATGACTGCATCCTTATCTTAGGATGAGGGTTATGACTGCATCCTTATCTTAGGATGGAGTGTATAACTTTAATGCTTAGTGTTAAACCTTTAAGTTGTTTACACCTCCTAATTAAAACACCTAATAATCATTAAGACATAAGCTTGTAACTTGGGCCTTATATTAGGGTTACATTTCTTCCTGTTGGTTCAGAACTAACCCTAGTGTTTAATGGACTAGTCCCCCTCAGGTTTAGTCTTACAAACATAAAATCCATTTCTTAATCTACCCTTTAATTAAAATCCACTTTAATAAAGGATTGTTATATAATGATTTTAATCCTTAAGTGTTCTCATCTATTATCCTTCTCTTAGGATGGTGTAATGAGTCCATTAATCCCTGATTAGAGATTAAACTCATTACTTAACACAAAACAAAAATCCAAAAAAAAAACACTTAATAATTACAAGTGGGTTAATGATCTTAATCCTGCATCATTAGGGTAATTAAGTTGATATTTCCATCTCATGCTTAAGTAGACTCATTATCCCTAATCAGGGAGGATATAATGAGTTTGCAAACCCTCGATTCAGGCTTAAGCTCATTATCTTATGCAAAACACCAAAAACAATAAAAAAAACTGAAAACACAAAAACAAACAATAAACGTCTCCTCCGGGATTCTTTTCTCATCACATTCACTCTGAAAACGAGAACTCGCTTCTTCTATCTAATGCAAGACAGTTAGCACTCGAGCCAGACGAGTCATACACTTGAGCAAAGACAAGCAAGCAGTTCACACCAAAAGCATCCAGTCTCTTTGAGTCGAACTACAGTGTTCTGACTTCCTCATTGCACGAGAGGATACGTAGGCATAACTTAACAGTTATCGAACAAAAGTCTCTTTGTCTTCCCCCTCTCCTCCTCCCAGTTTCTCTTTCCTTAGCCTCAGCTCTGAGCACTCCCTTTCTTTTTGCACTGACACTCTGTACATCCTCTTTTTCTCCCTAGCTTTTTATGCACAGTTTAGCACATACACCATCCCCTTTTAAACACAATCAAGTAAGTGTGGATCCTGTCAACGACGGGCGATTTAGGTGCTAATACCTTCCCAGGTCATAACCAACCCCCTTTCTCAGTTTCTTTGGTTCGCAACCGTCTTATCCACTTCTTTCTAGGTTTATGCAGCATTACCCTTCCTTCGGGATAAAAATGCCTAGCTGGAGACTCTATTCAACTTCAACCTCCAACATCGCTGACGGTTCGCGTTTGCACCGGGATGAAAATCCGGGGAGCGACAGCTTAGCGACTCTACTGGGGATTTTGCAACCAGGGCTTCTGGTTCTCTTGTGGGGTTCTCCTAGCGCTTGTTTGTTTGTGTTTATTGGGGGTGTTATGTGCTATTTGTGTTTATGTTTTTGCTTTATTTATTGCTTCCTGTACAACTTTATTAATTGAATTTACTTTATCACTTTCATTTATTGCTTTATGCATTTCATTTTATTATTGCATCACTGTGCTGGATTGTTGTTACCTTGGTGGGTGGGGTATTCCAGTGAGAAAGGCTCAACACAAAGGCCTGAGTGACACATAGGATTAGAGTGGTTTTGTATTATTTCCCATTCCATTTCGGTCTGGTGCGGGAATATGAAAACACGGTTCAGACATGGGTTTCCTTTTGAGAACTTTGTGCTACGGATTTCCTGTAGTGCTAGGGCTATCTGGGAAGCCTGTTAAGTCTGGATGTCTTTTTTAGATGACTTTCAGCATCTGAGGTGAATTAGTGGAGGATCCTTTATGATTAGGGTAAACATTGTACCTCCGGGTTATAAGTGTTTAAACTTCTCATAATATATCTGAATCTGAGGATCCTTGTTCTAGAACAATACCTGTGAGTGGGTTGGGTTGTTTACAGGTTTGCAGGAACCCTTGACCTCAACATACCTTGTTACTGGAATTTGTTTTAAAGGTTGTACTATTTTCGACTGATTCTTTGAAACCCAGGATTATTGAGTCTTTATTTGAGTCTCCCACCTGGTTACTGGTTCTCAGACCTCCATCTGAAACTCTGAACACTCATGGATCCTGCCAAGAGCAAATGATAATCCAGCACATGATCACAAACCCTTGCATATCATAAGCATACATCATATTGCATCATTTAACATTTGTCTATTTGTTTTACAGGGTATCCATCTCCCGTTGGTTTGGTTTTGACCGTTCTTCTGCTCAACTTATTTGCTTCAACACTTCTTCAGCCATCTTCTTCAGTAATCCTCTTCAGTTATCTCCTTCAGCACACATCTTCAACATGGATTCAACCAGGAAAAGCAACATCACCTACCACTTCTTTGAGTATCCTCTAGCAGGCATCAGGTAGATACAGGCCCTTATCACCCCTGATCATGTTCCCTTATTCAAAGAGCATTATGGTGGATTCCTGGACATGATCATGGACATGGAAGCATCACAGAGGAGCATGATTCACACCTGTCTTCAATTTTATGACCCTCCTCTACGTTGCTTCAATTTTCCCAGATTTTCAGATAGGTCTTTTGCTGGAAGAATACTCTATGTTATTGGGTTGTCCCTATCAGAAGAGGAATTCCTTTCAACCCTGAAATGACCCTTCCAAAGAATGAAGACATAGCCAAGGCATTACATTTGGAGGCAACTGTCATTGATGAGCACATGACTTCCAAGGCTGGAATCCCAGATCTCCATCTGGATTTCTTGGTTACTCAGGTTACAAAGCATGTTGCATTAGGGAATTGGGAAACGGTTTGCGCTCTCCTAGCCCTCAGCATTTATGGTCATCTTGTTTTCAAACGAGCCTAAGTTTGTAAACAAGAATGCCATTCACATCTTCATGCTAAAGAACCCGGTTCCCACCTTATTGGGAGACTTCTACTACTCAGTTCATCAGAGGAATGAGAAACAGAGAGGAAGACTGGTAAGATGTTGTGCACCTCTTTTCTACAGTTGGTTGATGAAGCATATGCCAAAGACAGAAGTTTTCCTAAACCCACATCAGTCAAGGAATTGGGCTGAGAGGATGATTGCCCTTACTTCAGAAGATATCAGATGGTGTACTCAGAACACCAAGGGTCGGGACATAATCACAAGTTGTGGGCAATACCCAAATGTGCCACTTATTGGAGTGAAGGGTTGCATCAATTACAATCCTTTACTTTTCAAGATACGGTTGGGATATGCCTTGATACATCCACCTAGGGAGCAGGACTTAGTATAATCTCTTTACTGTGCTATTCTGAATAATCATACCATTGTCCGACAAGCAGCCTGGGCTTGGGATAACATACAGACTAAAGGAACTGCTATTCTAGGAAAGTGTAACAACATAGCCTCTGCTCAATACACTGAATGGTCACGCATCAGAGGACAGATTACCCGTATTCCATTCACCCTTTAAGATGTGTCAGGGCCATCAGCAGTTGAGCCCATAGCTACAGTAAGCCTGGAAGAATTTGAGAAGATGAAAGAAAGAAACACCCAGCTAGCTAAAGCTTTGAAGAAGACCCTTTGGGAAAGGAATGATGGTCGTCTAGACATTGAGAGGTTAGAGAAGCTGTGCATCGAGCATGTAACCAAAATTGAGAAGACTGAAGACTTCATCAGGAAAGCCCGAGCAGGAGAACTTGTGTTGAAAAATGCATGTAAGGAAGCAAAGATTCAAAGGGCAATATCTGAGCATTATCTAGAGGAGAGTCAGGATAGATGGGTCAGGATAACTGAGGCTTTTCTGAAAGAAGACCAGAAGATGCAAGCCAAGATAGAGCAGTTGGAAGCCAATGAGAAAATAAGCCAAGAGGCACTGCTAGCAGCACAGAAAGAGATCTCAGAATTGAAACTCTGAGCAGGTTTAAAGAGATCCAAAGAACATGATAAGTATCAGAAGTTGACCAATGCCATTGCAACCAGAAACCTTCTCATTAGGACCATTACAGAGCATCCAGTTGGACCAGTAACTGATGCTCTCCTGAAGGAAGTCAGGGATGATGCTTTTGGACTGGACGTATGATATTCTTTACTTGTATCTATTTGATTGTACTTTAGCTTACCATGGTGATTTTGTTTGTTGTATTCTTAAAATTGTTGTATTTTGATTCACCATGGGAGTTTGTTTGGTTGTAATTTATGAACTATTTGTATTTTGACATTGCCACTTGTACTTCTATGGTTATGTATTGGATTTTCTTTTGCTTCAACATCTTCATCTTCTCAAGAGAGGTTTGGAAGGTTAAAACCAAGAACCAAACCAGATACCCTCTGAAGACAAATAGACATATTGCATTGCATGCTAATCTCATATCTTTTGTTTTGCAGGTATTTTTTTTGTCTTCTCACTTTGTTGATTGTTTCAGGAAATATTGCTCGTAGGAGGGTCTTTCCCGTCAACCGCATCCACAGATATCCAACTCGACACAACCTTCTGAGTCTACAAATGGATCTGTTACAGCAAGAACTGATAGATGTGAGAACTCAGATGACTGATGTAAGGACAGAAATGAGGACTCAGATGAATCAATTCATGGTTGTGATGATTGGACTGGCACAGACCCAGGAAAGATTGAGGGAGTTAGTCGAGCGACAAACCCCGGAAGATAACCATGCAGGCATTGGGGGTACAAGTAACAATGCGCGCGATCAGTCGCGAATGACTCTGGTGGTGTGTGGACCTCACCACAATCCTGAAGTTAATATCCTTGGGGATGGCCAAAGGCACACTGGAGATCGTATTCTGCAAGAAGACCCTCAGGATGAGAAGTTTACAGTGTTGGGTGTTGGGGCAGATGAAGCTTATGACCGTCGTCTGGACGAAATATCTGAGAAATTGAGATCCCTGGAATCCTAGAACTCTTTGGGATTTGATGTGATGGACATGGGCTTAGTGGAAGGGGTAAGGATTCCTCACAAGTTCAAACCCCCGTGTTTTGAAAAGTATAATGGTACCTCTTGTCCGTGTACCCATTTGCAATCTTTTCTAGGAAGATTGAAAGCATATACCATGGATGAGAAACTGTGGATGTTTTACTTTGAAGACAGTTTAACCGGGGCATCTAGAGAATGGTATTCACACCTGTCGAGGGCTACTGTCAGGAAATGGAAAGATTTAGTTGAGGCCTTTATACGCCAATATCAGTACAACCTAGATATAGCACCCAACAGGACTCTCCTACTGGGTATGTCTTAGTCCTCGAGAGAACGTTTCCGTGAATACGCTCAAAGGTGGAGACAACTCGCTGCTGCTGTCCAGCCACCTATGTCAGAAAGGGAGATGGTCGATATGTTCATGAATACCTTGCAAGGGACCAACATTGATAGACTTGTTGCTTTCTTTTCCACTAGCTTTGCTGACGTGGTCATAGCGGGAGAGAGAATTGAAAGTTTGCTGAAGATGGGTAAGATTTCTGATAATGGTGCTAGCTCTAGCAATGCAAAGAAACCCTTCTCAGGACCTCGAAGGACAGGGGAGACCAATGAAGTACATGTTAATAGAGGTAGACCCCAGTACTTACAAAGATTAGTAGCTGCAGTCACCATCCCTACTCCAGCACCTCAGCAACAACAGTATCCTCAACAAAAACAGTTCCCACAATAGCAACAAATATCTTACAACAACAACCAATAACAACGTCCTTTCCAACAAAGGCCTTCTCAAATTAACAGGGTGATCGATCCCATCCTGATGCCCTATGCAGCCTTACTCTCGCAGCTATTGAAGCTTAACCTGACTGAACTGAGAACTTTGGCTCCACCAGATCCTCTGAATCTTCCAAGGAATTATGATGTCAACGCCAGATGTGCTTTTCACTCCAATGCACCTGGTCATTCAACAGAGAAGTGTAGGGCTCTGCACATGAAAGTCCAAGATCTGATTGACTCCAAAGCTTTGAATTTTGCACCTCCACCAAATGTCACAAAGAATCCAATACCGAATCACGATGAGCCGAGGATTAACGCTATTGAGAAGGACCAACCAGCAATTCTGATTGATGACATTGCAAGTATTCAAACACCATTGGCCGAAGTAAAAGCTCATCTATTGAAGTGTCAAGTGTTTCCGGGTTGTGAGGCCCATTGTGAAGCTTGTAAAGTTTCTGACAATGGTTGTGCAAATCTGAAGAATGGTATCAGCAGTCTTATCAGAGAGGGCATTCTGCAAATCACATCAACAGTTCCATCTGCTATAAAGACAACAAAAATCTCTCCTACAACACCAGCAAACATTATCCCATCAGAATCTTCTACAACACCAGCAAAAGTCATTTCAACAGAATCAACTACAACAACAGCAAACACCAGTGACGATATCTCAACAGTTACCATCTATTACGATCCAACAACCATCCATGTTCTGGATTCTCTCAACAACAACTTTCAGCAACACCCTCATCAGCATCAACAACTTCCTTCACCTGCACCATTTTCAATAAGACCTCTCGTCACCATCTACTATGATCCACAGACCATCACCACTACATCTTCTGCTGCAATTAGTCTGGTGACCATCACGGTTCCTGGGCCAATTCCATATGATAACAACAATGTCGTGCCTTGGCATTATGGGTTGGATCTTTACTTCCACGGAAGGAAGATCACTCTTGACTCCTCAATACCTGTACCACAAGTTGACAATGTTGGGGGAGGCAGAGGCTTCACTCAAAGCGGACGTCTCTTCACTTCACAGTTTCCCAGAGTTAATGCTAAAGCAGAAGCTGTTGCTAAAGCAAAAGGCAAAAGTGTGGTGCCAGAAGAACCAGCTGCAAAAGAAACTTAGAAGATACCATTTGATCATGATGTAGACGAGTTTATGAGGATTATCAAAAGAAGTGACTACAAAGTGGTAGATCCGCTCCATCAAACACCCTCCAAGATCTCCATACTATCTCTGCTCATGTGTTCTGAAGCTCACCGAAATGCACTGCTCAAGATCCTGCACGCAGCTTATGTACCGGAAGAAATCACGGTCAATCAGTTAGAAACAGTGGTTGCAAATGTCAATACTAGTCATGGACTAGGTTTCACCAATGCGGACTTGACTACATAGGGGCGTAATCATAACAAGGCTTTGCATATCACTTTGGAATGCAAAGGTGTTGTACTTTCCCATGTCCTTGTTGATACCGGATCATCACTCAATGTGCTACCAAAGAAGGCTTTAGTCAAGCTGGAGTATGATGGTCTTGCAATTCGTCTGAGCAACCTAGTCGTCAGAGCTTTTGATGGTTCTAAGAGATCAGTGCTCGAAGAGATTGAGCTGCCTGTAATAATTGGCCCACAAGTTTTCAAAACTACCTTCTACGTGATGGACATACAGCCTGCCTACAGCTATTTGTTGGGTAGACCATGGATTCATGCCGCTGGTGCGGTAACTTCGACATTTCACCAGAAGTTAAAATATGAGTGGGAAGGCCAAATTATCACCATTTCTGGAGAAGAAGACATCTTTGTCAGACACCTGGCTACATACAAGTACATAGAGATGGATGGGGAGATCCATGAAACCATGAGTCAGGGTTTCAAAGCTTTGAAAATCAATGAAGCTACAACTGAGGTGTTTGATGCATCCCAAGAGGAAAGGATGGGCACCTCAATTGCTTCTTACAATCAAGCTCGGAAGGTTGTGGAAGAAGGGAATGCCCAAGGCTGGGGCAAGCTGCTGAAGGTTCAGATGAAAGAAGACAAATTCAGTTTGGGTTACAGACCATCCCGACAATTTCAAGAGGAGGCTGTTGAAGCTCCCAAGTTCATTAGTGGGGGAATGTTGACCCCAGATGCTGTCAACACTTTGGAAGACGAGGCTGAGAGCGACTAAAACCTGGAAAGCTGGATCCGTCCAAGAGTCTCGGGCCAACAAGTCCTCAACTGGTCTTCCCAGGAAATTATAAGGGTTACTGCTGCAGAGTAATTATTATTTCCTGTTTTAAGCATGCATCAAAGTCATGCATCTTGCCCAAGATGTTTTTGACTCATTTTGTAATAGGGCCATATGTATTTTGTGAAAATTGAATATTAATGAACAATGGACATCTTTTTGCAAACAATCTCTTTTCGCTCACTATCTTTTCATTTTTGTTATTTTTGCACAAAACAATAAATGGCAATGTTTTTTTCTCAATAATAACTTCATTCACTTTTTCTAAATAAGATAAAAATCAATCACTAAAATGAACCAAATCTCAACCCTTGCAGAGATAGCCCTCCACATTGCACCGACAACAACACTGCTATGACCTTGTATGACTTCGACAATCTGATTAATCAAGCAGATGAAGGGGTTGAAGAAGACTACGATTTACCTGAAGAGTTAGCCAGGTTATTGAGACAAGAGGAAAAGGTGATTGCTCCTCATCAGGAGGAGGTTGAGACTATCAATCTTGGTACCGAGGAAGATGTGAAAGAAATGAAGATTGGGGCCAGTCTGCAAGCTCTGGTAAAGGAACAACTTATCAGTATGCTGCGAGAATATGTCGATATGTTCGCTTGGTCCTATCAAGATATGTCGGGTTTGGATATAGATATTGTCATGCACAAGCTACCATTGAAAGAGGTTTGTCCGCCAGTTAAATAGAAGTTGTGTCATACTCTCCCAGAAATGGCCATGAAAATTAAAGAGGAAATACAAAAGCAGTGGGACGCCGGTTTTCTTGCTGTAACTAGTTACCCGCCGTGGGTTGCTAACATTGTACTTGTACCTAAGAAGGATGGCAAGGTGCGGATGTGCGTCGATTACTGGGATCTGAATAGAGCAAGCCCGAAAGATGACTTCCCATTACCTCACATTGATGTATTGGTAGAGAACACAGCTCAGCTCTCGGTATTTTCATTCATGGACGGATTTTCTGGATACAATCAGATCAAGATGTCACCTGAAGACATGGAGAAGACAACTTTCATCACACCCTGGGGCACATTCTGCTACAAAGTAATGTTGTTTGGTTTGAAGAATGTCGGTGCAACATATCAACGGGCTATGGTAACATTATTCCACGACATGATCCATAAAGAAATTGAGTGTTACGTGGATGACATAATTGCCAAGTCCCAAACAGAGGAAGAGCATTTGGTAAATCTGTTTAAACTATTCAAGCGTCTGAGGAAGTATCAGTTAAGGTTAAACCCCAACAAATGCACATTGGGGTACGTTCTGGTAAGCTGCTAGGTTTTATTGTAAGCGGAAAAGGAATTGAGGTTTATCCCGACAAAGTCAAAGCAATTCAAGAAATGCCTGCACCTAAGACTGAGAAAGAAGTTTGAGGGTTCTTAGGTAGATTGAACTGTATTTCAAGGTTCATATCTCATCTCACTGCAACCTGCGAGCCCTTTTTCAAACTACTAAGAAAGGAACAAACAGTCAGATGGAACGATGATTGTCAGAAATCTTTTGACAAGATCAAAGAGTATTTGCAAGAACCTCAAATTCTCATGCCTCCAGTTGAAGGAAGACCTCTAATAATGTACCTGATAGTATTAGATGAATCAATGGGGTGTGTGTTGGGCCAACATGACGAGTTTGGTCGAAAAAAGTATGCAATATACTACCTAAGCAAAAAGTTTACCGACTGTGAACAACGCTATTCACTGCTCGAGAAAACTTGTCGTGTTTTAGCATGGGTTGCTCGCCGACTAAGACAGTATATGTTGACCCATACTACCTTGTTAATCTCAAAGATGGACCCAGTCAAGTATATATTTGAGAAGCCAGCACTTATCGTAAGGGTTGCAAGATGGCAAATGATCCTAACAGAATATGATATTCAGTACACCTCTCAGAAAGTCATCAAGGGCAGTGTATTGTCTGAATATCTGGTCGAGCAACCCATTGATGACTATCAGCCTATGAGATTTGATTTCCATGATGAAGACATCATGTTCTTGAAATCAAAAGATTGTGAAGAGCCTATTCACACTAAAGGGCCTGATCCAGAAGATACATGAACTATGATGTTCGATGGGGCAGTTAATTGTAACAGTCGTGGAGTTGGTGCAGTGCTTATTACACCCAAAGGAGTCCATATGCCTTTCTCAGCAAGGCTTACATTTGCCTGCAGTAACAATGAAGCAGAATACGAAGCTTGTATCATGGATCTTGAAGAAGCCATTGACCTCGGGATCAAAACCTTGAATGTATTCGGAGATTCAGCTTTGGTGGTCAACCAAACTAATGGCAAGTGGTATACTGATCAAGAGCATCTGATTCCCTACCGTGACTATACGAGGAGATTGTTGACTTTCTTCACAACAGTCAAACTTGAGCACATCCCTCAAGATGAGAATCAGTTTGCAGATGCCTTGGCCACCATTTCATCTATGAGCAAAGTACAGACTGCCAACTATGTGCCTCGAATTTTAGTATCCAAACTGGACCGACTGGCGTATGTATTCTCTGTGGACATTGTCATGGACAACAAATCTTGGTTCCATAACATCAAATGCTTCTTGGAGACTCAGACATACCCACCTGGGGCATCGTTTAATGATAAGAAGACATTGAGAAGGCTAGCCGGCAGTTTCTTCCTCAATACTGATGGCTCTTTGTACAAGCGGAACTTCGACATGGTCTTGCTCAGATGTGTTGACAAGAAGGAAGCATACCTACTAATGCACGAAGTACATGAAAGTTCTTTTGATACCCATGCCGGAGGCCATGCAATGGCAAAGAAATTGTTAAGATCAGGTTACTATTGGATCACAATGGATGCAGATTGTTATGCCTACGCCAGAAAGTGCCATAAATGCCAGATCTACGCAGACAAAGTGCATGTGCCTCCCAATCCGTTGAATATATTTTCTTCACCCTGGCCCTTCACCATGTGGGGCATTGATATGATTGGAAAGATCGATCCAACTGCTTTAAGTGGTCACAGATTCATCCTAGTAGCCATTGATTACTTCACCAAATGGGTTGAAGCAGCTTCGTATGCAAATGTCACCAAGCAAGTGGTAGCCCTATTTCTGAAAAGGGATATCATTTGCCGATATGGAGTTCCCGAGCGAATCATTATTGATAATGGTTCAAACCTTAACAACAAGATGATGGCAGAACTGTGTCGGGACTTCAAAATTCAACATCATAACTCTTCTCCTTACAGGCCAAAGACAAACGGCGCTGTTGAGGCAGCTAACAAGAACATTAAGAAGATTGTGCAAAAGATGGTAGTCACATAAAAAGACTGGCATGAAATGTTACCATTCGCCTTGCATGGGTACCGAACTTCCATCAGAACATCTACCGGGGTAACACCTTATCAGCTTGTGTATGGTATGGAAGCAGTCCTACCTGTTGAAGTTGAATTACCCTCCTTGCGGGTAATGATGGATGTAAAATTGGACGAAGCAGAATGGGTCTGATTTCGTTATAACCAACTGAGCTTGATTGAAGAAAAGAGATTAGCAGCTATCTGTCATGGTCAGTTATATCATAAACGGATGAAAAAAGCCTTCGATCAAAAAGTCAGACCTCGGGAATATCAAGTGGGAGAACTTGTACTAAAAAGGATCCTTCCTCCTCATACAGACCACAGGGGCAAGTGGACACCAAATTATGAAGGTCCCTACATGATAACTAAAGTCTTCTCAGGTGGAGCACTGGTGCTCGCAACCATGGATGGTGAAGACTTCCCGTCTCTTGTGAATTTAGATGCAGTTAAAAAATACTTCGCATAAATGACCCGCTGGATATAAAAACTGAATGTAAGTCCAGGCAAAAATAGGGCATCCCGGAGAGTCAAAAATAGAATAAAAGACTCAGGAAAAAATAAGGGAAAAATTTGAAAAAAAATGTACACCCGCTGAGTTGAAAAGCCACATCAGACAACTCAGGCAAAAATGGGTATCCCGGTGGATTGAAAACCCGAAAGGGCAATCCACGCAAAATCAGGGAAAAAGTGAACAATTGCATTCTGAATTCGTCTGTATTACTCGCATAACATGACAAGCTTTGAAAGGAAAAAGCATCGATCAGGATCAACTTTCTTCAGAAAGCAAGATAAGAAGAGTGTTCAAAGTCATACAGGTCATAGCAAAAGGAAGATTGAAGCATCAACTTCAGCATTGCCAAATAGGACTTTTATTTTCTCAATTTTGTAGCAATATCCTCATTTCAGGGATTAGCTTCTTCCAAATGTACTCGCCTATTCAGGGCACACAAATAAATAAAGTCAAATATTCACTCACACTTTGTTTTGTACCTTTTTGTGTCATTTGCAAAAATGTCCAACGTTCGTAATACAACATTTGCATGAAAACATATAAGCCATTTCCAATAAATGCTTTCAGGAAATATGTGCTCTTAAATGAACCTAACTCCTATGACGGAATCCGGTTGAGGATACCTCAGGGCTCTTGTGCGTTTCCTTTGTTTAACAAGTTGCAGGTACTCAAGGTGGACAATCTGTCACATCATGGGGAATATCAGGCACTATATCCCCAGCCAAGCCGGCAGTCACCTCATCAGAAGGACTACTCGATGAAGCTATTCCCCCATGGAGCTTTTTATCCCCTCAGAGTATCCCCCGCAAAGCTAATCCTCCAGAAGATTACTTCTCAAAAGTTCTCTCCTCCTCGAGCGGGATCTCCAAAGCAATTCCGAAATCACTTTTCCCCAGCGAATGGCCAGATCTTCTCATCCCTAGCATTAGGCTCCCCACAGAGTTCTTCCCCCAGAGTTCTTCAGAAAATATCGTGCAGTGATCCTTTCTCCCTGCAGATCGCCCAGTGATCCATTCTCCCAGCAGATTTCAGATCTCGCATCTCGCATCTCGCATCTCTCATTTGCATAATCATAGCATTCGCATCATCTATCCCCAAACAGAGTGTAGCATTCCGTCTAATACGGAGCATTACGGCAAAAATCAAACATTTGCATGATCATAAGCCAGGTTCGAGCCAGTCACCTGCAAATACCAAAATCACCCTTCCAGCAATATGCAAAAACGTATCCCCTGTAGATAAAAGCTAAAATATCCTTTTGCACTCTCAATACAAATACTTGTACATGCTTATACACAATCTTTCTGATACTCGTCCGTATCCTACTTATACATAATTCTTTGATACTCATCAGTATCTTGTGCATCTCCCCGGCAGGTCAACACTCGGCCGTATTCTTTGTTCAAACAATTGATACTTGTCCGTATCATCACTCCTTAAAAACGCGTCATTGTTTGTACCTATCGATACTTGTCCGTATCGTGGTTCTAAGGATACTCGTTCATATCTTTAGTCTATACACACTGTCAAAACACTTATATCACTTTATTTTTAGGGCTTAAACACTCGTCCATGTTTATCTCTCCCCAAAAGTCGCCAACAAAGCAACTTTCTATCCGACATTCGTCCTATGTCGCGATAATCCTAGGCAGTTGTACCCTGCTAGGTGATCGTCATTCACCTCTTGATGATCGTTCCTCATCATTTATTTTGATAACCATACCTCATGATCCTATCTAATGGTCGTCCCCATCATCGATCTTTCTATCCGGCATTCGTCCTATGTCGAAATAACTTTCAGCAGCCGTCCCCTGCTAGGTGATCGTCCTTCACCTTTTAATGACCGTACCTCATCATTCATCCGATGGTCGTCCCCATCGTCGATCTTTTTATCCGACATTCGTCATATGTCGAGATAATCCCTAACAGAGCAGTCGTACCCTGCTAGGTGATCGTCCTTCAACTTTTGATGACCGTACCTCATCATTCATCTGATGGTCATCCCATTCATCGATCCTTTCTATTCGGCATTCGTCCTATGTCGCGATAATCCTCAGCACCGTACCCAGCTAGGTGATCGCCCTTCACCTCTGGATGACCGTCCCTCATCATTTATTTTGATGAACGTCCCTCATCATTTTACCCGATGGCAGTCCCCATCATTGATCGTCATATCCGACATTCGTCCTATGTCGTGATATCTTTTAAGCAGATGTCCCCTGCTAGGTGATCATCCTTTAGCTTTTGATGATCGTCCCTCATCATCGGTTTCTTTATTCTTCAGCCTGGCGGTCGTCCCTGTTAGTGCTTTTAAATCCCCAGTAAATTCGCTTTTCTTTACCCGATCTCCGTCCCCGTCGCGGATTCTTTATCCCCCAACATGATGGTCGTCCCCGTCAGTGCGTTTCTCACCGTTTTTATCCCCAGCAGTCGTCCTCTGCTCGATGGTCGTCCTCCATCGCTACCATTTGATATTCAGTTTATATTGTCTATTACAATTTATATCCATTTTATTCTTATAATAAAGAGTGCAAATTTTGGACTGTCTTGGTATTCAACCACAAGTTATCTTGTTTGTCTGTTAAGCTATGCGCTTACATCCTACACAGCTAACTCATGCTTGAATAGGGGCAGCTGTAAACACCCCAAATTTTCCCTCTCTTTTTTTTTCTTTCTCTCACACCTTGGCTTGTGATCCCTCATATTGTGTTGCATAAGCATACCATCTCACACTGCATAGTTATTTCACTGCATGAGTTGCACAACTAGGGTTTGTGATTAGGTGAATCTTAGAAGTGGTTTGAGTTATCTCAGAGGCCATGAAGCATTCCAAGAGGGTCCATGAGTGTTCTATGATCATATTATGCCTCCAAGAGCTCTTAAAAGTCAAAAGATCACAAAAAATTGCAGAGCCACCCAGGCAGCCTCAGGGCTCCTGCACAGATGACCAGAAATTAGGGTTTTAGGTTTGAGGCCCTTACACTCAAAAAATTTGGCCATTCTTGATTTTATTGGTCTATATATGTTATAAGGAGAATGTGTATCAAATTTGAAGCAAAAACTCCTTATGGAAGTCATCTAATCAAATGGTAACTTGTTGTGAAAGAAAAGTCAGAATCAGGGCATCTGAGGCCACCAACAAGGGTTCCAAAGGGTCATCTTCATCAATTTGAGGTCCTATGATCTTTATTTGATCTTAGGAATGCTTGGAAGTTCACAATATTGGAGAATTTTGAGCCATTTAAAAACTTTCTATTTTTGGGCATGACTTGTAATGAAAACTTTCCATTTTGGGAAAGATCTTCAACCTCCTCTTTCTTGATCAAAAAGGTTTCAAATGAATTTTAT
Source organism: Lathyrus aphaca (assembly GCA_963966055.1). NCBI lineage: Eukaryota > Viridiplantae > Streptophyta > Magnoliopsida > Fabales > Fabaceae > Lathyrus > Lathyrus aphaca. Next base: position 338,083,349 of record OZ014523.1, on the reverse strand, counting down.
TCAAACATGAAAGTTGTAGATTTGATCTTCCCATTTTCAAAAATTACAAGAACTCCTCTTGATTCATCCTAGAACTCAAGATATGGCAAGTCAAAGTTGGGAAAAATCTTGTAATTTTCAAGTTCATGCAAAAGAGGGAAATTTGCAAAATGGTATTTCAGGACTTTGTGTGACCTCTAATCCACTCAAATACATCATGCCATGATCAAACAACTTCTAAAGATCAGAATTGAGCCTTGAACCAAAGGATTACATTCCTTGCTTCTCAAGAAATGTCAAAGTTGTGAAAATGCAAAACCTTTGGAAACTCATGAATCAAGCCATACAGCTCATCAATTTCGATCCAAGGGTGCTCCTTGAACTCATCTGAGGCAACCCAAGTCCTCAAATCACTTCTGCCATGGTCCATGCTTCAAGTACACAATTTTTGACTTTTTGGCCAATGGCACCATACCAATCCCACAGTGTATATCCACTCCTCTGACTGATTTCATTTGTTTATAGAAACCCTAAGGATCATAAAACACAACACTTCAAGCCTTGAAGCAATCCACACACTTAGATTTCAAAAATCCCTCAAAAACTTCATCTCTTCGATTCTCTCAAACCAGCCATCAAACTTCCAAAATTATTTCACCAAGCAATCACATATCATCCATAGAACAAGAATCAACCATCAAAATGGCCTGAAACACCCCATATCAAAAACACGATTTCTGCTTCATCAGAATTGGACTTCAAAAACCAGTCACTTTCAAAGCATTCTAAGTACTCCACTAGCATCAGGAGGTCCAAAGAAGTCACTTTGCACAAGAGGGAGGTCCTGAAAGCTCCATTTTGAAGAAGCTCAGTTCAGGTATTCATCAAGAACAAATTTTCCAGAACTTCTTTTTCTTGTTATAAAATGATTCTATATGCTTAGTTGATCACTCTGATGTATTTAGAATTGAAAATGGTTGAGAAATGAGCATGTATGGTTGTTCTGAAAGTTTGCCCGTAAAAATGTTTTGCTTCGATTCTCTTGATTCATGAAGTTTAAATGATGTTTGATGATTGATTTTGATTGTATGATGTTTGGGGATCATTTTTGGGCAGGTTTTATGTGTTTTAGTAGCTTGTAGGTGGAGTTAGGTTTTGAGCTCGCCGGAGAAGATGACCGGAGCTTACCTCCGGTCACCTGAAAATAATTAGGGATAATTAGGGTTTAGGTTGCCAGATTGAATGAGGACCCTTGGATCATGTTTAGATTAGTGTTTGGACGGCCCAGATAATTCACTTAACTTTAATTTTGATTAATTAAATTAATTGTAATTAATTAACTCATTTCAAATCCTAGCGATTGGATCACGCGCGAAACATAAATTTGAACCTAGGCCTTTAGATCCTCATACCCTTGGTCTTGCTGACTTCCAATCCCAGCCCTCCATCCACCTCCTGCGCAATTTGAACCCTTCATCTAGCATACTTTGCATTTTAAATCATTTTTATGTCATTTTATTTTCTTTATTTATTTAAAATAGTAAAACATTTTCTAAAAATCTGATTTTTTGCATTCTCACTTTAAATAATTTTAGAAACCCAAAAACATTTCTATTTTTAATTTTTGCATTAAAAATATATTTTTAAATCATTTAATTGTATTATTTAATTAATTAATTCATTTTAATTAATTAAAAATACTTTTAGGTATTTAAAAATCACCAAAATAATCATGAAGCATTCTTACATGTTTAGAACAATTTACAAACGCATTTTACAAATTTCTTTTAGGTTTTGATCATGTTTAGACAATTAACCATGAATTAGGGTTTCCAAATTTCTTATTTTTCTAACCCTAACTTCAAAAATTCATTTCTAATCAACCAAGATGAGTTTGTACATGGTTCTTTTTGCATTCTTTCATACTTTGCATTTAGTATCTAGGGTATTTACCGCATATTTTTGCATTGTATTTTCCATTTGTTTGGAATTTTTCATGAAGAAGTACCCAAAACCCTAGCCTAACTTAGAAAAACCATAACTTTATTTTTGTTTAGCTTCTGACTTCCATCTTTGGGAAGTGATCTTATGTGTGTTTAGGGTTCACTTGGTTAGAATTTCAATTTTTTATCATGTGTATTGCTTATGTTTTGACCATATGCATCTCATACTTTCTTAAAACCCTAATTTGTCATGTTCATTTGCATTCATTTTTGCATGCCTTCATCATGTGAACTTGTCATGACATCTCATGCATTTGTATGTCATCTTAGACACCTTAGGAAATGTGTGAACATTGGTTTATCATTATTCTATGTATTTGGTATGTTTGCATCCATTACATCTTATGTATGTTCATGTGTTCTTAAGCTTCTAACATGCTTGTTTTTGCATCCATCACTTGTATGATCATACATATGCATTGTATATGACTTTGCATCTCTCCTTGACACATTTTGCATCATGTATTCACTTCTTATTGGCATCATTGCGTCTTCATCTTTGCTTTATTGCATCTTGTTTCACCTTATGCATTCATACTAACCATTTCAGGGGCTTCTGGTAAGTTGATCAGGATGTGACTTGCCTCCACATCCAACTTCTTCTTATCTCTACATTTGCATCTTTATTTGTCCTTGAAGTGAGTTTGACTCACTTATTCTCTCTTGCTCCTTTTTTTCCTTTAGGTTACTTAACTTCTTCAGGAAGTAAGTAACCTATTCTCCTTTCTCTTCTCTTTTCATATGCTTCTTCTTCCTTGGTGGCCATCTAAAGATATTTCTCCAAGCCTCACAAACCATAGGAATATCCAAGCATGAAAACTTTAGGGTTGTACATAGTCTCCCCTATTTTTTTTACCTTTGAGTCTCCTTGAGTCTCTACTTCTCATCTCATAATCAAAGGCTAAACAGTTAAAGCTTTAAGACTCTGAATTAGGGTTATGCATGCATCCTTATCTTAGGATGGAGTGTATAACTTTAATGCTTAGTGTTAAACCTTTAAGTTGTTTACACCTACTAATCAAAATACCTAATAATCATTAAGACTTAAGTTTGTAACTTGGGCCTTATATTAGGGTTACATCTCTGCTTGTTGGTTCATAGGGACTAACCCTAGTATTTAATGGACAAGTCCCCCTCAGGTTTAGTCTTACAAACATAAAATCCATTTCTTAATCTACCCTTCAATTAAAATCCACTTTAATAAAGGCTTGTTATATAATGATTTTAATCCTTAACCATGGATTAAGTTGAGGTATCTTCCTCATCTTAAGTGTTCTCATCTATTATCCTTCTCTTAGGATGGTGTAATGAGTCCATTAATCCCTGATTAGAGATTAAACTCATTACTTAACACAAAACAAAAATCCAAAAAAAAAACACTTAATAATCACAAGTGGGTTAATGATCTTAATCCTGCATCATTAGGGTAATTAAGTTGATATTTCCATATCATGCTTAAGTAGACTCATTATCCCTAATCAGGGAGGATATAATGAGTTTGCAAACCCTCGATTACGAATTAAGCTCATTATCTTATGCAAAACACCAAAAACAATAATAAAAAAAACTAAAAACACAAAAACAAACAATAAACGTCTCCTCCGGGATTCTTTTCTCATCACATTCACTCTGAAAACGAGAACTCGCTTCTTCCATCTAATGCAAGACAGTTAGCACTCGAGCCAGAAGAGTCATACACTTGAGCATAGACAAGCAAGCAGTTCACACCAAAAGCATCCAGTCTCTAACAAAAGTCTATTTGTCTTCCCCCTCTCCTCCTCCCGATTTCTCTTTCCTTAGCCTCAGTTCTGAGCACTCCCTTTCTTTTTTCACTGACACTATGTACATCCTTTTTTCTCCCTAGATTTATATGCACAGTTTAGCACATACATTATCCCCTTTTAAAAACAATCAAGTAAGCGTGGATCTCGTCGAGTACGACGGACAATCTGGGTGCTAATACATTCCCAGGTCGTAACCAACCCTCTTTCTCAGTTTCTTTGGTTCGCAACCATCTTATCCACTTATTTCCAGGTTTATGCAGCATTATCCTTCCTTCGGGATAAAAATTCCTAGATGGCGACTCTATTCAACCTCAACCTCCAACATCGTCGACGGTTCGCGTTTGCACCGGGATGAAAATTCGGGGAGCGACAGTAGTCATATTCTCATCTTGATCCATGAGTAATACATTAGCTTGATCAGTTATGAAATATCCATATCTCTCTTGTTAGTGACATATCTTGCTCGACCTACGCTGGTCTTGTTCTACTTGAGCAGGTTGCTCTTCCACAGTTGTTTGTGATTCCTGCTCTAATTCCTCCATAGGTGAATAAATGCTTTGTGATTCTTGAATTTCTTCAAGCTCTACTTTCCTCCCACTAATTCCTTTTGAAATAAAGTCCTTTTCCAAGAAGACTCTAGTTCGAGTGACAAACACTTTGCCCTCAGAAGGATTGTAGAAGTAATATTCTCTTGTTTCTTTAGGATACCCCACAATTAAGAATTTTTCAGATTTATGCTCAAGCTTAGTTGAAATTTGTCGTTTCACATAAACTTCACAATCCCAAATCTTCATGTAAGACATATGTGGTTTCTTACAACTCCATATCTCATATGGTGTCTTTTCTACCTTTTTTGGATGGAACACGGTTAAGTTGTAAGCTACTGTCAGTAGTACATATGCCCAAAAGGAATTTGGAAGATCGACGTGACTCGTCATGGATCTAACCATGTCTAACAAGGTTTTATTTCTTCTCTCAGATACACTATTGTGGTGTTCTGGGATGAGTGAGTTGGGATAGAATCCCATACTCTTTTAGATAGTCAACAAACTCTAGGCTTAAATATTCATTTCCTTGATCTGATTGAAGAGTTTTAATATTCTTACCTAATTGGTTTTGTAATTCATTCTTGAACTCCTTGAACTTTTCAAAGGATTCAGATTTGTGTTTCATTAAATACATGTAACCATATCTACTAGAATCATTAATAAATGTGATGAAGTATTAAAAACCCCATCTGACTGGTATGTTCAGTGGTCCACATAAATCATTATGTGTGAGGGAAAAAAGATCATTAGCCCTTTCACCTTTTCCTGTGAATGGAGACTTTGTCATATTTCCAATTAAACAAGATCTGCATGTATCATATGATTCGTAATCAAAAGAATCCAAGAGTCCATCTTTATGGAGTTTGGAGATGTGCCTCTCATTTATATGACATAAGCCACAATGCCAAAGGTAACTTGGATTTAACTCATTATGTTTCATCCCTTTAGTATTAATGTTATAAATTGGCATTTCAAGATCAATGACATAAAACCCATTGTTCATTTGTGTAGTAGCATAGAATATATCATTTAAATAAATAGAACTACAATTGTTCTTTATTATAAATGAAAAAGCAAATGTGTCCAAACAAGAAACAGAAATAATATTCCTGCTAATTGTAGGTACATAATAACAATTCTCTAACTGGATTATTAAACCACTAGGTAAAGTCAAGACATAAGTTCCTACGGGTAAAGCATCAACCTTTGCTCCATTGCCAACTCGTAGGTCAACTTCACCTTTTGACAAATCTCTACTCCTTTTTAGCCCTTACACATTGGTTCAAATGTGAGAACCACATCCAATATCTAATACCCATGATGTTGAAGTAGATAAATTTATTTCTATAACAAAAATACCTAAAGTTGAAGTCTCCACTCCATTCTTCTTATCTTCTAGGTACTTTGGGAAGTTTCTTTTCCAGTGCCCGGTCTTACCGCAATAGAAGCAAATGACATCCTTTGTTATGCCTCCACTAGGCTTCAAAGTAGGTACAGTATGTTTGGGTTTGGAAACTTCCTTGCCTTTCCATTTACCACCCTGCTTGATGGGCCTTTTGTTTTGTTTCTTTCCATTACTGACCATTAGAATGGATTTTCTTTTGACTTCAGATTTTCCTCAGCATTTCTTCAGATTTTGCTCATTCATGTTTAAATTAAGGAAAAGTTAACTGAAACTCTCCGGCAACAATTGCAGGATCAAATCAGTTGCAAGCTTCTTTTTTATGGGAAAACCAAATCTTTCAAGATTCTCTACATACCCAATCATCTTGAGTATATTGGGACCTACAGGGCTTCCCTCAGCTAGCTTGGCTTGAAAAAGGGCGTTTGAAACTTCAAACCTTTCATGCCTTTCCTGCTCTTAATAGAGAATCTTCATATGTTCGATCATATCGAACGCTGGCATGTTTTCATGTTTCTTTTGAAATTTAGAATTCATGGTATCCAACATGAGGCAAGCAGTTTCATTAGCATAATCGACGTGCTTCTTATAAGCATCTCTTTCATCCTTAGGAGCATAACTAGGAGGCTCCTCATCAAGAACAGATGTCTCTAAGACATATATCTTTTTTCATGTTTGAGGATAATCCTCAGATTTCAGTGTCAATCCAGAAAATTTGTCCCAACCAACTTTTCCTTATCAAAGGATTAATCTCAAAATGTTGTTAGAGGTATTTGTTGTCATGGTAATCTATAAAATTTAAAATATAAGTATCATTAAAACAACATATTCAATTAGGCCTTTAATTAAATATGCTCCCAATATTTTACTCAAAACAAATGACCCTCTCCATTTGATTCGGAAAACCCGTTGGAAGATTTTCTAGTGGATCGAGATCCATATTTCACTTTGTTTTAAGTCAGTGTTAGGCTGATTAAACAAAAATCGACTATTTAGGTAGGAACTCCTTCCAATTGTATCCAATACAATTCTTGAATATTTCAGTTGGGTGAATAACTCCGTATTCCAATCCATCATATGGATTATTCCCAACTCTTGCTTTTAAACGTATATAACCTTATTCTATTTTGTTTAGTTAAGTTTGACCAGTTGTTTTAGAAATTGGATATTACATTTATCCCATTTCACCTTACTAATATAGAACATGCACCTCGCGTTAGGAGAAACCTACATTATTCGATACTAGTCTTGATGAGTTCTAAAACTTAGAAAGCATAAACTTAATATTTATTTTGAGGGAATTTTAATTAGTTTGATCTCACCGGCTTATTTATCATATAAATTGTTTCTCGCACATGCATCAACATACATGAAGGAGCGTAAAAACACAAGGAAGGGGGGTTGGAATTGGGTTTTCAAAAACAAAATGACTGTAAAGGACAATTTAATTTATCCTGGTTCGTTTGAACTTAAACTACATCCAGTCCACCCGCCAAGGTGATTTTGCCTCTCTCAATGAGGTCTTAATCCACTATTCAAAAATGAATATAATCACAATGACCTACTATCAAAGTCTTCTTGAGTCTACTGACTAAACTAGTCACTCAAGGAAAATCAATTATCTTTTACAAAGATTAAAAATATGTAACTAAATATTGCTTCTAAAATCTATATCACAAAGTGATCTGTTACAATATTGAGAGCAAAATAATTTAAGCGTGTGATAGAGCGTGAAAGCGAGAGCTTCTAATCTTCAGGTTGATTTCTTTAAATAATGATTTAAAGTATATAGCCGTTGGGAACATCTGGAGCTTGATTTGCATAGTTGTTAATTGCCATAAAATCCTTCCAAATAAAGAGATTCGTGTTCCCATCCATTATTCTTATTTTCTTTAAATGGTCCTTAATTGAGGGAATCAGAATATTCTAAACGCAAATCAGAGTTTCATAAATGAATACGCAGCAATAAAAACGTCTTCAATGAGAACTTCTCTTTGACAACAGATCTTCTATAAATGAGTGCTAGGTTGTTCCTTTTAGAAGATGCTTGACTAGATTCAGATTATCTTTCCATATGAGAACTTCTACAACTTCTATTTTGCACATTAAACACAGGTTAGTTGAAACATAAATTAGAACTTCTATTCTTTTAGAAAAATATTGTTATCATCAAAACTCTAATGGAAGATTAGAATCAAAATTGTTCTAACAATCTCCCCCTTTTTTATGATGACAAAACATTTATTTTGATTTAAGAATAGAAATTAAAAGATAGAAAACTCCCTTTAAATGATGAGATACATTCCTTCAGAGTTTTCCATTAGAAGTTCTTTTAGCTTTTAATTATTTCATAAGAAGTTCTTTGGCTTGGCTCCCCCTGAGTTAATTACTTAACCTGCTCCTTTTTATAATCACAACTTAGACAGTTTAATTAGAATATCAAATTGTTAGAGGCTAATCTTGATAAACTGTTATAGATCAAAATCTTTTACGTTTCTCCCCCTTTTTGTCATTACTCAAAAGGTTTAAACATGCAGAAGTAAAACAGAGTCAAAACAAATACTTTTCATTAATCAGAAACAGAAACAAAACATAGAACAAAAACAGGAAAAACAAAGAAACAAGGGAACATAAAACAGAATCAGGGTTGGTGATTCATCTTGGTAACTAATGCTTCTAGAAGTGACTTGATCTAAGAAGATGATTCCACTTGTTGACCAATCATAGTCTTCAACTCAGCATTAGTTTCATCTTGTTTATCTAACCTCTGCTTAACCATTTCATTCTCTTTCTTCAGCTCTGCAAGAGTCTTCAACACAAGAGAAGTTGGTAGAGAATCTTCAACATTTGCGGAAGTTTGAGCAGTTTGTTCTTCAGAAGTTTCCTCAGCAGAAAGTACCTCAACATATTCATTTCCCTTGACTTCCTCAGAAGGAACTAAAACCATCTGAAGATCAGAATTTGATTCCTTAGGTTCTGGTTCACTCCAAGACTTATCATCCAGAAGATGAGTCTTCTTCTTTTCAATACTTGTGACCACTTCTTTGAGGTTCTCGCAGAAGTTCTGATGAGCAATATCATAGCAGATATCTTTCAGCTTTTTGGTCTCAATATTGAACCATTTTCTGAATGAGGCCCAGAGGAAATCAGAAGCTGCAGGATCAGGAAGTTCTGAGCAAGCAACCTTCAGATTCTCCAACCTGATTTTCATGTCTGCCTCAAAAGCTAGCAACAGTGAGTTAACGTCTGATTTTGTTGGTTTTGGTTTTGGTACAGGGATAGCTGTTTTGTTGGTTACAGAGGATAGTTTGTGTAGAGCATTTATGTCTATGGATGTTCTCAGAGGATCTTTTGGTTCAGAGTTTGAAGTGGGAGTGTCTGGTATAGTGATATAGGTGGGGGTGTTTGGTGGAGTAGATTCATAAGATAATAGGGAATTTTCACGTATAGGAGATAAATCAAAAACAACTCTATGAAATTCAGAGTTAAGAGGATGGTAGGTGCTAGGTGGTTGAACTTCAGATGATTAAGGTGGATTATTTTGTTGAGATACAAAGGGTGGAAATGCGTCAATATCAGACAGAACATGTTGAAGTTCTGAATGAGTTTCAACAAAAGTGGATGTGTTCAAATCAGATGGTGGTGTTGGGTCTATTAGAATGTCAAAGTCATCCAGAGTTTGAGGTGTGTGATGATCAGATGTTTGTGGTTGAGTGAATGTATTTTTTGTTTGAGTGAATGTGGGTGGTATATCAGAAGGTACATCAGAAGTTATGGGTATAATAGAAGAAATGGTTTCAGATGAAGGAATGGAAAAAGGAGTGGTTTCAGTAGGGATTTTAGACGTGACCACTATTACAGATTCTACCACGGAAACGAATTCAGATTGAGAAGATGAAGAATTATATTTCTTTACGATTAGTTTAGGAGCCTTCTGAGAAGTTGCTTCAATAGCCTTTCTCTTCTTGTTCTTCTTCAAAGCAACTTCCGGTGCTGGTCTTCTGAGTTCTTCAGGATTAAACATGGGATCCACACCATCTAGCTTGCAAGATTCTAAATATCTGATAACAACCTCTGGAGGTGTATCAGAAGAAAATAAAGTGAAATCCTGCAGAGGCATTTTCCTTGTTTTTATAACTTCTCTAGAGTTAAGAATAGGATCCTTCTTGATTGAATCAATAAATTTCATCTTCTTGAGGTTCTTGGCATTTAAGGGCTTTCCAACATTTGTTTCCAGAGTTTCAATCTGTTGTGCCTCAATCAGATGATCCACCAGCTTGTTCTCAGTAAGAATATCAGAAATTAACCTACCCAGAGGTATTCATTCCCTCTTTGTCTTTTCTCCCTCTCTTGTTTCCTTGACGCTATTCTTCAGATGATTGAACAATGAGTGAGCAAGGTTACTTTCTTGTTCTTAGAGATGAAGTACAAAAGAAACTGTTGATCCATGTTGATGTAGTCAAGAGAGTTTGTAGCTTTTCTATGGCTGATACTTCCCAGAATGATCTTGGCCCATATTCTTAAGTGATCCTTCAGATCCTTGATCTTGTTAGAGGGTTGCCCATGTGAGAATATTTCTCTAGCCACTAGCTTAGTATCTGAGAGTCTGTCCATCTCACTGCATTTTATCACATTGCCATCAGATTGAATTAGCTTAGCAATGTGATCTTCAGAAATTATGACCCTCTTTCCCATAACATAAGAGGTCACATGAGAATTTGATGCGCTAGCAAGAACCCAAAATTCCTTGACAAGTTTAGGGAAAACTGGTTCCATTAAGCGATCAAAGTATTTCTCCCAACCTTGAGCTTTAACAGCAGGTAGTAAATCAAACCCATTTTCTCTTAAGTTGTCAAAGTCCACAAAAGGTTCACATAAAACTTCTAACTTGTCTGCTGGAGTGAGGAGTGTTCTGAGTGGTGAGATGTGAAGCACTTCTGAAGATTGATCATTTGATGGTTGAGAAGAAGAAGCCATAGTTACCAAGATAGAAAGGGTTTAGGGTTTAAAGAAATTGCAGAGAAACAAGTGAAGGTGAAAGAAGGGAGTGAAGAGTGAAAACGTGAAAAGTGAAAAGTGAAAACAAGAGTTTATATAGAAATAAAGAGCATTAAAAGAAAAACACAATTAGTGGAAATATTTAATGCACAAAACATCATGATTAAAATTCATTAAATGAGATATGACAAGGGGGTGGCGTAAAGATCTTGGAACAGTTACCAAAGAGATTTGCGCCTCAATTGCATCTATTCAGCCGTTTCATTTTCCTAGAACTTGAACGCTTGTCCTTCTGCAAAGGACAGTTGTCTGATTGCATGTTTTGTCCTGCTTCAGAGTTTGAACACGTATTCTGATTCTTTTAGGACTCCTCAGAGCTTTATTGACACGTGTTGATGTTAAGATATGCATGTTATTCTTTTGATACAGAAGTTCTCAGAAGTAAACAGTCGGATCATTAAAATAACTTCTGAACAAATTAAAATAACTTTTGAGAGTTAAAAGCATATAATTAAACATTTTCATTCTGGACATAATTCCATACTAAGATTGGTCATAATGAAATTAAATCTATCTTCATCAAGGGGTTTTGTAAAAATATCAGCCCATTGGTGATTTGTATCTATGAATTTTAAAAATAAAAATCCCCTTCTAAGTATAGTCCCTAATGAAATGATGTTTAACTTCTATGTGTTTAGCTCTAGAATGTAAAATAGGATTTTTAGAAAGACAAATAGAAGAAGTATTATCACAGAGGATGGGAATGTTACTCTCATAAATATTGAAGTCCTCAAGTTGATTTTTCATCTAGAGCATCTGAGTACTGCATCTAGCTGATGCAATGTATTCAGCTTATGCAGTAGATAATGCTATGGTTGATTGTCTTTTGCTAGACCAAGAAATTAAATTGTCTCCCAGAAATTGACAACCTCCAGAAGTACTTTTTCTTTATGTTCTGTCTCTAGCAAAATCAGCATCACAAAATCCTACAAGCTTGTAATTTTTGGACTTTCTGTAGCATAGACCAAGATTAGTAGTACCTTTCAGATATCTAAAGATTCTCTTAACTACTGTTAAGTGAGTTTCTCTAGGATCTAATTGGAATCTAGCACATAAACATATGTTGTATAGAATATCTGGTCTAGGTGCAGTTAGATAGAGAAGAGAGCCAATCATACCTCTGTAGATCTTCTGATCTACTTTCTTACTTACCTCTTCCTTCTCCAGAATACAAGTGGGATGCATAGGAGTCTTAGAGATCTTACTATCTGACATGTCAAATTTCTTCAAATGTTCTTTGACATATTTGCTTTGATGTATGTATGTTCCTTCTGATGTTTGATTAATTTGGATTCCCAAAAAGAACTTTAATTCTCCCATCAGGCTCATCTCAAATTCTACCTGCATAGACTCAGCAAATTCCTTTTCCAAGGCACTTTTAGTAGAACCAAATATAATATCATCTACATAGATTTGGCAAATCAGAATATCATTTTTAATGGTTTTACTGAATAAAGTTGTATCTATTTTCCCTCTGATAAAATTATTTTCCAGAAGAAAATTGCTTAGTCTTTCATACCAAGCTCTGGGAGCTTGTTTCAGACCATATAAGGATTTTTTAAGTTTAAAAACATGTTCTGGAAATTTTGTATTTTCAAAACCAGGGGGTTGATGCACATAAACTTCTTCATCAATATAACCATTTAAAAATGCACTCTTGACATCCATTTGATGGAGAGTGATGTCATGATTAATAGCAAATGAGATTAAAAGTATAATTGATTCTAACCTGGTGACTGGTGCAAAGGTTTTTGTATAGTCTATTCCTTCTTGTTGACTATAACCTTGGGCCACCAGCCATGCCTTGTTTCTGACAACTTCTCCTTTTCATTTAGCTTGTTTCTGAATACCTACTTGGTGTTAATAATGTTGAATCCTTTAGGGCTAGGAACTAAGTCCCACACGTCATTTCTGATAAACTAATTGAGTTCATCTTGCATTGCAAGTATCCAATAATTTTTTGAGAGTGCTTCTTCTACAGAATTTGGTTCAATCAGAGACACTAGTCCCATTAGAGATTCTTCAGAATTTTTGAATGATGACCTTGTTCTGATTGGATCATCCTTATTTCCTAAAATCTTATCTTCTAGATGATTCAACGTGCTTCTGGATTGTTTCTTCTGAGTGGGTTCTTCAGAACATGTTGAGGTGGTTGTCTTGTCTTGTTTTATAGATGATTGATCTTCAGATGTTCTGTCTTTAGTGATTTCAACTTATATATCTACAAGAGATTCATTCAATAGTCCCAGAGCCAATAATCTTTCCTTTTTGATTGCCTCTGAAACCTACGTAGCCTCCAGCTTTCAGCTCAAGACTTTGGAGCATATGCTTTCTTCCCGTCATGTGTCGTGAGCATCCAGAGTCCAGGTACCAAGATTGGTGTTTCAGTTTGGTTGTTAAAGACATCTGCAACATACACAATTTGATCTTTCGGTACCCATATCTTCCTGGGTCCTTATTTGTTAGTTTTTACAAACTTCTGATTGATTTTGAGTTTCACATCAGAACTTGTAGAACAAGATGACTCACTAGTATATTTAAGATCATGATTATGACCATAGGTAAAATGAGAACTTATAGGAGTATCAACTTTTATGACTATGTCATCAACCTTTTTAAACTTCAGAGTTTCCTCTCCTTTAGTTTTCACATAGCTTATACTCTTCTACCATTTCTGCTAAATCCATAGATCATAGAGGCAATTTTGCTTTTGTCTATGTTTTTAGCTAGAAATTTTTGAAAACTTTAATCATATTGCTTTATGATACTATCAGAACTAGGTAGAACTTTTGATTCAGATTCCTTCTGAGCTTTAAGTTTTTCAAAAGAATTTTTGCATTCAAAGATATTTTCTTTTAGCTCAGAGTTTTCTGACTTAAGTTTTCTAACTTCCTCCAATTCAGATGTTAGACTCTGTTTTATGTCTTTGTATTTGAATTGAAGCTTCTGATATTTTTCAAGAATTTCTGAGAGGCTATCTTCTAATTGAGATCTAGGAAGTTTAGAGAATACCTCTTCTGTGTCAGAATCTGACTCTGATTCTGATGAGTGAACATCTTCTGGTATTTTTGCCATTAATACAATGTTGGCTTGTTCATCTTCTGAGTCTGAATCTGCTTCAGATGATTCTGAATCATCCCATGTTTCCATGAGACTCTTTTTCTTTTCTCTGTTGAATTTCTTTCTAGGTTTCTCTTTCTACAGTTTTGGACAGTCACTCTTATAGTGTCCAGGTTCTTTGCATTCGTAGCACACTACTTCTTTGCTTCTGGGTTTCCTGTGACCAGAGGATGCTTCAGAGTGATTGCTTGATCTTCTGGTATTTCTGAACTTCTTACGATGCTTCCAGAGTTGTTGAACTCTTCTGGATAGAAGAGATAGTTCGCCTTCTTCAGATGAGCCTCCATAGCTTTCTTCTTCTTCTGCCTGCAAAGCTTTAGAATCAGATTTGTTAGATTTAAGAGCAACAAACTTACCTTTCTTCTGGGGTTCATCTTCTTCTAGTTCTATCTCATGACTTCTTAAAGAGCTGATTAGTTCTTCCAGAGATATCTCGTTCAGATTCTTTGATAGCTTCAAAGCAGTGACCATGGGTCTCCAAGCCTTTGGCAAGCTTCTGATGATCTTCTTCACATGATATGAGTAGCCTTTGTCCAGAACTTTCAGTCCAACAACCAGAATTTGAAACCTTGAGAACATCTTCTCAATTGTTTCATCTACTTCCATCTTGAACGCTTCATACTTCTGGATAAGAGCCAGAGCTTTTATCTCCTTGACTTGAGTGTTTCCTTCATGTGTCATCCTCAGGGAGTCAAACATGTGTTTGGCTGATTCTTTGTTTGTGATCTTCTCATATTCTATATAGGAAATAGCACTCAGAAGTATGGTTATGCCCTTGTGATGGTTTCTGAATTCCTTCTTCTGTTGAGCTGTCATGTTCTTTCTTTCAATCTTCTGACCGTCTGCTCCAACAGAATGAGTGTATCCATCTGTCACCATATCCCAAAGATCTCCATCCAAAGCTAGAAAGAAACTCTCTAGAACATCCTTCCAGTAGTCAAAGTTTTCACTATTGAACAGTGGAGGTTTTCCGTTGATCTTGTCATTTTGATAGTCATTGTTGTTGTTGACTGCATCTGCCATTGTGTTTTATCTTCTGGATCTCTTACTGACACGGTTAAGTGTATATCTCAGAACCTAGAGCTCTGATGCCAATTGAAGGAGCGTAAAAACACAAGGAATGGGGGTTGGAATTGGGTTTTCAAAAACAAAATGACTGTAAAGGACACTTTAATTTATCCTGGTTCGTTTGAACTCAAACTACATACAGTCCACCCGCCAAGTTGATTTTGCCTCTCTCAACGAGGTCTTAATCCAATATTCAAAAATGAATACAACCACAATGACCTATTGTCAAAGTCTTCTTGAGTTTACTAACTAAACTAGCCACTCAAGGTAAATCAATTATCTTTTACAAAGATTAAAATTATGTAATTAAATATTGCTTCTAAAAATCTATATCACAAAGTGATATGTTACAATATTGAGAGCAAAATAATTTAAGCGTGTGATAGAGCATGAAAGCGAGAGCTTCAAATCTTCATGTTGATTTCTTTAACTAATGATTTGAAGTAGATAGCCGTTGGGAACATCTGGAGCTTGATTTGGATAGTTGTTAATTGCCATAAAATCCTTCCAAATAAAGAGATTCTTGTTCCCAGCCATTATTCTGATTTTCTTTAAATGGTCCTTAATTGAGGGAATCAGAATATTCTAAACGCAAATCAGAGTTTCATAAATGAATACGCAGCAATAAAAACGTATTCAATGAGAACTTCTCTTTGACAATAGATCTTCTATAAATGATCGCTAGGTTGTTCCTTTTAGAAGATGCTTGACTAGAGTCAGATTATCTTTCCATTTGAGAACTTCTACAACTTCTATTTTGCACATTAAACACAGGTTAGTTGCAATATAAATTAGAACTTCTATTCTTTTAGAAAAATATTGTTATCATCAAAACTCTAATGGAAGATTAGAATCAAAATTGTTCTAACAATACATACACTTATATTAACATACATACATATGAAACAATTATGGCCTCTAGCGCAATTGTTCTCCCAAGCCAATGAGAGAACCTAAGTTAAACCTAATAACGATTTATACTTCTCCAAGCAAGATCTCCAAGGTTGTCCTCCTTTGTTTTTGTAGTCTTCTCTTTATTCATAATAATACATTACATAAAGAAAACTCGTTTTACATACAAGGGAGTGAGATGAGAAAAGAAGTTACATGATTAGAATAAAAGAAAGGCACGACGCACAGGTCGTATTTTAAATCCCAAAACAAATAAAAAATTAAACTAAGACCATAACTAATTACCACAACAAAAATAATAAATAATTTTATTATTATTAATTTAAATCATATTAATTAAATAAATCAAATTAAATTTCGGCGAATGATCACACTACTCAGAGTAGTTGGGGTAAAAAGAGATTTTGCACATAAGAATTGTGGCGATCGTCACAAACTCTATGGTGACTGTCACACTCTCAAACCATGTGGAGATCGTCAGTGACCTATGGCGACCGTCACTCTTTCTATGAGTGACCTTAATCGCAGACGGTGCAACCCTTGTATCGTCATACTCTAATGCAATAATTTCATACCATCAAGACACCATGATTAATAATTCAGTATAATTGATCAGTATGTCATCGCTTCACCATACTAAAGTCGGATTCCGAAGCAGATAACCATAGATCGCTCAAAAGAATGATAATCATTACATGATTTGAACTGATGAAATAAAATAGTATATCCAATATACCATCCTTGCATCAAAGTTAATCATATCACATATGAATTAGATTGATCATATAGGTGTATCTTATGGACGATTAATATATCAATGCTTCACCATATTATTATCGGATTTCGAAGCATAGTGTCGCTCCCAAGGATTTGCATCCCGGTACAAGCGCGAACGGTCGACGAAGGGAGAGAATGAAGGTGAAATGAATAGAGTCGCCAGCTAGGCATTTTTACCCCGAAGGAAAGGTAATGTTGCATAAACCTGGAAAGAGATGGATAAGACGGTTGTGAACCAGAGAAACTGAGAAAGGGGGTTGGTTACAACCTGGGAAGGTATTAGCACCCAGATTGTCCGTCGTACTCGACGGGATCCACGCTTGAAAGTTTGTGTTTAAAGGGGTAGTGTCTGTGCTATGTGTGTGCAAAAGCTGGAAGAGAATATACAAGTGTCAATGCAAGAAGGAGAAGTGAAATGCTCAGGAATGAGGCTTAAAAAGAATGCTGAAAGAGGGGGAAGACACAGAGACTTTTGTTCGATAACTGTTAAGTTATGCCTACGTATCCTCTCGTGCAATGAGGAAGTCAGAACACCGTAGTTCGACTCAAAGAGACTGAAAATGATTTTGACTGTGAATTGCTTGATTGTCTATGCTCAAGTGTACGACTTGTCTGGCTCGAGTGCTAACTGTCTTGCATTAGACGGAAGAAGCGAGTTCTCGTTTGTGAATGAGTGTGATGAGAAAGGAATCCCGAAGGAGACGATTATTGTTTGTTTTTGTGTTTTCAGTCTTTTATTTGTTTTTGGTGTTTATCATAAGTTAATGAGCTTAAGCCTATACCAAAGGTTGTAAACTCATTATATCCTCCCTTGATTAGGGATAATGAGAATACTTAAGTGTGAGATAAGCACCTCAACTTAATTACCATGATGATATAGGATTAAGATCATTAACCTACTTGTGATTATTTAGATGTTTTTGTTTTTGTTTAGTGTTAATTAATGAGTTTAAGCCATAATCAAGGATTAGTGAACTCATTACACCATCCTAATAGAAGGATAATAGATTAGCACACTTAAGCTGAGGAAGATACCACAACTTAATCCATGATTAGGGATTAACCTCATGACAAAACAAGCCTTTATTAAAGTGGATTTTAATTAAGGGATGAGATTAAGAAGTGAATTTTACGGTTTGTAAGACAACTTGAGGGGGACTTGTCCATTAAACACTAGGGTTAGACCTTCTTAACCAATAAAGGAAGAATTAGAACCCTAATGTAAGGCCCAAGTTACAAGTTAATATCTTAGAGATTATTAGATGGATTGATTAAGAGGTTTAAACAAATTAAGGGTTTGACACTTAGGATTAAAGTTATACACTCCATCCTAAGAGAAGGATGCAGGCATAACCCTAATTCCAAAGTCCTAAAACCTTAAAGGTTTAGTCTCTAATGATGAGATGAGAAGAGAGACACAGAGAAGACTCAAAGGTAAAAGCTAAAGGGAAACTAATCACAACCCTAATTATTGTCATGCTTGGATGTTCCTATGGTTTGTGAGGCTTAAAAGAGATCTTCAAAGAAGCCACCAATGGAAGAAAACAAATGGAAGGAGGAAGAAGCAGATGAATAAGTTACTTACTTCATTGAAGAAGATAAGTAAATTAGAGAAAGAAAGTGAGAGATGAACATGAATGGGCAAGCCCACTCAAAGGCAAAGAAAAATGCAGCAAGGATGCATATGAAGAAGATGAAGAGAAATGAGAAGTGAATGCAAATTCACTTCTCAAGTTACTTACCACCTGAAATGTTAGCACAATATGCATAAAGAAAGACATGAAATGGGATGAAGCATATGCAAAGGTAAAAAACCAAAACCAGGAGCAAACACATGATGTAAATGATGTTATGAGATGATGTGAGAGCATACAAGGTGCACAAGTGTGATCATACAAGGGAATGAATGCATATGAAGCATGTGGGAAGCATGAAAACACATGGATGTTTATGAAATAAAATGGATGCAAAGCATAGCAAATGTATGAATAAATGACCAAGCAATGTTCAAGCAATGTCTTAGGATGTCTAAGATGGCATACAAATGCTTATAATGTCATGGCAAGTTCATATGTTCATGCAATGCAATGTAAGATGCAAGTATGGATGCAAAATTAAGGTTACATGAAAGGATGAGATGCAAATGATCAAAACAGAAAAATTTCACATGATACAAATTTGCAAATGGGCTCAAACGAACCCTAACCCCATATGATATCACACTCAAAAGGAGAAGGTCTAAATCTTAACCCTAAGAAAGTTATGATTTTTCTAAGTTAACTAGGGTTTTTGGGTATCTCAAAAGAACAAAGGCAAATCAAATTGAAAATGAAAGATAAATTCATGACAAAAATATCTTAGAAACTAAATGCCATATGGAAAACAATGCAAAAAAGAATCATTGTCAAACCCTGCATGGTTAGGCAGAAAAGAATTTTCAAAGTTAGGGTTCTAAAAAAGGAATTTTATGAACCCTAAATTCAAGAAAAATGTCAAAATTGGACCAAAACCAAAATGAAATTTGTATGGATGGTTTGACAATGCTTCTAAATGTCCTAAGATGCAATGTGAATTTTTTTGTGATTTTTGGAAACCTAAATGGTATTTTAATTAATTAATTTCCATTAATTAATTAAAATAAACATTTAAATATTTTAAAAATGATTTTTTTAATGCAAAAATAAAAAATAAAAATGTTTTTAGGTGAAGAAAAATATTTGAAATTAAAATGCAGAAGGAAATATTTTTTTGATGATTTTTACTATTTTAAATAAATAAACAAAATAAAATAGAAAGAAATAAAAATAAAAATGAAAGTATGCAGAATGAGAGGCTGAGATAGCAAGTTGAGGAATCCAGTGGTCAGGATGCAAAGTCAGCGTGACTGGGGGTAATCTAATCCTAAGGCTGTGAGTTAATCCTTCCAATTAAATGAAATCCTACGACTATGACTTAATCTGACTTAATTAAATTAATTAAATAAGATTAGGGTTTAATGAACAATCCCATCCCTCCAAAACACGCGCCAAACACTCATCAGATGGCCCAGATTCAAACTCAGCTAATCACCTGAGATTAGCCCTAATCCAACTCAGACGGCCGGAACAGTGTTCCGGTCGTCTTCTCCGGTAGGGTCCTTTTCCAAACTCTCTCCCTAAGCCATTTCAGGAGCTCTAAAGCTCCAGATCAAATCCCCAGCCCACCCCAAACACGAATCAACCCTCAAAATTCATTTCTCATTCATCATTCTCAAGATTCGAAGAAAAACATAAAAATGACAAAACTTTCAGACAGCCATGAAATTCTTAATACGCAACCATTTTTAAAACTAAGCACATCATAATGATCAGGGAGACACAAGGAACAATTTAAGAACTTAAAATAGCATTTCTGGAAGAAAAAAAGTTCATGAGGTATACCTGAGCTTGAGCTTTCTCAGTTTGAGCTATCTGGACCTCTCTCTTGTGCAAATGACCTCCACTTGATCCCCTGATGCTATTGCAAGGCTTGGAATGAATTGAAATGAGCTGGATTGAGGGGTTGCAACTCAACTGGTTCAGAATCGTGTTTGTGTTTGGCTGGCTTTTAGGGCTTGGTAATGGTTGGGAATTGATCTGTGGGTGATGGTGAGTTGATCTGTGGAGAAATATTGGAGGTTTGATGCTTGTATAGAGTGTTTCGAAGAGAGGAAGATTGAGGGTGATTTTTGTGAACTTGGCTTATGAGAGGTTCTGAGCTCCAATGTTATGTGAAGTAGCTTGCTTTGAGTCCACATAACATGTCTTGATAGGTCAGAAAGTGGGTGGTGGCCTGTGGTGATTGGTATGGGCCAAGTTGCAAAAATTCAACAAATGGTGTACTTGAGGTATGGGCTGATGTAGCAGCTGTTTTAGGGCATGTCCTGGTTCAGCATTGATCAAGGAGAGCCATGGGATTCATTTTGTGCAGCTGGATGGCTTAGAGGCATGGCTTTCATAGGTTTTGCAAGTGTTATGCAATTTGCCCCTTTTGTGATTTCTTGTGATGCAAGCCATAGAAACTTGTGATTCCTTGGGCAATTCTGATCACAATGCAATGTACTATGTTTGTATGATGCTTAGAGATGCATTAGAGGTCACAAAATGACTTGGCAAGTGGTTTTGCAAAAAATCCTCTTTGGTATGAAAGTGAAAATTATAGGATTTTTGCCAACTTTGCAAGGCCATAACTTGAGTTCCACAATGAATTAGAACATGTTCTTGTACTTTTTGAAAAGGGAAGGATCCAATCTACAACTTTCATGACCAAAAATTTTTCATTTGAAGCATTTTTGGTTGAGAAAGAGGAGGTTGAAGAACTTTCCCAAAATGGAAAGTTTCCATTACAAGTCATTTCCATTTTTGGCAACTTTTGGTTTAGCTCAAATTTCTTCAATTTTGTGAACTTCCAAACACTCCAAGGATCAAATAAAGATCATATAACTTAAATTTGATGAAAATACCCCTTGGGTTCCATTGTTGGGGGCCTCAGATGCCCTGATTTTGCACTGACTTGCTCAAGAAGTTACCCAGTGAACAGATGACTTCCACAATGAATTTATTCATCAAACTTGGTACATATGATCCTTATAACATATTGAGACTATTAGAAACAAGAATGACCAAAAAATTGGAGTTAAGGCCTCTAAAACCAAAACCCTAATTTTGGTCATCTGTGTAGTGAAAACCCTAGCTCTACTTCCATGCCTTGCCAGTTCTTGTGATTTCTTGACTTCTTTGAACTTTGAGAGACATAATATGATGATTGAACACACATGGGCCCTCTTTGAATGCTTGGAGGACTTTGGAGTGGCTCAGATGGATTCTTGGATTGCCCAGATCACAAACCCTAGATGCAGATGAACTTGAACTAATGTAGTGAAACAAATATGTATTATGTATTGTGAGATGATATGCCTATGCTTATGCAAACATGAAAGATCACAAGCCAAGGTGTGAAATTAGTGAGGGAAAATTTGGGGTGTTTACACATAGTCATTATCAATCATCCAAATCATACACAGTCTGATGCCAAAATTCAATATCTGGATTTGATTTAATTTTTCCGTGTTTTAATCCAATTAAAACAAAAATAACATAAAGTAAGCAATTACCAGACTCATGGTTTCGTAAGTGGCTCTGATACCACTGAAATGAAATTTGCTATCTAAACGCAACGGAAAATAAAAATTTCCTTTTAGCGATCCTTACAAAATATCATGATCTACGATAGAAAGGTTACCTCTTGTGGCGATGAAACCTTTGATTCTGAATTGATGGAATAATCATGAGAGTTGTACGGTGAACAACACCTCTACTCAGTCCACACAAATAGTTTCCTTCAGTCACAGTGCTAGTTGACTACGATTGAAGGTTTTTAGTGAGGGAGAAAAAATGGAATACGGCCAGGGTTTTCAGCAACTCTTTTTGCTTCTGCACAAGGGTTCTATTTATAGAACTACTTGTGTGGACTACAAGCTAAAATTTCCACTTAAGTGCACTATATAATAATAATATTATTATATTATTATAATAACTATTATTATAATAAACAAATTTTATTATTATTATTATATTTTATAACTATTATTATATCATACGATGTTCCATATGTCACTTAAGCACATGGTACCTTACCATATTTTGTATTACACTTAAGTGCATCGTACCTTACGTGTTCCTTATTTACTCTACCTTTTCTCTAGTTGTACTTATGTGTGTAACCCTGTAGGATTTCGTGACTTTTACAATTATATTAAATCATGTATTTAACATAATAAATAGTGAGTGGTATCTAGCAATACATCATTGTTACCCAAGTCATAAAATTGTCATGTGATCTGACAAAACCTTTTGTGATAGTACTTATGTGTACAATTACCCTTTTGCCCTTATGTCTATATTGAACACAAGGCATGTATCGTGTCATCCTTGTCCAGTTAAATATTGGGCCCTTAGACATTTATCCTGTTATACAGGGTGGGCAAACTCCATCTAGGTTACTCATGTCCCTCGGCATGCTTTGTAAAGTACCTATCAATTGTCTTTATGATCATCCAGTTACGGACAATATTTGATCAGTAATAAAGTACTTGACTATACATCTAAGGTTCATAGTAGTTTTAGGTTGAAGGGTTGTATACACCACTATCACCATGAGAGTAACTTATGACACTTTGCATAACATTTTATGTAGTACTCTCATAGTGGGTCAATCTGGTATAAATATTACTCCTAATACTCATACATATGTTAAGACTTGATAACTCCTTATCCATGATCCATGAGATGTGATCATCAGCCTATATACATGATAATATTAATGCTTTAAGGTTATGCCATTTCACATTAAAGCTCGACTATGGATACTTTAAGAATAGTGTCCTTATGTTTAATAGAATCTCATGATTAAGTCATACTTAATATTTCATTAAACGAACTAGTTATTCTAAGGAATTTATCATTTTGGAAAAACAAACATAATAAAGAAATGCCTTTTATTATTAATAAATAATATGATACAAGTACCAAAAGTATTGGCCTCTAGGGCTTACACCAATAATTTGCATACTTGGGTATTTGTTCAAGAGCTTCGAAAAATGGAATGTTTATTTGCAAATGGCTACAAATATCCAAAAACCTAGTGTAATGCCTTGCATAATCTTTTTTCGTAGGAGTATGCGGATATGATAACTTTTTCATTGTAATATCACTCACATGCTCCTTCATTTTTTTATTCTTATTATTTTTCTCTTATCTCCATTTCTTTTCAACTAATTCCTCCGCATTTTGTTTAACTTCTTCTTCAATAATTTTATGTTTCTTTTCAACTACAACCTTTTCATCCACAATTTTTTCACCAATGCCTAAATCAATTGTTCTACCACTTCGAGTAAAGCTGGCTTTGCAAGATTCTTTAGGATTCAATTGAGTATTATCCGGAAAAGTTTATTTATTTTGTTCGGCTAATTATTTGGATAATTTCCCAACTTGAACCTCAAGATTCCTAATTACCGCATCGGTACTCTTTTGAGTAGAGATAAACATTTGCATAAATTGGTTGAAATTTTCCTCTATCTTTGAGTTTCCACCTTGAGATTTTGGAGGTTGATTGTAATTTTAGTATTGACTTTGACGATTGGAAGTTCCTGGATCTTGCCTTCATGTTTGTTAGTAACCTTGACTATTACCTCTCGGTTGATAACCTTGGTTATTACTTTAATACGGAGGTGGTCTCGGTTGATAGCCTTGATTTGGATTTTGATTTCCCATATAGTTTGCTTCTTCAACAATCGATGGACAATACTCGGTATGATGATCTCCTTTGCAAAGCTCACAACTTTAAATTTTTGGCTCTTATTGGGAAGTTTTTGCATCTCTTTGATTTGTTGTGGAATTTTTTACATTTGTTGTGTCAACAACTCCACTTGTTGTGAGATCAACTTGTTTTGAGAAAGAATAGCATCATTTGTTCTCAAATTTATAATTCTTGGATTTCTTTGAGGAGTATCACAGTTGTGTTGGTTTTGGTGGTAATTGAGTGACATCCTATCAATGATAGAAAGTATGTCCACCACATTTTATGATATTAAAGACCCACCCAAAGTAGCATCCAAGATCATTTTATGAACGAGTTGGAGTCCATTTCGAAACATGTGCACTTGAGTTAAATCATTAAAACTAGATTTGAATCTCTCTCAAGCTTCATTGAGAGAATCATTTCCACCTTGAGCAAATACGGAAATCGTCGTCTTAGCCTCCATATTTTTTTTGTGAGGAAAGAATTGTTCAAGAAACTTCTCCTACAATTCATTCCAATCTATCATTACAAGAGTATATTGGTCAAGATATTATTCCTTCACCTTCCTAATTAGGGAATGCAAGAATAATCTCTTAAACAAAGATTCCTCTTCAGATTTCGGTGCTCCAGTTGCACCCTTCAATTTTATAGAACTTTATGAGATAAGTGAAAGGATCCTCATGATCCATCCTAGTAAAAGGATTTTGATATAGAAGTGCAAGGATTCCCATTTTCATCTCTGAATTCCTCCATTGTTGGCATTTAGCACAAACTGAGTGTTGTGTCTTGGAATGTTTACATATGGACCTCTAGTAGGAAATGGTGGTGGTGGTGGTGGATCTACTTCTGCCATTATTGGCGTAAAAATTGGTGTAGATGTGTAAGATCAAAGTGCGTCTAAGAGGGGGGGTGAATTAGGTGTTATCAAATTTTTCAATTCTTTTTCTTCGATGGATGGATTTTTCTTTTTACGGTTTATAGAATGAAAAACGGTAAAGCAAGAAAGTAAAGATGACACGGAGATTTATCCTGGTTTCCTTCACAATCCGAAGGTACATCCAGTCCCCTTTCAACACGAAAGAGATTTCCACTAGTTTCTTTAGAACAGTACAACCTATCACACCTTCAATGGTGAGGCCTACTTTCTAACAAACTATACAAACAAGTGTGCAAGAACAATCCTCTTGCCACACTTACCCTTATGTCCAAACAATCCTTGGAACACAAGTCACAAATAGAAAACACTTTCTATAATTTTTGTTTGAGTGAGAGTACAATGAATGGTATCAATAAAAATTGATCTTCTCCTATATTCAAAAGTCACTACTTAAGATTTAATACAAGTGTTCAAGAAAATATGAAAATGATGAACTTATGAACACTTTTGAAATATGAAAATTATTTGAATTTAGTGATTTTGATTGTATGACAATATTTGAAAATTCTAGGAGGTGTTTATGAATTTGAAATTTTTAGAATTTATAATAGTTGAAACACCTATTCAAAAAGGTATGAGAATTTAAAAAGAAATTCTTTGAAAAGGTATAAAAAAGTTATGAAATAAAATCATGAAGGGGTATAACACTTAATAAAAATTTGAATTTGAAGAGAAACAATTTTTCAAAATTTCTACAGTGTTAACCGGTTAACCATATTGGTTAATCGGTTAACGCCCAGAAACGTTACCACAGAATTGAAAAATTGAGACCGTTAACCGGTTAACCCATATGGTTAACCGGTTAACACTGTTAAAACACAGAAAAATATTTCTATTTTAAGTGTTAAAACCAGTTCCAATTATTTTCAAAATGATGCACATGCATTAAAAAATATGATGAATATTTTGAACACTTGTATATCATATTAAGGAGTAAATTTTGATATACCTAAGCCTTGAGACAAGTCTTGAAAGTGTTGCACAAAAGCTTGAAACGAACGGAAGCATTCCATTGATGATGCATATCCATGATCTTGATCTTTGTTGTCATCTCGACTTTTTGCAATCTGGAATGAGCTTGAATAATGTTGACGTCATCAAAAACATTTAGCTTGAAGTATGCTTCTACATTCTCCCACTTTTTGATGATGACAACCAAACGAATTTTGCGTACAAGCTTTGATCGATCAATGTTGTTCTAGGCTTGCTTCTCCCCCTATGTCCAGCAACTCCCCCTATCTAAACAGAGGCAAAATTCTGCACAGAGAGATATTAGAAACCAAGCTCTTCTCCCCCTTTGGCATTAGAAAAAAGGAAGAGAGGATCAAGCATAATCATGAAAAATACAGCATAAAATTCAGCATGATGCAACTGAGCATGAAAACATACACGAAAGCACAAATATAACAAAAACATAATTTGATTAAAAACGGAAAAGAGTACGGAAACATAACCGAAACAAAATCAAAATTGCCTAACAAACTTAGGACTTATAACAGAATTTTAAAACTAAATAAAAAACAACAAAAGCAACAAGACATGCATGTTCATTCCTCTTCCGACATATCATCACTTTCATCTTCACCATCTTCACTACCGGCTTCACTTTCATCATCCTCTTCGGTTTGGTTGTGAGAACCGATAATCAATTTCCGAATACTTTTGAGAGTGTGTTGGGTTTCACGGTGGTTTTGTTGAGCTTCTCGGTGGTGTGTCATGATGGTGGTGTAAAGGAAGTCATTGGTTATGCCACCTTCGGGAATAGGAAAGGATGGAGCGGAGGAACCATCGGCATATTCATAAGAACCATCGTTGCGTAAAACAATTCTGGTATTCTTCACAATTGTAATCTCATTGATTTCATTCGCCGTAGCCTTCATGGCGATAAAAGGTTCCCTACCAATAACCAAGTCGGTTTGCTCAATGATCCGAGAAATGAGCCTAGCATACGGAAGTCTTGTCTTTAAAGATAGTTGTTGCTTCAAGTGATACATCATTGTGAGCATCCAATTAATCTTTACCCTTTTCTTGATAGCAAACAGCACTTGCATCTCCAAGTCATTGATTTGAGAGTGGTTTGAATCCTTGGGCAGCAGCACATAGCAAATGATATAGTGTAACAACCGATCATCAACGGTCAAATTCTTCGCATAGCATAGAGTTCTTGAAGTGCGTTGTACCGATGTCACAACATCCTTCGGATAATGGCAGATTGAGTAATAATACTCCATTTTGTTGTAGCCGGACCAAACATCATCAATGTGATTCACGCCTTTGCGGAGAAACACACCGGAAAAAGGAATGTTCAAGGATGCAGCCAAAGCACCTAAATCCTCCTTAATTTCACAATTTCTAACAAGAGTATGCAAATTATGTTTACCATGCCTATCCATGTTGAGAGAAAAGTTATGCATAAAGGATTGGACCAAATCCGGGTAAACTCTCCCGCTGTCAGCAACAAAGTCACTCATCCCTTGAAATTCTAGCAATGCAGGAAATTTAAAGGTTGGAGTTTTGAAAGATTTCAGTAGAACATATTTACCCTTAAGCAGTGGTCTGACTCTGACTTTGAAATCCAGCCTCCTCTTTTTGGTGGATTCCATTGTTTCTGCAGCTGGAGCTTCTTCTGACACTGAGGTCGGTTCCTTTCCTTTCCTTTGGGTGCCATGAACAATGATAGAGTTAGGGTTTTGGAGGAGATGATATTTTCGGATTTGATGTTGAGTGAGTTGAATGTAGTTTGAAGAGTGTTATAAAGATGAAGAGATAGTGGGTTTTAATGGGGTTTTAAGTTGTTGAAGGTTAGAAGTTGGAAGAAGATGATAAATAGAGTTTATGGTAGTCAAAGAGTTGAAGAGTTAAAACATGTGGAATTGAATGAAACAAACATGCAATGCAATGTACTTGAAGAATATATTAAAAACATAGTAAAACAAAAAAACAAAAAAAAATAAAAACACAGAGTCTGAAACTTGCGCTGGAAATCCAAGTTTTGGATGTGTTAACCGGTTAACCTATTACGTTAACTGGTTAACGGTTAAAAAATTTGAATTTTTTGAAAAATCCAGCAGCATGTTTTAGACCAAAAAATAACCACTTTTTCATATAAAAAAATTCCATAAAGTGTTAGCACTCATCAAAACGCAACTTTCGATCAAAAAAGTTTTTGAAACTGATTATTTTCGGGTATACGAAAGTGAGAAAAACGAAAACCGGCGAAATGGAAGTGCTAGCATTTTATGACTAAAAAGTGAACAAACATACATATAATGCAACAAAAACATACAATAAGCAATTTTAAAGTTAAGGTTAGATGTCACCTTCATTGAGAATACCAAGTTCTCGTCGAATCTTATAAAATTGCTCTTTAGCCAACGGTTTAGTGAATATATCGGCGAGTTGATTGTGTGTATCCACGAATGTAACATCGACATCTCCATTTAAAACATGATCTCGAAGGAAGTGATGCCGGATATCTATGTGCTTTGTTCTTGAATGCATGACCGGGTTCTTCGTGATATTGATGGCACTTCTGTTGTCACACCGGAGAGGGATACAACTGAGGTCTATACCGAAATCAAGGAGTTGTTGTTTAAGCCACAAGATTTGAGCACAACAACTTCCTGCTACGATGTACTCCGCTTCGGCCGTGCTAAGTGCAACGCATGCTTGCTTCTTACATGCCCACGACACTAGTGCATTCCTGAGAATGTGACAAGTACCACTTGTACTTTTTTTATCGGTCTTACATCCTGCATAATCAGCGTCAGAATAACCAATTAAAGAACAAGTACTACCTTTTGGATACCATAATCCGACGTGCGTCGTTCCTTTGAGATACTTCATGATCCTCTTCACGGCGGTGAGATGTGATTCCTTCGGATTAGCTTGAAAGCGGGCACACAAACAAACACTAAACATAATGTCAGGACGGCTTTCCGTCAAATATAAAAATGAACCGATCATACCTCGATACTTTGTAATATCTATTGAAGTTCCGGAAAGATCTTGATCAACATACGTTCTGGATCCCATTGGAGTAGACATTTCTTTGCAATTGTCCATATCAAATCTTTTCAATAATTCCTTGCAATACTTGGATTGGTTGATGAAGATGCCATCCTTTGTTTGCTTGATTTGTAAACCAAGGAAGTAGTTCATCTTTCCCATCATGGACATCTCAAATTCGCCTTGCATCATAAGAGATAATTCTTCGCAAAGATCTTTGTTCGTTGAACCGAAGATGATGTCGTCGACATAGACTTGAACAAGTAAGGTGTTGCCCTTGAGATTCTTGATGAACAAATTCTTGTCAACCTTTCCTTTCGTAAAACCTTTCTCACATAGGAAGTTGCTAAGGCGATCATACCAAGCCCTTGGTGCTTGATTTAAGCCATAAAGAGCCTTCTTCAACTTGTAGACATGAGAGGGATTCTTGAAGTCTTCAAAACCCGGAGGTTGTTTGACGTAACTTCTTCATTGATGTAACCGTTTAGGAAAGCGCTTTTGACATCCATCTGGTACAACTGAAAATTCATAGAACAAGCGTAAGCGAGTAATAATCTAATAGCTTCTAACCTTGCTACCGGAGCGAATGTTTCATCAAAGTCGATTCCTTCTTCTTGGTTGTAGCCTTGTGCGACTAATCTTACTTTGTTACGAACTATGATCCCATTCTCGTCAAGTTTGTTCTTGAACACCCATCTTGTGCCTATGATATGTTTGTTGTCCGGTCTTGGTACAAGAGTCCAAACTTGGTTCCTTTCAAATTGGTTGAGTTCTTCTTGCATAGCTATTATCCATTGATCGTCGCCTAAGGCTTCATCGAATTTTATTGGTTCAATTTGAGACACGAACGCCATGTTGAGACAACCATCCTTGAGATTGAGTCGAGTTGCAATGCCTTGGCTAATATCACCAATCACTTTATCTATCGGGTGATCTCTATGAGTTCTCCATTCTTTTGGAAGATCTTGATGTTCTTCAATGGTTGGTGAGTCATCTTCATGTGATATTGCTTGTTCTTTTGATGTCTCCTTTTGTTGTTGTGATAGATCTACTACATTATCATCATCATCCACAATAATATTATCCTCTTTCGAGGGGTTAGTCTCATCAAACAAAACATGTATAGATTCTTCAATAGTAAGTGTTCGTTTATTGAAAATTCTAAAAGCTTTACTTGATAGAGAATAGCCAAGAAATATACCTTCATCAGATTTCTCATCAAACTTACCAAGGTTGTCCTTGCCGTTGTTGAGAACGAAGCATTTGCATCCGAATATGTGGAAGAAAGATATGTTGGGTTTCCTTCCCTTGAACAACTCATATGGGGTCTTCTTGAGAATAGGTCGAATATTGACACGGTTACTTACAAAGAAAGCCATGCTAACCGCATCCACCCAAATATATTTAGGAAGATTTGAGTCGCTAAGCATTGTCCTTGCAAGTTCCACTAATGCCCTATTCTTCCTCTCTACTACACCATTTTGTTGAGGAGTCCTTGGTGCGGAAAAATTGTGAGAGATTCCATGCTCTTCACAAAAATCTTTAAATGATGAATTTTGAAATTCGCCACCATGGTCGCTTCTTATGGAAACAATTGAGAGTGACTTCTCATTTTGAATTTGCTTGGCATACTTCTTGAATGCTTTAAAGGCATCACTTTTCTGCACTAAAAACAAAGTCCAAGTGTATCTAGAGAAATCATCAACAATAACTAGGGCAAAAACGTTACCTCCAAAGCTTTTTGTTCTTGATGGACCGAAAAGATCCATATGTAACAATTGTAGTGGGCTTGAAGTAGATATCACTTTCTTCGTCTTGAAGGATGTTTTGGTTTGCTTCCCCTTTTGACATGCGTCACAAAGCTTATCCTTGATAAACTTTATCTTCGGAAGACCAACAACTAGATCATGCTTTAATAATTTGTTCAAATGCTCCATGTGAATGTGAGCAATCCTCTTATGCCAAAGCCATGCCTCGTTGTTGTTTGCCATTAAGCATTTCACCTTCAAGGAAGAGTCATCAAAAGAAATCATAAAAATGTTATTAAATCGTTTACCTTTTAGCAAGAGTTCATGAGTGACTTCGTGTTCTATCAAGCATTCCTCCTTTGTGAAGTTGATTCGGAACCCTTTGTCACACAATTGACTTATTCTAAGAAGGTTGTGTTTAAGGCCTTCCACATAAAGGACATCTTCGATGATTGTATGAGGAGATGCACCAATGGTTCCAACTCCAAGAATTCTTCCTTTATTATCATCACCGTAAGTAACGTATCCTTTAGCCTTAAGTGTTAGACTTGAAAATTTGTTGATATCGCCTGTCACCATTGAGTAGAAGTTGTTTTCAAGCATACCTACAAAACAAAGTCAAGTATTGTTAGTTACCCAAATTGCTTTGGGTCCTTGATAGTTAGTACCCTTTTCAACCCACACATAATTCCCTTTAGCAACACCAATGTTGCGCACATAGCAAGCATTAGGTGTATGACCTTTGATTCCACAATAAAAACAAGTAGGTTGAAATTGTCTTTTAAATCTAGGAACATATTTTTGTTTCTTAATGATCCTTTTCCTTTTATGACTTTGATGCATAGTTTTAGAATTTTTAGTCTTTTCTTTAACAATTTGATCACTAGCTTTTACGAAAACAGTTTCACTTGTGCTTGGTTTGGAAAACTTAGAATATCCTAAGCCACTTTTATCATTTGGATATCTTTGGTGCCTAAGAATTTCCTCCAAGCCAATTTGACCTTTTTCATATCTTTCTAAGACTCTTTTGATTTGAACAATTTGAAAAGAGAATGACTCACAATTTTTACATGCAAGGCTTTGTTTTTCATCCATTATCTTTTGTTTTTCATTTTCAATGTACTTTTCAAAAGATGCATTTTGTTCTTCTAAAGATAATATTCTTTTCTTTTGGGATGAAATATTTTTGTACAACGTCTTGCATTCTTTTAGAAGTTCATCTATGACTTCTTGTGCATCATTTTCATAAATTGAAAAGTTGCTACTAACCTCGTCATTTTCTTCATCGGAGTGATTTGACGCCATTAACGCCATATTTGCACATTCATCGCTTTCCGATTCCGATGAGGAACTAACTTCATTGTCATCCCATGCGACATAAGCCTTTTTATTTTTGAAGTCCTTCTTGCCTTTGAATCCTCCTTTCTTCGCAAGTCTTGGACAATCTAGTTTTATGTGACCTTGCTTCCCACATTCATAGCATGTAACTTCTTGAATCGATGTGGATGTATCCTTCTTCCTGAAATGTTTATTCTT
The DNA here is from genome assembly GCA_963966055.1 of Lathyrus aphaca. Taxonomy (NCBI): domain Eukaryota; kingdom Viridiplantae; phylum Streptophyta; class Magnoliopsida; order Fabales; family Fabaceae; genus Lathyrus; species Lathyrus aphaca. The sequence continues at coordinate 338,051,152 of OZ014523.1, read as the reverse complement.
TTTAGGAAAAGAGGAATTATTATTTTTGTTAAAAAACTTACCAAGCTTCTTAACAAGAAGCATGAAATTCTCATCTTCGGAAATCTCGTCATCTTTGTCATCCTTCGTGTCAATCTTCAAAGCAATTCCTTTGAACTTTTTCTCTTGACTTTCGTGCTTCTCGAGCCTTCCAAGTTCCAATTCGTGCTCTTGAAGTTTTCCGAATAGAGATGCGGATGTCATTGTTGAGAGACTCTTCTTCTCCGAAATAGCGGTCACCTTCGGTTGCCATTCCCTTGTCAAAGACCTTAGAACTTTCAAATTGAGATCGTCGTTGGTGAAGGTCTTTCCGAATGCAATCAAGTGGTTGGTTAGATGAACAAATCATTTTTGTAAAGCCACAATAGATTCTCCGGGCTGCATGCGGAACATTTCATATTCTTGACTCAATGTGTTAAGCCTTGATCTTTTTACTTCTGTTGTTCCTTCATGTGTTTCTACCAAAGTATCCCAAATCTCCTTTGCCGATTTGCATTGTTATACGCGAAAGAATTCGTCCATGCTAAGAGAGCTTTGAAGTATGTTGATTGCCTTCTTCTCATTTAGGATCTTCTTTTTATCATCTTCATCATACATATTCTTCAACTTTGCGGTTCCAACGCCGTTGATCACATTAACAGGATTATGCGTACCTTCTTCGATTGCTTCCCATATGCCTTCTCCTTGGGCTTCAAGATGTGCCCTCATTCTGATTTTCCAAAAATCAAAGTATTCATCGGAGAAGAGCGGAGGCTTGTTGCTACTTCCACCATCTTTGAAAACAGGATTCGAGTTTGCGGAAGCCATAGGATCTTGTAGGAACAGGTTACCTAAACCTGATCTGATGCCAATTGTAAGATCAAAGTGCGCCTAAGAGGGGGGTGAATTAGGTGTTATCAAATTTTTCGATTCTTTTTCTTCGATGGATGGATTTTGCTTTTTACGTTTTATAGAATGAAAAATGGTAAAGCAAGAAAGTAAAGATGACACGGAGATTTATCTTGGTTCCCTTCACAATCTGAAGGTACATCTAGTCCCCTTTCAACACGAAAGAGATTTCCACTAGTTTCTTTAGAATAGTACAACCTATCACACCTTCAATGGTGAGGCCTACTTTCTAACAAACTATACAAACAATTGTGCAAGAACAATCCTCTTGCCACACTTACCCTTATGTCCAAACAATCCTTGGAACACAAGTCACAAATAGAAAACACTTTCTATAATTTTTGTTTGAGTGAGAGTACAATGAATGGTATCAATAAAAATTGATCTTCTCCTATATTCAAAAGTCACTACTTAAGATTCAATACAAGTGTTCAAGAAAATATGAATGATGAACTTATGAACACTTTTGAAATATGAAAATTATTTGAATTTAGTGATTTTGATTGTATGATAATATTTGAAAATTCTAGGAGGTGTTTATGAATTTGAAATTTTTAGAATTTATAATAGTTGAAACACCTATTCAAAAAGGTATGAGAATTTAAAAAGAAATTCTTTGAAAAGGTATAAAAAAGTTATGAAATAAAATCATGAAGGGGTATAACACTTAATAAAAATTTGAATTTGAAGAGAAACAATTTTTCAAAAATTCTACAGTGTTAACCGGTTAACCATATGGGTTAATCGGTTAACGCCCAGAAACGTTACCACAGAATTGAAAAATTGAGACCGTTAACCGGTTAACCCATATGGTTAACCGGTTAACACTGTTAAAACACAGAAAAATATTTCTATTTTAAGTGTTAAAACCAGTTCCAATTATTTTCAAAATGATGCACATGCATTAAAAAATATGATGAATATTTTGAACACTTGTATATCATATTAAGGAGTAAATTTTGATATACCTAAGCCTTGAGAAAAGTCTTGAAAGTTTTTCACAAAAACTTGAAACGAACGGAAGCATTTCATTGATGATGCATAGCCATGATCTTGATCTTTTTGTCATCTCGACTTTTTGAAATCTGGAATGAGCTTGAATAATGTTGACATCATCAAAAACATTTAGCTTGAAGTATGCTTCTATAAGATGTAGAAGTTTCTTTGTGCTCTCGTCTTTCTTTAGTTAGTTGATATCTCTGTCTAGTCTTGCTATTAAGTCTATGCGCAGTTCTTTCAATCTCATGATCAAAAAGAAGTTGGTTTACGGGTACACTTCCTCGCATTAACAGAATCTATAACACTAACCAAACAAATTAAATAGAACAAGAAATATGAACAGAGATAAAATATACAATACAAGTCTTAAAACTTGACAAACTATTGTAATGCTTGCATTATCAAACAACAATCCCCGGTAACAATGTCATTTTGTTGAATCATAGTGATAAGGGGTTTTGTATATCATTTCTACATGGATTGTTCTTATATTAACTTGTTGTTCTATAATTTATAAGGTTTTAAGTGAGGGTTTTCAAAGTTGGTTTGTTTTGGATCATAAGTTTGTCACGATTTTTGGTAGCAAAGAGTAAATTATAAATATGTTTTGTTTAACAAAGTATATCAAAGATAGGTTTCATCAACCTTAACACGTATATATTCGATTAATCAAGTATGTGAAGTCAAATCCGATTAATATCATCATGTATTCTCTCAATATCGTTTATGTCTAGACCGGTTCCATGAGAAATACTATATCCATTGCTAGATGATGTTTCGTGCTAACAACCAATACAATAAGCTTGAAGATCAACACAAAGCAAATATCAACCACAAATCTATGTATAGAGTCTATGTTTTGATAGATGAATATTTTAGATTAAGTTTTGCAAAATATATGTCTAGAGTTTTACAAATCATAAATGGATATTTAATGAACAAAAACATTCACCATATATTAATCATCACTTGTTCATATACAAGGCCAGTTAAAAGAAATACATACAAGCTAAGGTAGACTACCTATACCTTTGATACAAAGATATTTAACTACCCATCACCATGGTAATTTTCTTCACAAGAAATAATAGAAGATGAATGTGCATCCACAATGAATAATCGATCTCGGATGCGTTCCAGCTTCTATGTCTAAAGATTTCTTCTTTGATGAAGAAATGAATAACTAGGGTTTTTCTCGCTTAGAAAATGTTTCTTTCCAAGCAAAATGGGTTATGATCCCCAAAAAGTGAGAAACGCACATAGGTAGTACTACAAAATCATTATTGTACGCACTGTGAAGTCTACTTTTAGGCACATGAAGTGCCTCTGAACAGTTAAACTGCCCCTAAGGAAATATCTTAGCTCGCACTACGAGCTATTCTTCACATTGCGACTTCTTCACTTTGACCTTGCACAACGAACATGGTCAAATACCTACTACCTAATTATTATTTGGGTTCGTTTGGATCTCGCTTTGAGCTTGCACTGCGAGCTCACCTTGACTTCACTACTTGTTCGCACTACGAACTTGCTGGATTCTTCTTCAATTCTCTAGCATCCTTGTCCATTCATTTATGCCTTGTTCTTTGATCATCAAGCCTAATTCCTACACAAAAACACACATATCAAGGAATCCAAATGTAATTGCAATATAATTTAGAATCACACAGGAACATGGAATAAATCCATTAAAACATAAGAAATGAGTTGAAAAATTCCAAGAATAATGTCTAGTTGTAAAGATGTTCTTGGTCAATGGTGTCTCTAATATACCCATTTTACAATTGAAAAACTCAAAATGTATGGATCACTTGCAAGGAGAGTCCATCTCTATGGTGTCTAATCAATAGAGTGTGTCTCGTGAACCATCTTAAGTATTTTTATTAGGATTTGTCATTTTCTCCTTATGTTGGACTATGCCTAAATGCTTCGTATTTGTGGGCCCTTTTGTTATGCCTTATGTCGCTCCCTGGATTTCCATCCTGGTACAAACGCAAAAGTGGCGTGGAAAGAGGGTAGAGTCGCCATCCAGGCATTTTTATCCCGAAGGAACGGGAATGGTAATGTTGCACAAACCAGAGAAAAGAAAAGAAAGTACACAGGTCCTGCGAACCAAAGAGACTGGGTTCGGGAGTCGGTTACGACCTGTGAAGGTATTAGCACCCCAGATCGTCTGTCGTACCCGACGGGATCCACGCTTGCAAAGAAAATGTTTCAAAGGGTGCAAGAATGAAAGTTCCTGCAAAACTGAAACTGAAACTGGATAAGAAAAGAAAAGAAAGGGGAAAAATGTAGGGAAAATAAAAGAGTGTGCTCGAACGGGCCCTACCCCGCTGCCTACGTACCTCATCTGGACAATGAGGATCAGAGTCATCATAGTTCCCCTAACTAGGGGTGGAAAAGATTGCTTGTGTCTTAAGGCTTGAACTGCCTATGTCAATGCTCAGGTGTTGCAGGCTCGGACGACGAGTGCGTTACCGTCTTGCAAAGTGACAAGTAGGAGCAAGTTCGTACAATAAAAGTGAGGGTGATGAGAAAATAAGTCCCTAAGGAGAGACGCTTATTGTTTGTTTGTGTTTTTTAGAAGAGTTTTTAGAGTGTGGCACAAGGAAGTGAAGGTAAGGCCTTTTCTAAGGACATGTCCTTATTACCACATTCCAAGATAGAATGAGTAACAAGTCCATCAAGAATGAAGAAGATTCTCAAACTTGTTTCCTAAGATTAGGATTTAAATTCACTAACTTGTTTGTATTATTAAGTGTTTTGGTGGATTAAAGTGAAGAAGTGTTTTTTTTATGATTTTCTTTGAGAGGATGACAAAAGGGGGAAGGTCACCTCAATTATTATTAATGCTTTTTATGATTTTTGTTTTGAGATGAGAAGAGAAAGAACCAAAAGGATCTTAAAGGTAAAAACTAAAGGGGAAATCTAATCCTAAAGTTATCATGTAAAGGTGGTCCTAAGGTTAGTGTGGTTTGAACTCTATCCTAAGAAAGAGGAAGAAAAGAAGAAGAAGAAAAAGAAGAAGAAGAAAGAAGTAGAAAATCAACTTACTTCTCCTAAAGAAGTTAAGTTGTTTTCTAAGAGGGATGGAAAGAAGCTAAGCAAGAAAGTGATGGCATACGGCACATCTTAAACACAAGTGAGAAAACATATTGAAAGATGAAGAGAAAAGAGTTGGAGATATGGGAATCTCATCCACACCTCTCACTTACCAAAGCCCCTGAAATGGTTATAAGCATAAACAAGTGGTAAGACAAAAGCAAGTGAAATCAAATGAGATACAAATGAACAAAAGATCATACTAAAACATCCCAACCAGAAGTTAAGTGTCACACTCAAGTGCCAAGATCAAGCATACAACATAAGATGAGAAATGGATCAATCAAATCACAATAAACCAACACAAGCTATCATGGGAGAAACAAAAGCAAACATGGAGTAGAAAAGATCACACAAGCCAAAAATGCTTCACAATCATCAAGACCAGAACCATATCATCACAAGAATGTGTACAAACAACTCAAGAGACCAAAGAAAAGTTTATACAAGTTCAAACACAAACAATATAAGAATGGGAAGTGAAGTGGGCATGTGAACAAGTGTAAGGACAAGCAAACACAAGCCAAATCAAGGCATAAGCATCATGTGAAAAACCAGGGACCTAATCATGTTAAGATGTGCCTAAGAAGCATGAATAAACATGGGGAAGAAGCACACAAACCCAATTACAAGCATCAAAAGAGCAAATGAAGAAAGAAGGTGAAGTGAACATACATACTTTTGTGAGAAACTTTAAAGACAAGAAACAAGGAAAGAAACTCAAAGCACACCCCCTAAGAAAGGACCAGGGATCAAACCTCATATAAAAAGACCTCTAAACAACCTATAGGAGTTGGCACAAGTGCCCTCCTAGCCTAAGAACTAAGCATACCAACAAGAAGAAGCAAAATTAAGGTAATCCCACATGAAAATTCAAATCAAATCACAAACTCATGCAAAAATTATGAAATAAACACAAGCATTCATTAATCAAGTGATAACATCATGTCAAAAGACCAAAGTCAGAATCAATAAGCAACTAGGTCAAAGGACCTCAAGAACACCAATTAGGGTTTTGAAACTTCCCACACAAGTCAACTATCAAAAATAATCACACAAGCTTCTAAAACTCAGAAGAAAAATCATCCACAAACTAAATTTTAATATAAATTAAATGAAAAAAGAATCAACTCAAAATTCAAATTGATGATCAAGATATAAATTCTACAAGTCAGTATGCATTAAGAATGAATTAAAAACAATTAATAAAAGTGGAAATTAATTCCTACGTGGAAAATAAAAATAAATGGAAAATAAAAATGTCAAAAATTAAAGAAAATTAAAACGAATGATCATGAATTATTTTGGAATTTTTGAGAACTTCTAACTATTTTTTAAAATCAAAAACCAAACTGAAAATAAAATGAAATAAAAATAAAAGACAAATGATGAGGGGTGCAGTCTGTAGGTCCTCATAGTTCAAATCAAATGGGCCAGGTGAACAGGGGGTGTTAAGAGAAAGTCAATCCCAAGGTCAACGCAGTCAACCAAAAATAGTAAAGTATGCATATCCAAAGGCTCACAAACAAAGTCAATGCAATCAATGGTCCTAAGCGTGAGTCAGCAAGACCTAAAAGTCCTCAGATCCAAAGGCCATGAATTAATCTTTCTAATTAAATGAAATCCTAAGTTCACGTTTTAAAGTTATAATAAACCTGATTAAATAAAATAATAAAACGTAATTAGCCTAATCAATCTAAATCCAACGGTCGGGATTAAAACTAGAAAACTAAAACCCTAATTATAAACTCTACCGGCCCGAGAAGCGCCGGTCACCTTCTCCGGCCAACCAAAACTTGCAGAACATCAAAACGTCACCAAATTCCATGATCCAATTATCAAAATGATCCTTAAACCACATAGAATTCAAATCCAACATCAAAAAGCATTAACCTAACACACACAAGCCAAATCAAAGAGGATAAGTTTGAATCTAAAAAAATCAGATCCACGGTTCTTGCTCATTTCTTCACTATTTCAAAATCTAATCATATCCACACGTTCAGGACAACATAAGGAGCACAATGCACACAAGAAAATTCAAATCCAGAATGATGAATTGTGAAGCATACTTGAGCTTGCAGAACCTTCAAACCTCCAAGAAAACCAATCACCAGCTCCATATGATCTTCTGGTAACTTCTATTTACAAAATAAATGTGAAATGGACTCTTAAACAGCTTGGATCTAACACTTTGCAAGCATCTGATCTAGAATAGAACTGGTGCGAAATCTTGTCTATAGCTCAAAACAATGGTTGATCTATGACCTATGAAGCTCAAGGATGAAGAATCTGAGGTTTGTTTGGTGAAAGATTGTATGGATGAAGAGATTTGAATGAAAATGCAGCAAGAGCAAAAACTTGGAATGGAGCAAATGGTGATGATCCTCCCTGAAATGAAACCCTAGCTGGCTTTTATATTGTGTCAAAATTCACTCCAAGAAGAATGAGAGGCAATGCACGTGGGAGGAGTGTGATTGATTTGAAAATGCAAATATGCATCAAGTGTGTGATCTCATTCTTGGCCCGTTCATCTTTCATTCCCTTTGCACATGTTGATTCCACTTGAGTTACTTGTTCCCTAATCCTTTTAATCTTGACCATTGGATGGCTTGATCATGCATTTTCCATGCTTATGCATATTTTCACATGATGTGATACCATGCATACCATGCACGATTCTCTTGATTTTTCTTGAGCCAAACATTCCTCATGCCATGCATAGTGATGTAGTGATCTTATTTTGCACATAAAATAGCTTGGGATTGAGATACATGAGTTTTTGCTCATTGGTAGAAACTTGAATTTTAAGGTAAACCCTAAAAATAAGTGAACTTCCAATGGCCATAACTTTTAAACCATGAGGGCCATGATCATGTTCTTGTACTTTTTAGAAATGGGAGACAATTTCCTACAACTTTCATGTTCAAGAAAATTCCATTTGAGATCATTTTGGTCATGAAAGAATGGCTTGAAGATTAAGGAAAAACTTACTAAATTTGGAAACTTTAGTTATATGCCATATTTCCCAAAATAGAAACTCTTTCCAAAATCCTAATTTCTTGATTTTTGACTTTGCCAAACCTCTTTTATGACCTTAAGAACATCCCTTGGCTTGAAAAATGGGATTGGAACCCTTGAATTGCCATAGTTGACTTTTCAAATAATCAGTTTGACCAATTTCTTCTTATGCAGGCAACTGATGAAATAACTGTCTTCCTCAATGAGTTTTCTCACCAAATTTCATCCATAGCATTCTCATACCATATGAAGGAATTTGCCCACATGAAATGGCCAAAGTCACAAAGAATCACTGCTTGAACATGAAACCCTAACTTGAGGATCATTTGTGTAGGAGCTTGCCCTTCCTTGGATCATCTGATAACCTCCCAACCTTTAGGGCTCTTGTAGAGGATTTTGAGCTTGTTCAAGGCCTATAGACACTTCATAGAACTTGGACCAGGTCACTTGACTTCTTGCTTTGACTTGTAAGACTTCAAATGCACCAATGATTGATCATATGCCCAATGCTAGGACATGAGAATGTTATGCTTCCTTTTTCTATGCAAATATGCTAATGATATGCCATTCTTATGATGTTTATGACATGAGGATGATGCTAGAAACAATAGGGCAAATTTGGGGTGTTACAGCTGCCCCTATCCAAGCAACTGTTAATCTGAAAAGGACGATAGCACGGGCTATCGAGCGTTCAATATAAACTGTAGTTGGATACCAAGAAGACCTGAAATTTGCACTTTGCTGGAGAATGCAGAAAATGGGAAATAAACCCAACACTCTGGGTAAATGAAGTGAAGACAAAGCAGACGAGCTCCTTCCAAACTGAACCGTTACGTCGGATATGGCAAACCTAGACAGACAAGTCTTCTTCAAGCAAACCTGTTACGCCAGGAACTGGATATACGAGCCATCTTCATACATTTTTATAAAAATATATGACTTGAGACAAACGAACCTCCTTCGGATTGCCCGTTACGCCAGGACCGGTGATGCACTTAATTATGTGGGATAGACATGCATAATCAGGATAGACGAACCCTTTTCATATATCCTCCGTGGATATATGGTCTAAGACAGACGAGTCTTCTTTGAGCTAACATGTTACCCCAGGTGCAACATTAGGACTGGACGAACCCTCCTCACAAATCTTGCATATATAAGTGGTCTCTGAGATAGACGAACCTCCTTTGGATAACCCTGTTACGCCAGGACCGGTAACCATTTCGACGTTTAATCCCACCGTAAGGACTTCAAACCTCTTCAACACAGACGAGTATTGGATGATCATCAAGAGAACACAAACGAGTACCATAAGTAAATGATACAAACGAATATTAGACGATGATCTAAGAAACACAGACGAGCGCTTCAGGCGATGATACTGATGAATATCAGCCATTGGTATATACAAATACCAGAAATCCAACACGGACGAGCATTTGGAGTAGCAATACAGACGAGTACTAGAGTGATTATCAAACCAACACATATGGATATAAGCTAACACAGACGAGTGTTAGGGACGATACATCTGAGTATCCAAACATTGCAAACGAGCTTCAAACAGATAACGAACACAGACGAGCACTGGGGAATGCAGACGAGCAAACAAGCCAATATCAAACACAGGCGAGTGTTGGGAAATGCAGACAAACACCAAGCAAATATCAAACACAGACAAGCGTTGAGGAATGCAGACGATCCCCAGCAAAGATCAAACACAGACGAGTGTTGAGGAATGCAGACGAGCAACAGCAAAGTGCCCTGATTGGCAGCACGAATCTCAATTCTACTGGGGAGAACAAGGTCAAGATGCTTTGACACTTAACTCTGATTAGGGAGATGAATAACTGTCTGTATCATCACATTTGCCAAAAATAAATTGGCAACTTCTCTGGGGAATATTTCAATGATGGAAAACTTCCAAACATGAAAATCTGTGGGGAAATCATCTTCAGACTTGGTTGGGGAAGATGCTTCGTCAATACCCTTGTTAGGGAGAGAATTCTGATACTTCTAAGCTCTATGGGGAAATCAGGAATTCAGCTGCCTACTGGGCATACTTATCTTGTGGCAATATAATCTGCTTGGGTATGGAAGCTCTTCAATTAGCCTTGAAATTTTGCTGGGGGTCCATTCCAACTGACCTGGCTCAACTGGGGGAACATTCTCTGCTTGGGGATATACGACACCACCCTGCAAAACCTGCAACAACAGTATACACACACGTGCCCTGGGAACTTGCATAGTATGATCTGCTCATCTATTATCACCTGACACTCAAAGATGGTTTTAAATGTTTCCCTGCAAATGTCATTTTTTTTATAAAAATAACATGTTTCAAATGCAATGTTCTTTTGGCCAAAAATTCAGGACATTTTTGCAAACAAAGTAAACAAACACAACACAATTTCCGACTGAATATTCATTTATTGAGTGGTCTCAAAATGGGAAAAGTTTTACATCAGGAAGCAACCACCTGGAAAGAGGTAGCTACCGTAAAATTTTGAGAAAAGAAACTATCTTAATGGCAATGTACATGGAATTCCAATGAGTTTCCTTCCTGCTATGACTGTAAACACCCCAAATTTTCCCTCACTAATTTCACACCATGGCTTTTGATCTTTCATTTTTGCATAAGTTTAAGCATATCATTTCATATTACATTTTTGTTTCACTGCATAGTTCAAATTCATCTGCATCTAGGGTTTGTGATCTGAGCAATCCAAGGATCCATCTGAGCCACTCCAAAGGCCTCCAAGTGATCCAAGAGGGTCCATGTGTGTTCAATCATCATATTATGTCTCTCAAAGGTCAAAGAAGCCAAGGAATCACAAGAACTGGCAAGGCATGGAAGCAGAGCTAGGGTTTTCACTACACAGATGACCAAAATTAGGGTTTTGGTTTCAGACGCCATAACTCCAAATGTTTGGGCCATTCTTGTTTCTAATGTTCTCAAGATGTTATAAGGATCATGTGTACCAAGTTTGATGAAGAAATTCATTGTGGAAGTCATCTGTTCATTGGGTAACTTCTTGAGCAAGTCAGAGCAAAATCAGGGCATATGAGGCCCCCAACAATGGAACCAAAGGGGTATTTTCATCAAATTAAAGTTATATGATCTTTATTTGATCATTTAAGGGCTTGGAAGTTCACAAAATTGAAGAAATTTGAGCTAAACCAAAAGTTGCCAAAAATGGAAATGACTTGTAATGGAAACTTTCTATTTTGGGAAAGTTTTTCAACCTCCTCTCTTTGATCCAAAAATTCTTCAAATGAAAAATAGTTGTCATGAAAGTTGTAGATTGGATCATTCCCTTTTCAAAAAGTACAAGAACAAGTTCTAATTCGTTGTGGAACTTAAGTTATGGCCTTGCAAAGTTGGCAAAAATCCTATAATTTTCACTTTCACACCAAAGAGGATTTTTTGCAATTTCACATACCAAGCCATTTTATGACCTCTAATCACTCTCTAAGCATCATACCAACATAATACAATGCATTGTGACCAAAATTTCCCAAAGAATCATTCTATTTCATGCCTTGAACTTCAAGAAATTCAAAAAGTGCCAAAGTTCTTCAAATTTGCAAAAGGGCATGAATCTTCTCATACACTTGCTGCAGCACCCCAAAACATTTTCCATGGCTCTCCTTGATCAATTCTGAGCCAGGACATGCCAAAGAACAGCTGCAACATGAGCCCATACCTCAAGTACACAATTTGTTGACTTTTTGCAAGAGGACCCATACCAATCAGCTGCAGCCACAACCACTCTCTGGCCAATAGGGTTGTGTTATGTGGACCAAAAGCAAGCCAAGGCATAACACACACAAGCCTGAATCAGTTCATACACCAAGTTTCACAAAATCATCCTCAAGCTTCAAACTTTCGAAACTCTCTGTCCATCCACTCAAACTCCAAACAAACTTCATCATTCAACTCACCATCATCATTAGAACATTTCCCAACCATTACAAAGCCCTAAAAGCCAGCCAGACACAAACACGATTTCAGGCCAGTTGAGGTGCAACCACTCAATCCATCCATTTTAAGCTCCTTCAAAGCATTGCAACATCATCAGGGGGTCAAGAGAAGTGGATTTGCACAAGAGAAGAGGTCCAAAAGCTCCAAACTAAGAAAGCTCAAGCTCAGGTAACCTCAAGAACTTTTTTTCCAGAAATGAAATTTTAAGTTCCTAAATGAATCTATGTGATGTGCTGATCATGCTAGTGTTTTTATTTTTGAAAATGGTTGTGTATTAAGGATTTCATGGCTGTCTGAAAGTTTTGACATTTTTAGGTTTTGATTCGAATCTTGTTATTAAGGAATGAGAAATGATTTTTAGAGCCAGATTCTATTTTAGATTGATGTAAGGATCATTTCTGGAGAGTTTGAGGGCCTGGGGTGGTGTTTTGGGGAAGCTCAGGGGAGGAGCTCGCCGGAGAAGACGACCGGAAGTCTTCTCCGGCCACCTGGGATTAATTAGGGCTAATCTCAAGTGATTAGCTGAGTTTGAATCTGGAGCGTAGGATTAGGGTTTCGCGCGTGTGTGGAGGGCCAGGATCATTTCACTTAACTCTAATCATTTTAATTTAATTAATTAATTAGAATTAGGCTAGATTGAATCTGGGCCTTTAATTTGCGCGCTGGTCAATGCAGTCCCCCCCCCCCCCGTTTGAATCTGATCCATTGGATTGGATTACTTTTATTTAATTTCATTTTTATTTCATTTAAATGCATTTTTCTTTAACATTTTATTTAAAATACTTAGAAAAATTATAAAAATATTTCCTTCTGCATTTAAATTTCAAATATTTTTCTTCACCCAAAAACATTTTTATTTTTATTTTTTGCATTAAAAAATCATTTTAAAAATATTTAAATGTTTATTTTAATTAATTAATGGAAATTAATTAATTAAAATACCATTTAGGTTTCTAAAAATTCCAAAAAAAAATTCACATTGCATCTTAGGACATTTAGAAACATTGTCAAACCATTCATACAAATTTCTTTTTGGTTTTGATCCAATTTTGACATTTTTCTTGAATTTAGGGTTCATAAAATTCCCTTTTTAGAACCCTAACTTTGAAAATTCTTTTTTGCCTAACCATGAAGGGTTTGACAATGATTCTTTTTGAATTGTTTTCCATATAGCATGTAGTTTCTAGGATATTTTTGTCATGGATTTATCTTTCATTTTCAATTTGATTTGCATTTTTCCTCTTAAGGTACCCAAAAACCCTAGTTAACTTAGAAAAATCATAACTTTCTTTAGGTTAAGAGTTATACCTTCTTCTTTGGGGTGTGATATCATATGGGGTTAGGGTTTGTTTGAGCTCATTTGCAAATTTTTATCGTGTGAATTGTTTCTGTTTTGATCATTTGCATCTCATCCTTTCATGTAACCCTAATTTTGCATCCATACTTGCATCTTACATTGCATTGCATGAACATGTGAACTTTCCATGACATTCTAAGCACTTGTATGCCATCTTAAGACATTTCTTGAACATTGCTTGGTCATTTATTCATACATTTGTTATGTTTTGCATCCATTTCATTTCATAAACATCCATGTGTTTTCATACTTCAAAGCATGCTTCATCTGCATCCAATCTCTTCTATGACCATTCATTTCACTTTGTATGCCTTTGTATCATCTCATAGCATCATTTGCATCATGTGTTTGATTCTGGTTTTGGTTTTTACTTTGGCATATGTCTCATTTTCATTTAATTTCTTTCCTTATGCTAACATTTTCAGCTGGTAAGTAATTTGAGAAGTGAATTTTCCTTCACTTCTCATTTCTCTTCTCATTCTTCATATGCATCATTGCTGCATTTTTATTTGCCTTAGAGTGAGCTTGCTCATTCATGTTCTTCATTCACTTTCTTTCTCCAAGTTGCTTATCTTCTTCAGTGAAGTAAGTAACTTGTTTCTTCTGCTTCATCTCCTCTCATTTGCTTCTTCCATTGGTGGCTTCTCTGAAGATCTTTCTCAAGCCTTACAAACCATAGGAACATCCAAGCATGAAAATAATTAGGATTGTGATTAGTCCCCCTTTAGCTTTTACCTTTGTGTCTTCTTTGTGTCTCTCTTTTCACCTCATCATTAGATACTAAACCTTTAAGGTTTTAAGACTTTGTAATTAGGGTTATGCCTGCATCCTTCTCTTAGGATGGAGTGTATAACTTTAATCCTAAGTGTTAAACCCTTAATTTGTTTAAATCTCTTAATCAATTCATCTAATAATCACTAAGACATTAACTTGTAACTTGGGCCTTGCATTAGGGTTCTAATTCTCCCTTTATTGGTTAAGAAGGACTAACCCTAGTGTTAATGGACAAGTCCCCCTCAAGTTGTCTTACAAACTTAAAACTCACTTCTTAATCTCATCTCTAATTAAAATCCATGTAATAAAGGTTTGTTTTGTCATGAGGTTAATCCCTAATCATGGATTAAGTTGAGGTATCTTCCTCAGCTTAAGTGTGCTCATCTATTATCCTTCTAATAGGATGGTGTAATGAGTCCACTAATCCCTGATTATGGCTTAAACGCATTACTTAACACTAAACAAAAAATCCAAAAAAAAACATCTAAATAATCACAAGTAGGTTAATAATCTTAATCCTACATCATCATGGTAATTAAGTTGAGATGTTTATCTCATACTTAAGGTATTCTCATTATCCCTAATCAAAGGGAGGATATGATGAGTTTACTAGCCCTTGGTTTAGGCTTAAGCTCATTAACTTATGACAAACACCAAAAACCAATAAAAGACTGAAAACACAAAAACAAGCAATAATCGTCTCCTTCGGGATTCTTTTCTCATCATCTTCATTCACAAACGAGAACTTGCTTCTTCCGTCTAATGCAAGACAGTTAGCACTCGAGCCAGACGAGTCATACACTTGAGCATAGACAAGCAAGCAGTTCACTAGTCAATTTATCATTCAGTCTCTTTGAGTCGAACTACGGTGTTCTGACTTCCTCATTGCACGAGAGGATACGTAGGCATAACTTAACTGTTATCGAACAAAAGTCTTTGTGTTTCCCCCCTCTTTCAGCATTCTCTTTTAAGCCTCATTCCTGAGCATTCACCTTCTGCACTGACACTTGTATATTCTTTTCCAGCTTTTGCACACAGATAGCACAT
Organism: Lathyrus aphaca; assembly: GCA_963966055.1. Taxonomy (NCBI): domain Eukaryota; kingdom Viridiplantae; phylum Streptophyta; class Magnoliopsida; order Fabales; family Fabaceae; genus Lathyrus; species Lathyrus aphaca. Next base: position 338,035,961 of record OZ014523.1, on the reverse strand, counting down.
ACACTACCCCTTTAAACATAAATCTTTTAAGCGTGGATCCCGTCGAGTACGACAGGCAATCTGGGTGCTAATACTTTCCCAGGTTGTAACCAACCCCCTTTCTCCGTTTCTCTGGTTCGCAACCGTCTTATCCATCTTTTTCTAGGTTTATGCAGCATTACCTTTCTCTCGGGATAAAAATGCCTAGCTGGCGACTCTTTTCAGTTCACCATCATTTCTCCTTTCGCCGACCGTTCGCGCTTGTACCGGGATGCAAATCTTTGGGAGCAACAATGACCAACATGTCTTCAAGACTTTCTGTTCTTGCCTTTGCTTTCTGAAGAAGATGAGGGGACTGATTCCTACCCTTCTGAAATTGTCAGACTATATGACACGATGATTTGATTCAGATTACCCGGATTGCAGTTGTTCACTTATTCCCTTGTTTTGCGTGGATCGCCCTTTCGGGTTTTCAATCTACCAGGATACCCTTTTTTGCCTGAGTTGTCCGATGTGGCTTTTCAACTCAGCGGGTGTACATTTTGTATTTATTTTCCCTAACTTTTGCCCGAGCTTTTTATTCTGTTTTTAGCTCGTCGGGATGCCCTTTTCTTGCCTGGACTTTATTTCTGTTTTTGTGTCCAACGGGTCTTTTATGCAAAGTATTTTTTAACTGCGTCCGAGTTAATAGGGGATTGGAAATCTTCTCCATCCATAGTAGTGAGCATTAGTGCTCCACCTGAGAAAACTTTTTTTACTATGAATGGGCCTTCGTAGTTTGGGGTCCATTTGCCCCTTTGATCTGAGCCTGGAGGAAGGATCCACTTGAGTACCAGCTCGCCTACTTGATACTCTCGAGTACGTACTCGTTGGTCGAAAGCTCGCTTCATTCTCCTCTGATAAAGCTGACCATGACAGATAGTTGCTAATCTCTTTTCCTCAATTAGACACAACTGATTATATCGAGCACGTACCCACTCATCCTCATCAAGCTTCACATCCATCATCACACGTAAAGAAGGAATTTCTACCTCAACAGGCAAGACTGCCTCCATGTCATACACTAAAGAGAAGGGAGTTGCCCCGGTTGACGTCCTGACTGACGTTCGGTACCCATGCAGAGCAAATGGTAACATCTCATGCCAATATTTGTAAGTGACAACCATCTTATGTACAATCTTCTTAATGTTCTTATTAGCTGCCTCTACCGCACCATTCATCTTTGGTCGATAAGGAGAAGAATTGTGATGCTGAATCTGGATGTCCCGGCACAGTTCTACCATCATCTTGTTGTTCAAATTGGAACCATTATCAGTAATGATTCGCTCGGGCACTTCGTATCTGCAAATGATGTCTCTCTTTAGATATATGCCTACCACTTGGCGAGTGACATTGGCATAAGATGTTGCTTCAACCCACATGGTGAAATAATCAATTGCACCCAAAATGAAGCAATGACCATTTGAAGCAGTAGGCTCTATTTTCCTGATCATATCAATGCCCCTCATAGAAAAGGGCCAAGGAGATGACATGAAGTTGAGTGGGATAGGAGGAACATGCACCTTGTCTGCATAAATCTGGCACTTGTGGCACTTACGGGCGTATGAACAACATTCTGCATCCATTATTAGCCAATAATACCCTGATCTCAATAATTTCTTAGCCATTTCATGTCCTCCTGCATGAGTACCGAAGGATCCCTCATGGACCTCCTGCATTAACAGGTCGGCTTCGTGTCTATCCACGCATCTGAGCAAGACCATGTCAAAGTTCCTCTTATACCGAACCCCGTCTTCATTCAAGAAGAAACTAGCAGCAAGTCATCTCAAGGTCTTCTTGTCGTTGGATGATGCTCCAGCTAGGTATTCTTGTTTTTCCAGGAAAAGCTTGATATCAAAATACCAAGGTTTCTCATCAGACACTGCGTCTACAGAGAAAGCATAAGCTGGTGCGTCAAGCCTGGAAATGTCAATCTTGGGCACATAGTTCCAACATAAAACTTTGATGGACAAATAAAGAGTAGCCAATGCATCGGAAAATTGATTCTCATATCATGGTATATATTGAAGCTTAACTGTTGTGAAGAACATCAACAATCTTTTGGCATAATCACTATAAGGAATTAAGTGTTCTTGATGTGTAAACCACTTCTCGGTAATCTGATTAATAACGAGGGTTGAATCTCTGAATATATCGAGGGTTTTAATCTGAAGATTAATAGCCTCCTCTATTCCCATTATGCACGCCTCGTACTCCGCTTCATTGTTGGTGCAGCCAAAAGTGATTCTGGAAACGAAGGGAAAATGAACACCTTCAGGAGTGATAAGAACAGCACCAACTCCACGTCTGTTGATATTGACTGCCCCATCAAACATTAACTTCCATTGGGATTCTGTGTCTGGCCCCTCCCACAGAAGTGGTTCCTCGCAACCTCTTACCATGAGGTACATGATGTCCTCATTAGGGAAATCAAACTTCATCGGCTGATAGTCGTCCTCAAGTGGTTGTTGTGCAAGATAATCCGACAATACACTTCCTTTGATGGCTTTCTGGGAAGTATATTGTATGTCATACTCTGTTAATATCATCTGCCACCTTGCAACCCTTCCGATTAATATTGGTTTCTCGAAAATATACTTGACGGGGTCCATTTTTGAGATTAGCAATGCGGTGTGGGTCAACATGTATTGTCTTAGTCGGCGAGCAACCCATGCCAAAGCGCAGCAAGTTTTCTTGAGCAGTGAATAACGGGATTCACAGTCGGTAAACCTTTTGCTAAGGTAGTAAATAGCATGCTCTTTTCGACCAGACTCGTCATGTTGGCCTAGCACACACCCTATCGACCCTTCTAACACAGTCAAGTACATGATAAGTGGTCGTCCTGGAACTGGAGGCATTAGAATCGGAGGCTCCTGAAAATATTCTTTTATCTTTTCAAAGGCTCTTTGACAGTCCTCATTCCACCTGACCGTTTGTTTTTTTCTCAACAATTTGAATATTGGCTCGCATGTGGCAGTTAGATGAGATATAAACCGAGAAATGTAGTTCAACCTCCCTAAAAACCCACGCACTTCTTTTTCTGTTTTCGGTGCAGGAATTTCTTGTATCGCTTTTACTTTTGCAGGATCCAGCAATTTACCGGACCGCACTCCGAAAGTGCGTTTGTTTGGATTCAATCTCAATCTGTACTTTATCAACCTATCAAAAAGCTTTTTGAGATTGACCAAATGTTATTCTTCATCCCGAGACTTGGAAATCATATCATCCACATAACACTCAATTTCCTTGTGTATCATGTCGTGGAACAAAGTTACCATAGCCCGTTGATATGTTGCCCCGACATTCTTCAACCCAAAGGGCATAACTTTATAACAAAATGTACCCCATGGGGTAATGAATGTCGTTTTCTCCATGTCTTCCAGCGTCATCTTGATCTAATTGTACCCGGAGAAGCCATCCATGAAAGAAAATACCGAGAACTGAGTGGTGTTATCTACCAGCACATCAATGTGAGGTAATGGGAAATCATCCTTTGGACTTGCTTTGTTTAGATCCTGGTAATAAACGCACATCCGAACCTTACCATCTTTCTTTGGTACAGGCACAATGTTAGCTAACCAAGGTGGGTAACTGGTTACAGCAAGGAATCCGGCATCCCACTGCTTTTGAACCTCCTCCTTGATCTTCATTGCCATGTCAGGGCGAGTTCTTCTCAACTTTTGTTTCACCGGAGGACAGTTTTATCTTAGTGGCAGCTTGTGTACAACAATGTCAATATTCAGTCCTGGCATATCTTAATACGACCAGGCGAAGATATCCACGTATTCTCGTAGCATACCAATCAATTCCTTTTTTACCTCGGCTTGCAGACTAGCCCCAATCTTTATCTCTTTCTTTACATCCTCAGACCCGATGTTGACTATCTCTACTTCTTCCCGATGAGGCTGAATTACCCTTTCCTCTTGTTTCAATAACCTAGCCAATTCTTCCGGGAGTTCACAGTCTTCCTCAACCCCTTCCTCAGCTTGATAGATAGGATTGTCGAAGTCATGCATGATCATAGCAGGAACGTTATCACAGGAATCCGAATGATCAACACTACACAAATGATGTGCTTATTTCATAATCGGTTTTTTTTTCAAAGGAGACGCAAAAACACAAAAACATAGGAAAAAGAAAAACATTGTCATTTTATTTCTGTGAAAAATTTTAAAACGAAAGAAAGAGAACACAATTTGCTTGAAAAATGTCCTTTATTTCATGGAAGAAAAAGTAAATGCATTAAAAGCATGGTGGCCCTATAGATGGATCCATGCACCTTGGGCAGAGTGCAGGACTTGACATGCAGCATGATAAAATGGAAACAAAGAAAATTACTTTGACTGCCAAGTAATTTGAAAAAAATCTTCAACCGACCAGTTCCGGAGCTCCTCTCCAGGTGCACATGGGTGAATCCAGTTATCCAAGTCGTAGTCATTATCCCCCTCTTCATTTGTTGCACAAATGTTGTTGTAGTCGAGCATTCCAACACTTGTGAACGTTATGGACTTACTACCTTGAGACCAGTTGGACCCACCAGGTTGATATCCAAGACCGAACTTGTCATCTTTCCTTTCCATTTCTAGCAACTTGCCCCAGCCCTGTGCATTTCCGGATTGGACTACTTCCTTAGCTTGCTTGTAGGAGTAAATAGGAGTCCCTTCCTTTTCATTGCTCTGGACTGCAGCCACCGGAGACAAAGTACTAACATTAACCGTCTCAAAAGCCTGGCAAAGTGTTTCATGGATCTCCCCGTCCATTTCCACGTACTTGAAAGTCGACAGATAACTTATGAAAATATCTTCTTCTCCACATACAGTAACAACCTGGTCGTCTACCACATACTTCAACTTCTGATGTAACGTGGATGTTACTGCGCCAGCAGCATGAATCCAAGGATGTCCTGGCAGACAGCTATAAGCGGGTTGAATATCCATAACATAGAATGTACTCTTGAATACCTGAGACCCAATCTTTACCGGTAGCTCCACCTCCCCGAACACAGACCTCTGGGACCCATCAAAGGCTTTTACAATCAAATCACTGGGTCGTAAGACAATACCCTCAACATTCAACTTCATTAGGGCCTTCCTAGGAAGCACATTAAGAGAAGAACCTGTGTCTACCAAGACATGTGATAGAATAGCACCCATACACTCCATGGTGATGTGTAGGGCCTTGTTGTGATTGCGTCCTTCAGAAGTGAGATCTCTATCTGTGAATCCCAACCCATGGTTGGCGTTCACACTGGCTACCACGGCCTCCAATTGGTTAACAGTTATCTCCTGTGGTACATATGCCATTTGTAAAACTTTTAGCATAGCCTCCTGGTGAGCCTGAGAGCACATTAACAATGAAAGAATAGATATCTTGGATGGAGTTTGATTCAGCTGTTCAACCACCTTATAATCGCTTTTCTTAATTATTCTCATGAACTCTTCAACTTCTTTTTCAAAGGTGCCTTGACTAGGAGCAGGAGTTTTCACCTCTTCAGTTGCTATCTGCTTACCCTTAGCTTTTGTAGCAGCCTCAGCTTCGGGATCACCTCTAAGAGTTTGAGGAGCAAAAAGATGCCCACTCCTTGTAAATCCACCAACTCCTCTGACATTCACAACAGTCGGGTCAATCGTCACCGTTTTACTCTCCACCTTCTGACCATCTACATACACGTCCGAGCCATAGTGCCAAAGGATGGCCTTGTCATCAGCATAAGGGACTGGTCCCAGAACAATAATGGTAACAGGACTCACTTCTGGAACATAGATAGTCACAGGTTCTCTCCGGGAAGGAACCTCAGCAGGATCAAAATAAATTGTTATGGTAGACACACAATCACTTCTATCGTCAACTCTGTCGAACTGTAGGGACCCTTTGTTAATCAAACACTGCAACCCATCTCTTAAAACCTCACAACCATTAACGGAATTCATGCAACCCTCGCAGCCATAATCACACCCCGGGAATACCTGCCCTTTCAGCAATCTATCTTTCACGACTAGCAACGAAGTCTTCACTTCATTCACATTCAAGATTAAGTTTAACCTCTCACCACTATCAATGGCATTTATTATGGCCCCTCCATGATTTGGAATGGGGTTTGATGTAACATTTGGAGGCGGTTTAAAGTTAATTTCTTTTGAGTCAATCAAGTCTTGGACATTATGCTGCAATGCCCTGCACTTCTCTGTTGGTGCCCAGGAGCACCTGAGTGAAAGGCACATCTTGCGTTAGCATCATACCCTACTAGAAGCTCTCCAGGTGGTGGTGGTGCTAATGTCCTTAACTGAACAAAGTTCAAATCTAACAATCTCTGAAGAAGTGTCGTATACGTCATTGGGATGGCTTCAAGCACCCTGTTAGCTGGACGAGCTTGTCTCTGTTGATAGGGTCTTTGCTGATAGTTATTGCGATGTGGCTATTGTTGTTGTTGTTGCTGTTGTTGGGTTTGTTGCACAGGACTTGATGTAATGGTGATAGCTGCCACTTGCTCGTAAGATCCTCTATATCCGTGGCCCCGGCCTCGACCGTACACAGCATTAGTTTCTCCTTCCCTTCTTCTTGGAGGTCCATTAAAAGCTTTTCGAACATCACTTGAGCTACCTGCTCCAGTGTCTTGAATTTTCCCCATCTTCAGAAAAGTTTAAACCCTCTCTCCAGCTATCACAATGTCATTAAACTTTGTTGCTGAACAAGACGCCAGCCTCTCTATAAACACACCCTGCAGTGTTCCCATGAACATGTCTTCCATTTCATTTTCCAATAAGGGAGGTTGCACCCGAGCAGCAAGCTGACGCCACCTCTGGGCGTACTCTTTGAACCCTTCTTTAGCACTCTGATACATTGTCTGCAACTGGGTATGATTTGGAGCCATATCCAAATTGTACTAATATTGTTTCACAAACGCCTCAGCTAAATCCTTCCAGCTTCGAATATTGACTCTGCTCAGCTTCATGTACCATTCCAAGGAAGCTCCTACTAGACTATCCTGGAAGTAATACATCCACAGCTTCTCATCGTCTGTATGCGCGGCAATCCTTCCAACAAAAGACTGAAGGTGAGTTATACTTATCAAAAGTAGGGACCTTGAATTTGTAGGGAATTCTCACCCCTGGTACCAAGCCCAGATCAGTGATGTCAAACCCTAGAGAACTCTGAGATTGAATGGCGCGAATTTGCTCAGCCATTTCTTCAAACCTCTTATTCATGTCAACCCCTTGGCCTTCTGCCTCATCCAGCAAAGTGAATTGTTTGTCCTGCCCATCCATCTGCATGTTATTCATTCCATCATTGATAATAGTGACCCCTGGTTTCACTACAGGGATTTCAATGTGACGGGCTCCAGCCCCATTGCGATTACCTCCATTTGTTGTCCTATTATTCCTGGCTTGATTGTTTTCTACCATTTCATGCAGGCGCTCTTGAGTTTGACCCATCCCAGCCATGAGGGTCATGAAGTTGTCCATTCTTGTCCTTAGCTCATCCAGATATGCTTGCATCTGATCCATTGCTCTATCTTTGTTCACCTTTGTAGGGTATCTGTGCACTGTTGGCTGTCTCTGAACCTTCCTAGGAGCTATAGTGCCTGAAATTGATATAAACGTTAGAAAACTGATAAACTACCTGCAAAACAAACAAACACGTTATATGCAATGCAATCTTCATGTTTTCATCATCAAGCTTTTATTGCCCCTAGTTCTGGTATCTCATGAGGAATCCAGATGGCCTTTGGAATCAACCTGTTATGATCCTCTCTTTCACTATTTTCCACACCATTTCCACAACCAAACTATGAAAAGAAACATACAGCTCGAGGAATTTTGACAAAAGAAAGATGCAATAAGATAAAGGCCCTAAGGCACAAACAATATCCCCATAGGGTTTTAAGTCTTACATAGCACAAAATACATTAATCAAAATAGATCCCTACAACAATTATGTAGGTGATCAGAAGTACAAAGAAAAAACTAGAACTCCAAGCTAAAAGAAGACTCTGGCTCTTCCCCCATCTCTACTCGAGTTCTCTTCACATCTGCTCTTCTTCTGAGATCTTCTACCTCTTCAAGAACCTCATGCAGCTGTTGAGACACCTCTTGTTGCCTCCTATAAGCATGTTCTAACTCATCTGCTTGAGCAACAATTTGTAGCTTGAACATCTCTTCTTTCTTCTTGTACTCTGCTTGATCTTGCTCTCTTTGACCATACACCCAAGTAAGAGATTTCCTAGCATCCCTGGGAGCCTTCTTATTTTTCTTGAATAGTTCTTCTCTCTTGATGTCCATCAACCCTTTTCTTTGGAAGTAAGCCTCCCTTTCTGCTAACTCTTTGTCCTTAGCCTCTTGTTCTACTTGTACCTTGTGCAGCTTCTCTTCTAAAGTCAACTTGGAGAGTGTTAACTGATGATGCAAGCTAACCATTTCTGTATGCTCCAACTTCAACTCTTTCAGTTGAGCCTCAAGCCTTTGATAGTCTTCTAAAGGAACAGTGCTTGATGCTACAGGGATCAGTGAAATTATTTCCTTTGGATAGAGAGGAAGCTCCAAAGAAAAAGGCAATCAAGTAATCTTGACACGCTTCTTTAACCATGATGCAAAAGGTTCATACATATTGGGGTCTATCCTCCCAAACTCCTTTTTTCCCTTTTGAGTCCTGATATCCCAAGCTTGGAATACCTGGATGGCCATGTCAATATTCCCCTCAATAGGAAGATACAAAGACTCTCTCACATCCTCATCAGAAGGGAACTCTCTCAAAGGATATCCAAATTTCCTTCTTGCCAAAACTGGATTATAATTGATCATTCCCTTCCTACCAATCAAAGGAACATTAGGAAACCAGTTACACTTTACAATCATCTCCTTTCCTAACACATCCCTATCATACCCCCAGCTTATATCACTTGCAGTCAATCCCATCAATCTTCGGGACCATTTCCATTCTCCCCTCAAATCCTTAAAGGGTCCCACTTTAGGCAATTGTCTAGCAAACCAGTCAGCAAACAGAGGCACACAACAACTCACATGACCTCCCTTCTTCTCATTCATGTAGTGAACCCCATAATAAAAGTCACCTAGAAAAGTAGGTGTGGGATTCCTTCTGAATAAAATGGCAATAGCCTCCAGACTTACCATCCCTTGATCACTTGGGAAGAGACTAATTCCATAGACCATCAAAGCTAAGTACACTGAACTGTGCCCATTGATCATCTTGATCATATACCAAAGCTTCCTGAATCAGCATATTGCAAGACAACCCCTTCCCTTTGCTACTCCTCAAGCTCTGCTCTACTTTGCTTAAAGGCAAGTGACACCTTTGAGCAATCTCCTCTGCCTGGAGTACTCTCCATGAGTTGTAGTAAGGTTGTCTTCCACTAAGGGGAACATGCAGCAAACTAGCAATTTCTTCCAGTGTAGGTGCTAAGACATAATCTTGGAATACAAAACAGCGCAATAGAGCATCATGGAACTGAAGTAGAGTGTGAATGCTATCCCTTTGGTCTTTTGTTGGCTTGTCCATGTACCTGAGAATCTGCCCAAACCTAGCCCTGAAATCTCCTAGAATCTTATCATTCATCAGTCCCTTCAGCTGGTGTAGTTTCTTCACCTCTGGTTGTGGAAATGTGTAATGTGCATTATTCATTTTTAGAGTTGTGATGATGCTTGCCATCTGGATATGAGAGATTAACAAATACCATAACAAGGTGTGCAAATGTAACCTGAAAAATGAAAACACTAGGATGTTAAGGATGCTATGACATGATGCAGATGCAAATGCAAGGCAAGTATGATCAATCTGGAACTGTCTGGGTACTGTCTGCAAGAGTCAAGTGATCCCAAACTATAAGTCCTCTGAATAACAGCCCATATACCCTTGGATGAGTCACAAATATCCTCAAATCAAACTACCAAGCCATCTAGACCAAGAACTCCAAAGGTCAAAATATCAGATCAACACATACGACTGTACTGGCAGTGGGTATGATGAGGTTAAAAGGGTTCCTGCAAACCTGTAAAGCCTTCCCAATCTCATTGGTGTGCTTCGGGTCAAACATCACGGACTCTCAAAGCCGAATAGCAATAATACTTTCACCATTTCTGAGAAATGGCCCATGACCAAATCAGGGAATCGGTTTAGCATTATGTACTACTCAGGGAGGCCTCAGCTGAGTCTGGGAAAAACAAGCATCCCTTATAAGTCCCCAGCTTCGAGCGCTGAAATCGAGAAACAATAGTACATTCAGCCTGTAGGATACAGTACTATTGTCATACGACAAGATGCTTTTGACTGAGTTCCTATAAGAGAAACAGGCCATCCTATGCGAGTTCCTAGTGGACCCTCGGGTGCGAATGGGTTTGCCACAGAATATGGTCTGCCACTGTCACCACTGGAGAGGGTTGTTTCCATAAAGGTTCTCAATGATCGGTCCCCAGCCGCACATAACTATCAAGGTTATGTAATGAAGTGGGGAAGATCCCTATATCAAGACATTTCCAAGACGGTCGCGAATCTGGGTGTGAATGCACTAATACCCCCATGACAAGATGACATAGGGCCAAAGTGAATGTCCATGCTAAATCCTATGGTGAACTCAAGCCGGTTATTTGGCTAGTCTCATCTCACCATACACAAGTAACACCCAAGTTCCGCCAAACAGAAAACCAGTCCAGACAGTCCATTATAATATATGATGCATGAAAATAAATATTGAAAACTGTAAATAAAATAGTAAATAAATTGTAAGTAAAACAACAGAAAAATATACACACAATAGCAATTAATCAACACCCAACGAAAAAGAAACACGCAAGCGCTAGGAGAGACTCTCAAGGGAACCAGAGATACTCTGGTTAGGATGTCCCCAGCAGAGTCGCCAGTTGTCGCTCCCTGGATTTCCATCCTGGTACAATGAGGATCAGAGTCGCCGTAGTTCCCCTAACTAGGGGTGGAAAAGATTGCTTATGTCTTAAGGCTTGAACTACCTATGTCAATGCTCAGGTGTTGCAGGCTCGGACGACGAGTGTGTTACCGTCTTGCAAAGTGACAAGTAGGAGCAAGTTCGTACGATGAGAGTGAGGGTGATGAGAAAAGAAGTCCCGAAGGAGAGACGCTTATTATTTGTTTGTGTTTTTTAGAAGAGTTTTTAGAGTGTGGCACAAGGAAGTGAAGGCAAAGCCTTTTCTAAGGACATGTCCTTATTACAACATCCCAAGATAGAATGAGTAACAAGTCCATCAAGAATGAAGAAGATCCTCAAACTTGTTTCCTAAGATTAGGATTTAAATTCACTAACTTGTTTGTATTATTAAGTGTTTTGGTGGATTAAAGTGAAGAAGTGTTTTTTTATGATTTTCTTTGAGAGGATGACAAAAGGGGGAAGGTCACCTCAACTATTATTAATGCTTTTTATGATTTTTTTTTTGAGATGAGAAGAGAAAGAACCAAAAGGATCTTAAAGGTAAAAACTAAAGGGGAAATATAATCCTAAAGTTATCATGCAAAGGTGGTCTTAAGGTTAGTGTGGTTTGAACTCTATCCTAAGAAAGAGGAAGAAAAGAAGAAGAAGAAAAAGAAGAAGAAAGAAGTAGAAAATCAACTTACTTCTCCTAAAGAAGTTAAGTTGTTTTCTAAGAGGGATGGAAAGAAGCTAAGCAAGCAAGTGATAGCATAAGTCACATCTCAAACATAGGTGAGAAAACATATTGAAAGATGAAGAGAAAAGAGTTGGAGATATGGGAATCTCATCCACACCTCTCACTTACCAAAGCCCCTGAAATGGTTATAAGCATAAACAAGTGGTAAGACAAAAGCAAGTGATATCAAATGAGATACAAATGAACAAAAGATCATACTAAAACATCCCAACCAGAAGTGAATTGTCACCCTCAAGTGCCAAGATTAAGCATACAACATAAGATGAGAAGTGGATCAATCAAATCACAATAAACCAACACAAGCTATCATGGGAGAAACAAAAGCAAACATGGAGTAGAAAAGATCACACAAGCCAAACATGCTTCACAATCATTAAGACCAGAACCATATCATCACAAGAATGTGCACAAACAACTCAAGATACCAAAGAAAAGTTCATACAAGTTCAAACACAAACAATATAAGAATGGGAAGTGAAGTGGGCATGTGAACAAGTGTAAGGACAAGAAAACACAAACCAAATCAAGGCATAAGCATCATGTGAAAAACCGGGGACCTAATCATGTTAAGATGTGCCTAAGAAGCATGAATAAACATGGGGAAGAAGCACACAAACCCAATCACAAGCATCAAAAGAGCAAATGAAGAAAGAAGGTGAAGTGAACATACATACTTTTGTGAGAAACTTTAAAGACAAGCAACAAGGAAAGAAACTCAAAGCACACCCCCTAAGAAAGGACTAGGGATCAAACCTCATATAAAAATACCTCTAAACAACCTATAGGAGTTGGCACAAGTGCCCTCCTAGCCTAAGAACTAAGCATGCCAACAAGAAGAAGCAAAATTAAGGTAATCCCACATGAAAATTCAAATCAAATCACAAACTCATGAAAAAATTATTAAAATAAACACAAGTATTCATTAATCAAGTGATAACATCATGTCAAAAGACCAAAGTCAGAATCAATAAGAAACTAGGTCAAAGGACCTCAAGAACACCAATTAGGGTTTTGAAACTTCCCACACAAGTAAACTATCAAAAATAATCACACAAGCTTCTAAAACTCAGAATAAAAATCATCCACAAACTAAATTTTAATATAAATTAAATGAAAAAAGAATCAACTCAAAATTCAAATTGATGATCAAGATATAAATTCTACAAGTCAGTATGCATTAAGAATGAATTAAAAACTATTAATAAAAGTGGAAATTAATTCCTACGTGGAAAATAAAAATAAATGGAAAATAAAAATGTCAAAAATTAAAGAAAATTAAAAGGAATGATCATGAATTATTTTGGAATTTTTGAGAACTACTAACTATTTTTTAAAATCAAAAACCAAACTGAAAATAAAATGAAATAAAAATAAAAGACAAATGATGAGGGGTGCAGTTAGTAGGTCCTCATAGTTCAAATCAAATGGGCCAGGCGAACAGGGGGTGTTAAGAGAAAGTCAAGCCCAAGGTCAGCGCATTCAACCAAAAATAGTAAAGTATGCATATCCAAAGGCTCACAAACAAAGTCAATGCAATCAATGGTCCTAAGCGTGAGTCAGCAAGACCTAAAAGTCCTCAGATCCAAAGGCCATGAATTAATCTTTCTAATTAAATGAAATCCTAAGGTCACGTTTTAAAGTTATAATAAATCTGATTAATTAAAATAATAAAACGTAATTAGCCTAATTAATCTAAATCCAACGGCCAGGATTAAAACTGGTAAACTAAAACCCTAATTATAAACCCTACCGGCCGGAGAAGCGTCGGTCACCTTCTCCGGCCAACCAAAACTTGCAGAACATCAAAACGTCACCAAATTCCATGATCCAGTTATCAAAATGATCCTTAAACCACATAGAATTCAAATCCAGCATCAAAAAGCATTAACCTAACACACACAAGCCAAACTGAAGAGGATAAGTTTGAATCTAAAAAAATCAGATCCACGGTTCTTGCTCATTTCTTCACTATTTCAAAATCTAATCATATCCACACGTTCAGGACAACATAAGGAGCATAATGCACACAAGAAAATTCAAATCCAGAATGATGAATTGTGAAGCATACCTGAGCTTGCAGAACCTTCAAACCTCCAAGAAAACCAATCACCAGCTCCAGATGATCTTCTGGTAACTTCTATTCACAAAATAAATGTGAAATGGACTTTTAAACAGCTTGGATCTAACACTTTGCAAGCATCTGATCTAGAATTGAACTGGTGCGAAATCTTGTCTATAGCTCAAAACAATGGTTGATCTATGACCTATGAAGCTCAAGGATATAGAATCTGAGGTTTGTTTGGTGAAAAAGAGTATGGATGAAGAGATTCGAATGAAAATGCAGCAAGAGCAAAAACTTGGAATGGAGCAAATGGTGATGATCCTCCCTGAAATGAAACCCTAGCTGGCTTTTATATTGTGTCAAAATTCACTACAAGAAGAATGAGAGGCAATTCATGTGGGAGGAGTGTGATTGATTTGAAAATGCAAATATGCATCAAGTGTGTGATCTCATGCTTGGCTCGTGCATCCTTCATTCCCTTTACACATGCTGATTCCACTTGAGTTACTTGTTCCCTAATCCTTTTAATCTTGACCATTGGATGGCTTGATCATGCATTTTCCATGCTTATGCATATTTGCACATGATGTGATACCATGCATACCATGCACGATTCTCTTGATTTTTCTTGAGCCAAACATTCCTCATGCCATGCATAGTGATGTAGTGATCTTATTTTGCACATAAAATAGCTTGGGATTGAGATACATGAGTTTTTGCTCATTGGTAGAAACTTGAATTTTAAGGTAAACCCTAAAAATAAGTGAACTTCCAATGGCCATAACTTTTAAACCATGAGGGCTATGATCATGTTCTTGTACTTTTTAGAAATGGGAGACAATTTCCTACAACTTTCATGTTCAAGAAAATTCCATTTGAGATCATTTTGGTCATGAAAGAATGGCTTGAAGATTAAGGAAAAACTTACTAAATTTGGAAACTTTAGATATATGCCATATTTCCCAAAATAGAAACTCTTGCCAAAACCCTAATTTCTTGATTTTTGACTTTTCCAAACCTCTTTTATGACCTTAAGAACATCCCTTGGCTTGAAAAATGGGATTAGAACCCTTGAATTGCCACAGTTGACTTTTCAAATAATCAGTTTGGCCAATTTCTTCTTATGCAAGCAACTGATGAAATAACTGTCTTCCTCAATGAGTTTTCTCACCAAATTTCATCCATAGCATTCTCATACCATATGAAGGACTTTGCCCACATGAAATGGCCAAAGTCACAAAGAATCCCTGCTTGAACATGAAACCCTAACTTGAGGATCATTTGTGTAGGAGCTTTCCCTTCCTTGGATCATCTGATAACCTCCCAACCTTTAGGGCTCTTGTAGAGGATTTTGAGCTTGTTCAGGGCCTATAGACACTTCATAGAACTTGGACTAGGTCACTTGACTTCTTGCTTTGACTTGTAAGACTTCAAATGCACCAATGATTGATCATATGCCCAATGCACCAAATTTCATCCATAGCATTCTCATACCATATGAAGGACTTTGCCCACATGAAATGGCCAAAGTCACAAAGAATCCCTGCTTGAACATGAAACCCTAACTTGAGGATCATTTGTGTAGGAGCTTTCCCTTCCTTGGATCATCTGATAACCTCCCAACCTTTAGGGCTCTTGTAGAGGATTTTGAGCTTGTTCAGGGCCTATAGACACTTCATAGAACTTGGACTAGGTCACTTGACTTCTTGCTTTGACTTGTAAGACTTCAAATGCACCAATGATTGATCATATGCCCAATGTTAGGACATGAGAATGTTATGCTGCATTTTTCTATGCAAAGATGCTAATGATATGCCATGATTATGATGTTTATGACATGAGGATGATGCTAGAAACAAGAGGGCAAATTTGGGGTGTTACACCTTCTCTCTCAACTAAATGTAGGAGCTTGAAAGGGGGGTCCGACTTGCCAAAGTTGAGGGGAAAAAATTATCACTCAATCAAGCGAACAATATTAGAAAGGGAGTCGACTTGTTGAAATTAAGTTGAGATATTTTCACTTAATCAAGTGCTGAAACTTTGAGGGGAAATCCAACTTTATGATTTGAGTGTCAAGATTATTACCTAGTTAAACGTGGGAGCTTACTGGGAGAATCCAACTTATTAAAAAAGAGGAATGGGATTCTCACTCGATAAATAGTGGGAACTTATAAGGGGAATTGAACTTATTGAGTTTGAGGGCCAAGATTCTCACGCAACCAAACATAAAGCCTGGAGGGATAATTTGACTTGTAGAAGTTGATTAGATTTAAATCCATCTTGGTGGAGTATATGGATCCTATGTCTTTGTATAATGGCTTTGAGAAATGGATTTCCTTACCTTATCCTACATAACAAAACCAAAAACAAAAGACAAAAAATCCAAGAAAGTGTTATTAATTCAAATAGTTATGGGTTAGTTCAACCTAGATAGAGTGTTTGATTTCCGTTTCTAGAACAAAAAGTGTCAATACTCTCATTATTAGAACCGGGAAGTGAAATGGATGGATTATTTTTCTGATTTTTCCGATTTGTCTTAGTTCTAATAGACGAGCTAAGTGAGACAACTACATTTACTTTTATTGAGGTTATTCTTAGTCTTATTTATCGATAAAATCATTTATGCATCACTTTTTCTAAAGGTCATATTTCCTTCACCATCAATTTTCAATGATCAATTTTCAACCAGACTCGCCTTACTTCTCCTTATGTCATCAAATTTGACTAACCAAGATTTGTGTCCAACCATATGATTTGAACCCTCTATGCCAATAAATTAAGAGTTGGGTTTATGATCTTCCAAAAGAACCAGAGCCATCAAAAATACACGTCCATCGTCTTATTGATCTTGTGACACATTTGTTTCATCAACATTGTCTTTTTTCCTTTCCATTTCCTTTTACAGTCCAACAATCACTTCCATAATAATCTCACTTCAATAATGTATCAAAGTTCTCATGATCTTCTCGATGATCAGCATATCAGTGAGAATCTCATCATAACTCTTCATTAACTCACCAATGTCTAATATTGTGACACATACACTACAATTTTCTCATTTTTCCCTCATTTTCGTTAGCTCAAATTGCCTTATAAGGGACTATAACTTCACCTTCTTGACCTTATTGTCACCTTCATAATACTTATAAGTAAACTACATATCTGTTTAGAACTAGTAATGAGATCCTATAAAAAAAAATGCATCAACACTATGATGGGAAGATAATGTAACCTTGCAATTTATCTTCTTTGAATCTTTATATGCAGTTTTTTTTATCACCAGTTGGAATTGTTTCTAGATCTTGAATTTTGGGGTCACCTGGACCAAAAGATTTTGAAAGTCAAACAACACTTTAATTTGAATTTGTCATCACTCTTAATCTAGGAAGCACAGACACTTCAAATATGACACTGACACCGACATAGTAATATTGATAATAATTTGAAAATTGTATAAATTAAAGGTAATTACAAGTGTTGGTGAAGGTGTCGGTGTCCGATACAGACACACCATTTTTCAGAGATGTTGGTGCTTCAAAGTTTAATTATTGTCGTTTTTATCAAGAACGAAATAAGAGAATAATTGAAAGACTTATTTGTAAATCGAATTTGTGTTGAAATTATTATGAATGAATAGTTCATAAATTGCACTCACACGAATATTTATACATCAGACAACATTACATTAATCAGTTACTTGAATTATAAGGCAACTCACACGAATATTTATACATCAGACAACATTACATTAATCAGTTACTTGAATTATAAGGCAACTAACTAACCTCTAACAAAAATAGTTATACTTCTAACTAACATTAACTACCCTTAACCATTAACAGTTCAATTAAACAATAACTCTTTATATTCACTTGTATTCCCTCAACATTTTTGTATCTCCCTTTCTTTTTATATTTCTTGTTCATCCAAACAAAACATTCAAAATGGATCCATCGAACACATATTAAGTGCTAAATTATTAGCCCAAAAATAATCAAAAGCCAAATCACACATCACCAAATATTTTATAGTATTTATTGTAAAAAAAAAATGTAATTTTGTATTTTCTTGCTTATAAACACCTTTAACATACCATTTATAATATCAAATTTGCGCACTTGATTAAACTTAATATCGAATTTCATATGTAACATCTTGCTAGAAAAAAGAACAAGTACATTTCTCAATGCATTCTATAAATTTCTTATATGTTTTTTTGGACACCACGCAAAAATCTAAAATTACCCCAGAGTTCATATTTAAATGCTTGAGCCAGAATCAAACTTTAATTATAAGTGAGCTTCAAATTACCATGTCACAAATAGGGGTGTTCGCGGGTTGGGTTGGGTCTAATTTTATTAAATCCAATACCCGACTCGATTAATATTCTTTGGGTTGGGTTGAGTGTTCAACCCGTACTTTTAAGACCAAACCAACCCGCTTATCAATGAATTGGGTTGGGTTGGGTTCGTGGGTCACCCACTAAACATAATTTTCAAATTATAAATAAAATATATCAATTTAATTAACTTATTTATATTACAAAAACATAAAAATAAAAAAAAATCATAAACTTTTAGTATTAAATTTGAATAAAATTTATTGATTAACACCTAAAAACTCTTTTATGATTCATATAAAGTTAGAAAAATATACAAATGGTGTAAAGTATAATTTAAAAATTAAGAAATATGTCTCTTTGAATAAATAAAATTGATCTCTCAAATTTTATTTCGACTTATGTTTTTACAATTAATAAAAATTATAATTATATTAAAAAAAATATGCATTCTAAGAATTACGTTAGATAATTTATAAATATAATAAAATAAAAATAGTATGACATATATCAATGGGTTGGGTTCGCGGGTTCGTGGATTTAAAACTTAAAACCCGTTACCCGAACCAAATACCAATGGGTTTGAATGGATTGGTTCGGGTTGGACCCGTACATGATTGGGTTGGGTAAAAATAAGGGTTGGGTTGGGTTAGGTGAATGGATTCGTGGGTTGGCCCGTACCCATGAACACCCCTAGTCACAAACATGGGTCTCTTGCAATAAATTTATCTAAACACGATTGGACGCAACTAAAGGACTCATTCATCGTTCAATTTGACCCGGAAAGTTCTTCAAATCTATAGACATATTTTAAAGAATTGATCTGACCAAAATTTAAAAACAAATGAAGTGTTGAATATGATTCGTCCCAACATATCCTTTGAATGCTTACTCACCCAGGGAGTCTGAAGAATTGTTTCAATGAAAGTTTTTAGACAAGAATTGTGAATGAAGGTGTTTAGATAAAACAAAAAATTTAGGTATGCAAGCTTCTGTATATTGTTTCTGTTCTGATTAAATACAAAATGAGTGATATTGACTGTTTTTGAACGATATAGATTGAATCAAACGCACTAATTTGTAACTAAGACTAGTTAGTTCTACATATTAGAAATTATTTAATCCTTGAGACTTGGGGGTGAAATTTTCAGTCATACAATTTGTTTTTAATTGTGCTTATTATGTAAGCTGGATAAGAGTTATTCTATCTTGAAACACAGATGGCTCGAGTCCTAAATGTGGGTCCCAAAACAACCATAGTCTATATAATCAACACATTCAAAACCTAGTTCTAAACCTATATTTTATGTTGTTTTCTACAACCACACTTTCGTTTATCATTAAGCGGTAGTAGAAAACAGCAATACCAAATTGTAACAAAAAAAGTACATAATAAACCAAATAGTTACTGGAATGAAATAGTTAATGTATTCACACCTTAGTAGCAAAACCTTGTGAATAAAAAACCAAGAAAAATGCTTACCTTGACAAAAAATATTCTCACAAATCATATTTACCAAAATTAAACAGAAAATCCTTCCATTTCTTATTTGCCAAAAAATGACCAAAGAAAACATATACTTTAAAATCACTAGAAAAATGTTCAACTTGAATCTAACAAATGATACAAGTAACCAACCGTTTCAACCAAGTATTGACCAAATAAACCAAACAAAACTATATTTAGATAAAGAATAATAATTTGAACCAAGGAAAAAGGGCGACAAAACCACAAATGTCTGGATCATTGAAAGACTAATCAAGAACTATGTTATAATACAAAACAAACAATTACGTACCAGTCATCAAACTCAGTTGTTAAAAGTTACTAAATAAAACATCTATAGCAGATGACTACAAACTTTTCATGAAACAAACCGCAATTCCAAAGTTTGAACTTGGTAATTAAGTTCACATGTAGCTCAAATCATAACCAACATAGCTAATAATGCATATCAAACTTCCACAATTCTCAATAACAACAAACAAATAAACAACATGATAAGAGATTTAATCTGCAATCACAATTTCACAATTTAACAGTCAAATTCATGTCTAGCAAAACAGAAATAATTGAATATTGGAATCAACTCAAACAGCATTAAAAAATTTAATATCAAATATCAAAACAATCAGCAACGCCATAGAATATCATGATAACTTAATTAAAACTAACGCAAAGTATATTAAACCATGATAACTTAATTAAAACTAACACAAAGTATATTAAACGATTCATTCAGTCATGACAATATCAAAAATTGTTCAGCCCAAATATCCAAAATCATAAACAACAATTCTCAAAAACTAAAATATAAAAATTAAACATAAACCAAAATCAAGCATCAGCTTTCTGATAAACATAGGTCAAACCACACTTGCCGCAGTAATGACGATCAAAGTGATTCGCCATGAAAGTCCCGGCACCGCACTCAGCATTCGGGCACTCCTTCCTCAACCTCTGAACCTTCCCAGAATCATCAACCTTGTAAAACTGAAGAACAGCAAGCTTCACCTTCCTATGCTTGTGCTTGATCTTCTTTGGCTTGGTGTAAGTCTTCTTCTTACGCTTCTTGGCACCACCGCGGAGACGGAGAACAAGGTGGAGGGTGGATTCCTTCTGGATGTTGTAGTCAGCAAGAGTGCGACCGTCTTCGAGCTGTTTGCCGGCGAAGATGAGACGCTGTTGGTCCGGTGGGATTCCTTCCTTATCTTGGATCTTGGCTTTGACATTGTCGATGGTGTCGGAAGACTCGACCTCGAGGGTGATGGTTTTCCCCGTTAGGGTTTTGACGAAGATCTGCATCTTCGGAGAGGATTAGGGTTTGCGCCGGAAGAGATGGAAATTGGGAGAAACACGAGTCAGTTGGTTTGTTTGAGGAATTTATATTGGGAAGAGTTGGGGAATTAGGTTTGGGTTTTGGGCTTGTTGGTTATTGGGTTTTTTTTTAGTAAAACCCATTAAGGCCTTCTACGCTAGAATTATGTCACCCTACATTTGAAATGCTCAGGTATTTTTTTTATAAGTGAATACTTCAGTATTCATGGAATTAGTTGATAATATATTTTTTAAGTCTAAAAAGATAAATTTTATGTTAATATTTGTGTTCACAAAAGCCTGCAAGAAAAATGAGACGAGCGGGGCAGATTCATTACAGATAGCGGACTTAAATCCTTGGTTTGTCATGTATTAAAGTGCATGACAAAACGCGCATGTCCAATGGATGGGATCCATTTTACCACCCCTAGTTTTTAGTTGATTTAAAAAAAATGGTATTTTTTAGGAAGTAGTTGTGTATTTACTATAGATTTTAAAAATTGTGGTACAATCCTACCGAATATTTCAAAATATTAGGGAAACATTGAAAAGTTCCGGACTTTTGGAAAAAAAATCGGTATACCTGATATTTCGCATACTATAAAATTTATAGTAGTCCAGATGTTTCATTTGTGTGATTAGATCCGAATGATTCCCTTGTAGATCTAACACATTTTTCACCACTGACGTTGTATGTTTTACGTACATGTTTAATTTTTATCTTGTTCAAAAATTAATAGGCTTACGATAACCTGACATTGATAATTTAATATGTATATGTTATAAATAACATATATTTCTCTCCCAAGTTGAGGTATAAGCATACACATAGTTTGTTGGTAAACAATATGGTATTATTGTTGTTACTATTCATTCTGATGTCGTAAATGGGATCAGAGGGAAAAGAGATAAATTGATTATGGATTGTGAGAGATGAGAAAATTACAAGAAGAAGAATTCTTCTGATGGCATTTATTGTATGAAAGTTAAATATCCATTTATGTCGAAATCGATGTCAAGTGGTAGTAGTTAGAAGGTTACGGTTAGGTGAGGGTTTCACAATCATATATTATCTAAGGAATTAAATGGTCACGACGTATTAGTTTGTTTAAAAGATAATGAAAGACAATTTAAGAATGACATGGTCAAATACAATATGGCTCTCAGATACATAATTGATGCTTTGAAAGATAGAGATCCAAAAAACCTGACGAGTGTTACCCAGGTGTATAAGGCAAGATATACATACAAGACGAGCAAGAGAGGTTCGTTGATTAAAATGTAACATCTGTGAAGTCTTGTTCATGAAGAGAAACACATGTACCGAACCAGAAACAAGGACGATTCAAATGTTGTTGATATCTTTCTGACGTTGTTCGCACGTGAATTTCGCGTGAACGTTTTGCTGGCCTCCTATGCTTGAGGTTTACTTGCGGGACCGACCAAACAAGTATCAGGATTGCTCTATCCAATTAGTTATGCTGCGAACTCTTGTAATGTAGAATGGTAATAAGGGTTCCTTACGTATCCTTTTGGTATTTTTTGTGTTAATAGCAGATGCACGCGGAATGCTTGAACGAAAGGACAGTAAAAGCGAATAAAGGAAAGGTAAAATATATACAAATAAAAGGCAAGTATTTTAAATTAACTTGGAATAAAAATGACTTAAAATACAAAGGTTTTTTGGACGATATCATACATTTGAGTAGGGGGTTAACTCGTTTCTCTAACGCTCGATACTTTGAGTGTGTCCCTTTACAATGTGAAGAAATACGACCCTTATTACTGAAATTAAAATCTACTTATATAAACAATTAAAATAACTGTCGGACATTTTTCTGACAAATCAGACTTTGACACCTGTCCACCCATTCTTCTGGTAACCACCCACTACTTCCTCCCACTACTCGGCGATTGCTTAACATAGACCGAAATGTGTCCCGAATTTGGAATAAAAATTCAATTAGATACTTGCACTTTCGTGGACCGGACCTCGTGTTGGTCGCGTAATCCTAAAGTGATTGATCATTTTGCGTTAAGATCCAAGACTTGTGAAGTTTGATGCGTAGTTGTTTTAGGTCTCCCAATCTTCTTTCAAACTTCATTGAATTTGGTTCTAATCGCCTTGATTAATCATTATAGTGTAAGATACTAAACGGAACTGGTTGCCTTTTGATTTTGGTACTAAGTATCTTGGTTACTCTTTTTGGTTGTGGATGATTAAGTTCACCGTACCATTATTATGTACATATTATTATTATTACTACTATATTACTATTTTATTATTTTTTGCACTTTAATTGTTCTTTAATTTCCTTCTCGCACCTTTATCTCCTTTATTTTTATTATGCTTTATATTTCTTAATCATCCATTATCATGTTTATATTCTTGCTATTATTTTATTGTGTTGATTTTTCTTTTGTCCACTTGGACACAAAAATATTAATAAAGGATTAAACCTCTAAAAAACTTGTAACTTTAAGCTTGGACTATGGCTACTATCCTTAGCATTGGACTTGGAGTTTTGGATTTAGATTTTAAGATCATTCCTTTGCTTGAGTTATTATAGATTGAAGACCTTGGCCTTTATTTGGCTCACTTGTCTATGAGAATGAAGTCATATTGTTGCTTATGCTTCGAAGAGTGCTCTCCAAGCGGTTAGATTGTTTTTTAACTTTTACTTTAATTCTTAGGTTAGTCTCTTCATCTCTCCCCCTTCTTCAATTTTCAAAACCCCATTCTTTTTCAAAGGATTCTTGTTTTTTTTGTAACTATCGCCTCTTTAATAAACAAAACCTTGATTTTATCAAGTGGATTTTACTAATTTTTTTCTTTAAAAAATAATAAATGAATTTAATCATCTTGACTTTAATTATAAAAAAAAAAGAACCAAACTCATTCAAGTTGTTTGTTTTCTTTACAAGTATCGATTATGAGTCATTATTCTTTAGTCGGGTGCAAGTCTTTCAATCTCCATGGTTGTAGTTTGATGTAATTGAGTCTCTTGTCATTCGTGGGGGTTTAGTGGCATACTTGTCGATTTTATCCGAGTTAGCGCCCTCCCCATAATGATGTATGAGTCCATGCCCTCATTCTCATGGAAGATTAGTTAGGCTACCCACTTGAAAATGACAAATTCTCTTCACTTAATAAAATTAACCATAACCAACTCTTTTTGCTATTCGTACCAAAAACTACAGGGTTTTGATCTCGCATTGCACATTGTGGGTACGTAGGCATGATGTGGTAAACCTCTCCAAACACAAAAATATTAAAAATTAATTCTTCTTTAATCCATCCACTCTCTTTTACAAACCTTTTCAAACCAAAAGCAATAAATTTTTCAAATGGCTCCCATGGAGTACCACGAACATTTTGGGTGCGTAAAACCTTCCCATTTTGTAACTTATCCCCTTACCAGTTTCTCTGTTTGTCTCTTTAGCTTTTTTCTTTTAGAATCATTAGGATTTATTCGCTCTTTTTTCTTTTTCCACTTAGAATAAATAAAAGCGCGGTGGCGACTCTGTTTACTTTGAGTTAAGTTAACCAATAGCTTACACTCATGATTTTTACCGCTACAGAAAAGTGGAGACTCTGATGGGGACTAGTCTCTAAGTGGATTCGGCCTAGTTTGATTTACTTACTACTTTGGTTTGATTT
Source organism: Lathyrus aphaca (assembly GCA_963966055.1). Classification (NCBI taxonomy): domain Eukaryota; kingdom Viridiplantae; phylum Streptophyta; class Magnoliopsida; order Fabales; family Fabaceae; genus Lathyrus; species Lathyrus aphaca. The sequence goes on along the minus strand of OZ014523.1, from coordinate 338,011,415 downwards.
GTTTGTTATTGCTTGTTCTGTTTTGGTTTTGGTGATCCTCTGTGAGTGAGATAGATTATATACCTGGATCTGAGTGAACTTATGATAGGACGGCGATATTCGAAGAGATACGCAATAGAGTAGTCCACAACGATATAAATTCGATAATCTCCACTCAGTTAGGCTCTCTCAGATTACTGATGTCATAACGAGTAGTCGTAACATGACATTACTTTTTCGACCTTGAGCTGATCATACTAAGGACCGTAGAACCCTTAACCCATCCAAGCTTATTTAGGAACATAGTGCAGAAACTATCCAGGTGTAGACCTGAGGTGGTTATCATGCGATACTACACTCGAACAAGGTCCTCTTGAGGAAATTATTGGTTAAGGAGTAGTCCTACATACCGGTAATATCCAAAGGATGGATGCAAACTCTGGGCACATCTGTTAGCATCCTTTTGGTTTTTTGTAGGTATAATGAAGACAAAACCTTAGTACATACTTGTGTGGGTTTGTGTTCTTATACCTTAACTTCATGCTCGTGACTCAAAACCTAAACCCGTGTGCTTTGTGTTATCTTGTTTGTGGTAGTTGTATCCATGCATTCATGCATCATAAACATCATTGCAACTATTTTTAAGGAAAACACCTCAGATTATTGCAAATATGGACAATGTAAATGTTTATTTTGTAAAACATTTAAGTTGTGATACCCATGCTTTCTATGTTTCACATGTTTGCAATAATCGAGTCAATTCCTTGAAAACGGAAAGTAAAAAAAAAGCATTGCATTCATCATTTGCATGTGCATTTTCTTGAACAAAAGTTCATTTGTCCTTCCGTCTTTGTACCAGTTGGTTGATTTCTCAGAATTTGTATCGGATTCTAAGTGATTCCTGAGGGATAATGGAGAGAACAGAGAATGTTGATCTTATGTCAAGCTTTAAAGTGATGACCAATCTGATGTATGACTCTCCTCCAGACAATATTGTTCCACAGTTGGATGTTCCTATTCGGTCTCAATCTTTGCGAGGTAGCTTAGTTGCTCAAGTTGATGAAGAGGATTCTCGATTTCTGACGAATATGACAAATCCTCAAAGTGTCCATCCTGTGACAAAGGTGATTGATCCTAGATTTGTGGAACTCAAGAAAGGATGTTGTGATTTCGAGGAACGGTTGAAGATTATGACAGGACTCAAGGCATCTGGCCTTAAGATAGATGACTTAAGTTTGGTACCTGATGGGCTAAAGACGTATCTAATTATGTGTCTAACGGTATCTTAACTACAAGTGCACAGCCTATCGAAGTAATATTTAAGATTATCGATCCACAGGGACTCTATGGTTACTTAGTGCTAGAGGAATTTCTAGTTTAGCTAAGGTGAAGGGGTTGTCACGTTTTTTGTTGTTTTTAAAGATTAAAGGCGGGAATTAAATTTAAGTTTAATAAAATAATACTAAGGCGGTCGGTATGTAATTATGCTAACTTAGGCGGGTAAATCTAACCTAGGCTTATAAAGATGGTTCACTTAATCTATTCTGTAGAGGTTACCAGTTTAAATACCTTTAACTCACACTCTCGTGGTCTTATCTCAGATCTTACCCCTAAAGCCCTATGCCTGCTCTCGCTAGCCCATAAGTGTTTAGAGATAATTTTTGGAAACTTAGTAATTCTAATTTATTTTAAAGCGCTCTCGCTGTGTTTAATTTAAATGCCTAACTTTAGCTATCTGGTTAAAATCTCACACTCTCGTGGTCTTGACCTAACCTAATACACTTTCCTTACTCTCGTAACAAAAAGGTCGATTTTATAATAAAAAGTATCAGCCAAGATATTAAGCTCTTAATTATTTTAAGCCTATAGTTGATTTTACCGATTTAGTTTGTTTTAATTACATACCGCCCTAAGGTAATTAGCTACTCATTTTTGTTGAACCAGACAGAGGCAGAGAAACATAAAACGAAATATTCATGGCAGAAAAATAAATATTCAACATAAATATAAAATTGCAAATTAATATAAACCTGGTTAACAATAAAAATGGCAGACTCCTTCTTCCACAGGCTGGAAAGCTCGGAGTATTCGTCGGAATCGGAAATAAATTCTAAAAATTCAGAAGGCTTTGAAACAAATAAATTTTATAACAATTTCCTGATGTTGGAAATTGTTATAGGTTTGGTTTGGATACGAGAAAAATAAAGCAATGAAAATAATGCTGGAAAAATAATAAGGGTGTAAAATAATTCGGCAGAGCTTCCGCAAGAAAATAATAAACTAAACTCTGTGTATTGTTCATAAAAATTAAGCTATTTATAGAAGATTAAATGGGCTGGTGGTTGAATTTGTTGCTTGGGCCTCGTAGGAGCATTGAGAAAATCCAGGAACGTGTGGATACAGGGTCAGCTGGAAAATAGGCGTTTCATATGCAGCGTAACGTTATGACCAAGTCTTCAGTCAAATAACCTATTTTTCCCTTGTCACGGTCGTGACAAGGGCATCACGTTCGTGTCCCTTGTAAAATAAGTGTCACGGTCGTGAGGGATATGTCACGGTCGTGATTGCTCCTTTTGGGGTGTCACGGTCGTGACACCTAGGTGACGACCGTGAGTGCTACAAAATATGCAGGTTTTGCAGCATTCTTCATTTCTTCATCTTTTTATGGTTGTTTTCGCTCCTTTCACTCTTGGCTCATGATTTAGCTCTGTATACGATGTACCTGCAAAATGGCAAGGAAAACTCGAGGAATCGGGTGTTAAAACGACGATTATGCGATAAAACGGTAATGAAACATAGCAATATAATCGATACATTTTCTCGTTATCAAACTTCCCCAAACTTAAACCTTTGCTTGTCCTCAAGCAAATAGTCGGTTGAAAATCGTCGGACAAGTTTTTATCGACGCACACACATAACAAACCGTACGAGGGATCGTTTTGTCGGACAAACCGGTACTTTGATAAAACACTAACGATACACTAATGACACAAGCAACAAGCTAAGTCGTCGACTTCCCGTTAAATGAAACAATCGATAATTGCTTTACGATTTCACCTAGAGTTTTTCGATCTTATTTCGCCCGGTTTCATTCTAGCGCAATCACATTAAGCCCTTTGCCTTGGCACGCACGTAGTGGAGTAGCCGGTTAGCGACTTTGATCCTTTTTAAGCACGGGGTCTGGTACACGAGTGCGGTAACCCTACATACATTATCCGTTTTGGAGGTTGTGGGGGATCGAGCCGTAGCACGCCCTACCAAGTTCAGAACCAGTACCTCTGAACCAACCCGCAATGGACTCCTTCTCATATTTCTTGTTTCTTATATGCGACCGTGTACTTTGGTGCAATTTCTTTTCATTTGCATCGAGATATGAAGGATTATTTTAGATTAGGCATCAAACGCTTATATTCATCGGCTCCCCACGTGGTTTGTGTTCAGACGGTGCTGACTGCTAGTATAAACTACTAGGGGTTACTTTTGAACTGAAACTTAAGGTGTACTCGTAACGATAATCGGAACGAAATCGCTTAAGTGGGAAGTCTAAGGTGTCAAGATTGTATTGGTCTTGTTGAATCGTTCTCAGCTTCCTAATTATGATTTCGTAGGTAAGTCGGGTAATGCGAAGAATTAATTAAAGATTTTTTTCGGTATGGCTAAATAAACGGGGAAAGTTCGAAACTAAAGAAAATAGCACAAAAATTGCTCGTTTCATTAACTTACGAAAAGAAATACAACGGAATGGAAAAAATGCGGAAAGGGAAAAATGCGGAAATGAAAGGTCCTCTCCCACACTATATCAGACATTATCCTCAATGTTGTGATATAATAGCGGTAAAAGTACAATACAAACAACGGAATGGAAAAACAATAAACAAAAACTAAAACTAAGGCTGCTGATGACCGCGGCTTCGGCTTCTGGTGCGGGAGCGTCTGGTCGGAGTCGCTTCAGGATCAGAACCGGTACCGGTGATAGCAGTAATGTCAATGCGTAAAGCCTCTAGCTCGCTAAGGATTTCTTCGAGCTTCTCATCAGTAGCTGTCTGGTTGGTTGCAATAGCGCGGAGTAATGCATCATACTGCTCCTTCTGCCTTCGCTCCAGTGCAGCATTCATCTGGTTTTGCTGATGAATCGCACGGAGGACTTCCTCAAGTGTGTATTCCCGTGCAGGAGGCTGTCGGGTGGATGTCTCTGGAATGTCCTGGACAGGCTCAGCTGCATCCATAGCGTCTTGCATCTCGTCCGCGGGTGGATCGGCCTGATCATCGTGAATGGGGGCGTGGACGGCAGCATCCGGTAAAGCAAAGAGCCAGTTGGCTCGGCTAGATGGATCGATGCGGTCACGGGACGGCAGGATGATGTGGTGATAAACAGTGCCGTGGATAACAGGGCTGAACCTGCCATCCTCTCTCTGCGCAATCAAGTGTGCGGACCTGCAATAATTCTTGGTTAGGAACTCGGCGGCTCTGAAAGGCAAATCTACGACCAAGTCACCAAGCCCCAACTGAATGGCGAGGGAGGTGACAATGCCGCCTATGTAAAATGGAGTTGCGCCTCTTTGCGCAATGGACTGGATATGGTTCAGCATGAACGGGGCAGCGTTGATAGGCTCGTCATTTAGAGCGCAGTATAAGAACAGAAGCTCCTTGGAGTTGAGCTTATGGTTACTCTCTCGTGCAAAGATGGTGTTGCAAATGATGCGGTGAAAATATCAGATTGCCGGGTTGTGGATATGTGTAGCATTAAGGCTCTGAAAGGCTGAGGCATGGGTGTTGGTTATGTCGTGCCATAAAGTGAAAGCGGTTTCACTGAAATTGTCCGGCACGCGGAGGTGAGCTTCATTCCCGTGATCGAAACCTAGCAACTCGGCTATCCTGTTTTGCGAAAGTTCGAACTCCCGGTCATGTAATCGGAACTTAGAGAAACCGGTGAGTTGACTCTGAGAACCGGTACCGGTGATATAATGGAATGAGCTTAGGAATTCCAATGTCAGAAGCTCGAATGTGGGTTAGGGCTGACTGCAAAGATCCCACAGACCGACTTTTTGAAGCAGGCTCCTGACACTGTTAAGCATTCCCAATTCTCTCAAACAGACAGTGTCGATATAACGCGTGGGTTGCACACCACGGTTCTGGAATCGGATGAATCTTTCTCTCTGGTTTTCTCCATTCTCACCCTCTCTAAATTGAATAGCTTCCATTGCATGCAAGAACTAGAGTGGGAGATGAGGAGTTTGGATTTTTGTGAGAAAAGTGATAAAATGAGAGAAATAATGGTTCGGATAAATATTGTAAGGTGAGAATGTGATAGGTGTGGTTATAATGGAGAGGTTAATGGGTTTTAATTCGGTAATGGGAGGTTACGGAAGTTGGGGGAGATAATGGGTGGTTTTGAAAGTTATGGAAGAAGAAAGATGAAGAGGTTTCGAAGAAGAAACAGTTCTGTGTCTCACGAATCCTATAATTAGGGTTGTCACGGTCATGACAAGGCGATGACGGTCGTGACACGCTAATTAGCTTGTCACGATCGTTAGGGGGGTGTGACGACCGTGAGGGTTGAATTCCTTGAATAATTTCCAGAAAGCATTATCTCTCACGCTTCATATAATTTATATAGTATTTTTGATCACTTCTCACTCAATATTAAATAGAAACACCATATAATATATAATTTCAATATAGTACTTGTAAATTTGCATCACACGAGAGATTGTATAAAATATGAATCAATTCAAGCATAACAGTATATAGATTGAAAACATATAAATTGATTAAAATGAAAAATTTGTAAACTAGAAGTGCTTTGCATTTGATAATTGAAATGAAATTACATTAATGAAAATACGGTACGAAAATGTTTGCGAAAAGTAAAAATAACTAGAAACGAAAACAATAAGTAAAGTAAGCTAGACCACTACAACATTTTCAAAAGTGCTTCTTCAAATCTTCGATTGCGGAGTTCAGGTGGTAGAATTGCTCACAGGTTATGTCAGTTAGACCTATAATGTCCAATCGCATGCTCTTAATCTCATCCTTAACAGTATTTATGTCAGTTTGGTAAGCTTCAAGAGTGTTCATGATATTCTTTAAGTTGTTAGCATAATCTACTTGATTCACTTCAGGGGTTTCAATCACTTCGTCAGTGTGGTCAATGTCATGGTAACCAGGAGGTGTCTCAGGGTCACTTTCTACATCGGTCATTATATCATCTTTTATCTTGTAAGACTGAGGTGTTTCAGGAGTAGATGGATAGTCAGGTGGGGTTAACTCATAAAGCCAGTTATCCTTATTGTGAACACTTATTCTAGCATGGTTTGGTAGTGTGAACAGGGTTACTACCTCATTCCTGATTAGGTACTCGAAAGGTGGATGTCCTAAATTCCTTATGATATGGCGATTAAAGCAAAAGTTAAGATTCATAGGACGGATGGTACCTAAACGGTTACACCTGTGCAATTGGTATCTAAGTCCTAAGGCATCAGCAATCATGGTTACAAGACCTCCTACTAATATAGGTAATTCAGGTTCTTCTTGGATTCGGGTGAAGGTTTGCATCATGAAAGGTACACCATTGACTGGTTGTCCATTAGTGAAACAAGACATAATGAATATCTCATCTTTAGATACTCCAGTAAGGTTTTCTTCTTTTCCAAAGAAGGTGTGGGCAAGGATCTTATGGAAGTAACGGAGAGCAGGGTTATGTATCTCATCATTGTTCATGTTGTTTGGTTCAGGGTGGTAGTTTCCGGTTAAAGTTCCCCAAAAGAAATCCAGCTCAATGTCCATCAATTCTACCTGTGTGGTAGTAAAAGCAAAGGGTCCACTAGGGAATCCTAATAAGTCGGCTAGTTCTTTATGGTTAAAGTCATATTCTATTCCAAATAGGCGGAAACTGATAAATCCTTTCCTGAATCCAAAACCGCGCTCGGGTAGGTAAACTAAGGAGCTAAGGAACTCAAGGGTGAGCTCGCGGTAAGTCACAAACTTTTGTTGAATCAGTGCATTCTCCCATCCAAGTCGGTTAAACAAGTATAGGATGCTATCATGTATACCTAAGGTTTCCATAGTCAGATCATCCGGGTACAGAGTCAAATCCATTGGTCTCTGTGATAACTCTTCAAATTTCATTCTTTGGTTCCTACCTCTAAATTTGGTTTCCATAAGGTTTATTGGTTGATTAGCCATAGTTAGTGCAAATACGGAGGAAACAAATCAGGGGGAGAAGGAAAGTGGAAAAGACTTTAGAAAATCTGTAAAAGTGATTTAAGATTAAAATAAGGAAAAATAAGGAAATAAAATGCATAAATTAAAAGCAATAATAGTAATATTGAAATAAAACTATAAAATGATAAAACAAATAAATGAATAGTAAAACGATAAATGACAAAATAATAAAATGATGAAAATGATTTAAATAATTAAATGATTAAATGGGTTGCCTCCCACTAAGCGCTGTTTTTATCGTCAAAAGCCTGACGTAATGCTTAGGTGTAGATTAATCAGGGGAATTAGTGGACAATTCTAAAAGCCTTAGACTATTCGCATAATCTCTATTTTCAACTTTATGATAATGTTTTAAACGTTGTCCGTTTACTGTGAATGATTCATTATTCCTACCCTTAATTTCTATCGCTCCACTTGGGAACACTTTAGTTATTTCAAAGGGTCCTGACCATCTAGATTTTAATTTTCCAGGAAAGAGCCTAAGTCTTGAATTAAAGAGGAGTACAACGTCTCCCACACTAAATTCTTTCCTAGATAGGCGTTTATCATGCCATCGCTTAGTTCTTTCTTTATATATCTTAGCATTCTCATAAGCATCTAGCCTTAATTCTTCTAATTCGTTAATGTCTAGGATTCGCTTTTCTCCTGCAGCATTATAGTTTATATTGAGAGTTTTGATCGCCCAATAAGCTTTGTGTTCTAGTTCTACTGGGAGGTGACAAGATTTTCCATAAACTAATTTGAAAGGTGTAGTTCCTATGGGTGTCTTGTAAGCGGTCCTATAAGCCCATAAAGCTTTATTAAGTTTAGATGACCAATCTTTCCGAGATATGGTGACAGTCTTTTCTAAGATTTGTTTGATTTCTCTGTTTGAGACTTCGACTTGTCCACTTGTTTGTGGGTGATATGGTGTTGCCACACGGTGTCTTACTCCATACTTAGATAGTAATTTGTCAAAGATTTTTGAAATGAAGTGCGAGCCACCGTCACTTATGACGAGTCTAGGCACACCAAATCTGGGAAAGATTATATTTTTGAAAAGCTTTATTACTACTCGTGTGTCATTTGTAAGAGAAGCTATAGCTTCAATCCATTTTGAAACATAATCAACGGCTACGAGTATGTAATTATTACCGAAAGATGTTGGGAATGGTCCCATGAAATCTATTCCCCAGACGTCAAAGATTTCTACTTCTAATATTCCTTTTTGAGGCATTTCATCTCTTCTTGAAATATTGTTGGTGCGTTGACACCGATCGCAATTTATAACAGCGATGTGGACATCTTTCCATAGATTAGGCCAGAATAAGCCGGCTTGCAAGATTTTTGCACAAGTCTTGGAAGTGCTTGCATGTCCACCATAAGGAGATGAATGGCATTGAGCAATGACATCTTCTATTTCTTCTTCGGGAATACATCGACGAAAGATTCCATCGGGTCCTCTTTTGAACAATAATGGTTCATCCCAATAGTAATGTTTGAGATTGTGAAAGAATTTCTTTTTCTGCTGATAGGTTAAATCAGGTGGAAGAGCTCCTGCAGCTAGGTAGTTAACAATGTCAGCATACCATGGCAGTCCTACAGTCGTTTGGATTGTTTCCACGGGTTCTGGTTCATTTATGTCTAACTGGATTGGGTCGCTTCCTATTTGTGCTATCAGCTGTTCATACGGAAAATCATCGTTAATCGGCACTTGTTCGGGTTTAATACCTTCTATTCTAGATAAATGGTCCGCTACGACGTTTTCAGTACCTTTCTTATCTTTTATTTCGAGATCAAACTCTTGTAAGAGTAAAATCCATCTCAAGAGTCTTGGTTTAGCTTCTTTCTTAGTTAATAGATATCGGATAGCAGCGTGGTCTGTGTAAACGATTATTTTCGCTCCTACTAGGTAAGAACGGAATTTGTCAAGCGCAAAGACAACTGCTAACAATTCTTTTTCAGTAGTGGCGTAGTTCATCTGAGCAGAATTTAAGGTTCTACTGGCATAGTAAATCGCATGAAGTTTCTTTTCCTTCCTCTGACCTAGAACTGCGCCTACAACATAGTCACTCGCATCGCACATGATTTCGAAAGGTAATCTCCAGTCAGGGGGTTGCATGATTGGTGCGGTGATGAGGGCTGTTTTTAGAGTTTCGAATGCTTTAAG